>JACFXT010000008.1:7228284-8432998 GCA_018092615.1 Pestalotiopsis sp. CR013
TGATCTTGGCAACCAGCCATCTTCATCGACCAATTGGGCCGAAGAGGTCGAAGAGAGTCTTCCAGCAGTGTCAGAGCCAGAGCCTAGTCAGACAACCGAGACGACGGAGACAGAGCCTCAAGCCGAATTCACTGTCAGCAAGAAAAAGTCAAAGAAGGACAAGAAAAAGAACTGCGCTTCTGTCCAATTTGACGATGATCTTGGTGAGGCGCCAGTCGAGCAAACGCAGAATGAAGTGTCCACCCCAGAGCCAACTCAAGATATCTCCGCTCCTTTGACTTCAGATTCTCCGTCAAGCTCCAACACGGAACGCGACATTTCCGAGCCAGCACCCGAGAAGGAAATAACTGAAGATCTTTGGCCGACTTCGTCCAAGAAGTCCAAAAAGAAGAAGAAGGGCCAGCTTGTCCAGTGGGACGATGTTCCATCCACCAGTGAGCCGCCACAGGAGCCACAACAGTCTGACGCGCCAAACGTCGAGCTGCCAGTTGGCACATCGGACGAACAACTTGGAGAGACCGTTTCTACACAGGAGCCGGCAGATCTTGATACCCAACTTCAGCCAGAATCCAGAACGGCGTCAGATACAGTGTTCAGTACTCAAGAGGAGCAGCCGCGTGATATTCCACAGGAGCCTGAAGTTGTTACCGGTCTTGTCCTGCCCGAGAGCTCACAGGCACAGCCCGAGCACAATGTCCCTGTCGAGACAGCCGAAGATATTATTCCTGCCGGTCATGCTATCAGCCAAGTTGAGGAAGTCGCACCACCCAGCTCACACGAAATGACACGCAGCGAGGAGGCAACCGGCACCCGGGAAATGCCCCAATCTGAGTTGCTGCAGCCATCTTTTGATCACACAAGTTCCACCGAGCCAGCGATTGATTCCGTCGCTGAGCAGCCATTAGCAGCCACTGATGCTCCTGTCGATCTGAGCGCCAAGCTCGAAGATCCACAACCAGTCCTTGCCGAGGAAGAGTTCCCGTTGACGAAGAAGAGCAAGAAAGACAAGAAGAAGAAGAAGCGCCAAAGCACCATTGATGATCTCCTGGACTCTGGAACGTCAACTCCCAAGGAAGAGCCCATCCCCGAGACAGCGGAACCTGAACCTTTGCCACAGACCACCACGCAGGATGAAGCGCTACCCCAAGAACTTGTCGCCGACAACAAGCCATTGGATACGGACGAAAAGGCCGAGCTTGCCGATCAGCCGCATGACGACGAATGGGCCAGTTTCTCAGCCAAGAAGTCGAAGAAGGACAAGAAAAAGAAAAAGAAGGGTGCTCAGACCATTGATCCCGAACCTGTCCTAGAGGAGATGCAGCCTGACCAGGCCGACCGCCCTTCTTCACCTGTGCCAACTTCAGCAGCCGAGGCATTGGTTCTAGATTCATCTGTTCTACCTGGAGAGTCGGCGCCATCACAATCAGTGGAGGCGCAGCATGACCAATCCCAGTCCGAAGTTCCTTCAACAGATGTCACGGAGCCCGCAGTCCTCTCCGAGCACGAGCACACAAAAGACGTTCAAGAAACTCCAATTGATGCCTCTTCGTCACCAATCCACGCCCTTGATCCAACAACCGAATCAGCAATTGCGACTTCAAAAGATCTTGGAGAGGCCTTACCTGATGTGCAACCCGAAACAGATAGAGAACCTGTGCCATCGGATCCTCCTGTTCAAGCTCAAGAAGACGATTTCGCCCCAGCCGTCAGCAAAAAGGGTAAGAAAAAGAAGAAGCGCCAGAGCGTCGCCCAGGACTCAGACTCTCCTCGTACGTTTTCCTTTGATGATATGATGCGCGATTGGCAAGCTAATAAATCCCAAGCCACACCCGCACCCGAAGAGCTCCCAAGCACGTCAATGGAGCAGGCCGCCAACACTCAAAGTGACCAACTCACCGAGAGCCTGGGCGAGACTCTGCAGGGCCAAGAGGAAATCCAAGGTAGCCGCGAACTCAGTGAACAATCACCATTTGGTCCTGAACAGGATTCCGCTGCGCCACCAGTTTCTTCCGTTGCCGATGGTCATGCTCTCGATACAGAGACGCCAATTCTTCCAGACCAGCCTCAAATGCCAAGCCACCAGCACGAAGTGCCCTCCGAGTTACCTGAACAACCCATCTCGGTGGCTCTGCCGGATCAGGATTCAAACAGTCAACAAATCTCGAACCCTGAGCTCATTGCCGACATCAAGCACATCACGGATCAAGCTGGAGATGAGACTGGCCTTCCTGCCTTCATCCAGGTTGGCGAGACTGTAGCAGAAAGTACTCCTGAGCTTCGCACAGAGGATGCGACCGACAAGAACATGGCACAGGACGAGCCCTCTTCCGTACAACCGGTGGAGCACCCAGAGGAACCAGAGATCTCTGTACCAGATTCGCAGCCAATTACAGAGACAATCCCTGCCGAGCTAGAGCAAGACGACTTCTTCATGGCACCTAAATCCAAAAAGGACAAGAAGAAGAAGAAGCGTGGTCAGAGCACTCAAGAGGATGTAATGACTCCACCAGCGGTGGACTTCCCCTCTACAACCACGGCGAATCAGGAGCCGGAATCTGTAGTTGCTCGAGATCTTGCGGATGAACCAAGCAAAGAGTTGACAGAACCTCAGATCGAGGATGCTGCAGCAGTCACTCCAGTCGTTGAGGATGAAGGTCGGCCAGTTGCTGAGCCCGAACCCGAACTCTTTACTGTCAAGAAGTCCAAGAAGGACAAGAAAAAGAAGAAGCAGGCCGCCTCTTGGACCGACGACCTGCCTCAGGACCAGACTGAGGCCACCCAAGCTGAAGCAGCTGCTGATGTTGTGGCGCCTGCCGAGGAGCCAGCAGTGGATACGCTTGTCCAGATCGAGAAACCTTCATCAGACCTGCCTGTACGTGCAGAGCAACCGTTGACAGGAACTTCCGACCGGGCCGAGGACTTGAAGGAAGATGACTTCTCTGGGTTCACGTCGAGCAAGAAGTCAAAGAAGGACAAGAAAAAGAAGAAGCAGCTCGCCAGCTTTGGAGACGAGGAGATTCAGCAAGAACCTCAGCCAGAAACTCAGCAGGAACCTCAGCAAGAACAAGTTCAGCCATTCGATGACCCAGTGCAAGCTGAACCTGCGGATGATCCTGCACAAGTTGAGCCTGCTCTATCCCACCAGGAACCCGCCGAAGCAGAAACCTCGACTCTTCTTGTCAGCGCTCAAGACGATGAACCGCTTGAGTTCGTTCCAGCCAAGAAAAGCAAGAAAGACAAGAAGAAAAAGAAAGGTCTTGTTAGCTGGGATCTCGAGGAGCCCCAAGAGCCACAGGTCCTTCCGGAGCAATCTCGTGATGTTGAGACTGTTGACGCCGGTCCGAGCCATGATGTTGACGTTGCACCTGTTGACAGCCCAATCGTGCCCGAGGACACCACCAAGGACGATGACTTTTCAGGCTTCACTTCTACAAAGAAATCCAAGAAAGACAAGAAGAAGAAGCGAGCCAATACGTGGGAGCCAGAGCCGGAAAATCAACCAGAGGTCCTGGCCACGACGTCGAATGACGATCCGCTCGACCTAGCCGTTGAGACTCCTTTGCCAGACACCAGTCTTGCAAAGTCTGGAGATGAGCCAACTCTGGAAGAGCACACAACGGAAGTATCCCAAGACCAAGCCATTGCTGCCACTCAGCTCGAGTATCCAAGCGGTACAAGAGACATTCCAGACGCTGTCCGGGAGCTGTCTTACGATATTCCAGAAGATCGGCTGTCAAAGCCTGATGAGTTCAACACTTCTGATGTCGTTCAGGAGCCCAGCAATGACCAGTTCGATGTGCACCAACCCATTCCTTCTATTTCAATTGAAGGCCCTCGTGACTCTGAGCAGCATTTGGAGCAGAGGCAGATTGACGAACAACAAGCCGAGGCAGGTGCCGATGAGCAAACATCTACTGAGCCAAGTACTGTTTTTGCTACTCCGCTTGGGGCGCTGACTCCTGCAGTTCAAGAAGAGTCGCGAGATCTCGCAGAAGCTTCGCAAGCATCTCCTGCTCCTCAGGAAGTTCCGGAGGCCGAGCCTGATCTTTTTGTCACCAAAAAGTCAAAGAAAGACAAGAAGAAAAAGAAGCAAGCAAGCCAGACTCAAGATTCCGAGAGTGCCCCACCAACGCCAATGATCGATGAGAGTGTACCTGAGGATCAGTCTACACAGGCCACGACTCAGACGACTGAGGATCAGACTTTGCTTGGTTCTCAAGAAGCAGCACCGGAAGAGACTTTCCCAGAGTTTTCCACTTCCAAGAAATCCAAGAAAGACAAGAAGAAGAAAACAAAAGCCAGCCAACTTCAAGACTGGGAAGCTGAGACTGAACTTGAACCTGAATCGGCGTTCATGACCCCACTGGAAGAGCCAGACAACCAGATGGAGCGACAACTTTCAACTGCACCTGCTGATTTGAGCTCCGTCAATGATCAACTAGCCGAGGCGGATCCTTCTTCAAGTGCACTGCCAACTTCTTCGCCTCCTGCCGAGACCATGCCGGCCGAAGGATTCCCTGCCCTGCCTGAGTCGCAAGATGCTTTCACTGAGATCTCCTCTGGCAAAAAGTCGAAGAAGGACAAGAAGAAGAAGCGAGCAAGCCAACTACAAGATTGGGACGCTGACTCCTCTCCAGCGAGTCCCGCTCAAGAGGATCCGGTCATCAGCGCGGCCACCGACGTGAATACAAACGAGGGTGATCTCGTCTCTCAAGAGGGTCCGGCCAATCCTGAGGAGCCCGAAGCGTCCGAGGACGTGTTTCCTGAATTCACGACGAGCAAGAAGTCGAAGAAAGACAAGAAGAAGGCCAAGGCCAAGGCTGCCCTGCTGACGCCAGACGCGCAAGAGCCCGATAGCTTCTACACACCTTTTGAAGAGAGTCAGCAAGAACTTGGTACTTCCCAGGACATCCCAGCACCAGAGGCCATCACTGAGCCTTCCGTCACTGAGCCTGCCATGATCGAACCTGCCATTGGCATGACTGAGCCCATCACTGAGACTGCCGCTGAGCCCAACGCTGAAACTACCATCACTGAGCCTGTCATCACTGAGCCTGTCATCACTGAGCCTGTCATCACTGAGCCTGTCATCACTGAGCCTGTCATCACTGAGCCTGTCATCACTGAGCCTGTCATCACTGAGCCTGTCATCACTGAGCCTGTCATCACTGAGCCTGCCGTTGAGCCTGCCGCTGGGCCTGTAGCTGATGGCTTGTCCGCATCGAAGGATGTTCAGCCTGACGATGAGTTTCCCGAGTTTGTTTCGACTAAGAAATCAAAGAAGGACAAGAAGAAGAAAAAGGCTGCACAGCAGCAACTGGATTGGGATGAGCCAGCCATGCCGACTCCTGAAGTAGAGACCCAGCCTGCTCAGGAGATCGTCTCCGAAGCACCAGTTATTAATGTGCCTGTCGAGGGCATCGCAACTTCTGATCATCCGGACTTGGGCAAAGAGATCCAGGCCGATGAAGAATTTCCTGAGTTCGTGTCGACCAAGAAGTCCAAGAAAGACAAGAAAAAGGCCAAGGCAGCAGCTGCTTTGGCTCCTATGACCGATTTTGAGCCCGAAGCAAGCACCTCGGATCCGCCAAAGGTCGAAGAGAAGCCAACATTACCTGCAGAGCCGATTTTTGTCGAAACCCCAGAGATTCAAGACATCGCAAAGCCGTTTCTGGAAAAACCCACGCCGAGAGAACTTGAGATTTCTGAACCACGAGTTGAGCCCGCCGAAGAGCACAAGACGTCAGACTTCCTGTCTGGCCCGAGCCTTGAGCCTGTCGCAGAATCCCACGACGCAATGACAACCAAATCAACAAGAGCGGAGCCTACCATTAAAGAGGACAACACCATGATCATACCAGACGACACTGACAAGACTGTGCAAGATCGAGAGCCTTCACAAGATCAGAACATGGCGACAAATCTACCCGAGACGACTCCTGCGGATGTCGTGGCAGGTCAGCCCGAGGATGTGTCCAATGACTTCCCCGAGTTTTCTGTGAAGAAGTCCAAGAAAGACAAGAAAAAGGCCAAGAAAGCGAAAGTTGCCGAAGCCTTGCCCTGGGAAGAGGATACTCCCGCTGCAAGTGGGCAGGCCTCTCCATTTGAGCAAGTTCCAAGTCAAGCGGAAGAGCAGCAACAACCTCTTCCCGCTACCGAGACAGAAGACGCGCGCGGGCTCGAAACACTCCACGATCCCTTGACATTGGATACACAGCCACTCACAGAAGTACCAGCTGACATCACTGGTAGTCAAACGCCAGTCGATGTTGCAGCTGAGGCATCAGCTGCGCCTGAACTATCTGCATTTGAGGAGGCTGAGGTCGAAGAGTTTCCCATCATTCGCAAGAAATCAAAGAAAGACAAGAAGAAGCAAAAGGCAGCTGCCCTGCTCGCCTCTGAGCCTCCATCGGGCACACAGACACCAGCGACACAGGAAGACACTGCAGCTGGCCTTGAAGTTTCAGATCCATTGCCAGTAGCCGAGGTACAGGAGAGCACAACCCATGAGGTAGCCGATGACCTACCTGTCGAGGAGCCACTTCAACTAGACATTGGTGGAAAGCTGATTTCCGAGGAACCTGCGCCAGCTCAAGAGGCTACTGGGGATTGGGCTGAATTCAGCTCCAAGAAATCCAAGAAGGACAAAAAGAAGAACAAGTCTCTAGTCCTAGCTGAGACCGATCCTACGCCAGACATGCCGACTTTTTCAGCAGAGGAAGCCCACTCAAGCCGCGACTTTGTTGATGTGCCAGCGAATGATGTCTCAATTACTGAGCAACCTGTTCTTGAAGAGCCTCTACAGGCTGCACCAGCCGATGATGACTGGCCCCAGTATTCAACCAAGAAATCCAAGAAAGACAAGAAGAAGCGCAAGGCGACAGGCGTTCTTGACTCTGAGCCAGCATCAGGTGTTCAAACCCCAATCACTCAAGATATGCCCGTGGAAGAGAGCTTCACTCCAGCTGTGCCAGTTCCAGAGCAACCAGCCGAAGAGGCCAACCTCGTTGCCCCTCCGGATATGCCCGAGCCATCTGTCCCAGTTGAAGATGATGAATGGGCCAACTTCACGTCAAAGAAATCCAAGAAGGACAAAAAGGGTAAAAACAAGGCCAAGTCTTCGGGCTCTGCTACTCCAGCCGAAGCATCAATTCCCATTGCGGAGGCACCCCGAGAGTTTCTGAGCGAGGAGCCCGCAAAGATTGAGCCCGAGTCTTCCAAAGCCAAGGACGTGTGGGACGATGATTCGTTCTTCCAACCCCGGGCGTCGACACCATCGCCAGATCGAAATGCAGCACTTGACCGTTCAATGAATTTCCAAGGAGCTGTACCAGAAACACCAATGGCCCATGTTGCCTCTGCATCCTCGCCGGCAGGTGAGGTCGACCTCTCCCCTGCTCAACTGACCAGCCATGTCGATCACGACAAGCCATTTGACCAGACAACGCAACGTGGCAAGAAGGTCAGGACAAACACATTCTTGGGCGACACGGAGATCCCCGAGCCGATCTCTGCTATTGAGCCAGACTTGGTGACTGTCGAATCTGATGATTTTGCATCACGAGACCTAGTCGAAGCACCGAGCCAGCAGCCCGAGGTGCATGCAGTGCCTGAAACGAAACTGGAAGAAGCCCCGAGTCAACCGGACCGACCTCTTTCACCACCTCCAACAGCTCGAGAATTCGCAGCCGACTACCTCAATCCCGGACATGGCAAGCACAGTGAGCGTCAAAATGACAATACTGCATCAGAGTGGACGCCGGAGTTCTCTACTCCTCTGCCGCAGACTACTTCCGAGCGAGACATGGCGGTTTCCTATCTTGAATCCCGATCACACAAGACAGGAGACGCTAGCTTTGAGACCGGCCACGAGCAGCGAAAGAATGAACCTCTTCCATTTGCACCACAGCAAGAGATGTCTGCTTACCATGTAGGCAGTCAGTCAGCGATTGGAGAAGACAGTTCCAGGGGAGTCATTGTTGCTGAATACCCTCCCAAGATTGACCAGCCAACTTCAGAAATCAAAGGTGAGCCTTCAGCACGGCAACCTTTCCACAGTCGGAATGACGACTTTGCCGAGCTACAAACAAAGTCAAAGGGCACTGGCAAATCCACGATGAGCAAAGACGAGGTTGAGAAAGACGAAGGCCCCAATGACGAAGAGACACTGGCAGCAGCGGCAGCACTCACTGGTGGTGTGGCGATGCTCGCGAGCAAGTTTGGCGGAGCAAAGAAGGTCAAGGTTAAGAAGGGCAAGAAGTCAAAATACGTCGACAAGAGACAGCCAAAAGAAGACGACATCTTTGACGATCCAATGTTATGGGAATCTGAAGAGCGCAAGATCGTAACAGGAAATGATGGTGGACGAATTGACACGGATACTGGAGATTTTTGGGATGTGCCGGATGAAGCGGAGGAGATTCAGGAGGACCAGCCCGAGAAATCTATGCCAAAGGAAAATGAGATGGAGGGAAAGAAGTCATTGGAGGGAGGAGCTCGCAGTATCCCACACGGCATCATTGCGAGCAGCTCAGAATTGCCGGAGAGTCCGATTGTGGGACGGGACGAGAACAACACCAGGGAGCAGCCGGAGATGCCCACAAGAGAGACACCATCAGGACATCTCGAGGCCCCATCAGCCGAGGCGTCAGCTTCAGAGCTGATTCAAGATATTGACGAACTGGATACTACGGAGCCAATCCACAGCCGTGGTGCCGACGCCAGCCCGACTCACGACATGCGCACACAAATGATCTCACCTAGTCGGGATTTTGGGGATTGGGCTCGAAGTTCGGTCATGTCGGCAAGAAGCCTCCCACCGGTTGAGGAAGAGCCGAGCGAGGAAGACGCGGAGGAGTTGCCAAAGCCACGGTTCGGCAACGTGCTGCACACGCCCGAGATGAATCGGGACAGCGGTTTTGTGGCAGAGTCTCCTCTGAGGCGCAGTCTTTTCGACGACGAGAGTGGAAACCGCGATAGTGGCGTGCACATGAAAGACTGGCCCGAGGAGGGCGCCAAGAAGCACGGGGGCAGTTCACCAACAAGGGAAATCACAGAAACTGCCTCGCGTGATGTCAAGACACCAAAGAGGGACGAAAAGAAGGCGCGAAAGTCACAGCTGGGCGAAGAGGCACCCCAACTGAGCACACCCACCCGATCACTTGGGGAGACATCACCAGATCCAGAAAAGAAGAGCAGGTCACATGCAACAGAGACGACCAAGACACCACGCTCGGGCAAATATGGAAACCTGGCATCGGGAGCCGGTCCTGCCCTGACGCCTCATGCCCCTGGACAGCAGAGAAGCTTCTCGGACAAGATGACGAGTCGCGAGAGCAGCAGAGAAGAAGCGGCGACGGCGACAACACCAAGAAGTGCACCACGGTCGACATCCAACACGGGCATGTCGAGGCTGCGGACGCCAGAGCCGCTCAACCTGCGGCCAGAGAGCCCCGGCAGCGTTAGGTCGTCGGGGACTAGCACGCCGCCCCTCAGGCGGGTGGACAAGCGAATGAGCGGGGACCTGAGGTCGCTGAGCCAACATAACGGCAGCGCCACGAGCGTGCACTCTGCCTTGGGACATTCCCCCCACTCCCGCCTGACCAGCCCTGTGCCGTTCCCCTACCCACGCCCGTCCTCAGCACTGTCGTCCTCTGCCCGCACCCCAGTCCCAGCCCCATCACCATCCTCCCCAGCCTCTGCCATCCACCCAACATCCGCCAGAGCTACCAAGAGCTCCAGCGACAAGGATGCGCAGCTCGCCGCCCTCCAAGCCGAGCGACGAAGACAAGCTACTGCTTCTTCCACTTCCTCATCCTCCACGCCAGTGGCCAACGAAGGCCGTGTCCGCGCCAAGGACATGACCGACGTATACGTGAGTCTCACTCTGAAAACTCTTTCTTCAATTGCTTTGACGAACAAGTGCGCTGACTTTCTCCCTACACAGGATGGCGTTGGCGAGGGCCGCATCGGCTCCCCGCGCTCGCCCACCAGACCGCACAGCATGCGCCGCCGACAGAGCATGCAAGTCCTCGAGCTCGAATCCAAGGTCGAACAGCTGATGGCCGAGAACCGCGTGCTCGCCGAGGCCAGACACCAAGCCGACAACAACTCCAACCAGCGCGCCGTCGTCACCATCAACGAGCGCGACACCCTGATTGAGCAGCTGCGCTCGAGCCTCGAAGAGTACAAGCGCGAGGTGCAGCGCCTCAAGGAGGTCAACGAGGGTCTCCAGAGCGCCAATTCCCAGCTCGCATCGCAGCACAGCGAACGCTATAGTCATCTCGAGCTACAGCACGCCTCGGCCTCGTCCACGCTGCAAGATAAAGACGCCGAGATCCAGCAGCTGCGCGACGAGCTCGAGGCCACCAAGAAGCAGGTGCGCGCAATGCAGGAGCAGATCCTCGCCACCAAACCCGCAGACGCCGACTTCTTGAGGCTCAAGGACGAGGACTACTTTGACAACCGCTGCCAGCAGCTCTGCGCCCACGTCCAACAATGGGTCCTGCGCTTCTCCAAGTTCTCCGACATGCGCGCCTCCCGCCTCACGAGCGAGATCAATGACGTCAAGATCGTAGACAGGCTCGACAACACTGTCCTCGACGGCTCCGACGTCGACGACTACCTGAGCGACCGCGTCAAGCGCCGCGACGTCTTCATGTCCATGACCATGCACATGATCTGGGAGTACGTCTTCACGCGCTACCTGTTTGGCATGGATCGCGAGCAGCGCCAGAAGCTCAAGACGCTCGAAAAGCTTCTGTCAGATGTCGGTCCGCCACATGCCGTCCGTCAATGGCGCGCCGTCACCCTGACGTTGTTAGCCCGCCGCCCTGCCTTTGGCGACCAGCGCAACGATGATACCGAGGCTGTGGTCCAGGCCATCCTCGAGACCCTCTCCAAAATCCTCCCACCTCCAACCAATATGGAGAACCAAATACAATCCCAGCTTCGCCGTGTGCTCCGTGAAGCTGTAGATCTCAGCATTGAGATGCGCACACAGCGTGCCGAGTATATGATGCTCCCGCCGCTACAACCAGAGTATGACGCCAACGGCGACCTGGCACAAACGGTAGCGTTCAATGCTGCCCTCATGAATGAGCGCTCGGGCGGATCCACGTCGAATGAGGATCTCGAAGCCAACGCGGCCGTTGTCCGCATGGTCCTGTTCCCGCTTGTCATCAAGAAGGGTGATGACAACGGTCTAGGCGATGATGAGATTGTTGTTTGCCCTGCTCAAGTTCTCGTGGCAAAGTCTCATAGCCGACCGACTCGCATGGTGACCCCATCGTCCGAATTCGGTGGCGCGCCCCTGAGCAGAGGGGCTACTCCCAGTGTGGGCTTCAAGAGCGCAATCAGCCTGCCCATGTCACCGGCTCCCGAAGGCACTGACTCCCACATGGAAGGAGCCATCTAGAGACAGCTACCTTATTTGTCGCTGACACGAAAGAGATGATACGAACGTTATGAAGATTGGAAACGAAGCATGGAATGAGAAAATTTATGGTGGAAATAAGGGTTCACATTGTTGCATCTTGTTAATATTTTTTGGTTCCTGTATTTTGTTTGATTTATGATTTCTTTCATTTTCCTTCTCATCCGCACATGAACATTTCTATCATGATATCCCGAGGAGTTTTACGGGGGCCAATGATATTTTGGAAATTGGTATTCTTGTCGGTGTGTATCAGGTTTCAAATTGCACATACAATAATTCATCATTACGAAAATACATGTGTCAAGTTGTAACGAGTTATGGTCTAGTTTTAAAAAGAATTCATGAGTTTCTGACATAATTTGCATCATGCATTTTTGACACTTGACATGGCTTCGAAAAATATCCTTACACATGCAAGCAGGATTAAAAATAGATTGTCCCAAGGGTCCTCCCAAAAGCCAATGTCAGTCTGCCCGCCCGTCTTACCTTTTCCACGAACGAAGACTTGCGTGGCGTCAAAGTCTAAACACTTCACCACTTGTCAGAGTCCGGGACGGGCTCAGCCGGATCAACGCACCTTGAGACAAAATGACAGCGAACAAAGAAAGGGCCGACTGACTGACTGACTGAATGAATTGGGTCTAACCCAGACTCGTCTCCGTCTGACTTGATACCAGGGTATATCTGTCCATCGGAAGCTGAAAACCGCCCTTGCCCACGAACTGTGCCACTGGTAATCATACGAAGAGAATTACCCCGGTACTAATGTAGATCCAACTTAAAAAACCATGTAAGAATTACTTGCGACTCGATCTGACTAAGCTCACAGGATGCAGCTGAAAAAAATAAAATATAGAAAATTGGATGAACCTTGTGGCACTGGACAAAGGAGTTATATAAAGAGAGGCGTGAGTCTTGGCAAATACCCGGGATCGAAGTTTGATTCTGACATTTTGTGATGGTTGTATTTATGAGATGACAGAAGATATCATCGGAAACGACAATATAATCAACACTCTCCAGCCAGCCGATAGTAGAATGGACTTGCTGTCCAATTCGAATGGGCCGTCAGCAAGTCTAACCAGTCTCCCAGCGGAGCTCCGGCTGCTGATCTACCAAGACCTGTTCCGGGCCACCAAGATCGTCGTCAGCCCAGCCGGCGGAGGAGGCTACTCGGACAAGGCCCGAAAGTCCAAGAGCAACACGACGGAGAAGGGGACATGGCCAATACTCTTGAGCTGCCGCGCTATATACGCCGAGGCGATGCCGTCGTACTGGACTCACGGTCACCTCAGGTTCTACGGCACATGGCGCCAGCTCCCAGATGCTTGTGAGTAGTCCTCTTCCAAGCATTCGTTGTTGAAATGATTTTTGGAGTTGCCTCGAGAGAAAAAGGGGCGACTTTCTTGCGTTTCTTTGATAGAAAAACAAACATTGCTGACCTTTTGAAACCCTCATCGTAAAGTACCAGCAGTTGCACCCTTGTCTCGCATCAGTCATATATGCCTCCGACTGCACTCGCTGAGCGCACGATGGGACCAGATTCTCGAAGACCTCGCGCAAGGGTTCCCGGCTCTCCAAACCCTTGTCGTTCGTGACGATGCGATATGGCTCAACTCGGCGTACTGGCTCGAGCTTATGGAGTCTTGTCGTTCGTCCTCGACATCAAAAGAGTTCCAAGTACTCTACGATGAGGTCGTGACACCGTGCCTTTTCGGCGAACTTCCCGAAGTCATCCCATGGATGAAAAGATGCACGACGGCCAAGTTCCGGTCCCGAGCCGCCCTTGAGGCAGCGGCCTGGCCTCGGAACCGTATTCTGTACATCCCGCTGTGCACAGATAATAGTAAGCCCAAGGAAACTTGCGACGGAGGAAAAAAGGGAGCACCTAGTGAACATCGTCTGAGGTTGTCGATGTTCCGAAATTTAGGCAACGGCAGAATGGCCCTCGTGACGGATGAGCAAAAGAGAGCCGGACTGGAAGAGGTCACTGATTGATACGTTTCCATCTGCTCGGAACCCTGGCGCAGGAGATGTTAACGCTACTGTATCTGATCATGGGGATCAAGGACTTCAAGTTGCTAGGCTGTGCTCGACGAAGTGCACAACACATGGAGGATCCCCGTAGATGACCGTTCAAAATCGAGAAAACTCCAGCGTTGAAGCAGTCTCCTCATAATTTTCACGGCTCCTACCCGGCGCCCAACCGTGGGATGTTTGTGACCCGACGAAGTGGCCGGGGCTCTGTGCCAGGACTGCCAGGGAAGTCGGCGAGCAGTCGCTGCCGCAGGCCTCCAACTCGGCCACCCATTCTGTATGGACACCGAGGGCAGCCTCTTCGTGGTTCATAAATGTGACCTGCGTTTGTATGTCCTTGCTGTAGTTCCGTATCCGCTCGTCTCCGAACGGCCAGGCCACAATCCGAAAAAGCTCTGCCGCGGCTACATGGTACTTTGTCGTGCCGAGAGCGAGATTGAGACCTTCACGCATATCCGACGTTCCACCTTCCGGTGCCTCGATCGGTTCGAACAAGTATCTCTGGTCCAAGGCGTCTTGGACAATCTTGAGATAGTCGGTCACCACGCTATGAAGGCCACCGGCCACGACATCCAGTTCGCGGCAATAGCTTAGTATCTCAATCATGTTCTTTGCGATCTGAAAGTCCTGCGCCAGTTCCGGATCTGTTGTACGATGCCGGAGAATCTTTTGGAAGCAGACGTGTAGGATGATACAACAGGCAACATAGGCCTGGAAGATGCAAAGCCAACAATGCCTGACGGCGGCGCCCTCGGTAAACATGAGCCAAGACAGGCGTGCAGATTGTCGCGCTGCTGTGATCCCATCTGCGGCCCAATTCATCAGCACAGCGTGGAACTCGGCAGACGTGTTGCCCTGCTGGCGCAACCTTTCATGGCGACGCAGTAGACATCGAAATATGAGTAGCCTCGTCCCCAGATGGTTGAGATGCAAGTAATACAGCTTGAATCTTGTCACGGATTGTATGGGGGCGTGGCTTAGCTTGGAAATTTGAGCTTCCGGTGGCAGATCTTCATACCAAGATCTTCATACCACTCGTGGAGCGACCGGTGCAAGTCGTGGTAATGGGAAACGGGGACATTTTCCTGTCAGAGAGATCAGCCCCCTCTTCGCAACCTGATGGAAGATGAAATAGCAGTGACGTACCGATGCTGGTAGAACTTGCAGCAGCTTGTGCTTCAGAATGGTCATACGGGCCATGGACTGCTGGAAAAACTCGATGTCCTCGACCCCTTTCGGTACTCTGATCTCAAAGTCTTTCCACGTCAGCTCCGGCGCGCTTTCGTGCGGGACCCAGCCGAGGGTGGTCTGAAGCCAAAACTGTAGTGTCAAAAGGCTTCTCCATACCCGCTTCCTCTCGGACCACTCCTCGGCCGAGATGAGTGGCACGAACTTCTTGTCGTAGAGATGCATTTTGCGGCACAGTCCGAGACCGAGCTCTATATAGGCGAGCGCCACGGTCGCCTTGACCACGATGTTCCTGGCTGTGAGTAATGCACATACCTTGATGGCATTCCCGGGATCGTTCTCGATGCAGTCGTCCATGAAGAGCTTGGCTATGCTGTAGCTATAATCACCCAACTCTGCAGATATCTTGCCCCGAGAGAAACAAGCACCGACGGCTACCATGGCGCAGGCCTGCCAGAGAACCGACTTGTTAGGTCGGCGCTCCACGTCGGCAATCTGATCAAGCACGGCTAGGGCATCAGCGGCCGAGTATGAGTAGAAGAGGAAGTCAGTGCTGTTGTTGAAATAAGTAAAAGCTTCCTTGATGTCGGCAACGTGGGACTGGATGAAGAATTGAGCATTGGGAAGGCCAAAAGGGTCCGTCATTAAATTGCCCTGGGTCGACGGAGATGCAGAGGACGAGGAAGATGCAACGACGGATTGACGGACACTCTGCCGAGATGCACTCCTTAGGGCAAGCTGCTTCTTCAGCTCTCTGATCTCGGCGGCCGTGACCTCGCGATCTGTCTTCGGGTCGGGGCTATAGACGCATTCGCGCCCTAGCTTCTTGCAATGATTGCATTGCGGCCGCTGCGCGTTGCACTTGGCAAGTATACATGTCAGTCCCACCATGGACGGGCCAGGTAATAAGTAATGTAGGCCATCTCCCCATGCTTGCTTACTTTTACTTTCCGACGGCGGCACCAATCGCAGGCGTAGTGCCTACCTGGACGAGGATCGCCTGGTCCAGCAGTTTCACTCTGGGTGGTGTCTGAAGACTTGCTCGTCCCAGAAGCCCCAGCGTCAGAAGTCCGAGGTAGTAACGGCCGAAAGTGCCGAGATCCAAGGTCGTCCGACATGTCTCGATGCCGTGAGTTGGGATCTTTCTGCGGTGGGGTGACAATCTATGTATATACCTTGTGGGTGGTCGCGACCCTTTAGGCTTTCACCATGGGGGACTGGAGCCTCTGGAGCGAGATTCAGTCTACCTACCGTACATCACGATGTTTCGAGGAAAGACCGACCAGCAAAGGAGGAAGGAAGAAAAGAAAAAGAAAAAGGTCGCATTGCATTGCTCGGTCCGAGGAGAGTCCCCGCCCACGGCCTCTTCCAAGGGACGCTGCAAGGCTGAATCAATAGATTTACCACTCTTGTCGTCCTGGACGGTCAATGCAATGCAGGAGTGACGAGTCTTCTCTTGTTGCCTTGTGTAACAGTGGGTTGGGTGAGCAGATCAGAATAGGTCAGGTGGGGCCACCCAGTCATTTCTTCCGTTTGTTTGCTATCTAGGTATCTGCCTGCAGTCAAATGGGTAGGTACACACGTGAAAAGGTGGAAGGCAGGAAGGAAGCATGGAAGGAAGGGAGGGGGCAGCTGCATTCAATTAACCAGAAATGAAGTAGGCCATGTATTAATACATACCCCGCAGGTTCTTGAAGTTAAAACTTGAATGACACAAGGCCTTATCATAAAGGATACGCATGTGTAGGCAGGTAAGAAAGTCGCCATATTGCATTGTTAATACCATCAACGACTCAGTAAGTAGCAGCCCAACACAAACCCAGAGGCTAAGTCCAGGCTTGTTCTAAGAAAAAATAAAATAAAATAAAATAAAAACCCATTGCTGAAAATAATTCGTATATCATAATCCGTCATTATCCGTCTGTTGCCAGAAAAGCAAAAAAAGGACAAAGGAGAGGAAAGCAAAAGAAAAGGGGAGCAGGAAAAGTATAACTCCAAGGTATGCACTCTAACTTATATACATTAATTCATATGCATTGGTGCAATTCCATCTAAAACGTCCCGGCGTCGTCTAATATATCTTTTCAAGCAGTAAAATTCAAAAACCCAAGGTTCGGGTCGTGATAGCCTTGGATGCTGAGTGTCCCCGTCGTGGGATCATTGGGGAACAGGGCGTACATGGTATCCTGTTGTCTACTTGTTAGCAATCCTGTGGCGCTGTAGAGTTCAGATCAAGGGAAATCAACCATACCCAGTCAATGGTATCCATGATGTTGCCCATGCCCGCCCCTGGGGGTGCAGCCATGTTGATGCCATGCGCATGTCCTACGCTCGACGTGTCGCTGCTTCCGGGGCTTTCGTGCTGCACCGGCGGCAGACTCCACAAGGCCTGCCCGTCCGAGACACCAGCAAACACCATCTGGGGCTGCGGAGCGGGAGGCATGCCTGGCTGCATCGACGGCGGCGTGGCCATGGTCTCCATCTTGGCGCTTGGCGCCGGCGACATGTGCTGAGAGTATCCTCCCAGCGATGCCACCGAGTTCGTCCTGCTCGTGCCCCCGACCACGTTCTGCGAAGTCTGTGCTCGGGTCATGCTGGAGGGGCCACGCATTTTCCGCATCCGCATGTAGACGGCCGTCTTTTGCTGTATATCTTGCAGCAGTTGCTGGCCCTTGACCTCTGGCGGAAGGCGGCGGTCCATGTTGAAGACGTAGTCCAGGCATGCCCAGATCCTGTCTGCCTCCCGTGACATGGGCCGAAAGTACACCTCGGTCGCCAGGAGAAGCGCGATCTGGTATTGAAAGTAGGCACCCAGATACCAAGCCCAAGGCCGGAAGCTCTGGTTCGTTTCGAGCTGGATAGCGAGCTCGCAGATCATGATTCCAGACGTGATGAGAAGCGACCCCAGCCGGGCTGGCATCGGGTTGGCCGCGTTCGAGTGGTATGGGTGCAGCACCATGACGAGCAGCCGGTACGTGAGGAGGTACATGACACATTTTGCATACCGTTGTATCGGCTGGCTGACGTCGAGGAGGTGGTCGTACTTTTCCGACATGCGCCGCCTAAAGTTCTCAATCTTGGTCAGGACCGAAGTCAGCGTCGTCTTGTGAGTTTCCAGTCTTCGCCTGTCAAGCCAGATGATTCGCATCATCTCGTTGATCTCGAAACGGATCAACGCCATCGTACTGCTGGTCCAGCGGTCTGACGCCGCCGGTGGCAGCACCGCGTGGGTCAGCTCTTCTTCGTCGCAGTTGAGGGGGAGTTTCGTGTCATAGTCGTCCCTTCTGATCACAGGCTTCGGTCCCTGAGCCTCGCACGTCCGGATGTCCAGAAAACACAGTTGATGCCAGATGAGGCGCCGAACGTGTGTCTCCAGAGGTGTCAGCCCGTAGGCCTCGCCGTCTCGATGGAGTCCCATGCACTCCGCCATTCTGACCGCTGCACCGACCAGGACAGAGTGTGCCCTCGAGACCTCGGCCCGGCAGAGGGGAAGCTTCGCGGCTTAGCTCATGATGCCCAAATTTGCCATGTTGATACCACTTACCATGTACATGATGAAAGCCTGCATAGTTTCCAGCTTGGTTGTCCGCAGAAAGTTGGAATTTGCCAGGGCTGCCTCGGTTGACTGCTTGAACTTTTCTACCAAGTCTTTCTTTGCTAATCCCATTTCGTGAAACATCTCATTTTCATCCATGGCCACAGCACCGCTGAAGAGTGCAGCACAAATGACAGCCAGCGTCGATGGTCGAGGCTGAAAACCCGTAATGTACTCGTCATAGAAAGTAGCATATGTCGCCTCGAGAGTAGGACGGTGGCAGCAGGGTGCTATAGGATGTACAGACGTAAAGTATTGTCTCATCATCCTGTCCATTGTCGATTTGAATTGAAACATTATTAGTAGTTGCCGTATTTCCGTCTGTGGGAAGACGAACATGCCACCGGGCGCAAGGAACTGCGAACTGGGCTTCAAATAGGGCGGCATCGAAGTATCAGACATCCCACCGTCTGACCCATTATCAAATCCGCTTGGAGGGGCCACGCCCGGCGGCATTCTGTTCGACGGCGTGCCTCCATATCCCGGAGGCGGCCCGGGAGAGCGCGGGCCCGATAGACCGGCGGACAACTAGAGTTTGGCTGTCAACAAGATTCAACTAGGAGGATATAGGCTGCGCGAGAATGCTTGTTCATGCCTGGCATACCTCTTCTGATAATCTGGGTCTTGACAACCCACCGATTCTCTCCGTGATGCGCATCTTGCCAATTTGTATACCCAAATCTATCATCTCGTCGGTGCCTCCGTCGGCATCGTCCTCATATGTCATATCCAGAGCCACCAAGGGCGTTGCTTCCAGGTCGCGGTCCTCGTCGTAGTCATCCTCCACTTCGTCGGCTAGGATGCGCTGCTGCAGCGCGCTCTTTGGCGTCGTCGACTTGGCAACGTCCCTTTCTAGCTGGCGCTCGAGCGAGCCCTGCTTCTCCTTGATCTCGGCCAGGCGCAGTTGACTTGCCTCGTCGAGCTTGGGACCGATATAGAGGCAATCCCGTCCAGCCTTGAGGCAGTTCATGCAGGCGGGAGAGTTCTTGCTGCATTTCAACTTGCGCTTGCGGCACTCTAAACAACTGTTGATCATACGATTACGGCGACGGATGGGTTTCATGGCCGCCGCTGCCGCCGCCGCTGCAGCAGCGGGATTAGGGCCGGCATCGAGTCCGGGTGAGGATTCTGGAATTTGATTTGGGTACTGGTGGAGATGAGCATGCTGTTGCTGTTGTTGCTGGTCCATAGGGCTCGGTATTAGGTGATCATCTAGCGGGTAGTAATCGGGGCCCGGGGCAGCGGCTATACCCATACCTGTGCCCGTGCCTGGCGGGATCGACAAATTACCTCCGGCGGACCTAAAGGCCAAGGCACTGTGATGAATGGGTCCTCCTGTGCCTGGCCGACCGTGGCTCTGCTGTTGCTGGTGCTGGTGCTGGTGCTGTTGCTGCTGCTGCGCCTGAGGCGGCGGCTGCTGATAATGATTCATGGATTCTCATAGGCTCAGCCGGGCCAGATCTATGCCAGATCTAACCAGTAACCGGGCAGCTGGAAAATGGCGACGGTCCAATTTATTATTTGCAGGAACAAGCCGGGGAGGGGCCCTTATTTTTGTTCCCCTTGGGTTAGGCCACACAGGCGCTTCTCGAGATACGGACGTAAAAAATGCTGCGGGTTAGGTGGTGCGGGCAAGCTGCAAGATCCGGTGGGGTGGATGTTTGTGTTCGTATATAATCTGATCGGGGGGCAGCGCTTTGGTTGGCTCAAGCGACACGACATACGATCGACATGAGATTTGTTGCCCTGCTCGAGGCTTTCCCTCTGTTGACCTTTAAGAGCTTCTCGCGTCTGCGGGCACTTCGGCAAAGCTCACAGCGGGTCTCCTGGCGGTTGCATGGGTGATATAGTGCAATATATATGCAAGGTTGTATGAGGCCTGTCAAAGGGCTTGTCTATAATTATCCTGGAAGGTGACGGACAGGAGGGGAGGGGAAGAAAAGTGTGTGTCTGTCTTTTCTTGTCTCTCTGTCGTGTGTGATGGGACGGATGTATAGGTAATCTCCTGGCACTGGTGCTAGGTTGGAAAAGAACTCGAGGTAGGGCGACTCAAGTAAAAAGTAGATTGGGTAGGTAGCAAGCAGGGGCAGGCAAGCAAGCAAGCAAGCAAGCAGACAGGACGGGACAGGGCAAGCAGACAGGACCGGGAAGCAGGTAACGGGAAGCGAAATGTAGACAGGTAAGGAAAAGTAAGGTGGTGCAAAGACTCAACCAACGCGGGGCAGCTCTGGGTGTGGTGTGCTCTTTCTTCTCTCTCTGTGTCTCCTTTTCCCGGCTCTGCTCTGAGGTCTCTGTCTTTCCCGCACGCCGCACTTGCATCCACCAAGGGGAGGGGCGTTTCCTGCCGGGAATATGAGCAGCAAGTAGCTTGAGAGACTGAGAGCGAGCAATCAAAGAAGAAGCAGTTGGAGCCGTGGTCAGGGTATAAACCCGCCTGGCTTACATTAATGCAGGACGTAACGTCTGGGGTCCTTGAGGGTAGCCACACGAAATTCGTTCGTCCCGATCTCATACCTTACAAATCGTCACCAGCTTTGAGTTTCGTGGCGGCCAATCACAAGGTGCTCCGACTCGCGCTTCATCACCATGGACCGGTCTGTTCTGATTCGAAGGTCTCTCTCTACCCTTCACCTTTGCTGTCAGTAGCGTCATCCTTCATGATGGTTGACGTCCCCTACTAGTTTTGTGATGTGTCTGTCTGTCTGCCGGTGGCCTTTCTTTTCCATTGTGTCTCGGACTCACGTGGACGCTGCCGGATTCGGCCCTGCGCGGGTACGGGCTTTCTATTCGGCGATTCTTCCCCTGGCCGGCGCACATGGCAGATGTGAGATGTCCCTGTATACGGCATAGAGGCGTCACCGATGTGGGCGCGGAATAACTAGCGGAGAGCCACCAGAACCGAGAACCTGGTTGTCATATACCAGAAGGTGCCGCATCGAGATAAGCCAAGCCTGGGTGCTGGGACGGTGCCGTCTAAGAGGCTGACGAGATGATGCGGCCAAACGAGGCCCAACTCCTCCCAACAAGAGATCCGACCGCCGTGCAACGCGGCACAAAGGACCATGTCGTCCTCCTGCCATGCAGCAAGGACACGCTCTCATGCCAATCACATATCTCAGCAGCGGTCTCCTAGCGAAAGGTCATGGCCGGAGGCGGCCAGGACCATTGCACAGCTCATATGACCCCATAGCTGCCGTGTCTGGCAATATGAATTTGTGATATATCTCTTTGGCACTGGCTAAATCATCTGTGCCCAGAGTTGTTCTTACGCATAACGAGAAGGCAACTTCTATGCAGCCACTGAGATCTTATTGATCGTAGGCGGCTTCCCATCTCGTACTATACGTCCATGGTGTCTATGATGCCTCGGGATACCTGCTTTGGTTGCTTTGGTCAGCCGCAAAGCCTGCTGATCTACATCTCAGAGATCCTATTCTGACTAAATACGGCCAAGACTATCGCCTTCGCCTTCAGACCGGTGGCCGTGCCGCCACTTGTCATACCTGCCTCTGCGCCACTATTGCCGCGCTTCACTATATTTGTTTTCTCCACTCCTTCAAAGCAAGTCCAACCGCCAGGACGTTATTGGCGTCCGACTCCTTGAGCAGCAAGCCCAGGAACCACTTTAAACGGCTCGTCCGTCCCGGTTTTCCGGCCGCAAGATCTCTAGTGACAAGATCGAACAGAGCATGGAGTATCGGTGGTGAGAGGGGCGTGTTGTGACTTTGTAAGAACTTGATGCAACGAGTGATGCGCTCAAGAGCCTCTCTATCCGAGAGATGAGGCGCGGACGCGAGAGCTGTGGCGATCTTTTCAGTTTGACGAATGCGCTGTACCGTCAAGCGAGGCCTCATTCGTTGCTGTTTCGGAGGGGGTTGCGAGGAGTCCTCGACAGTGATCTTGTCTTGTGAAGATGTTCCAGCAGATCGTTGCGAACGTGCCGGATGAATCTTGAGTGCCTTGAGCATCACATCCGTTTTCATCTCATTCGATTCCATCAACTTGTGTAATATTTCTTGTGAAAAGCCGGTGTTCCAGAAATTCTTTGACTTCCAGCGACTTTGATGATAGCGGAAGTAAACCCAAAGGGCTAATTGCGGGTGTCCATGCCCAATTGCTAGATTGGCCAGTGGTTGGATATCGTTGTGGACATGTTTCCGCAGACCGCGAACAACATGCATGAGATCTTGCTGCCGTCCGAGTCGCTGCAGAAGCTCCGCAAACATCTTCAGATAACGGGGTTGACCTGTTTCCCAGATACTGCTGCTCACGGTAGCATAACAAGCAGAGTCCGAGGAAGACTTGAGCTGCTGCTGTACGAAGATCATATGTTTGACAGAGAAGCGACTATTTATCCTCGCCAAGAATAGTTCGCAAATTTGTCTCTGTGTGAGCGTCTTTGTAGACGAGTTCGAGTCCAGCATATTGCATACTTCGACCAAGTGCTCATCCGCTACCCGAGGCAAGCGAGCAAGCAGCTGCAGCCAGGCAGACCGCATCGCCTGCAGTTTGAGAACTTGGCGTCTACTAGAAGAAGACTCGAGCTCAGTTGAGATGCGCTGTGAAACGCTGTGCAATATCCAGCGATGATCGGAGAGTTCTGAATCTAGACTTTTCAGGCAAGCAGCCATTTTCGTTATTTGACGGGTAGTGCTTTGGTTTTTCGTGTGGCCGCTGAGTGCATGTTTGCCCATCGCGTTCAAGAACCCATCAATGTTCAAGACAACTGCATCTTTGTATTGCGCCATGCGCTCAGCGGAGTTGTCGTCCATGACTTGTCCAAAAAGGTTGAGGCTGTTAACATGGAGCCTTGGCATTGCTTGCAGAAGAGTGGCGTATACTTCGTGGCATTCGTCGAAATGGCCATCGCGTGCGTCGCTAGCAAAACGTAGACCATCGTTGACAGCGGTGTACAGCCGAAGCAGTAAAGCGCTGCACTTCTTGGTGGTAATCGCGCCTTTCGGTTCAGCAGCCAGGTCGAATGCCGCATCCGAAACGCGTCTCAAGAAAGCACAGAGTATATCGTGATCAATGGTTTCTCGTGCTACAGCAGTTTGCAGTCTGCTACAAAAGAGGACCAAAGTGTTGTTTTCTTCGATCGTCTCAGTGGCAACGGGAAACATGGCATCAAGAGCTTCCTCTGCGAGCCATCCGGAATTGAATGTACCGTCTAGCGACGTCGCGGCTCGGTCCACCACTCGGATAGCACCAGGCGAGATGGCCGGGGCAGCAGCCTCCATGGACGCCATCGGCGGCATAAATGGTGCTGGACCATCGAGGCATGCGTTCGAGGGACCCTGCGTCCGAAAGCCCCAACTCTGCAAGGACGCGAGGAAGGACGCGAGGAATGATCTGGAGTCCTCTAAGTGCCTGGCCTCAAACGAGGACGGCGGCGCCCATTTCCACTGTGTGAGGTCGACCGAGCTCGCGAGTTCCCAGAAGGGCGCCGGCGCTTTCAAGTGGCCAAAGTTCAACTCTCCCATGTGCCTCTTGCCCGTCCGCCTCCGGTTCTCCAGCGGCCCGGGCACATTTGAGCCATTGCGGCGGCTGGTGACCCTCGATATGGAGCAGAACTGTTCGAAAGCGCTCGCGAGCGTGCTTTCGGGAATCAGGGCGCTATCGCATGGCGATCGGAGGCGGCGGCGGATGGCTCTGCAGCATTGGCTTTGTGGCAGAGCCATGGGGAGGAGAACGAGCGAGCGGCGGCGACAGGTCGGAGATGACGACCGTCCTCCTCAATGACAACGACCGTCAATTATTTTCTGTTCATCACCCAGTGACTTTGTCGTGTGGGGTGATAGAGCCAGAGGGTGAGATCAATGGCGGGTCGTAAGCCAATCGCAGGCCGGGCATTAGACACGAAGAAGTTGAGCAACGTTTGCAGTGAAGCTATCTCGGTCGGCGAATCCAAGCTTCCATCCGCCGATGATTTTTGAACAGCGCTAGTGCTAGTGAGATGACCCCTGCCGGCTCTCTTGGCTCTGGATGTGTCTGTCTTTTAGTGCACCATTTTCCAAGCAGTGGTGGGTGTCAGCACTGAGCCTCAGCCTACGGCCGGGACGTTGCGGGCCTGCAAGGTACTCCGTTGTCAGCGGATTATAGCGGGGTGGTCGATCGCCGCCAGCAGTGATTCTTGCATCTGCCGAAATAATAGAGCTTCACCTGGCGCGGGGCTGACATGAATGATCACGCCTCTTGTTCTATTCGTGTCTCGGCTCTTGATATTGCACCCTCCTCCTCACTCAAAATCGACCTCGAGATCGCCATGGCTCACGATTTCCCGCCATTGAAGAATGACCTCATCTTGAGGACGGCTTGGGGTAATTTCCCTGACCGCAAAGCTCCCCCGAGTTCTCCGAGGTAGTTCATACTGACACGAGCGTTGCGTCTACAGGCCAGGATGTCGAGCGCGCCCCCATCTGGATTATGAGGCAGGGTATTTTCTTGAATGACACCGCGAGAGGACGAACCCGCAGCTGATTCACTTCTCAGCTGGCCGATACCTCCCCGAGTACCATGAGGCCAAGGGAACCCGAGACTTCTTCGAGTGCTGTCGCGATCCCGAAGTCGCTTCGACCCTGACTCTGCAGCCCATTGAGCGCTTCGCCGGTCTCCTCGATGCCTCCATCATTTTCTCCGACATCCTGGTCATACCGCAGGCTATGGGCATGCATGTGGAAATGGTCGACAAGAAAGGCCCGCACTTTCCCCAGCCTTTGACGTCGCCAGATGACGGCCAATACCAGCAGGTCTTGAAGAAGAACGTCGATGTCGCCTCGGAACTGGACTACGTCTACAAGGCTATCACTTTGACCAGAAAGAAGCTGGATGGAAGGGTCCCCCTGATTGGCTTCTGCGGTGCCCCTTGGACCCTGCTGTGCTACATGGTTGGCAACGATTCAAAGACAAACAGGGAGAGCAAGACCTGGATCTACAAGTACGCCGAGGCTTCGAGGGCCATGCTGCAGAAGATATCCGAGGTCTGCGTCGAGTACCTTGCTCTGCAGGTCAAGGCCGGAGCCCAGCTGATTCAAGTCTTTGACTCGAACGCCGGCGAGCTCTCACCCTCTGCGTCCAAGGTCTTCAGCGAGCCTTACCTTGCATACATTGCTAAGCACCTGCCCTTGAGACTCAAGGAGATGGGCCTCGAGCGTGTGCCCATGATCGTGTTTCCCAAGGGAGCTACCGCCATGCTCGACTCATCCTGCGACCTGGGCTACAACGTGGTCGGAATTGACTGGTGTACGGATCCCGCTGATGCCGTCAAGATCCGTGGTGATCGTCCTATTGTTTTCCAAGGCAACGCAGACCCTGCCATTCTATACGGAACACACGAGAACATAACAGCAACTGTCGAGCACATGGTCAAGGGATTCGGTGGCGGCAAGGGCAAATGGATCGCCAATCTTGGCCACGGTAAGTGGGAATGAGATTTCGATTTCGTATACTCACTCCCTGCTAACGAATTGATTCTCCTAGGCATTACACCCTGGGTCAAGCCGGATGATCTGAAATTTTATCTCTCGGAAGTCAAGCGTATATCGAGTGCATAATCTGACGTCTGGCTCTTTGCTGAAACTAGTGCCGAAGATCGACCTATGGGACTGAAGGTAGAGATAGATCATGGGAGATTGGGCAGCCGGTCCAGATCTATCCGGTTCCTGTAGAAATGGATAAAAAATTAGATACCACAAAAATTGCATCAACGGAAATAAAGAAAAGCACAGCTTTCACCTACCATGTCACGGTCCAAGCGACCTTGCCTCCCAGACTTCTACAAACACCTTGAGACTGCGCATTATCCGGGGCCACATCGGCCGCGCAGTAGCCGTCGTCCCCAAAGTCTCCCAGGTGATCCTGCATGAGCTTGACGGCGACGGCCTTTGCGAACCCGCGCCCGCGGTACGGCTCCTCGCAGTGAAGACTGGCCAGCGAACCGTCGCAGCCTGTAATTTCCTTGATCAGCGAAATGGAAGCTCAGCGGTCGTGGTGGATACACGTACTCAGAAAGGCCCAAGCGACCGGCGTGCCGTCGCCCAACTTGATCGCCGTGGAAGGCAGCGACAGGAGCGTCCGCCTGTTCGCAAAAGTCAGCCATCCAGTCCATCTCTTCTCTTCTCCTCGCACCCTCGCACCCTCGGACAGCAAATACATACTCCTGCCTGGGAATCTTAGTCCGGCTAATAACCAACTTGGCATCCTCCCCGCTCTCCACGGCGCCCCAGCCCATGCCCCCGGCGGCCATGTGTCTCTCGGCCGCGGCGACGGCGCCGCCCGGCAGCCCGGCTAGGCGGAACACCCACTTGTCCCAGACGGTGACGTAGGTCGAGACCACCCCCAAGTTCAGCAGCCGGAGCCGGACCGCGTCGCCGAGCGTGCCGAAGAGGACCGTCGGCTTCTGCCTCTCCCTTTCCGGGTTGCTAGCGTCGTACTCGTCCCGCAGCGCCCGGACGGCCCTCAGCAGCGCCAGAACACACCGGTCCGCTTCATCCTCATCCTCACCGCCGGTCTTGCGCCCCTCCAGCGACGAGTACACCCAGGCCTCGGTCTCGGGCCCGCGGGACACGTCGACGTAGGCGGCGGCAAAGACGGCGTCGTGGTCTTCGGGCGAAGAGCCGGAGAAGAGGACCCGGCTGTGCTCCGTGGTTCCGGCCGGGTTGCCGGCGGCGAACTGCAGGCGGCGCAGCAGCGGGAGCGAGTGCGGCAGGTGGGCGCAGAGCAGAGATAAGAGCTGGGGTGTCGGCCGCGCGTGGGTGGTCACCATTGGCTCCGACATGGTGTCTGGCGTGTGCCTTATCTCTTCCCCTTTTTCTTTTCCCTTCTTAGTTCCACGACAAATGATTGATTACTCAGGAGGGCCCGCGTCGTAAAAGATGGCAACCCTCTCGTACATATATGTCCTTGACTTCCTTTTTACGAGAAATGAAGTAGGCCGGTCGACATTGTCCTGCGTTGAATCAAGTATCCGTGTTTTTAAGCCTTGAAGAAGAGTTCCGCTGCTATCGGTATCCTGATGGAGATTTTGAGTCACTGGCTCTTCCTATCTCGGAAGCAGCTTGCAAGCGAATTACGGAATCAGTCTTTCGACCTCTTGGTGCGTTATCATGTCGTCCTATTCAATTCTGATTACGCTAGGCGCTGAAAAGAAAGCCAAATGCAAATAATGATATCAAAAGAAAGAAAAGCATTGCCTGAATCACTTCCCCCTATGTCGCTGGATGCACCAATCAAATGCATGGGATTCAACCCCCAACGCCGTGCTCCTGACATGAGAATCGAAAGAGAGAAAACATTGCGATACAAGAAATCCCAGAAACCGACCCGGCAGAGTCCACGATGCATAGGCTGCGTGAACAAAACTTGGGACAACAACATCACAAAACCGATCGGGGGTTTCCTTCCTACAGAAGGTCCATGAAAAAATCCACCTCATCATCGCCCTCGGCGTTCTCGCGACGATTGCCTCCAGTGATCACCATATGACCGCCATTCGCATTAATGATGTGATCGCCCTCAGCAACCACCACACGACCGCCCTCGGTATAGACGAGAGGATCGTTTCCAGGGTTTTGTGCATTATCGCTGTTGGAGGCCAGCGTACGATAACTACCGAGGATCGCTCCCTCATATTCGGTCGCAATGGCATCACCTTCAGCAGTTTCATAGGTAACCACGACCTCTTCGGTGACAGTGATGTGTGGTCTCACGGTTTCCGGCCTGGGGGGCTCCTCGTCCGCTGGCTCCTGCTCGGGAGGCTGCCCCTCTAAGGACGGCCTGCGCTTTCGGAGGCGCATGCGACCACCCAGACGTTCGCGACCTTGGCGGAACGCTGCCTTGCGCGCAACGATGGCTCTCTATGCCTTCTTGCCGAGGTTCTGGAGCCACTCCTTGCCCTTGGTCGCGAGGCTGGGACTCTTGCTGCGCTCCTTGCCGTCCTTCTTAGCAGCCGTCTCGACGACGTCATCCTCAATGGCACTCTCTTTCTTGGCCTTAGCAATCTCCTCAGCGTTGAGCTTAGCGACGTTGGCAGCACCTCCACGGCCGACATGCGTCGCGCCCTCGCTGGGTCGCCGAGTAACACTATTAATCCGTGTTAGTCAACCGACGCTTGCAAAAGACGAAGGAGCTTTGCGCCGCGCCGATACATATCACCGCGTAGTGCAGAGTTGGGAAGATTTGGGTTGAGGGGGATATGAGAGCCGAGAGGCACTTACGGTCCGACGTCCTGCAGCGCACGTGTCTCGGCTGGGTCCTTGTTGGGCGTCATGTTACCACTGCCACCACGTCCTGTCGGCACCACCGAGGTCTTCAGAGTGGGCGTCTCGAGGTCCTGAGGCAAGATCTTGGGAGACTTGGTGACGTCGCCAATGTTTCCAGCGCCTCCACGGCCTGTCGACTGCATGTGGCCAGTCATTTTGTGATGTGTGTGGTTCCGCTGGAGTCCAATTTCAAAGGTACGTAAACAAGCTCTCCTCCAGGTGGAAGTGCTAAGCTGGTGTGTCCTTTGAGCTCGTATGAGAGTGGTGGAACGTTGATTCGCAAAGCGTTTCGAGCGTCCACTGCTTTTTGCAAGAAAGCTTGTGCGCTGTTTTGTTGACAGCCGCAAGAACGCACAAGTTGATGGCAAGGTGCTGTTTGCTACCTAGTTGCCTTAGTGTGCAGGTAGGCCGCTGGGTGTGGGCCGTATAAACAATTGGAAGAATTGATGGCTTGTCGGCAGTAAAGATGTGACGACTGGAGAGAACCAAATGCTCTGTCGGAGTAGCTTGATGTATGTGGCCGTCGTTCCAAGAGAGTTTGCACAAGTTGAGAAAGATTCGCGCGAGCTGCTCTGAAAGTGAGAGAGGGAGTCAGAAGACATATGTATGTTTCGTCGGCCACAAGCAGCAAGCACGTCAGACTGGAGAGCTTTTGGGATTCGGGCAACAAGTAGGTACCCAGGTCAATTAGGTAGGTACAGTAGGTACAACTTGGCTGTAGCGGTTGATTACTCAAATGCCAGTGCCGCGAATTCGGGCGCGATCCAGAGACGATCATGCGCCGCTTCAGAAATTTTCTTTCCTTCTTTTTTAGCAGCTATTCTCCGTCGCCCTTCCTTGTCTCTGCGCCCGGAACCTGTGTACTACATCGGCCAAGCCTTTGGCCTCTCTACCTCGGGCTCTAGCACCACGGTATTTCTGGAAAACAAGGACAGAAAAAAAATTCTGCCATCTGATAGCGCAGTGCCTCGTCCTCTGACGTTTGCGGGCAGCCCCTCACCGGTCGCCCAGACCCTTCCCTAGACAGGGAAGAATTTGCCCATGAGAGCTGTACATGTATTATTAGTCATTGAGTCACCGCCCGGGCATCGTCTTGACCGAACGCCGCCCGGCCGCTGCCGTCTCCAGTGAGTGGTCAAACACTGGGACCTCCGAGAGCTGAATGACTCGATGGTGTCATTTGGGCTGCCAAGCCACCAGATCGTGCCTGAAATTGTTAGTCAGATCCGGGCACCACTCGACTTAATACTGGACCTGGCCGCAAATAGCCCCCAAAACAGGAAAACAGAGAAGACAGACGGAGGAGGATCGCAAAGCATATTTCCTAGATCGATACATTTACATTATCAGCATTTCCCATTTTGGTTTGTCATATCGTATTTCGGTAGATAGTAGGCACGGAAGCAATATCAAAATATCGAAGCGGCTGTCGCTGGGTATACTTCTACGTCATACTTACCGGTCAGTAGGTAGACAGGGGGGCTCTGCATTATCGCTTTCCCTCCTCGCAATTCCCAAATTCATGAATCAGGACTCCGTGTTCCAAGTGCGCAGAGTCAATTACCTAGATGACAGGTAGGCAATGGTACGGGCAATACATGGCAAATTGTAAGGAATTCCTCGTCACGTCACCAGGCTCGGGCACCCTGCTGGAGTGAAGGCTGCCGCGCCTCCAGAAGAGCATTGGATCTTGTAAGCGGCCCAGTTTACTACCTAGGTAGCCTACCGCCTGCCTATATACATTATGGTATGTGATACTAATAAGCTTTGTTGACTTGATAGAATCACAAGGTCAGATAGACAGTTGGGTGATCGATAGGGCTGACTCTCGGTCCAGCTTGTGACGCAAGCGCATCTTGTGACTAGCGGTACTTACCCCAGATCTGTCAGATTTTGGCAAATCTAACATTTCTTTTCAGGGCGCCAGTCAAGATTTGTTTCTTTCGAGGTTGTACGTCAACAAGGCTTCGTACACTCACAAGGTTCCACCCCCGACGTCGTTGCGACGTGCTCCAAGTCGTCCTGTGAATGAACCTCGGGCGTGGCTGCGCTCAGTACTAGTACGCCTTCCAGACTGATTGGGGCTGGTCGAGACTGATTGTTGGCCTCTTACCCGTACATCTCTTAAGCGCCTTTCGAGGCTTTCTTGGAGGCTCTCTACTCCTCCTCGTCGTCGTCACCCCTGGCACGTCGATTGTCCTGCCCTTCTTTTCGAATGGGTATCTTGATACCTTGATTGGCAAAGCATTTGCTCAGCGGCGTGCTTTCACAGACTCCAGGGAATTTCTTTGCCGAGTAGACCTGGAAGGGCTCGCTGTAACATTGTGCGAGAATCGGTATCTTGCCCGTATTGACCTTGAGAGGATCGCTGGTCTGCATATTGCCTGTGGTGTTTGGCACCCCGACGCAGGCAAAGGAGAAACGCAATCTGCCTAGTTATGAGTGTTCGCGCATGGAATTGCAGGATAAAGTCGCCGCTTACCTGAACCACCCTTCTGTTCTGACACTGAGGTCTTGCAGAACAAACCAGACCCCGACCTTGCCGTCGACATCGTCGAGCCTATTCCCGCTGGAGACCAGGCTCCCAATGAGATTGCGACTGTACATGCCGTTTGGCTGCTGCTGACCACCAACGGAATTGTTGCGTGCCGCTACCATGTCTTGTTGCTGGCCAGGGCCTTGGCCGATTTGCTGGGGATATCGTGCTGCATAGCCAGGGTGGGGGGCAGGTTGATGAGGTACGACCATATGGGGTAAAGTGTGAGGTATTTGGCGGTAATCAGCATAGCCAGCTGGACTGAAGCTATCGTATTGTTGCGATGGATAGGCGTGCGCGGGAGGCTGATCAGCCATACCTGTTGCATTGTAAGCTTTGACCTTGGACATGAAATTTATGCATACCATAGGCCATGGGATTTTTTTCCAGCTCCCTGTACGAATAGGTAGAAATGGAACCCGTCGTAGATGGCGAATTTGGCGATGGCTTGGCGAGGTTGCACTCACTGGTGCCTTGGGCGTTCCAGAGATCCACGGACAGAATCATCATCTGATGTTCGATTTGGCTAAGACCACAAGTCAGCAAGGGAATTCTGAATGCCGGCTTGAGGACAGAATTACTTGACGTCGACTTCTCGCCCAGTCTGATTGTCCATCACGATTAGCCTGATACACGGAGGCGGCGTGATGGGTCTGCGATCCTTGTCACCAAAGCCGCACATCCTGGCGCGTTGTGGCTGTTGTTCGCAAACGAGTCTGGGGATATGGTTTAGCAGGCCGCTTACACGGTTACGGGAAAAATCGGCTCGAACCTGTACGTCCAACTCCCGTCCGTCTTGGAAACAACCCGGGGCGAGGGGTGCTGCGGCGGCCGTTCATGATCGGCCGTACTACCTGGCGTCTGAGTGCCCGGAGTGGCAAGTGGACCACTGCCATTCTCCTCCCGGGCGGACTCGAGAGCGTGGTCCCTCATACCCTGAATGGGAGGAGGCCGGGGAATCTGCGCGGCATTGGGATCTTGATAATAGCCCTGGTGTGGTAATGCTGGATGCGCATGGTGGTGATGCTGCTGCATATGCTGTACGTGGGCAGGCGGGTTGCTGTGATGGTATTGCAGCGGGGCATGCTGCAGTGGGCGCGGTGGTTGTTGTGGGTGTTGCCCGCCGGGCGCCTGATATGGGTTCATGATGGAACACGCCCTGAGATTCTCAACTTGTCCGCACGCAAAGAAGAGAAGAGAGCGACAGGCGTTTCGCTGCTCTTCAGGCGCGAGAACAAAAGGCTGTCGGTCGAGTAGTAGTAGTAAACTGTTGCGCGACTGATGCAAGGCGGGCCCCCGGGTCTATATATACATAGAAAACGGCTCCTGGCATGAAAAGCGCCGCGATGGAGGCAGTGAGTTCACCTTGGGGTGTGTGGTTTTCTCGGCGGGAGGCGTTGAGCCGGAGAATAAGGTGAGATGCTCTGTCTGCAGTTCAGATAAGCAGCCTCGACACTCGCGTGGTGGCTTCCCAAATATGGTGCAGAAGAGTAAGACTGAGGTTGAGTCTGGGGGAGGCGCAACTTTAATCCACCAGGTTATGTACTAGTATCAATCGATGTGTATCTTGGCTCTACCTAAAGTCCAGGTACCGCAGTGGATTCAAGTTAGTTGGACGGACAGTCAAACCAGGGGGGGGGGTCAACGCGAATGCTGGTGATGGGTAGGTACATGCCTGGCGTTGGTGTATGTACATACGGAGTACACTAAGGCAGGGTGTCATGTATCTCCCTACTCATGTACAGATCGGTAGGCAGGCCAGGCAGGAGGTGGTCCAAAGAGAGATGGGCAGTACTGGAGTTGAGGTTTACCTGGGATTTCATGGGCGATTCCGTCCACTGTAGGTATGTAAGTCAGGAACGAATGTGCCGCACGTATGTCAACGGTAAATATAGTCGACAGAACATCGGTTTTCAGATGACAGCAAGGCAAAGAGACACATTGATGAGGGCATCAATGATGAACACATGGAGGGTACAGAGTACAATGCATATGTATTTCGTACATTTGTCCGCTGCAACTCGCGGCGCCCACTCCACTCACTCAAGCTACCTTACCCGCTCCTGTCCAGTCGGCGCTGATGAACCACAACCACCAGTTCTCCTGCTCTCCAGTACGTCTGTCTGCCATTACCTGTGTGCATTACACAATGTGAGGTAGCATCTACCTACCTGTCAGGCGGTCCGGCCCAGTTTTAGGGTTTCGTAATAACTGGGGGGAGTGGAAGAGGCTTAAAGGGGAAACCGGAAAAGGATGTTCAGTCGAGAGCCCCGAGAGCGCAAAGAAGGAATCGGTGAGTTCGAGACCCTCTGCTCTGAACGGCTGGTGAGCCATGTGCCGAAGAGTCAAGACTCACATAAGGTAATCATCAGCCAGGGCATCGATCTCAGCCAGCGCCCCTTGGTCTTTTGATACCTGCATGTTCTGCTTCCTAGATGTACTACATACTTTGTAAGTCCCCCAGTCAAGTCAGTCAGTGAGTGAAGAAAGAGAGCGAGTTGAGTGCGCATTGCATTGGCGGCGCCGCGCAGTGATTTCCATTGTGTAAAATCTACACCACTTTTCGGGGGTCTGTCCCTCTTCAGGGCCCATGCTTCTTCGTTCGATGTGTACAACCGCATTTGGCATGCAACCCAGTCCAGTTTGGACGAAGGACCACAGACAGCCCAGCAGACGTTGAGGTGGGGAGGGCAGGCTCGGGAGAGGCAGCTTGATACCCGATATTGGCGTGGAGAACGAAGAACGGAGGCGAGGGACTGGATGAACATCTCCTACCTAGAGCCCACACATTTCTCTCAAGTGAACCGATTGCCGGTGGGTTACCAGTATGAAGTATCTTGATTGAGTTTGGATGGATTCACCCTGCGCCGACGGAAGCAATGGCGGAGGCAGAAATATCGTGGGAACTTACTCTTTCACGCTGTTATTGCATGTCTGCAGCAGAAAGGCTGCCTATTGCGCTGGAACGTGGCTGCCCACCTACCATTGCCACCAATTACTGCATACAAATCGTCTGACGGCACCCTCAGGGAATTTTGGTGATGGCCTCAGCATTTGCATGATTTGCACATGTCAATAACTCGACTCGATTATACATGTCAAGTATCACGGGTGTGATGAGCTGACGGATATGGCACATCTTTGCAAAGCCTCATGCGCTCTCTTGCTTCCATGTAGATCAATCCCGCCTCACTGACGTAAATGTACCAGTACTGTAGGTACTCGATGCCGGCAGAGACATTTTAGTGAGCTTTGGTGCGCCGCCTCGAGTCGCGCTAGGCACGGAGACTAATCACCAATCACGGGCGCCAGAAATAAATCATGGATGGTGCATTTTGTGGGCTGACTCGTCTTCGATTGACCAACAGATAGCACTTACCAAACTTCAACTCTTCAAGATATAGATTCGTCTCATTTCCAAAGCGAAAAAAAAAAAACAGGACCAGGGGCAGTCATCACTAATGTGCTTGTCTTTGTTCCTTGATTGATCAAATCTCCCTCATGAGCACCCGTATTCCTCGTTTGCTGGCCTGCGCCGTCTGCTAATATCGCCCTTTTCGAGCTCAGCCTTCGGCCCTGACTGTCATGGCCATGGAGCGAGCAAAGCAACAGCCGCCCGGCTTGACTGATTTATATTTAGGTTCTCTTTGCCTCCCGGGCACAATTCAGCAACCTGTCGAATACACACCTAGTACCGTAGAATCTCTACGGGAATGAGCTATCACCGAATCGAACATGCCTGCCCTGACGACCGACCCGGGCCTTTGGACCATCTCCGACTGGCAAACTGGGTCGTTTTGCATGGTTCAGGGGTGCCAAATCAATATCAATGGGAATCCTTTCCGTCTTGATCTCCCCCAGGGCCCTGTGAGGTTGCAGGCGGGCAATCGCCGCCCGGCTCTGTCATTTGCCATTTCGGAGAACTCTTTTATTTCCTGCGCCCCGGAGCAGAACCGAGAGTACGAATACAGACAGATAGGCCAGGCCAGTCACGCCCAGCTCGTCACTGCAGCGCCTGCCTGGTAGGCGTGCCTCTGACTGGCGATCCGTACATTACCTGATTGCCCATCAATCGCCCAAAATCCAGTCCCTGATACTTATGTTTGGCTCTCCCCCGGACGTATTCGTGTAGGACCTCCAAAAGCCACAAAAACCACTTTCCCCTCGCCGGCGCCATCCGGGGTAGTGTGGAGTTCAAGGTCCCATTGCTACAACATTGATCTCGGGATTGCAGCAAGCATCTTCGATAGTAAACTTGCGAGGCCCTCGCTTAATACGGCCTTTTCATCCGAACAAAATCCTGATGGCTATATCAACCAGCGCGAGCCACGATCGGGGCAACATACACCACCGACTTGCCTTATCCTTGACTTGATGCCCAGTCAGGACTCGGCATCTAGCCGGAAAGTTCTGCTTTCTTTTTTGGTGTAAACGAGTTTGCCTGGTCGGCCTCAGAGCATGGTGCTCATTTCACTCATCCCAGCTCTTCTTGGAGGCGAGTTCCAGACCCGAGATCATTTTGGCCGACCAAATATGCGAGCGCTTTCTTTTGTTTGAGCCTCCCACCTCCAAGCGTCCTTCAAGCAAGCCACCATGTTGTGTGTGTGATACTGACGCGACGCGGGTCCCTGTCTGCTTGATGACTGTTCAAGGGCTTTGATGCGCCAACGTTGCAGATCCTCCATGCAAGTCTCGCTCACAAGCAGCAAGCAAGCAAGCAGCGCAGCGGGCAGCAGCACTCCATCCTGCTCAACAAGCGACCGAGCCCGAGCCCGCCTGCATCCCGATCTCGCCAAATATACTGCTTTCGGTCTGTAATGACCTGGCCGCGTCGCTCCCCTCGGTGGGCAACCGGGCTGCAATTGGAAAGTGGGATAATCTGGCTGACCTCCAAAGATGTTGCTTTTTTTATGATCATGAACAACGACAACAATGTTCTGAAAAGGTCAAACAATCATCGCATACCCGCCGTGTTGTACAACATCAAGATGCATGTAGCCTGTTTGTGTCGCCACTGTATTTTGTGGCGGTGAATGCTTTGCAGGTCAACGACCAGAGGTTCAATATTGTGCGACGGAGTAAGTGCACACCATCGACCATGATGCCATGATGCTATCTCAGCCCGTCCTCTTTCTTTCGAATTTCTGTCGAATCCCATCATATTATCTGCCTAAACCAGACTATATAGTGACCAGTAGGTCGGTACCTTCAATGAAGTAAAACATGCCGCGGCACCTCTGTAACCAGGTCCATCTGACTGGAACTCTTTCGCTTAGCGTTGTCTCCCGTGCAATTAATTAAGCGAAAGAGAGGAAACGTCTTTCGATCTTGCCGAGACACAAAAGGCGTTTAGGTATACTGTAACTTGAGCACATACAAGACCATATCCAGGAGCCCTGACTGTTTTCCCCCCTACTGCCGTGTAACGACGCCTCCCGAGAAAGACGAAACCTTAGTTGAGTGTCGACAGGCAGCATGGGCAGCACGCCCCCCCCCGAGTTGGGTTCTCACGTTGATGGAAAAGCAAGCAGGCACACGCCCAAAGGGGAGATGTACGTGCGAATGTGCATGTCCCAGGGCACGTGGCTGTCTGGGTTTGGCGCGGGTTTTCTAACTTTGTTCGTGCTTGCTCGAGTTGCTGCTCTTACGCCACCTTCGAGTGGTGTACAGTACTTTATGCACCTTTAAGGGCTCTCGCGATGTCTCTTTTAACATGTCACAGTATGAGATCACGGTATAGGCAGGTTCGAGTATTGATAGCCATGATTCTCTTGATTGATGACACATTTCACCCTATCTTGAATGGCCTTTTACTCTCCAATCCCTCTTTCTCAAGGTGTCCTTAGATCAGCCAGCCCCAACAAAAGGGTGAGAGAACACAAAGATTTCCGGTTTCCCCGTCGGTCACATTCCTCGTCTCAAACCGATCTAGGCCAGAGAAATCCGCTCTGGGTTCCTCGCAGCCAAGCAGGCAACGCGGCTGTTGAAAATGGGGGGAATCAAACAATACGAATAAAGTAATAGGTGGTTTGTCCAGGTGGTATCTCTCGGAATGGGTAGGTATCATGCGGCAACAAACAATGAAGAAGGATTGCTCCCCCGGTCTGCTCTGTACAAACGGCGGGCGAGTCATGAAGAATCAAAGAAGAAGACAATAGAAGTTGTAATACCCCTCTCCCTTGAAGAAACATCTTTTTGATCCATTGCTGAGAGACCCTCGTCTTCGCCCTGTGCTGTTGATATGGTGGCATTCGCAATTCGCGCGCTCGCTAGTTCATGATTCCCGTCAAGACGTTCGTTTCGTACATTGGTTGCCTAGCCCGGCCTAATCAAATATGGGAAGAAAAAAGAAAACAGAAAGTGTGAAGAACAAAAGGGGGGAATAAAATTTCAAACGCTCTGCCTTTCGCCTCACGCCTGACCTGGAGTTTTTGAATTGACAAAGTAAATGGCGCCAGTGCCGAGTCTTTTTGCATGATGTTGTACAGACGCGTACTAGAGTCTTGGACTACATTGTGCGTGGTCGTCTATGGTTGTTGTCTGAAATCGCAATCGCTGGTTGTTGATGGTATCAGTCGTCGGCAAGTTTGGCGAAATGTTTCGACCATAACCAGCCAACAAGGTTGCGAGGATCGTCTTGGTTCTTGGCAAGCCACAGCTCGCCCTTTTCCGCTATTACATCAAAGATCTGTACTGCGTTAGTGATGCCCAGGGTTTGTATCATGACGGACACCCAAAACTCACCTCGCCGGCTTGGTACGTGAGGTAAGGGTACCCTGCTTCCACCTTTGTCGTTTCAATATTGAATTCGAATAGAGAAGCTGCAAGCCACATCACATTATAGCCGTTGATGGGTTGCCTGTCACGAGATGAGGCACGCGAGGATGCCCGCGACTGCCTCACACTTCTCTCTGGTTCATTCGGGAGAGGCATTGCGGAGCTGAAGATGCCTGAAAACCGCTGGTTGGACGTCAGTTCAAGCGGCGATTGCTGCCCGGATGGGAATGCCGAGTTGGAATAACGTTTACTCGGCATGCCAGAATCGGTGCTCTGACGGGGGAGGCTACCGGACTCGTAGCTCTGGCCAGTGCCTGGACGGTGCAGACCAGGACGCACCGCGCTTGCAGGATCTACCGAGTGCATCGTCGGCGTCTCGGCGAGCGTATTGCTACTAGCAGCGCCAGCGTAGTAGTCGCGGTAGTTAAACTGCTGGGGACTTGGCATTGACGTGATCGACGGAGACACCGTAAATTGTCCACTGTGACGTTTGGCGAAGTCTGGCGTCGGTAGGCAAGGCGCTACGTCACTGTTTACTGATAGGCCCCCTCTAGAGAAGCTCGAGATACCAGAAAGCTCCGAAGGCCTCGGTCGAAGTCTGTGTTGTGGCTGGTCCTCGGCACTTGATTGTGATGGTCGGGGCTTGGATCCGGGGTTCAAGATGGACATGGCGCTGATCTGCTCTTCCTGGAACTTGAATTCGCGCTGGAAACTCGTGACGATGTCTGAAACCTCGGGGATTTGGGTACTGTCCAGGACGACCTTGACCTTTTCTTTCCAGATCGAATACCACTGCGTCTGGATAATTACCAGATTGCCAAGGCAAATATTGCCGACCTTTTCGGTGAGCGCAGACAGTTTAGGCAGCTCCTTCTTGAGGGCATCGTTCAGAGCCTCATACTGCTCTACGCACTCAGCCAATTGCTTGTCTAGTTTCTTGCCAGCCTTTTTGAGCTGCATGGACTTTTCATAGTCGGCTCGTCGCTTAGTCCTCTTCTTCATGGCGAGAGACGGATTGCTATATGCTTTGATGACCATCTCAAAGGGTTCAATGACTTGCTTCCTGACCTGGGAGAGCTACAAATTGTGAGTATAGGTCTGACATCAAAACGGAGGGACACTTACATGCTGCTCGAGGGCAACTTTCTCAATATCTCTCATAGATACATTGAAGCGCACCCACTTGCTCTCCAGTTCAGGGTGGGGTGAAGGTTGAAGCCGCATCACCAGTTCCATGGAGGAGAGATATTGCAGGAATTCGTGGACGTACGCGCTGACTTGTCGAGTGTAGAACTCGACATCTCGGAGAACCACTTGGAGGCGGAGGTAGTCGTCGCCGAATTTCTCGTGAAGTTTCACATAATCGGCATCCTCGGCAGGCTTGTTGCTGGTAGCTTGCAGCTTGTCGACACGTTTGCCAAAAGCTCTGGCGAAGCCTCCGACCGAGTCCTTCCTCTTTCGGCCGACGATCTGGCCGACAAGTTCAAAGTTCTTCTTGGTCTTGTTGATCTCCTCGATTGCGTCTTCCAAGACCACCTTGGCCTGCTCGAGCGCGGGGCGGTCCGGGTGATCGGCCGGTGTCTCATGAAGCAGCTGGATGAGTAGGTTGGGGTATTTCGTGATTCTTTGCATAGGCTTGATCAGCAGGGAATCTAGATTCCAGGCTTTGGTCAGATCTCGAGCAACCTCGTTGCACTCATTCAGCCAGACCTTGACGGTGGCATCCTCTTGTATCTGGATGAGCTGTTTGGCGGCATGGTCGCTGTTCTTCAGGAAGGTCTCATGAACAACCTTCATCTTTTCCATGTTCCGCGAGAATATGGGCCCAAGAGACGTCTCGCGGTCCTTGCCGTCGTCCAGGTGGGCCGAACTTGCAATTGATGCCGCAATACTGCCGGTCTGGCTTGACGTGTCCTTCTGAACAATTGATCGGGATGTTTTCGGAACATAGACGCTGGCGACACCTTCTTTGAGCTCGGCCAGGAATCCAGTGTGGAAAGCGATGATCTGATCGGTATTTCGAAAGATGAGTTTGATAATCTTGTCATCGAGCTTGGGGCAAGCCTCAGCGGTCCCCTTGTAGATCTCTTCGACGATACTCATATCCCGGATAAAGAAAGCCTCCGTGTCAACGAGTTCCTTGAGTGTTTCTAGGCGAGTAAACAATCTCTTCCTCTCCTTGGCGGAGATGCCTGAGGAGTTCTCCTGTTGATCAAGACTGTCTGCGAGTGTCGTTTGGCTGTCCATTCGGGTCCTTGTTGACGTGGGCCCTTCAGAATTCTCAAATGAGCCTTGGTCGACCGAACGCGGAGTCGATCCTGGCAGATCGAAGTTCTCACTCTGAGGCCTTGAGACGGAGAAGGAACTGTAACCATCCTGCCCGTTGTGTAGGTAGCTGCTTGGCCGCGTCTCATCAAAATACTCACTGGGCGGCGCGGAGCTCAGATCCGGGAAAGTTGCCTCACCAGGAACCGGAGGTGGAGAGTGATCTGGTAAGTTGGGCACGGTGAATTGCGTACTAGGCTTGTGAGTGACATAGTCAACGGCAAAACCATCACCGGTGTCAAGCTCAGGCAGCTGGTGGCCTGAAGCGGAGAGTTGATCTCTCGTAGGATCTGGGCTGCGATAATTCCCATGTGGGGAAGTCTCTGGACTCGAAGGGTACAAATCGAACCTCCGTTGTGCCCTTGATTCCACATCAGAGGCAGATACCGAGTCGCTATCCTGGTATCTGGAGTTCGTGAGCTTGATTGAGTACTCTGGATACTCATGCCGGCTGTCGATTGAATAATCAGTCCAGACCGTGTTCTGGCTGGTGCGGTTCGCAGAGATCGATGCCCGGGGAACCGTCAGACTTGATCTCGGCTCTTCGACCCTCCTTGTGTCGGCCGAGGACCGCGGAGCATCCGGGGAGGCGAAGTCGTTCTGTTCCATCGACCACGTTCTAGTATGCCGGCCCGACATCCCAGAGTTGCGAAGCCGTGCGGCGGAGTCGGCCACATTCGGGCCTATGTAAAAGTCCTCCAGCCTCTTGAGTGGTGTGTCGCGGTCACTGAAGTCGTCGCCGGACGAGGTCTCGTGCGTTTCTTGAGACGTTTGTACGTGACGTGAACGTTCGTCGCTCATGTCCTGATAGGTGGCCTCGGCATGCTCCGCGCTCTCTGGGGGTGATCCTTCTTCTCCGGGAGAGTAGGCCATGTAGCCAGAGTCTCGACTAACAATGGTGACCGTAGTCTGATGTGCAGGAGAAACGGACGGTTGTGTCGCGTATTCATCTCTCGACGGAGGTGCTGGGTTCCGGTCCATTGCGGCATCGTTGCTCGAAGCAGTCGCCTCTTCGTGTTGAGATGGCGTCAAGTCGAGGGAGATATTGATGGATGCCGTGTCATCTTGTGGAGACTCCTCGAATGGCGACTTATACTGCGAGACAGTTCGTGCGATGCTTGAGACTTCATCGCCGCCGTCATAGCCGACAACCGTTGATTCCGGTGCTTGATAGGGAGGCTCTGTTTGAGCTTCGGTGTCAAACTCGGTGGTATCTGACGTGGCCGATGGTGGTGCTTCCTCGTGACGGCTAGGAGAGCCTACAGAAGGAAAGGTGCCAGGCATGCCAAGGGTAGGCGAATCAAGTGTGATCTTTGTTGCACTAGATGGTGTGCCAGGCACCAAAAAGTCAGGCGGTAGAGGTGGTTCTAGGATAGGTGCCAAGAAGTCGGGCGGTAGAGGTGGTTCCGGAACACAGGATACCACTGTTGCCGGCTTCTCTCTGTGGTGATCACGCTGCGCGGGCTCGGGTTGAGATTGTTCTGCTTCCAGGGCGGCCTTTTGTTCGTCCTCCCGTGCTTGTTCCTCGCGTTGCCTTTCGAGCTCGATCCGGTGGGCTTCCTCGGCGGCCATGCGCTCCTCCTCGGCTCTCCGCCGCTTCTCTTCCTCGATTGCTGCTTGCCTCTTGGCAGCGGCTTTGGCTTCTGTTTCTTTTATGCTTTTCGTGTATGAGAGTTTGATCTGCTCCCGGCGGGCTTTGAAGTCAATAGGTCCCATGGAAAGCTTTCTCCGTCTCTGAGGTTCGTTGTGCTTGTTGGTCCTCGAATCAGGTCTCGCGGGGGATCTACCTCTATCGACAGCTCGCATTCTGGAGCTCGCAGTCGTGGCGCTAGAGACAGGCTGACGAGGCCGTGAACTACGAAGTGGCGGCGAGAGTTTAGGGGGCGGCGCTGAGATGTAAGCATTCAAGCGCGTATTGCCGTTGGGGGTGATTGTTCCTGGGCGTGGCTTTGCCGCCTGGCTGCTCGTAGGTGTCTTTGCTCTCGTCGAAGACGTGTTGATCGGTGATGGCTTTGGTATCTTACCCTGAGCCCTGCTAGCTGGGCGTCTTCCAGCTGATGGCGTATGGGATCGCGAGACAGGAGGGCTCTCTTCCGAAGAAGGGCTATTTTTGCGAATGGATACAGGCAGCTTGGATGTGCCAGCTATGTTTCGATCTGAGCTTGAAGCAGCTTGTTGCTTCCGGGAAGTCAGCGGTGTCTTCAGCTGCGCCAGAGCCGCTTTTGTTCCTGCTAGATCACTATGCGACCGGTCGTGAGTCTTGTATAGTTTTGCTGGAGATGCACTTCTGTCACGTTTTGGTTCTGGATGACGATACCAGTCCGTCGGTGAAGCAGGCTCAGCGTCGGCATGCGAAAGGCTTCTCTGATGTAACATCGGAGGAGCTTGAATGTTAGAGTCGGATGTTCGTCTTTGCCTCACACCATCGATACCGTAGCCTGCTGTTCCAATGTCGTGGTCTCCGGGAAGAATTTCACCAAATAGCAGGCTCTGGCTGGGTACTTTGGCATGGTTACTTTCGCGAGCAGGTGCGGGTTGTGGTATTGTTTGAGTGGCGGTCGGCGATGCTGGCGAGAGGTTACTCATAGATTTGGACGAAAGGCTGCTGTTGGCCCTTGGCTTCGCAATGCGACTCGCAAACGACTGTGAATTGCTCGACACTTGGTCCTCTGGGTGGTACCTAGGCCTCTGTGACGGCCGCGCCGAGGGTGTGTTGCCGGCTGTGGAATGTGATCTGAGTGTTGGCGGAGGCGTGGAGCCATTCACGTTTCCTACTCCGCGATAGCTCGCCGATGCAGAAGGGGACTCTCGAGGGACCGAACGAGGGGCCGGTCCCCGAGCAGATGGCATGGAATTACTCCCATTGCTCACCTGCGCCGCAGCATTCTGATCGAAACGCTTTTTAAGGTCTTTAACGCTGGGTTGTCTGCTGTTGTAAGCTGCAGGTCTCAACTTTGTAGCGCCACCAACGCTGCCCTCGGCCAAGGGAGCGGAGACAGAACGCGAGGCAGGTCTAGTCCCGGCCTTTGGGGTCGCGGTAGTCACTGCAGGGTGCCTCGGTGTTGAGCCGTTGCTGTTTGATCGCAGCGAGGCGTTGGGGTTCTGCCTCTGGGCAGGCGTGAGGGTTGATGACGACGCCATCAATCCGTCGTGTTCGCCGCTGGAAATGTGGTCCGGTGTAGACAAATCGGCGGCACGATAGGAGGTGTAAAAGTCGTCGGGATTGGCGATGCCATTCAGATTGGCATTCGCGTTTGCAGCGTATACGTTGTTTGCAGCATTGGAAGCAAGGGCGCCAGAGCGTGGATGCTGCAGACGCAACGGCACAGCCTCGGCGCCGTGGGAATTATTGAATTTGGTGCTGCTGCTGTTATCAATGCCGTAGTAAAAGTGTTGTGAGCGGGCGGCCGAATGCTCGTGCTGGTCGTCGGGGTAGGGCAGCTCGCGGGCTCGCGGGAAGGTGTCGTCGTCGTCTTGGTGGGCAGAGTGACTCTGAGGTTGCGACGACTGGGGGGTTGGGTGATGAGCACGACCGACAAGTCGATCCTCCTGGTCACGAATGCCGGCCTCCATTGTGGGAAGGGACGTCGGGTGGCCTGGACATCACCCCTGGGAGAATCAGGCCTCAAGTTTACAGGGGAGCGCCGGTATTGTGGGTTGGGATGGGATGTGTTAGAAGCGTCTCTCCGGCCGTTTGGTTTTTTGGCTTTGGACTGCGTCGAGGCTCGCGCTTGGCCTCTGATGGCGGCCGCGGTACAGTCCTGTGGTTCGCAGATGGGCATTCAAGTGTGGCTCATTCAGGCATTCATCGCCCTACCAGTCAGTCCAGTCCAGCTGTCGTATGCAGACCCATGAGACGTGAAATGGCAATTCAACCATCGGCAGCCTGGTTCGTTTCGCTTCTGCACTGCTGGGTGGATGAACGGGTTTCGTCTGGGGACTGGGGGGACAAGGTATGTACAGATAGCAACAGCCGCAGATTGGATGGAGTCTTTTGGTGGGCAACTTGCGAATGTACCGTAGATAGGTGGACTGTAATGTAGACCGGCCGCAGCTGTATCAAGTAATGTACCTCTAAGGTAGCTTGGCGGTCGGGCAGCGTGTAAAAAGGAAGTGCTGTAGCGACCTTTTACGCTACCTAGGTACACATTAGAGCTCGCAGTGAGCTTCCGTGGGTTAGTAGCAGGTACTGCATTAAGGTAGGTAGGTATGGAGCAGGCTGCCGGTACGTCGGTAAACAGACAGTTTGGTGCCACTGATGGGTTTTATTGCACCCAGTCTCATGGTCCATGAACCAGAATTACAATGTTCACGATCTGTAAAATGTTCAATGTTCACTATAAAAGGCAGAGCGAGACGGACTCATGGTGAACGGTACAGTACTACTTGACAGGGCTATTCTACAACGTGGTGCACTAGACGAGAATCCAAGATCAACAAGACGCTGGCACAGGTGGAGTGGCTGGATTCTGTGTGCATGGAAGTGGGGGTGCAATCGGACAACCAACACAAAGACATCCATCCATACAGCCCAGATCGATCCCAGATGGATGGAATGGGATTTTCCCCCAGGTCCCCTTGTAAATAGTATATCTTCTGGATCACGACGTGGATATTGTTTCTTTTCTTTTTCTCTCACTTGGCTGGTGCCCAGCTTGCAGGTGCAGTCCTGTTCATTTTGCAGAGATAATTCCTTGTCCACACCATCTAGTAGACCCGAGGCATCACAGAAGACGACCGTCACCCATCGATCCTGGCAAGGACAACAACAATCAATCACGACACGGATTTGCTGGCATTGCAGCTGGCAGGTGAGCAGGGTCTCAGAATTTGCACTCTGCAGTCGGTCTGTCGACCTGAGTTGGTATGGACGCAACCAATGGGAACCGTGTCTTGGTTTACAGAAGCACCGCGGGCGGCAATTAGCTGGCTTCCAGCTTCTGACTCTCTCTGCTTCTCAAGTCTTCTTTCTTCTGTTCATGCTCCAACCGAGACCCCCCGGTCATCCGCCATGTAGGCCAAAACCAGCTAACTGGTAGGTAGAAAAATGCCATGCATGTGAGTCTGACGGATCGCAAGCCATCACCACCCCAAAGTCGTTCTTCGTGTGCAGGTTCACGCCTGTCCGCCCGCCTTATGTACAGCTATCATGCCTGCATGAGACAACACATCCTCTACATTGAGAACCCATCATCATCTGGGATAAGCCAAAGAGTGCCTCTTGCGCGGGAAGATCCCATTAGACCGAGAAATATAACCTAGACTATATCATAATGTAGGTTAGAAGGAGCTGCTACGAACTGCACTAGAGAACGCCTGGCCTTGACAGGGTCTTCCTCCATATCGAGCAGACAGGTGTTTTCTGTCGGTACTGCCCTTTCTGCATGGAGCACTCGTGAAGCCTCGCGGACCGAATAGGTATTGCATATCAGTAGCATGTTTGTGCGCAGTTTGTCTGTTTTGTTTATCAACCCCTGCAATGATAAACTTATTTTTCTCTATTTGTCTGTGCACTATCATCTGTGAAGATATTGAACTGTGGCTCTACCTAGAAAGTGTACGGAAGATGTTTTAGAACGGGTGGCAAGGTAGCGTGAGAGGCCAGTGCAAGCCTTGCTAACACTTTTACGCTCGCCTGGATATCCCGTCCGCAATGCGCAAGCAACATGAAAAAAAGATGATCATCGAAGCTTCCGGCTTGATACTAGAATATGATAATACCTAAATCCAGGCCAAATATATTACCGTGATCAATTTTTACATGTCGAGGTTATTTCGCTAATGCACTACCGGTAGATTGTCTGACCATTTGCATCTCTCCCACCCAGTTATGGTGTCACCGATCTTTGTCTTGACGGTCACGCTGAGCCCGATGACTGCTGGAGCCAGTACTTCTGCAGTCGTGACTTTTACCAAGCTGGGCGGACTTTCGAGGATTGGCGACCTCGTCTGATGAGATGAGACTCGTTTAGCAACTCATCTCAGGAAGAAAAAGAAAAGAAAAGCCTTTTGGGAAGATGAGTTCCGTAGCGGCATTCCGTAAGTGGCTGGCAGTCGGCTGACCGACTACCTACGTGCCTTCGATACCCATATGGAGAGTGCCAAGAACCCCCCAACACAAGCGTCCGTGACGATGTCGCCAGTCTTCAATGCCCAGACTTGCGGTAAGAACTGGTATTCTTTGACTTCAGTGCTATGGTTTCTTGTCTCGGATGATTCCCCCAATCGTTGCGGCCGACGTTCACCAATCAGCGCCCCCAGGGTCATCCGAGACGCCTCAGATTGAGAGGCATGAATTTTGATTACCTGCCCAGAGGTCAGTCCTGTCCAACCGGTCTTGCATTGGATACCCTTTGCTCGGGTAGTGGCTTGAACTCTTTATCTTATGCTCGCAGCATGCCCGGTCGGCAACTTTAAAATGCGGGCGGCTGCAATGGCAACAGACCATCGGTTCAAGGGAGGGACGCTCCGTCTTCTGCATTGCATCCTGTCCTGCCATGGCCTGTCTGGACAATAAGGCGTCTGAGAGTGGCTTCCCAGCTGCCTCATGTCGAATAACCAGGCATGAGCCACCCCGTTGCAGCGCGGGTCGTTGCGTGATGTAAATTAACAAGTCGTGCCCCGGGTCTGGAGGCAAGCCTGCAGGGGAAGAGGGAATTGGCCGCCATGCGGCTGATGCATTATTTCAGGGACCAAGTTGACGGCGTTAAGTTCTTCTATTCTCGACCTCGCCCCCCAATCGGGCGATTATTCTCTAACACCACCTGGATTAGGGCACTGGTCCTCCATGTGCGATTCGACGCGAAGAAGAGAGAGACAAAAACAAATAGAGAGGAAGCCGTAAGTGAGACAGGAGGACTGGCGAGAACAGTCTGGACAACTGAGGACTTGCCTAACCTACGTGTTAGTATGAATGCCAGATTCGAGCATAAACTGGTATAGATAGATGGATACACATGGTCAGACACCAGGCCCGGGCCAAACCTTCAGAATCCTCAAGGAAGATCTAGGGCGAGCTAGCACAAGTCGACCGCGACACTAATATAGACCGGCGCTATATTTTAGAGCCTCAGATCAGCCGGAGCGCACATCCATTCTCTAACCACCAGAATTGCTTAGCCTATCACTTCGGACCTGCCAACTAACGCGTCACATTTCAGCGCGTCTCGATTCATACTAGCACATTTTACCACGCGGCCAACGGCCAAAGGTAAAGTGTCTCGTCATTTTTTTGTATCGTGCTCGCTGCCCAGGACTCGACCGAGAGAGAGATACGCTACCACTCCCAGCTTGGGATGACATATGTGATGCGCCAATTGGAACCGGACCCATTCCTCTCATGTCAAAGTTGACTGGCAGCGTCAAAGCTCGCCTGAGCCATGTCCCTTGTCCTGTCCACCTAGGCCATTAACCCCCCAAAAAAGTGCGACAAAAGCGCGCCAACCACCACCTAGCGCTTGCAGTATAGGTACGGTAGCCATCTTCAATACCTTACTGCGCCCCTGTACCCGGTGCTATGCTGTCGCCACAAGCATCACAGCCGCCTCCTCAATATGCCGTCTTCGAGGAAACGAGCACGTAGCAAGGCGGATGATACAACTTCAGATCGGCCCCGAAAGAAGACCGCAAATGCAGCTCATAGGGCAGAAGGCAGGTCGCCCGAAATCAAACATGCTGTGATCAACCAGTATTTCAGTCATGTCTTGTCCTTGCGAGACTATGTTCTCGTGAAGCTTCCTGGCACGTCGAGGCTTAGGAGAAAGAAGATCGCGTCCGTTGGTGTGTCTTCGTCCGAAGATGCCAACATCCTTGATATCGAGCGAGGTTTGGGGTTGCTGCTCGATACAGCCCTCGTTGGCTGCAAAGGACTCCCAGATCGACCGGAACGGGTAGCTCATGCAACAGACAACCGCCGCCAGCAGTGGACAAATTTCACACAGAAGGGCGATGAATCCCACGTCACGTTGTCCGAGGGTCTGGCTGGGGCAGTGTTTTCTCAGAGCGAGGTGTGTCTTCTTGTGACATTCACCCGTGCGCCTGCAGCATACTGGTGCTGACTTCTTGGTACAGATTGTAGACTTTGTTATCTGGCAGCTTTTTTCCCGCTGTAGGAGCCATGCCGAACGGCCTGAGCATGTGCTATGTGATGGTTATCGACGGGATCCGAACCCGGGAAGATTGCAATGCCCGCGTATAGATCACTCGATACCTGGGGTCTTCTCGCTACATCCAAATCCCCAAGTCCAGGCTTTGAAGCAGGAACCCTGGCCTCAGCTTCTGAAACTACTGGGAAACTCTGGTGATGTGATCATGATGGACCTGTTGCTGGACTGTGCAGTCTTCACCTCTCTCAGCGGCGGTCGGCGCAATTATCGCCAACTCAGTGGTGAGCATCGATAATCTGATACCGACAAAGTCTCCGCTGCTTACACTGTGTCACAGGAATGCCATTATCGAAATCCGAGGTACTGTCAGTAAGTCCTCAAAAACAGTCGCCAGATGACACTGGAAAGGCACCATCGGAAATCACCTTCGTCCGCAATCGCATGATGTATGCCAGAGCTGCCTTGAACGCCCATGGTCTAGTACACTTTGGATTGAGGCACATCCGTAAGTACTCGAAAACAACCCAAAATTCCGAATGTCCTCAATATTGAGAAAATTGTCCCAGATGTATTGAATCGGTCGCCATACTCACAGCCGACCAGCCAGTTTCCTTCTAGCGACGACCAAGTGGCAGCCAAAAATCTGATCAATACCCGCAGAGTAATGATGTACATGTTTCCTCGGCAATTTGGGTTGCATAATGTCTTCACCTCTACTGTTGACCGCAGGGAGACTGCTCAGCGGTTGAAAGACTATACATTGCGAGAACAAGAGATCAGTACCAAGTTTGGTGAGCAGGATGCTCGGATTCCAAAGCGACTCAGAGGCATCGCGAAAGATCTGGTTCAGAAGTTGCAGATATTGCACTCAAGATGCTCTTACTCACAGTTGTTACAACACTACTGTCCAGTAAGTCATCCTTCTTCACTTGGAAAATCAAGCTAATAATATTACAGCTCGCCGAAGGCTCTCAACTGCAACTTCCTTCCCAAACGGGTCGTGTCAAGGCCAGCAGATCTACCCAGAGCTCTGGCGCTCGGGAGATTCAAAGTCTCGCCAAAATTCCATCTGTCGCGACGCCCAATAAGGAGGTTCGAGAAACCTCGATTGTAGATTTGGCAACTCCTCCAGCTCATGTCTCGGCTTTTTGTCAAGCAGTGATCAAAAAGCTCTTGCCAAACGACTTCCTTGGAAAAGATAACGTCTTGGAGCACAACCAGAATCTGCTGCTCCGTAGGGTCGACCATTTCATCCGCTTGAGACGTTTCGAAAGCATGTCTCTCCATGAAGTCATGCAAGATATGAAGGTAGGTTGAAATGACAACATTTCCCACATCCTGCTGACCAGTTTCTTGTAGATTACTGAGATCGAATGGCTCGCGCCGAACCATCTCATGGTGCACAAAACATCCCAAAGCGACATACGCAAGCGAACTGAACTCTTTTATGAATTCCTGTATTATGTTTTTGACTCAATTTTGATACCCCTACTGCGAAGCAACTTTTATATCACCGAATCCAACATGGACAAGTACCGCCTGTTCTACTTCCGTCACGATGTATGGCGATGCGTGGCCGAACCTGCCATGGCCGCACTGAAGGTCAAGATGTTTGAAGAAGTTCACCTGGATGACGCAAATCGAATGCTAGATTCGCGGCAGTTGGGATTTAGTCAAATTCGATTGCTGCCGAAGGGCACGTCATTACGCCCCATCATGAACCTCCGAAAGAAGATGCTGAAAAGGGGCAACAAGACTTTGTTGGGCCCGAGCATCAATACGCTGCTCAAGCCTGTCCACACAATACTGCAGCTGGAGAAGGTAAGGAGTGTTCTCCAAACCAGAACATTGAAAAGATACTGACAAGAGCAGTCACTCAGCCCAACCAAATTGGGTTCCTCCATGACCTCGGTCGGGGATATCTACATGCGTCTAGCAGCTTTCAAATCATCTCTAGGCTCACAATCCGGGCCCCTATATTTTGCTAAGGTGGACGTCACATCGGCATTTGACAATATTCCGCAGGCTGCAATAGTTGGTCTCCTCGATTCCATACCCCAGAGACGCGGATACCAGATCGCCAAACATGTTGAGATTACAAACAACAACCCTGGCAATCTTCAAGTATCGACGTCTTCAGGAAAACCTGGCAGGCCACGAACAAAATGGCTTTCGACCGCCATGAAGAACAAGGGTCCACAGGCGCTCCTGGACTTCATCGAGAGCGATCCGGCCCTGAAGAAGAACAACACCGTCTTCATCGAGGACGTCTTCAAGAAGGATTTCGACACGAGCTCCATCCTCAACTTGGTGGCGTCCCATATCCAGCAGAACCTCGTCAAGATTGGCAAAAAGTTCTTTAGGCAGAAAGAAGGCATCCCACAGGGCTCCATCCTCTCTTCGACCTTGTGCAACTACTTCTACGCCGACCTCGAGATGCACGTGCTGAAGTTCCTCGACTCGCCGGATTGCCTCCTGCTTCGCCTCATCGACGACTTTTTGCTCGTGACCACGGAGAGGGTCAAGGCCTCCCGCTTCGTCGAGGCCATGCACGCCGGCGTGCCCGAGTACGGCGTCGTCGTCAACCCGGCCAAGACGCTCGTCAATTTCGACCTCGACATGGCCGGGCGGCCCGTTCCCAGGCTCGGCGCCGGCTCGGCCGGGTTTCCCTACTGCGGCGCGCTGATCGACACGACCAGCCTCGACGTGTCCAAGGACAGACAGCCGCGGCGCATCCCGGGCGCTGTCTTCGACACGAGGCAAGCAGCATCCGCCGCCTCCTCGTCCATCTTTAACTCCCTCACGGTCGAGTACGCCCGCGCCCCCGGCCGGACGTTCCAGCGCAAGGTCCTCAACGCCTTCAAGATCCAGTCGCACCTCATGTACCTGGACACGGGCCGGCTCAACGCGGCGCCCACCATGCTGTCCAACCTGCGCGCCGCGTTCGCCGAGACGGCCGCCAAGACGTGGGCCTATACGCGGTGCCTGCGCGCGGCCGCCCGGCCCCCGCCGGCCCTGGTCGTCGCGACGTTGCGCCGCCTCGCCGACGTCGCCTACCTCGTCGCCACCAGCCGGGCCCGCCGCGCGCGGTACCCCGGGTATGTCTGCGACGTGCGCAAGGTCGAGGTCGCGTGGCTGGCGTACTCGGCCTTTGCCGAGGTGCTCGGCCGCAAGCAGAGCGGCTACGGCGCCGTGCTCGAGTGGCTGCGCGCCGAGCTCGCGAGGCTGCGCGCCATGAAGGATATACGCCGGGGGAGAGTTGCGCACTTGGGCGCCCCGGGTGTCGTCTAGTTCCATTACCGAGTGCATGGTCTGGCGCGGGTTTTGTTCGAAACGAGAACCACATTGGTACCTAGGTAGATTTGTACACATGACTCGCCAAGAAATGGACATCAAGTTTATACTCGACTACTTCTACGTCAAGCTGTGATTAAAACAAGCGTTATATTCCGTAACATTCAACCAAGAGTGCTCCAGACGCCAAGCAAGCAGTGATAGATGTATCATTTGTCAACTAACTCCGTCTATCCTTACAGCTCATACCACAGCGACCCTCACAAGTACTTGAGCTTTCGTGTCGCGAATATTGCGACAGTAGCACTCATGGCACCAATGAAGAGGCATATTGAAATGGCGTTGGGCCCCTCGGTGCTCGGGGTTGCCTTTGACCCGTCTTCTCCGCGCCCGTGGAGATCAGGATGTGTTCCCGGGGCGAATATGGCAAAGACGATTGTGCTGATAAAGGTGCCTATGAATTGCGGGATTGTCGTGTAAATATTCAGTATCCCAAAATAGATGCCGGAAAGTTCACCCGACGAGCCTGCTTTGGGCTCTCTGTCCGTCTGATCGGTACCACGCTCTAGTTGGGACGAGGAACGGTCATTCATCTCGGACATTTCGACAGAGTCTAGAGGACGGTAGGATGCCGTGCTGCTGTCGCCGCCTCCACTGAGTCTATTGACTTCAATGCCCAGCAAAGCCACTGGGGCCCACATGGCCATCGTCCACGGTCTGCCGAATGTAAGTTAGCAAAAATAATTTTATACCCAAATAGATTCAACGTGTATACTTACAGTCCACAGATGCAAACAAGGACGGTAGCAAACTTGAAGCTTGTCGCAAATGGGGCCAAGTACATGGCACCGGCAAAGAGGGCGTGTCCAATCATCCACGCTGTCAGCAAGTCGGGCTTGTATCGCTGGAACTTTTCTAGCATCTTTGCAAATCTCTGGGGCGGTCGCTGCGTGAAATCTTCATCTTCAGGGCTCTTGACCACGAGAGGCAAAAGCCAGGCGCCGACGAACGTGATGACCGAGTAAATGACCAATGAAGTGCTGCCAATACGTCCCATGTCGCCGAGTGTATCCTTGGAATCTCTAGCATCGTCCGGGACATCGTATCGGAAATAGGTCTCGCCAACCCAGGTAGTGCCATAGAACAAAAACGGGAACCAGCCAATCCACGCCCAGAACTGGGCATGGCAGATGGCGCGAATTCGTGGCGGCAGATGAAGTATAGTTGAATAAATCTGGCTGAGGACCTTGAACTTGCCACCAGTCTGGCGCGGATCCTTTCGGATGTCGACAAGGACTTTCTCCGTCACGGCCACGGTGGTTACAAACGACGAAACCAAGATACCAAATGCAGCGATGATTGTCAGCTTTTTGAACTGAGTGTCGCCCAGGAAGTCGCCAAAGATGGCCCCAAGATCAACAGCACCGGCAGCATATCCGATCATGTGACCGACGGCAGACAATCTGCTGCCTTTCCCGTCAGTTAGCCAAGTCCATGTGGTTCAGGGGGGATGAATCTCACTCCATGCTGCTCCGTCCTGCTGCTTTGCGATGGGTAAAACGTCCACCATGAGACTCCTGGCGGCCGACATTACTGCAAGTAGTCAGTCCAAAGTCCAAAGAAATGTATTTCAGGGAGAGCCGTGACGTCCAAGCCTACCTGCATTGATGGAAAAATCGACAGCATATATCGCCAGGACAGCGACCAAGATGGTGACAGTCTTGGCGGTGTCTTCATCGGAGACGAAGAGTGCTACAATCTCTTTCGTGAAGCCGAGGGCCAAGAGACTCAGCGCAACCACGACGGCACCAACGACTATAAAGGGTCGGCGACGGCCCCATCGCGACCTCGACTCGTCTGCGATTGCGCCGACAATGGGCTGTACTACCAAGCCCGACAATGGGCCCGCGATCCAGACCAGAGAGGTTTTGGACTTGGTGAGGCCCAGACTGAGGAGGTACGGAGTACAGTAGGTCATTTCAACTCCCCAGGTGAAACTGAAGCGCAACGAGGATCAGCTTGGTGGGCATGGTCGCCGCCAGGGATCAATACCAGGACCTAACCTACGTGATTCCCAGTGTACAAAAATTGAGCAGTATCATGCGCATAGCGTCCGACGAGCCCCTGACAGAGGGCTGGCCTGCCCATTTCGACATCTCTTCTGGATTGTTCGGGTTGCGCACCCAGCCGTCGTCGCTGTCGTTGTCGTCGCGGTTCGTGTCTGATGCGGCGTCGCGCGAGGTCGCTTGCTGTAAAGCCGGGTCGGCCCAGTCCTCGTCAAAGGGCTCCCAGGCTTGCGATTCGGTTTCGTCGTCGTCGCGGTCGCTACTGGACCTCGGTGAATGAGCAGTGATGTTCTTTATATTATCACCATTGCTAGCGACTCCAGCCTCGAGCGGTCTCGGTGTGGTGGCCGCCATGGTGGTTCAAGGAGAGGTAGTCGGATAGTATACACGACAGGGCTGACATGAGGACAGGGGCTGGCTCGTGGAGATTGCGCCGTGCGTTCATCCCTCGATTCGACGCCCGCTCAGGAGGTGAATGATTGCTGAAATTAAAAAGAAGCTCTCTAAACGAAACAATAGGGTCTAATTGGGGCTACGCCTGCGGAACGAATGGAACTGTTCTAGGAGGTATACCGAAAGGGAGGAGGATGGCGGCCATGATGGAAGTTGCACGAGCTGAATTGGAGCTTTGGTGTCCTCCAGTTGCTAGGTACGCCGTACCTAGTAGTAACACATTTGCAGACAAGAGCTCATGTCAGATGACGTCGAGCTAAAAAGTGACTGGCTACGTTTGGCTACAATAGCACTTATCTGGAGCAGCCCTCGAGACAATTGAGATTGGGGGGTTTCCCGAATCTCTGGTTGCCTTCATGTGTGCAATGCAGAATTATAATTGCCGGGTCATGTTTGGGATTGATATTTCTGCGGTTTGTACTCTGTATGTCTCTCTGGCCAAGTACCTACGTACATGACCACGGAAGTGGATCACCACTCAGATGTTGCAGATCAGGAACAAGAAGGTCAGCAAGAATCCTTGTAACTCGCACATGCTTCAACTGCTTCATGATAGCTTGGGTGGGATAAGAAAATGTGAACTTGGTTCCACTGATTGGCTTGGTTCAGAATGGTGGGCGTGAGCTTACTCATGAACCTTGATACTGTCCAGAGAAGAATAGGTGAGGTGGGTATCATTTATATCTTCCATGAATGCTTACACAGTACAAGGTAATAGACGGAAAGCCGGCGCACTCCGACTACCGTTTTACACTATTTTTACTCATCGGTATGACGCCAGTGCAGCGCCCGCTAGCAAGAGGCCGAAAAGTGCCCCGCTATGAATCAAATGCCCATCGAGTCAATGGAGATGTCCGATACAGGAACGTGGGGTCTTATGCCACAGAATTTTGAACCAAACCGCCTGGCAGCTTCATCCAGCGCGATCCTCATTGGTTTCTACCCAACAAATAAAACACTCGAACCCGTTGGCCCAGTTTACTTCCCGACGGCTTTGCGCATTTACGAGCCATCTTTATTCTCTTGCAATCCAATCTTGGCTTTGCATCTTGTCCAACAACCGACCTGCGCAATCCCGAACCTCGTGTCGTGATACACATACGACCCCTCCTCCGATCAATTGCGAAAAGAAGAACTATATAGCCGTTCCAAGATGGATTTGGTCAACCAGTGCGTACCCAAAGATCCTCGACCATTGATGCTGTGATTCGTCTCTTCGGGTCATCCGGGCACAACGCAACAGCTGCCGGCGCTCACTCTCGAGTCAATATGGGTGCTAATGGGATATCACAATTTAGCCTAGAAGGCCGGCTGCTCTTTGCCGTTCCCAAGAGTAAGCCAATCTGCTCCGACCTACCCTCGAGCTCGCCAAAACTGACATGCCATCCCAGAGGGACGTCTCAATGCTGCTACGCTCAACATCCTCGAGGGCGCCGACATCCAGTTTAGGCGAGAGAACCGCCTCGACATCGCGCTCGTCAAGAACTTGCCCATCGCCCTGATCTTCCTTCCTGCCGCCGATATCCCAACATTCGTCGGTGAGGGCCGAGTGGATCTCGGTATCACTGGATATGACGTTGTTCAAGAGCACGATGCCGGTGTGCGGACCCTGTACAAGAAGAGGAGATTCTCTGGAGCGATCACGCCCGAGGAGGAGAGCGCAAGAAACGCCGCCATTGGCTGCGAGACTATCATGGAGCTGGGCTTTGGTGCCTGCAAGTTGCAAGTCCAGGTCCCCGAGAAGGGAAGCTACGCCACCTCCAGCGACCTCATCGGCAAGAACATTGGCACCAGCTTCGTCCACCTGGCAGAGAAGTTCTTTGCCAACCTGGAGCGCGAGGCGGGCACGCCCAGTGGTGCCGATGGCAAGATCAAGACCAACATCATCGAGTTGAGTGGCAGTGTTGAGGCTGCCTGTGCGCTGGGCGTGGCAGACGGCATCGTGGACCTTGTCGAGTCTGGTGAGACGATGAAGGCAGCTGGACTGAAGGCCATTGACACGGTTGTCGAGTCGAGCGCCATCCTGATCAAGTCAAAGTCACCGAGCAACCCCGAACTGGTCGACCTTATTGCCTCTCGCATTCGCGGTGTCATTGCGGCAAAGAAATTCGTGCTCTGCCAGTACAACATCCAGAGAAGCTCCCTGGCAACGGCCACTAAGATTGCGCCCGGCAAGCGTGCCCCTACCATCACGACGCTGGACGAGGACGGCTGGGTGGCAGTCAGCGTCATGGTCGAGAAGAAGCAGATTGCTCTGGTCATGGACGAGCTGACCAAGGTTGGCGCTGCCGACATTTTGGTCCTTCAAATCGCAAACACGCGGACAAACTAATTTGGCGCATCGACTCGTTGATTGCAACTTCATACAACTTTACACATACCCTTGGCTTGTTGGAGATATATCCCAGGAAGATTGCTATAGCATGAAAGATAAAAGTCAATTATTGGATTTGTCAAGTTACTTTGCAGACTACGTATTGATATGATTGCGGCTGAAATGAGTGCACAAGGACGCATCTCAGTAGTTGTGTTTGGATGACTCTTTGTGCATTCAATCATCAGGCGTAATGTCATGAACAGAATGCGAAAGACGACGGCGCAAATCGATCTATTTTTATACCCGGCAGTGCAGATGTAATGTACTGTACGTACGTAGTAGACGCAGGTCCAGAAACGCCATGGTAAAGCATTTTAACGTTTTGCCGGACCATTCCTCCCGTAAAACACGAGCCGGATGCATAGTCGCAGCTCGGGACGTGCTATGATTGGTGTGCTGTGGCTCCAGTCTGACGTCTACCCACGCAACATGAACGTTCCTGAAGATCTTCAGCCTCTGAGCTCATAGCTCATAACCAACAACCGAAAACCATCATTTTCCGATTCAGTGTGCCCTCACGAACTTCCTTGTGTGCTGTACACACTCGAAATACAACATCTCGTTGCTTGCAGCCATGGCGTCGAGCACAATGCCCAAGACCGCCACGGCGGCTCATCCGGAGACGAAGGAAGACGAGCACTCCGCCTTCTATCATGTAAGTGTCTTGATGAGTTTTAGGAAAAGAAAAACGCCGGCTTGCTCGGTCGGTTCGGATTTCAAAGGTTTTGCCCATCATGATACCGCACAATTGTTTCTGTAACAGCCTCCTTTCGCACCCCTTGCTTTTGGCCGATGACAGTCCCAGTATCTACCGGGCATCCTCAAGACAAGCTACACCCACATGCCTCTTCGTGTGTACTGACTCGACCTCAGCGGATCATGACGCCCATCAACTTCATCACCTTCATCGTGTCGCTGTACCTCGTCGACTACCACTACAACAGCAAGCGGGAGCACACGCACAGCGGCAACAGCGAGGGACGCCTCCCGGGCTGGCTGCACCGGATCATTTTCCGGCCGCAGCCGTACGCGTGGGTGGGCGGCGGCGACGGCCCGGCGCCGCCCAACCAGGACGACAGGAACTGGTACTACCACACCAAGCAGAAGAAGCTCATGAAGATGGAGGCCGCCGCCGCCTTTGAGGTACGGAGCAGCGTCCTCGTGGCGCTCGTGGTCGTGGCCGCTGGGGTTGCCTGGGGGCTGTCGAGGGTGCTGGTCGCCGCGAGCGAGTGGTGGTGGTACGCATAGGTTGGACGGAAAGTTGAGCAGCTACAGGCTGTCATTTTCGTGGCCTCTCATGGCGTTTTTGCAAGATGTTTCAAGACGAAAAATTATTGGAGTCTGCGGTAAACTATAAGCCGTCGTTACGCCTGAAATAGCAGGTGATCGTCTTTTCAGCTTGGCCACATATTGAGTGTGCGTATTGTCGGCACGTTGCTTGTACCACATCTTGTGATAGTACTCGATATAACTAAACCGATGCAACTCATATACGATACATATTTGAAAACTACGTGTTTTTCACAGAGTGAGCAAATGGTATGGCCAATGTAGGCAAGTATACTATGAAGTCATTCGCATACGTGTAGCCCCGCTACCTAAGCCCTGGGAGAACGGATCGATCCCTGCTGAGATCGGTAGATCTGTGCAGATTAGCGACTGATTGTAACCCCCCTGACACAACTTGGCCTGGATCTGACTTGAGGATATGGGTTGACCGACGTAGCATGTAGGGAAAACGCGATTTTTTGGAGACTCACTATCATATGAGATCTTGTAGGATGATTCTTATATTGCTGTAAACCCGGCTGGACGGAACCTTTAATCGTACACTGCACTACACTAACCGTAGAACACGAAACTACCCAGGTACTATAATACAGTGGACATTGGCCTCCGGAACAAGTGCCATTTAGCGTCGTCGCGCCCGGGCATTTGCCGCTGTGGAAACACTGACAGGCCGTCAGATCCCAGCTGATACGCCACTCACTGCTGGCTGATAGGGGACCCAGTCCAGGTTTCCTCTCAGTCAATCAATGACGATGACTCGCGCCCGAGACGAAATTCCCGTATCACCTGTAGGTGGTTTGAGGCCGTATGTTTCGCGTTGTTGACGACAATTCTTCTTCCATTTTCCTTTATTCTTATTTAGAACGCTCACATGTACTCTAACCCATAGAAACGCATATATTCTTTATTTCCCTTGGTTGATACATTCATGCTGTGGATTTAGGCTCGGGACGTGCATCCAGATTCAAAGTTTCTCAGGGCAAAAAAAGGCAAAAAACAGAGTCACAACATTATGGCGGGCGAACCAGCCCTGCTGCTGGACGCCGACCTAGCAGACCAGTACCGGCGCATCTACCGCGCCCAGTTCCGGGACGACGTGGCCGCGGGCCGCAAGATCCCGTTCCTCTTCCACCTCTGCTTCTGGTCCTTCCTCGTCATCCCCGTGCTCTACCTGGCCGTGCCGCACCGACGCCGGCCGTGGCTGTACCGCGCCCGCTGGCTCGTCCTGGCCCTCTGCGCCGGCATCAACCTCTGGATGGTGCGCAACGTCGCCAGCGCCAACTTTGCCTTTGCCTACGGCACCGGCCTGGTCGCCGCCTGGGGCACGATATGGAACCTCACCGTGCTGGTCTGGACGAGGCCCCAGTGGGACGCCAGGAGGGTCGAGCGGTATCCGAATCCAGAGTACGCGGGCGAGGGTGATGCCGGCGGGGAGGGAGACGGGGCCGTATCTGCCGTGCCCGTCACCAATGGCCATGCGTCGAACGGGCACGCCTCCAATGGTCACGCTTCCAACGGACATGCTGAGATCCGGCAAAGGAAGACGCAGGCTGCTGGGAATGAAAGGACATCGAACGGGCACGCCGGCGCAGGAGCATCAGAGAAGCTGGAGAAAAGTCAGCCATACATTTATAAATGGCAGGAATTTCCCGAAGACGCCCCTTTTCTCACGAGGCTGGACTGGGCCTTTGATATTGCGACGACTATGAGATTGACTGGTGAGTTTTGTCTTTACAGATTTGCCCCCATCTCACCGTACTGATAATTCAAAGGTTGGAACTGGGCAATCCATGTGCTTCCTTCTTACGAGCCACCTCCTTGGCTCGATGAAGAAAAAAAGTCCCAGGCGCCGCTCGCCTCCCTCCCGGACCGCACGCGTCAGGGCTTCACGCGCTGCCACACGCTCAGTGAGCTCCTGACGGAGCGCATTCTGAAGAGCATTCTGCCCTGCTATCTCATGATCGATGTTTGTGCCACGATCATGACGCAGGACCCCTACTTTATCCTCGGCCCAAACGACTTGCCGCTCCCTCCAGAGCTCGCCGCGTTGAATACCTTTGTGCTCTCTCTCCGGAGGACCTCGCTGTCCTTTGTCGCCATCCTCGTCGCCCTGCGGCTCGCCTGGGACTTTGGCGCCGTGCTGCTCGCACTGCTCTGCCCGCCCGTCCTGGGCTTCCGCGCGGATCCGTGGCACCTGCCGTCCATGACCGGGTCCTTCACCGAGGTCCTGGACCGCGGCCTGGCTGGCTTCTGGGGCTCGTGGTGGCACCAGACGTTCCGGTTCGGGTTCGCCGCGCCGACGCGCTGGATGGTCCGCAACGGCTACCTGAAGGAAAAGTCGGCCGCCGCGGCCGCCGCCGGCGCCCTCGTCGCGTTTGTCCAGTCCGGCTTCATCCACGGCATGGGCAGCTATACGACCGTGCCGGACACGCGCTGGTGGGAGCCGCCCGTCTTCTTCTTCCTCTCGGGCGTCGGTGCGCAGCTCCAGGGCGCCGCGTCCAGGGGGCTCAGAAGCCAGATCGAGGCGCTGCCCCGGTGGGCGCGCCGGGCGGGCAACCTTCTCTTCGTGTTTGCCTGGCTCCACGTCACCTGCCGGTTCCTGGTCGACGACTTCGGCCGCTGCGGCATCTGGCTGTGGGAGCCGGTGCCGTTTTCGCTCGCGAGGTGGCTCGGCCTAGGCATCCCGGGCGACTACTGGTGGCGCTGGACCCGCGACGATACGTTTACGTGGATTTCTGGAAAGCACTGGTGGGATTCGGGCTTCGGCGTATAGAGTGGCATGAGCATTGTTGTGTTTTATTTTTCCCGTTTCATGTTATAGAAGCTAGAGTAGACAGCGACCGTGTAGAAAGAGATTCTAGATTGTTTGTTGATCGAGTAGATGGAAACGCCTTAGAAAAGGTCAATCACACGTATTATGACATAGCGAAGTCTAGATATGACCGCAAGAAGACCGACCAGACCGAAGTTGTTGTTCATGTTGCTTGAGATTGAACAGCGAAAGCAATCTCAAACTGCCGCGTATATGACGAAAATCCAAGAGGTTTATATTCTCGAAATCGCGACACTAATATCTAACTCCCTAAAAAAATGTTCCTTGGTCGTCAATGGTCGTGGCTGGTCATGTAACGCCTGGTCATGATGGTAGCGACGTAAGCGTACACCTGGGACGGTTTACCTCATTAAGTAGTCAATGACAAGATCTTCATGGACGCACTTGATATCACCAATTCTTCCGATGCCATGAGATGGAGTGAACGGTCACGAGAAAGTGTGGCCCGTTTTGGGCAGCATATTCAGCAATGTGAGCATTTAGAACACTCGATGAGAATACGCATTCCCATGTCTATCAAAGTGCTGAAAGCAACATCACTCGGATATACTGCATTGGTCGAGTGTGTATAGAAACCCTATCTTCCATACAAGAAACAAGAATCCGGTAAGCAGCTATATGTGTAGATCAGGTCTAGCATACAGCGACCAGTATAGTTCTGGCTAGGAAAACAACCGAAGTCCACGTTTGTGCGAAATATCATATCACGTTCTACCAAAGACCGGTATATCCCAAACGCCAATTGATATATCGCCGTAAATTAATGAAGAGACTGGAAAACAGGCACATGATATTGGTACCCGGAACAATCTTGATCCATCTACCCATATAATGAAATCCAAGACCAAATATCGGCTATGGGAAACCCGGAGAGGCCCAAACGCCATGAACTTCTAGCATCACGTTAATGACATGATGTTGAAGCCGCAATGGCTCGCGACCAGGAGGTCTTGGACATCAAGCAAATCATTTTTCAGCGGGCCACAACGTGGACCTAATCCATGAAGTTTTCGATTTCTATGAATTGCATTGTTATTGCGGTCAAAGCAAACGTGTCTTGAATTACGCCGGAGTCACGGACAGATGTGATTTTTGTGAGATGTCACATTGTTGAGCTCAAATTCAAGATGAAATAACCAATCTTTAGTAAACGCAAGCTCACAATTCCAAGATTGCTCTCCGATGAGGCTCGTCGATCCATATAAGCAAGTTACCAGACATATATCCCACTCTTTGTCCTGAATGAGACCGTACTATACAACGAAGCTCACTTCCACTAGCCTATTGTGCCATACGATATTATCAAGCCCGTGATTTATCCTTCCAGAAGACATTGCGACTCTGCAGCAGCAGTGGCAACAGCAACTTCTCAGGGTCCCAAGCAGAGGTCGCCTTACCGCGATCCTCTCAGCTTTCTCCGAGGCGTCGCCCACCTAGCAGCACAGACGAGAGGGATTTGATTCACCCCCTTCCATTCTAGAAGTTTGCTCGTTCGATGTCAATATCCGACAGCTTGGCTCCGCGTCCGGGGATGGGCAAGTAACCATTCATCCAGAACTGGGGGCTCCGAAGGGAAGACAGACCATGATCAAACTTTTCCCTGCCAAGTGGAAGGGTTAAAAAGAGGCGTCCTGGGCCCTTGCAATCCTCCCCTCCCCTTGTGAAGTTGAAATGTCAGCACCTCAATAGTCCTCGACCCTCCTCTCCCTGATTACATCGACCAGCGGAGTAAGACGGCTGTGAGTTTTGCATGACGAAAGAGAAAAGCGATCGACCTTTAACCGTGCTCATCTTTTCCTCTTCTCGGCGAGGATCCCAAGCATCTTGGAAGCTCCGATTTTTATCATCCTCTCTTCCAACTCTTGAACAGGACAAAACCCATGTGAAATTGCATCACCTTTGAAATGATGTCCCATTCCCTCGGAAAATTACGCTTGATGCCCTCTTCCCACTCTGTGCTGGTTTGGCCCAGTCCCTATTCGCCCCTCTTGCCTGCTCTCCCTCGCCAAATGGCCTCTGCCATGCCATGCCATGCCCCATCATCCCATGTCACCCTCGCCCCCATGTCGCACTCACCTGGGGCTCTCCCAGGGGTTCGATTCGGACCGCTGGATCATGTACCCAGGCGGGCGCAAGCAGGCCAGCCAGAAAAAGAAAAAAGAAAGCACTCGATTCCGACTTACTGTATTCCACACTAAGAAAAAAACCACCCTATGTAATGTACGGCTGAGGCGTGCATGCATTGCCATTTTCCAGCCAATCAACCCACCTGCGAGATTCACAAATGGCGCCCTGTGCCCCTTGTTCCTGGAGCCGGGAGGGAGAGGGGGGAGAGACCGTTTTTCGTGCCCGCACGCGGATGACGGGATCGTGAAGAATTGCTATTTTGCTTTTCTTCTCGTTCCTACACTAGACTACCCGAGCGGAGCATGTCGAAGCCAGCAGAGCAACAGGCCCGAGAGAGAGAACTGACAAAAATATTAAGACAGAACCCACCAGATATGGGGGACGCGGTAGCAAACTTAATCGTGTGGCACAGGTATATTCCCGAAATGGAGTTTTAAATGGATCTCGCAGGCCCCGACGAGCCAGGCAAACCAGGTCTGCCAGGGCCCCAAGAAGAAGAGACAGCATCAATCTTGGGCGACGGATCAGAATACGCATGTCCTGTCCCGAGTCTTTGTTTCCCCGGCCAGCCCAGCAACTCAACTATGAGCCTCCAAGTCTGTGACCGCATTTCAAAGTGCATGTAGGTATGGAGTACGTCGAGTTTAGCTGTTGCCCGGGGAAGAAGAGGCTTGTGGGCTCCCGGGGAAAAAGAAAAGATAAAAGGACTATCGAAACGGGAGATCCCTGGGCCAGGCCCAGTATCCACAAACGGTCTCGAATTTTTTGCTTCTTTCCGTTCGAGATTTGACAAGATCGCCAAGGTAACGTCGTACGAGGGCAGCCGATACGTCACCTGCAGAGATGAGGCTCGTCACGTCCTGGTCTGTATTGGATAGAAGTAACACAATTTGAGCGGCAATGCACTCAGAGCACGTCGTGATGAGGTCGATATTGTGTTGACGATTTCTGCGCAATGCAGCAATTGTGATTTTCCCCATCATCGTCATTGTCATCGTCAGGTCACATAGGCAGTGGGCCGGAGAAGGCACATCAAGGCACAGGGCTTCGAGGTGCGTGAGATGTGATCATGGTCTGTCACCACGCGGCGCCCATCAATGTCCTTCTCGATTCTTCCGCGGAACAGGCGCCTGGAATTTCGTCTTGTCGTCTCTCTAAAATTTCGTCCTTTGAGCTGAACAAGCCCCTGTTTGCGAGGTTCATGGATTAAGCATAAGTGATGCATTGTCCAATCGCCCGGCTCTGGCATGCTTTGGGGAATCCTCGTCGTCTGGTGTAGGTAGACTGTGTATGTATGTAGGCAGGTATGCTGACAAGCCTGCCTGCTGCCTCTAGGCTGGACGGAGTAGAGTAGCAGTGTCTTGGGCGCCGTAGCGTCGACAATACCTGCCGTACATATATCACATCTGTACTATGTTGATCTCTGTTAGCATTGATAGGTAGGGCCGCCATGGAATCGACAAGGGCAGGCATGGCACAGATCAGAACAACGTGGGTCAGCGGTCGTTCTTGCGTGGAGTCTATCGCGCAACTCCACAACTTGTGTGTGCTCACAAGAATAGCAAAAGATTTGCAACGCAGGAAAGGCAATGCCCATTTTCCATTTCCGTCTCCTCCATCGTGATGAAACCTGCTGGAGAGCAGAGCCCGAGATCAAGAGGATCCTCTGGCTGCAAAGTGACCGATTCCCAACCCTACCGATACCTAGCCGATCATTCACCTCCGTCGAGGAGAGAATGCCACCGGTAAGAGTTGCATAGGCGAGCGTTCGAGGTTTCCTTATTTCTGGAATAGACGCAGGAGCCTGCGATAAAACATGTCAAGATGACGGGGGGTTGCTGCTATGTGCATGGAGGTGCGAACCAGCAGATAGAGCTGAGCCTCCTGCATTGTGTTTTACAGTATTTCCAATATCATCTCATTAACATGCGCGTAAACGAGGCCCTGGGTCGTGGTACCGAGTGCCCGTCAGCTCTCTTCATGGGTGCCGGCGTGCGCTCCGGAAATCGTTAGTGCGCCCGTCTTGTGGTTTTTACTTTTTGGGGGACACCAATATCCCGACAAGGGCCCCGGATCGCTTTCTTGTCTCTTATGTACATATAACTACAGTGTAGTATGTATTGTAAGGGTATTGCGGTTCCTGAAAGCCCGTCTTGGAGACTGCGGCGCTCCCAACGGATGTCAGATCCGTCTGGGCACGCGGAAAAAAAAACCAAAAAAAATCCTGCCGTAGCCGTCTTTAGGATCGGTTATGTGGGCAAAGGATTGGGTGATCCGGAGCTAGGCGGCCTATTGTTTCGTTGATACTGGTGACGGCGCTCCCTAACGTATTGGACCAATATAGTCGGCACTGTGAGAACCGAGGATGAAGATGCGCGGGGAAGTTCAAGTGTGAGTGTGAGGCTGCGTGTGGGTGTCCCCAACAATGCTGTTCTTGTTTCCGCATGACACATGTTATGGAACTCCATCTGATCAAAATATCGTTTGCCGAGATGGAGGTTGAGTCATAAGGCTTTCTATTCGCTCCTAGAAACATGTAGTAGTAGGACACCCATTCAGAAGTAAGCTCCCAGCGATGTGCAGATGAGGGAGAGAGCCGAGGTTTCCCTGTCTCATTCTGCTGTGGCATACGTACCGAGTGGGTGTGTATGTCTGCAGGCCACGAATCGATATATCTATTTCGACTGCTTTGCCGAAATCTAGCTCTCCTCCGCCTGCGAAGGGTCTCAACCCCGCCTGGCATGAAATCGTCGACTGCTGCATCGGTCTCATAGATGGGTACGGCGCTATCCGAGGCACGTCAGAGGTCCGTTGCTGTTGATGATATCCAAACTGGCAAGAAATGACTTCCCGATTCCGTTATACTCCCATTGACCAACACGAGGACGCGACTTGAGAGCTCCCAATGGGGAAGCTTGTCGGGAAGGATTGATTGGGCCGTGATGGGTCATTGTTTCTAGAACGCTTCCATGTTACCCCACGCCCGTTGGTTATCAATAGTAGGATGAGCATCTTGAATCGGCGATTTGCCAACGCCAGAGGTCTGAGATGGACCATCATTGGTCTGCTGCTCTGTAACTGGCCTCCTCGACTTTTGAAATGAAGAGTTCCCAAGGAAACCGGAATCTTGAGTAGTATCTTTCGAATCTACTTGGCAGTCCCGACAAGACGGCCGACTTTCCCGCCGCTTGTGTGAGCCAAAGAGCGACGGCGTCAAGAGCTCATTTATGGTATTTTATGATCTTTGCAGATTCGTTTCATATGCAATCCAAGATGCGTGGGGGCAGTAGAGAAGAAAAAGAAAAGAAGCGAACAAGAATAGAAAAAGGCCACTGGCTGCGTCGGTCGCCAGGGTCCAGATGGCAGTCCTGAAACCGGACGGTGCCCTCTATGCTGCATACACCAAAGACAAGAGGCAGCGATATGCGACCCCAATCAATCAGTCAACCAAGCAAGAAGCCGAAAAGGGTATGTGGGCTAGGTAGTGGCCGCAATGATGTAGTACGTGGGTATACGCAGACACAACAGTACATTCGGGACTTGGCGCATCGGTTACATGGAGCCCAAAAGTCCAGACTAGGTAGGGCGCTTGGGGTGCTCTATGGTGAAGGGCTCGTCTTGGTATACTTGGGTCGCTTGGGTGCTTTCCGTGGGTCTGGTTCGTCTGTATACGCGTCGTGCCTTTCCATGAACATTGACGTTGCATTGCCTATGCTTGTGTATACAAAGTCATAGCTGACTGAGAGCCCGCGAAGCGCATCTCCAAAGCACATGCGTCACCGGTCCCCTCACACCGGGCCGAATGTTGTGGCTTGTGGCTCGTCGAGTCCATTGGACAGAGGCAGCAAGAGGCGAAAGGCGACGTTGGAAGCAGGCCGATAGAGCAGCGACATTGCAGACAATGCATGCATCTTGCTGCTGATAGTGCCCTTGTTGATACTATCGTTTTGGAGGGGGCACCGGCCGAATAGTGACAACGTGGTCAATAGATGAGAAGCATGCTGTGCAACGACTGCCACCAGCGGCCGTGGCGTTAATGCAGACTCCAGAAGAACTCTCGAAGCAGAAGAGGAAAAAGGCACAAACTCTATTTGAGCACGTTATTAGCTTCTCGAACGTTTGCCTGAAGCGGCCTTGAGAATAGAGACTTTTTCGCGGGGGCCAAGAATTTATAACAGTGTCGATCGCGGCACCATTGACCGGCACTTGCCCACTTGCTCGGTGGTCAAGTATGGTACTATCGTAGTTCATCCGAGCTTGAAAGGCATGACTCATTGAAAGGGCTTCAAGACAGCTGGCAATACTACTGGCAATATGCAGGTAGTTGCTCCCAAGTCTTGTCGACGTCTTCTTGACAGTCTTGGAGAGCTTCGAGGAGCCGCGCAGTCCCGTCTTGGTGGTGTGCCTGCGCAATCACCTATTACGGAAGACATGGACTTTTTGATGACGAGTCCCCGCGCTTGGACGACTTGACTGTGCTGATGGGAGGCTCGCATGCTCGCTCGTGGAGGGGCGGGAAGTGGACACCGTTGGGACATGCAAGCGTTGCGGCTGTCACCTCCATCACGGCGCCGGGGGTTTCACCAGTCCGACCTGCACGGATGGCTAGCATCACACGTCGCAACGCCGTTGTCTTTTTTGTTGACCGAGCTGAAGTTTGGTCCTTCATCGACAAGTCCCAGTGTCCGTACGCGATGGCGCCTGTATGGTATGTAGCAGCAGCAATCGGTACAGTACAGCCTTGTGGCGCCGCCGGTACTCCGTATATGCCTTGAATTTCTCAACATCTTGGCAGATGCTGGGCGGAATGACCAGAGCGTACTGTGTAACTTGACGAGAACAAGACTCGCTTGACGCAGCCATCAACATCTACATGGGCAGTACAAAAGAGGTATTCATCAGCGTGCTCTCGGAATTGCAGATGGTTTGTACTCCCGTGTACACATTCTTCCGTAATGATTACTTGCCAGATGCATAGAATAGGGCCATCGGCTTTTTTCATAAGGCGTGTCGTCCAGTCCAGGCCATTGGATCGGAATCGACGGAGCAGTACGAAGTAGTCATCTTCGCTATGACCTCATTTCTGTCGTGGTGAGTGACCAAACGAATATTGGTGATGAAGAACACAAAAAGCAAGTCCATTCATTCTGTTGTATGGTGTGAAATAGATGACCCTTTTGGACCAGTAAGAACTCGACGAGCTAGATCTGGACGCTGACAGGCTACCGACAATTCGTGTTGGATTTTGGAACCGCCCACCGACGGGCCACCGTTACTGCGCTTCGGGCGGGTTTCCAACTCTAGTGTAGTGTATTGTATTGTAATCACAATCCGGGCCAATTGGCTCAGTTTGACCTGCTAAGTGGCCGAGAATTATTTTGTGGCTTCCATTTCTGAGAGGGTTTCCTACATTCAGCGCATCTGGCATCCTGCCTAGGTAGAGAACAACATTTTGCAGCCGCAACCCGTCGTGTACAGATTACCTGACATGACTTTACCATAGAGACTAGGCAGGCACCACCTGAAGCTTTCTGAGCCGATGCCATCTACGGTACCTGGCTCTCTCTACCTTGACCTGCGCTAGTCGTCCAGATCGCTGGTATTCTCTTGGGCAGCGATGCAATGGATATGCAATGGGCTTGGTTATCCACAGCCTGGGGGCAACGGGCCCTTGCAAGTGGTGGTGATTGTGTATTGAAACCCGCTGATCAAGCGGATACCGACGACGCAGGTGCGAGGGGTTTTGTTCTCTCGCATGGGTCGACAGGGCTGAGACGAAGAGGCATGTTTCTCGGGGGAGAGATCAAACTCAACAAATGCCTGCCGAGAATTTATGCATAGAAACGGCTAGGGAATGGACTATCCAAGATATCATCGGAAATTTGAAGAAAGTTACCATGGAAGCAGCACAGGACTAAGCAAGTGACAGTAGATCGTTGTGGCTGGCTACTCGGTAGTATCAGGACAAGCCCGGGTCAGGTTGACGTTTATTAGCGTACCTAGCGTCGAGATCCAATCCACCAGAAGAATACGACGAGGTCACCTGCCGAGCTCCATACGGAGGAGAATAACGGAATATATCGTCATTTTGTACGTCTGCTTTATTTCATGCTCTAGTTATATATTTGTTCTTGTTTCTTTGCAGACTTTGCTCTCCGCGAGATCCTATATCATGTGAGCGCCGCCGCTTTTACTATAATTCTGTTCCGTCCTCAACCAAGAGCAAGTCTTGTAATTGCTTTTATACATCCGATCTGAGCGCTCGTGTATATTAACACAAGAACGATATATTGTTTTTCGATCGGCACTCGCTGGAAAAACACGTGCCACCTACTTCAGATATATTGACTGCCTTGTGTATCGCCTACCCCGAACCCAGAACCCACATGAGCACTGAGCATCTGGCGCCTGGCGACCATTGCTCTGTGGGTTGGGTCGCGGTTGCCGTAATACCGAAACAACTGCAAATCAAATTTTGGGTGCATCGTAGCTACCTCGACACGTATCCGAGATTTGATCAAAGCAACAATTGAAGGAAGAGAAACAAACATTTCCTCCTCGAGATTGCTTTGGAAATCCGGGAAATTCGTCCATGTAATAATAACTCCCTTCCGTTTATAGCGGCCAATGGACTTCAGCGTCAGCTCAAGGAGCCTCCCGTTTCTTCGGTGACATCCGTCCAACTCTACAGAAAAGTCAAATATTAAGAGCCGCCTCGTCGGAATGGGACGGACCAATCAAGCCATCAACGGTTAAATTCCGAATGCAGTTCAGCTCTCGACAATAATGTAACGGCGTATCGGGTGACTCCCTAGGTAAGCAACTATTGATCGAGACCGATAATTCGAGGTCGAGATCTGCAATACGGCACCCGAATCCTGGATTGATCAGTCAATGGTTTCGAACACGAATATTCCAGCGACTATCCCTCAAGTGTCCATGCGAAACATGCGCTCCCCAAAGTCTGTCTCTTTCGTCTTGTCTAGTACAGCTTTTGTCAACCAAACTGCCGGTCCGAGCGATACATTAATTACGTCGACCAATGCGACACTAACCCGGAGCCAGCAAAGCCCGCCCCGGGTCCAGAATACCAGAAACGCAGTCCACAAAGTCAAAGATCCGCTCGGGGACCTTTCGGGTCACCAGGGACTATCCCAGCGCCGTCAATTTGGAACCCAAGATACGATTGTGCTAGCCTCTAGGCTCTGCTTTGTGTGCTGCTGCTGGTGCTAGAGGACCCCTGACGAGACTTTTTAGTCAGGACCAAGTCTGTCTTGCGGAACCGACCGCGATCCCCGGCTATCGAGAAGCTGTCAGACCATTCAGTCTTTCAACCCATCAATCTGTCCATCCATCAATTGGGGCGCGTCTCAGTCATTAGCTTGTCGACCTGGGACATCTACCGACACAGTACTGCTGCCATGGTGCTACTACTACACAGTATGCTGTCCATCTCGTCTGTCCTACCTGTCTACCTATGCCTCGACCTGACACAGTAAAGCACTCCGCGCTCGCCCTGGCGAATGACGAGCATCCTCTCCAGGCCAGGCCACAGCCAAGCCCAGGAGGGTAAGCAGCACAATTTGCTAATGCACGAATCCCGGCTTGCAACACCCTCCCCTCTGCGGCTTGGCTACATGAACCCCGAGCAAGCGTCGCTCGCCCGGGGTGGACTATGGGACTGGCCTCCGTTGGGACCTGCCTCGCTCTAGTCTATAGTTACAGGGGCCCATGCGAGCACTCATCGACCGGGGTGGATGCGAGAGAAAAAAGATCCAGTCTCCATCGCCCTTCTGGGCCACCCCCGGCAGACACGTTATGGTGTCCGTCCACACAGCATAGAGAGACCCGCTGGTCCTGACCTGAATGGTCCGCCTGTGGAGTGATCCTCGCCGAGTCCCTGCGCTGAATCTAATGTACCACTAGAGCGACAAGAGCAAGAGGCACGACTGAGAAAATTGCCCACTGCCCCCCTGGTCGTCTATTTTCGCGCGTGGGTGGACAGTCTGCCTGTTGGTTGGATGGGCAAGCAATGACATGGTACGTAAAGGTATGGATGGTACGGCGGCATGGCTTGGCCGCTTGGCCACCAAAGTGTCGAGAGCTTTGGTTATCCCCAGATATCGGCGCGCACCTTTTATTATGTATGTGCCCGCCCACCCTCCACCTCCCACGAGATCGCGTGTACTCTTCCTTTTAGTGATTTGACTCCGACCTTGCTTCATGCTTTGGTTTCTCGTGTCAGAGAAGTGCCTCATCAGCATCGTGTCTAAAGCCATGAACACTTCCTAGACACCACTCCTTTACTAACCCTTCCGCTTCGGATATCCAGGCGAGCTTCGAGTGTGCCCCCACGGCCAAGTCTCTAAGAGGTGGTCTCGGGCATGCCACTGTTCGTGGTCTGGTCACCTTGGAAACATCTCACCGGATACTGCGTCTTCTTTTTCTGAAACCTATTGATCACGGATCAACCTCTCGAGGATATCGAGCGCCATCATTTCGCTAGCATAACTGCCGTGGGGGAAACTGCTCGACTGAACTTGTGGTTCGCCCGTTTATCGACTGCGCTTGAAACTCGTCCGATATATCTTGCTCGGTGGATCTGCTTTCTCGACTCTCAGAGGACAGTTATATGACGGAGCCTTTCGCCTCTCTTGCTTCTTTATCATAATTTCTTCTCCATAATTCGGTCTCTCATTCTTTCGCCATCATGGCCAATTTAACTGCTTTACGGGGCTTATGTCCCGAACCTTTCTTTCAGGATGTCAGCTTCACAGATGGTGGATGTAAGTTGTTGTACCCCAAAAATGCCATGAGAACTTGACTCACTATGGGTAGACGTCGATGGTCGACTATGTCAGCCGTACCCTCCGGGCGCGAAAGTAACCATAAGTTGCTGTCTTCCGTGCCCCATGACGGATTGGACATATCCAGACAACTTCAACCAGTTGACTTCGGTAGCCAGCTGGATCAACGTTGTTGGCATGATATGTTGTCTTTTCCTTCTGATCTCCTGGATATGCCTGCCCGTCGAGAAAACACATCGACACTACTTGAGCATCAGCTTGACTTGCGCCGTTACCTTGATGAACGTAAGTTGATAGAAAGAGACGGCTTCATTAGTCACCACTAACGACTTGACAATAGCTCGGATTCATTGTCCCTCTGGCTGCTCGCCCGGATCAATGCTTTGACGAGATCACTCCCAATGGAATGGCGTCGAGTTCAGTATGTGCAGTGTCGGGCTCGTTCCTGCTCATTGGAGGATGGGGAGGCGTCATGTGGATTTTCCTGCGAGCTCTGTCTCTTCACCTCCAGATCTGCTGGCAAATGGTCGTGGGACGCAACTTCATGTGGCTATCGCAGGCCTTTGGATGGGGTATTCCCGTCGTCGGACTCGTTGTTCTACTCGTCTTCAGCGGTGTTTCTTTCCGCTTCGGCCAGACGTGCCATATCAACCACACCAACAGCTTGGCCGACTTCTGGATTCCCCTACTGGTCTTTACAGGCTTGACTGTCATTATACAGTTCGCAACGTTTGGATACTGTATCAAAGTCTACCTGGCGTCCTTGGCCGACAACGCCGCTTCCACCGAGGGATCGGGTCTTGCTGCTTACTCGAGCAGTATCCGCACCATGAGCCCCCGACAAGCCTACCGAAGAGTACGACGAGTGATTGCCCTCCAGTGGCGTGGCATTGTCATTGTGCTCATCATCTGCGCCGATGTTGTCTTTTTCGCCATCACTTTTGTTTTCCTGGACAACACGGTACAGGCTGTCAAGAACGATCCCGATAACTCGGATGTGAAAACTTGGGCCGAGTGTCTGGTGCTCACGGGTGGTAACAAGAATGCATGCTTGAAGTATGCTAATAACCTCGTTGTCCGTCTTCCGACGGTCATTGCCGTGTTGATTCTTCTAGCAGTAAGTTTTGTTCTGATGCGGGAAAGGGGTCTACTGACATAGCTCAAGATGAACGGCTTGTGGCTCGTTCTGCTCCTCGGCCGCTCGTCCATGGTGACGGGCTGGAAAGATTTCTTCGTTGAAATGGCCGGAAACAGGGGCAAGAAGGAGTTTGTCTCGGTGGATGCGCGTATGGACTTGAAGAAAGACCCAAGGTCTTATGAAATGTTGTCACGCGATCTCGACTCCGGAAAATCGGAATCCATACTAACGCCGATTAGCCCTGTCAAATCCCCCATGAGTCCTCGAAGCGGGCGCCAGACTCCCGACTACTTTGGACCTCAAGCGACACGATACCAACCGCACTCGCGATCCTTCTCCTCTCCCCGGCCGCCGCAACAAGTTTCATGGGAAGCACAGTCCCCATCGCCATATGAGCCACCAGTGCCAGCCACGTACACTCGAGGTGATGCCGAATATCACAGCATGAACCCTCAGCGAGTACATGATACCGAACACGGCATGAACCCTCTAGGCATGAACAAGATATGAGCAGCCACGGCCAACGACAATGAACATACAAAGAGAGCATACTACTTTGTAGGAGACAGCAAACCACTACACCACCATCCATAACCACCTCACACCCAGATCTCCGCACCCACGTGCAATATTCTTCCCTGTCTCATACTATTTGGCGAGTCGACATGGCTGCCACATCTATTCATGTACAGAGTCACTATACATAAGGGCCGATCCACGGATGCGGGATGGTCACGATTCCAGGTCAGCACGGTGCATGGAATATATATACATCTACATTGTTTGGCGAGCAAGGATGCTCGGCCAAAACGGAAAACAAAACCAGGACGGATGCTACAGGAAAGTAGCACGGGAGGAACTCGATCAAACCAATGACGTTTGCTAGTCATGGAAAATGCCCCTGATGTGTTGGGTCATCACACTTCAACTGAAAGGCAGTGGCTGCGTTGCGTGGAATAGCTAGCTCGACGTCAAAGAGCTGCTAAAAGCCGGGCCACACATAACTCTTGGTCTGGAAAAGGGATGCTCGAGCATGCGAGAAAGAGGGTGTTGCGATGATAATGTACGGGTGCGAGTTTGCACCGATCAATTGCGTCCTGTATATAGTGATAGCGATGACGACGCCATTGCCAATATAACTTCAAAGAAGACCACTGCCTCGCGGGGCTTGTCCATTTTGCAAAGGTGTCCATCACGGAGTGGCTTTTCAGCATATCATCTTCTTCTCTACCGCCAGTCATCTGTAGTCTGACGGCCAGATGAGAGGCAGTTGAGAGGGACCTTGCACACTCAAGATACCTGGTACCTAGTCATGAAAGCTCGCACAGCATTGAGACACCAACATCGGGCCGATCGGAGTTGTATGGTATATGTATAATACGAATGCACCTATTTTTGAAATGGGCATTGTACGAGACATGGGCCAAGTTCATGAGTCCCTTGTCAGCACCTCGATGACTTTTCAAATATGTACAGCTTATACCCACCCAGAGCAAGATCATGCATTGTCAATGCAGCAAATACAAATCACAGTGCGTAGTGGGATTCCCTTCATGCTCTACATGGTATCCTTCTGACCGAAAATTAGACCGTACCTGGCCAAAAACGTATCGGATAATATGGATCATCATCGACAACAAGAATTATACAGACAGATGTATGTATCATGTTAGTGAGTGCAACCAGCGCTTGGCCCCCGCGAAATCCTGGAGGTGCTACCCTTAGTGCAAGGACCCAGCCCGGGACCCTCCCTGCAACCATGTGTTCTTTCTTGCTGGTGTGCGTGGGGTACCTACAGCTAGGCTCTAGCTCAGGTTAGCTCTGGGTACCGTAAGTCCCGTCCAGGCCTCGGGACTGGAGCTCTGGGAATCAATCAACGTCACCAATCCCATGGTCCAATGCCGTCACCCCTCCCTTCTCTCACCAATACACTCAGTCAGCCCGGTGCTGGGTTTGGACCCGACACCCAATGTAGATCTCGCAGTGCGCAGTTAGTCGTCCCAGCTTCTGCTGTCTGAGCTGCTACTGCTGCTGACTCCATCGCCTCCCATTACGACTCCTCTCTCTCTCTCTTATCCTCTTCCCCTCGAGACGACAATGGTTCCAATTGCACTATTCTCGTCTTCATCCGGCTCATCACACCCAGGCCATCCGTACATGTTTCTATTCGTACTACCGTAGATCGGTATATTGTAACCAATCGTCATCCAACCCACGATCCTCATTGCGTTGAACCTAGCTGCGCAAGCTAGCCAGACCAGCAGCCCACCACGATACTATACTATCCTACCCGGCCTACCCACCCAGATAACTACTCAAGGCCCGATTGCGCCGAAATATCTCGACCTGTCCTCTTCTTCGTCTCGGTCCGTTGTCATTACCGTCGCCAGCCATGCTCATCCTTCTCGGCCTCCTCGTGCTAGGGGGCTACCTACACCACTGGTGGAGGGCAGAGGCCGCGCTCGGAAGGCCGTGGGAGCCGGACGCGGGCGCGCAGCTCTTTGCTTCACAGCGGGCCCTGCCCCCGCCGATCGAGGAGAACAGCGTCTCGACGTATGCGCTGCCGCTCTCGGCGCGGGGCCGCGACGTGGTCGACACCGAGGGCCGCCGCTTCAAGCTCGCCTCGGTCAACTGGTACGGCGCCAGCGACGAGCTGTTCATCCCCGGCGGACTCGAGGTTGAGCACCGCTCCGTCATCGCCAAGACCATCCGCCGCCTCGGCTTCAACAGCGTCCGCCTCCCCTACTCGGACGAGATGGTCATGGTCAACCCCCACGTCCTGCCGCACCTCGTCTCGGCCAACCCGGACCTCGTTGGCCTGCGCGCGCTGGACGTGCTCGAGGCCTGCGTGCGCGCCCTCACCGACGAGGGCATCGCCGTCATCGTGAACAACCACATCACCACGGCCACCTGGTGCTGCGGCGCCGACCCCTGCGACGCCGGCTGGGCCAACGACCACCTCGGGCCCATCTGCCGCATCACCCAGAGCGAGGAGGACTGGATCCGCCACTGGGAGGCCGTCATGGCCCGCTTCGTCGACAACCCCTACGTCATCGGCGCCGACCTGCGCAACGAGGTTCGCGGCCTCTGGGGCACCATGCCCTGGGGCAAATGGGCCGCGGCGGCCGAGAAGTGCGGAAACCGCCTGCTGAAGATGAACAAGGACTGGCTCATCATCGTGGGCGGCACCGAGTCGGGCAACGACCTGCGCGGCGCCGACTCCCGCCCCGTGCAGCTCGACGTGCCCGGCCGGGTCGTCTACTCGGCCCACGTCTACGCCTGGTCCGGCTGGGGCAGCTCCGAGGGCCGGTACTCGAAGCGCAGCTACGAGAGCTTCGCCGCCGCCATGCAGCGGAACTGGGGGTACCTGGTCGAGGGCGACCGGGCCCCCGTCTGGGTCGGCGAGTTCGGGGCGCCGCACCGCCCCAGCGAGGGCGACGCCAACTACTGGAACAACCTGCTGCGCTACCTCAAGTCCATCGACGCCGACTTTGGCTACTGGGCCGTCAACCCCCGCAAGCCCAAGGAGAACGCCAAGGAGACGTACTGCCTCGTCGAGGACGACTGGATCACGCCCGTCCTCGACTACCGGATGCGGGACATGACGGAGCTTATTGCCGGCAAGGAATTATAGAGAAAGAGGTTCGTCATTGGTTCGAAAAAAAGAAATCGGAAAGCATGAGTTTCCATCTATATTCATTAGGTAGACGGATTCTGTATATATAACACCAATAGCATTTGGACGGTTGGCGTTTGCGTCTTGTCATTTCTTGGGTCATGGACAAGGAGGGCGGATACACCAAAAGTCGGAGAGACTCGCACATCACAAATTATACCTCTGAAGCGGACTCGAAATACGAACTATTTAAGCGCATAACTTCTTCAGTCGAGTCAAGACTGAAACGAAAAAAACATTGATTGTGCACAAGTGCTACTACGAGCAAGAGCGAGTATATAATGCCACTGGGAGAAAAGTACATGATGCCATGCCACGAGCTGATGCAATGGTCGAGTGGAGAGGTGATGAGAGCGTTCCAAGAAAAAGCGTCATCAGTCAACGGTGTCCGACAAAATCCCCCTTCCATGGACACCTGCCTGCCCTTTACTTGTCGTAGTTGCTATCGACGCTAGCACGAGCGTGTAAGTTGATGTGTTCTCATCACAAGGTAGACCGAACGTTTGTAGCCCTCCCAATTGTTATCCTCTGCCTGACGAGAGAGAGAGAAAAAGGGGCAGAATTGAGCAAGAACGCTTCTGAGCCGCTAGGTTTTAAGACACTGACCTCTTGTGCTCGCGGGCACGGTCGAGATTGAAGGCCGCGCTGATGAGGGCGAGGTGGCTAAAGGCCTGGGGCGTGTTGCCCAGCTGCTCGCCGGAGCGGGCGATCTCCTCGGAGAACATGGCCAGGTGGTTGGAGAAGCTCAGCATGTTCTCGAAGATGTTGATGGCGCGGGCCAGGTACTTGGGCTCGTAGATGCTGGCGCGCGTCATGGCCTCGACCAGCCAGAAGGTGCACATGGAGAAGGCGCCCTCTCGGCCGCCGACGCCTGCGGAGGAAAAGTCAGTCACAGACAGTAGATGTCATGAAGAGCGTTTGGGGACCTACCGTCCTCGGACAGCTCGGTGTCATATCGATACACGAGCCCCGTGCTTGTGAGGCCACCCTTCTCCGGGGGCATGAGGATGCGGTCCATGGTGCGGAGAAACCGGGGGTCGTTGGGCGCGATGAAGAAGACGAGGGGGGCGATCAGGATGGACGAGTCGAGCATGGTGTTGTTCTCGTAGCTCTGGACGAAGCAGCCAATCTCCTCGTTGTAGCCCTTCTCCATGACCTCCTCGTACAGCCGGTCGCGCGCCTCGAGCCACTTGACGCGGTTGGGGCAGGGCAGGCAGCGCTTGTCGGCGAGCCGGAGGCCGCGGTCAAAGGCCACCCAGAGCATTACCTTGGAGTAGACAAAGTGCTGCTTGTTGTTGCGGACCTCCCATATGCTCATGTCGGGTTCTGTATGACGAATGTTATTCGGAAAGCCACGAGGTACAGTCAAGTATACTTACGATCAAGGAGAGTGAGGACGTAGTCTGTCAAAATATCAGCATTGCTTCAATTCGCATGACCACCGCTTGGTGAAGCTTACCGAGCATCTTGCGGATCGAGACCCAAGTATCCCAAGATATGGGCTTTCCGTACTTGTTGTAGAGGTAGATACCGTCCATGAGTTCGCCGTAAATGTCAAACTGCTGGTGGAACGCTGCGCCATTGCCGATGCGGACCGGTCTGCTGCCCTTGTACCCCTCCAAGTGGTCGAGTTCTTGCTCAGGAATATCCGTCTCGCCTCTGATGGTGAACATGATGGGAAGTCCCCCGTCCTCGGTCGTAGACTTTTGGAATCTCTCACTAATGAATTCCATGTAAGCATCAGCCTCTTCGGTGAAGCCCATGCGGAGAAGGATGTAGATGGTGAAGCTGCTGTCTCGAACCCAGGAGAATCGATAGTCCCAGTTCCTGTCCGGCGTTAGTGAACCCCTGAGTAGAGAGATCCATGGTTAAGCAATTGCATACCTCACGCCTCCAACATCTTCGGGTATGGAGAATGTAGGAGCTGCCACAATGGCCCCGGTAGGCTCGTACGTCAACATCTTGAGGATCATGAGACTGCGCGCGACAATCTCGCGCCAGCCACCTCGATACTTGCTCTTGGCCAGCCAGTTGAACCAGAAAGTCTGTGTGTCATTCTGGTGTTTGTCGACGATCGGAGTGGTGATGTTCTCCGTGACGTGATTATCAGAGTCCGCACGAAGGATAAACGACACGCCCTGACCCTCGGCAAGACGAAGCTTGGCGGTGACACCGTCGCCGAGCATGCCGTCCCTCCTCTCCTTCTTAAAGATGACCGAGGGACAGCTGGCGCTATCGGCGGTGCCATGGTCAATGACGACGTCGAGCTGAAGCTTCTCGTGCGGACTATGAAAGGTCACCGTCTTGCTCAGAGGATCTTGTGAGCTGTGGACAGCTTGTAGAACGTTGGTGTTGTGCGAATCCCTTCCATATCCGAATGCCGGAAAGATGTCGATATCTGCAAGGTATTAGTCGTGCCCATGGAAAATTCGGCTGCATGAGAAGGGGTATACCGAGGTCAAGCTCTCCACGGATGCATTCGACTCGTCTCACGAGCCACTTCTTCAACTCTTCTTGGACGGTGCGCGTCTCTCGGTACGCGTTGTGCTTGTATCCAGGCGTCAGGATGCTCGTTGTCCTGGGACGGGGAAAGAAGTCGACGAGGTCAACAACACCATCCTCATGGATATACCTCGTCTGCAGGATTGCCGACGACGGCAGGTATTGCTGCTTTGTGGTGCATGAGGCGACATTCGGAGGAGCGATGCTGAAATATCCACCCTTGTCTTTGTCGAGAAGACGACAGAAGATCGAGGGCGAATCAAAGTCCGGCCTGAGAAATGCGTCAACCTCTCTCGATTTCAAGGTCATGATGATCTCAGAGCTTAATCTTGATTTTGTCTGACAAGACAGACAGTGAGACGTGACGGACGAGCCGGGCTGTACAGAGTACCACCATCCGGACTCCCATCTCGGAGGTCACAGACTTACCAGCACATGAAATCTGATGCACACGATGGTCAGCAAAGTGCTCTCTGGGACACAGAATATCGTTTCCTACCGACACTGCCATCCATGCTGACGAGGGCACACGTGCGCATGTTGCCGATCATTCCGTAGTTCTCAATGGGCAGGTAGCCCGAACTCTCTCGCTTGGAGACGTTCATGGTGCTGCAGTTTGGGGCAGGCATCTTGAAGTTGATGCTCTGGAGGGAATTGTTTGATGATCAAGAAAAAGATCAAGTCAAGCTGAACGAGCCAACCTGCTCAATCATACATGTAGGTAAAGTCTGGTCTCGGTCTTGGTAATGGGACAGTCAGCCAGGCCCCAAGATTATGGCAGCCAAAGTTTAAAATCACAAGATCTGTTCCTGAGCACGGGGTATAACAATGAGTAAGCGATGAATGAGACATGGACTACGTGCTACAAATCAATCTGGAAGCCGCAGTCTGAGCAATAGTCGGTGTAAAAAATTTGTAGCCAGTCGGTGAGTGCAGAATTGAAGGTTCTTCGCATTGGAGGTCTACGATATTGTTTTCTTCAACTGCACATTGGGAAGGAGCGAGGCATGTATTGATGCAGTCACCTGAGGGCTTGACATTGTGCTTGACTTGACCTCGTCATAATTGTGTATGCACATATGTCTCAGACACAAAATTATCCAATTCAGAAGGGAATTGATTCCCAACGCCAGTATTGTATCGAGGTTGACATCATAGAAGATGGCAGAGGGGAGAGCTAGATAACCTAGAGCTTTATGCTTATATTGCACTGAGCAGCTGGCTATTCCTTGGCGCTACCTTGGGCTTCGCAGACACATGCATCCAGCACTCTTAGTAGTCCAATCTGCAATCGTTACCGAAGGCAAATTATAATTCACATCGAATACTCGCGAATCCACAGCTATTGGTTGTAATTGATGTTGTTCATCAATAACTCGTGATCCCGTTTTTGCCGAATATCTACATCCTCCGTAGATCAACTACACAAAGAGCCTCGAGCCCCTCTGTGTGTCACCGCCAGTTTATTCGGAACCATTCAAGTCGTGTAAAGAAAGGATGCAGGTGAGATGCTCGGGTGATACTGCGTGACTGGGCAATGGTAGGCAATTTTCGCAAAATCCTTCGAGGCACGGTGATCGACAATCACATAATAGAGCACAAGAGGGGCGTACAATGGGGCATCTCGGTGCATGTGAATGTCAACTGGATGGCAAGAGGTAATGACCAATATATCGAGCGCCGCCTGAGATGATGAGCTTGTTCGGTCCCGAGGGTTTCGTGGAAGGAAAAGAGGCAGATCAGATCCTAACGAGCAAGACAAAACCTCTGTCGGAGATTACATACAAGATGGCAAGAGAGATACGAATTCCGATTGAAGCAGGTTAGTTGGATGGGCTGAACCTGGGGTCGCTCCATTAGCTCGCCCCGCACCGAGCTGTCGAACCAAAAATAGATCAGCAAAAAAAATGTTATGTTAGCCTGAACGTTTCGGCCCTCGGTGGCTGATGATGTTTCGCTTGCCATCGGCCCCCTATCCGCAAGTTGAACTCCCAACAGGCACCAACTAACACAATCTAGGCTGCTACATTCACGCATTCTCGTACATGAATGACCTGAGTTCGGTATCTTCAAGCTGTGGACATACAGCCTCTGCTCCGTACTGGGGCTAGGTAGGTGACAAAGGAACCGGTGGGTATTCTCTATCCTGGTCATCCTCGTAATTCAACAAACTGATGGATGTGCTGACATCGCTCGGCCGCCCGACTCCGACATCCGCCAAGACCTGGGAATAGGGAACAGGTTAGGTCAGTTGCTGAAGGTTTTGCCACATGTGAGGCTGCTTTCTTTACTCGACTACGACGTATAGCCTTGTGAACAACACGACGATACGTACTCTGTACGTACCCAGTCGACGTCCGCAGTGGGTATCTGATATATCCCTACAGCAACTCAGGTACCAGATGTAGTTCAGTGGGAAAAGGCCATTTATCTTGATGGAAACATAAGTGACTGCTGACTTGCAATTGTCTTGCCTTTGACTACCCAATATATTTACACCTCGGTTCTTCAGCCAGTATTTACTTTACATGTTCAATCTGCCAGTATAGTCGATCTATATTGTATGATACTTTGTCATGGAGCAATAAGCTCCATCCGGATCGGAGTTCGTGCCGTTGGCAAGGCCATTCAAAAAGGCAGTCTCGAGTATCTGATAATCAGGATAGCGCACATACAGAATATGGGATCAAAACAAATAGTCAAACCCCAAGCCATCCCCTGCGTAGAACCGAACCTACACGAGTAAACAGCAACCATACATGCTCTCGGCACGGCACAAACAAGACTTCTTAGTGGCCATCGACGTACCCCATTGATCGTCGGCGGGACGTTGAAACGGCCCCAGAATGATAAATAGCCTACATAAACGCCCACTCCATCCCAGGCATCACAATTGCAGGTTTGGGGAAAATGTACAATTGCAGCAAGTAACCCTCTCTCAACTGGGGGGAAGACAGACATTCAGTTGCCGGAGAGGTCCCAACGACATGTCGGCATGAATTCTGTAGGTACCCACGGCAAGTACTGGGTAGTACGCGTAACCGGCCTTGGACAGCTTTATCAATCCATCGATCCATGCTAATCCCGTCCGTCGGGCCAGATCCCCGCGCTATAGGCTCGCTATTTGTCGCCGGGCTTGCTTTGGTACCCTGCCTGCCTGCGCCTAAGGTACACGCTGTAATGCCTGCATCGTCGACGGCTGACCAAACTGCTGAGATTGGTAGCACTCAACCCGATGCTCCGCCTCAAAAGGTTCCCTGCTGCTGAATGTCGTTGTCTTACCCTCTCAACCTGCCGTGTTGCCATTTTCCGTCTTCTTTGTCACTCCCTTATTTGCCGACAAGAAAGACAAGTGAATGACGCTGCCCGCGCAGAGATTCGACAACTGTAAGACACGGAGTCACTTACATCACTTACCTACAGGACGCCCGACGACCGCAAGGACCAGCGAGAGACCCCTAAAAGTAAAACTGCAAGACACGCCCAAATAATCCGATCTACCGTACATCAGCCCTGCCACATCTGGCCCGTTTGCCTCAACGACACGACTGCATACTTACAGCCCCAAACATTATGGCCTCTCGCTCCACGAAACTCTGACTCCGACATTCGTGTAAGGCCCGGCGGACACCGTTCGCCGCCTCAGAATAACGCTCGTCAGTCCTGTTGCTCAAAAGGCAGACGGCAGCATGGACGCCGCACCAGCTGTGCATGCTGGTAGCGAATCTGAGGACATGGCCAAGAGCTCCAGCGCATCCTCCGCTTTTGAGAGATTGCCCGAGGAGATCATCCAGCAGTATGTCATGGCACAGGGCATTTTCTACTGATATTGCGCTGTAACTAACGTGCCTCTACCTTGGCAACAGAATACTTCAACTGACCGACCCAAACTCTTTCGCTTCGTCAGTGCTTCTGAACGCGAAATGGCGCCGCGTTTCTCAGCAGGCGCACCTTTATGCGCACCAACTTTCGCTTTGCCCATCATACGCGGCCAGCCACGGCGCTCGGCCGACTGCTTCGGTCAAGGATGAAGACCTGCCTCGCCTGCGACGTCTCTTTGCGCAAGAGGTCAAGCGCAACCTCTTCGACGTCTACCTTCGCCCGAACACGACGACGATCAAGCTGGTCTCCAACTCTATCAGCTCTTCGTCAGCGCCAGGCGGCGAGGGAATGCAGTTCAGCTCTTCGCCCCGAGGTCACCATATTCTCGCCTACAACTCGTCCCGGATATATGTGCTAGACATGAGAGGTTCCGACTTGGAGGTGCGCCGAGAACTCAAGATCTTGCGCCGCCCAGTCTCTACCTGCATTCTCGATGACGGCACTGTTCTTGCCGTGTTATCATCGGATATGCAAGTCGACATGTATGACCTCCAAGAGCATCCCCCAAAGCGCACACAGTCTTTGATATTAGACCACTCTCCCCGGACTATAGCATTATCGCCTTGCGGTAGTGTACTGGCCGCCGCATACGAAGGAGGTATCGAGGTCTCATCGCTCGGCACTGGCGCCATGCCGACAGATCGAAGGGCCGTCAAGTGCGATGCCGTGGATTATTTGGCCTTCTCATTCGACGGCACACAGTTACTGGGCACCACGACGGTTGCACATCAGTCGAATACTGTCATTCTCACAGCACCATACTACGACCCGGGCGCCCAGATGGCCGAGGACAGCATCAGTGCGTTATGGACCACGTCTATATTGTTTCCAAACACGAGTCGCGACTGTAGCCATGCCGCATTGCTGCAAGAATCGAGTTCACAGGAAGCAAGTTGGACCTTCACCTACGATCGTAGCTTTGAGACTTTCCGTGCTGTCCGTATCGACGACCTCCGAAACGGAACGACATACTTTACTGGGCCGGTTCCGAGCTCATCGTCCCAGAGTACCTTTTTGCCTTGTACTCTGCCCGCTGCCACTAACTGTGGCGACTTAGTGTCGGCAGGTTTTGAAGGCAAGGACATCTGGCTGTATGGTATTCCCGAAGATCTGGAAGCTATTCCAGAATCGCATTCCGAACCGGCGGCGCCTGGGTTGAGCCGGCATAGTAGTGCGCCATCCATGCGCTCTCCTTCCCGATCACAAGAACCAGTCGGAGGCAGAGTTCTACAATGGCAGCTGCTATGCGACAGGAATCGAAATACATTCGTCAGTGGACGAAAGATCGCGCACTTGAACGGCGTGAGCACGGTCAAATGGGTTGCCGGGCACGGCGAATTTTCATTCCAGGAACGACTGGTCATTGCGGCTCGAGGTGTCATGCCGCCAAAACCCATCACTGAGGAGGATGGGTTCGATTTTGTTGACGGTGGCAGCCTGACAATCCTGGACTTTGATCTTGGTACAGCCAACGGCAATGTTACCGAAATCACGATCGAGGTTGGAACGAAAGAGCCTGAGATTCTGGAAGAGGAACTTCGAGACATGGCTACGGAAGTTGCCATCGTGAGGAGACGAACTGTGGCTCAAAGGGGTGGCGCCCGCTCCGGTGTCATGCGATCTGCAACTCTCGCGGATCGCCAAGCGGATGATTTGCTGAGACCGGCAGTTCCGCCGATTCCCTCAAATGATGATGGTGATCCTCTTCTCCCCAGGCGCATGATCGGGCCACGTGCGGAGGCTCGGAGAGCTTCGCTACATGAGGATGCAGAAGATCCGACGTTGGAAGAGGTTCAAGAGGCTTTAGATGCGCCTTACGCTCATGCAGTCCCTCGTACAGCACCGACTCTGCGGCGTGCTGCGACTGCTGCTGCTGTGAACCGCCGGCTTCACCCCTCGGCTGCAAATGGTGGCAGAGTCGAATACAGGCGCGCAGATGGCCGTCAAGAGCATCCCCACGAGAGTGATGCTGATAACTGGGTTCCGCCGCCTCCTCCCTACGCGAAAGAGGACCCTGGTGACGTGCCCTCTTTTCTGCGACAGGCCTCGATACCAGGAATAGGTCTCGGCTCAGGTCCACCAGGCACTTCAAGCTCAGCATCCGACTCATTGGATTCCCGCGTTCAGCCGCCACAATATGTGCCCTCTTCGGGTTCAAGGCAGGTCTCCGAGCAGTCTAGTTCCACGCAAGGTCGGCCTGACTTGACGAGGGTGCAGACGTCACCTTCCTTGAAAAGGCACTCATGGCAACAAGACCACCCGCAACCGAGACCAGGCAGTGCTCTGGTCAATGTTACTCATGGCTACATGGACATGCCGTCCCAACGGGTGCCAAGCTCTGCCAATCAGTCACAGACCAGCCAAGAGGACGATTTGTATGACATATCACCGGTAGAGCAATCAGCGCAGTCAGCGCAAGTACCGCAGCTACACAAGATCAACACGGATACTCAAGGTCCTGCTTATGGCAGTACACACGCGTCACCTTCCGGCACCCTTTCAGCAAGCACGGCAAGAACCACATCATCGTCCAATGATCAATCTGCTACTCCGACATCTTCGGGTAGCTTGATGAACGCCAATCCCTTGCAGGTCACAATACCTTCCCGAGGTATCGATGACATGACGAGCACTCATGCCGCCGAAAGCCCTCAAGTAGGGCGCCTTGCCAATGCGTTGACGTGGCCTCGAGCTCTGCAACCAGGTCCCTCATCAGCGGCGCCCATCGGCGGTTATCCTTATTCAGCGCCGGCCATGGATACCAGCAATGCTGAAATCATAGCAGCGTCTTTACCACCGGCCCCTACTCCAGACCAACTCAGCAGATTACACAGTCGTCGAGACTCTAGACCGCCGCGGCCGGCATCGGGAAGCTTCCAAGTGCCTCGCGTGCCAGTCGGCCGCGTTTCTCAAAATCGTGGGCGCCCAGCATCGGTAGCAAGCAGCCAGTTCTTCAATACACAGCAACACATCTCTGAGCCGGAGCAGCCTTTGATCATCAGTACTCCCAAGGGAATCTCTGGTGCCTTTGATACACCGAGCCATGATCGATCACGGCGACATGACAGCGGAGACCCGGTCATTTTCGCTCCTGTGCCTCGCCACCCGGGCTCCCAGGCCAGCGTCATCAGCAGCCGACCAACGGTAGAACGGCTAGAGACCATCTACAGCATTGCAAGCAACGAAGGCCGGAACATGAACCACAACATGCTCACTCTGCAGGGCGACCAGCACAATATTCCCATCCCGCCGGCACCACCATCCGCCGCGTTGACGACGTCCTCGCTGCGGCACCACTCCAGCCTGAACAGGCGGCCGAGCCGTGCCCGCAGGAGCGCGGCCAAGAACCTCAAGGACGCCAAGAGCCGCGGCTGGACGGGCCGGCGCAAAAAGAAGAAGGACAACAGCGACAACATGAGTCTCGCGTGGACCGACGTGACGTGGGCATCAGCCGCGCCGAGAGAAGGGACGGCCAAGGAGAAGAAATGCGTTGTAATGTAAAAAATGGATCTGGGAACATCTTGGCCGTTCAGGGGATGGAAAATACTTTGATTTTATGGTTTGATTCAAAGGGATAGCATTCGGTCGCTCCAATTATCGTCGGTTTGCATATGGGAAGGCACATTACTGGTTTTGTTTTCTCAAACTTTTCGCAGTTTCGGCGAGCTCAAGCGTGCACATGAGGTCTTATGATACCACAAATTTGAAATTGATAGCGTATGATGCACGATTTTTTTGGCATTTGTATATTCGGGTCAATATATACAATGATTGTTTCTCCCAAACCGTCAAGTCGACACTGCACACCTGTCATCAAGTCTTGATCCGGTATCCAGTGACACATGACAGTATAGTATCTGTATCGAAAAAGGCCCACGTATAGAAACCCCCAGGCGTGCGTGAAGAGGGGTATATTGCCTGAGGCCATGCGCCGCCATGCCATCCTCTAGAATGGTTAGAGGAAACAATTGAAAAATCAAAATCCAAAACCATCTCCAGCTCTAGTCTGACGAGTCTCCTAGGCCTGGCTGATGTCCGTCGAAACATCTCGCTGTCTACTTTTCCTGCCACAAGAAAGAAAACCTCTTTCCAAAAAAACACCTATAACGCCTTCGCCATGATTCCGAATCTCGCAAATGCTGCAGGAGAGATGCGCATGTAATCTGCTTTAGTGCCTCCTTCGAAGACGTATAGCGCGCAGAGTACGTCGTGCTGATGGTGCTTCGCGAGCACTGCTGGTTGACCCCCGCTAGAGGTCCATCATCTCGACATCGCCTTCGTCGAGCGAACTCAGCCCAGAGCTTGGCGGTCGAGAGTCCGGTGTTGGTTCTCGCGATCGCTGATTGCGCTGAAACATCATCTCCCGCCACTCGTCTATGCTCGAGACGGGGCCGCCCTCAACCAGAACCTCGCCGTGGTCGCTGGGCTTTCCCAGAATGGTGCTAGCATACCTGGAATCATCGTTCTTGCTGTGCTTCCGCGTGAGTTCTGCGCATTCACGATTAGCATGGTGCCTTCTGAGTGAGACAAGCGCAACTTACGACTCAGGTAGTCGATGGGAGGTTTCTCGACCTTCTGGCCCTCCTCGAGTGGTGCGGCGTCGAGAAGGAGACCGGTCTGGTTGAAGGCTTCCGCAATTCGTGTAATCCTCTGATTCTGCTTTCCGTCGAACCAGTCTTTGAAGTTTTGGATGCCTCGCAGTTCCGGGTCGCCATCGAAATTCCGATCCTCCCTCTTGTTCTCATCGCGAGTGAAGGCGCCCATGTACTCGAGTCCTTGGCGCAAATCGGGCAGAGTGACTTCTGGGGTGTCCGGGTGATTGTGCTCCATCGCGTTCCTCGTGGCAGTCGCCGCATTGAATATGTAGTCGGCCACGATTTCGGTGAAGAACTCGAGGACCGACGGTTTGCAGGTATAATAGCCCTGGGCTCGCAGCGCCTGCAGTATTGCTGGCCGCAACAACGCCAGGTGAAACTTCTTGTATGTCATGGGATTTGACGCGTAATTCTCCATGATGTGATGTGTTTGCCAGATCGAAACGGCCCTTCAGTCGAATCTGCTCGTTGCCCCCAAGCAGGGAATCCTGGAAAAGTGGTGAACCCGCAGGCCGGAGTACAGGCACTTTCGGCCGCTCAAAATTCTGAGACCACCAGACGCGTCTGTGGTAGGCGGGCGCAAAGTGATCGTGGTCCCTGGAGTTCTTGCACTCTTGCGCCGAGAGATGGCAATATTGAACCTTCAGGTACCTTGGGTAGTGGCGAAGAGGGGCGGAGAAGAATTTCGGAACGAGTTTCGATTGTGCGTATTATAGTGTCGCTCGACAAGTGTCTTAAGAGGCCAAGATGCTCGACAGTTGGTCAGCCGGCGGCCGTCGTGTTCTCGGTTCGCGTCGAAACACTTTTCGCAAGTCGAGAGCCTCGGGTCAGGGACGCATCTGCAGGAGCACTGCTCGAAAGCGATTGACACACAACTGACGGGACGGAAGAAACACCCTTCTAAAGATCTAGAGATGTGAGACAAAAAGGACAATAAAACGAAATCGTTGCGAGTACGGACAATAGAATGTCGATTGGTTCGCATAGAATCAAACAATCAAAACTGAATGGGACGGTATCAAGATGCAAGCTAGGTAGGTAGAGCTGTGGCTGTTGATGGGCTCGGCGCAACAGCAGTCAATAACTTTTAGCGCCCCTGGACTGGACGGAATGCACCCTTTGGCACCCTTTGGCACCCAAAAGTTCAGCTCGCTGATTCTTCCTGCCACTCGGATTCCTTGCTTACCCACCCAACTTTTCCTTTCACGCTGCTCAACCAAGGCGCCAGCACCGGAAGCTACCCCGCGATTGTGCTCGGCTCCCTGTCGCGTCCCAACTTCCAAGGGGCATTCATCAATTCTCGCGTCACATTCGGAAACTGCGCGCACCTACTTTTACTTTAGCGGCGAGCACATCAATGTTCCATGCAGCATCCCTGTCATCAAGTTGGAATCTGCAGTTTCCAAAGAATCTCTGAAAGACCATTCTCATCGGAATACTACACTTGCCTCGAACGAATGAACCCTTGGCCAATAATCCATCCTCAACCTAGTATCTACGGCCGGACCTACGACACTAGGGATCCGAATTCATTATTTCTTCGGCGCAACTGACTTTGCGACAATCGCGACAACCGCATTCGTGAAAGCTCTCCCAGTTCCTGCCACATCGTCTTCCGTCTTCCATTTTACTCCATTTCACCTCCTTCGCTGTGTTGCTCCAATTCACCGCTTGCCAACATGGCGGGCGACAGTTCCAAACCACTCCTGAAGCTGGAGACCACCCAGCTCAACCGACCAAACATGCCTCCGCCTCCAGTCGCAGCTACACCTTCCGCCGAGACGCCGAGGCCCATCCTCAAGATCAGCAGCTCACGACAGTCGTCCTTCAGCGGCGATTTGCCCACACCCTCTGGAGAGAAGAAGACGATCCGTATTCGAGTCAATTCTAGCCAACCGAGCACTCCGGCAACTGCGGCCCCTCCTGTCAAGATCACCAAGACTGGTAGATCGTCCAAGCCGACGGAGAAGATCCTTGCAGCCCGCAAACAGAACCACGACAGTGATGATGACGACGAGGAAGATAACGCGCCCATGGCAGGTCGTCGCATCTCCAAGATCCAGATCAGAACCCCAACCACGACGACAAATCCATCCAAGAAGGCTTACGCTGTCCAAACACCGACTGGACGCCTCTTGCTGAAGCCAAAGGGCAAGGCCGTGGAGCACAAACCTGGTGAGGCTTGGGATTCCGAAGCCAGTGACCGAGAAGATGATCCAGTCCGGGAAGGTGCAGTCATTCTGAGAACCCTGCCTGGCCCCTCGACTGAGTATCTCAACAAAGCCATTGAAGAGGGCAAGATCGGATTGGACAAGAAATCCGGAGGTGCCGAGCTGTCTGTCGACTGGTTAGATGCCAAGGATCGCCGCGCCATGGTCACAATCGATGGGCAACAGTTTGCCGCCGTGCTCGTGGATCTGCCGACGATTGTCGAGGCCATGAAGACATGGGATAAGAAGAACTTTATGAAGAACATGGACATCACACAAATGCTTCTGTGCTTTGCGAAAGTCAAGGGCGAGCAAGAAGCAAAAACCGTCCCGCTTCCTTCAATGGTTCAACAGATGGACCACAAGTGGCCTCATGGCTTGACACCTCCCATGCACGATGCCGTCAACAGAAGATTCAGAAAGCAACCGTCCGAAAAGCAACTCGTCAGTACTGCCGCCCAGGTTAAGAAGCTGTTGGCGGAGGACGCCGAGTGCATAGGACCACCGAAGTATGAGTACCTGCAGGACGAGGTTGATTCAGATGATTCAGGTGATGAAGACGCCGAGGGCGAGGAGGTCGATGACTACTTTGAAGGAGCCGACTATGGGGACGAGGCCACGCAAGAAGACGCCGAAATGGATCACGCGGATCTGGAGGCCGAACTAGAAGCCGAGCTCGCAGGCGAAATGGACGTGGAAATGGCGGACGCGGATGCCGAGGGAGCTACTCCTGCCACTCAACTCGAAGCACAGACGCCAATGACCCTTGAAGCCACGACCCCGGCCGCCATAGTTGCAGAGGGCAGCGATGCAGATGGAGAGGACGAAGAAGAAGTGTCCGACGAGGACGACGATGACGATGACGACGACGACGACATGGACGAAGAGGAAGCTGCCAAGCAAGCTGAACTCAGGGACATGAAGAACGAGATGGTTGGGTTGCAGAAGAAGGTCTTAGACCTTGAGACTCAGCTGCAATCACAAACGAATCCTCTGATGCGTCGGCGAATACTCACCAATATTGAGAACCTCAAGAAGGAGATCTCTTTGCGCAAGGCGCAGCTCAACATTACGGACGATGAATAGGCTACCAGGCAAAACTTATTGGCTGCAAAGATAAAACTGTGCAGGACCTTAATCAGACTAGAAGGGAACATGGCAGTGGTGAGCGAATAAGCCGGGGCATTAGCGGCACAAGCACAAGGAGTTTGGCGTTTTGAATACCGTGAAAGGGCAGTAGGAGGCAATGCGACCAGATTGTGCACGCCGAGACAGACTGCCCGCGAATCTCTTATCCATGATACCCATTTTGCAATTTTTTGGTAGTAGTTCTGGATAAGTGACCAGACTACATATGGAGAGCCATCCATCACTTTATATATTCTTATACGATGTGCGCCATGATGTCTATTGTTTTCGTTATATGTGCACATGTATAATTTACAGTCGTTCCTTGTATAGTACACGCACTTGCTGTTGTTCCCGGACCTCTCGGTCAATGTGCCGAGAAAGAAGTGAGCAGCCATCGCAGCTGCAAGGCCTTGGCCGTGTCCCTTTGCTACCAGCCCAGGCCCCCGGATCATTCGTCCGGCCTGTGACCGTCTGCCGTAGCCCGACAGTGGACCCCCAATCCCTCTCTCTTCGCGCCTCTCCCGCCGCCGCTCATTACATGCTCTTCAGGTAGTTGGACTCCTTGATCTTGGACCTTCTCTCCTTGCGCATGGCCTTGCGGAGCTCCTCGCGCGCGGCGACGGCCGCCAGGGCGCCGTGGGCGGTGCCCTCCTCGTTGGCGGGCATGTTTATCGACTGCTGCTGCAGCGGTATCTTGGGCGCCAGGGCCTCGATGTTGCCGTCGGCCAGGAGCTTGGCCTCGAGGGAGCGCTGGCGCTTGGCGGCGAGTCGGCGCTGCTTCTTGGATTTGGCTGTTGGAAGGGAAAGGTTTCACGTTAATAAAGTGACAAGAGGAAGGGGGAACGGGAAGAGGAACGTACAGAACTCGGCCTCGGCGTCGGCGGCCCCGTCGTCGTCCGTCCTCTTGACCGTCACGTCGAGGCAGCTCCACAGCCACTCCGGGTACGCATCGTCGGCCAAGGCGACGGGGTCCGTCTTGTTCTTGAGGTAGTTGAGGCCCGTCAGCACGGTACCCTCGGGGCACGACGACAGCGGGGCCTTGGCCGCTGCGTCCGCGGCGGGCGCGTCGCCGAGGGGCGTGCCGAACGTCGGGGCTTCTGACGATGATGATGATGTGGGTGCTGCTGCCGCGGCGGCGGCGTTCCTCCGGACGGGCGCGGACGAGAAGGATCGGAAGACTGCTGCCACGGGCGCCGCCCGCTGCGGGATCGTTCGTGCGAGCGCCGAAGCGCCTGTCGTTAAGCACCGCCTGCAGATCATTGTGTATGTGTGTGGGGGGGTTTGGATGTTTGGTCGTGGAGGAACAGAATACTGAGATTCCCGGAGCTACAGTGCAGGGCACCTTGGTGTTGAAGCTAGCTCATTGGAAATTTTGTACGGCGGGCCGTATGGACCCCTGGCGCTATTTGGATTGACCGCGTGCCCATTCTGCATACAACGACGACGACAGATACGCGAGCAACAAAACAGACAAAATATATGTCCGAGTATATGATTGATATGCTTAAGTTTCTGAAATTTGATAAAATTGGCCTTTTCAATTTGTTATATGTACAGGGCCTTTGGAGCACAACGCATTGATGGTTGTACAGCTGTGTCCCATCGCCCATCAGAGGTACCTTCTTTGAACCAGCATGCCCGGGGGAAACAATTTCTGATGCGTGGAAGATTGGTATATCAGATTCCCTCCGAGTTACCATGCCTGGTCTTTCCGTCTCTCCATTCGGATGAATCCATTACTTCTTTGCCGGCGTAGCCACCTGCGACGGTTCTAGGTAGTTTTGTTGCTCGAACAGAGTTCCGCGCACACGGTCCTTGGCCAGCATGGACAGATATCTCTCTGTAATGGTATGGTAAGCATGCTGATATCGAACACTGGGAGGGCATGGAGCGTGTATAGCGGCCGCAATGCCTTTCTATACTGCCATTCCGATACCCGAGATACGTCATGACTGACCTCTTAACTTGCCGCACTTCTCCAGGTGGTTGACTCCTTCCCGGTAGTAGCACTTGCTGAGCTCCTCTCTGACCAGGCGTCCCATCATGACCTGCACCCATTGCTCGCGGATGATGGAGTCCTGCGCGGCCTTGAAGGCCTTGTTGTCGTCGTAGTCGACGCCGTCAAAGGTGGGCGGGACCTGGGGCTTCTTGGCCAGGAAAGCCGCGGACTCGGGAGTAGGCATATTGGCGATCGATGAGCTCTTCAATTGACCGGGTTTCGTAGGTGAGCTGATGGCTGGTCGTGTACTGAAGCTGCGGATTACTGGCTCGTCGGTTATTAGCTGCGATACAAGAGCTGCGAGCTTGGAACGTCGGACCAGCCAATTCTAGCAGCCTCAATTGTAAGGCACTCTCAATTGGCTGTCCACTGACGCTGCGGGTCTTTGGGGCAGGTGGATCAAATCGAGTTTGAGTCCGTGCCTCGCTTCCTCTCTTATCGTTATCGCTTAGCAATTCCGCACGGATCCACTAGAGCTTTTCACCGCCCGGGACCCTGACCCCCACTTCGCCGCTGATAAAGCCGATACAGAAATTTTTTTTTGCGCCCAGAGCAGGAAGCCTGTCGCATACCCGCCTTTTTTTTTTTCTGCCGAATCTTCTTCATAAAAACCAGAACCTGCGCTCCTGCCGCGAAGAAAAAGTTCCTGCACACTACCACATTCCCCCATCCCATTCATTCTTGTCTCATTCCTTTCACAGACAAATCAATCACAATGGGCAAGACCAAGACCTCCAGCAGCAAGTCTGCCAAGGCCGCTGAGCCTGTCGCTCCCGTCAAGGCCTCCAAGGTCTCCAAGAAGGACGTCGCCAAGGCTGCCGTGAAGGGCGCCAAGGTCTCCAAGAAGAGCAAGAAGGTCGAGTCCGAGTCCGAGTCTTCTGACAGCTCCGACAGCGACGAGGAGATGGCCGATAAGGACGAGTCCTCCGACTCCAGCGACTCTTCCGACTCTGACTCTGACTCCGAGTCCGAGGCCGAGAAGAAGCCTGCCGCCAAGGCCAAGACCAACGGCAAGGTCGCCGCCAAGAAGGAGGAGTCTTCTGACTCTTCCGACTCCTCTGACGATGAGGAGAGCAGCGACGAGACCGAGGCTGTCGACGCCAAGAAGGTCAAGGCTGATGAGGTATGTCATGATCCAATGTTCGCGTTTCACTTGTCGCATTCACTAACAGCTGCTCTCTCAGTCTTCTGACTCCGACGACTCCGACGACTCGGAATCCGACTCTGACGATAAGGAAGACGAGAAGGCTGCCGAGCCCTCCAAGAAGCGCAAGGCCGACGATGAGGAGGAGGCCCCCGCCAAGAAGGCCAAGGCTGAGGATGTCGAGGAGCCCCAGGCCGTCACCCTGTTCGTTGGCAACCTCGGCTGGGGTATCACCGACGACATCCTGTACGAGACCTTCAAGGAGTATGAGGGTCTGAACAGCGCCCGCGTCGTCACCGACCGCGACATGCAGCGATCCCGCGGATTCGGCTACGTCGACTTCGACACCCCCGAGCACTGCCAGGCCGCCTTTGAGGGCATGCAGGGCTTCGAGCTCGAGGGCCGCGGTCTCCGCCTCGACCCCTCCAAGCCCAAGCCCGCCGACGACGGCACCAACAAGGACCGCGCCAACAACCGCGCCCAGGCCCACGGCGACACCGTCTCCCCCGAGAGCGACACCCTCTTCATCGGCAACCTGCCCTGGGAGGCCGATGAGGATGTCGTCTCCATGTTCTTCGCCGACATTGGCGAGGTCAAGAGCCTGCGTCTGCCCACCGACCCGTACGTGTTCTCATTCGTCCCCATCTATATATATCTTGAAACATCTAAAGCTAACTTGATACCAGCGAGTCGGGCAACCGCAAGGGTTTCGGTTACGTGACCTTCAACAGCGTCGAGGAGGCCAAGTCTGCCTTTGAGAGCAAGAACGGTGGCTACATTGGCGAGGGCCGTGGTGCCCGTGCCGTCCGTCTGGACTTTGCCGCTCAGCGCCAGCCCCAACAGGGTGGTGGCCGTGGCGGTGGCCGTGGCGGCCCCCGTGGCGGCGGTGGCTTCGGCGGTCGCGGCGGTGGTGGCTTCGGCGGCCGCGGTGGTGGCGGCGGCTTCGGCGGTCGCGGAGGCGGTGGCCGTGGTGGTGGCCGCGGCGGCCCCCGTGGCGGCGGTGGCTTCGGTGGACGTGGTGGTGGTTTCCAAGGCAAGAAGATCAGCTTTGACTAAAGGGTAGCAAAGCAAGCCGCACTCTGAGGGTTACTTGAGGGCTCCATTGGACGCGTATACACACATACCTGGTTGGCTACTGAGGGTTGTCGGCTTTTTTTAACTCTGCACTTCTCTCGAGGTCAGAGTCATCGAGGGCTAAGTTCTCGTCGTCAAGGCGAAGCTTTATGATAATACCGGTGGGCTTGATCGGAGGTCTGGTTGACCTCCCTGTGGGTTCTCTGTGGGCTGATGGCTTGACAAGTAAGCGACTCTTGAGCTTCGAGGGGTTCTCCCTCTTCCTCAGATGTCCACATCCTTTGCGTACACACATGGTCTTGAGGGCGTTTTGGCACTGTCACAAATTCTGGCTATGCTTTTAATTGGCATTGTTCTGCTTGGATTGCAGTCAACAGCCACGAGGGGTTCTTCTGTTTAATGACGGCGTTTTGAGGGCTTCTGAAAAAAAAAAGTTTCTGCGGTTTTTTCTCTCTTTCCATTTTTTTGCAACGATCCTAGGGCGATCGCTGTTCCTCCCCTGTACAACGAATCCAAAATCAAGTTCTGAATCTCGGTGAGTATACCAACACGCCTTGTGTACCATGCCACAGCTTCCCCCGGCCTGTCTCCTCTAGATAGTCTGTAATTCAAATTCGATCGATACCCAAACACATGACTCGGCCATAGTGACATGCCATCGTAATGAACAAGTCGTCGTTATTACAAAATGTGTGTGTGTTAGTCAGGGCTCAAGTCTCAATTGGGAGCCTCGCAATCGTTCTCTTCTTTTGCGCTGCCATGATATGTACTGTGGTGTAGTGTGTATATATCCATCCTCTGGTCACACATTTTGCATAGTGCGAGCACTTGACCAGCAACACGGTTAAACAGCCTGGACCGGGTACAAAACGAACCCTTCTACGTACCCATCTATTCCCGAAAAGTATATCGCTGTTCGGTGCTGATCATGGCTCATGGTTGTTTTATTGAAAACGGGGACCGGGCCGGGCTCGAGGCTGAGCTCGTACGTCTGATACGGCGACCCAACATGAATCTACAAATGCGCCGCACAGTAAAAGTCGAGACTCGATGGGAAACGCTTCCCCAGAAAACGGCCCCAGATATATGATTTCACACAGAGCAGCGACCCAAGATTCCCAAAATAACCATATGCAGATCCCTTTTTCCGATTCTACCACCACGACCGGAGTTGATCCAATATCTTCTTTCTTCTTCGGCCTTGCTCGAAAGAAAAAAAAATGGGTCACATTTGTTCTGGAAACGCAGGTCTCGTCGGCCAAACTTCTCAGCATGGACATATGATTCCGTATACCATGTTCTCTAGAGAAAACTCATGTTGCTGTGATGCCGTAAGCATTCTGTATACACGATAAAGCATTGCCGGGGAAAATGGATTTTTTTTTTGACGCGTTGATATCTGTCTATCGAGAAGCTGAACAGTTGTGTTGGAGCAGCTACAGCTTTCCATTGATCACGTTTTCCAGGACTTCACTGAGTCCAGCACATTTCATAGTGAAGGGACACCTTGGGCAACGTCCATTCAATGTAGTTTGTTTCAAAATTGCTTTTCTCTTTCTTTTGATTTCCTCCCAGATGCTCATGTAACTAACACATGCCGCTTGCTTGCCGATCCAAGTACACCTATTCGTAGGTACGCCCCTTGTGACGAACCATACCCTCCAATAAATGACCGGTTTCCGTTTATCCCAAGTCCATGAATCCCCTCGACCGTGTCCTTGTAAACCTCCAGTAATGCTGTCTTCCGGTAATCATCGCTTCCAGAGACCTAAAGGAAGACCAACAACTGTTTGGAAGAGGTCAGGAGATCAAAAATCAAGCCGATCCGTACGCCAGTTGCAATGCAAGTTTATGTAAATAAAGTGTTGTGAAAACGTCGTGGTAGTAACAAGGCCTCCCACAAGTATCTTGAGGTCGGTAGCTTCTCGGTCAATATACCAGGTGTTGCTCCTTGTTCATAACCTCAAAAGGCCCAACGCATCGCAACGGCACCTGTCTCATGGCCATGTGTAAGCTGTCGAGAATTGCTTGGGTGTCAAGACCACTACCGCCGCCAGCCGACATTCCATATGACATGAGCAATGTCACGAGCCGTGTTGACTGTGTCGACAACACGACCAATGATGCCCGCATTCTCCTGTCCATCACCTTCTTCGTATGGCATTAGCATGCCGGATTCGGTCCGCCGCATACCAGTTGGCCCATCTGCCAGCTTGCCGTATGAAGATGATCGCTCGAGGCCGGACTGTGGAATCTGATCCGTCGGGCTTGACACTGGAGTGGTGCTAGTCTCCTCAATCGCGGATACTTCCTCGTCCTCGATGAAGAATCGCCCAGATTGCTTAGATGGACGTAGGGTCTCCTGGGAGGCCGATGGCGAGACGAACGGAGGACTGCGGATAGTGCTGTGCTTCATGGCTGTTTCTTGGGGTTCTGGCGTGTCCTCGCGGTATTTGAGTGTAGTCGATGGCAGCATTGCTATCGTCTTGCTCTCGCTGGTACTAGGAACCCTCGGCTTAGGTCGAGGTCTCGCCGGCTTCTTCTTTGTGCTAGTCTTCATCATGAAGACGCCGTCATCAGATGAGTCACTGTCGTAATCATTGTTCCACTGGTCGTTTTCTGGCTCGTCCTCGTCCTCTTCTTCCCCCTTGACATCGACCGCAATACATTGTTGAACTTGCTCCGAGAAGTGGATATGTTTCCGTTCTGTTGACGGTGTTAGAAGACCGGAGGTGGTGTTAGACTGGGCCCGGCTGTTATCGCCGTGGCTGGCTCTGCGCGAAGAGAATGGAAACGTTATATAATCCGTTGCGGCTCTCTGTAAGATCGGTCGAGCTATCCGGACACCTAGGTCTTGCTGCTGTGCCTGGACAGCAGCGGTTGCTTGTTTCAAAAGTGAAGATGAGGAAATGGACTTTTGTAGCATAACTTCTGATACGCTTCTCTTTTTCAAAATGGGCTTCTTTTGGACAAACGAGTCGTTCCTGGACAAGAGCGAGCTATCTTGACGCGTATTGTCATTGGAGAATAGCTTCTTGTGCCTTGTCTGCAGCGGGCCGTACAACCAAGTTACGTCACAGTCCTTGAGCCTGTATCCATGTTAGCAACCATGCATGGGACAATGCGAAGAATGAGGATCGAGTTCATACCAGTTCAAAGTCTCGGGAGAGACAGTCTTCAGCCGATACTTTGACTTCATCCAAGTCCTCCAGGAGGCGTTTTCTAACCGAGAAGCATTGGTGAAATCGTTCCTCCTAGAGATGATGTAGCGCCACGATGACCAGATGTCCTCTTCTTTCCAATCGTGAGACAAGTAGTCTACATGATGGGTTGGGTGATGCCTCAGAGCCGTGTCATCTTCCGCATGCTCGGGCTGTGTCGGGGACTCGGGGCGGGAGAGAGTGGTAGGCGTGTCATCATTCTCAGCAGGTGACACAGAATAAGAGTCTCCAGTGTGAGGGCTCGCAGGAGGCTCCAGGTCCTCGACTGGAGCGAAGAATGGATTGTCGTCGTATTCTGGCAGGATGATGTCGGAATTATGGTCAAGATGTGAGTCGTTATCCCAGTGGCTGTCAAGAGACAGGGTGGTCGCAGGAGTGGACAAGTCGGAGGGTGTCACCGAGTCAGCATGTATCGTCTGAGGCGAAGAGGCAGCGGACGAGGGTTCCGAGCTGGGCGGAGAGATGTGATAGGACCGATATCTGCCTTGGTATCCAGTGTCTATCCTTGTGGACGAGGCAGAAGTGTGAAGGCCCCCTGATTGCTTGCCGAAATTTGGCTGTGAATGCGATCGTTTCAGTGGCGACTGGGAAAAGAAGCCGCTGTCCTCAGACGAGAGAACGACAGCCATGGCAGGCAACCGGCGAACAAGAGACCCGCAAGCAGAATACCCAGCCGACTGTAGTTGTCGTCTTCGTCTCGCTCCCCCCGATAATGGTATGGAACCTTTCGGATTACAGGCAATGGAACCAGGCCGTCATGGAAAGATCCAAGTAAACGGATGCCTCTGCTTGGAAAAGTGTCGTCGGCGTGCTTGCGTCCGAAGAAAAAAGGCGTGCGAGGCGAACAAATCACTCCTGTATCGTTGGTGATGGTAGCCACTTGTCGCTGTGGTGGCCTCGGAGTCGGTGTCAAGGACAAAGTTAGCCGAGACGGGAGGAATAATAAGCAGCAGCGGCGGATGCGAGCGAGACAGTCAGGGCGTTGCGGGTATGTAGTAAGAAGAGTGAATGATGACTGCTCCGGAAGCGTTTGGGGGAAAACCAAAAGGCCTCGGATAGAATGTCGAGTAATGGCCGTCTTGGGTCGATCGACGCCGAAATAATGTAAAGCAGGCGACGATAAAGGGCCGGACGAAAGCCGGGAAGGAACTGTCTGTTATGTGGTGGCTCTTCCCAGGATGGATGGGCGGACGGGCAGACAGACAGACAAGTAAGTCGACGGTAGAACGGGCAAACAGGTAAAAGTAACTTAATTCAACAGGTGGGAGTAGACGGCGGAGGGTGTGGGTAGAAGGAAGGGCTGGTCCAGGGTGTGTCGGGACGGGTGCGCAGTGCCTAGGACTGACACTGGGCGGCGCATGCAGGGAGTCTCTGCGTGTCTGGTATAATGTAGCCTGTAGGCAAGGTAATGTACTTTGTTCGTGTATTGGTAGGCTTTTGCTAGCCCTGGAGAGAAGTTTTTCTCTCTCTCTATTGTTGCTTGAATATCCAAGAGGTACGCACAACAGCGGCATGCATGTATGGTCCTGCCGACATGTACAGTTCGCGGAGAGGAAGGGAGAGAAGATAGAAGAGAGGGAAAAGGGCCTCGCGACAGGTAGAGAGAGGGACAGAGAGAGAAAAAAAGAAAAAAAAATCAATACCCCCCAACCCAAAGCGCGGGAGATGGGATACCGGGAGATCGGAAAGCAGCTCGCAAATTTGCCAGGGTGCGCAACGACAGTCTTTACGCGGATGGGGGATGAGAAATGCCACTGGAGCAGGGATCATCGAGGCACTCGGCCAGCAGAGGACGTGGGATGTGGATGGACACTGGCCAGCGCCCGGAGAGGGACGGTGAAGAGCCACACGCGGGGGCGTCTTTGCAAAAGATTGCCAACCATAGATCTATCTCCAACCTAAGCTCTATTCATGTGTGGTATGTAATCATGTACCGTAGTGTAGTCATAGCAAGCAGTTCACTTCAGACGTGCATTCATTCTGTCGGACGTCCAGTCATCTCCCTAGGTTACAGGTGTGTTATTTCCAGGGGAGCAACACTGAAGATCGAGGTCACAAGTCACGGGGGCGGGGTTTTACCTATGGTAACCTACCTTAACCTAGGTACCTACCAGGCACGTATGTAACAGGCACTCCAGAACTGCCTACCTCCTACCTGACGATATACCCACCAAGCGGAGATGCATATATTCACGAAGCAACTCGTTCCAGCAATAAGTCAAAGCAAGTATCATAGCATTCATTAGGTATATAGGTATCTTGTGATACACAGTATATCTGGTAACAGGGTAGTCTGGCAGCAGACAGATTGGCTCCCCGTAGCATGGCTTGTCAGTCATGATCGAATGCACTTGTAAGGGTTAGTGCTCCGTCTGGCCCTTCTACCCCTGCTATCCGCCGTGTAGGGGAGAATGGGAAAAGAATAAACAGGATCTGGAAGTTCAAAGACGTGAACTTCCAGCCGCGACTTGCCCCAGCTCATACATACAGTCGGACCTCTAAGTACCCCAGCTCAATGGCAAGTATTGTATGCAGCAAGACTGCATTTATACTTCGGCACAATGATAAGAAGCAGTTGGCGCGGCCAGTAACAACACAGGCACACAGAAAGTTGTCGACTCGCAGATGGCTAGTACTGAGAGCTTGCTGGGGAACGCCGCTCGTTTCTCTTGCTTGGTAGTCTGTAGACGAGCAAGGAGATCAGCAGGATTGGGTCGAGCTAAAACACAAGACGCTTCTCAACCGACAGCAGAGCAGATTGATAGAGCGACGCATACGCCAGAGAACCCCCGGCCAACGAAAAATCTCCCCCTTCTCCACGCGCGAGCGCATTGCCTTGGTCAGGTATGGGCCGTTTAGCTTTTTGCCCGTCCAAGTGTACGTAGACTACGCTCTCTATAAGGCAAACCGACTTGGCAGAGAGAGGCGTTGTTGACATGCTTGATGCATGCAGGATTGCGGAATGGAGAGAGAGGGTCAATCAAACTGGGCCAGCCAGCGCGTTGCCAGCGTTTAAAACTGGCCGCCAGCGAACTCGACCATTCAAACTCTGCATCAACAGACCGAGACAACGCCTAGCCAGTGATCCAGGCAAATGAGGTCAAAGGTTCGCAGTTATTCCCTAACCTAACTAAGTCGGTGGGGATCGGCCAGAGCGAGGCGCTGCGGGGACGGCAGAACGAACGAGGAGCGAGACGACCAAGACCTGGGGAATGGATCCAAAGGGGGTTCAGGTCTCTCTGCGGCCTCTGGCCTCTGGCTGAGATTGTCCTGAGATCGACGCTATCCCAGTCGTCACCTGATTCACCTGGTTTTTCTTGTTTTGGTATTTTGACTCGAGCAGCAACATTGAACTTCTGGAATGAATGCTTTTGCAACGGTCACGAAGAACCCCCAGCAAGATATGCATTCCGTACCAAAGCCGATGTGTCTATATGGTGTATGGTGTAGATACTGCTGCATTTAGAACAAGTGCTGCCTATCCAATAGTTGTCCGTGTGCGTAGCGCATATATAAGCTTGGGCTCCCACAAGTATATTGCAATTACACGACGAGTCACAGGTGCCAGCAACAGATTGACCTTGTGATCCCGTGTATGTTTTCCTGCTTTCTTCATTTCCGTGGATGGTCTCCTTAGATCTACACTACAAAAAGGAACGACATGAGATGGACATGACATAATGTCCGGGCTGATCCGTGCATGCGGAATAGGCTTGAAAGGGCATCGAAACTCTGCGAGCACCACAAACAAACAGGGTCCAACAGCATGTCTCACGGGTTTGAAAAATGAAAAACAAAATACTGCTGATCAAAATCTGACCCGTCGCCGGCCCTCCTAAATTCGAATTCGGTATGTGCGAACAAAATAGCCCACGGCAGCGCTGTTACAATACCTAGGTTAGGACATCGGTTCCGGGCCACAGGTTTTGTCCAAATTTTATGGTGGAGTCACTAGAAAAATGCCGCTGGGCAAAGTCACCATGGTGCTTTCCAAGTCGGCCCATTCTACTGGGACCTGTCGCCGCTTGGCACTGCTGCCCCCTGGTCATCTGGAGGGCTGAAGGGTTCTAGAGCTTCTGCCAGAGCTCTAGAACCCACCCCAAATACCACCCAAGATGGCCCACACAACCATGTGCGATGCTTAAGTACCAGCCAATGGTAACACCGGCGCCGCCCGGGCTACGATCCGTTACCCGGTACTTATCAACCATGGAGGAGATTCATCAATTCGATATGATCTTATTATTAGTTTGTGTGTTGGCCAACAATGTGAAGACGACAACGGCGACGATGGAAGGCAGGGAGGAGCGAATTGAGCCATCGTTGCCTCCCCTCTCCACGGGCGTCGGTTATCATCGTCAACATGGACAACCATATCATTCGCAGATCTCCTGATGGCTGTCAAAATGCAGCAACCAGCGTCAAACCTTAAGCCGGGCCAGCAACAGCAGAAGCAGAGCTCTGCTGTACGGATACACCACACTCGAGACGAAATGACGACGATAGCCGGGAAGGAGTATGCGAGTTGCAGGTTGGGATGCTAGACCTTTTCACGACCCCGGGTTCACTACGACCACCGCATCTCGACTTGTCAAGCTTGTTGGCTTTGCTCTACCGTACAGGGCGACTTTAAACTTTGACGATCGCTTGCGAGCCGCATATCTGCTGGGACCATCTCTCCAAGTGGCAATGTTATAGTCAGAGATCAAGAACTCTATCTCGAGATAACGGGAGACTCGGCAACATCATTATCAAAGAGACAAACTCTCTTGGTGCATTCATTTCGCGAGGGGAGCAACACCAGCCGTGTCTTGATACGATACGAGAAGGCTCCATGAGGGAAAGCGAGATGCAACCAATTCTTTTCCCTCTACCTCACCCAGGGCTTCGATCATCGAATAACTTGCCTCCTATTACTGCCGTTATGGCGAGATCCGAGCAGTCAAGTAAAAGGATCTGACATACCAGCGTTCGTGCCGAAAGCTCCGAAACGAGGCTGGAGAATATGAGAATGCAACTTTGTAAGGTAACCCACAGCGTTGTGAAAGATGCATCATCAGAGCCTCGAGTATGCATTTCCTTCCAGCCCAGTGGTCTTCTATGTTTATGCAACCTACATGTACTCCGGATGCACATAATTAGTTACCCCGATCCCGAGGGTATTCAGTCATTGAGGCTGAAGCTCCGAAGCTGAACGTCACAAACCACCCAACGGTCTGTTTGAATATAATGTTGTTCAGCACCTTTGCAAGTGCTCGGACTCGCTAGTAGCGTCACCAACCTTGTCGCAGATACACGTTGCGTACGAGACACTCAGACATCCGACTGGAAGCCAGTCCCCTCTGTAGCGAACCATATTCACGACTATTTGCACAACCCGTATCCTTCCGGGGCAAGCACAAGGGAAGCAATCAGTGGGATGGATGCGGCAACTTACGACTAGCTGAAAGTTTCAACGAGGACCCTGATGATCTTTTTAACTTAGACCCCAAGCAACAAGACACTTTGGTGCCATTATTTGGCTCTGAAGACAAGACGGAAGAAGAGAATCGTTGCAATCTCGGGATGCTCTCCTCGGAACATTACAAGCTCGTGTTGTTTCTTCCCACTGGAGCTGTCCCGAGCAATACTAGCACAGCACGTCATCACAACATTCAGGGCCCGAAGCAGCCATACACAATTCATAAGAGAGTGGTAAGACAAATATCGAGCTACGATAAGATTTTCCTAAGTGGCGGCCCGGCTTCAAAGTTCTGATCGGGAGACACAACATGAAAGCCGGGGACCCCCACACCCCCATACGTTACGAGCAGTAACATCGACACGGGAGAGCCCTTGACGAGCCCTGGAACGTGGGGTGCCACGACGAGTTATTACCTTTTTTGAATATTCTCACTGTGCTTCCTCTTTATCAGGGTTCGTCATGTTTTCCCTTTCTCTGCCACATTCCACGTTCCCCAGATTACGAAAAGTCCGAAGAAGCAGCTGTGCACCCAGTAATGGACAAACCTCGGAGTTGCCAATGTTAAACCTGCCAGGTAATCGATCCATCAAAAGTGTGATTGGATTGGTACGCGCAGCTCTATTGGCATCGGGCTGTTTGGTTTTCTTGTGATTTGTGCACTGCAGATTGCTTGCAGATTTGGCAGGTTGGCTTGCTGTAACATCTCGCCACAGAGCAGGCAGATCTCGGGATCCCGAGAGACCCTCGAGACCACCACCCAGCCCTCGGCCCCAGTGCCAGCTCTTGTTTTCTCTCACCCCTGACACTGAAGCGACCACCACCCTGGCCGTGTTGCAAACATGACTGGAAAGTTCGGCGTAAGAGACCCTGATCGGCGCTTCCAGGCCGCCGTCGATCTTTTCGGGGCTCAAGAAGCAGCAGACAACCCAGAAATACACTGTGGGTGCTGCCAGCTGCCAACTGCTTCGAGTCCGACAATTCAACACCGCCGGTTTCTTCCAGCGGACATGTGTGTAGCATCTGACCAGAATGACTAATGTACTCTGTACAAACATGCGGAGTCTTTCATATTGCTGTACACACAGTTGAACCACCTTCTCCAGCTCTCAGGCTCGAACGGCCATTCTGGGGTCCTGGGACACTTTGCATTGCTGTGGGGGGAAGCCTACCAAAAAGTAGTTCTGATATATGTAAGAGTTACAGCCAGCTCAGTCCACAGGAAACCCTCGATCCGATGGCGCCGCAGCGTGGCTGGAAACCATCTCGTCTCTCATCCGTCTTCATTGGTAACGACCAGATAGCTATTGTTATTTGTTAACATCTCACCGGTCAAGGGAGTTCGCGGACCGGTCCCGTCTCATCTGCCATTGACGTAGCAGTAGCACAATAACACAGTAACACAACGAATGCAGCTGTCAATCGTCATCGGTCCCCCGGAATGTGATATATATAAGGTACATTCCAGGCAGATCCATGCGTGCTTGTTATGTGACACTGCATCAACACGACAGGAAGCAGCAGCAGCAGCTACCTATCTTCAGCAAGCCAACAGAACTGCGGATGAACCAGAGAGCTCTCTTATCGACTGGTCGTGCATGTACGCAGGTCCAAACACCCTGAAATGAATCGCAATGGCGTCCGCCATTGGACGCTTGCGACTGAGGGGCACCTCGTATGCTGTGTATACTAGAGACAAGGCACGTTCCTTATTATTCAACAAACAGCTCACCGTTCTGGGTTCGGGCAATAGAGCAGCAAGCCGGCAAGCCGGACCCCCTATCATATATGCGCCCATCTTGAATGGATCGCCTAGCTTGCAGCAACCCTCTCGCCTCGACCAGGTGCTTGTTTTCTTAGACACAGATGGTGTAAAGCTGCCCGGGAGCTGCATTGTGATCCATCGACGGAGGTCTGCCTAGCAGCGCCTCATCACCTCTTCTGCACGAGGACCAGAAAGGACGATAGGAGACAGCATCTTATCCACAGTTTCGGAGAAATACTAAAACAAATCCATGTTCGTCTCATGCAATGATGCACATAAGTGTAGATAGGGCCTTTTTACTGAATGTACTGCATACTCGTCTTTTCCTTTGACGCATCAGACATGTCCATCTCGCCCACGCTCCCTTGACAACGAAACGAACCCCTAGCATCAGTCAGCACTTGGAAACCCCACTAACAGGACCGATGGACACCCGGGGAGAGAGCCGCGATGCCCACTAGCTATAGTAGGTTGGTATACTCCTGTATGGGCTCTTCTTAAAACGTGAGGAGAAGAAAAAAAACCAAGCCAACTCGGCTAGAACCTTTTGCCTGACAAGAAGAGGGCAGATCTTATTACCTACCTCTGAGCTAGTCTGAGACGAGCTCTGCTGCTTTTCTCTCGCCATTTCATCTCGTTAGACAGGAGTTCCGTTCGTTGGCGTAATAGTATAATCAGACCGCCAGTCCAGTTTGTAGTGGCATCCTTGCAACATGAGAAGGAAAGAAAAAAACGCCATCCCGAAAAGTATTCTGCATTTCCCCTCCCCGGGAGCTGCCGGCAGCTGTCGAGAGCTGCTTCCCCAGACTTTCCTCCTACATGGCCATTACATACAGATTGGCTAATGATGTATACTCGATGCGGTATACTCGAGCATCACGGCATTTCGCACGATTGTTTCATTGTATTTGCCGATACCAATGGGCTGCCCAGGACAGAGCAATTGACTTTTGCACCTCTTCTTGGCCAGCCAGTTTCCCCAGCATAGGTTAGACAACAAAAACAAATCATTACCAGACCTGTTCTTGATACCTAGATGCGGCATCGTCAGAAAAGATCGCCCCCCCAGCCAGATAGGCTCGATAGGGCCCCCCGCTGGCCAATAATCCGAGCATGCCAGACAAAGAAGGCTTTTGCTGTGCTACATCTCATCAGCCGCCCATATATCACAAACACGTCATTTGTGACCGCACTTGAGAGAACATCTTCTCCTTTCTCGAGCAGGCAGAAAAGATGCAAGACTGGTCTGATCATGTACGGATTGCAGCAAAACAGGGCAAGCAAAACAGATTTCAGCCGCGCATTGCACCGAGGTCACCTGCTCTCGGCCTTGGCAGTTTCGACACGCCTATCGTCCAGAGCTCACAACGGATTTCTGCCCAGACAGGTAACAGATAGGAAAAAAAGAATAAAAAGGAAAAAGAAAAGAGAGTAAAGAGAATCTGGCCGGGGTCGAGGCGCTGACATGTTCGCAGAAATCATGGTGGGAGATACAACGTCTCTGCCAGCGTGGCCCATACATATTACATACATGGCAACCCTTTCTGCTTATAATCAATCCCTTCCTTCGAAACTCCCCGCAGTGCGACAAGCTCGGAGGGCGTGCTGCGTGCGTGCGTTGGTGATACTGCAGCCAGACGACACCACCCATCCCATACTTTGTGCACTGCATACATACCTTACAACCTCCACACCCACCATCCATCTGTCTGCCCTTTTCCATGTCCGCAGACAACTACCTCTTCGCAATAAATTCCGACTCCCCCGTCAAGGTTAGTAAAAGTGTGTTATATGCATATATGATCCGACCAGGCAGGTCACCCCTTCTCTTTCTCCTTCTGTGGAAACAAGCCAGCCTGCATAGTGGGGTCGAATCTCATGGCTACCGTATTGTATGATTACTATAGAAGATATTCCGTTTTCTTTCTCGTTATCTTTCCCTCCCCAATGTAAACATATGCACTCTTCTTCCAACAAATCATGAAACCCCAGGGGAGAAGACGCTTCATGACGTTGGCCACATGCCGCCAGCCGTGCACGTCACTATCGCGATTGTGTTCGTGTTGCGCATATATCCATGTTGGGCAATTCTCTGCTGCACCTAGAAACCGATCCGGCTGCTGGTCGGGCATATTTGGACGACCATACAATACACCACACGGTCGATAGTGCGCATCATGTCACATCGGTCTCGGTGAGGTAGGTATAATTGTAGAATTTTGTTGGGGCAGAGTTGAATGTGTCCAAGATGGCCTCCAATTCGTAAAGAATATTTAATACCACTGCCAAACGAGAGATGCGTTCTCTCTCCATCCCAACCGGGGTACGAGGTAGGGGTCCTCTTCATACTGCGGAGCAACCATGGGGGTATGTATACCAGCAGGTAGGCCAAGCTTTTCTTGGAGACGACGAACAGCCTCATAGGAGGCTATTCGTGATGTGTGGTTTGTACGACATACGGTAACTAGGGCGTCTATATTATTCCTTAATTCCTGCAACCCTCCAAGTCTCTGACCGGTCCCTTTCCTTGTCCTATTACTCCAAATGTCAAAAGGTGCCGGGCCCAAGTGATATACCGAGGAAGGATTGATGGATGGATGGCCTGCACCGGTCGAGATATCTTCCGGTCTGCCATTCCGGGCGGATGGGAAAAGCTGGGCTGGACTCGACCGGACTCGTCACGGGTCTGTTATGCAGAAGAGCAGCAGACAATCGAAGCGCTTACAGCATAAGATGACTCACGGACGTCATACGGACGGAGCTGAGGTGCTTTTGCGACGCTGGAAGTCGTAAGGCAAAAGGGCCTGTTCTGGCCTTTTCGCTCGAGATAACGCACGTCCAACGGACTCCACTGATTGTGCGGGCCGAATGTGAAGAGAAAAACTCGGACACTTCCGCAAGAGGAGGCAAAGAGGTTTCTTTTAATACAGTGACAGGGCGGGCAGAGTGGAAAAAAAAAACGGCCGCCCGCTGTATCCGCAGTGCGCATCGGAGATGGGAGGGGCGTGCTCCATCTAGATCATCTAGATTCGTACAGTCACATGCGCTGATGCCTTTTATTTGCAACGTGATTCGCAACCCCAGGGAAAACCCAGGCTGGACTGAGCTGGAGCGCGCCCCAGCCCGCATATAATGCCTGTCACTCCCTGCGCAGAAATGGGGCATCGGGCATCCTGCTGTCGCGAAGAAACCTGGGCAGGCAAGAAATGCTGCTTGGTGCGCCATATTTCCCAATCGACGACACGAGAGTCGCGCGCAAGATCTGGGGGGAGGGCTGTTGGGTTGCGCGAAAACGCCATCATCACAACGTCATCTGCCGCAATCCTGATTCTCTCTCTGCATGGCCTTATCATCTCCTCCTTCACGTCCGCGGCGCAAACGCCACCTCTGCCGGCACCCTAAAGGTCGCGCAGAACATGCGCTTGGCCGGGGCGACGTCGCGGACGTTGTAGATGCTGGCCTCGCCCGGCTTCTCGGCATCTCCCGGGACCATCTTGACGCCCAGCTCGCTTGTGAGCCGCTCGCAAATGTCCAACAGGGGAACCTCGTCGTCACTCTTGAGCGCAAAGCAGTGGACATGGACCAGTGGCAGTTTCGTGCTCGTGTGCGGCTCGAACAGCTTCTCCTTTCCGTCGTACAGTCCGCGATAGTGATGCACAAACGTGTAAGCCGAAGCTGGTAGGTTCATGACGAAATGAGAAATGGTGGGCGGGACCGCGATCTTGTCCGGGGGCGGGAGAGGCTTGTCCTTGTCCGAACGGCGGATCTTGCGCTGTACAACTACATGGTCGCCAGCCTCGGCGGCCTGCAGTACCGAGTCGGCTGCCTTGTGGATGAAGCTGCGCCCGTCTTGGTTGAACGGCCTGACGTATTGCCCGACCTTGTTCTTGTTGATGGCCTCGTCGAGGTATTTGTAGCTCTCTGGGTTCATGTCGTTGGCCCAAACAAACACGCCCTTCTTGCCGGCCGGGACGGCAAAAGGTCCAATGCCGGCCATGACGTCGCAGACCACCTCCCCAGGCTGGAAGGACCGTATGAGTCTCGTGTGCTCGCTCTCCAGCTTGCTGTTCCAGTACACCTTGCTATAGTCAAAGTGAAAGGTGCACTCGTTCTCGCGCACCTCGACGTCCATGTCGTCCGGGCCGGCGAGGACCTCGTAGGCAAAGGTCCGGAACTCGGACTCGGTGCCGACATTGTCCACTTTGTTGATCACGGTGCGAATGTGCGTGTTCTTGTCCACCAGTATCTCGCCAATGATCTTCTTGTACGGGTGGTATTGCTCCCGCAAGTTCAGGTGGGCGACGTGGCCCGCGACGTTGAAGCCGCTGGGGATCTCGCCGTGGAGCTCCTCGGGCAGGACCGCAGTGATCACGTCCAGAGAGTTGAAATAGTCGTAGTCGAGCTTGAGCTCGTAGGGCACCACGCTCAGCTCGTCCTTGTCGGCGGCCGCCTTGACGACGGCACCCCACGTCGACGGCTCTTCGGCCTTGACGGACGGGTTCAGAAGTAGACACTTTTTGCCCTGCGCGGCCGAGGACGAGTCCGGGTGCGGCGCGATCGGGCTGATGCGCTCGACGTTCAGGAGCTCCTTGGACCGGGAGAGATCCTTTCTCAGGCGCGAGATCTGCTTGACATCGTTGATGGCGGCCGCGGCAAGGGGGATCGTTCTCGAAAACAGGCTGCGGTCGAGAGTACCGGTGAATGGCCGAAGGACCGGCGGGCGGAAGAGATCTTCGACCGAGTTGGGCGAGCTCATTTTGGATTTGGTGGACAATGAACGAAAGAATCTGGAAATAAGAGACATGAACCAGAGGTGCGAGGAGGACACAGATTTGATTTGAATCTGCTTAATTTAGTAAAGTCCCAATTGAAAGAAAAGGAGCGTATGTGCAATTGGGCATCTATAATGGTTCTAGAAATGACTCCATCGCGAGGCTGCGAGGGGAGCACTTGCAAGTCCCCCGAAATTTTTATTTTAGCGTCCAGGGTCCCCCCTCATCCCGGGGACCCACTGCAGATCGGAAGTGCAAGGCTATTAATCACTACTATAGTAATATATGCCGTCATAAGGCTGGAAATCAACACTACCAATATGACAAACGCGGCTTACAACGCGTCTAGAATTCGAGTACGTCATCGCTCAGGCACTCGGACAAACGTAGAATTATCAAATATCAAATGCGAATGAGGAACGGTTCACAGTCGGCACGGCTCCTCTTCTGCAGATTTGATACATCATATCTCCTGCAGCCGGCTCTCCTTGCACGCGCCTCTCTCGGCTTTCACAACGTAACTTTGAGGTTTCTGACGCACGCAAGTCTCCGGTCTCAGAGTATTGTGAAAAGTCTCAATCTCGTATCGGCAAGCCACCGAAAGAGAAACAAACACCCGACCCCCACACGCAGGTGACAGACTTGGAAGACAAGGGGGGAACTCTTTCTGCAGGTTCACATTGCACCATAATGTCGGCCAAAAAGCGTACAATTGACGCCTTCTTCGGAGTCCCCAAGACTGGTGCACATGAGATCGTCAAGAAGCCTCGCGCCTCTCCCACGTTAGCACCTAGTTTCGGTAGTAAAGGGGATCAAGTCGAGGACCCTGGCGGTGATGAAGTTGTAGGTTGACACCCCTCTCTTTTTTGTGTCAACGTCCTGTAGACCCTTGATGTATCATGTAGTTATTATGTACTATCGAAAGAGGCTGGCCTTGGTTTACTTGTTTGCCATAGTCAATGATGACGTGAATAAGAATTCATGTATACGGTAGGGAGTACCAAAGGATTGGCATCACTCTCACGATTATCCCCGAGCAAATGTTATTCTCATTTTACAATAGTGATACTTACTAATACAAAGACCAGGTTGAATATAGCAAACATCCAACCTACCCATTCCCAATAGCACATCTTCCCAGTTTGCTGTCCGCCGAACTGCCTTCCCTGCCATCAAGTATAGGGAAGCCAATGACAGACCAGCCGGATCTAGATCTCCTCTACTTTGAGCCCTATCTGCCACGCTCATCAGCCAGGGAGTTATTCGAATTCCTGCGCAGCAGTCTGCCCTTCTACCGTGTCGAGTACGACATCAAGCGCGGCGGGATCTCCACACACATCCGGACGCCGCGGTGGACGACCGTCTTCGGGCTGGACGAGACGAGCCGCTTCTCCGGAGACGACGGGGCCACCGACATCGTGGACGCCCAGACGGGCCGCAAGGTCGTCGGGGACCGGTACTACGCCAAGTACGCGCCGCGGCCGATCCCGGCGTGCCTGGACGCGCTGCGCCGGAGCTGCGAGGCGGCCGCGGGCTGCGCCTTCAACTTCTGCCTCGTCAACTACTACGCCGGCGGCGCCGACAGCATCTCGTACCACAGCGACGACGAGCGGTTCCTGGGGCCCGACCCGGCCATCGCGAGCTTCTCGCTCGGCGCCCGCCGCGACTTTTACATGAAGCACAAGCCGCCGCCCAAGACACAGGACACGACAGCGAGCTCGGCGCCCGCCGAGGGCAAGCCGCTGAAGCTGCCCTTGGGCAGCGGCGACATGATCCTGATGCGTGGCAGCACCCAGGCCAACTGGCTGCATTCCATTCCCAAGCGTTCCGGAAAGAATGCAGAGGACGGAGGGCGTATCAACATAACGTTTCGGCGAGCAATGGTGAAGAGCGGCACCGAGAATTATTATAATTACAACGTAGGCACTGGACCAGTGTATCGTTGGGATGCTGTAAACAGAGAGATGAGGCAATGGGAAAAGTCATCGTCATGACCTATTCCGACCCGAATGAAACAAAGCAGTAGTAGGGTATCTCAAATTTTATGATGAGATATGGGTATTATGTCTATAGTCTGCCTGAAAGGGCTTGCCGCGTCGTGGGTTCAGCCGCCAAACCCAGGCTGAAGCATTTACCAAACGCCAGTAGAAATCAGCAGCAGCTCGACCTCTGCCTCCGTTGACAGCCCTCTACTTTCCGAGCTTGAAAGTAGCAGTAGAATATCTCCGCAGCCCATTGAGGAATACCTGGTAGCTGACGCCCTGGTTGTCGGGTTCGCAGTAAATCTCAGTGAGTCGGATCTGCCAGGGCGGGTATGATTGCAAGTCGACCCAAGGTGCGAACGAGAGGAGAAGATCTGGCTCGTGCAAGACTTGTCGCAGTTCTTGATCAATCACATCCTGTGTGACCTGCTCGGGGCGAAGTTTGCCGCGCTGTGACATCTCGGTGAGAACTCGGGTCAGGTCCACAACGGAGTCGCGACCGTCCTCAGCCGAGATGATGTTGACGCCCATCTTCGAGACCGTACCATCCACCGTAACGAAGCCGCCCTTGGCACTGCTCTGGTAGTTGGGCGGTGACAGGAGCGGCATGTTGGGCGAATTCATGTGAAGAGCAGGCGCCTGAAATTTGCCAAACCAGTCCTGCAACCTCCGCGCAATCTCGCGGCGCTCACTCTCCATCTTTTCCTTGAGGATGCCCGTCTTCTCGTAGACGGTCAGAATGGGGATGCCCGCAGAGGCACACCACGCTGTGATGTCGGCAACGTCATTAAGAAGCTTCACCTTGGCGTCCCCGCGCTTTCCGCCCTCCTCCAGGGACAAGATGACAGAGACATGCCTCGGCTTCTTCTTCAGCGTGCGGACATCCCGGGCAATATACTCGGGAGTACGGTGGTGATAGCCCAGGACCGAGACGATATGTAACGACACAGCATGGTAGGCAATGCGCAGCCGGATATAAAAGGAGAAGATGATGTGAATCAAGGCATAGACGAAGCTGTAGAGCTGCTCGCGAAGGAGTCTCCGAACTCCAAAATGGGATGTCTCTGCCAGCTTTTGTCTCGAGGACGAATCTTTACCGCCTTTCGAACCCGAGGGGCTTTCCGGTGGTGAGGGCAGGTATTTCTGTGAGGAGGATGTCAGTATCCAGTTCATATTGCAGAGGTCCATTGTGCAGAACTTCACATACCTTGAGCAGCTGTTCTCGTTCCTTGGCCTTTAGTGATTTGCCGTCGCTGCGCACATCGTCACGGTACTTAGCCGTGTCCGAGGAGTTGAAAGGCATGCTGTTGGTGTTTGTTCTGCGTGGGTGAATTCTAGCTTGTTGCTATACCGTTGGCGAACTCTCCATGAGAGAGGATAGGTGGATGGGAGTTTAGACGAGTACTCTATTCCATAGAAGCCGGCGACTGCCGTCTGGACAGATCAACAAGTAGACGAGACACGTAATAGCGGGAATACGAGCCACGCAAGGCTTGCGTCTTGGAAGAGACCTCGGCGAAGCTCTGGTATGCTGTACGGGTGCCGAGGAAGCAAGCGGCAGGCTGCTTTGGTCGTGAAGGTGTGGTGATTTTGCCAATCGCAAACCGGCGATCGTCAGAAAGTGCAACGTCAGTTTGGGAGCCCTGCGTCTTGGGTCCTGGGCACATGGCCACCATCCGCCACAACATCAGCGTCTTAGCGGCCTTGCTTAGCGCATAGGCGGCAAGGCGGCAATACACCACAGCGGACCTGCAGCACAATGGCTGTGGCTAAGCTGGCCTTGGCTCCCCCGAGCCAGGACTCGAACCCGGCGCGGCCAATTGCAGCTGATCCCTGTAAGCAGGCACTCCGCAATGCAAGTTGGGGACATCCCGCCATCCTAGCCCAATAACTGTCCCTCTCGATCAACGCCGACTAGCCAGACGATCAGGTATCTAATGATAGGTCAAACCAACAAACGCATATTCACGAGACACGGTTACGACCCAGCGCATACCCAGAACACGGAACAGACAACTAGACACCGTATCAATTGTTGAAGAATATCGCCCGCGCTTCGGCAGCAACGCCGTTGAAGCTGCCACTCTGCCCGCCGAGCTCATAATGCTCCATGCGAAAGCCACTGCAATCACCATCGACCGCTGAGTCCAATGGAGCGAACGGGGTCCGGTTCGCGGGCTCTCTTTCCCAAGGGCCCCAGCTATAGCCTTGAGGACTTCTCCAACAAGGATTTTATCGTACGCGATTTTGTCGATGACCTGGCCGAGAGCGTGAGCGTTGCGAACCGCCGTTCCGGTCCCACAACAGCAGCATTCGATCCGAAACCCCTGATTCGGACCTTCGAAAGTAGGCCTTGTCCCTGTGTCCCGAGCTATCATACTGCAGGAACCACTAGCTGACACTCTTGAATTGCAGATGCACTGCAGGGACTGAGCAATCTCTCGGAAGAGTTGCAGGAGAAGGAATCCGAGCTTCTATCTCAGGTACGGCGTGCCGAGGCCCAACATGATCAAACACTCGATACACTTGGTCGCAAGTTGGACCAATCCATCGACTCGTTCGAAGCCCTGGACGTTACTCTAAACAACTCCAATGGGACCGATCGAGGGAACCGCGCCGAAGTTGGTGGGAACGTTGCTGTGCAGATCGGCGAGAAGCTCGAAGAGCTAGACAGGAAAAGAAGACGAGCTCAGGATGCCAACTTCTTAATCCAGTGCTGGCTTGAGGTCAGCGAAACCGGAGAGCTCACATCGCTCCAAGATATAAGGAGACAGGGCGGTGCAGAAAACAAGGTGCGATGTGCAGTCATCGCGCAGCAGCTGATGCGCATCAGCCAGAGGCTCGACCTCGTGGCATGGGGCCAGAAAACAAATGGCCACCGCAATGGCATCACTAATGGTGTCGTCGGCGCGGGAAGCCCTAATCACAACACACGAGAGGTGCTGGAAAAGTTCTGCGAGACTCTCGAGCAGGATCTTCTCAAGCAGTTCAACAACAGCTACCGACGTCAAAACTTTGATGATATGATGGAATGTGCCAAGGTGCTTCACGATTTTAATGGGGGCGCAAGCGTCATTGCCGTCTTTGTGAACCAGCACCAATTTTTCATCGACCGCGACCAGCTCATCACCGACGAAGTGACGACGGATGGAGAAACGTGGGATCAGCTGGCCGATCCAGATCAGGACCCGCCTGGGGTCGAACCGAGTCTCCAGTCTCTCATTGACGAGGTCAAGATTGTCATGCAAGAGGAATCATTCATCATAAAGCGGGCATTCCCCTACTACGAGACCGTCTTGACCAAGTTCATTCAAAGGGTCTTTCAGCAGTCCGTACAACAGCGACTGGAGATGGTTCTGGACAAGGCGAACACCATCTCCACTCTAGCATTTCTACGTTCACTACACGCATCGAGGAGTTACATCACGACGTTGATAGAAGACCTCAAGCAGCACGGCCTCACCGAACACCCCGAGCCATGTACAGCGCAGATTGCGCAAACGTTAGATCAGCAGATGGAAGAATTGTTTGTACCGTACATGGTGGGCAACTCGTACATTGAGCGGGAGAAGAAGAGCTTGGAGGAATTGTTTAATTCGCTGTTGTTCAAGTACAACATATATCATTCGAGAAGGAAGAAGGCACCAACTGGTTTCATGGCTTCTCTCGCCCAACAAGGCTCTCAACTTATGGCATCCGCCAAGGATGCTTACCTGGAACGACTGGAATCATCCGATCTGACACCCACGCAGAAAAAGCTCATGCTCAGAATTGGTGGAGTATCGGACACGGACAAGAACAAGAACGAGATTGAGGTCACAGAAGACGACGGTGTTCTCAGCACAGCCAACGCCAAACGTATGATGCGCTGGTTGGCAGAGAGTGTCCGGCGCACGCTCGAGCTGGGTAACCAGACGGAAACACCTAAGGATGTGGCAGTGCTGCTTAACCTGCTCATGACCAACATGGGCCAGGTATACGTCGAGACGGCCTTGGACGCAGCTTCGGAGAAGGCTGCCTCTCAGGAAAATGTCAAGACAGAGCCAGACTTAACATATCTTCCACTGGTCCGCCCGGCTGTTACCATAACAAGCATCATGTCTCGGTTCATTCACACTGTTCTTATTCGCCTTGCCGAGTCCAACACGACCGTCCGTCGCAGCATGGAAGCCCAGACAAAGATGGGCATCGAGGCGATTGAGAAGAAGACAAATAGCATCCTCAAGTCCACACTGGACGTTTTGGCCAACTACGTCTCGAAACAGCTTTCCAACCAGAAAAAGGCTGATTTCTTACCCAAAGATGAATCTGTGCTCGAGAATCTCCAGACTCCGACGTGCGATACTATATGCGCATTCCTCACTCGTGCCGTCGGCCTCATCTCTCAGGCTGTCGACGGTGCCAATCGATCTCACTTTGGAGATCAGCTCGCGCTCGCCGTCCAGCGCTTACTACTCGAACATTTCAAGCGTTTCCGCGTCAATGCTGCCGGCGGTCTCATGGTCACCAAGGATATTGCGAAATATGCCGGGACACTAAAACAGGCCGACTGCGCACTGAGCAAGGACGTCGAGGCCAGCGTGGATCTGCTGACCGAGATCGGGTACCTGTTCATCATCGGCCCAGAGGCACTCAAAGAGAGGAGTAGGAACCTCGCAGCCGGAGGCGCAGGAGGGGCGGGAGGAAGTGGAAAGAGATTGGCAAAGGCAGACTTCAAAGTGTTCGTCAGCAACCGGGAAGACTCGAAGAGCGTGGGAATCCAGAGCGTCTTGGCTGGTCTCTGAGAGAGGGAACAACTGGCAGGCCAAGAGCAAAGAGAGCAGACATTCAAGGGCATGCAACGGGGTTTCGGAGTTCACCAGGCAGGCGAACTGAATTAGACTGCCGTACTTCTGACATGATTTCGACGAATCGGAATGATACCACCAAGACGACGACCGCGATCTGTAGGGCAGAAAATTATGATGAGCTGTCTCTGACGGGCCGTATTATAAGATATTGCTTTCTTCATGGGCATCAATGCATTGATCATTTCCGGTAAATCACGATCGCTATCTGCGCGCATACGTATAGGCCTGGGCCACGACTTACTTGTCTACTCATCAATGGCGGTAAAAGTCTATATGGTGTTGAGCATCACGGCATACGTCATGGGAGCTAGTGTTTTAGGGTAGAGACAATACAACTAATAAGAGCAACAAAAAGCCGAAGAAGCTCTCTCACCGGGAATTGGCTTTTATTACATAGCAGAAGAACGAAATCCAAAAGGACCCCGCCTCGCACGCGTCGTCTGCCTACCTTGGCTTCACCGCATGGAGATTCCGGATAGCCTAAAGCTTATTGCGCATAGCTTATACGGCGAGCTGCTATTTTTGCAAGCAGCTACCCAGCTGTTGAAAGTCAAGAAGTGACAACGGAAATCCGAGACAAGAGGACAACAGCGGGCTGGAGTCTTGCTGGGCTGCTCTTCTTTTCTTTCCTGCTGCTGCTCGGATGCTTCCGCGCAAAGGGCGGGCCGTATTCGCAGGGCAGCGCGTGGGATGGCCTTGAACTTCGCGACGTTGGAGGCACCAATGAGCACCCGTCGTTGTCGAAATCTCGCTTTCTTTTTCCCACGACTTCGGGTGTTTTCTGACTCTAGCTGTACAGCTTCAGCGAGGTGGAGCCGAATGTCTCAACGACGATTCAACGTCTGCCCACCCCCGGGCCCGAGGTGCACTTTTCCTGCTGGGAGGGACGTTGCAAGTTGTGATTCAGTCATGCGCGCAGAAACCCAGCCTACCTTGCGTGCCCACGAGAGAAGGGAGCGGGAGGAGATTGGGCGCGGAGGGCGGCGAGAAAAAAACATGTATGCATACGCCAACTCAAATAAGTTGTCGCCTCTCTGCCCAATCTTTTTCGCGTCCAGGCATACCGGGCAAGAGATACCAGGGAATAAAAGCAAGAGTTGCGACGTAAGGAAGAGGCACTCATCTGCCCATGTTTCAGTCAGCTTTTCTTGTCGCAGTTGGGGGGACCTCGAGCCTTTATAAGCTCTGCGACATGCAGTGTGTATATGTGTTTGAATGTAAACAAATGGGCGGGGAGGCAAAAGCTGTAAGCAAATGCGCAGCTGAGCTGAGCGGTGTCATTCATGATCGGCAGATCGAGCAATTACCTGCCAAATCCATGAAATGCTCATTTCCCAGCTGTCTGTCGTGTCGCGACTGGCGAGAATGAGGCGTTTTGACGCAGGTTCATTCAAAGTTATGATGTGTGTTGTATGTTTTGTTCGGTTCTAGCTTCTGTCTAGTTGTAAGTGAAGAAATACCGGCAAAAGTTGTTGTTATTATTATTTTGTTGTTATTGTTTTTTTTTCTTTAAATAATACTATGGGCCATTTTCTGAAACTTGCTGCTGCCAGCGAGCTAAGCTGGTAAGCTGGGTACGGTCACGGTAGCAAAAAGGACAGAGACCCAGAAGAATTTGGTGCCGTCACTTTGGTGATGGGCGTCAACTGGGAGAAGCGCGACTTGGGGACGTGACTTTTGGGGGGGTTTGTACACAGACTTCCTAATCGAGCAAGGACTAAGCCCACCGGCGCGCTGTGAGTGGTCGATCTCGCGCATCAGAACGCGGGTACGGGGGGGATTTAGCAGGGGTCCAGCGTGACTTTTACCTAGCTTTCTGGCTCTCGGGGTTGGGATTCCCAGTACCTAGCAGCTAAAAATGAGCTCTGAGCTTTTTCACAAGGTGCCTTTTGCTGACCCCTACACGCGACTTGGGGCTGGACTCGACTCCGCTGTCTAATAATCAAATGCGTGAAAGTGATTTGATTTGATTCGAAGTGAGAACTGAATTGAATTGATTGACGCTTCTGTCCCGCGTTCCACCCCATTATTACCTGCCTCCAATCCCAGCACATACATACATATTACATACATCTCAACCTCATCTTTTTTCCTCCCTCCTCCTTCGCCTCGCCTCGTCCCCTTCTCCAGTTTCAAGTCAAGTCTTCCGTCTGCTGTCTACGATCAACGCGTGCTTGCTGTTGCTGCCCCTGCCTACCTTGCGTACAGACTGACTGGCTGACCCTCCATATTCTCGACGTCACAACGAGATCGTCCTGCTGTACAACAACGACCCGAGGAAAAGAACAACAACAAATAATCATAATAACACGAAAGATCAACAGGATACCCAGGGACACCTCACTCGTTTCCTTTTACCCGGTCCCTCCCCCCACTGAGTAATGCATCTACTATAAACGCTCGTTCGCCTCGAATCATGCCCTCCCACGTCCCCTCGCCGACCTCTTCTCCCGCCTCGGCCGTGCAAGATACCTCTCTGCTCAGCCAGGAGAGCAGCTTCTTCCGCAGCTCCCAGACCAGCAACCCCGACTCGTCGTGCCTCTCGCTCGAATCCTCCTTCCAGCTCGACACGGGCTACCCCTCCCAGAACGAGGAGAGCCAGAAGCACCCCAAGGGGAAGCGGAAGAGAACCACGTAAGGATTGACCGGCGACCGGCGTTTCTCTCTCTCTGAAGTTCAATATAATTGACAATGGCCTTTTTCCTGCCCGCAGCACACAAGACAAGACGATCCTCGAGTCCGCGTATAATGCCAACCCGAAGCCCGATAAGGCGGCGCGTCTGGACTTGGTAAAACGCGTCACCCTCAACGAGAAGGAAGTGCAGGTCAGTCCAGAGCTCCATGGGTGGACCCTGGTGTGGTCAATTGGCGATTGGACCTGTTGCTAATGCCACGGGACTATACAGATTTGGTTCCAGAACCGCCGCCAAAATGACCGACGGAAATCACGCCCGCTGTCACCATTGGAGATTGCCCAGCTGAGGTATGGTGGTGGCTTGCACATGCTGTCATCTGAGAATCCGTCTTTCAGAGCTGCCGAGGGACTAGATGCCGTCGGATCGACGCGTCCTGCCGACGTGTCCCAGCAGTCTTCCATGCCTTCATATTCCGCTTCGCAAGAGTGGCCCTCGGCTTCCCACGGCGACTCCTCCGCCGTCGCAGATTTGTCGAGGCAGGACAGGCGGCATTCCGAGCCCGGGTCGACCAGATTGCCGTTGCCGTCTTCTCAGAATGAGGAAGCTGCCAGCGAGGCTCCAGCATTATCTCAGTCTCTCCCCGGTGGTATTGGATATCTCTCGAATCGGTGGCATGCAAGCGATTCCTTCTCTGCCCCTTCCACTGTAGAGAGATCGAGGCATGAGCCATTCAGGTATGTACTTTGCCGATGAATTCTTCACAGTCTCTTGTTAACTCGAGGTAGGCTCGAAAGTCTCATTGGGACAGGAAACTCGGAAACAGGTGGTTCACCAGTACACACACTGTCACAGACGCTGCCCAAGCTGTCGAAATCATCGTCGCAATTTCGCATTTCGCTCTCACTCGAGGGCAAGGCTGAGATCGTGTCCTCTTTGCAATCACCGCCTCGGCAAGCACCTCAGCCTGCACCACTGGCTGCAGCGACGCTCCCACCTGTTCGTGCACCGCGCGTCTTGCAGCGCAGCAAGAGCGCGTTGCCAACTCTTCCACCCATCTCAGCCCTCACGGCGAATCTGCCTCCGCAATTACCACGAGGTCGTTCACGAAATGTGTCAGCCTGGGAGTCCTGCTGCGATGCCGACACACGTGACCAGCTCACCAGACTCGCCGAGAATGAGTCGTCGGGCTCAGCCGTTGCGGCTATTTCTCTGTTGCGGTCGAGCAGCCAGACCAGCAGCCTTGCCAATTTGGTTCATGGTCATATGCCAGGCGGCAGCAATGTGCTCAAGCCAAGCAGCGGCAAGAGGAACGCGACACCGAATGGCCGCCACGATCTGACTCACAAGAGAACCAAGCTTGGACGCTCCAGCAGTAGTGTGGCAAGGCTGCAGAGCATTGCCAATGCAGCAGCTCTTGATAAGCCCCAGCGCACGGTCGGAGAGGTTGAACCATCCAACAAGTACCGCAAAGGAAGTCTTGCAGAGATTCTTTCGCCATCGGGAGATTCGGACAAGGAAAATTGGAGTCCCGGCAAGGAGGGGAACCTTCTGGGCAGACGCCGCCCCCTGCCCAGCATAGCTGCTGCGGCCATGTCTGGCGCAACCAAGGGCATGAATCCACGACGTGCCGGACCTCGTGGCCTCGATGACTTGATGAGCAGGGGTAGCCCGAGGCGGACGCCCCTTGGCGGTCGCTCGAATACGGCACCGGCCCCGCGATTGAGGGGAGGAAAGGGTTCCGACCGCTCGTTGGTGATCTTCGAGGACAGCGGATCGGATACGGCTATCAATGAGGACGACGATGAGAACGAGGGCAGCGCAACAAAGAAGCCGCGGAGAAGCAACGACGAGGTTGAGCGCTTCATGCGCGGCGAGGTGAGCCCCAGCAAGAGGGGCGATGTCGATTGCGTTGCGGGCTTGCTTGCTCTCAGTCAAGGCAACTGGCGGTGAAAATACCACAGCACACGGCCTTTCATGAGCAGACGTTGCTTGGGGGCAGGCGCGGTTCCCGTGTCAGAGCGGTCGACAGTCGACGCAGCCACTGATTTCACACTTTGAAGGTGTTGGGCGGCGACGGACGGACATTTCTGGTCCGGGGGATTTTTCAAAACTCAAAAAAGTCGGAAAGCGAACATTTGTTGGATCATGTATTATTGTTTCGGGAGGAACACGGTGGATGCTTTATGAACCCATTCTTCTTCTTCTTGTGCTATATATACCTCTCATCGTTGCTGCGTTCTTGGGTATGACTTGGAGGATTGGGATAAGAGAGATAAGGATATATACGTTTTGCGGCTCCGCCTCCAGTGCTGTAGAAGGAAGAAAAAGTAAAAAGGTTACATGATGGCGACGAATGGAAATGGAACACGATTCATGAATCCTCGTACAAGATCATCAAGCACCAAATATTGATACAATCACGACTGAATTATGGTGGTGACACGATGAGGCATATTCACATGGGTCTTACGATGAATGGTAGCGGGCTAGACGTTTTGGTCATTCTTGAACGATCGTGTTATCTAGGTAATAGCATCTTATCATGGCTGATATCTGATCGGTAGTTGTGTTGTGTTTTTCTTTTCTCTTGTCTGCTCGGCTGTGTCATTTGTGTCATTTGCAACCCAGTCGAGGAATTGTTCTTGATTTGAAAATAAAGAAACAAAGAAGTTCTTAATCGCCCGCCTCCCATGATCCATATCGCTTTGGTAAAAAAGTATGAAATATTGGGAGAAAAAGAAGAAGAAACGATTGTCTTCCCCGACCTTCTGCATAGTCTCTTCTCCGTCTCATACATAGGGGCAAGGTCTGGTTCTAGGTCTAAAAAAGTATTCATGTGTCTTTGCCCCTCTTGCACACATTGCTGGTGAATTGAGGGGCCGAGATGGCCGGTCCAGGCTGTTGGGTATCTGTCTTTGGTGGTTGCCCTGGCCTTCTCTCATCTTACATGCCGAGGAGACTCATTTGTCTCCTGAGGGGGCTGGCGCTGATGCTGCCCTCCTCACTCGCGTAGCAGGCCGAGTCGGTGTCAATGTCCCATTCGGGCTCATCTTCTTCGGCGACGCTCTGGCCGTTCTTGTTCTCGAAGCCCTTTTGGGTGGCCGCGCGCGTGTTCCACTGCAGCGTCCGGGACACGCTGTCGAACCATTCCGTGGGCGAGGACATGACGGTGGGGAAGGGGTACTGCGACGCCGTGATGGTGACGTGGTCGCCCTGCTTGAGCTCGACGCGGCCCTTGCCGTCAAAGGCGCAGTAGGCAGTGGCACGGGAGTTGCGCGGGATCGACACGCGCAGCAACATGGTATCACTGAGGACCATGGGCCTAAAGGACAGGGTATGCGGGCAGATGGGGGTCAAGAGGATGGCAGGAAGGTCCGGAGACACGAGCGAGCCTCCGGCGGAGAGCGAGTAAGCGGTTGATCCAGTCGGGGTAGAGAAGATGCATCCGTCTGCCTGGACGACCGTCAAGAGCTCATTGTCGCCATAGAGCTCCAGGTTGGAGACGTAAGGCGACGGGCCGCGGTCAATGACAAGCTCGTTGAGGACCTCGAATTGTTCGCCCTCCTCCATCTCATTGCCCGATGCGCCGTTCCGGTAGACAGTGCATGTGAAGCGCATGCGGAGGTTGACGCGCATGCCTTCATCGCCCATGATGCGGTTCAAGTGATGCTTGTACTTTTCAAACTCGAAGCTAGTCAAGAATCCCAGACTGCCCAGGCTGAAGGACAAGACTGGCGGCACGACTCTCTGGAATAGCCATGATGTGAACAAGACGGTGCCATCACCACCGAGGGTGAGCACAAGGTCAAACTTCTCTGGTTGGCTCCAGCACAGATCTGGGGACCAGTAGCGCAGTTTGGCGTTGAAGCGCGGATCGTCGTCGACGATGCTGGCGGCGCCGAAGCGCTTAGAGTTCCGCAGCTTAGCGTCAACGTAAACGTTAACGCCAATATCGGACCCGTAGCGTGGCGTCCTTAGTAACCACATAGTCAACTCTCTTGTGAGAAACACCAGCTCATTGTCGCGAGCCTTGGTGACGATCATGACATTGCGCACGGCGCGGCGAATAGGTCTGCGCTGCAGTTGCTTGGAGACCTCGCGCACACCAGTGGCAGTCTGCACGAGCCGGGAATGCGACATCCAGTCGTCGTTCTTGATCTCCTCCAGGACCTTGTCGATATCCACGGCATCCTCGAATCGCTGATGGTAAAAACAGGGAGACTGCAGGGCAGGGAAGGCCGTTGTGGGCGTGTTGCGACTAGCAAGCTCGTTGAGCGCGTCGGCCAGCCGTTGCGAGGAAGAAGATGAGGGGCGGGCCTCGGCGCCCGAGTGTGCGGATAACATGCCGGGCAGGGAGAGGGCTTCAGGTTTGTTGTTGCGAGCAACGGAAGCCAGGGCTTTCATAATAGTCTGGCGCGGGATGTTATCAATAGACAGGGCGCTCTTGCGGTGTCCGCGCATAGAAGTAGGAATCGGGTCGGGGACCGGATGGCCGGCAACGGAGATTGGGCTGGACAGGCCTAAAGGAGATGGCCCAGGCAGGACGCCATCCCTCACGGCATCGCTGAAGTGATTCACAGGCGGGTCAAGCGGGAAGAACGAGGTGATTCGCGAGGTGGATGCGGTGTTGTTGTGGTTGTCGGGAAAGGACTGAGGGAATCCGGGCGGATATTGCGAGGTGACAACAGCAGTGGATGACGACGTTTTATTAGCACCAGGAGTGCTGCTGCTGGCATCGCTGCTATCAGAAGCAGTAGTGTCCGAGTTGGGCGTGGCCCCGCCGGTGAGATTGTCGGTGGTAGCGCTGCTGCTATGGCCGCTGGAATTTGGGGTGCTCTGCTCCGTAGTGCTACAGGTAGTGCCTGTGCTCGCTGGGCTCAGGGCAGGGTGGATCGCCGTAGGCGAAGTTACTGCTAATCCCGCCATTTTGTCCGAGGCTCGTTTGTGCTGAAGTGAGATTGCCAAGGAGATAAGCTTTCAAAACCCCGGCCGAAACTGGATGTAACCTTGTGGTTCGGCGTACTGCAGGGGTGCAGTGCTCTGAAATAGAACTGGGTTTGCTTTTACCGATCTGTCGATCGCGCTGACTGACGACACGAATAGAAGACCGAGGGGGTGCACGGCGTGAGGAAACCTTGCAGCCTGAGAATGCTGTTTCTGATGCCGAATTCTGGAAAGTCTCGAGCACTATAGCCTGTGTCAGTCACAAAACCACCCGCGTCTTGATTGGCGACCATTTTCCATCCTCGTCCAATGGGAAATGCAGTTGCGCCTGTAGGAGATCCCGGAGAATCATTTGGATCTTGGGAACCAATATGAACCATCCCGTGGAGAGCTAGACTTACACGACTGGCTGCACGTCTGATGTGGTTGGGCGGGCAAGTGTGATATGATCTCGTCAGCCCAGCTGCAGCGTAACCTTGTATGTGCGACTCGAGAGAAGCTTGTAGAACTGGAGGTGTGGTGATTATGGCTGCTGACGCTGCGGATTCCGGGAAAAGCGATGGCCGAAGTGTGTGTATCGTATGCGAATATGGAATACCGAGTCTATGGAAACTGCAATGCTCGATCTATCGAACGAAGAAAAGAGGGCCGCAAAAGTCGATCTATAACGCTCGAAATCCTTGGAACGAATTGTATCTTGGTTGACTGATCCAAGTATTAAAAAATAATAGTGTAAATCCGAAGAGATGCTATCAAAGCTGTCGGGCGTATGCCAAGAGATGGGGGTTCCGAGGAGCACAAAGGACGGCAACCTGGACTTGGTATATGAAAGAAAGAAATCAAACAGAAGAGGCAAAGGCTGTCAAACTACTAGTAATTGCGAGAACTACCAGAGCTCTGCTTCGCTGCTTGCGCACGCGCGGGGGGTAAGGAGGAGGGTGGAATCGACGGTTGGGTCTACAAGACTAACGAGAAGAAGGGAAACAGTCTAGATGGACGGCACGACTCGAGCATCTTTATCATGTCGTGTTGAGGCTCGAGAGGCAGAATGTGGAACAGTTTGGCTTACCCGTGAACGGACGGGACCCCATACTCACCCTTTGCCGCTAACCGTGCTGGAGTGGCAGCTTGGTGGGGCTTCCCGGGACTCTGGTCTCGCAATTGCTTCTCGACTTCTCCTGCCATTCATACATTCCCTGCATATCTGGATTCTGGGCGTGTAGTGTACGGAGACCTACTCCGTAGAGTCGACGGGGGGAACGCTTCTTCAGTAGCATCGGTCTCAACTCCCGCCGTCGACAGGGGACCTGCACAAGCGAGAATCACCATGGTAGGTTAAAAGGAAGACAGGCTGGTTGGGTGGATGCGTGGCATGTCGTCTCAAGTCTTGTGTTGTCCGAAAGGATCCACCTCAGAACCATCCCGCCAAGACCTCTCAGTTTCGCATTTCGAGCCTCCTTGAGCCTCCTGGGAATGGCCCACTTTCTCAGGGCGCACATCCCGCATAATCGGCTTTGTTTGAAGCTCTCGTTTTCAGAACGAATCGAATTTTGGTATTAGGACTCCCACGTCCACGCTGCCCTGGGGGTCATCACACATAGCCGGCGGGTAGTGTGCTGATTCTAGTTGGCTTTCCCTGAGAAATCCCTGTGTATAGCTGCCAAAGCTATCATTAAGAGTCGTCACATGGCCAATCTGGAGTTGCGCTGATATCTGCTCTCTACTCTTCAGCTTGTCGTCCTCATGGGTCTGCCGCAAACCCTAGCAGGACCATGATCATTTTCGCCTTCTATTAACAGTTCTTTTGTTCGCGCGTTTCGCCGAGCTGTCCAGTCCCTTGAAGTCGTCTTCTTTGTGCAAACAATGCTGCTTGCTAGGCTGCTTGTCAAGTTGTTGACTTCCAGCTGGATAGGCGGTAGTGGGTGAAACACCATCTTATCCACACGGGCAAACTCAAACACATGGTTGTGGCAAGAGCCGCTTGAATATGCTGAATCCACCAAGGTATGGGATATACCTGAGCTGTGGCCACTGGCAATATCTTCCGTTGGCTCATGACTGCGAGCCGACGCCTCTCATGATAGGCTTGACTCGTCGAAACATGATGTGTTGGCGCATTAGATCGTCGCAAACACGCATGAAAGGATTGCCGTGATCTCCCGACGCCAACGAACCATAAGAGCCGCCCGAAATAGCTGCAAGCCACATCCCCTCGGCTTGGGATGCCAATATTCTTCTCTCCACTCCACTTGCTGCATCAACTTTGTTCCCTGCTGACACCAGACCGCTCTGAGCTTATCGCGATCACGACCATGAAGATTTCAGAAGTGTTGCGCAATGCTAGTGGATATTCACCGGAAGCAGAGTCCGGCAATCCAGGTGTCAATGCTACTTCCAGTGTAGGTCGGAGGCGATTTGTGCTTCCACTGTTGAACGAGTAAACTCTTTGAGGTCTGCACCAGCTCGAGCATCAGCATCCATGTCCACGTCCTCTGATCGGGCGAGCTTGCAGCATTGTTGCCTTGCAGCTTCTTGGGCATTCGACCACTCTTCGAAAGTGAACTCGCCCTCACTCTCGCTCAGCACGAGATCGTCGTGAGACGTATAGGCAAAGACGTGAAGCGACTTTGAGAGCTCGATCTCCCGTGCAGTCGGGTTGGCAATAATTGCGCTGTTTTCGTCGACTGCCAGGGCGGCAGACGTCAAGGTTGCCGTCAGGGGAATGGCGGCTGACAGAAGGGCCAAAATAGAGGTTTGCATCAGAGCCGGCAGAATAGGCAAATTCTAACAACCATGTTCAGCAAAAGAGTCAAGAGGATACAGAGCAGAGACAAATAACCTACCGTGCTTGCTTGCGTTACCTTGGTATTGACATACTCGTTTTCCGGGGCCACGATGACTTGCAAGGTGATCTGAATGAGAGTTCTGGGGAAATTTCCAATAAGAATGATCTGGCGCAGCGTGGACTGCAGCAGAGCCTCCAGATGGCGTTCTCTCGTGCCTATATAGCAACAAGCTGGTCAGTCTCAAATCACAGAGCCGAGGGCATCATGCCATGATCGTACCTCCCACCCCTGCAGCTGGTCGTACGATCACGTCGACGACGGCTTCTTCAGGCAGTTCATCCCTTCTCTGCACCTCTATCGGACCATTGACAGCACCGGTGACGGTGTAGCCGGCGTAAGAAAACGTTGCTGAGCCGTCTGCGCTCTGCAGATGCGACAGAATGGCCGCTGGCTCGTGACTGGCTGCGGCTGCCATCTTCCAGAACTACCCAATTGGTGCTTTCGTTGCGTTGGGGGATCAAATAGCCTTCTTGGAATTTCCCTGGTCCTTCCTGGCCGTCTTTTTGAGTGAGAAAAAAGCTGGACGCAGCAAGAGTTCGTTCGGTGTATTGAGAATGAAGTTGCAAGTCCAAGCCCAGCAAAACTTTGTGGCCCACAGTTACTGGAACCCACTCCCCTCACTTAGCGTGGAAATGCAGGCACCGTCGCCAGCCAAATGTGACGTCCCCGGAATCGCGGGGCATTCATTCTGTTGCTTCTGCGTACCTACCTTGGTGGCGGACACCAACTTCAACGTCAGTTTTAAACACCATTGATCAGCTACTTACCACAGCTTTGTTTGATACTCCCTTTCACGGAACCTTCTAGTGACAACGCTATCATTTTCTCCCCCACAGTCACTCTTGCCACCTTTCGACACAACAACTTTCCGGGCCGCATTCCTCGTTTTGTTACTCTCTACCTTCCCTCACCTCAAAATACGCGATCACTGCTCAGATCTGTCGCCGTCTTTGCAAAGTCAAGCTCATCATCATGGCCGAGTCGCGGCCCACGATTCCACCACCATCTACCATCCCTAGTCTAAGGGACAGGCTACCCAAGCTGGAACCTAGGCGGCGGCGTGGTCCGCCTTCGAATCCCATTGCTGTTCCAGAGACCCCAGATCTGCCATCGCCGCCCGAACTGTCTTCAATATCCTACCAGGTTCCTTCCAGGAGGATACTTTCCGTCAAAGACCATGAGCTTTTCTTGGAGTCACCCGCTTACAAGCTCATTCTGGCGTTCATCTTTGAGCTGTCGAATGCCGTCAAGGATACTCCCATCTCGTCAGTCAAGGACGAGGACCTGAGCGATTCCGTCAAAGCCATTTTGTCCATTTTGGATAATGCCGAGGTCTTGGTCGAAGCTACACCACCTGACGACTCGGGAGGTTCCAGATTTGGAAACAAGCTCTTCCGCGCCTTCCTGGACAAGACCAAGTCTGCCAGTACTTTGTGGCATCAGAGACTAGGGATTTCCTCTCCCGAGGCCATCGCCGAAGTTGGGACATATCTACTCCAATCTTTCGGCAATCGCACACGGATCGACTACGGATCCGGCCACGAACTAAACTTTGTGATATGGCTACTTTGTCTCTATCAACTACAGATCATTAAGCCGTCAGATTCCAAGCCTCTTGTGCTCCGAGTGTTTGTGCGGTATCTGGTGTTGATGAGGGCGATTCAGTCTACATACTACCTCGAGCCAGCCGGATCCCATGGCGTCTGGGGACTGGACGACTACCAATTTCTGCCTTTCTTGTTTGGAGCCAGTCAGCTACTTCACCATGCATTCATAACACCTCTTGCTATACATCAAGAGTTGACGCTAGAAGAATTCGGAGACGAATACATGTATCTGGGTCAGGTCAGCTTCGTCAACTCTACAAAGACGGTCAAGGGTCTGCGCTGGCACAGTCCGATGCTAGACGACATCTCGTCAGCCAAGAATTGGGAAAAGGTCGAAGGTGGAATGCGGAAGATGTTTGTTGCCGAAGTCCTGCGGAAACTACCCGTCATGCAGCACTTTCTCTTTGGCTCCCTGGTCCCAGCAGTCGAAGGCATGAGTACTGAGGAAGAGGCTGGGGTGTCCCGAGAAGACGAAGAGACGGAAGGCGGAGCAGTCATGGTTGAACATGACGGCGTCAAACATCTCCACCAACTGAACTCCTGGGGCGACTGTTGTGGTATCAAAGTGCCTAGCAGTCTCGCAGCAGCACAAGAGATGAAGAAACGGAACGGAGGAGAGACATTCCGCAGGATACCATTTGATTAAGGGAATCTCCAAAGAATATATTAGGGTGTTGACTCTTGACTCAATGTATTTGGCTGGACAGACGCAGATAGGCAATCCTCAATCCTCAGGCAAGCGTACCACAATCATACACCTTGGACTTCTCTGGTATTATCTTGTGCAAGAGAAGGCCCGCTGGTCATGGCATATTCAAAGTTCTTGTCTGTCCCTTGGGAAAACAAGTCAACTGCGTTTGCTTTTCTGCTTTATGCCATCTAGAGTTCACCAGTTTCTCCACAGATGGTTTGGCATATACCTCTATCCATACAGTCAATCCAATAATACGAGACTGGCCAAGCTTGGCAGTGGACTTGGTACCTCGTCACGCGTGATGAAAGCTGGAAAATCCCCATAGTTTCCGCCGGCCAGCGGAAAACTCGCCTATAGTGCCCGCAATCCATTAACCCAAGTTGGTCCTTCTCCTCATCCCACGTTACCACTCAAGCATCTTAGTGGGGTTATGGCAATTACCCCACGGTCCGCTTCGGAACGAGAAGCAGCAGTCGGATACACAGCCGACGGCAATGATAAAAGAACGCAGGTGCGCAGGGAAATAAGAAAGATGTTTTTCGTGTCCTTCTCTTCTGTTTGTGTCTGTAGGGAGGAGCTGCTTGACGGTGCAAGAAGATAAAACCGACGCAAACATGTCCTCGGTCCAAGTTCACCCGGCTGCTCAGCCAGACTGGAACAACCTCGATGTCCTTCACAGGAACACACTAGCCCCGCGTGCCAACTTCTACGTGTACGACTCGGCCCGTGATGCGCTGTCTTACGATGTGACAAAATCAAAGACGTACAGGCTATCCGGAGAGGACTGGAAATTCCAGCACTCGAAGAACCCGTTCGAGGCACCGGAAGGTTTCGAGAGCCCGTCCTATGACACGGCGCAATGGGACGATGTCGCCGTGCCTAGCATGTGGCAGCTCAATGGCTACGGCAAGGGTCCTCACTACACCAACGTTAATTTCCCCATCCCAGTCGACCCGCCGAACGTGCCGTTCGACAACAACGAGACCGGATCATACGTGAAGAAGTTTACTGTCCCCGAAAGTCTCCGGGGTTCGCAGCTCAGGCTGAGATTCGAGGGCGTAGATTCCGCCTTTCACGTATGGATTAATGGAAAGGAGATTGGATATCACCAAGGCTCTAGAAACCCGTCAGAGTTTGATATCACGAGCGTCGTGGATGAGGGAGGCGAGAACACACTCGCTGTAAGGGTGTACCAGTGGAGTGATGCCACTTATATTGAGGACCAGGTCAGTGTGCCCGCGATTTATGAACTAGAACATAACGATGGAAGACGATTGTACTCATAATATCAACAGGATCAATGGAGGATGAGCGGCATATATCGGGATGTCTATCTGTTAGGATTCCCAGCACAGGCACGAATCGAGGATCTCTTCGTTCAGACCAAGCTTGATAAGGACTACATCAACGCAGACCTCAAAGTTCGTGTCGACCTCTCGGGGTCTGGTCAGGTCAAAGTTGAGCTATTCGACCCAGCAAAGAACACAGTTATTGCGCACGGTACCAGGGCCGCGTTTGGGGGCTCCAACGAATTCTCCTTTCCAGTGGAAAACCCGCTCAAGTGGACAGCCGAAACGCCAACATTGTTCCACCTTCTTGTGTCCTTGAACGACAGCACCTTTGTGGCCCACCGCATCGGGTTCAAGCAAGTAGAGATGAAAGATGGGCTGATCAAAGTCAATGGCAAGCGTATCGTCCTGAAAGGTGCCAACCGCCATGAGCACCACCCTAAATTCGGACGAGCTGTTCCATATGAATTCATGAAGCAAGACCTGCTGTTGATGAAGACCCACAACATCAACGCTATTCGGACATCTCATCAGCCCAGTGATGTACGCCTGTATGATCTGGCTGATGAGCTAGGTGTGAGTCGGGCTTATGTGAAACTTGCTTGGTTGGAACATGAATACTGACCAGTCATAGTTTTGGGTCATGGATGAAGCCGACCTAGAGTGTCACGGATTTGAATCAATTGGTGAGATGGATCATTCACAAGAAATTACGAAAAAGATCAGTTTGACACTGACTTATAACAGCCGATGCCGCTCTCAGCCCAGAAGACAGAAATCTTCCATTCCGGGAGCGTCAGCTCCTGACGAGGCAGCAGGCTGCCCAGTGGACGACCGACAATCCCGTGTGGGAAAAGGCCTACGTTGATCGTGCTCAACAACTAGTCCGGCGCGACCAGCTCCATGCTTGCGTGACTTTCTGGTCCCTGGGCAACGAGGCGTTTTTCGGCAGGAACTTCAAGGCCATGTACGACTGGATCAAGTCTTACGATGACAGTCGACCTATCCACTACGAGGCCGATATTCACGCCGAAACCATGGACATGTACTCGCGCATGTACCCGGCCATTGAAGAGATTGTGGCATTTGCCGAGGACGAAAGCAAGTCAAAGCCCTTGGTCCTCTGCGAGTTTATCCACGCCATGGGCAACGGACCAGGAAACATCAAGGAATATGTTGATGTGTTCTACAAGTACCCCAAACTGCAGGGCGGATTCGTGTGGGAATGGGCAAACCATGGGCTCCTGACCAAGGATGAGGAAACCGGCGATGAATACTACGCTTACGGCGGAGACTTTGGTGATGAGCCAAACGACGGAAACTTTGTCATGGACGGTGTCTTGTTCTCGGATCACACACCAACACCAGGTCTGATCGAGTACAAGAAGGCGATTGAGCCAATCAAGGTTGTCTCCTATACAGCAACCACAGCCACCATCATCAACAGGTACGACTTTGTGTCACTGGACCACGTCGAATGTACGTTCCATTTGATCGACAACGGCAAAACCGTCCAGAAGGGGACTATTGAGCTGCCTTCTGGTCTTGCGCCCGGACAGACGGCGGAGCTTTCGCTACCGATCGCCACGGCAGGCGATAAACTCATCGATGGAATCGTACAGCTATTCTTTTGCCAGCGTGAAGAAACTCGCTCGCTGCCAAAAGATTTCGAGATCGCGTTCGAGGAGATACCCATCACCAACACGCCTGTCCCGGCTGCAGTCGAGCTTGGGACACAGTGGGCTAAACTAGAGGTAACCGAAAGCCCGAGCCTCTTGACCATCAAATCCGAGCCCACCACCTGGACTTTCTCTCCCATCGAGGGCAAGTTACGCTCCTTCATCAAGGGCGGTGCAGAGTTCTTGGCTGCCAGTCCCGAAATCACGTTCTGGAGAGCGCCGACCGACAACGACCTCGGTCTTGGAATATCCGATGGCAAAGACTGGAAGGAGAATTTGCTACACCTCGCCAGAACGTATACCCGAGGCAGCTCCTGGTCGGCATCCGAGGACGGCAAGACATTCACCGTCAAGGTCCAGCAACAGTTTCGCCCGCTGGTCCTGTCGTGGTCCATCGACCTGGAAGTCACCTACGTCTTCAGCTCGAGCGGATCCCTGGCAATCAATGTCAAGGGCGTCCCCGGTGGATTGAACCTGCCCCGGACTCTGCCGCGGGTGGGTTTCAGCATGGAGCTACCACCCGACTGGGCCGGAAGCGGCGACGAGTCTACGCCTGGCGCCATCGAGTGGTACGGCCGCGGCCCCGGGGAGAGCTACTGTGACAAGAAGCTCTCGCAGCGGGTGGGCATCTACGGGGTCTCGACGGCGTCGGAGCTCTGGACCGAGTACGAGTACCCGCAGGAGGGCGGCAACCGGACGGACACGCGCTGGGTCGCCTTTACCAATGCGGGCGGCAAGACGGTCACGGCGCAGTTCGTGGACCTCGAGACGAGCGCCGGCAAGAAGAACAGAAAGCTGTTCGACTTTAACGCGTCGCACTACCGCGTCAAGGACGTCGACGCTGCGACGCACCCACACAAGCTGCACAAGAAGAGGACGGACAATGTTGTTCTCAGGCTCGATGCTGCACACCATGGCCTGGGCAGCGGCTCGTGTGGGCCCAAGACGAGAGACGAATATGCGCTTCCCAACAAGGACTTCGAGTTTGAACTCTTGCTGGAGTAATTATATATTAAGCTGGATAGCCACTGTTAATCTACCCGCGTTCAAGACTTCTTTCCATTTATCGATCGCTTGTCCTTCGACTGACATCCATGTATCCGTTCCATGCAGTCCACCTGTTGGTGATCCGAAATACCAAAAATAGTCTAGCTTGAATGGCCAGCACTTAATATCTCCACGACAGATCCCTCTTGAACCTCAAATAACATTACAATTGTCCGGTCTATTACAATTTCTAGAGTTTAAGAACATCAAGAGCAACGATGGCGTCGGCTCTCCTACCGCAGCACGATGGCCTCCTGCCATATTTCCTGTTATACGTTAGTCAAGACCACCGACGACACTTTGGGATCAGATTGACTAATGTGACCCCTGTAAAGGCTGGCGTTTCCGCCATGATACACTCGTTCGTTATATCCAATGTGTATTATATATAGAAGTATAAATTATAACTCCTCGAACCCAACAGAGCAGTCTGCTACGCCAAGAGCCCGAGCACATCGCTCACGGCGTTCAGCGGGCCGGCACGCCCGTCGCCGCCCCCGGGCTTGCTGGCCCGGGTGTACGGCGTCAAGAACATCTACACGGGCACGATCCGGCTGTACGCGGCGTACGCCATCACCAACGGTGCGCTGTACGACCTGGCCGCCGCCACGTTCGCCGGGGTCCTGTTCCTGTACGGCACGGAGCTGCTCGTGTACAAGACGGTCCGGATGAGGGAGGGCTCGTTCGCCTTTTTCACGGCCGGGACCGGGCTCGTCTGGATGCTGTCGCAGCGCGGCTGGTACCTGTCCGAATGATTGCCAGCGGTTTTCGCTTCTTTGAAGCCTTACATGGTTGAAAGGGGTCGACGAAAATATGTTTATACATGTGCAGGTAGAGTTTACAAGTACCAGTGCTATTAATCTGAAATCTGGCTGGCTCAAGCATATTTCCAAAGATTGTGAACAAGTGTACCAGGCGAGCTTGTATCAGGGTCATGTCTCGCCGAGGCTCGAGGACAGAGCCGGAGTAGAGCTTAAAAAGCCACAGCAATGGCGATTACCGGACTGGACTTGTCATACTGCCGCCCGCATAAGCTTTTGATGGCAATGCGACCACTCACTTCTAATGTGAGGCAAAAAGGGTAGAGAAGCACACTAGACACCTGACGTGCAACTCTAACTGGGCACCAACAGGACGTTCCCTCTCTTGCTCCCACGCAGGACGCCACGGGTCCCGGAGGGGGAGGGGTGCGGCGGTCATTGGATGTTTGGGTGAGCGTAGTGGTTGCAAACGAGGTCCGGATGGGTTGAGGAGAGCCCTGAGAGGGAACAGTTGGGAGTTTGGTTGTCAGCCAGTAAACTGCAAACCTTTTTGCCCCGCCCTGCCACTTTCCTGTCCTTCCCCCCCGTCAGCTCCCTTTGTCTCATGCGGATTGGCGATAAGCGTGACCAGAAGGTGAAGAGAGCCTCATGCCTTCTCTGTATGTTCTTTTTCGCATACATATTTCTCCTGCGAGCGTTTTGTGCCTGATCACTTCTCTGCTTTCGTGGGTGGTTGCATTTATGCATGCAACCTGACCGGTCGTGGCCCTTGTGCGCTGTCACGGTCCAGTCCCGTGTGAGCATTTCTTGGGGCAGTAGCTTTCGCTGTATGCATCTCTGAAGCTGGAGCGGGAGCCATAGCTCTTGACAAGTTGGCCGGGTTGCGATATTCACGGGCATTTTTACTTTTCCAGACGCAACTGCATCTATATTCGGAAATCGGGGAGATCCCCAAGTTGGTTGATTTCCAACTCCGGATCGTCACACATCTTACCCGGACATCCGCTGCATCATGGTCAGTTTCTCGAATTCATTTCATCCTCGAGTTCGAGCGCCTAGAACTCATGGCTCTCATCACCACCGCGCCGCCAGGAGCGAGACTCCGCCACTGGAGATGACGGGAAGAATAGAAATCGAGCTGGTCGATCTTGATGATCTACGAGACCCCATCAGGATCGGCATAAAACAAACCTCACGCTTGAATCACGTCACGAATTTTCTGAAGCGCCGCTACAGTGATGAGGACGACGACGATGATGAGCCAATATCGGAAGAGGCTTATCTGATATACTACTGGATGGACAAGCGTCTCTTGGGCGACGAAATTCCGACCGGCATATCTAGACTATATTACAGAGCTCTAGAAAGCGACGATCATGATGGCCAAGAAAAGGATATGGAAATTGTATGGAGCCACAGGGTGCATCTCGACAGCGGACAACTGACTAAAATACACGACGCACTGGGCAAAGGAGAGACTATAGGTGGGCTGAGGTGCATAGTTGCATCTCTCTTGGACATCGAGGACTCGAACCGCATCGTCATATCAGCGCGCGGTGGCTTGAGACCTGGACTTCTGCAGGGAAACAACTGGAAAGCCACCATGATCAAGTCGTGGCTTTGTCAGAGGATTTGGATCGACATAGCACCCATCAACAACTATCTCCTCGTAAAAGGCGTCAACGAGGAGTATATATATCACCCGGCGCCAAACAGCGGAGAGTCTTCGGTCGACTTTCGGACACTCCGGAACTGGCTTCTCACAAAAATACTCACAAACGTCCACCGCCGCGCCTCAAGCCGCCTGGACGTGGATGCGGACGATCTCACGTTGGTTTGTAAAGGAAAGGTGCTGAGCCGCCACTGGCGGGTTTCCCTTGGACAGACGATCGAATTCGAACTCACGCGGGATGTGACGGACATGTTCACCGCGGAAGAGTCGTGGCTTCTTCCTCAGACGGCAACATGTGTGGTTTGCGGCGACGACAAAAAGGTCTCAGAGATGCCAACCTGCATTACCAAATCATGCGAGCACGAGCCAAACACGTGCAAGGACTGTATCGGCCAGTGGATCGCCTCTAGTATGGATACCACGGCATGGGACAGGTTAAGATGCCCGGAATGCACACAGCTCTTGCGCTTCGAGGATGTCCATGCCTTCGCCAGAAGGGACTCTTTCGACAGGTATGAAAGAAACAAGGTGTATTTATGTAATATGATTTTTCACTGACACACGAATATAGGTATGACAGCCTGGCCACAAAGGCGGCAGTAACAAGCATTCCCAATTTCAAGTGGTGCTTGAATCCACGATGTCAGTCGGGTCAGATTGTCCGTACGGGTTGTGACAAAGTCAAGTGTCACAACTGCAAAGCTTCTTCCTGCGCCAATCATGACCTACCGTGGCACAAGGGCGAGACTTGCGAAGAATACGACATGCGCAATAGACGACAGAGAAGAGGCGAGAGGGCATCGGAGAAGAAGGTTAAGGAAATCACAAAACCTTGCCCACAGTGCCACAGAGATGTAAACAAATTTTCCGGTTGCGATCATATCACATGTGAGTTGTACTCTACTTGGAAAAAGAATTCAGGCCTCCTACTTACGACCCAACAGGTGTGTGCGGTCATGAATGGTGCTATGTTTGCTTTTCGACATACTACCGAGACGATCACAGTTTTCTTCAATGTAAACACAAGGCAGATTGCAAATACTTCAACAACCCGCCCAACTACGAAGGCGGACGTGCCTTTATGCCGTTCCTAAATCAGGGGAACAATATGGATCTGCCGAATCCTGTTCGAGATTTTCTGATGGGGGGCCTACGACTGGAACCTGTGCAACATCCGGATTGGACAGGACCACACCCGCCGCCACCAATGCCCTGGCATCGTGTCAACCCATTTGCGCCTCAACCTCAACCAAACCCACCAGAATTTGACGATGATGTACAGCAGAGGCAAGCTCCTTACAATCAAGGAGCTCAAGGAAGGCAGCATGTCGCCCCGAACCCGCTTCAGTTTTTCATGGATGGCTTCCTCGCACAGGCTCACCACATGGCTATGCGTAATCACAATGATCAGAATGATCACCCAAGGGTCGAGCAATTTCCGGGTGTCAACGGATTTGCGATGCACGGGGCATTTGAGCATAATAGACGTTGAAATATACGAGCTGGGTAAGGCGATGTTGAAGTAGGTGTAAGGATATACCGAGATCTGGGGCGACCCAAAGAAATGTGATACATATGGCTTCGCCTTTTCTGAACGACAATACAATACTCAAACGTAATAACTATTCAACAAGTACACTTTCAAGTACTACAAGTACATATTCTGCATGTATAAATACCTCTGTTCCGAGAACCCTGCCAGAATTATTGAGATATTATCCTTATTGATGTTAAAACCGTTGCAGAAGCCCATTGAAAACACCCTGCTCGCAACATCAAATACTTATACACGCAAAAAATCCGCCATCCAGACACCGATGGACTGCTGCATCCCATGTTCACAACCGAGCCACATACTCGCGCATAGTGCTCAATCACCACTGCCGCGGACCAAAAGTCTCGCCCTCGGCCACGTTCTTGTACCACGCGTCGCCGTTGTAGTCCATGGTGTTGAGGGCCTCATTGTTGCCCCACCAGTCTGGCGCCGCCGTGTTGGTCAGCGAGATGGAGAGCACGATGAGGATGGTGCAGAGGGCGAGGCCGGCGTCGAGGCCGGCGGACGTGATGTCTGAGGGTCGAATTAGTCACAATACCACAAGAAAAGAGGTAGGGAAAGTGAAAGGAAAAGGAACGCACAGTTGAACCGCATCCACCATCCTCGCCACTTGTTGCGGATGAACCGGTTGAAGATGATCCCGATGACGCCCCAGGTCAGGTAGTTGAGCGGCGTCGCCGGCGGGATGTAACCCGGGCCCGAGAAGATGACGGGCGCGTGCAGGAGGCGGACCCAGGACCGGGGGTACCGGCGCTGGATGAGCCAGAAGATGATGGGTAGCAAGGCACCGGCGATCCAGAAGTCTGTTGTTTTTGGTCAGTTTCTTTTGGTTCGGTGACGATGGCATATGTTGAGAGAGGGAGAGAGGGAGAGATGTAGAACTTACACTGCAGGTTGGCGTAAATGGCCGAGCCCGAGAAGATCCTCTGGGGACCGATCAGACCCCAGATGACCGAGGCCGTGAAGAAGACTTTGCCGTTGGGACATGTGAAGCGCGCGACGGCGTCGGGTGTGCATATTCCGTCGATGGCGCCAAGGGCCCCTGTGTAGATGCGGCGATGAGCTAACACGTCCACGTTTTCTCGGGCTTGGAGACTCTATACTTACAGTAGAAGACGGCGACTTGCACGAGGCACGACCACACGGTGGCGATCAGCTGGCCGAAGAACATGGTGCGAGGAGGAAGCTTGAGATAGTGGCCCAGCTTCATGTCGGCCACGAAAGCAAGACCTTGGGTCATGGTGATATCTGTCGGGCGAAAAGTCAGCGAACCAGAAGCCTTCTCAAAACAAGGAATTAACATTGAAAAACGAAAAGAAAAAGAGGCCTTACATCCATAAGTCTTGAACATCATCATGGCATTGGGACGTCCTGGTAGCATATATCCGATCATGAATTCGGTGAAGACGTTGAGCCCAATCTGGATGTTGGTGACGGCCTGGACCATGCCGATAGGGATCATCCAGACGAAGCTGATAAATACAGCGATGAGGAGCGCCCACCAGGTTAGACCCGTCGGCCAGATGTACGACGTGGCGAAGCTGAGACCGAGGCAGGGCACGAATATGCAGAGGAACCACCACTGGGGAACGGGCTTATACTTGCGCCTAAAATTTTGTTAGTCTCCATCTGTTCGTAAGACAGGGAATCATTAGGTCGACCTACATCATCTTGGCATGGACATCGTCGAGCGTGCCCTCGCGGTCCCTGAACCGGTGCCAGATCTCCTTGGCGTGGAATAGGCCCGTGTGGACAATGACCGAGGCGATGCCGGCAAACGAGAGGCCGTAGCTCATGGCGAAGGTGGTCGAGAGAAAGAGGGGCGAGTACTCCTCGTACTTGGCAACGTCGAGGTCAAAGTCGGGCGTGAGGATGCGGCTGACGTTGTACGAGCTCTGCGTGTTGTCCCACGACCCGCTGTCGCTGAAGGGCAGGTAGTCGGCGTACCACGTGCCCGTCCAGTGAATGCCGGCGGCGGCGACCCAGTAGAAGACGATGACGCCGATCAGCGTGTTGAAGATGGAGTGGAACGGCGGCACCAGCGGCGACCCCAGGTAGCCCGCGATCTGCGTCCAGTCGAACGTCAGCGGCAGCAGGCCCATGCCCGTCCACCCGCCAAACACCTGGTTGATGGTCACGTTGTCCGGGGCGATGAAGGTCGGGAAGGCAAAGACGCTGAGCGCCTGGAACAGGTAGCCGGGGACCCAGTACCAGCAGAAGGAGGCGAGGCCGACGTAGAAGAACCACCGGTAGCGGCTGATGGTCCAGCCGTTGGACTCTGCCGGGTTGGTCTTGGAGTGGTCATGGAGCGTGTACATGAAAGTGGTGCTGACCAAGTTGGCGGGCCAGATCATGGAAGCAGGCTCGACGAGCCAGATGCGAGCGATACCTGCGATGCCGAAGCCAATACACTGCGTAGTCAGAGCAAGCAGCATGGCGTAGCCCCAGCCCCAGTCGAAACCGTAGTATGCTTTCTGAGCAGTCAGGATGTCGGTGAAGTAACCTGCTCCAGAGCCGTAGGCTGCATTGGCCATGAGAACGATGAGGCCATGTTCCTTGAAGTTGAAGGGGCCAGGGTTGAGAGTGAACTTGAGGCCACATAGACTCCATTGTCGGCTAGGCATGACTTTTGACCAACCCACGCCGAGAGGGTACGCGACCAGTTGGGCAACAATGGATGTAATGACGATGGAAGGCGACCTGAGAGAGAAGAGCATGTTGAGGGCAGAAAAGACAGTCGTCATGGTCATTCCAATCACCCAGGCTCGAACAGTGTTGGCAGGAAGATCGACATCGTAGTTCTTGACGGCTGCGCGGACCTGTAGATAAATCTGTCAGTACATTCTCGTTGTTTGTTTTGCGTTTCGGCCGTGTACTCACCTCCGGGTAAGGACTATCCTCAACGAGACCATGAATGAGATCATTCTCCTTGTCTACATCATGTCTCTCGAGGGCATTGTCAACATTGTCGATATCTTCAATGGCAATATTCGGATCGTACTGCGCCGATTGCCTGAAGAGCTTGAGACGCCTCGCCGCCTGCTCATCGCTCAGAGGTGCGTTTTGAGCAGCAGTGTGGAGCTTGCCCTTGAGACCCTCGGTGAGCTCAAAGTCCTCAGTCCCCCGCGTGGCAGGCCGGATCAAGTCGGTGGTCGACTTGTCAGTCTCGTAGTCGTGCTGCATGTTCGCGGTTACCGAGTCTCACGGTATGGACGTCTACAGCGGCGAGTCTAGCAAAGCCAAGTCAGCCAAGATGCCTTGGCTCCGGGTAGGGCTGCAGCACCTTATAGTAGTTCATCTTTGAAATGTAATTTGGCTACTTCAAATCACTTGTATGATATTGAGTTGATTTGCCATAAAGAGTCAGCCGTTTGGTATCCATAAATGAACATAATATTCAAGGCTAGTCTTGGCAACTTCCTAATCGAGTCCGTTAGACCAGTGGTGATCCTTTCGCTACGCGGAGGCTGATGGCCGTGATAGGAACCCACGAAGTCAAGGTCATGATTCCTGGCCCACATGTGTGTGATAATGATTTGAAGCAAGGCCAATCGCTTTAGTATTCTGAGGATAAAGTCATGGCCCTGGAATATTTTCAGACTTACGATACGATACCTTGGACAATGGAAGAATCACCGGCACTTGTTTGCTGTTGCATATCAAGGTCACTGAGAACACCTGTACTAGTCTTGCGGAAATAAAGAGATATCGGACGATGTTACATGGCTGAAGCCAAGGCGGCAGTTAATTCACCAAGACTCGCAGTTCCAATCCGTCGGTATTCAGCCAAGATCGGCAATTGTGGGGTGTTTTGCCCAGGGTGTGCGTGGTCCTTGTCTTCTAGAAACCTTCTGTCTCCTGCCCTATGCGGAAGCTTGTGAGGCATCTAATAATCTTTTACTGGGTCCTGCGTGGATCAACGGCAGTATGTAATTCTCCGAATGCTCGATTAGCACATGATGCGTCTGCGATCATCGACGGCATAGGCGTGAGAGATTGCCATTTGCGGCTTTCATAACACCTTTCGCCGTGGCAATGGCGAATCCAAGTGAGAGGCTGTAGAACACTCAAGCTTGTACCGCTGTAAGGAGAAGGCAGCACCTGTTCCCTCTTAATTCTGTTGACGACTGGACCGATCATAAGATTATGTTGTCCTCTTCATTCATATTCCTGGAATGCGTCGGTATTGTAGTCCCAGAGTGATGGGCGCTGTCTCGTAAGATCCGGCAACTCCCGTCATGAAGTATGTCACAAAAAGTAGGTACCTAGCCATCCAATTATTTCAGCCCGAGTAAGCTGCATTGAGAATCGGTCTTTCTAGTCGTCTTCTTTTCTTTCCTGCCTTTTTTGTTGATCGAGGAAAAATGCAGTTTAGGCACTGGCTTATGGACACCCCGTTTGCTCCTCAGGGGAACGTATTATGTACCTAGGTACATGCCTCTAGGACGCAGTCCGTCCCACAGTTTATCTAGCCATACTGTGTATATTCTTCTGATCTCCGCTTACCATTCACTCATCCAAATCAGCGGCGATAGCTAATGGCTGAAAAGAAAGTTGATTTCTCTCAGCTGAGAATGTGACCCACGCGACCAAATTATCTGTACTGTGCGGAGAACCGATATTCAAGACTTCAGCGCCTGGCTTTTTTTTTTTTTTTTTTTTTTTTTTGAATATATCATTGAGCACGGATATCTTGATGTAATATCCATGATCGTCGTCAAAACGACCAATCTAGGACAGTATCGGCACCCAGAATATTGTACCTGAGCAGCCACAAGTGCTGCCCGCCTCAGCTTCGACCCATAGGGCGCAGTAAGCTGACATTTATGATTGATAACCATTGACTATTCTGTGTGATATACAATACAATTGGATATTTCCACTCGAGGGCTCCGTTTTGTGCGACGTTGCGGAGGACAATGCATCGATGATGCTGCTCAGCTAATGCGATCAAGCGGATACCTGGCCGATCAATGTTGGGCATCAATTGAAAGTGGTAAAAAATGATTAATCAATTATCAGACCTGGCATCTTCAAGATATACTAGCTTCAGACATGTTTATAACCCGAAGGAACTCCGGCTGTGAACATCGCGAACCTGGAGACAATGCAATCTTTTTTCGCGTTCCGAGAAAATTCAGCTTGAGTACCACCACGTTTTGGTGCTGTCCCCAGTCGACGTTGCGCATTGTTCCGTATTCATTCAAGATGGCAGACTTGCATCCTCAAGGTATGATCAAAATGCAACAACACACTACCGCCGCTGAAACGAGTTGTAGACGCGGCAAATCCGTGTGAGTGTTGTTCAACCACGCCAAAGGAGCTTCAAGAATACCGGGAGCGGGCGTTGCGTATTATCAACGACAGCGACAACAAGCTTTTCCTAGGGAACGTAAATCACCCGTGGTCAGATAATCTTTCCTGGAAATCCCAAGTCAACGTGTTCGAGCTTGAAGGAGACCATACTAAAGATCCTCGACAATTCGACAACGCAAACGACATGATAGAATACTGGGAGAACACACCAAAAGACGGCAACGAGGCAATGACAAACCGGCGCATCTTCCTGCTGGAAGGTATGGAGCCAGGGGTTGTTGAGCTGTTGGGTGTAAAGCTTGGCATCCCGCCTCAATTCTTTCTAGCTCATTGCGATCATTTCGTCGATCTCAGAGTCATCGACAGTTCATTCGCACAGAAGAATAATTCCACGTATTGGAAAGTGCCGGTTAAGCAATATCGCAAGGTACCCAGTTGTGTTCCACCTGGACGATATTGTTTGGAGGCTGGAAATTGTTACCGTCGGGAAGTTACAATTCAAGAGGACACAACCTATATCACTGGGGAAAGTTTCGTCTCATATTGGGGTATGAGCTATGGACGTAACTCATGGACAAGTGAGTGAAAAATACTCCCAATTTCTACTTATCTAGTGTACTGACCTGGGAATCCTCAAGCACTGATACTGGTGGATCCGCGAGAAATGCGGTTGCGCTCTGTCACTGAACCTTCTGATCCACTTCATGAGTTGGAGGAGCTACATTTTGAACGCGACGTAGTGGTTGAAGTCATGGCATCGAGTGAAGCCCTCGGCTATAAGACTATTCAACCTGCACAGAGGGACATGTTCAAATCTGTCGTTCAAGCTCACTCAGCGAAAGGGGTCCGGATCCTGCATACAGAGGACCCTTTCTCAGGCACCATGTTCATACGAAACCTGATCCGTTCGGCCTGGGAAGAGTCAATCACCCGTGAGGCTGTCAATATTCGTGATCATATAGGTGCCGATAATCAAGAATATGAGACACGTATGCGAAGCATAGCCAATTTGGACGGCTCAGATGACGGCATGCAGACCAACAGGGAATATTTCAAGCTCATGGTGCAACGACAACGCATCCAAGAAGAAAAGGACTCCATCGTATCAGTCATGAGAAGGTTTCGCTGCTGGAACGCAGACGAAGTGCCGCAAGAACATACGCAACAGGGAGAGGGTAGTCAAACGATCAGCCAAGAGACCAATCTGGAGGCTGGTCGAATGGACATTACTTCTCAAAGACGTTCACAGTACAGTGAAGCCGTCGAAGGAAAAAGTGCTCGATTGCGGGAGCTTTTGAGGGAAGAGAGGCGATCATGGACGATGATATACGACACAGTATGCAAGCTGGAGTCCAACGTGGCAGAACATATGGGAATGTGGTCGCAACGCGCGGCCCTCGACCAAGCCTCGGCCGCGAATCGAAGCGCTCGTACATCGGGCCAGTTGACAAAGATTGCCACCATCATCGTGCCATGCACCTTCGTCGGGTCAATATTTTCCATGGGCGGACGATTCGCCGCTGGCGAAGACCTGTTCTTTGTTTACTGGGCTATTTCCATACCAGCCACCATCATGCTTCTTGTCTGGGTACTGCATGATGACATCCAGATGTCTTTTGAGTCTACACGAAAGAAGTACGGTGCGTTACAAAAGAAGTATAGTGCGTCAAAGAAACTTCGGACCACTCACAAGATCGAGCAGAAAATGCTCAGGCAGCCCGAACTATTCGAGAAGATAGAAGCTGAAGATGGAATTACGCTCTGGCGAGTGCGGCATGATGGCGAAAAAAATGTTTGAACTTACCAATTTTCGTCAAAGAGCACTCCCTCAAGTATGTCAACTTCTTGTAATCTAGACCTCTGAAGAATTTTCCTTTCTCTCTGCTCCCACATCTTCAATAATTTCCACTGTAGCCTTTGCTCTCTGCGCTCCAATATCCGCTAAGCTCACACCATCCTTCCTCAGCTTCTCGAGATAGTCCGCCGAGGCACTACACTCGGCCCTTTCCTCCTCGCTCATTTCGGGACCCAGAAACGTGACAATAGCCATGAAGACCCACACGACCCCCAGAAAGATCCCAATGACCTTTCCATAATCATACCGCGCGAACCCATCCTTATCCGGCGGCAGCGGAAACCTCTCACCAATCGTCGTCTGAATCGTCACCGAGGCCGACGACGCCAAGTTGCCGAGCTGGTACGTCAGACCCATGACGGTGCTGCGCAGCGCCGGCGGCGCCATCTCCGTCAGGTGGACGGGGACCGGGCCAAAGACCCAGCCGATGGCGAACTGCTGGAAGAAGGCGCTGGCGATGAGCTTCTCGGAGCGCGGCAGGACGTACGCCGGCACGAGAGCGGCGCCGTATAGGCACCCGGTAACCATGGTCAGTCGGCGGCCGACAAAGGACGATAGCCAGCCCATGCTCGCCGAGCCGATCATGGACCCGAATTGCCCGACGACGCTGATCACCGTGACGGTTGTGGCGTCTAATTCGACCTCTGTAATATGGTTAGAATCATGTTCCACTGGAGACTTCCAATAATGTTCATGATACTTACGACTTTTGAGGAACGTTGGATATAGATCCTGACTTCCATGACTACTGGAATTATAGCCAGTCATGAGGACCACCAAGTAAATAAACAGAACCCAATTAGCCTTGAGACCCGAAGCCAAATCTTTGAGCCACGCCCGAGCACCATACATGGCCGTTGGCTCATTTACATCAGCGAGAGCAGCTTCTCTTTCAGCCTTCATGACCAAAAATGTATTCGTCTCGGGCAGATACCAGCGCAGCGCGATGATGAGTACAGGCGGCCCGGCGCCGAACCAGAACAGGGACCTGAATCCATGCGTCGTGGTCGGGACGAGCTATAAAATCAGCATAATGAACTCAACAGTGAATGTATGAGGAAAGGCTCACAGCACGATAGAATACAGCCGCGAGTAGGTATCCAATCGAGTATCCCGTTTGAAATATCCCAGACAACAGACCGCGCGCATCGTAAGGCAGATCCTCGAGCGCCGTGGCCGCAGCTGGACCGTACAGCCCACCCATGGCAATACCGTACAGCGACCTGACCGCCAGGAACTGCGACAGATTCTGCGTGAACCCGGTTCCGAGCTCGAGGATAATGAACAGGCCCAGATTGATAATCATCGGCCACTTTCTGCCATACCAATCAGACATGGCCCCGAACACAATTGCGCCGACGGAGCGGAGCATGAGAGTGACCGTGATCCCCCAGGACACGGCCGTGTTTGTCGTTTTAAACTCGTTGACGATCTCGGTCAGACAAAAGGATACCGTAAAGAAGTCGAACGCGTCCCAGACCCATCCCAGCAGGCCCACGGTGAACATGAGCCATTGGTGGCGGTCGAGATCCCGGAGGACTGCAACGGGATTGCGAAGTCTCGTCCTTGGGGGCTTGAGGCTCGTGACTCGAGTCCTAAAATATCGCCCAATTTGCTCTCCTGAGTAGAACCATCCGGCTGCCATATGATTTCTCATTTTGTTTGAGGTATAGTATTGTCTGAACTCGGAAAAGCAACTTCTAATCACTACCTAGGTAGTCATTTGATCAGACGAAGTCCTTGAAAAAAAAGAGTTTGTTTACAACTACTAGGAACATGCCTATATGTAGTACTGCTCAATAGCTTATAATGCACTTCGGACCCCCGTTTCGACAAACGGATAAGGTATTCCAAGCAGCACATGGTCCTCACATATCCACGGGCGGGGAACCTTGAACCTGCAGTATGCCATCTATTGAAGTCTCCGACGATCTTTGGGGCCCCCATCTCGAGCATTTGCAGCGAAGAAGAGCCGGGCGAAAAGCTTGATCACATGCATCCTCGCTGCATCTCCATCTGCGGCCCGCTGCATGCCCCTGTGAACGTCACCTCTACCTACGCAGACCAGGGCACTTATCCGGACCATCTTGCTGCTCCTCCCAAACGGATTTCGATCAGCAAGCAAAGAGATGGTCTGTCATGCTTGTCAAGATATGAACATGTTCGCTATTTATCTTGGTCACGAGTATATGGAAATTTCTGGTAATCATAGTGGGTACTGTTAATCTCGCAGAGGTCGACAGCTTAACCGTCGATGTCCTCGTCTACTTAAATACTTGGCACTTGGTCTTATCCAGCCAGAAGTGTGTTGTTTTGCCTAGCCAGATGTGTGTCCCGATATGCTGCCGCAGTCCATACAGCTGCTCTCTCTTCATTGTCCAAAAGAATGCGGCCGTAACAAGCTTGGTTCCTCGGACTATGAGGTCTCCTATGAACAGGGTGAACCGCTGATGTACCCGCTGTCACTTTCCTGGTATCTCTCTCCAGCACCTTGCCCGCCTTCATTTTCTCCAAGCGACGGATCTTCAAACACAATTTGGAGAGAAGGCGACCCGTAATTTGCAGCAGCATCTAAAGAGAAAGACGGTATGGACGAGCGCCGCCATATTCTTGAGGAGGAGAAGCTCAGAGTGCATCCACGGCTATGGACGAGGATTCTGAGCACTCGAAGATATTAGTACTGATACGAGTTCAATGACGGTTTTTGCTGGGATTCGACTAAACATACCTAGTTGATGGCTATTGCGTTGCCGTCGTCGCAAGTAGTCAAGCTACCCGATGGTGAATCTCCATCCGTGGTCAAAATTGGGGCAATGATCCTAATGCCTTTGAATCCCATCTTTTCATGTGACTTCGACAATGAAGCATCCTAGTCGACATTGAACATAGTTCTAAAGGTTGTAAAGAAAGAATCGCTGAAAATCTCAAAGCTGGGATGATTTGCGTCAAGATGAATGTATTTTCGTGTTGGGAAAGATTGTTTTCGGATGGATGGTTCCTGAGAAGAAGAGGTATGGTGGGGGAAGGAATTGAAATTACATCCGACCTCTGGAACGATATTTATCAAGACGTGATTTCGCACCTGCCCTTACCCTTTGCATTACATCATTTTCATCGGATGGAAAGAATCACTCGATCTCGGTCGCATTGGACGTCAGATGATTCCAGACCGGGTGAATATGGAGAGGTCTAGACTGGTCGAGAATCACCTTGGCAATCACACAATAACTATCAGATGGAAGGATAGCACCATAAGCCGTGGAGGGTCTTGCCATGTGAGACAGTCAAGACTTCAATCACGAACCAGGCAGTAACAACACCCTCTTGGCGCCCCGAAGAACGCCATCTTCCTCCTTCAGTGCAGCCACGAGCAGGGACGACTCATCCTTCCAAGTGACGAGTCTAGCTGTCCGGATAAGGAAAGCGCAAAAGTTCATTAGGGTAAGTGATCAGATAGATGTCAAAGCAAGTCCAGCAAGGCATCCTTGGTGGACGTTGCGATGAACGTTTCTAGCCCTCGAGCATCGGGCAACCTTCGATTTTATCAAGAGATACTACTCGGAATAGCACGCCTGCTCGAGTGAATTTGTAGATTCAACTATCTGACATCCTACTAATCGCTTTCATGCTTGGGATTGATTGGCAACGGCAATCTAGACCCTGAGGCCACGGGTTGTGCCGTCAATTATTGAGTAGGGTAACGAGAAGGTGAAGTCGGCCCGCAGATCCACACCAGCCAAAGAAGCCCATGGCTCGTCCCGGAAAGCGCAACTTCCCTCCTTTTACCAATCCAGAGGATACTGATCAGGGGCGAGACCAAAGTATCCTGAAGCCGGCAGAGGTAAGAGAGACGCATTATTGTTGTACAGCTGCCAGTCCACTCCGCCCTGCGCGACGTTGTTTCCCCACCAGCTGAAGTTCGTGTCCTTGCCGGCGCCGAAGCTGAAGACGAGCGTCGTGATGAGCCCGGAGATGGCCACACCGACGCTGAGGCCGGCGAAGATGATGTAGGCGTACTTTCCCCACCATGCCGTGTACCGGCGCTTCAGGTAGTACTGGAACAGCCAGGCGATGTAGATACCGAGCGTCGCGTAGGTCAGGTTGTTGTTGCCGGCCCAGTTGAGAGCGCCCGACAGGGCGATGGCAGGGTTGAGACAGGCCAGAGCGCTGGCGGAGGGCTTCCATATGTACCTGTCAAAGGAAAAGAATCGCTTCTCGTCCATCTTTGTTTGCATGTGCTGGCGCAGGCGGGGCAGCACCTTCTCACCAATTACCCACGCAGCGCCTAGGAGAGCACCGACCAGGAAGCACCAGGGGAGGCCCGGATAAAGCTTGAACATGTTGTTCGTACCAAAGGCACCAAAGAAGATGACTGATGAGAAGACCGAGTTGGCGTAATTGCAGACCATGTGTTCCTTGTTATTCCACTGGCACAGAGTGTCGTCCTCGTTAAAGTAGACGAGCATCACCTGGAGGATGGCACAGTAGATGAAACAGTTGACTACACATGCCGCAATATGACCTCGGAACACGGCTCGTGGTGGTAGCTTGGCGTAGTGGGCGTACTTCAAGTCGGACGTGAAGCCACCGGCCATTTGCTCAAAGGCACCGCCCAGCATGAGGATGACGAGCTGCGGAAGAGGCCGTCCGGGCCACCAGAGACCAGGCAGAAATTGCCAGATCACGTTGAGGCTGATTCCGGTTGTCGCGATGGACTCAATGATGACCCACGGAATGGTCAAGAGAGCTCCGACGCCAGTGACGCCGATGATTGAGTACCAGGGTGTCTGAGTTGGCCATGCTGTCACCGAGACAATGCTGATAACGAAGCCAAACGCAAAGACGATACCATACTATCAGCATCAATTAGTATTTAGATAGTGAAAACATGGGATGAATGTTTGTACGACTCACCCACCACTCGGGCACCTCCTTATACCGGCGCATCAACCGAGTATGGCCGTCTTCGAATCCAGTGTAGATAGATTGTCGCTTAATCGTATTGACAACCATGCCCACAAATGCTTTCTTGAGTGCTCCCCAATACTTGGTAAAGACGTACACAATAGAGAATGTGTAGTACACAAAATTGGCACCCGTGACGAAAAGATTGGCGACTGCATAATATGGGGGCCCATAGGTCTTGTAGCTGTCAATGTCGACCTGGTTATCATCGTTGAGCACTGCGCTGACATTATACGGTTGCATATGGTTGTCAAATGCTCCGTTCGAGTTGATGGGCATAAAAGCGGACCAGAACGCATTCTTATAGTACATGATCAGAATCAGTATGCCCGCAACAACACGCATCACGTATTGTTGAAGTTGCCTGTGTACATGATCAGCTCGTCTATCATTATGCCTAAACACGTGAAGATCTTACGCAAAGAAGGGCGCATTCATGGCCGTTGATCCCGAGGCGTTGGGGTCCCAGCTGGAAAATGGGTTGAAGCCCATACCACCGTAAGATCCAGTCACAACTGCGAGGTTGACGTTGCTCGGAGAAATCCAAGTCATCCAATTGAACAGGCGCAAAGCTTCAAAGAACTTGTTCGGGATCCAGTAGTAGATCAGAAACACGACAGTCGCAATAACGAAGCATACATATCGAGTCATGCTCCAGCCATTGATCGTCTCGCGTTTGTTGTCATTGTTGATGAGCGTTCGGTTCAAGGCAAGCGTAGGAAGGGTGACAGGCCAGACTGCTTCAATCGGGTACACCGTGAGACGACGGAGGATGCCGGCCATTCCGAGGCCATAAATCTGGTTGGCGAGTGCGAGTGCAATGGCGAATCCGAAACCGGCCCACTCTTGGTTGAAGAAAATCGGCAGACGCATGACCAGCAACCCAGTGAAGTTGCCAATAGTCGAGGCACCAGAAAAGATGATTGTCGCGAAGAGCTGCTCTTTAGAAGTCCATGGCCCAGGGTTGAGGGTGTAGCGCGAGCCGCGAATAGTGACGCCCCAATCAGGAAGTGTAGCAGCCATGAAGCGGCCCATGGGAACAAGAAGTAGCTGGACGACTGGCCCCGGAATGGAAATACCAGGCTGGCGGGGACTGAAGACTGGATTGTGTTAGTACAACTGAGTTTCCCCTAATCGCCGACTTCGAACTTACATGTATTAACAGCTGTGCATACGCAGACCCAAAAGAACCCCAGAAAGTAAGCACGGAGACTCTCGCATGATTCTTCTGGGTCATCGTAGGGCAGAGTGACGGCTCGAACTTCAGCATACGGAGACCAATTGTGCATGAGACCAGCAGTCTTGCACAGCTCGTAAGACCATTCGCCCTGCTCCATGTCGCAGACCTCACTGCCCTGGATGAGCTCCTTGATCCGGGCCATCTGGACATGATCAAAGGTATAGTCCTGCTGCTGGCTCTCAATCAAGGCAGCGAGGGCCGCGATCGATTCTTCCTCGTTCATGGTGAAAATGGCAGCAGACACCAGGTTGGGATCAGAACCGGGCGGCAGTGTTTCTGTGTCTCCGCCATGGCGTCCGCTGTACTCGTCGATGAAGCGCTCTAGCCACTCACTGGGCGCCTCCCATCGCTCAGATGAGGCGTCCGTCTTCTCGTGCACTTCGACATTCTTCAAGTCGCCGGATATTTCCTGTTCGCTCATTTTGACGATTCATGCGTTGTGCGAGACGCCAAACCAAAAGACGATAGATCTCAAGCCATTAGTTCAGAGCCGTTGCAAAGCTGCAATGCTGCGAACTTATGGACAAACCCGGCGCGGGGAACCTTGGCCGGCAGGAGAGCAGCCGATTTGATAAGGACGTCGCTTCGTGAATGGTGGCAACCGCTTCCGCATTGGTGTCCCAGGGAAGATGCTGTGCCACGCTAGTGCCTGTCCTCTGTTGGCTCCCAAGGGCATGGGCAATCGTCCTCTTGGCACCCGCAGCCAGTCATGGCCCTGCAATATGGTCACCTGCAGGGTTTCGCAGATCTGGAGGACCGCACGCTCTGGCGGACAAACGCGGGGTATCTGTACCTAAGGTAGCAGTAACGTTGCGCGAATGGCGACGGCGAGGGCCCGGTCGGCTCGGTCGCTCGCTCGGTGGTTGGAGAAAGTCTGTGCATGCTCGCTTGGGAAGCTGGGGCAAGTCCAGCAATGATAAGGTGCGTACAGACTTACATGTGCGTAAAGATGGGAAATTCCATCACCGTCTCACGCGGCATCTCTCATGGCGCCGACGAGCCTTCGCTTGGCGGTGCCTCAACCGGGCCGGGATTCCTTCCAGAGTTTGTGGCGTACGCCAGTCGTATTCCCGTCGGTAATATAGTGACATTTGCTTCGAAGCGTTAAAGTATCTAGGTTTGCTGAGTAATCGGTCCGCCGTTTATAGGTCTATCGCTTGCTGAATCGTCCGAGCCGGGCTGTATAGAGTTTATGCGCCAATAGTCCGTTACCGCCAACGCGGTGGTGAACCTTTTCTGCCATTTTGGTCCGATCCATGTGATAGCGTTAGTAAGACGTACACATCTGCACCATAATGATTGATTGCCCTCCCACTTACTGCTATATCCTACCAGGCATTGTGCCTTTCTCGAGACAGAAATTATGTGAAAGTATTGACGGCCAGGCTTGTAGCGTCGATGACTATCTTTTTCGTCGATGTTTCTTGTTGCTCCTCCATCCCTGGCTCAGACTTTCAGATCAATGGAACTCCACGAGGTGCAAATCAATGTCTTGAAGGTCGATTACTGGAATCATCAACAGTACTTGGAGATGAGGAGGCCAACGCAGAAGAAGTGAGCTTGTGCAAGCGTTGGACTGCGACCAGAATCCTTTTATAATTGTGAGTTGAGGTCAGTTTGGTTGATTGGTGCGTTGTGTAGTCCTAATCGGCTACCATACCCAGGCACTGCAGCTGACGCCAATGACTCACATAAAGATGCCTGATTCCTCATGCTACCCAATGGAGGCCTAGAACTGGCGCATCCAATGAAATAGATTATAGCATTCTCTTCCTTGAACGCCCTCAATTTCTGAGAATCCGTGATGTTTCTTCATTCTTGGCTCTAGGGGACGCGGTCACTCCATATGAGCAGAAGTCTTTCTCACATATAACGAGCAGCTTTCTTTGCTCATGCAGGGGACGAACGAGATCTGGTAGACAAGTTACTCGAGGCTTCTGGAACCATTCTCAGAAGATATCCATGAAAAAAAAAACACCGTATGCCTGAATGTACTTGAGAAAGATGTTGCAGGGAGGAAACGGGTATTCAAGTTTCTATCAGCCACTCTATATATTCTAAGGGCAAAAAACAACCAAATCAGTCACCTGACTTTGAGTCCTTGACCTGATCCAAGTGCCGCATAAGCCTTTGGACGAGATTGGGGCTTGAGGACGAACTTGTCGGATGCGCATCTTTCGAGCTCGTGTTTCGCGTGCTCGCTCCCGGGCTCCTGAACTGTCCTAGTATTCGACGAAACTTCTTCTGCAAAGGAGGAAACTCCACGTTGGTGGGCTTCTCAACCATCGGCTGCGATGCCGCGGTACTTGCTGGATCCAGGTCTTGATCTGAACTCAAAACTGCGGGCATCGTTGTCAGGCTCGTTGCCAACGATGGTTCGACGGACGATGCATCCCTGATGTTCAGCTGCACAGAGCTTTCGGCTCTCTGGCTCGTGGAAGGGTGACTATCCGTGACTCGTGAATATGCCCCGCGTTCCTCCGTCTGTGATTCTGGATCCTCTAGAGAGCCATCTGGGTTCTCCAGTGCAGCCACTTCAAGACTGCTTCCCTCGCTGGGCCAGCGAAGAGGGTAGCGGAAACTGTGCCCGAACACAAAAGCAGCTGTCGACATCCTTTGATCTATTTTGGCTGGCTGATGCATTCTCGGAACGTGCTTGGATATAGATGGCAGAAGCACCTGGACTGGGTCGCAACTCTTCCCGTGGGAACTCGAGTGTCCTTTTTGATGGCAGTGTTGAAGGGAGGGAGAATGCCACAGAATTCCGTGAACAAGCTGAGCCGGATCAGAATGCCTATTGCCGTGCGTCCTCATCGCTGCCATCAGGTCTATTTGACTCGCCGCGAGGTAGTACTTGCCCTTGGGAAGTTTCTGCCAGTCTGGACAGAGACCTTGTGGCTCTGCTGGCCTGATCAGGCTCCCAAATCCCCTGCCGAACAAGGTGACAGCGTTGATCGACCGGGCAAAGTCTACCCAGCCCCAGCCGAGACGGTCCAACACAGTGACGCGTGGCCGTGGATTTTGGCTGTTAATCAAGTCGAAGAAGTCCCAACCCTCCAAACGCTTGCGTGCGTGGGCCTTGAGCTTCACCCCGCTCTCTTCCGCTCGTCCAGTTTGGTGATCTAGAATCTGCTCGAGGTAAGACATGTAGCGCTCCACGAAAGTCTCAAATACTTCATGGCTTTGTTTCAAAGTGTTCGTCGACTCAAACCTGTCCCCAGTCGTCTTGTGTTCCGTGTATCGTTCTGTACGCCCTTTCCAAACCTCAAGTTCCCTATTGTCTTTATTGCGGAGAACTTCGGCGACGGAACGTGTTGGATGGTACTTCTCAGTAGCTTCTTTGAGCTTGGCGAAGTCGAAATTTAACTCGGACCCCCAATTGCTAGAACTGAAGTTCTTCAGCCGAGAGCGCACCAGGTACAAAAGCGCCGAAGTTCCATTGACAAGCCAGCCTCTCTTGTCTCCTTCGTCCCACAGTATTACGAATTGCTTCTCAAGATATCCAAGCCTTTCGAAATACCCCTCACGGGTGTAATGCGGCGATAAAGTCTTGACTGAGATACTCAGGCTCGCGTTGAAGTTTATTCCCTTTCCACCAGAAAGTGATGCTTTGTCAAGCAAGTACCCGTTATCCGGCCGAGGCAGCCCAGAGTCTTCGATGTCATGGTTTGCTTCAGGCCCACCTTCAGAGGATCATCAGACCAGATTTTGAATGTCACGGAAGTGGGAAATCGGGAAGCATTTCTCTTACCAGCGTAGTACTTTGCCGACGAACACCATCCAATGATGTGTCGACTAGGTTCCAGCAATCCTAAGTGAATATCATCACTCATAGGTGGCCTGGCTTCAAAGAATGGGATCCTAGTCTTATCGGCATGGAATGTGTAATGCCAAATGAGCAGGTCTTCTACCTGTTTAACCGCTGTTAGCATTGTCGAAAACCCCTTGAGAATTACTTTCCCATCAAATTCAATTGCGCGATGGGACCCAGCCAGGCAAGCCATTATGTCGAGTGGCATCTCAACACCAGAATCTTTCACAGATTTCGCTCGTACTGGGAAACCGGATGCGAGAACTGGGCTCCGAAGCATTTTGTGCCAACAGCCGCTTGGGATGATGGTGTTATCAGAGGGACTCTTAATCTCGAAGTCCAGTTCGAAGACAATTTCCTTTTTCTTGGTGAGATTCTCCTTGTTTGGAATTTGGATGGTCGGAATGCATTGATGCAAGTTAGATTCCAAGCCTGCTGGCGCAGATCGGAGAGCTGCGCCAGTCCAGGCGAGCTGTTGGCCGACCTCAGCGATGGATTCAGCTACCCCTTCAGCCGTGATGATGGTCTCTTTATTTTTGATCGTTGCTGTCAGGGCTGTACCATCGACCAGTTTCACTGCTTGTGATTTCTTTTTAGCGGGCTTCGAGGTTGAAATTCATTCAGAATACCACGTACCACCACATTGAGCGCCTCGGCTGGTCCTCATGAGTTCCGCAAGCAGATGAACTATTCCTTTCCCAGTAGTTGGCCAAGTCTGGGTCAAATATTCCGAGCAAACTAGAGCTTGAGCATCACTTGGCGATCCGGTAAAAGTGATAGCTCCAAGCAGTGTTTTCTCCGGCGGCCCAGTGAAACCTTGATCCTTTACGAACGCGAAAGGGTCCCAATGAAGGTTGAAGGTTACTTTGTGGACTTTCGAGGGGACCCTTGGGCTAATCTTTGCAGGACGTGGAAGAGACTTTGCAATCTTGGCTCGAATGTCTTCCATCTGATTCTGTTCAGCAGATTGGAGAATGGCCTCTCTTTGCAGTGTCCCAACAAGCCATGCATAAGCTGCACTAGTCTCTATGGTCGTACCATACTGTCGATAAGCCAATGTGGTTTCATTGTCATCAATAGGATCGTCGTCTGACTCTGATATTTCATCTGAATCAACATTGGAAGGTGGCGGGGTTTCCTGTACTTCGTCTGCAGGCTCTGTCATCTGCGGCAATTTTCTTATCCATTGCCAGACTTCAGGATTCGAAGACCCCCTTGTGACTTTCTTCGAATCTTCCTCTTCTTCTTCCTCTTCCTCGGGCGTTTTCCCCTCAACTTTTGCAAGGGAGAGGAAAGCACCTTGTATTTTCCTAGAAAAGTTAGCGGTGTGCTTGCAATAACATATATGGGAGGTCAGATAGGTTACTTGCATCCGCCGCCTGCGTGTGAAGTACATCACATCGCGCTGTTTTGAGTCCTTGGCCTCAAACCCAATTCGATCCGCAAACCCTCTCAAACTGTCGGCCACAGATCCTGAGCCGCGTTCAAGCGCGTGAATAGAGAGTCCTTCTGATCGCAGCTTTTGGTAAAGATTTTGAGCAAACTCTTGGATGTATTTTTCTGCAATATCAGGAGGAAGGCCCGATTGGTTTGAGACCGAATATTCTGTGGGTGCATAATCCGACAACTCATCTTCCGCAATTCTTTCCGCGGTAGAATACTCAGTCATAGTAGATACTGTGTTGTCGAACGAGCTCGCAATGTTAGTTGATCGAGCTAGCCTGGTAGAACCAACTGTCTCGGCAGACTCAGTGAATCCAGAAGACCCAGCGAATCCAGAAGACCCAGCGAATCCAGAAGACCCAGCGAATCCAGAAGACTCAGCGATTCTAGTAGACTCAGCGAATCCAATAGACTCGGCGCTTCCGGCAGAGTCAGTGAATGCGTCTGGCTCATCGGTTGCAGCTGGCTCATCGGCCACGGCAACTGCGTCGGAAAATTTGTCTGATATCATATTCGCAGTTGGCGCATCGCTCATAACTGGCTCATCGATCGCAGCTGGCTCTTCGATTACGCCAGACTCAGGGATTGCAGCAGGCGGTGCGTTCATCTCGAGTGGTGTTGATATCGATTCGTGGCCCTGGTTTGACATAGATTCCGGATTGCGATTAATCTTAAGATGTGTCAAGCTGGGCGGAGCTCGGTGAGTAGGCGTGTAATACTCCTTTTCCCTACATTTGTCGTTGATCCGCTCGAAGCGAACCCTCAAATCTCGGACCTTGGATCTCTTCCTAGCATCAGGGATGATCATGTCATTCTGTATGATATCGACAACATCACGGATGAACTGAGTGCTGGCTTGGTGTGATCGCACTAATTTCATCCACTGGATCGCAGCTCAGTCAACAAGATTACAGCGAATTATCTCGATTGCATGACTTACATCTTTGACTTCGTCCTTCACGACCGCCTGATTACGCTTGTCAAAGGTAAAAAAGATGAGCGTCTTCGCCCTGTTACCCGACGTCGTGTGCTTGTCCTTGAACTCCTTGATCAAACCATTCCCACCCAGGAGCCACGTCAACATTTTGAGGAAGATACAGCCCAGGCACCATATGTCGTACTGGCGCGTGAAATTCGCCCCATGAATGCCCAGCTCCGGTGCCCAGTAGGTAGGCGTGTGCGCCATGCCGTCGGTCTTCTCCAAGTAGCCCCTCTGTCTCTTGACTGCGGTGAACCCCATGTCGGATATTACCAGGATTCCTCTTTTGTCGCCGTTGTATGGTGTGTACCACAGAATATTATCGGGTTTCAGATCACCGTGGCGCCCAAAATCTCCTTGCAGATTGGTAGGGTTGTGGATCTTGTCCAGTGCCCCTACCAAGCCAAGGAGCTGCTCCGATACCCATTTGACATCCCGGGCTTGCTTTCGCCTTTGCCAGTACAAAGACAGGTCGCACTCGGCCCAGGGAAAGATGAAGTAGAACTTGTCTATGTCTTCTCGCTCGAATGCTGCCAGAAGTGTCACAAGATGCTTGTGGACCGCACCATTGAAAAGGTTCAAATGTTTTCTCTCGTTTTCGAAGAGGTTGCAAATCATTGCCTTGTCTTCTAGAGAGTACAAATTGAGGACCTTCAACGCGAAGAATCCGTTGTTTTCACTTAGGCCAATCTATTTGAGCACGGTAAGCAACAGTGAGCCGGCAACGGGGAGCCGGAATGATGATCAAAAACTGTCACTGACCTTTTCGAGGATCCCTTGAAAGCCATGGAACCTCTGGTCGATGTGGTAGCGATAGACGGCGCTGTATCCACCATAGCCATCGGTTCTTTCATCCTTCAATTTGGTGCCATCTTTGCCCTTTGAGCTCCACGGTAGCACAACCTCCTTGTCGAACTTCTTCTCAAATGCCCGGAAGGATGGACCGTCAACCTTCATGTGGGGTACGTTGAGGTACCACTGCCACTTGCAGATGTCGATTGTGGTTTGTATCCCCACACCGTCGAGACACTCCAGGTACCTCCATTGCTGTGTCTCTTGATCCCAGAGGTATGGCTTAGGAAAGACGGGGTCCTCATAGCGAAGCGGCAGGTTTTTGTCAAACACGCGATCGCGCAGCACTTGGGTGATGATGGAGCCTTTATCGACGAGAATCAGGATAGCCAGCATTACTATGCAGCTCGGGTGCTGCTCGTCCCCCCGTACTTTCCTGCACATCGCTTCCACGTCTTCATTTTCGGGGATGCTGTGTTTGGCTTTATACTCTTTCAACAGTGCCAGTACATCATCCGCGGCCAGGATCTTTCGGAGAATATGCGGTTGTGCTATCTGCTTTTCTGTACCGACATAGCAAGGAAGTTCCTTCCGGAGGCGCAGGTTCAATTGCTGTTCAACGGATCGTTTGTGATCTCGAGCTTTTCTCGGCGGTGGTCCTGGTGGAACGCGATGATGATTTTGCTGCTTTGGTGTACCCGAGCGGCGGCTGGGTACATTTGGTGTATCACCCGGGAGAGGCTCGTTCTCCAAGCGGAGTTCTGGAATCGGTGGGCCCTTTGCCCGGTTAACGTGCGATGGGCCGTCCATCGCATCGAGCGTAACTATCGTCGTTCGTCTGGAGACGGAGCTCGGTGTCTGAGGAGGATAGGAAGGGAAAAGTTTCTAAGGCCTTTCTTATGCTTCAGGCCCAGAGCCTTTTATCATTTCCACCTGTACACTGTGCAACCTCAACTGAGGGGTTTCTCCACTCTCTTCGGCCAGTCAGCCGGGGAGACAGAGGTTTCAATGACGGCCACTGCCGGGGCCTCACGTCAAACGACAGTATAGCCTCACATGAACACATCAGTACTGCAGAATTATCAGGCTGGCGGTGGCAATATTTGGGCTGTGCTGACACAGCCCTCTCTCAAAGAATGGCCATTAATGAGTGTTTGCATAGATACACCTACAATTGATGCAATTGCCACACTGATAGATAGTATCGACCGAAGATAACCGCTCAGGGTAAGGCAGATAAATAGCCTAGCTCTTCATGATTCACCCAGACTTCATTCAAAAGCTGCTCACTTCTTCCCCCACTTCATACAATGGCCCGGTCTAATCGCCAAGATAAGGATCACTCGAATCCAAATGCATAAGCCCGGATATCTCTACCGACGGCGTTCCTTGTCACATTCCTTGCAATTCGAGCAGAATTCAATTGTGATTGTTACAGTAGCCTTGAAGTACACCATTGCCATCTACAATATTTCAATCGTCATGTCATACAATACTATACCGTAATATATAGTTAGCATTCTTCTCTAGAGATGGTACCAAACTTTTGCCGCTCAACAACATCAATCAAAACAACTCGGATGCCTCGATTGTTTGACGGCCAAAATTATCGACCTGAACAGACAAATCAGAACAAATCTCGCACAACATGAACGAATATCAACGAACATCAGTTGTGGATGTGTTGTAATTGGTCACCGAAATGCCCGAAAAAAAACACTCCACTCGAAATCTGTCAAACCTGCAATCCTGTTGATGGCATGGTGCGAGCTTGTCGGCGATTTCAGCGTCGAGCTCAAACCTCAACCACTTTGAAACGAGTATTCGTAGCATCCAACCGACCAAGGACTTCGATATAGTAAGCTTCAACCGTACCCGCCCACACTGTATTGCACAGACTGGGAAATAAATAGAGCTTACTTGTTGCTCTTCCACAGGAGGTACTGCTCCAGTCCTGTTGAAAGGTCCGGTGTAACACGGCGACGGAGAATCCAATGTTGGAGGACCAGTCGTCCCTGGCTCCGTTCGTAGCTTGCTAGCATCGCATTGATTCTCTGAGAGAATCTGTGAGAAAATCGAAACGATTTATGAGAACACATCGACCAGACCATGGATGGGTTTTAGATTCCAATCAACATGACCTAGGCAGGACGAGGTTTCAGCATCGCAAGAGTCCAAATACCTACAAAATAAGCATGATAGCCCTTCGTGGCTGATACGAAACAGCATTCTTCATGAGATCCAGTCCCGGTAAACATTGATATATACCTCTAGCAATACACGGGGTCAGTTCAAACAGCACAGGGCCAAAAAATCAAAAAGACAGAAGTTTGGTATAATCATTCCTGACTCCACAATCATATCGCTTCGTGAAGAGTCCCTTGACAAGTCCCCCATCAAATGCTGACTCGAAATAAATGCTCATGAGAAGAGAAGGCCCTGCACAGAGAATCAAAATCGTCCCGTTACAAGGCGCCCTGATGTACTTTGAAAAGCCCGCTGTATCCGACCAAAAACAAGTTATTAAACATGGAGAACGCCAGTATGAAATTGACACCAGGCCATGACACGTATTATTCCTTCCCTTATAAGAATACCATGGATTTCTGTGACCTTTTTGAAATTTCGTAAAATCATCATGCCCAGCGGGCTTGGTTCCGGTAATTATTATTCATTGGACCATTGTTCATTGTTCCCTTGTTCAGCCCAGTCTGATCGTATGTCCCGTTCGTCATCGATGTATTGGTGTAGGCTGAGCTGTTGTTCGACGCGCTATTAGCTCGTTGTACGTTGCCGTTCCCCATGTTGTAGGACCCGGTGCTGCCAAGTCCAATATTGCTACCACTGGTGGAATCAAATCCCTGAAGATCGAATAAGCTGTTGTCATTGTAGAACCCAGAAGTGACTCCGGCATGAGTGGTTGCCGGGGCCTGGCGCGGATTCGCAAAGCCTTGGCTCGTAACGCTGCTTGTCCGATAAGTGTTGTCCATCGGAGACGCAGAAGTCGTACGCCTAGGCGCAAACCCGAGAGAAGGGGAACCCCGGAATGCGGTATCATTACTCATGAGTGGAGAATTACTGCTCTGGGTCGCGTATTGGGGAGAGTGCGTGACGTGGGAGACAAGGCCAGTCCCTGGTGAGCTCGTACTTGTATTCTGCGACTGGCGCTGGTTCGTTGTGTAAGAGCCTTGCTGCACAATAAAACCTGGTGTTTGGTTTTGAAGAGCGTAGTAATTTGGCGTGTTTGTGGAAGCTCTGTTCTGCTGCTGCGAAGGAAGCGTAGCCATCTGCGGCGTCTTCGAGATCTGGGGTGGAACAGGCGAGGCAGACTGTCCTGGATGCTGTTGCGAGACCTGCCGTGATTGTTGCCGTGCATTCGTAGCTTGTTGAGTGCTGTGCTGGCGGCTAGGCATGGATGCGAACCGCTCATAGTGGGCTTCCAAGCCTTCCACGGGGGCCGAAGATGTATTCACGCTGTTGGAAACCTGCTGCTGTGTCGGTTGCTGGGCGCCATAAGTTTGAGCCTGGTCATTATTATTCTGCAGCGAAGCAAAACGTTCGAGATGAGCTTGAAGGCCTTCAGGTTGCGGCCGAGCCTGACTCGTGCTGTCGTTGGTCTGTGAGGTTGTTTGGTTCGAGATATGGTCCGAGGAGACAACTGATGATGAGAGGTCGCCTGGTGTCCCTGTTGTGCTTTTTTTCTTCATAGGACCGACGTTGGACTTGCGAGGCTTCTTGGCAGGTGGTACTGGGGTCGTGCTGTCCGCCACTGGCGTGGTGTTGGCATGCGGCTGCGGCTGACCGTGTGTGCCCATGTTGAGCCCTACAGTATGTGCTTGGCCCGATGTATCAGGTTGGCGACTATCGACAGAATGGTTGCCGCCCAGGTAATCTGTCGTCTTCGCAGCTGGTTTGTTGTTCTGGCGTTTTCTCTTGGCCCCCGTGATGGTGGACTCCTTCACCTGGGGTGTGACCTGGGGTGTCGTTTGGCTGACGTTTTGATGAATTTCTGGCGTATCTAGGTTCTGTACCTGCGATGGTAAATTGGTACGCTCAGCAGTGCTACTGCCCGCGCGGACAGCGGCCTGGGCAGGTACAGGGGTCATCGTGGCCCCAATTGGCAGTGTTGGTGGAGGTATATATGATGTGCTGGTCCCTGCTTGGGACGCAGGCGGCAGCTGGGCAGAGGCAGAAGCAGCATCATTCGCAGTCTTCTTCTTGCCACCTCTCGGTTTCTTCTTGGTAGCCTCCACAGCTGGTGTAGGCGTGGCATCGATATTGACTCCTGGTTGAAAAGTACTAGTCGTAGTCGGCGCAGGTCCGGCACCGGCTTCTGCCTGTTGTGGCGTGCCTTGAACGTTTGGCTCCTTAGCCTTGTTCTTCGAGCCTTTCGGTCTACCACGCTTCTTGACCGATGTGGCAGGTGTTGAGGCTGGGTTTATCGACGTGAAGCCAGACGGACCAGTCGCTGGCAAGGCACTGGAAGCTGCTGGATTCTGCGGGGGCGTCTGGAGTAAGAGAACTCGGTCCTCTACGCTCTCACCATGCCTGCTCACGTCAAGAACGCTGTCGTTGACGTCTTCCCAGCCCTCGTCATCTCCAGGCTGGTGATCACCATCAGGGCCAGTCAAAATGGTTCCATCTGGGCCTTTCGTACTCTTCTTTATGCCCTTGTCTTTCCTGGCCTTGGTTGCCTTGCTACCTTTCGGCCGACCTCTGGCGCGTTTTGGCGGGGCAGACAACTGGACAACAGGTCTGCGCGGACGTTCGAGATCTGGAAATATTTCCGAGAGCCACCCGACGAACAAGTTACCTGGACCGTTGTAATCACCACTGTCTGGGAACTTCCCGTCCACCGGTGGGGGCGCATCTGGTATGCCACCAAAAAAGGCTAGAGCTTTGCATATTTGGTCCACGATATTGGCATGAGGGAGAGTGCGAAGAAGAGTAAGCAAACGCGCTTGCTCTGTCTTGACCTCGTCGGCTGTGAGATGGGCAGTACGAGGTGGGAGAACCAATGGTTGTGCTGGTGCGTCAGGTTCTTTTTGAGACTTGGATCGGGCATAGTTGGCTCTCCTGTGATGCGATACGTAGTGGTCCGTCTCGGCCATTCTGGCTTGTAGAGCGGTGTTCTCGCTACTACGCTTGGCAGCATCGTATCGTGCCTGGCTTTCGCTGGTATTGGATATATCCATATGCATGACTCTGAAGTTTCCCTTCTTTTCGTCCGTCTTGCCCTTCAGTTTGCTGGGAATGGGATTCCGTACACGGCCATCGCGCTGGGCGCCATTGGCATTCCTCATGTCCAGGCGGAGGCCAGGATGGAGGATCCCGTCGGGCCCTGGCGTACCGGAGCCATTTGGAGTCGTGATGAGCTGCTGGCCGCTCGCTAGGTGTGGGCTGGCAGATGTGGTCTCTCCTGGGTGATCAGAAACAGCTGGAGCAGCTGGTATGGTGTTTGCGGCGGTCGCCATCTGATCCTATCGCAGCTGTGCTCAAGCCATGCAGTTCGAGTCTGTTCTATATAGAAGTGTCAGGATGGAGCTGACTACTTCAATTGTCTTCTTTCAATACGTCGTCATGTTCGAGGCTGGAAGGCACTATTGATTGTGGGCTCGGTGGTTCAGCCGCGTCGAGGGAGGATTCGGGCCCGAACTTTGTCACGTTGGCATAACCCTGGCGAAGGGGAACGAGGGACTCTCTGGAAACCGCGTACGTGAAGAGATGACGGCTGAGCCCCGACCAGGCCAGTATCAGTCAAAACTTCAATGTTGACGGAGTGTGTCGCGACCAGACAGGAGGGGTCGCGCAAGATGGTCGCAGCTTGCGGTAGTAAACGGCCGTCTTCGCTACTATTGATTCTCGGCACGGATTACGAAGGGAGCCCGGGTACGACTGGGCAGGCTGAGGCCGAAGTGGTAGAGGACCTGGGGCTCTTGTCACAACTACACTGTATGGAGGTATGATTCGAGATGACACGATGTTGTTGAATGGCCGGCTGCATCACCACGATTGTGGTCGATCAACTCTTTGGGGGTTCGTGTACCACTTCCCGAACTGGCCTAGTCGACGAAGACAGGATGGCTAGCGCGTGGCACGTCTCAAGCTAACATCACAGCGCCAACATAGGTACGTATAAATATATTGGAAAGTATCTCACAGTATTTATTTGATATATAACATTCAATCAGTTGTTATGTTTGTATTCGACTATAATCCAGTAAGATTCGAAGCCATATGTCAACTTTTTCCTGAAGTGCTGGTGGTCGACTCGAATTAGGTTTTTGGGGTTATTACAACGTCTCTACCACATGGCCAGTGGTCGATTTCTATCTACCGCGCCTTACCGTTTGAGATCCAGGACTACCGTACGCCTAACTTGAAACTAACTTGAACAAGACTGTCCATGATGCTTTCAGATTGCATACAGTTGAAATGCTATCGCGATCATTATTACAAGTTAATTGTGCAGGTGTTCTCACGAAATATAGATCAAATACCGGTAGGATGATGTAACTGACTGCACCCCGTTTTCCAAACGTGCGGCCTGGCTCGGGTCAAGGGCCTTGTAAGAAACATGATGGCTGGGGTCTGTTGCAGCGAGTGTTCCTTGCCTGAGCCAGTGCTGAGCCAGTGCTGAAGCGATGCGATCCCGCTACGTACTTTATGGGACTAGGGATTCAGCGGGGAGCTTGTAGCTCGTGTGGCCAATCACATGAGCGCCTGCACTCAGGCGATCAACGTCAGTCCCTCCTACACTACTTCGAGGAACCGGGCAGCTCGACCATCGCAATCATCCCTATAACATCATGCAGCCATGACCACAAAATACATCTTCATCTCGCTTCCCGAGGACGCGGGCGAAGGCCTGAAGCCTGCCGTTGGCGACAACGGAACCGTCTTGCCTTTCCAGATTCCCAACTTCAAGATCGGCACCCTCGATGCCCTCGTCCAGCAGGCAGATGACCTGAACAAGTTGGAGTCCGCCTGCGAGGGTCTCGTCTCCCGCGTGGCCGACTCGCTCAAGACGCTTTTGGATGGAAATGAAGATAAGATCAACCAGCAGAAGACCGTCAACGACAGTATGTTGCCCTGCTCTTTCCTTTTGCCCTGCTGAGCCTCGGTGCTGATCATATGTGCCGCACCAGAGCCCACCGACAACTACCTGAGGAGCTTCTCCTGGAACAAAGTACGATACCGAGCCGACAAGCCCATTGCCGAGCTGGTCGACAGCCTACAAAAGGAGCTGGTCACGATCGACAACGACCTCAAGGGCAAGCTCAACCAGTACAATGGAGTCAAGAACAACTTGGCGACGCTCCAGAGGAAGCAGACAGGCAACCTGGCCACCAAGTCGCTCACGCCCATCGTGGACCCATCCGTCATGATCAATGACTCCGAGTACCTTGAGACACATCTCATCGCCGTGCCTACAAACATCAAGAAGGACTTCCTGAAGACCTACGAGAGTATTTCGCCCATGGTCGTGCCTCGGTCCGCTTACGAGGTGGCCCATGACGACGAGTTCACCCTTTTTGCGACTACAACGTTTAAGAAGCACAGCAGCGAGTTCCAGCAGAAGTGCCGCGAGAACAAGTGGACTCCGAGACCTTACAAGTACGTCGAAGGCGGTAAGGAGGAGGAGAAGCGCGAATTTGACCGGGTGGCCAAGGAGGAAAAGAAGGTCTGGGGAGAGGCGCTCCGTCTTTCGCGCACCGGCTGGTCGGAGAGCGTCATGATCTGGGCTCACTTGATGGCTCTGCGCGTTTTCGTTGAGAGCGTGCTTCGCTACGGTCTTCCGCTCGAGTATACTCCCAACTTGATCATAACGACTTCCAAGGCCTCTCAGAAAGTCAAGGATGGGCTGGATAAGACCTTTTCCCATCTTGGAGGCAATGCATTCGGACGGGACAAGCGCGGTAGAATCACCAAGGACGATGCAGCACTTTCGTCGGAGATGGCAGCGGCAGGGTTTGGCGAGAATGAGTACACGGCATATGTGTACTATGACATTGAGCTATAGATTTTAGGTGGGAGAGGAGAAAGCATGCGAAGCATTGGGGTCCAAGTAACACCTTTCAATGGACCTATTTTTGAACACTTCTTGCAAGATCGTCTCCGCGATTTCACTCGTGTGCTGGTGTTGAAAGAAGTGCACTAGATTGCAGCTGATATAGCAGCATTGTCTATGCAGACTACACAGCGACAGTCAAGCAAGAGCCATGTGAGGTTGCGTATTGAAGCCAAAGACAGAGCCATGTCTATTGATCCGTAACCGAACCTATCTAAGTGACATATATGAACCAGCCAATGTAAACCAAAAGTCCCTCGATGATGACAACGCTAACGACGCTTCTCCCTCTACTGGGTCTTGATGTAACCCTTCTCGTTCAGCCACTCGACGATCTGCTGCACGCACTCCTCGACGCTCTTCTCGTGGGTCTTGATGGTGATCTCGGGGGCGTCGGGGGCCTCGTAGGGGGCGCTGATGCCGGTGAACTCCTTGATCTCGCCGGCGCGGGCCTTCTTGTACAGGCCCTTGGGATCGCGCTGCTCGGCGACGGAGACGGGGACGTCGACGTAGACCTCGATGAAGGGGAGGGCCTCGTCGTCGGCGCCTCCCGGGCCGGGGGCGGCGTGCAGCTCGCGGGCGACCTGGCGGTCGGCCTTGTAGGGGGAGATGAACGAGGTCAGGGCGACGGTGCTCGAGTCGGCGAACAGCTTGGCGACCTCGGCGATGCGGCGGATGTTCTCGTTGCGGTCCTTCTCGCTGAAGCCCAGGTCCTTGTTCAGGCCGAACCGCACGTTGTCGCCGTCCAGCCGGTACGTCGACAGGCCCAGGTGCAGCAGGTGCTGCTCCAGCGCCGTCGCCACCGTCGACTTGCCCGACGCGCTCAGGCCCGTGAACCAGATGGTCATGCCGCGCTGCTTGCGGAACTCATTGCGCTCCTTGCGCGAGAGCGAGGGGTGCCATGTGATGTTGCTGGAGTGGGCATTGCTGTTAGTTATGATTTTATCAATTTGAAGCGCAAGTCGACATGTTCTGGGCGGTTACCCAGGCCCCAGCGTGGCAGTCGCTCTGCACGACGGACATCGTGATGGTGGGGTTGTGGTGTTTCATGGAGGGGTAATTTTTGGCTTTTCCATCGCCCGACTTCCAGCGCAGAGGGATTGTTCGAATGTACTTACGTCGCCATCTTGACTGTGTGATATGTTCAAAGAATAAGAAAAAATGATTATGGCTCGAAATATGATTGGAATGAAGACTTGCAACCCAACCGATGGAATTTTTATACCGGCAAAACGTCCCTTCAGCACATGCAAATTGTACGAGTAATTTGAGAACCTGTCCTTAATAGCACACTGAGAGAGACGAGAGGTGATAATACAGTACCACTGCCATTTTACTTCCGATCCCGGTCCCACCAGAAAGCGAATACCTCCTGCCCAAAGAAAGATCCTGCCCCGCTAGTTCTAGTGCTCCGGCTGGCCGTGCCGGAAGGGCGATGGCGTGATTGCGTATGAGGAAATTCCCTACCGAGATCCGCTGCTTGGGTATTTAAGAAAAGGCTCGGCGCACCCGTTTTCTGCTGGCCGTCCGCTAGCCGGTGATAGAAAGTGACAGTAATGGATACTGAGCCAATGACGTCTTTCTCTGTGGCTTGGAAATAGACTCGAAGGCCCTTTTTGAGGCTGGTGTATTCGTCCCTACTTCGTACGATACTGTACAAAGTGGATCAGCACACATGCAGTTTTCGGGGATTTCTTGGCTGCCTTTCACCTTGAGCTTGTGGGGCACGATTCTCGTCTTGAAGAGGAAGGGCATCTGCCTATTTCGGAACGTATCTCTGAGCACTCGTCGATCAACGTTACAATCCTTGTTGTTTCATCAGATGTTTTGATATGACTCTTGAGCCTCACGGGTATCAATCAGTGTAGACATGCTCCCCAAGTTGCCTACTTGCTAGACAGTATATCGTGCTGTCACGACCAGTACATGGGAAATGTAGAATGAGATATAATACCAAAAATCTTGCACATTTGAACTCTGGGGTTGAATTCAAGTCATGACAAGGTCAAGGTTGCGATTAATGGCTGGTATATCTCGGAGAATATTTGGCCTATAAGAGACAACCACTGTGGGCACCCAGGTTCGCGAGTCTTATCAGAACAGATCGGTTTTTCCGACGGATTGGCACACAGCAACACAACGAGAGTCTGCATTTCCACTCCTCTTTGATGAGGCTGATGAGTCACTTGCTACTGGCTACAATTTCTATATCTAGTTCTGGTACGCCGAACAGCTACGTGTCTGGTAGAGTTACTTCAAAAGTGCACAAGGCAGTTTTTGAGTTTCCCTAGACTGGACCAACAACATCAACGATGCCGCTATCCAAACTGCCAATGCAGGAACATACCTTCGGAGATATTTGGCGGTGCTTGGTCGTAAAGTCTCATTGTATGAAGGGAACATCCCGCCCGTAGTTCGATCTCAACGCGGGTGCTGAGCATGAACTTGTTATTGAGTCGCCTTGAACTGAGTACGGTATTTATCTTTATATTGGGCAAGAGTCTGCTCAGTGATCCGGAATGCAGATCTAGTTTCAAATCATTGATGTGAGGTAGGACATCAGTAATGCCTATTCATTTAAAATCAAAGACTCATTACCCGCAACATCTCTGAGTATCTTTTCGAGGAAAACAACATAGGTCTCATCAGATCCAGCAGTCGATTTGTGGGAATATAGTCTTTGGTGTTAGTAAGAAATAAGAAATCAGAAATCACGGAATTTCGGAGACCTGAGCTTCGCAAGTTTGCTCAACAGAATTGGCTTTTGATCAGTATGTCCAAGTTTTGAATTCTGGATCTTTGGAGTGGCGAGCCGTCACCCTTCCAATCTGCTTGGAGCGGCTGCTTGAAAGCCAGTATAGAAAATAATGCTTCCGGACAGGGCCAATGATTTAAATGGACTTGTTGCCATACGCCGGCCTTCCAATACTGCAATTGGGTGTTTGGGCTACAAAGTGGTTACCAACGTCCGAATCGATGCGACCTGATCCAAGACCACATATCGCAGCAATGCAGATGGTAGGCGTAGTTCAACTTTCGCGCAGCGACTGGTTCCTGATATCTTTTGTGTGAATTTTCATGTACCATGGGTGACATGAAAATCTCTGAGTGTCGCTAATCATGTGAGGTTCGAAGAAATGACAACACCGGCATGATTGACAACTCGGAGGACTTGACATGACGTTGAGACTTGGCAACAGCCAATAGAGCTTTCGCTGCATATTCAACCAGCGACCAGCACACTCGGCCCTGTAATAGAACATCGATACCTTTACATTTTTTTGTATTCAATGGAGGCACTGCCAGGGGACTCGAGCTATGGGTCATTGAGCTTCGGATCCAGTATCCGAACGAGACGCCCATGAATAGGAGAGAAAACTCAACATCAGCGAGGCACCTCATAGAAACGCTGATGACCACGCCGCTGTCATATTATTAATACAACATCCAACTTATGTACCTGCCTCGTGGTTCCTCAGTGACCAATCATTCCGATGGCAAAAGTAATTACGACTTGAGTCGCAGTCATAGTGGTTCAAGACCCAGTATTTGTATCCACCATCGAAAACTACTGTCTCACATATTTGCGGTCAACCAAGAATTGGTATAATAGGGGAAACTTGAAAAAATCATTCTCCACACGATTTTCGCCGTTATGGGATTGTGAGGCGGCATGAAGGCGCCGAGGCAGATATTTCAGAAGATCGGCGACCCTGCAAATAACGTGGACGATTTGTTCGATCTCAATGCAGATCACAGAGCCATAATAATTGCAGCTTGTTTGGTCACATCTTGTCGGGAAATAGTGATTGGGTAGAGGCTCGCGCAAGGCTGATCGCTATGGGTCACTTGTCAGATCTATAGCAGCGCAAATCATATTCAAGGAGACAAGTATCCACTGTATCGTATAGACACGCGAACCACAACCTGGGAAGTATCGACATTTTTGCGCATAGTATATCGCGACACGGGCCTTCGGACTCTCGGGGTGGCGGGCGTTAAGAACAATCCGCAAACATATGAATCGAATGGCGAGACGGCAAAAGAAATCGAAAAATCAACGTTGTTGCATGCATGATGGATCATGAGAAGCGTGTGCGGACCTGTCGTTATACGGGCCCGCGCCGGATATAGCAAGCGGATCCCACCTCGCCCACCCCCCAGAACTCCGGGAATTTTAGCCCACCGCCGTGCCACCGTTACATTCTTTTGCTTCTTTTTGCATTGATTGAAATATGTGACTGTTCATTGGCTGTTTTCGGAGGCCCATCAAGGGACCATATGTTGCGTGCGGCCGCACTTGAACGACTTCAGGGATGCGTTGGCTGGAGAAAGGCCGTGTCGAGAACCTCATGATCGTTGTTCCTGCGCCCCGGTTCGGCGGTTCTAGTTCCTCGCAGCATATAGAGAATCGGTGAGCTGCCTTGTCGTATGATATTGGCCATCCTCGTCGCAAATGCGACGCTGTACCGCGCGCCCTGAAGTGAGAAGGAACAGAGCTTTGTACGACCAGACAGGCATCGCCGTTGGACTCAAAAGCATAGGAGAGGATCTAACATACAGGTCTGCTTTCACGTCACTGTCATGAAAAGGGCTTTGGTCACTGCATATCTGCATCTAGCCCGTAGTTGACCCATGCGGTGGCACTGCATACGTTAGATACCTATAATGTATGTCCCAACCCGCAAAAGCAATGACTCGACATATCAGTCTTCGTAATGAATCTCGACAGCGGTGAGAGATACGCCAACAAAGGCAGCAAAAGACAGCCAATTATGATGCCTCACAACGATTTCTTTTGAGACATTACAAATCTAGAAATCCCATGGTTCCAGCGCCAAGACCAGAGCTCCAGTCAGGCAGTGGTCTGCGATGGGCTTGAACACGTATTTAGTCCTTGCAGGTATAAACGAAACAGGCTATAATCCACACCTTGATTGCAGACGATCTGTGGGCTCTTTTCAGAGCCCGGAACGATTGCAGCCGCACAGGTACCGATCCCGTAATTGGTGGGAATCGTACCCTACATTACCCATTTTCGCTTCGTGCCGAGCGCTAAGGAGATCATATAACTAAGAGACGATATCGCAGTTGTTATAGTCGGTTCAGCTTGAGATATCGCCAACGACCAGCTGCTCAACGACATACGACAAAAGAAATCCCAACACCGAACTCGCACAATGCTCATCGCTCTCTCTTTCGTCCTTGGTTGGTTGGGGACAGCCTCTGCTGACCCTGATGGCCACGAATGGCAGGCCCCGGGAGACTCAGACAGTGAGTATCACACACACTCAAGACAATACCAATTATACATTCCGCTCACCATCAAACCCTCTAGGCCGCGCTCCCTGCCCCATGCTCAACTCGCTCGCCAACCACGGCTACCTCCCGCGCGACGGTCTCAACATTGACGCCGCCATGCTCACCCAGGCCCTGAGCGACGGCATCAACATCGACCCGGCGACGCTGGCGGGCGCGGTGCAGGTGGCCGTGTCGCTGTCGCAGACGGGCAACAGCTCCACCTTTAACCTGCACGACACGCTGACGCACGACGTCATCGAGCACGACGGGTCGCTGTCGCGCAACGACGTGTACGAGGGCGACGCCCTGACCTTCAACGCGACCGTCTGGGCGCAGACGGCGTCGCACTTCACCAACGACACCATCAGCCTCGAGACGGCGGCGCTCGCCCGGGCCGCGCGCATCGCCGAGGCCAAGGCGGCCAACCCCGAGTACGAGGCCATCAACAACTCGTCGGCCGGGCTGGGGGAGACGGCGCTCTATGAGATCGTCTTTGGCGACAGGGTCGGGGGAAACGCCCCGACAGAATGGATCAAGATCTTCTTTGGTGAGTTGACATTTGCTTGGTCATGTTTGAACAAAGGATGAGATTTGTTGGATTGTCGAACTAACACCAGTTACAGAGCAAGAGAGACTTCCTTTTGCTGAAGGCTTTACCAAGCCCGAGACTCCAATCATGGAAGATGAACTGGCTGCCATGATCGAAATCATCACAGACGCTAGCCCGATTGAGAGTATAGAATAAGAGCATCCATGAAGCAGCGGGATGGATGATTGTTATGCGCCAACGGTGAATTCGGTGTGTAATATCTGTAGATATATACTTCTCGAGTGGGCTATACATTCATAGTTGGAAAGTCAACTGAAAGGGACTTGAAGAAAGGATTGTTTTGGATTACCTAGCCAGACTTTACGACTTTTTATAGACAGACAACTGAATCCTAGTATCCTACCCTGCGCCGCGCGGCCTATCAGTACTTAAGCAACACCAGATTAGGAGACTCAATATGTATAGCAGCCAAACAGTTTGAACAATGCAATATTTTCTGCATAGCTCTCCGGAGTTCATATATCGCACATCAATTCAGTCAGTTTTATGGAATTCTAACGCAAACTTGAAAAGAAAAATTGTGAATAATATGTCAATCCCGTCTTGCACAGAGCCGTGTATTGAAACAAGTGATCGACGCTGAATGGCGGGGTACACCGCCTGAGATTGTGCCATTTGGCAGCAGCCCCACCATGATGAGTCGGCCTGTTAACGCCTAATCATCTACATAACCTTCCTTGCGCAACCAAAGCCAACACTTATAAACACAAATACTGGCACCTGATATAAGAAGAAAAAAGAAAGCTCTTCAAGCATTTGTTGTTGTTCATCTGGAAATTGCAACCAACGACTACTGGCGCTCGATTCATACTGGGTGGAGGAATCTGAGCGCAGTCTACAAAAATCACAGACACAACCATGGTCACCTCGGACAGGCCAGGCTCGTCGGCGCCCGAAGCTGACGCCTCGTCGTCGTCCACTTCCGAGCAGTCGGCCTACAGCGACCTGCGCCGACTGATCCCGGCGCTGGCGCTGGAGCTGGACCACCTACGCGCCGCCCTGCGCGAACACAATCTGTGGCTGCAGCGGTACGGACACACAGCCGCGCGGTCAGAGACAGACCCGTACGGGCCGCCGCCCGACACCACCACCGCCACCAACGACCCGGAGCTGCCGGCGTACTCGGCGTCCGACGTGCCGCCGTACACGGGCGGGCCCAACTCGGTGTCGGCGTCGACGTCGACGCGCGAGGAGGTCCAGCAGCGCCGCGACCAGCTGGTCGAGTGGCTGGGCGAGGGCGAGGACACGCTGCGCGAGTACTCGGCGCGCTTCGCCCAGCTGGGCCGCGAGCTCGACCTGCCGCCCGAGGACATCCTCGGCACCTGGAACGAGGCCAGCCCGGACAACGCCCTGCCCGACTACGAGCAGGTCGAGACCAACGAGGAGCTCATGGTCGGCGGCGTCGGCGAGGTGCCGCCCCCGTATGTCAGGGGGCAGGTCATGGAGAAGAGTCACCGGGGTTGAGAGAATCCGGGGATGTATGTTGTAATGTTGCAACGAAGAGATCATCAACCAGATACTTGAGCCGAGACATCCGGATGGTGTGGAGTTCAGGGATTCTGAATCCTGTGGGCTCTTGACGTGGGATATGTCATGGAGAGAGCACTGAGATGTACCATAGTGTATGTCATCCGCTCTGCTTTGATCTTCCTATGAGATGATGAACCACAAGATTCACTCAAGCGATTAAATATCACATGGGCAGAGCATGCACTTGATAGAACGCTATTATTGGCTTTCTCGGACTAGAATACAATGCTGCTAAGCAAGCATACGGCAACGGCTCGCGTTGCGACTACGGATGCCAGAACTTATTCCGTGTTTCTAGCTGAAGACAGACAGCCCTATTGAGCTACGAGAGAAGGAAAATATAATAAGAACTGTTTGGCTCAAAGTCACGGGAGCGAATCTGGATTCGAGCGGCAATTCTTTTAGGGGACGATTGATGTATTTTATTAATCTGTCACGGCCATCGGTCCCAGGAATGACTACATATCTGATTGTGTTTGTTGAACTCAGGCAGCTCTGCTACGTAGTCGATCGAAATGTTCATTCCGCTACAGTGCATTCCCGGTCCTCCCAAGGGATGCTATGATAAGACTCGAAAGCCATTCCGCTCAAGCGAGGCACCTGTCGAGGACCTCGTTGAATCTGTATCTTTTTCTCTTCTTTTCATGTGCAGTGCACCCGATATGTCTGGGCGGGTCACGAGTATATCCCGGTCCTGGTACCCGACAACGCTCCTTCTCAGAGTCGTGATCCTAAATCTTTCCTAATACAAAGGCAAAGCCTCGTGCTGAAAGCCTGTGGACGGTCATGAGCAACGATAAGCAGGCAGACATTGAACAAGTCTGTTCTTATCGTCCACATCGTTGCTCGTGTCCAGGTATATGCCATATGTAGAAGCTGGTATATGTCGGATAGACCTAGACGATCGGCCAGGTATTCGATCACCAACAGTCGGTGGTACTTGTGATAGACAAGTTAGGAAGTGGGAAGCCCCTTGTGAGACAAGTACTACCTCGCTCGGGAGTATTGAGAGAAATATTACCCAGAGTTGCTTCTTTCCCAAACACACCACATGTTTTGGAAGGTCTCCCCTTGTCGCGTCTACTGCTGTAGGCGCAGAGTGTTGGTGATGATGCGCGTCGACCGCTGTAGTCGCGGGCTTGATGACGAAGCATTCTGCTTATGCCCTCTGAATTTGTTATGTCGCCGCCTAGGTATCGCTAGGAAGGTCGGAGGCTTGGAAGGTGTGTAGGTATGGCATCGAAATCGCGTCGCCATACTGGAAGAAAAAATACTGGAAGTGGTATCTCCATGTGCGTATATATATATGCCATGCTTTCTTCCGAACTTATAGCCCAGCTGCGCCACTTCTCCACGCCATATGCGACACCATTGGCACGACTCGTGGTTCATCCGTCGTCCTATGTTGATAAAAGAATGGTTGTAACGAAACGCTTGGTGACGAGCATTCCGTACTGGTCGTGAGACGAAGGGAAGTGACCATGCGACCGACCGCGGCCCAACTGGACTCAGTATAGATATGGTACTGGGTTGATTGGTGGCAAGGGTGGACGAGGCGGCTGAGGCCGAGAGGGAGGAGGTGGTCGTGGGATATGAATTACGGAGCTATGGTGAGGAATCCTGGGTTGAAAGCAGTATCGGGAGATATTTGCTGGGCGAGGCACTGCTGGCCGATGTTGGCGGAGAGCGGGAAAGAGAATTCTCATTTTGGCCCGACTTGATGGTGGTGATGGTGGTGGTGATGATGGGTCGACGCGTGGCTCAGAAAATTTGGTCTTGGGTGATGAGGAGGAATAGAGTAGAATGAATACTTGAAGGGAAAGTCGGGATATATATATATAAATAAGTGCAACGGCAAAAGAGTCAGAGAAAACGACAAGCAATTGTGGCGTTGGAAACAATTCTTTTACGTTATGTCATGGATGACTGCTGGAGAAAATAATTGTTGTTCAGATTTACCCACGCACCCAGACTTATACAAGAGAACGACCGATAAAGCCATTGTCAAAACGTTTATTTTCCATAATAAGGAAATCCCAAAATAAATGCCTTCTATGATATGGTGGCCAAGGGTGGGGCGCCACGAGAACGTCCTTCATCTCTCGCCCAATGACAAGCCGTCATCTGATAAGTATAGTCTATCGGTATTTTGTGATTAAGGTTATGGCTTACAGCAGATCGAGGGCAGATCATCTAGGTTTTTCAGGTCAGCCATTTTTCGCATGGCTTCGGTACTGTTTGTGGGAAACTACAGGAACGTGAAAAACTCAGTGAAATAGGTACAGCGTGTCTCCTTCTGAAGCTCGCTCATTTCGTGCTGTCTCCTAGTCCATCGACCACACCCGTTGCCATCACATTCCTGTTTGCGCCGCCCGCCAACAAGTCGACTCGCGATGGAGACCGCCCAGGACGGCGACGAACAACCCCTTCTGGTTCAGTGCTTCCAGGAGCCCAACCAATGCATCCGCGAGCGCATGTTCCAAGCCCTCGACCTCGAGTCCCTCTTCGTCCTGGCTTACACCAGCACGACTCTGCACCGAGAGATCAGGAGAGTATGGGACATCAACGCCCGCCTCGGCCTCTACTTTGAGAACCCGATCGCCTTCCGCGACGAGCTGGGCAGGCGCAACGCCATCATCACCGGGGCCTTTGCCGTGCAGTTCTTCGAGCGCGCCGTCTGGGGCGAGCCGAACATGGAGATCATGGTCCGCCAGGGCCGCGACGCCGAAGGGATGCGCCGCTTTCTGGAGCAACAGGCCGGCTATGAGCTTGCGACGATCTTCCCCGAGGGACCTCCTGCGGCCGAGGAGAATCACGACTGGGAGCACTTCCCAAATTGCGTTGCGTATTCCCGTACTGCTCGCGAGGGGATGACTGTCCAAGTCCGGCTGATAGAAACCAAGTGCTTTTCCATGGGAGGCTTACGTAAGTCTGGATCTTGATGTCTGTGTCTTTCCATTTGAAACGATCTTTGGTACGCGCAGGTCATGGAAACCTTGGCTTTGCGAGTGTTTTGAGCTATCTAGCATTTGCAGTTCGAAGGAGGAAAGGTTGTCATCAGATTCCGAGAGACATACTAACAGCAACAAAGTGAACACAGACCTGTCGTGCTTGCTGAACTGCATCACGTCCACGCACGCGTACTCCCTCTTCCCCGCCACGACATTCCTCGACCACCACTTGCTGCGCCTCCGGGATCCCGCCTACGTCAGGGAATCCAGGTACGACTACTGGCAAGGTCGCGGCTGGCGGTATCCGGACCCTGGAGACCTTGTTGGCCACCCAGATTTCTCCTTCCACCTCGAGGCTTCTGAGAATAGTGAGCACAGAGGGGGCCGCATCGTCTCTCGCCTGCGCCAGGTTGGCGACAGGTACACCTGGACCATCCCTCTCGACACGCAGGGTCTCGCGCCGCCTCGGGATCCGCCCGTCTGGCAGGGAAGGGCGTATGACTTCGGAAGAGTCCAATTCCGTTCCATTGGTGAGAGTGGGTCTCGTCAGTTTTATACGACGATTGATTATGAGGTCCCGTTGGTCTTCACGCCAGCATCCAGCATCCGTAGCCATGACCAATCTGAAACTCCAACTCATGTATCGGATTTTGCTATATTAGCGCTCGGGGGAGAGTGAATGACGAGTGTGTTGTCTCCCAGAAAGACAGTGTACTAGTTTTAAGATGCCTTGACAAGGACTCAAGAACAACATGTGGCCAGTGTGGTGACCCGTCCGTCACATACCATCCAATCCGATCCTTGATTGTCTAAATGCAGTCGTGATTAAATATTCTGGGTATTCTATTCTATGATGTACAGATTCTATTCGCGTCGTCTTCGCCTCTTTCATTCCTCTTATTGTACCGGGAAAATGTTCTTCATCATGGCCGCTTGCTTCGGCGACACAAAGAGTCCGGTGGCCTCCACCAAGACAACAGGGGCGTCGCCCTCCTTCTCGGGCAGGGTCTCGATCCAGCCCTTGACCTCGGCCTTGCGGCCCTCGACCTTTGTGGTCTCGGCGCGGAGCACGACGTAGTTGTTGGCCATGGCGGGGGCGCGGTAGTTGATGTTGAGGTTGGCCGTCATGCCGACGTTGTGCGGCAGGGCGCCAAAGGAGCAGCGGGCCATGCCCTCGTCCAGCAGGGTGGCCAAGAAGCCGCCGTGCACGATGCCCGGGTGGCCGCACAGCTGCTCGCCCAGGTAGGTGATGCTGACGAGGCTGCGGCCGCCGTCCTCGACGAAGGCGACGGGCGGCACGGGCACCCGGCCGGGGCCCCGGAGGACGCCGGCCGTCAGGTTGTTGACCCGGTACGGCTCGGGGATCTTCATGTGCGGCCGCAGCTCCGTGAAGCCCTCCTTCTCGCGCAGCTGCCGCGACAGCCAGTGGTCTCTGATGTGCGCCTCGATCTCAGCCTCCTTGACGTCTGCCGGCACGAACATGGTGAGCGTCTCCTCGTCCGTCGGGGGCGTCAGGAACCCATTCAGGGCCGGGGCGGCGGGTGCGGCGGTCATGGCGAAGCCGAGAATCGTACAGCTGATACCGATGGCAATGAAGTTGACGGTTCGTCTGAAGAAGGAAGGATTTGAGCCCGCTGTTGTGTCTGCTCCAGATGCTGCTGTGAGAGAATCGTGTTAGAGAGGCTGTCGATGCTATGACTGGCGATGACGGTTCGGTGCTTACTGGTAGAAGAGTATGGTCGTTGGATATGACGGGACGACAGGTTCGAGACACGACTGGGGTTATATAACCTGGACACAGGTGTTCTAGGAGACAGTCGTCCAGCGCACGAGGCGCGGTATCCCACTCGCACGGCACTCATCTTTTCTTATCACCTCTAGTGGCACTTGGATAATGTGGCTCCCCCCTATGCCTCGGACTTTTACTGCGACCTAGCCGAAGGAGTTTTTGGCACGTTCAACTCCACCGCATACCTGGTATGTGGTACGTAGTATAATGTCCTAGTATCTGATCCGTGGATCCGACTCCGTTGGGGGGTCTGGGCTGGGCGGTCGAAGAACGAGTGAAAGCCCCAACGCTTTCTGCTTGGAAGATGGATGGATGCGAATGCGGCTCCTTTGCGACACTATCGCGGTCAGAGAGACCAAGTCGATTTCACACTAGAGCGTCGGCTCCAAGCGCTGATTTAGGAAGTTGCCGAGGTATCGGTGGATCATAGCTCCGGCGCCGTGTAAGTCGCGAGTCAGTAGAACTGGTAACCCAAGGGCAAAGCGCAGCTCAAATGTTCGTACACTATTTCCATTATTTGAGAAAAAATAATAGTTCGCAATTTTGGATGATTCTCTGTCATGTTCGAGAGACTTGTTTAATATTGAGAATTGCATGTGAAGGTGGATGCCATCTTGAATCTAAAAAGAATGCCGAATATCTCACATGAACCCTTCCTAGGCCATGTGCCGAGCCCCAACAAAAAACAGCCCTTGGAAAGCGCTTACATCATTTGCTTGAAATACCGAGACCCTTGATGATGGAAACAACTCTTTGGTATATGTGGCTTAGCAGAGAGACGAGTATACCCATCATATTGCTGCTCTTGGAAGTCTGGGTTTTATTTATTGCTACCGCACAACCACTTGATGTTAGCGGGTCACAACAAACTTTCAGGGATCTCGTTCACGTTGCGTCATGCTAAAGATGGATCTGCAAGGCACCGCCAGGCCTGCCGCCAGACAGGACCGCCTGCCTAACGACCCTACCCCACCCAAAACCTTTTGAACCCCTGCTGCGCTGGTGGCTGTGACGTGTGTTAGAACTTAGAGCAAGCTGTACGAACTGTGTTTATTACAGGTTAGAACCAACGTCTTTGGCATATGTTTGGGATAGTTCAAGTCCTTAGCTCTTTGGTAGTATGTACTATGGTTCTCTGAGGCTTCTCTCTTGAACAACCAATTGCAAAATAGCGGTCATATACCATGCCAGTCAAAAGGATTGAATAGGCATCAAGCGTCAAGATCCTACATGGATGTAAGTGCAAATGATTAACATGCTGTCAAGAGTGCACCTGCGACAAATGTCAAACAAAGCACAATATAAAGATTTACGTCACGGCAAACACGGCATTGAAAGATCATCAAAAACCTGACAACTCACCCAGTACATAATGTTTACTACTTGTTAGAACCCGGCAACAATGCGAAGCAATGTACATACCATAGGCTAGAACCCCCAAGCTATGATGAATCCGTGGTGAGAGTGACCTTTGCCAAGCCCTGGGACACAGCCTACCAACCCACCATTGGCTGCCAATCGATTCGCTGCCCCAGGAGGGTTCCAGCTTGGAACCCCTCGTACAATGCAAACCAGCAGTTCAAGCTCGCCTCCACGATCTGCAAACTCATGCCATGCTGGACCATAGCCGGGTGTCACATTATGTAAATCATGCTCGTAAATTCCAAGTTATGGATCCTCTGAGGCTGGGGGAACACGACAAGGAGCACATCTCGGGATTATATATAGAGTTCGATCCAACGCAGTGTTCTGACTGATCCCCCTTGAACCTTTTGACTTTCATCTTTCCCCGCAACACCAGCTCGAGCTACCCCACCATCGTCAACCCTCTTCATAGCTTGACTAGCTAGGTAAATAGCTACCCGAGCTCCCGTCTCTTGCCAACTCCTGAATCTGACAAACAGCCCAAAAGACCTCAATCTTACACTATACAAAAGGCAACCCAAACATGGCCACCGCAGATACCGCCCAGCTCTCCGAGCCCCATGCGCCCAAGCCGGCGTCCCTCCAGCTGTACGACGAGATCGAGCACGACCTCAAGAAGCTCCTGCTGCACGAGCGGCACGACAAGGCCAAGCACGAGCTGCCCTACTTTGCGGCGGCCGAGCACGTCTCGGACCACGACTTCGTCGGCTTCCGCCAGTCGGACCTGGAGCTCGTGCGCCACGCCGCCGTCGCCTACGGCCACATCATCTTCGGCAAGCTGCGCATCCCCGCCCTGGCCGAGGGCTCCAGCAACTGCTACGTCCACTTCCGCGCCTTCGAGCCCGAGCCCGGCACCGACGACGTCAAGGCCGAGGTCCACTCCATCCACACCGAGCGCCTCGAGGAGCCCGACGGCGGGTTCCGGTACCGCGCCCTGTTCACCAAGGACGACCCCCTCGAGTGGTTCGACACGTAGATGCGAATATACCCCGAGTTGCTTTCTTTTGAATATTTGCTGCGGCTATAGGGCGGAAGATTGGAATGATATCACCGCCATGGATTAAATACCCTCAATTAAATTGAACAATTATATCATCTTACTGTTGCGTTTCTTGTCCATCCTTGCGTGACGAGCCACCATAGACTTAATTTGCGATCGATGTTACCAGAGGGACAGATGATGAGCGGAATGAATCGAGTTTACAAATGGAAGGTTCGCATCAACTTGAACGTTTTAGTTCATATAAAATAATCGATTAGCTCTGTGCTTCTTTGGTATCTGAGCAATCACTACCACCACCATTTTTATGCTACTACATCTACAGACCATCCTCCTCCTCAGCCAACATTTGCGCGTAATCATCAACCGAGGCGAACGTCGGCAGACCCTTGAGCATCTTCTTCCTCTCGCGGGCCGCCGACTTGGGCTTGCCGTCGTCCTCCTTGGCGGCCGGCGCGCCTCCCTCCTCATCCTCGTCGCTGCTAAAGTCGAGCGACGAGGCGTCGGAAAAGTCGAGACCGCCGTCGGACTCACCGTCCACGTCCATGGCGTCCTGGTCGAGGCCGGCGTCGTTGTCCGAGTCGTCGCCCATGAGCTCTTCAAAGTCGGAGCCCAGCTCGCTATCCTCGTCGTCTTCCTGCACCTCGGGCCGGGAGGCCTTGAGGGCTTCCCAGATCTCGTCCTCGCCGGCGTCGCTGCCCGCGGCGCCGAGCTCCTCGTCGTCCTCGTCGTCGGCCTTGGCCTTCTTCTTGGCCTTCTCAGCCTGCGCAGGCTTGCCGACGCGGTTGAAGTACTCGTGGAAGAAGACATCTTCGGCGGCAACATCCTGGACCTTCTTGTTCCAGAAGTCCGAGGAGTTGAGGTTGCCCGAGGTCTTACCTGGCTTGCCGGACACCAGAACACTGCCCTGCCCAGCCGCAGTCACCGGTTGCATGAGAGAGGCACCTCTCGTGGTGTCCGTGGCCTTGGCGTTCTTGTAGACGAACTTGTCGAGGAAGTTTATCAAGGTGTGGCTGGCAAGATCTGGCTTCTGTGCTGGCTTCTTGCCGTTGAGCAGGCTGGTGGCGTAGATGTCGACCGTAGGGTGGAAGTGTCTCAGGTAAGGCACCAGCTCCCACAAGCAACTACGGTGGGCGTTGCTGTACTCGGGAACTCGCTTGCGACCATCGTAAGCATCGGTCGGCCTGGGAGCGTCGTCCAGTCCATCTGCATTGCCGTTTCCTTCCGACTCGTCGTGCTCCTCTGGCTCGTTTAGCAAAGTGCTGAGATCAGGGAATGTTGCCCACAACTCCATGATCAGGTACATGATACCACACACAAAGGATGGTTGGTGGAGGTTCAGAATCTGGAGCATTCGCTTGACAAAAGCCTTGACACGGCGAAGGTCGACATCCGACTTCAAACTGCGGTACAAAAGGTTCAAATACAACGCTTGCTTCGAAGAGTTCATCAACCGTGGGTCTAACAAGGATTCATATAGAGTACGGTAAAATCGATCCGTGGCCAGGTGCCGGGTAGTGGCCATTTGTTGGATGAGCATCAGGGCTTGTATACTCGTGTTGAAGTTTGAAGAGTGGGTGATGCGGAATAATGTGTCGAGATGGGTTTCCAGAGTCGACGAATCTGTTTCGGAAAAGGGTACAGCTCGGTTGATACCGGTCAAGATGGCCGACACCAGCTTCTCGGCTGATTCCTTCTCAGCTTGTGTGGCCTTTTCCTCCTCCTTTTCCTTCTTGGACGGTCCTGGCGCGCGGCTTCGCTTTTGTTTCTTGAACGTTTTCGTCTTGGGGTCGGGCTTCTCTGTGGCCTCGAATTTCTCCACGTCGCCGAGGTCGCCACTCTTCAGGAGAGCGACGAACATGCCAAAGTAAATCTTCAGGAGCGAGTCGGCTATTTGTGGCTCCTTGCTGCTCAAGATAGTTTGGTTGAGAGTGTTTGTAGCATAATACCTTGTTCGAATATTTTGACCGGGTCGGAAGACAACCTCCTGCTCGATAGTCTTGATCATGATCGCCTTCATTCCGGGGTGAATGTTCAAGAGCTGCAAGAGAAGGTATGACGCTCTTGAAGCAATCTTCTTCTCGCGGTCTCCCAGTTTGTTGACAAGCAATCGAAGCAGGTTGGATTCTTGCTCGGGCTTATCTTTTAACAAGGCGTAGACCATGTCGATAGACCTGACACGCGAGTACTCGATCTCGTCGCCACACCAGACCTCGATTGCTTGGATGATCCTAAAGTAAGCCTCCTTGAGCCAATCCTCGAAGGCCCAAGCAACAAGATGCGCCTTGTTGATCACACCAGGGAGACCTTGCTTGTCCGTCCAAGTCTTGATGTGGTGCTTTTGCAGTGTGCCAATCAGTCCGGGCTGAGTGCCAAATGTTCTAAGGCGTCGATCCGATGGTAGAAGACTGCCAGGGCCCAACAAATCCACCAGGGCGGCGGCTGCTGCCAGAGCCTGGCCACGACTACGCTTGGTAGCAAGTCCGATCAGGTTCTCGAGTGCTTTAACGCTGTGTACCGGCGATTCTTGGATGGCGAGAGTCAGGGCAGAGGTCTTATCGGACATGGTACCGGACGACATGATTTCGGACATGAACTTTCGCGAAGACGATGATGCCTGGGAAGTGCTGTGAGTAGCGCTGTCTTCTTCGAGGACACGCTTGGCGTAAGCCTTCAATCCGGCGATGGCCGAAAAGTATTGACCAACATCATCATCGAGGTTGGGCTCGGGAAGTCTTGTCAATTCTACTGCATGCCAGTCGGGGCGAGGCTCAAATATCTGAGAGAAAGTGTGGTCAGAGAGGATTTCGTCGAAATATGATTTAGCGAGGCTTACTGACCGTTTTCCAGTCACCTTTGGCTATCGGCTGGGCGGTCGATTTCTCGGCCTTTGCCTTTTTTGCTGGAACTTGCTGTTCTTCTTCTGAGGCCTCCTCCCAGTCTTCATCCTCTCCACCTTGCTCGGCTTCCTCGACGTCTTCCTCTTCCTCGGCCTCTTCAGGCTGCACCTTCTCGAATCCGAGGCCGGAAGCGAATTTGGCCAGCTCAGCTTGCAAGGCCTTGTCAAGTCCACCGCCGCCAATGTTCTCGTCGTCAGAGTCGACGTCACCGATCAGATCCAAGTCCTTCTCATCGCCGCCCAGCGCTCTGATCTCGTCCAGGAGCGTGTTGGAAGAGGATGCGCCATTCTCTGCGCCGTTTTGTGCCGGCTTTGGGCCCTTCTTGTTCGACTTGGAATTCTTCTTGTTCGCAATCTTATCCTTGAAGTTATTCTTGTCCTTGAAGTCCTTCTTGGGCTCGTCGTTGCGCTTCTTGGCTGCAGGCTCGGCCTTGTCGTCCTGTCGTTTCCTCTTCAGGTCGGGCTTGTCTTGCTTGCTTTGCGGCGACTTGAGATTTTGCTGCGACTGCTTTTTCTTTGGGCCCTTTTTCGACTCGGACAGCTTCTGATCAATCTTCTCTGTCAGCTTGGACAGCGCGTTATCGTCGAAGGACGCCATGGTGTGATTTTCTGGCAGATCTGGCGCCGAACTCAACGCTGCTCAGACAATGGGTTGGAGTGGTTCAGAGGCGCCTCGAGCCTGCCGCAAAAAAAGTTCAAATGTTCCTGATCCAAAAAATTATTGCGGGGCAGATAATGTTATCGATACGGGAGCCGCTAGGAGATACGACCAATCAGATACTGACGTTTTGACGTCTGAATCCACTTCTACTCCAAGACTGCTGGAGCTAGTCTCTACGTACTGAAGTTTAGGACCATCAACAAGGGCAACTCACGATTGAGTCCATGCCAACAACATTTCAATTGAGAGACTATTTGCGATTTCCATCGTCGAATCTCATTCAATACTTGAGATAAGAGGTTCTTCCTCTACTCAATTTTCCGGACTCACTACGCCTAGACGACTCTGATCATGAGAAGGTAGCCAGTCATGCAAGCAATACGGGCATCATGGATGTCCCAAGTCAAGTCGGCGAGGACATCATCTATACAAGGCCTGCGCTCTTATAGCAGTGCTCCACCTTCCAAATACGCAGACACACGTCGCGCACGACTGTCGAGGTTATGGCTTCCCCCATCCGGTGCCACAGCTGGTTCCGAGAATGAGGACAGCCACTCGAAACTCATCAGAGCCGGCTACCTCCGCCCTTCACATGCTGGCATCTTCCATATGCTGCCTCTGGGGCAGAGGGTGATGGAGAAGCTGGAGAAGCTGATCGATAAGCACATGCAGCAAGTCGGTGCGCTCAAAGTGTCGCTGTCGTCGCTTTCATCTCAAGCGCTGTGGGAGAAGACTGGCCGCTTAGAGGGATACGGTCAAGAGCTGTTTCGCTTGAGCGACAGAAAAGAGACTGGTTACCTACTGGCACCTACCCATGAGGAGGAGATCACATCGTTCTTCACTTCTCACCTCTCGTACAGGAACCTGCCCTTGAGGATCTACCAGATCGGTCGCAAGTACAGAGATGAGCTCAGGCCGAGACACGGCCTTCTGAGAGGGCGCGAGTTTACCATGAAGGACCTGTACACCTTCGACGTCGATGTCGAGACCGCGCTACAGACATACTCCGAGGTTAGGGCTGCCTACTCCAGGCTCTTTGACGAGCTGAAGCTCCCATATCTGGTTGCCGAGGCCAGCTCAGGAGATATTGGAGGAGACTTGAGTCACGAGTACCACCTTCCTTCGTCAATGGGAGAGGACAACGTCATCAGTTGCGACGGATGTTCATACGTTGCCAACGAGGAGCTTGCAGTGTCGAAACCTCGCTCACATGCGGATGGAGACTCGGCACAGAAGACGTGGTATGGTCTCACGAAAGACCGGTCGACTCTTGTTGTGGTCGACTATATGGCACCCTCCGATTCTCAGCCTTTGGTCAATACGCACGCCGTCAAGGCTATTGTGCCAGACCTGGACCCAAGTATTGAAGATGCAGGCGCTGTCTTCTCGCGCAGTTCTGCCGAAGAAAAAGCTGCCATCAAGACGATCCGACTCATCGACCAAAGCTCGAGCACCGAATCGGCTCAGGACTCTGAGGAGGTCATCTCTCAACATCCCGAAACAGGCAGCCCCCTCAACCTACTACAAATCCACGACGGCGATAGTTGTGCACAATGCGAGTCGGGCAAGCTCCGTGTGCAGAAGGCCGTCGAACTTGGTCACACATTCCATCTCGGCACTCGATACTCGGAGCCTCTGGGCGCCAAGGTCCAGCTTCCCGAGAACGTCATGGTCCCCATGCAGATGGGCTGCCACGGCATTGGTGTTTCCCGCATTATTGGAGCTGTAGCAGACCACTTGTCTGACAAAAGGGGCCTCAACTGGCCTCGTGCTATAGCACCCTACGAAGTTGTTGTCATCCCGGGTCGCACGACCAAGGATGAGGACGGCAGTCTCGTGTACGATCATCTCGAAAAGCACAGTGTCGACGGCGAACAACAGTCCATCGACGTCATCCTCGACGATCGGACGGAATCATTCGGCTGGAAGATGAACGACGCCGATACTGTTGGTTACCCAGTCATTGTCCTTCTCGGCCGCAGGTGGGCGAGTGACAAGGTTTGCGAGGTACAATGCCGAAGGCTCTCTATCAAGCAAGACGTGCCCTTTGACGAACTGCCCACCTTTATCAACGACTTGTTGTCAAAACTGTAAGATATTGCTGCTACTTAAGCAGTCCACCCCGCCCCTATAGCCATGTATACCACTGTATAAGCTGTATATATCAATGTACCAAACCCACAAAACTCATAGTAGAATGAGAAATATTGTCTAAAATAGAGATTCTATATTCTGTATTCTATATCATACTGTGTTGTTCTTGTGATTTGCCTGTTACTATTCAAATTGACGGACACCTGAATTCCAGTCTGGTCACTATTCACCAGACATGGCTCGTCTAGTTTGTATTCACAAAAGTTCTGCGCAGATCTACTCAAGCCCTACTAAGTACGTCCATCGACGGAGACAATTCCAATCAAAATATGAAAACAATGGCCTTGTCTTTAAGGTCAATCCGCAAGTCAAAATACCTTGACAAGGCCATTGTTCATCGATTTATTGGACGTCCCTTGACAAGCTGTCATGTTCTTTAACATCACCTACGAGGAACAAAACCACCTTGTCCTCGACGGCTCATCCCGTGGGTATATAAGGAGGCATTCTCCGGATCAAACTTTGTCCAGCATCACCAGTAACCAAACAAGGTTACTTACAAGCACACTTACTCTTCTACAGAACAACCAAACTAACGTCTTCGACGACATAAAGAAAAGGCGGAAAGAAAGAAAAAAATCACGCTCTACGGAAAGTACCACGAACTGTCAACTGTACAGGGAAGACAGATCTCTGCTAACCACACGAAATCGAACGACAGATAAAATGGAGAAGGAAGTGACCATGCCGTCCCGTTCTTCATCCGCCGACGTGAAGAAGAAGAGCTCTAAGATGACGTTCGAGGTGGACCACTACCAGATACTCGGAGTCCAGCGCGACGCCAAGTGCGAGGACATCCAGAAGGCCTTCTTCCGCCAGCTGCAGTTCCCCAAGAAGGAGACCAAGCCGCAGACGCCGGCGATGATTGAGGCCCGCGATCTACTAAGGGAGCGGGCGTACGACATACTTACCAACGAGAAGAACCGTGAGGTGTACGACCAGGATCTCCGCCGCAGTTTCATTTATGTCTTCCTCGAGGCCAACGGGTTCGAGGTCAAGACGACGACGACGAGCCGCGAGATCGTCGAGTTCCTGGAGACGCATGATTTTATTGGATACATGCGCCTCCAGGGTCTGCCTATCGATGGCGCGGAGCTGTCGCTGGATGGGATTAATTGCTTTGTCCTCCGCGATGGGCAGGAGACCTGGAGGAAGTCCAGCCAGGCCTCTCAGACGGAAGTCAAGGACGCGGCCCCGGTCGTGGGTGAAATTAAGACCGAAGCGAGTCCCGAGGAGCCGGCGGTACCTCTTCCGCTCTCCAGCATTCCAGAGGATCGCCTCTCGGCATTCAAGCTTCCGACGATCAATGTCCCAAAGATCACGATCCCGACGATCAAGTTCCCGACCATCCAGTTGCCCTCATATTTCCAGTCTGCAAAACTGCCCGAGCTGTGGAACGTGCTGCGCCTCGTCCTCCTCTTCCTCCTGCTGGCGTGGGTGTTTCTCGAGGTCCCTCGCACGAGCGAAGAAACTCGAAACACCTCCACTCTGCTGACCCTCAACGACACCCAGGCGAGTCACTACGACATCCTGGGCGTCCCCGCCAACGCCACGGTCGAGGATATCCGGAGGGCGCCGCGCGCTGCCGCGCCCGAGCAGCTACACATGGACGACAAGGTTTACGAGCGCGACGATGAAAATGTCAACGAGATCATGATCAAGATCGGAGAGGCTTACGCGACGCTCTCGAGCAGCGCGAGGTGTCTGTACGATCTCGAGTCCGTTCCCGCGGAGGAGCGTAAGTATGCGAGCTGTCTAGAGGGCTACGAGAGTATCCTCGCGGCAGGCGCCTTAATGAAGCAACACGCCGAAAGGGAAAAGGAGCTCGAGTTCAACCAGACCCAGACCACCGAGAGCACCGAGGCGGTCCTGAACGAGACCTGGGCGGAGAACTGGACCGAGCGCGCGCGGACGCTCACCGAGCAGGTAAGTATGATGGTGCCCTGGCACCTCGTCACCGAGTCCTTTTACCGCTTTCTCCAGTTTGTCAAGCGAATCCTGACCGCTGTCAAGGACGCCGCGCTCGCCGCCGGGACCGCCGTGTCCGAGCACGTGGCCGCGGCCAAGACGTCGATTCCAGAGTACCTGAGGGCCGCAAAGGACTCGGTGTCCAAGCACCTCCGGGATGCTGGCGGCAAGGTCCACAAGATTTGCTACAGGCACGAGTCCCTCCGGCTGGTCGTGTTCTTCATCGGCCAGTTGATTGGATTCGATATGTGTAATACGCTTTAGCAGTCACAAGTAGTTAGTTCGCTTAGTCTCTTGGAATAAGATCTGTTTACCATTATCCCTCTGAGATGACATGATTTTGACTTGTGACTTGTGTGGATTTTCAGAAATATCTAAACTCTTCATCGAGACCATTCTTTACGCTTTGATCTATTGTCTACCACACCTTACAGTAGAGTTACTTGAACCTTTTCTCTCCGCTCCAACTTGTACCTCATCAATAAGTCATGAGTTCTGATTCAGAATCAGCCAACCACAGATCAATCATACATACAACAACACAGCGCGCCCCGACTTGTCTTGGGTCAAATCAATTTGGTCAATGTCAAATTCAATGTCAAATCGTCCTCTTCTTTCATTCCATACCATTGTAAGTGTGACAAAGGATTCGCCTTTTGATATGTTCGCTTAGTATAACGCATAAAGAAACCTCCGCCTCCAACTCCGCCCGCTAATTTGAACCGACGCTGGGATCGACATCCTAAACTCAATAGTATAACAGCTCTCGGAAATGTGGCTGCCAGCAACCGAGGAGGCAAAAAAAAAAAAGTCCTTTTGAGTTTGTACAGCATTATGATCTATAACGCACACGATTCCGTGCAGCGCCTCTCGCCAAGTCAGACGTCAAACGATTGACGTCTAGTAGTTGCATTAATCAGTCGTGTATAGACTGCAACCATCTCCCATATCTCTCTTCTATTGGTCGTCTTGATTGCATTCAGGACGTCGAGTCCTACCAATGAGGAGAAAGGATTGTGTCGAGGTCAAAGCGGTGTAAGTCATGCGCGGCAGCCGAAGAGAGGGCTCGAGATACGTTTGCAAAGCGCGCCTGAGCTGATATCATTTTTCTCTCTCTTATTCTCGAGCTCCAATCGTATCGTGACTGAGTAATAGATTGTTTGTCAATCACCAAAGTACAATAGATAATCCATACACTTCCTCTTCCCTGCCACGCCGCCGCCATACGCCCGATCGCAATTTGCACATTTCGACAAGGCCATACCGCATACAGTATATCCTCATCAATAACGTGCTACACACAATGACGATTTGCAGCCCAAGAGGCCCTGGGCCCCCTCCCCTGCCTGGAGCTGTCCGTGACAAGAAGTTCGAGACTCTCGGATCTACACGCAGCTCAACCTTTTTCGAAATTCACCACTTTCACCCCTCCCTCTCATCTTTTCCTGTTCTGCCCACTCTGCAGGCACGGACAATTCTTCTGCTTGACAGCTTCGGGAATGCAAGGTAATGGATGGGTGGGGGGAAGAAAGAAGACCGGGGGGTGGTATTCCAACTGTCAAAAGAAAAGGTGCTTATCGCGCTTCATGGGAAATGCCCAGATTTGTATTTTTCGACCCTTGGGTATTTCCCGAATAGGCACCGCAGCCCCGTGCGTAGGGTGAGAGCACAGAAGGGAAATACCCACACTGGATCTCTCAGAGATAGCATAGATTTATCTCTCCTGCGCCCGATGGAAATATATGGGGAAGATAGGTTGTTATTATTATATTGTGGCTTGCATCCTCGGTCGGAGCACAGCTGCCCCCATGGGATAGTCGCTCAGAAAGGCGATTTGGAATCTGCGAAACCAAGGATGGAGTGTACGGGAGTTTGAGCTTTGGTGTTTTGGCGATGCACCAGCTATTTCTGTACGGCGTGAGTGATACTCTACATGTTCCTATCGCTTGTCTCAATCTACTAATTCCACATCTTGAAGAATACTGTCGGAATTATTGCGATCCATCTGTATCTCTGCACTCGATAACCCGGCGTTGGGAATCTCGCCGACTGGGGGCCCTGCTGCGTGGATCCCCTACTACTGCAGTGTACCACTGACGCGCACGCCTTTTCTTTTGCTTACCGCTTAAGAAGCCGAGCGTCTATCTCGCTTTAGAGATCCGATCAATACCCTGGCAATCTTTAATATGTACGTAAATCATAGCTGCTCATTTATCTTATTGGGCTGAACTCGTCTACTACTTTATTTGCCCTTGTCTGCTGAGCGGCCGCTAACTTCGTCTCAAGGGCAGCGCTGAAGCCCTCCCCGCATTAGTATACGACGGAATGCATACCGAATTGGCACCACAAGCCCGGGCCGAGCGCAGGAGCGCAAGCAAGCGAACGAATGTTGGTTCCCAATGGGCAGCGAAAATCATCTGCCCGCGTCTGTCATTATGTACGTATGCGGTTGTGCATGCGTCCATCCGTCTACGGTCAAAGAGAGAGCAGCACCAGCGCGCGCGCAACACACCTTGTAAGGTAAACGGGCAGGTGGGGGGACCAAGCCATACTACATACCGTCTTCCCACACCACCTCGACTATCGCGCCTTGCTCCATCGAGCACCTGGTTATACGCTGCATACATTAGATAATGGATGAGACCTCCGCATTTTGTGCTCCCTTGCTCAGTTCCAGGTTCGTCTTCATTCTTCAATAAGTACATTTTCTTGTATTATTCACGACTGTCCAATAAGTTTTGCTTTTCAAGTTTCAACAACATCTGGCTGGTATATCAGAGACTCGGGCCTAAGTCGCTGGCACGGCATGGCAACGACACCAAGTGACACGAGAACGAGGTTGTAGATCAACTTGAGAGAAAATAAAGAAAAAGAAAAGAAACAGAGGGGGGGACAAGAAATAAAAAACCAGCAAAGATGGATCTCTCAAAGGACAGGGGCCCGAACCTCATGATCATGGACGTGCTGTTCATCTCGCTGGCCTCGATATCGTGCCTCCTGCGCTGCTACACGCGCATCTTCGTGGTCCGCGCCTTTGGCATCGACGACTGGCTCATGCTGGTCGCCTACGTCTTCTACGCCCTGTACATCGCCAGCGGCCTCATCAGCGCCCGGCACGGTAGCGGCCGCCACGAGGACACCCTGTCCGACGCCGACCTCGCCGTCGCCATGGAGAACTGGTGGCTCTGCTACCTCTGGTACGACGCCTGCATGGTCTTCGCCCGCCTGTCCATCGGCATCTTCTTCCTGCGCCTGACCGTCAAGCGCGCCCACAAGCTGCTCATGTACCTCGTCATGGTCAGCACCGTCCTGTTCGGGCTGATTTTCCTCGGCGTCGCCATCGCCGAGTGCACCCCGCCCGCCTACTTCTGGGACAAGACCATCGAGGGCGGCTGGTGCATGGACACCCGCATCATCGTCGCCCTCATGTACCTGTACAGCTCGTCCTCGCTCTTCTCCGACGCCACCTACGCCATCTTCCCCATCTTCCTCATGAAGGGGCTGCAGATGGACAAGCGGACCAAGTACGCCATAATGCCGATATTGGGTCTGGGCTGGGTGTAAGTCGAAAAGACCCACCAACATGGTAATCTCTACTGATCGTTATACAGAGCCAGCATAGCCGTCCTGATCCGCTTCGCCTACCTGACGGCGCTGTCCTCGGCGGACTTCACCTACGACGCCATCACCATCGCCATCCTGTCCTCGGGCGAGCAGGGTCTCGCCATCACCGCCGGCAACCTGGTCACGCTGCGGCCGCTCTTCACCCGCAAGTTCGGGCTCTGGAGCTCCGGCTCGCGCGAGGGCCGCTCGGGCGGCCACCCGCACCCGCCCACCATCGGCGCCCTCGACAGGGCCAAAGGCCGGGCCGCGTCGGCCGCGTCCGACACGGGCGAGGTCGGCCTGGCGACGCTCCTAAGGGGTTATGCTACTGATGAAGAACAGGGGATTCATATGAGGAGCCATGGCCGTGGTGATGCGTTAGACGGCCAGAGTGTTGATCTAGAAACAAACACATCCGGGGCGAGCCAGAAGCGAAATAGCAATGTATGGTGCGCATCCGTGGACGATGACGCCGAAAGCCAGAATGAGCTACATTCTAAAACGTCAAGGGATACATTGGAGGAAATATCAAAAGCAATGCCCGCAAGCTTCCTAGTTAGGGAGGGCAGGGTTCGAGATAGTGCCGGAACATAGTGCATGGTTCGGAATCACAATATAATGAGTTATGACATGACTTGAATGTGTCATCCTGCAGTGACTACGTGTGCAGAAATGACCGGAATCACCCAAGCAAATAAGGGCAAACTCATTCAAGCAAGTTGTTTTTCATTATTACAGTATTAGCTAGACACCTCCTCAAGTCACTCCGCCAGTTTTGTTCTCCCGTGATCTCCATCTGTTCACCCCCATTTTTGAAATCGAGCAACCGTAATTCCACAAGCGATAGTTCGCGGCCCGAAATGTAAAACATGGTTCGTCCTGTCCTCGCTCTTCAAATATTCCCCATCTCCTCTTCACCTCGTAATCTCAACTCGATGCACTCAGAGTTTTCCCAACGCTTCTCGAGCAGCTGTAATTGAACGCTGAGCATGCTCGTATCGTCGGCGTTTGGCTCCCTCGACTTCGTCTACAGCTTTACGTTTCGTGGAAAGGCTACTCTGGAGTGCTTTGGTTGTTTCCAAAGCAGTCTTGTACGCGATAGAGATCTCTCGGCAGTCCTTTTGGAATACTGCGGATACCTTCCGTAAGTCCTTCTGTTGTCTCTGGTACAATCCAGCCGCAATCTTACGACCATTGCGTTTGTATTCTTCGACAATATCGTTGATCTTGTCGTCCCTTGACAGAACTTGTCGAACTAGTGCCTACACAAAGTGTCAGAAAAGTCATTGTTGATCCACGTATCATACTTACAGTTGTTATGTCGTGCATCGTGTCTACGAGACCACTTGTAGCTCGACCAATTTCTGCTTGCCAAGAGAGGCTATTCCTCTCCTCTGCCGTCTGTGTCTCGTTTCCAACTGCTCTATTCCGGTACTCTGTCCGGTGCGAGGAATTTTGGCCCGAGTCCCGTCGCTGCGTTTTTCCCCCGGGGAGGAAGGGAACGAATTCGTGACTGCCATCAATCTTGAAGGCGAGATCAGAAGACTGGTATTCATTAGTCCGCTGCTTATCATTCTGCAACAGTTCTCGGCCAAACTCCACGGCTTGGGGATGTAGAGTTTGTTGAATTTCACTGCTTTGGTGCTGGGCACGATTATCCGACTCAACATCAAATGTTCCGTGGCTATCATCGTTCTGAGTTCTGTTGGGCTTTCTCAGCAATTCTTCAGTAAAATTTCGGGCTTTTGCTTGAAGTTGCAAAGCCGCTTCGGCCTCGTCTCGAGCTTTTGCCTTTCGTCGGAGTTCATCTACAAACAATGATTCATTTTGTTTGTAGTTGACAATTCCTGGAGAGAACACGTCATCGTGGTCTAGAACACGGGCTTTTGCCTGTACTCGAACAGCCGGTCTCTCTCCGTCTCGAGCTTTCGGTTGTTCTTCGCGTTGTCTGGCAAATTTTGGACCACTCTCTCCTGGCTTGATACGCCTTTGGGGAAACACATCATCATGGTGAGGGCCGTGGACGCGCATTTGTCTGTCGTTCTCTGATCTCTCCAATCCCGGCATCATGCGATCGCTCCGAGACTGAGAGTGATCCATAGGAACTCTCATGTGAATACCTGTTTGTTGTTGGCCGGATACATTTTGGTGGAAGGTGGGAGAATGGATGTTTTGAGGCAGCAAATGTTGTTTGAAAACTGCTTCTCCTTGAAATCCACGAGACAACTGGACAAGTTCAGCCTTGGACGCGTGGTTTGGAGCTGGAGGCGGCAACTGAGGAGACTCAGTAATCTTTAGTGGGTGAGGGCTTGTCTGAGCAGAGTGGTAGCTCTTAGACGTTATTGACGACTCGGCCAGAGGAACCTTGGGGTCAGCCAGAGCATCTGATCTGACAAGAGTTGCCGCAGAAGTACTAGACCCAACTGAGGAGATCAGAGCTTTGGGCTCATTAATGTCACCGTGCCGTCTCTCGCCCTGCTTAATAACGGCCGTGACGATGGGGGATATGTCCTGATGCTTTTGAATCTCCCGGTTCTCAACCACGGTCTCATGTATGGTTTTTTCCATTATTGGTGTCGGCGTGTCCTCAGAGCTTAACATGGATTCATCAGACAGAACTATTGTAGGCGGTTCCAAGTTTGGATGCGTCGTATTCTCTGTCGATGATATCTCAGATCCCTTCATCTGGTCGTTGGTCCGAGTTTGTGGTGCTGACTGGTTGACTGCATCAGGTTTCTCTGCAGGATGAGTTATTACCTCTGTATGTGTCGATTGTCTTGCTATCTTGCTCTCACGATCATCGTGGTTGTCATCCTCAGCGATGGATCTCTTGCGCTTGAAATCTGTTGGCTGCTTATCATCCTCACGCGGAATAGCATCCTCTTGAGCAACATTCGTCTCAGTTCGGCGGCGCCCACCTCGTTTTCGAAAGGGGAGCTGCTTTTTGACCGGCACACTACCATCGGACGCCGTTTCAACCATCGGCGTGGATGATCGCTCATCTGCAGAAGCAGCGACATCATGTTCTGAGTGGACTTCCTCGTCAATTGCCGGACCCCCGAATGCTGATTCTCCATCGGTCTCACACATCTCGCCCGCAGCATTTGTTGTTTTCGATTCTTGCGGCTTATCCCCAGAGATGGGGTCAAAATGAACAATACTTGGGCTGACCAGAGCCTTTGAAGGCGGCGCATCGCTCTCCGATGCATTGGTCCTACTCTTTGCCGGTCTTCTAGGTTTTGTGAGATCCTGCACATTTGTCTTGTTCTGATTAGTCGCTTGGGGATTCGAGTTTCCAATCTTTGATGTTTCGACGATCGCTTTGGCCTTGAGAGGTCTTTGCTTCTTGCTCGGAGCTGCTATCTCGCCATCTTTCTTCATTGTGTCAACCAATTTGGGCTTTCTCGTGCTGACTGATGATCGACTGTCGACTTCCTCCATGGCAGAATCCTCGATATCATCGATCTCGAGGACCGAGTTCTCTTTTAGTTCTGGAATTACGGAAGCCTGCCTTCTTCCAGGTGGTCTTGTGGCAGATTTTTGTTGAGTTGCTGTGGATTTTCTGCGCTGGGACTTGCTCGAAACTTTTTTCGACTGCTTCACCATTGGTGTCTCTGGCTGAAATTCGAGATCAATTGCATACGGATCGTCGCCGTCTTCGTCAGACACTGGTGCCTGAATGGCCTTGTTCTTCCGCTTCTGGGTTTTCGAAGATGTTTTACTCTGTGAAGCTGCCTTTCCACGGGGCAACTTACCCGGCTTGGCGTCCGAAGTTTCCTTAGTGACTTCCTCATCACGGGGTTGGTCCGGAGTCTCAGTGAAAGGTCGCTTGGCGATTTTGCCTCTACTAGTCGGCTTGTTTTGTGATTTTTGCTTCGTCCTTGCCGATTCATTCTCTTGGGTGGCTTTCTGAGCGGCGCGACTCTCATACAGTTTGTGTGCTAGATTGCGGCGTCGTACGGGGCTTGGGTTGCTTCCATTTCCTGAACGCTGATTGACCGATGACTTTGTCGCAGTGCTGTGTGGGCTAGGACTATCACTGACTTGCTCCGTCTCTTCTTTCGGGGATGCCTGGGTTCCTCTGGTTTGTGAACGCGTGGCAGGCTTTTTCTGACCCAGTTGCTGCTTTGAAGGGGCGGTTCGATGTCCATTCGTCTTACTAGTTTGACTTGGTTCGTATGCACTCCCGCTGTCCGAAGGTGAAGGATCTTCAGGCTCTGATGCGACTTCAAGCTCCTGATTGAAGGCTCCAGAGGTTTCAGCGACGCTCTCATCCGAATCTGTTCCTTCTGTGTAGTCGAGAATCATTTCCTGCGGGTCAAACAATGCTGGTGTCGGATAGGACATGATTGCTGCTGACGATCCTCGTGTAGCAGGGCGAGGTGGTGAAGCATTCAACGTGTTGGGCGCTTCGGCAGAGTTGGAAAGTCCCGCACTCTCCTGTTGTGACAGTGATACATTCATCAAGGATGGAGGGAGTCCTTCGACATCCTCGTCGTCGTCGTTGCCACCACTATGCAGAGAAGATTGATCGTAACCTACCATGGATGCTACGGTCGACGAACCAACATTCCCAGTGCTCGGTGTGTGACTTTTCAGTCGAGTTTGGTAGCTGCTGTCTTCGCTCTCTGGAATGTCTTCCGACCTTCCTTCAGGGTATCGAGGCAGCATTGGTGATGTATAGCTGTACGCCTGTGTCCAGCCGCTCTCCTCAAGTCCACCGTCATCCATCCCGTTACTCTTGATGCGAAACTGAACAGTCTCGAAGCATGTATGGGGAAAGAGTAGACCGAACGGGCGTAGAATTGTCAATTGCTGGAAAGAGGCCTGCTGTCGGCGCAGCTAGGTCGACAACTCGAAAGTATCTGGGAAGGAAGACTCGGGTGGCCGAAGTGGCATTGTCCCAAGAACAGGAGAAGCTGGTCAATTTTGGCACTGTTTCAGCTGGACCTGCTCGTGTAGTGGTGCCTGGGAAATTTCCAAGCTCGATGTTTTCGCGGAAGGAGCGGCGGATCGCCAGTGACCAGCCTTGGGGTTTGCAATTTTGTGACTAACCATACTCGCGCCTTCCCATTCGAAACCTGGGATGGGAAGGGCGGAAATACGTACGAAAAAACATATGTATGTCGAGGGTCATGCTATGTCATTGAGCCATCTAACTCTGCAAACCGATCATTTGCAAAGTCCAAGTTGTAGGACTATAGTATATACCCAACAGGCGAGTCTGAGCACAAGGATGAATCCAGCAGCTAGTATAGAGAGACGTATAGACAAGGTAAAAGCGTAGTATAATGGTTCCAAACCCCATCTACCTAGATATCTTCTAACAACAAGCGGCCAAGATATGAGTCCAGAATGAAATCATACAAAAAGATCCATCCGCACTAGCTACTGCATCATATCCTCATATGCTTCTTGCCGATCCAGAATAGAATGGGATACTGGCAGGGACAAGGCGATTCTACACGGACAACGAAAGATAGTCCAAAAGAATTGCACAATAATTTTGCGCATGATAATGGCCTCCTGCTCTGGGAGTGGGACATGCCTTACATCAAGCCAAAGCAGCACTCAAGCTTGAGAGGCATCGCGACTCTCTCTACAAAATGCGCAATCATGTGAACTTGATTCGAGATCCGGTCAAGGACTGCGAGTCATCTGCGGGTTGACCACTTCCTTCCGACATGATAGCAATGACAAACATAAGGCGTCTATGCCTATGCCTGTGGTATTCAAAGTGCAATGAACACCGAGCTGTGATGATGTAGCGGCAGGGCACTGCAATCGCAAATGCATTGCAGCCGCGCTTAGACTCATCCCAAGATATGAGGAATCACAGTAGAATTTACATAGCAGCGCATGATGGAAGAACAGTAGTAAATAGGTATGAAAGTATCGCTGCCTTGTGGCATTCATTCAATTCGCTCATGTGCACAAAAAGCCCAAAGATGCATCGAAGGGGAATAGCCGGCATGATGCCGGTCGGTCTCTGAGGCCGTAGCTGACTTGATTCAGTCTGCTGATGTTTGTGACGAGTCCACCTCGCTTGCTATCCGCAGAGCGTGGTGGTTTACCTCGTGCGATGTACACGAATGCAAGTGTTTCCATGAAAAATATCAACCCATGCCATCCAGCCAACGCCGTAATCATTTTGCCTCAATCGTGTTGTTGTCATTTTTTACTCCTTCGCCCAGCCCCAGCAGTCCGCAATGCTAGTGAAAGCATTTATCGGACAATACCGTCGAAGCGAGACTTGAACCACTTGACGGTCTCGTCACGGTTGATCTTGTGGGAGGCACCGATTCTGCCCTTGGCACGGCGGCGGCGGGTGATGCGCTCACCGGGACGGGTCATGCAGCAGTAGAAGTCCATACCGTAGATACCGATGGCGGGGTCGTACTTGATACCGAGATCGATGTGCTCGGAGATACCGAATCCGAAGTTGCCGGTCTCGGAGAAGTTGCGCTTGCGGAGCTCGTACTCCTTGACCTTGAGGCCACGCTCGAGAATCTCCTCGGCCTTGGGGCCACGGACGGTGACGTGGACGGAGATCTTTTCGTTACGGCGGATACCGAAGGTACGGACGGTGTAGCGGGCCTTGCCTGTGGAGGGGATTTTGTTAAGTTATGCGACGCAGAGAGTCTCGGGAGATTGGGAAAACCTACTGTAGACGGGGGTCTGACCAGACAGCTGCTCCAGCACCTTGGCGGCACGGGTAAGTCTGTCACCAGACTCACCAACGGAGATGTTGAGGACGAGCTTCTGGATCTTGAGCTCCCTCATGGGGTTCTGGGCCTTCTCGGACGACTGGAAACATGGTCAGCAAAATTGTCGACAAATTCGAATTTCGCAATAATAGCAGCGTACCATCTTGGCTGTTGGCGGTTAGTAGTGACCGTGGGGATATGGGTCGCTGTGGTTGGTGATCGATGGAGATTGACTTTTCCGGAGAAGTTCGCGATGGCCAAAAGTTCGAGAAGTTGACTGAAATTTTGAGGGTTTTGGGACCCTCTTGTGGGCGTGGCCCGTGCCCGCACTTGGAGAGACGACCACTGGAGGGCAGCCGGGTTGGGGACGAAAGAGAGCTAGTCTCGAAACAGCATAGACTCAATTCAGCTCCAGAATTCCAGTGCCCCACTCAACATTGTGGCTTGAGCTCTAAACTCTCAGCCTCGAGGCTGCAACTGTCGGCTGCCTTACGCGCCTCGTGAATTATTTCGCGGCTTGGACCTCTACCTAGCCTCCTCATACCAAAGTCGAGATCTTGAAGCTATTCTGTTCACACAGCATCGCCGCCAAGGACTCGCAACATCGTGACCTCGTCACGACTCCAAGAAGCCAAATTTTTTGAAAAAATCAGAAAAAGAGTAGCTCCCTCAAGGGGCAAACTCCTGATACCATGTCGAACAAGCAGGGCAAGATGGTGAGTAGCTCCCCGTTTCCATGCGCGCATGTATCTCAACGTTGACATTGTAGGCTGACAAGACTCTTGAATCTAGGCCGGTTACGTACGTACAAACTACCACCGCGACGACTCTGCGCGATCCCGTCGCGCAATCGCCACACCGATGTATACTGACTTGTGTCGCAGATCAACTACCGGATGAGAGTCACTCTCTTGGACGGTCGCCAGATGACTGGCCAGATGCTGGCTTTCGACAAGCACATGAACCTGGTTCTCGCCGACACCGAAGAGTTCCGCAGACTCAAGCGCAAGACCACCAAGCCCGCCGCCGTCGGTGGCTCTACCCCTCAGACACAAACGATCGAGACAGAGGAGAAGCGCACACTGGGCCTGACCATTGTCCGCGGCGCCCAGATCGTCTCGCTTTCCGTCGAGTCGCCTCCCCCGCAAGATCCCAGCACGCGCCTGGGCAAGACCACGACCGGCGGCCTTCCCACAGCACTCACATCCGGCCCCGGAGTCGCCAGACCTGCCGGTCGCGGAGCTGCGCCCTCGAGCTTGGCTGGACCTGCTGCCGGCGTTGGTGCCGGAGCCCCGCCTCAGTTCCCTCCCCAGTTCCCTGGCGCCCCGGGTTTCCCCGGCCGAGGTGGTCCCCCGGTTCCTGGATTCCCCGGTGCTCCTGGCGGTTTCCCCCCTGCTGGCTTCGCTCCTCCTGGAGGCTTTGCTCCTCCGCCTGGATTCTCTGGTGGCGCCCCGCCCGGCTTCAACCCTCCTGGCCGGAGATAAGGAATGGCTTGTTATGAAAGGATTATGAGGACAAATGCAGCTTAAGAGGATTGGAGGAGAATCGCGCGTGGCCTGAGATATTCGATCCATCACAATGGCGTTTGGGCTACTTCAATGTTTGCACCATGAGTTTGGACGCGCATCTTTCGAGGAGAATCGGCGTCTGGAGCAGTTCCTTGGACAAACCCTCCAGGAGAACAATGTACCAAAGATATCTGGCAGCGGAAGACAAAATGAAAACAAAATAATGCTCTGAACCGAGAACTGCTTCTCCAAAGGCGACACCGTGCAAATCGTTCCTACTTGCAATAAGAAACTTGACCTGTGACCATATTGTTGAATTCATAACGACTTTTTTTTATTTTGTTAGAAGCAAGAAGATGGCGAACAGGGCTGTGTCACTTACTGTCATTCTGGAGGTTAACCTCTTTCAAGGCCATTCAGTTTTGATAATCAAGTTGGATGGTGAATGATAGGCTGTAGTCAAAATACGTGGCACGGGAAATTTAGTTTCACACAACTATGCAACCATTCATTTCGGATGACCATGGTCTGAATAGCATTAGGTAGGAAAGGGTGTTGCTTCTACTTTGGGCCATCGTTTGTTTAGGCGATGTGTAGTCAGGTGTTAACACTAATAATAGTAAATTACTATCTGAACCTATCGCTAAAAGGATGCGTACACCCATCGTTATGAGGTTGAAAAGCCATGCCGAGTCATCTCACGGTATCTTGCTAGAAGCACCGATGTTTGCTGTCAAGGAAGTACATTAAGCCTTGCTGATCTTGCAAACCAGGTCGCTTCCGTCCACGGAATCACCCTCCTTGACCTGGAGACCTTCGACCTTTCCATTGTGCGGAGCAGAGATCACCATCTCCATCTTCATGGCACTCAAGACAGCGAGTGGGTCACCCTTCTTGATCTCGGAGCCTTCCTTGACTCTCAGTTCAACGACAACACCAGCCATCGGGGCACCAACTTGACTACTGTCGGTGGGGTCGGCCTTGGGTCTTGAAACATTCTCGACGGAGGCCTTGTTGTCATCAACGGTGACTTGGCGAACCTCGCCGTTCATCTCGTAGAACACCTCACGCGAACCAGTGCTCTCGGACAGAGGGCCAATGGCAAGCATCTTGAGGATCAGGACCTTGCCCTTCTCAAGCTCAACGTGGAACTCCTCGCCAATCTCGGGCTTCGACAGGAAGAATCTCGTCGGGAGAACCGAGAGATCGCCGAATTTTTGACAAAAGGCTCGGTACTCATCGTAGACCTTGGGATACATCAAATACGAAGCCAGATCGCACTCTGTAACTGGTCCCCACTTCTGGCCAAGCTCGGTGCGGACCTTCTTGAAGTCGATGGGGTCAAGGTACAGACCAGGGCGCTTGTCGAACTTGCGGCGGTTTCGCAGAGCCTTGCTGCGAAGGGGCTCAGGGAATCCACCGTAGGGCTGGCCCATCATACCCTCAAGGAATTCATACACTGAGCCAGGGAAGTCAAGTTGATCGGCTCTTTCGACAACGTCCTCGGGCGAGAGCTTATTGGACACCATGAACTGTGCAAGATCGCCCACAACCTTGGAAGTAGGAGTAACCTTGACAATGTCACCGAGAAGGTCGTTGGCGTGCTCGTAGGCCTTCTTGGTCTCAGCCCACTGAGATCCAAGACCGAGTTGTTGTGCTTGGAACATCCTGCAGTCAAAAGTTAGCATCAAAGCATGATGTAATTGCATTATGCTATCAATCTTGATCAGACATTTTGGTGACTTACATGTTGGTTAGCTGGCCACCAGGGATCTCGTGCTCATAGACCTCAGGGTCAGGTCCGGCGAGGTGAGCCTCGAAGGGGGAGTACATCAGGCGAAGCTGAGCCCAGTAGGTGTCGAGAGCACGGACATGAGCGGGGTTCAAGCCGGGATCAGCCTCGCTGCCCTCCAAGGAAGCAATGAGGGCGTTGATGCTGGGCTGAGATGTCATGCCCGAGAGACTGTCAGTGGCGGCATCGACAGCATCAGCACCAGCCTTGGCGCAAGCGACCATGGAGGCAACACCAGTTCCAGCAGAGTCGTGGGTGTGGACGTGGATGGGTAGCTCAGGGTACTTCTCGCGGATCGAGGAGATGAGGAGGTGCGCGGCGTGAGGCTTCAAAACACCAGCCATGTCCTTGATGCCGAGCACATCAATGTCGAGAGCAACCAGCTTCTCAACAAGGTCCATGTCTAGAGACCCAGAGTTAGCATTGTCCAAGGAGAGTAATAAAAGTCGATTCTGGGTCCGGGAGATGAGGATTGGGTTCCAGGCAAGATAACAGGACAGGGGAAGAATTGATGTGTGGACATGTCTCCCACGAGAGATTCCTAGGGAAGGGAGAGGAATGATTTCTGAGAAAGAGTCACCAAACAGGATGGTCGTTCCTCTGAAAGTGTCCTAGGACAGAAGACTGTCTAGAGTCAAGAATGACTGGGAATAGGAGTGTGTCTTGTGGAGAGCATCCTGGGACAGGAAAAGTGATCTTGGGGGAGAGTGTCACGGAAGAGGAAAAGTGATTTCTAGGAGCGTATCCCGGGACAGGAGGGGTGTTCCTTTGGGAGACTGTCCCACGACAGGAGAAGTGATTTATGGGACAGTGCCTCAGGATGGGACAGGACTTGACTTTTGGGATAATTTCTCAGGCCAGGAAGTGTTCTTGCGAGAGACTGTCCCAGAACAGGAGAAGAGAAGTGATTTCTGGGACAGTGTCCTAGGACGGGACAGGAGAAGTGATTTCTGGGAGAGTGTCCCAGGACCGGAAGAGTGTCCGTCCCTGAGGAAGAGTGTCCTAGGACAGGAAAAGTATCCTTGGGGAAGAATGTCCTTTGGGAGAGTGTCCCAGGACAGGAAATGTGACTTTGGAGGGGAGTGTTCCAGGACAGGAAAAGTGTCCCTGGGGGAGGGTGTCACAGGAGAGGAGTACTTACAATAAGAGAGCGAATACTTGGACTTTTTCTTGTTCTGGGGTAAAAATTAGTTGCGGTTCCAATGGTATGAATGGTGTCCTTGGTAAGAGGATGGCGAAGGGATGTGTCGACAAAGGAGAGTTCCAAAAAATCGCTTGATCTAAGGATTAATCGAGCGAAACGCTCGATTTGGCCAAGGAGGCGACCCTGGCAGAGTGCTTCTTGGACCGGAGGTGATCGTTGAGTCTTTGCATTGTTGCGGCTGTGTAGTTGCAAGCTTCACAGTGATACTTCCGGGTGGCAACATTCTTGTCAAGGGAAACCCTCTGTGCGGCAGTCTTGATGACCTCCCGACGGCGAGGGAGTGGCTGGAGACCCTTCTGGAGTGCCTGACGGAGTCTCTCCTGGTCCGATGGCTTCATTGCGGCCACATTCCTGAGGTGCTTCTTGCTCTTGATGTGTTCCTTGAGGTTGGCCGGGGTGGCACAAGCCCTCTTGCAGGCACTGCAATAATGTTGCTGGGAGGCAATTTTCCCGTCAAATCGTCTCTTTCGTGCAGGATGCTGGGTAATATTCACCACGCCAGCCACCTTGTTGAGATGCGACTGCCTCTTCTTGTGTTTCCTCAAGTGTGACGCATGGGGAAAGTTGACCTTGCAGGGCTCACAAAAGTACTTCATGGAGGCATAGCCCTTCCTGGTATCTTCGCGTTTCCTTTCCCTGTTCCATTCAATCCTGCGCTCATTATTTGCAGCCTCGAGAGCTGCATTCTCCTCGGGTGTCAGCTCCATTTGATAGTCTCCCGGCGGTTTCTCGTAGAGGCAGCTGTGGGAGCAGCAACCGTCGTACTCTAGCGTGTCGATGGCCCAGGGACAGAGGAGAGGCATGCCATAGCTCTTTGTCCGGCTTGCTATGCTCCAAAGAGTGAAAGAGAAGACAGCCTCCAGGAGGAAGAAAAGGACACGTGAACCATAAAAACCCTTGGCACAGGATGACATTGGCGCCCAACAGAGCAACCCAATGTGGGACATGATGTAACCATTGTCCAAGCAGCGTTTGAGACGCGAAGCCAATACTCCGTACTCGCCCACATAGCCCTGATAACGACTTTTGAAACCTTGCTTGGAATCGGTTGCACTGCCAATGTAGATCTGGGGACGGTGGCCGTCCTTCTCAAGCAGGATGAGATAGACCCCGAGGACCTTGTCCTTGAGGATGAGCGGGAGCGTCTCAAAGAAAGCAATTGTGGGAGGGGTCTCAGACTGAAGGACGTCGAGAAGGCCAGGAGCGAAGGAAAGACCAGCACCGAGCATCATCTCTCCCAAGACCTCAGAGGAGGGAAGAATGTGGTCGTACATTGCATTCTTGATGGCTTTCGGGGTCAGGGAAAGACAGGTCCAAGCCAGCCATCTGATGATGACCATGACATCAGCGGTCTTCGGGGCGTTCTTCATGAGAGTACCGGGAATCATCTTCAAAGTGTCGCTGAAGGGGTTGTCCGCATGACTCAGGGATTCCTGCAGGTCGGGATCGTCAGGGACAGAGTCCTCTGGGACAGAGTCCTCAGGGACAGAGTCCTCAGGGTCAGAGTCCTCAGGGGCAGAGTCCTCAGGGGCAGAGTAATCCATGTCAGAGTCCTCAGGGTCAGAGTAATCCAGGTCAGTCAAGGACGCCTCCAGGTCAGCCAGAGTGTCCTCCATGAGGTCGTCCTGGTAACCCTCCATGGAAGCAAACGAAAAGTCGTCCATGGTGTCGAAAGGAGAGGACGTCAGAACCTAAGGAAAACGATCCTGGAAGGTGTGAGACCCAGGAAAGGAAAGGAGGGCAAGGACAGGAGGCTGTCCAGGAAAGCTGTCAGGGTCGAGGACAAGAGGCGGTCCAGGAGTGAAAGCCGAGGACAGGAAGCAGTCCAGGAGAGTTGTGAAGGTCGCGGACAGAGTCCAGGAGAGCTGTCAAGGTCAGGACAGGAGACTGTCCAGAGAGCTGAAGAGGATGCTGGTCCTGGAGGACAGGAGACAAGAGTGCTGGGGCCTGGTCCCAGAATCCAGCAGGAGAGATTGATTCAGTACTGGTTCCAGAGGACAGAAGGCGAAAATTCTGGTCCCAGAGGACAGAAAGCGAGAGTGCTGGGACCTGGTCCTAGAGGACAAGAGACGAGAGTGCTGGCCCCAGAGGACAGAAGGTGAGTATTGGTCCTACAGGACAAAAAGCGAGAGTGTTGGGACTTGGTCCCAGAATCCAGTAGGAGAGATTGATTCCAAGAGGAAAGCCAAAATGATCCCAAAGGAAAATAGGCGAAATCAATCCCAAAAAGGACAAGAATGGGTGAGTGATGAGTCCAAGAGAAAGTGTGCAAGCCATCTCCAAAGGAGGAGGGAAAAGTCGTGAGGAATTCCCAGAGGCGGCAAGAGTGGCCGACGACTTCTCGTCATTTCTAATGGCCAGGGAAAGAGTGGCCTCTCTTCCCAGCGTAGTTGATGTCCTGAACTGATACCGACAGGGAAGCAAGGAGTTGAAACCACCGGATATGCCAGGAGGCTACCAGGAGAGGTGGCAGGAGCAGCCTCGTGATAGCGTGCTGTGAGCTCACTAGGAGCAGCGTCCGGTGGAAGGAAGCCAGGAGCAGTCCGGAAGGGACGGCAGGAGCAGTCCAGAATCTTACCAAGAGAGGAGTGAAGGGTTTGGTGTAGACCACAAGAGCGGTCAGGAAAAACAAAGGAAAGGAAGATGGGTATTGGGAAAGAAATGGGAAAAAATACATACGAGCACTAGAAAATCGTTAGCATTGTGTCGTCATAAGCAGGAGTGATGATCAGGAAATGATGGGGACAGGAGAGGCCAGGAGAGGCCAGGAGAGGCCAGGAGAGGCCAGGAGAGGCCAGGAGAGGCCAGGAGAGGCCAGGAGAGGCCAGGAGAGGCCAGGAGAGGCCAGGAGAGGCCAGGAGAGGCCAGGAGAGGCCAGGAGAGGCCAGGAGAGGCCAGGAGAGGCCAGGAGAGGCCAGGAGAGGCCAGGAAAGGATAGGAGAAGGGAGGAGAGGTCAGGAATGGATAGGAAAGGACAGAAGAAGAGAGGAGAGGTCAGGAAAGGACAGGAAAGGAAAATGTGACTTACTATCACCGGAAATGCAGACAGTTCCCTCAGCAACACCTCCAGCCTGTTGAACGGCCTTGATACCAACCTCGAGCTGGTTGATGTCGTTGAGAGCATCGAAAACACGGAAGATGTCGACACCGTTCTCCTTGGCTTGCTTGACAAAGTGGTAGATGGCATTATCGGGCAGGGAAGCGTAGGCTACACCGTTGGCACCACGCAGCAACATCTGGAAGGGAATGTTGGGCACGAGCTTTCTCATCTTGCGAAGACGGTCCCAGGGATCCTCGTACAAGAAGCGCATGGCAACGTCAAAGGTGGCACCTCCCCAGCACTCAAGCGAGTACAGGTTGGAGAGTGCGTGACTCGTCTCCTTGGCAATTCCGAGCAGATCAACAGTTCTGACACGAGTGGCGAGAAGACTCTGGTGCGCATCACGCCATGTGGTATCCATCAGCAAGCAGCCCTTGTAGTTGCGGACGGCCTTGGCGAAGCCCTTGGGGCCCTGCTCCAGCAGGACCTGTCTCCATCCCTTGGTGCAAGGCTGAGAGACATCAAGCTTGGAGCCATCAGAGTTGAGAAGCTCGGGGAGAATGAACTCGCCCTTGAACTTGGGCTCGCCGACTTGGCCCTTGATGCTCGAGCCGTTGACAGCGACGTCTCCCAGGTATGCAAGGAGCTTCTGGGCACGGTTCTGGGAGCCGACCAGGTCGAACAGCTGGGGAGTGTCATCGATGAAAGTGGTCCAGCAGGTACCGTCAATAAAGGTAGGGTGTGTGAGAAGCGAAGCCAGGAAGGGAATGTTGGTCTTGACACCGCGGATACGGAACTCCACAAGAGCTCTGAGCATCTTTCTGCGGGCGATCTCATAGGTGGAACCCAGACATGTGCATTTTACCAACATGGAGTCGTAGTAAGGTGTAATGATGGCTCCGGCAAAGCCCGAGCCGGAATCTGTTCAAGAACATGTGTCAGTCATTTCTCTTTTCAGATCGTGTAGAAGCAAACCAGGATGTTGATTATCTCGAGATGAACGGCAGACAAAGCCGTATCCGACCGTATCACATCTCAAGAGACATGCCAGGAAAGGAGGAAGCAGCGCCGAATACTAACCTAGTCTCACACCACTAAAGTATTTCCGTTAGCATTATGAAGTACAGACATTGGTCGTGAGAGGCACGTGCCCCAAGCAACGACGGGTGGGTGGAAAACTTACTTTCCGCCGGCAGATCGGTATACCTCGATCTTACCAGTGTCAGGCTGGAAGCCCTTGGAGGGATCCTCGGTGGTAATTCGGCATTGGATAGCGAAACCCCGGGTAGAGATGCGATCCTGGGTCAAGCCGAGCTGGGCGAGCGTTGCGCCAGCGGCAATCTGAATCTGGGCGGCAACGATATCAATGCCAGTGATCTCCTCGGTGATGGTGTGCTCGACCTGGATACGAGGGTTGATCTCGATGAAGTAGTAGCGGTTCTGCTGGTCGACCAAGAACTCAGCGGTACCAGCGTTGCGGTAGTTGACCGACTTGGCCAGCTTGACAGCATCAGCCAGGATGGCGTCTCTGGTAGCAACCGGCAGGTCCTTGGCGGGTGCAATCTCAACGACCTTCTGGTGTCTTCGCTGAACGGAGCAGTCACGCTCGAACAGGTGAACAATGTTGCCATGGTTGTCACCCAGCAGCTGGACCTCAATGTGCTTGGGCTTGTCCAAGAATCGCTCAACAAAGACTGTGCCGTTACCAAAGGCACTCTTGGCCTCGGAGGTTGCACGCTCAAAGGACTCCTTCAAGCTAGCCTGGTCGCGCACAACTCTCATACCACGACCACCACCACCGTAGGCAGCCTTGATGATGATGGGGAAGCCATGTTCATCAGTAAAAGCTTTTACTTCCTCAAATGTAGCAACGGCACCCTCAGTTCCAGGAACGACGGGGACGTTGGCGGCGATGGCGAGCTTTCGAGCCGAAACTTTGTCGCCTAGCGAGTCAATGACATCGGGGGAAGGTCCGACGAACTATAGTAGACAGTGTGGTTAGCTTCATCGGATGGAACTAAAAGTGGGATGAGTATATAGATACTTACAATCAGACCAGCCTTCTCAACGCCTCGAGCGAATTCGGCGTTCTCTGACAGGAAACCGTAACCTGTGTGGTTTGTAAGTCGGGTGCCCCGCCAAGTTGATCGGTCGCTGAGGACATACCAGGGTGGATCATCTGAGCACCATGCTCAACGGCGATCTTGATGATCTCCTCGCCTGCCAGATAGGCACCAACAGGTGTGTACTGGCCACGCTTTCCAATGACATATGCCTCGTCGGCCTCTGTAGAGAGTGAAAGAATTAGCTCAAATGTCTCGCCCCATTCGCTCTTGTGTCGCGACTCGGCTCATTGTATCGCTGGCATCACCCCGCCAAAGAGGATCCATAGCTACCAAGCTCGGGAACATGTGAAAATAACGTACTCTGTCTGTGCATGCTCAACCGATCCTCGTAACTGAACACAGCAATAGTGTGTAAACTCAGCTCGTGGGCGGTTCTGAAGATACGAATGGGGATCTCGCCACGGTTGGCAACCAGCAGCTTCTTCAGTTGCATGATGGTGCTGTTGGCGCGGATGTGATGGATGGTCTGGGCCTCCTTCGGAGCCATGCCTTCCTCGAAGACATCTTCGGTGTCCTCACCGGCAGCCTCCTTGGCTGCCTTCAGGTCCTTCAGATCCGGGTGGTCAGACATGTTGCTGTTCTGATTTGTGTGTTGTTTATTTGGTAGAGATGGTCGCCGAGCTTCTGGTGGGAGATAAAGCTAGGGCGGAGGTATGGTGGGGGTTGTAGAAGGATTGTCAATTGACCTCCAGCGGAAATATGCCGAATGGTCAGGAAGAGGATTAGAGAGCCGATGTCGTAAATCTATGGACAATCGATATTTAGACCGACCGGCGTCCTTTTGGAAACAAACGGTGACGGTAGAAAGTGGTTGGCTCGCGGGAGAGATAGAATAGCTATCTCGACCTAGGGTAGAGCTTCGTCTGACTGGCTCGCGTCTGACGTAACGGCGCTAGAGTCTCGAACAATTGGGCAGAGTGAACCGTGCCCCGTTGTGAACCTAGACTCCTTTGCTCCGGGCGGCAGGTATTTATTTGGTGAGATACCTTAACGAGGTAAGGATCAGGAACGTGGGGTGTGATAGGGCGATAGTAAACCAGGTCGTCGACCGAGGGCAGCTGGTGTTTTTGAACAAGACCAGCAGCACCACAATGTCTCTCGGACTTGTACAAGGCCACAGAAATAAAATGGATTATCGGGAGTAGATGTTCGCCCGATCCAATGAATAGAATGATGATCAAGAGGAGGAAGAGGCAAGAAGACAGCAGGTCAACAAGATCGGTGAGAAGAAGGAGGGGGATGGAAGGGGTCTTATGGCCTCGGGCTATGTATGGCACCGCTGAGCACTAACCTAGTCTCATATTCATGTAACAGCAGCGAGGAGGAGGAGGTTGACCAGGAAGGGACTCCAAGGTTTCTCACACGTTGAGGGTGACACACTCCAGTGCTGAGATCTGCCCTTACCTACCACCTCACAATTGCATAGGAAAATACATACAGCAGTACAACCAGGGATGGGCGGTCGGTCATGGAGCTTGACGGACCCTGCAACGCGGCTAGGAGAACATGGAGCAGGTAGGTAAGGTACTCCGTACCTCGATGCAGTTCAAAGCACCGCCGAGCACTCCAGGTGGATGACCTCTTTAGTCTGAGGGGATTATCCAAAGCGTATTGTATTATGAGAGTCGTACGCAGCTCTTGCGATCCCTGCCTGATACAGAGAGTATGCTCCGGCTATACGTACATTATGTGCAGTCAATGGGTTCAATGCTATCCTTGCCGAATACCAAGCAGTTGGTGCACATGGGTCTGACCATCCCGGACAGAGTCCGCTCGCTCAGTGTCCTAGACACCTGAGCTCTCACACGGTCTTAAACTTCTCCGTCCATCGTAGCTCGGCGGACACCTCGAGCTGGATGGCATACACAGTTGAAAAATTTGTTCAGACTCGATCATGACGCAAAAGAAGGACTGCCCTGCTCCTCATTCGGTCCTTGTGGTGTCCCAACACCTTGGCTGCCCACGGTCAACAGATCTAGACTATTGGACGGGATATCCGCTTTGTCACGGCACATGCTAATCAATACACTCGGGGTATCCAGCCGAGCTGTGTCACAGCTGCGATCGCGGGGAGCTCTTTTCTTTTTCCCACTATGATGGTGCAGCGTGGGGATCTTCTCTTCTATTTTGGCGGGGTCGAGGGTAGCTCTGTGAAGGTACGTGACGCTAGAGAGGGAGTTGACATGTCAAGAGTCAGGACTCGAAGATGTGCCTTGGCCCTTGGTATTACCTTACTGCCACCCTTCTTTTCCTGACCAGTACCAAACGGGCTTGGCAGAGGTAGTATCAGATTGTCAGATCTGTTACACTTTTCTTTGCCAATTTACGTAGAGTCTTGACATCTTCTCCGGAGAATGGCAGTGCTCCCCCGTACGAACCATCAATCATTGTGTCAGCAGTACAGATTCACAACAACAACGAACTCGGCCTTAAACCCTGTTCCTACCCAGAACTCGTAATTTTAAGCCAAGGGTCTCTGATTGTTTTGGTTCCCTGACGTCGGCAAACCTTGAGGCGATCAAGATAAGAGTTTCGCTGCAGCCTAGCATCAGATACAGTGCCGTAGCATACGAAGCCGGTAGGTACTGTACTGTAGTATTTGAGGTAGCTACAACTTACACCTGCCTTAGCTGCAGGGGGGTCGCCATTGGCCAACCAAAACCGACAGATAGCTGCCCGCCCGCCTCCAATGGGAATTTGCACAATTACCATCGATCATCGCAGCCAGCCAGCTCAGACACAACAGCAACCATACAATCATTAACAACAACATACCCCGACGCCCGATGCTTTCTCGTCGACGACAAGGCATCTCGGGTCTTTGAGGGTCTCGCCGCGGCTACTCTTCAAATATGGACATATATCGGGTTCCTGTGCCGCATACACCGAGTATTCGATGCCTAGGCATAAAAAGTCCCGAGATAGATTCAGGGTAGGATACAGACCTCGTCGCTTGATCTTCCGACAAGCGAGAGGGCTGGAACCGAACACTTTGCGAGGCTGAGCCGAGGATAACGTTTAGCTTCCACCTCTTCTCCAAACCGTTGGCGGGTTTCCCCCGGGGTTCTGAATACAGACGGGAATGAAGCGGGGAGCATTGGGGACTCTTCCCGTGGTATTCCTCTCTTCATCTTCTTTCCTCATCCCTTTTTCATCTTTCCGCAAAGCTGCTGGGAAGAGTAGTCCCGTATGCCCGAAGAACAGATATCTCGGTAACACCACATTACTCGGCTTTTCCTTGGCTACGTAGGTGACGTGGGCCGGCGCGGCGCTTTTCAGATTCACGCCCAGACCGAGCCCCCAGTTTTCTTGGTTTTGCTCCATCTGCACGCCTCACAGCAAAGAGCAGATCCAGGCTTTGCCAGGGCTATTGGAATTTCGAGCGGCGGGACGCCGGCCGATGCGGTCAGTCTGTGAGTGTGCTATACTAACTAGTATACACTGCATACTACGATACCGCATACTCGCCCATATTACTACACCATACCCCAAGAAACACACATATTACAACCCACTCAACTTCTCCTACCGTATCCCCTCCAGAAAGTCTAGGCCAAGCCTTGGCTGTGCGCTTCATAGCTGTTCCACAGCGGAATACGTTGCTGCGTCGCCAAGAGGGTTGCTTTGGGCTTTGCGCACTCTTGGCTCTCGCGGCAGTGATTCCCACGGGGCGATCCGCGGCCTCTTGGCATGCTTTGTATTGCTTCTCACTCTTGTTTCCAACCTCGCCGAGAAAGCGCAATGTTTCGAGCCAACCTCATGGCCCGGCGATGAAGTACGGTCTGTTTCCTAGATCTGCGGCCATGATCACCATACTATCCTGTGCTGGAATTAGTCGCCGACAATTCAGCCGCACTCGCTGTTTCTACCAAGCCTCTTGGCCGACTTCGGCTGGGACAGTGACGAGACTCTTCTTGCCCTTGAGACATTTTTTGTTGTTTTCCTCCTCGTTTGCGCAGTCCCACCTTTTTAGGGAAACGAGGTGTGCTTGGATAAGTGGAAAAGATATACCGCAAAGGTCAGATCCAAGTGACTTGGCAGAACATGAGTCAAACGCCAAGTCATGATGCTCTGCAGCAAAAAGAGACGGGCCCCTCCGCCGTCATGCAGCCCGGCCAAGGGTCCGCTGGAGGGTAATATTATTCTGACCGTATTCCATACACGGTAGAAGTTCCAGATGCGCGCCACGACGCCGAGAAAGGAAGGGAACTTCCCATGTTGGAGGCGTGGGGGCCACTAACAAAACAGAAAAGCGCCGAGATGAGATAACCATCTTTCTCCTCACGGGGCGCGGAAACAAACAAACCAAGGACGAACCCAGGCCAACCAAGAGATCTCGTGATCATCGACATCTTCAGCGAGTATCTTGCCTCCGTGGGAAGCCATTGGCACGGCAGAAACCAACTGCGGCGGGGTGGAGAGAGACATGGATAGGTGAAGGTCCATGGTGAACGACCTTCACCTCACCTCGGCGTGGGGGGTTTCTCGGCCTGAGCTAAAAACACCAAAGCGTCTATCCTCGCGTCTATCCCATGTGCGCGAAGATGCGTGGCAACTCTTTTTCTCTATTCTCATTATTATGTTTTTCTCTTCTCTGCGTCCCTTTTCCTATTTCATAGACCGTGTTGTGGTCCAATCAAAGATGGCCAAAGCTGATGCTGACAACTGATCATCTCTGGATTTGGTATACAAAACCTTTTAAGGCGGTCTGAAAGGTGCACTGACAGAAAAGTGCTATATCACTTACCTGTGGCCCCCAAGGTAACAACCACATGGGCCACGCTTATAAATGCAGCGCCGTACAGAGAAGCATGAACACCATATGACATTGTCCTCTGCTCCCACTGGTTCTCTTCACCACCCACCCCTGTCTTGCTCGCCAAGGGGCGGGCATATGCAAGATGGGTTCTGCATATATTGTACCAAGCCGCTCAAACGGAAGGATCTTGGACGAACCCGGAGTTGTCACCCGCCTCTTGGTACTGCATCTTGATATGTCGTCTTCGCGCAAAACTGCATCACCGGATGAATGTGCAGACGAAACGTTGCTGTCCAAAGGTACTGATTGAGCGATGGACATTGGACATTATACGGATTCTCACGGTGAGTGGCACTCTGATGGTGCAACCGTAGAGTGTGACTCGATATGCCATCAGACTGCACTCTTCGTGAAACCAGCCGGATGAGTGCACATGGAGTGCCGGTGGAACACCTTGGCCATTATGGCACGCACCGGGGATCGCTCCAGCCAAGTCGGTCGTGCTCAAGTAATTCAATATGTATAGTATAGGCTCCGCTCGACGAGAGAGGATCCATCGAGTCTAGGACGGGGATATAAAATACAAAGGACGACACAACTCTCGTCCCGAAAAACAACCTCCTTTCTTCTCGTGGTTTCTACCAAGAATTGTTCATTCAAGCCCTCATCTCTGGGTTCTGGACTCTGCCCAGCCTTGTTGAAATGTAATACTTGCTGATTGAACATGTCCACCACCCATCGGGTCGACCGTATCTCTCAAGACTAGAACTTTTCTCGTCTGTCATGAAATATCCGGCCCCATCATTCGTCTACCGCGAGGCTCTTTCACCGTCGAACACACCATCACCACGTCTCCCTTTCCATTTCTTTTCGCGAATCATGTCAAGGCAACGTAGGTAGTATAAGCACAAGAAGTTTATTTCGAGACAGCGTCCTTGGCCTTCTCGGCGGCGTCCTTGACCTTGTCGCCGGCCTCGGCGACCTTGTCCTTGACGTCGGCGAGGGCGCCCTGGGCGGCCTTCTCCTTGCCGCCCCAGTAGTGCCAGTTGACGAAGCGGTAGCCCTGGGTGAGCTGCGAGCACTCGTTGATGAAGTGGCAGGCGAACAGGAGGTAGTTCTGCGGCGTCACGGCGAGCGAGTAGCGCATGAAGGTCGCCGAGTAGACGGTCAGGGCGGCGGTCATCTGGCCCGAGATCCTGTAGCGCAGAAGAAAAGATCATTAGCTTTGCTGTTGTCATGTGGAAGAACGGAGAGGCAGGTAGCAATAGTAAGCAGGAATCGGAACGTACAGGTCGGGAGACTTTTGCGCATCGGCGATGGCGGCAATGGGGATACCAAAGTTGGAAGCCGGGCCCCAGAAGTCTGATAAGAGGAAACACCAATTAGCCCGTGTGATCTTTGTGCTGTTTGCATGGAGGCCGAATGACGCTGCATGTCCATTGCTCTGCGCAATCTCAAGAGAGCGAATGCGCAAAGGTCGCGACCCTTATCTCTGGTAATCCCGACGAGGTTCCCGTCCGCAACGACATGGCCGAATCGGAAAGCCAATGGACTCATATAGTATCATGGCGCAATGCTAGAGATATGCTTCCTCTGTGCACCAATCGTCCCGCATTGAAGCTGTCGTCGTTGTCGATGCCGTTGAAACCTCGTCCGGACTTAACGGAACTCCCGTGGTCCGCATTTCGGGGGATTGAGATATTTGGGAAGAGGCAGGTAGGAGAGTGAGCCGGCGGCAAGGGATGCTACGTACGGGTCGAGCAGAAGTAGCTCACGGTCGGGTTCGACCTGATCTTTGCGTTGATCGCTTTGACGAAGGCGGCCATCTTGTCGGACTTTGGGGAGGAACTGGGGCGGGAAGACGGTGTTCGTTGTTTGCGGTCGCGGGCTGGGCTGAGAGAGGCTTCGTGGGAAAGTAAGTCAATTGGCGATTACCAAAACGTTGGCTCCGATATGGTGCTTGCCTCCCTCTGGGCCCAGCGGGAAAAATTTGGGGTGGATCTCCGAGCTGAAAAGCATAAGCATACATTGGACATTCCCACCCGTTCATTATTGTTCTTAGCACCTTTCTGTATAACGGAGTCACGTGCTTGCTTCTTTCGACATGAACAGCACACAACATTGCAGTCTTCTATTCTTTTGTCAAGTCGGTATCATTTCAGCATTTCGTCTCTAATACACACAAGAGGTCCATCAAGTGTCATATCTGGTCGCGACAGCTCGCATTACACATCACAACCATGTCACACCTGCTTCATGGTTGGTAGGCATATTTCAGTAACAAACGCCAAGCTCAATTAACTATCATACACATACATTTCCTGCGTATGTTTTGTGATCCCGTGCAGACGTGAACACTCATTTTCCTGCCCCTGACTCTATGAATATGTCGCCTGGAAACAAGAATTATCACCAATCCATGTCTGTCTGCCCTAAATACGGCCAAACGTCGATTTCTGCGCAAAATGTCCCGTCTCGGGTTCACTGCTGTCGCTGGTGAATCGGAGTTCCCGACGTGGTCATGTTTTGAGCCCTTTCTGAACTCGGGGCCTGTCTCGTGTGGTCAAGGCCCTGCTCCACGGGCGGCACGAGGACAGGACCATAATATGTCTCATAAATTTGGTGGAACTGGGGCGGCGACACAACTACAGCCGGCCGTGGAGCTGACTAGAAGCCGAAGCCGGTGGGCTGGGGCGCGAAACCGTTGGCCTGACCAAAGGGAGCCGGCGAGGATCTACCACCTGGTCCAGCAGTGATCATGAGGCGGTTTCCACCCAGAATTGGTGTCTGCTCCTCGTCCTTCTCTTGGGACTTCTCCTTGTTCTTGCGCTCTTCGTTGTCAGCCTTCAACAGAGCAAGCTCCTTGGTAGTCTGCGAGAGCATGTTAATCATGTAAGGCATGGTGAAGTCGTTCAGTCCGTGACGCCACGACAGCTCAAGGATGATGTCAGGTCTGATGAGATCGTAGCATGCATACAGCATGCCGACGTAGCACTCCTTGCTGCCAATGTCGACGAACTAGGGTCAAGTTAGCAAACGGTAACGATGGCATGTGGAAATTGGAAAAACTTACGTATCGGAGCAGCTCCTCGACCACCTCTGACTTGCCCGAGATGGCCGAAGTCTCAATGGCGTCCTTGTACAGCTTGTCCTGCTTGGAAAGAGCAATGGACTTCTCCCATCTCTTCGTCTTGCGGTAGATGCTGGCTGCAATCTGTCTGAAGAAGACGAGATCGTGCTTCTCGAGGCGGTTGACCAGGTCCGTGGCATCGTAGTTGTCGTAGTTCTCCACCGAATCACGCAGCGTCTTGTAGTCCTCCTCCTCGATGAGCAGGTCATTGATAGCATCGTTGACAGTGCGCTTGTTCTGGTGCTGCACATTGAGCAAGAATGGCTTGATCAAAGGCAGGTTGTCAGACTTTTGGAACATCTTGACAACACGGTTCACATCAATGCGAGGAGTCAGAACCTGCAGCAGGTCTGTCAGAAGGGAGGGATGCTGCTCAAGGTAAAAGTTGATGGCTCGGTAGTAAATCTCGAGGTTGGCAACCTTGACAACAATGTCCTTGAACTGCTGGTGCTCCCAGGAGTTCTCAGAGCGCTCCATGACGGCAAGAGCAGCATTGTCAAACTCATCGTAGTGGTAGTAGCAGAATACCAGCTCGGGCCAGAGGTTGGCCTCCTCGCAGGCTCGGATGAGCTTGGGCAGGTTCATTCTGCTCCAGAACAACTTGATGTGTTCCATGAGTCTCTCGGGGTGGTACTTGGACAGAGCAATGCCAAGCTCGGTGAACATACCCATGTGGGCACGCTCCAGGCCAAGACCAGACTCGAGAAGCTCAATGAGCTCATCAAAGTAACCTTCAGCCTCGTACTGCTTGACGAGTGCTTGAAGTTGCTCGGCATCCACGATCAAGTTGAGACCACAGATCTTTGCAAGACGGAACTCCTTCTTGCTGACGCAGGCACCGTGCACTTCGCGCCACACACGAATGTTGTTGGCCTTGCGGGCCGACTCGACGGCAGCTTGGTAATCCTCCAGGTGAACCAAGGTGGTGGCGAGCTTGGCCCAGTTCGAGATGCTGGAGTAGAAAATCTTGGCTGCTTGGTAGTAGCCCTCATTGGCAGCCTTGTCACCAGACTCTTCGATGTTGGCGACGTTGGTGCCACGCAGGAAGTCCTCAAGCTCGCCCAGTTGGTCGAGTCGAGCAAAGCAGAAGGCAAGAGCGGTGTCAATCGGGGGCTCCCGAAGAGTCTTGCGAGCCATGCGAAGGAACTTAACGAGGTCTTCGTCCTTGCCAGCGTGAGTCGCAACTTCAATAACCTCCTCGTAGTTGCGCGCATCTCCGGCCTTGATGTAGGACTCGATCGAGTCGCTAACACGGAGTCCGTCAAGTTGAGCCTTGGCAACCTTACTCCAGACTTCGGGCATGTCGACATCCTCGGCGAAAGTAGCGGCACGATCAATGCTGACAACGTGCTCGACGAGAACCTCGACAGCGGCAGTCTGGTTGCCAGCCTTCTTGAAGATCTCAAAGGCCTCTTCGTGAAGACCGACGTTGATACACAGCTGAGCGCACTCATCGGGGTCATAGGCATCGAGGCGCTGGATATAGTCAGCAACCTTGCTCTTGTCGGCACGGGCTGCAGTCAGAATCAGCAGGTTCTGCAGACTGGCATTGTCGTTGAATGGAGAAGGCTCCAGCACGATCTTCTCGAGCAGCTCAATGAGCTCGCCAGGGAGATCGGAAGCGAGGAAGGAGGCGACAGCCTCGGAGACCTTGGCGGGGTCACTGCACTCGGGAACAGCAGTGGCAACGACCTGGTCAATAACCGAGCGTCGGTGAATGTTGTTCTCGCTGAGGACGAACAGCCAAAGCTCGCGGTCCTCTCGCTCCAAAAGGTAGCGTGCTTGAGCACGGTACATGGAGTTCTCATTCGTAATGTTGATAAGCTCCAGGTCGTTCTGACCCTTCTGGTAGGCAATGAAAGCGAGGTTGGGGTCACGCTTCTCGCAATATTTACCGACACTGAGGGTGTCGTATTGGTCGTTCTCCTTGAGGAACTTCTCGGGGTTGTTGTTGGAGTCAATGTAGATCTTGGCAAGAGCATTGTAAACTGCCTGTTGCTGGTTGCCTGCAGCCAGAGTTGCCTCAAGGAAGGGAAGCAGCAGCTTGAGACGGTTTCTTGTCTCAACCTCTTGGACGAGGGCATCGATAGGGATCGAGGCTGGGTTCACTGATGCCAAAAGGCTCTTGATCTGCGACTCGTCGCAATCCACATCGAGCAGGCCACCAACAACCTGGGGGGTTCTTCCAGGGTTGATGCCCTGGACGTACTTCTCAATCGACTCAAACTGCTGTTGCTGGTACAGGTAGAGAATCAGGTCATGAACCATGTCAAAGCGGTCGCAGACAGTGATCAGGGGAAGTTGCTCAGGAAGGCGAGCCTCCTTGAGGAAGTTCTTGACCTTCTCCGGGTTGTAGTGCTGGCTGTCGCGGCAGATTCTCTGAACCTCGTTGAACTGGCCCATCTTGGTAGCAGCCTCAATGTACTTGAAGTGCACATCTGCATCTTCAGACATGTTGACCACACTGCCAAGGTAGTAGAAGAGACCCTCAAAGGTCTTGTACTTCTCGAACAAGTCAATGAGGTGAACAGGTCCAAGAAGGTCAGAGTACTTGGTAGCAATCTGCACGACCGACTGCAGGTTCTGGCGAATGTTGGACTTCATCATGGCGTCCAAGTTGTCCAGGGACTGCTCTACCGACAGCTGGCCAAAGTAGTTGACCAACCACTCTTGGTTGAAGTTGGCAGTGCCGGAGATACCACAAATCACACGCTTGACGGCAGCTGGGTCCTCGTAGAGCTCAAGTGCCTTCTGGTACAGACCAGCCTGTTCGCAAAGAGTTGCAATACGAGACTTGTCAAAGTATGTGAACATCTGGTTACCCAGAATGGCATCAGCGACCTGGGGAGCATTGACAAGGTTCATCTCCAGGAGACGGGTCTGCAGCTCAGCGTGCTCAGGCTTGTTGTCCTTGAGCGCATCGAGCAGGAAGGCGGTAGCCTGCTGAATCATACCTTGCGACTGGAACACGTCGACAACGCGTGCAATGTCTACAAGTGGGCCACTCTCGTTGTTGGCCAACGAGCTGGCGAATTCAGCGCCCTTTTCGGGGTTCTGGCCGACGATGTGTCGCAGTAGGCCGATCCAGTCCGGTTGGTAGCCGGTTTGGTTGACGTACGGCAGAATCTTATCGAACTGGCCAGTCTCGGCAAGGCCGGCAACAGCCTTGTGAGGAACGTTTGCCTTGAGGTAAACAGCTAGCGCCAGGTTGATGTCGTGAGCACGAACAAGATCACCAAGCTTCTCCGAGTAGTCCAGCTTTCCCTCCGAGAGCCACTTCTCAAGCAGTTGCTTGCGGCCTTGGGCAAGCACGGGAGTAGCGAGTTCAAGGGTCTCGGTCTCGTTGAGAGGAGTAGTCTTGTCCAACAGCATTCCAAAGTACTGGAGAATGTAGGACATCTTGCCGGGCTCCTGGGGCAGGTTCTTGAATCTGTTGATAGTCTCCGTCGTTCGCAGGAAACCGCGTGGAGAGTTGGCAGCGACCTTGGCTGCGTTGGCGTAATCGCCGGCCTGCATGAGCTGCTCGAACTGTCTTCCATAAAGTTGATCGGCGCCAGGCAGGCCAGCTCTTGAAGCCATCTTGATGGCAATCTCCGTGTTGGCCGGGTTCTGCAACAGGTAGTTGACCATGTTGCTCTCGTCGACAGAGACGAAAAGGACCTGGCCCTTCCTATTGATACCGAGAATACCAGTCGAGTCGGAGTCGGAGGCTGTAGCGAAGATGGTCTCGCTAGAGATACGGTTCATGAAGATGGTCGAGCCGGTCTCAAGATCGTACAGGTGGATGAATCCATACTTCGTTACCATGTAGATGAGGCCGTACTTCTGCGAAACTTGCATGGCGACCGGGAAGTCGTTGGTAGCTTCGGGCGGGAAGTAGATGTCGACGGCCTTCTTCTGGAAGACTGGATTCGTTTCCGGGTGATCGATCTCGACGATGTGCAGCTTTGCGCCAGTGGCGGTTCGGACGGCGAATGTGAAGACCTTGGTGTCAGCGGGAGCACCTTCCAGTCTGAGGGTGCCGAATGCAGCAGCATGGCCTTCAATTGCCTGGCTGATGCCACGGTCCTTGGAGTACAGCTGGAGAGCGCCGACGACGCGACCCTGCTGCTGAGAGATGCCGACAATGGCCATCCACTTGCCATCACTATTGATGCGGTAGTTGATGATTTGGTTGCCCTAGACTATTGTCAGCTTCCGGGCCCGACAGCATTGGCAGGCCGAATTATCCACCGTAGGAAAGAACAACGGGTTATGGCATTCGGATAATATGGGGGACTCACGCTAATGCTCTGGTTGCGCTTGAAGACCTCGACAGGAGCAGCCTGGTTGGGGTCGAAGATGTCCCAGTGGTAGACGGAAGTCTCAGTAACGAGACCCAACTCCTTCTCGCTGATCCACTTCCAGAAGACTACATCCTCGTTCATTGTGGCCGACTTGAGCTTCTGCTTTGCCTCGAGGTCGAAGATCTGCAACGTTCTCGACTGCGCGCGGAGAGCGATGATCTGTCTGGTCCAGTGCATGATGGCACTGTCGGCCTTGATGGGGCGTCGGACGACATTGTTGCCGTTCTTCAGGTCGACAATGACGACTTCGGGCTGGGAAGCATCGTTCTTCTTCTCTCGTATGCAAATGAACGAGTCGGACTCTAATGTCTGTTGGTGGTGAGTGGCAGGTTAGCTTGGATTGCGTGGCCAAGGTGGGAAGGGCAGGTAGCAGGTGCGGCAGCGACGTACGCATGAGTTGAAGCCAATCGCACCAGCATCGACGCCGGCATTGCCGAGCATCAGAAGCTCCTGGAACTTGATGGGGAGCGCTTGTGCCATGGCTCAGATTCGCATGGGCTGAACTGGACAGATGGCGACGGTCGGGATGGAAGGCAGGGTGAACTCGGCTTCCAGGGGTAGCTGGTCGCGAGAGGCACCACAAGCGGTCGGAGGGGACGCTTGAATGCTAGATTGTCGTGAAGATTCGTAAATCGTCCCGCGAAGTGTGTACAGGGAAAAGGGAAAAAGAGAGTGGGCAGAAATTAGGTGCCTCTTGGGGGTAGAAGGGTGGGCAGGCAGAAAGAAACGGCCAGGAGTGATTATGTAGCTTGAGCTTGTCTAGGTCATCAGAAGGCAGAGGGACAGAAGTAAATGCAAGTGCCTGGTGGATCCCGATCGCAAGATTGAGATGAACTGGCAACCGCAACTCGTAGTGTACAATGCCCGCGTGAATTGGCAGATGTGGGAGGGGATTTGCGGAATGAAGAAATGAGGTTGGTTGTGTATTGGGAGGCAGAAACTCAAGTGGTTTCCTTGGAGTCGCTAGCAAGAGCATTACCTGTTCGTTCGCATTGAAAGGAGCCCCCAGCGCGCCGCCAAGCCAAGCTGCCCAGTAGCAGCAGCGGCTGCTGTTGCTGGACCTGACGCCTGACGCTTGTGGGCTGCGGCTGCTGGCAACGCACGGATCATCCGACTGGGATAATGGGAGCTCCTGAATTTGGATCATGATGCCTGAGGCCGGCAGGCCGCTATTCTACGCCCAGTGCCTTACTTACAGAAGTGCATTATCCTTGCATGACATTCACCATATGATGATCACTCTTCATGGCTGCTATTATTGTGGATTTCTTCCTTTAAATGCAAGATTAAGCACTGTTGATGCTTCCAGAAGGCTTCCAAGCAGAGACCAGAAGGATCTCTCCAGTGACAACTTGAGGAATGGCATACAGCTTACAACTCTCACCAGTTCATTTGTGTAGCAATTCAAAACAGGACGGCAAAATCAGAAGACACTGTTGACTGATCAGACATCAGACCCAGCGTGCAGTATCACATTTTATTCCAACATCCCCAGTGGAAACATGCGCGTGGTAAACAGGCTCGATGCTGCCTTTGGGTAGTCCAAACTTATGGCCAAGCCATGCTTAAATAGCGAATGTTTGGCATACAAACAAGACGGAAGTCTACCCGTTTGCACATCGACAGTGTATTCATCTGCAGTTGATCGTTGGCAACTCAAATCATGGCATGCTTAGTCGGAACTCAGGATAGAAGTAGAGAGCCGAATTGAGCATCGCACAAAAGAGCCCCCCGACGGTGGTGATTGCAGTCTCGATACGTCGTCTTGCTCGACGAGATCGCCGCGCAGGTAAGACTCAAGGTGATTCAACTGCCTTTAAGAGGCAAGCCAAAGCGAACACCACTCGCGTCAAGGAATTCTATCGTCCTAGATTGTCATGTACGTTCAATCATTGCGCTCCTTCCCACCGCCCCAAAGGACAGAGAAGCACCGCACCCAAGATTGTTCGTTGGGTTTTTCTCTCCATTCTGTCCGAAAACTTCAGTGGTCGTGGGCCGCTGTAGAGCTACCTCGCACCGAATATCGTGTCTCGAGAATGTTGTTTTTTGCGTTGTTCATATTTGAATTGAAGAGAAAAGGAAGAAAAATTCAAAAATGCCTGGCGCGCAAATCACATTTTGTTGGCCAGCCAGACCCGCATTGAAAGGCCCGCAGCTGCCTCAGGCACGACAAGGCTAGGGTCCGCACTGCCGGGCCGGCAGCGGCAGCTCTCCCAAAGGGGCCGCCAGGTCAGGGGTCCACTCTAATGGTTAAGCTGCTGACCTACCTATGTAATCTGTACCTTAGCGTCACCGAGGGGGAAGTTGAGCGACATTCACATGAACCAAAGTTGACCTAACTACATACCACCTCCCGCCTGTCTGTTCGAACAATTGTCGCCGCGCGTTTCAACCACAACGGGTTCCATATACTTAAGCTGCGCGCAAGCTACATCGCCAAGATGGCGCAACCTGGAATTCATGCAGTCCAAAGTCTGCCAAAGTTCCTGCTTCCTCGTCTGAGCTGGCAGGGACCGGCGAGCTCCCCTTCAGTACTGAGGAGCGCAGCGGCCTTGTCGGCGCAACCGAGATCATGGCAACCAACGCAGACTTCAGGCATGCACACGCAGCGACGTCCTTCGCCCCAGGCTCAGAGGACCAGCAGGAACTCGGCAATCCTGCGGAATCACAGTCTCAGGAGGGCCTTCCACGCCACCGCCCCGCGAGCCAGAGACCACCACTTCGACACCTTGAAGTTCATCCAGAGGCTGCAGGGCGAAGGTTTCACCGAGGAGCAGGCAGCGGCAATGATGAAGGTCCTGAACGATGTAATCGAGGAGAGGTTCGTGTCCCCCGTTATCCGTTATGATGCGACGTGTTACTGAGACGATACAGCATACAAAACCTCACTCGCACCATGGTTCTTCGCGAAGATGCCGCCAAGGCAACATATACTCAGAAGGTTGACTTTGCCAAGCTGCGGTCCGAGCTGCTGTCCGCCGACAGCACGGAATCTCACACGACACGTGCTGCTCACGAGCGCTTGACCAACGACATCACAAAGTTGAACAGCAGACTACGGGACGAGATCGGAAGAACGCAGGCGTCAACACGACTCGATCTCAACTTGGAAAAGGGCCGCATAAGGGAGGAGGCTGTCAGTCAGGAGCTGAAAATTAAGGAGACGGAGACCAAGATTGAACAGGAGGTTGCTGCCCTACGCGAGAAGCTGGAACAGGTCAAATTTCAAACACTGCAGTGGCTCATGGGTGTCTGCACTGGTTTCGCCGCGCTACTTCTTGGTCTTTGGAGATTGCTCATGTAAATTATGGCAATTTTTCGTGGCTCTTGGCGTATGGGAAAGAAAGGATGATGCGGGTATGCATTATAGGAAATGGAAAGGCACATATTCAGTCGAGCATACAAGGGAGCAGGATCAGGTATCACGGCTCTTGGGAGAAAGAAGTTCAGCAATAAGCATTCAATATTTGGGCATTTCCTAAGAGGAGGCCAAAGGTCAGATAGGGGACCATCAATACCCGTTTTCTAGAGTCAGCCCACGCCGCAGTTTAGTGGTTATATATACTTGCAAAATCACTCACATCATGAGCGTAATGAGGGATACAACTTGCAGCCATGATGTCTGGACTGTCGATATTGGTACGGGTGCCATATTCTCACGAGATACTCCGAGTAATTAGGCTTCTTTGATCTGGAAGTCGATACCATGATGGTGTGCGGCTCGACACGATGCCCTCCATGGAACGAGGATTGACAGCTCCAAGTGTCTGCCATATCTCCTCTATTCGGCCTTTCAATCAAGGTCTAAGAATCCGCTTGATGTGCAAATTCAGCGCCATGTACCTTATCCGCAGGCACAGAAGATAGTCCGTAGCGAGTCGAATAACAACAGGTGACTGATTAGCCCACGCACCGCAGTATTTGAAGAACATGTCCTTTGTCTGAATTAACCGACCGCCGAAACAAAGCAGACAATGTGCAACTCGCCGATAAGTTTTCAACAACCAATAGGCCTTCTGGCTTAGTGGTTGGGTGCGACAGACTGCTGGTTTGACGCAGACTCGACCCTTGGAGGACTGGAAGACTCTACCTCTCAAACCTTACAACAAACAGTCTGTTCGCACCATTTTTATTTTTAATTTTTTATTTTTTTTGCCTGGTCCGACCGCACTTGACAGTCACCAGGTCGTGTGCAAAATGTCGGCAAATTTTCACGAGACAAATCACTCAAGTTTTCGGCTTTGTATTTTTGCCTAAGTGGTTGTGACTTCCAGGTATCGGGAGTCGTGATAGCATAAAAAAGTCATATTCAGTTCCCGTAATCTGGTGAAGCACAGAGGCTCGCCCAACGTCCTACAAACACAGAGGTAGCGCAACTGACATGATTGTCCACAGAGTTATGATTCAGTCACCCAATTATTCCCATCATCATCATTACCATTGCCAGTGGTAATGACATCCAGGCACTAGCTTCCGCTGTAGGTGATGAAGTTATTCACACACCTACCTACAAATGTTCTCCTTCATGTCAATCACTGCATCCCACATTGCATCGGCAAAAACTACTTATAGCTCTAGATTCTTTCTCTGTTCCTCGAGTTGTCTTGATCAACCAAAACACCAAAGCTCATATCCGCATACATACATACACCACATTGCAGTAGCTACCTCCGCTATTTCAGTAACCTCAACTTCGCGAATCATCACCAACCTCACCAGCTTGATTATAGAATCAGTTGCCAAAATGTGCATCCAGTATTACTATCGATACTTTTGCAGTAAGTAATAATGACATTGCGAAATCTCTCGCACTTATGCCTGGGGCCCCTAAGTAGCTGCACATGGACAATTGAAGCAGCAAGGCTAACATCGACTCTTAGACACGTGCGAGCAGCACGCTGGCGGTACACTGCCAAAGGAGGTTCAGCCATGCGCGACTGCCATACAGAGTGGAAAAAATTGCAGCCCCCTGATCGACGCTGACGCGAGCACGGATACGACCCTCGGCTACATCGCAATGTGCGACGCTTGCGGACAGGCTCGGGGCGCTCATAGTCGAGATCAGAGTTAATGGGAATATAATGGTTCTGAATGACAGTTGAACGAAGTCATGGGAGATTCCTGGTAGCATCAAACACGCTTTCGTTCTCGTTACCTGGTCGTTGAGTCATTCAAAGGAGGGTCTGTATCAGCTATTTCACAAGCGCCACGACTCCATCAATATACTAGATAAACCAACTTGAAGTGCTGAAAGTAAAGTTACCCATGCTATGTTTTTTTTGGGGGGGGGGGGGGGGGAAGGGGGGTTTTTTGCCTTTGATGTGTTTGTCTAATTGGGAGCTGACGTCTAGAACTATTCACAACATGGGCTGTGTAACTAGCTGTATAATTATTTATTATATTGTTGCCACCCAAATAAGGTTAGGTGTCGATCTCTAATGCCTCAGTTCGAGGATCGTGCCTAGGTAGTGATGTAAGAAAACGACAGTTGGTCATACGGCTGCCACAATCGACTTTGTGTATTATTCGTAGAGATTCCTTGAAGTACTCAAGTATTCATCACCTTATTTCGCAGAGTAGGTGAGTCACTTCTCTCGCGGGTTGTGTAAACAAAAACATGGTCACTTTCTGCCTTTCTAAGGTTTACCATATTCTACACACCTGATTCGAACTTCAGCTTTTTCGGCGCCACCAAGACGTTCAGACCGAAAACACAAGAGATACACAATGATTCTTCAGTATATAGAACAGCCGATTCCGCGCCCTTCGGTTGTCTCCCCGAAGAAACACTATCCGTCTTCCATCACTTTTGCCAGCCTCCGTTCACTTCGCTTAAAATTAAGCACCAACCATCGTTCGCATCATCAGCTGCAGCAGACATAGACTGAACAGAGAACTTGATTTCCTGAGTTTATAGCTTCTCCAGCTTCACCAGTTTTACTTGACCTCGCTTCAAGTCAAGAACTAAATCATCACTCGCTTGGAAATACTCACAGCCTCATCAGCTACACCGGCTCCACAGCTGCACCAGCTTCACTAATCACAACCACCCAACCACAAAACGCAAAACCATAAAACATGTGTCAGCAAAAGTACTACAAGCTCTGGTGCGATCACAAGTCGCACTGGGCCATCGAGGCCAGGACGAAGGGCGAGCAAGTCCTGTGCCAGCAGGTCAAGGACAAGCACGGCAAGTTCAAAGACTGCCACTCGACCTGGCACGCGAGCGCCGAGGTCAAGACCACCCTGATGTGTGGCAACTGTTGCCTCGAGATTGCGCAGGCCGCAACGAAGCAGCGGTCACAGACAAATCGTGACAGAGGTGGTCGACGGATCCGGCTGTGGAAGGCAGGCCAGTAAGGGATCGACGGAGCATGTGGATATAGTCTCTTGGGGGAAGATGTCGGCTCCGACTGTGTTATGCTGCCTTGACAAAAGAGAGGACTTGTTGTAATTGAATTACATTATTGGCTGACCAAACGCATGCATACAAGCGACTTTGCATCTCTATCGTGGCAGTACATGCCCTGTTGTTTGTCTATTATTTTTTAAATACCTAATGACTGCTAAGGGTATATTGTTGGTGGTCTCTTACCGCAATGATATAAATGCCAATGAAGTTGCTTCTGCAGCAGCAGCATAGTGAGAATGCCCTTGCTACAATGATCTTATACCTAGGTTCTGTCGGCAAGAATACACTTTTCCGCCCTTGACAACACTAGACATATAATCATTTTACAGAAATAGCACAAAAAGACTCGGAATTCTTTTGATATTTCTCAAAAATCATCTAAAAAAAATCTTAAGCGGTAGATTTGCAACCTTCGAATAAAGCATATTCCGCAGTCGGTACAGATACTTTTGTAAGCATATACAAGACACGCTAATTGAAGAAGACGATAATTTTGACGGAATCCAGATATAATTCTGTAGAACTATATCACAAATAGAATGGGTACAAAACCGCTGTTGGAAAGAAGAATTTGTGGCTTTCCTTTTGGCCGGCTTGACGATGCTGATACAGCTACAGCTTATTCTGTACAATTCCTTTTGCTGAACGTATGGTGGCAGTCCAGGTTACAAAGTTCCAAAGCCTGTTGATAGCCATAATTAAATAAAATTTTACATTCTTGTATTATACGGTGCTTTTGAATTATATTATTGACAGGGAATCTGGTAGAAGATCTGCTCATTACATGTCGTTGCACTTCGTTATACAACTTGCTGCCTTATCGGACATGTGCGCTATTGCCCCACCAATGGTGTATGACCCGCAGGAGCTGTCCGCAGTGCGCACTGGACTTCACCTACCTACCTAACACTCTACAACCACCATTATCACCAGGACACCGGCTGGCACGATCCTACAGACAGGCGCTTTACACAGACCTCGTGGCCTTCTCTTCATCGCCCAAGGATCCCCAGCCCAAGCCAAGATGTACTCACCAACACCTCCACCGCCGTTACCCCCGCCGAAACCTAGCAGCCATGAAGCCAGCCGACTAGGCACCCCTTCGATATCGCAGTCGCCGCTGCCGCGCCCCTCGCCATTGACCGAGAGCGGCTTTGGTACGCCAGACGGGAAGGGCAAAGGCATAGATACAGATGCGTCGGGCCTCATACCGTTGCGACACGACAGCCAGCGGCGGCGGCAGGAGCAGCAAGCTCCGCAAGAGATCCCCGACCCGGGCGAATCATGGCTGCCCAAGTTCCTCGAGGACAAGTCGTATGTTCATTTATCTGCACAACCCACGAGCATGTGACGATGCCGCGGGAATCTACGGAGCACAATAGTTCTACGGTATGCTAACGGACGCAAATTCTAGTAAACAAGATCTGGCGGCCATTCTCTCCAACCCGAGCCTCCTCGAGGCCCTGACACACTCGCCCTCGACGGCCCACCCGTCGCTGACGCAGTCGCACGCGGCGCTGCAGTCGGCCCTGACGGAGAACCTCACGCTGGGGCAGCACCTGGTCGAGCTCGAGGGCCGCCTGGCGCACCAGCGGTCGTCGACTCAGGCCCAGCTGCTCTCGACGCACGCGCTCGAGCGGCAGTGGCGCGCCAAGCAGTCCGAGATGGATGTCGCCCTCGCGCCCTTTGCCCCGTCTAGCCTGTACCAGCGCCTCACGCAGGGTCTTCAAGAGCAGGAGATGGTCTGCGCCGCCATGGAGGAGAGCTTCCTGGACGGCGACGGCAGCGACGACAACGTTGCTACCGAGCGCGAGGTCAACGAGTGGGTCCGAAGATATCGCGAGAACAGGAAGCTCTTCTACCTCAGGCAGGAGAGGAAGGAGAGGTGGAACGAGAGGCGAGTCGGTGGTTGGCGGTGAGGAGCTGACACGAAATCATTCCAAGACACATCAAAGCACAAGACACACCCAGAGAGAGGCCATGTCACTGCTCAATCAAAAGTACAGCGTGCTGACCACCAAGCACCGGAAAAGCATCGGCCAATTCGTACAGGGGGCTCGTCAGATCAGGTGCTGCGCCAGCAAATTCATGGTGGCACTGATCTGCTGGGAAGGGCGGCGGCGCTTCCCGCCCATCATGTACGACAACGCCAACGGAACACGACATATATGCCCGACCGGCCGTTATTCACACGCCCAACAGAGCAACAACGTGTGCTGATTTCGCTCGCACAGTTACCCCAATCGGCGCAATCGAAGTCTATGCTGCGGTTGGAGATCCCTCCAACGGATCACACCGGAGGACCATCGAGGAGCATTGGGCGGTCTCGAAGCCGCCCGAAACGCGGCAGGTTGCAGTGAAGAAATAAGCTTAGGACCTAAGCGAATCAGAAAGGCCCGAGGAGCCATGCTCGCGGGAATCGATTGATCAATTGAGACGCTGTAAGCCAAGGCAAGGTTTTCGATTCGGTCCGATGGCTACCCTTCCTATACATGTATGTATGTACGTTGCTGTTGGTATGCGTGATGCAAGGACAACTGTTTCTTGACCGGGTCAGGGATGTGAGAATCTGTCGATTCTGAATCAGATTTACGACAGATGAAAAATAATAATTACGATACAATGATTTCACAGTATGGCTTCGTTCGATGTGCTGCTTTGGCGTCCTTCTTGCCTTCCGCCGCGGTATAAGTCTATATATAATCTACGCCAACAGCGTGGCTTTTCAGAAGTCGAAAGCCATGTTTCTCCCCAATGTATGGAGCTGGCTCTTTACTAACGATTTGTGATGCTTCCCCGCTCGTCCGAATGCTATATAATCTTAAAATACTTCGAAAGAGGAAGTTGGGGTTGCGCAGGCTTTTTTGCCAAATGGAAAAGAAGAACCGGCCATGCGAGAAAGCTGGCCAATGGGGGGCCGCAAGAAAGAGGGAAAAAAAAGAAAATCAAATGCCGTGCGTGTGGTTACATGGGCCCTTTTTCTGTCTCTTTTCCCAACCATCCGGGAACTTTATACACCCCTCGTTGCAGTCAGTCGCCCAGGTGATTCTGATTCGCTTCTCCTATTTGATCAGACTGAACGGGCTGATCTCCATCTCGGGGCTCCGGGGGCTCATGGGCAGCGCGAACAGCTCGTCCTCGGTCGCCTGCGTGTCGTGCAGGGGCGGCCTCCCCGCCTGCATACTGCTGCTGCCGCTGCCGCTGTTCTTCACCATGGCGTCCAGCGACGCCACCCCTCCCGATCCGGACCCGGACGAGGTTCCCGTGACCAGGCGTCCCGACGACCGGGGCAGGCCCGAGGCTGTGGTCCCCGAGCTACCGGGCGTGAAGTAGTGTGGGTTTTGTCTCTGGCCTATATTTTGCTGCGGTGTCAGAAAATTGTTCCCTCGCTGTTAAATTTTTCCCGGTCTCATCATTTTGGGATTTTCCTTTCTCTCATCTCTCTCCTCTCCAATGAGCGCTTACCTGTCGTGTTCAACAGCTCCGACGGACTCGTCGCCAGCTTGAGGCCCCTGAGCTTCTCGCCCAGCTTGCCGCCCACGGGCGACCGGGGCGGCATGGGCCGGTGCCTGGCCTCCTCCGAGGACTGGGGCGGCGGCCCGTCCTCCTCGTACGGGTGGCGCAGGCCAAAGTGCTCTACGACCCAGGTGAGGTCCTCGTACGCCATGGCGGCGCCCACGCCCTCGCTGTTGGTCTGCAGCTCCCTGTCGTACTCCGTCCGGAGCTGCTCGAGCCTCTTCTCGGCCCTGGTGCGCGCAGCTGGCGTTAATCTCATTTTCCTTCTTCTCTCGCGCGTTGTTACACGTTCTGGAGCAAAACTTACCATTGCGTGTGCAGCACACCTCTCCTGCCAGACGCCTTTGCGACGTCGGCGCCCAGCGCCGCCGTGTAGATGGCCGGCATCGGCCGGGCGAGCAGCGCCCGCCCGCTCGAGCGCTGCGCTATCGTGACCACGGACGGCACCTGCACGTCGTCCTCGATCAGTACGAGGACGCGGAGCGTCGTCGAGCTTCCGTTCCCGTCCGCCTCCTTGACCTGGTTCCGGGCCCGCGGGACCTTGCCGCCCCACGAGACGTCCCAGTCGTCAATGGCGCTGCCGGCCTTGTCGTCGGTGGGATCCCACTCGACCACCAGGACCTTGGTGCCCTCGTTGCCGCAGCCCGTCTCGAACTCGAAGCGCGCCCAGGCGTTGGGCGACGACGGCGTCCCCGGGGACTCCACCAGCCCGGGCGTCCCCGCCGCCGGCGCAAAGTCCGGGATCTCGATGCCGGGCGCCGCAGGGGCGCTCTCGGATGCCGTCATGACCTTTGTCTTTTTCCTTTCCTTCCTCGGAGAGAGTGTGTGGTGTTGTGACCAAGAAAACTCAAACCCCAGCGTAAGAAATACCCCTGGGCGTTCCTGGGAGATGCGGTGTGACACCACGGCCTGCCTGCCAGCCCCTTCTCAATGATACTCTCGTATATGAGGAAGACGGGAGAAATGCAAGACCGCGTCTCTTTTCCGAGGCGCAAATCGCAAATAGTCAAAAGATTGCACGGTAGGGTGTAGTGTAACCTTTCAGGCGGTGAGTTATATCTCACAAGCAAGAATTAAGATAAATGCTCGAATGTAGTCGAAAGAGAGAGGAGATCAATCCTTTGCGGCAAGGCTTGGGTTTACGGTGACATCGGCCGGCCGGGGCCCAGACAACAGAGTTGAGGATCGCCCTCTTTTTCTTCGGCCTGTTCTGTACGTACCCCTGGTACTTTTTGCTGACAGCTGGGCTGAGCCGAGAGGAGGGGAAAAGAGGGAGCAGAGAGGAAGAAAAAAAGTTCACGATGAGCGCGGGAAACCAAAATGGCCGACAGCATTCATGTGAGTTTTCAGCGGCATTCAACTTTGGAAAGGTCCTATCATGTCGAACCTCTCTTTCTCAAAAGTAAATTTTTATCAGAAAAAAGGTGAGCAACAATGTTTAGTTCTGGGCCGCGGGGTCAACGAAGGTGAGAGAGCGAGAGAGAAAATGGTCGAAGAGATGATTCCCCTGACTGAAAAGGGAATGCTCAACATCTTGGCGGGGGAAAAAGCGACGAGGCATCGATTTGATTACGGGTACGCAGAGAAGACATTGGTTAGCTGACGGCGAGGCCATATAAAATTGCATCTTACGCGGCGGGAGCAGCTGAGCCAATGCATGTAGCCGAGAAGTATATCAGGGGGGGTCCCCTTCTGCATCTTCTCTTCTCTTCTGAGATAAAAAAGACCCAAGACTCTCAGTGAGGAGGTTGCATCTGCATTCAAACGTGGGCAGCAAAAAAAGAAGTGATGCTATTTTTAGCCAGGCCATGCACGCATATCGCATATCATCAAATGTCTGAGCCTATCAGCAGCGACCTGTCCCACCTCATCCGTGTATTTGAATGAGGCTTTTCTCCCCAAGAAAGAGGGGTCGACTTGTTGGTGCTTATGTTGCTAGAACTGCTGGAGAAACATTGATAAGAAGGCATAGCATTGACTTTCGGGCGCAAAGCCATTATTCGAACCAGACTCGAGGAGGATGCAATGGGGATGAGGATGAATATAACCGACCAGGCAGAGGCGAAACCATCTTCCCAAAAGGTCACTTCTTGCTCCGGACGCGTAGCGAGGTGAGACATTGAGCTGACAGCAGGAGGTGGACGGACGGATCTGTTCTGTTCCTGGAGTGCCGTAGACATGCATTTTTTGAGCTGTCAGTCTGCTGACTGTCCACTTTGTCCCCGGTTGTATGACCAGCATCTGATTGGATTGCTTGAGGCCCTTTGCCGGGATCTTCGGCGTTAAGATACGTCTCAAGAGGGATCATAATCCTTCGCCAACAAGATGTGAAACAACAGAAAGGCTGCCGATGCGTATAGTGTTGGTCAGGTGATGCTGCATCCTTTTTGATCGGAAGGCTATAGTCGATGCCTCTTATTGTTAAGTGAAGCTTTCGCCGCGATATGATGGTTCGGCTGGTAAATTCATGGTCTGTGCTACTACACCGTACGGCCTTGCATATTGAAGACAAACGTCAACTTCATCACAATGGCGGGTATTTATTACCGTCCGCGCAATATCGGTGCTCATGGCCTGGCAGAAGGGACTCTTGTGCCCAGGTGCGATTAGAAGCGACTCATTTTGTATACGGAAGCGGCAAGTACAGCCTTGCTGAGAGGTGTCAAAATGCCAGGAGAATAAAAAAGGGCTCGCAGCGCGCCGCCTGTGTAGCGGCCGCCAAATGCCCGCTATCTGCTCTAGAGCGCACGAGACTGGCGGCCTTGGTAGCCAGCGGCCAGCGGCCAGCTATGGCGTACGTGGTAGGAGCCGGCCGTCTCGAACAGTGCTCACGATGATCTGTGTGGTATTTATCGACGAACGAGACGGGCCGACGTCATTTGCAAATCGGCTCATGTTCTGGTCAAGAGCATACCTAGCTTCCCGTCCAGTCAATATGAGTTAGCACGTGTGGGTTAGCTCTCGAGGTTATACAGAAATCGTCCTGGCACCAGACAACATAGTATATATTGCTGGATATACCACTGTTGGATGACGATGTTCCCTCGGGTCATAACGGAGGAATTGATGAAAGGCTGCGGAGACGGCCAGTTCCAAATTACACCGAGACAGAGCTCCCTCTCTGATGGTTCCACGAGACGGGGCATTCTCGGTGGCGCCCAGCCGCGAGACAGCAGCCGCGGAAAATATCGTGAGCCTGGAGTCATCAATGCTGGACGGAGCGAAAGAGTGCAGCCGCATCGTCAACCCGGGTGGCGTGTGGGTGGAAGATTGCATTACCGGGCAGCGTCGCCGGGTTTGGCAAAGGGCAGAGAACTCAGAAGAGCGAAAAGGGCAGAAACTGGCAGTGGTAAGCGGCGGCATTGGTTTCTTTCGGGGGGTGTTAAGCGACGACCCATTGTAGGGTCCAGTTATCGAGGGGAATCCTCGGCCAGAAATTGACAAAGATGACATCGGTGTTCTCGAAGGTCTTCTCTCAGATTTTAAGAAGGTCCCCCCGCGAAATTACCGTGCCAGATTCCACAATGATGACCCTTTCCCCAGGTCCGTTAGACTGCGGACCTCATGGGAGGCCAACCCTGGGCCCAATGCCTTAGTTGCTCCGGACTGCTAGCAGCCAAGGGGGCACGGAACCTTGCAAACTTCCCCACGTCCTCCCAGGGATTCCCACCATCGCCCGGTCCCAAGGCGAGACGGACCGAAATGGCCCAAGCATTCACTCATCGTGTGTAGCTCGCTTCGGGACTTCCTACACATGGCAAGGCCGGGCTCGGGGAGACCACCCTCTTCAAGCGGGCACTTGGCTGGCCATGGGAGCAATTCATACCTCCTCAGCGGACTCTACTTGTTTGCTTTCTCTCGCTCTTTCTATTGTTGCGATCGTTGTAGTGTAATAAATTTGGAACGGCGCAATCATACTACATGGCCAGCGCTTACCTCGTCAAAGTTCAATGCGCTGGTGTCGTACCGATTGAACCTGACTGTAGTATAGACCTGATGCTGCAGATGTTGTATGTAGTGCGTAAAACTGTGCTAACAAGTGTCTTTTCTTGCCGTCCAACTGCCGCATGAGGAAAGTAGACGGTGATCTTATGCCGTTTCAAGCACAGGGTTGGAGAGCAAGCCGCAGAAGCGATGATTTTAGTCCTCGAGCCGAAACAATGCCAGCGGACGCCGGGGGTTGGAACTGGGAACCTGGGGGGCGTTTGCTCTGCAAAACCTCCCAGTGCTCCACGGCTGACGTCTGAAGAACGGGCGATCAAAAAGAAGAGGCCTTTGTTGCACACTGCATGTCGTGACGACGACGATGATGATGTAGAGGGAGAGATGAGAGCGGGTTTGATGTGGGATAATTTAGATGGGATGAGAAAAAGACAATCACGGCCAAGCCGAACGAATTGCTGACATGAACAGATAGAAGAGACAGATACGTATCTCTAGGTAGTCTGTCTCTATCTAGACTTTTTAGCAGCGTGTCTGGCTTCGGGGCGAACCTGCTCTATTATTCTTTTTGCCAATCGGGATGCCGTTTTTGCTTCCAATGGCTGTCAAACGTTGGAAGGTCTCCCACTCACACTATTCCCTCCTTCAGACCTGCCTATGCCTCTTCTTGGCGACAGCGTCGGGACGGGGAAGAGACGAGAACCAATCAAATAAAGAATTATCAATTGCTTGGGGGGAGGGGGGCAAAAAGGGAACAAGTGCGCAGAGGAGAAAACCCGAGGGACCAGAAAAATCTCGTCCTTCCCACTGCCATGGGAGATTTTCGAGATAATCTGGCCGGAGAAGGGCCGGGGTAAAGGTAGGGACTGGGGACCGCTCTCGGGTGGGGACCCTTCTGTTTTTTCTTTCGCGGGGAATTCTCAGTAACCCCCGAGACGAGCAAATAGGTTCAATGGGTCCAGTCCTGTCTCTGTGTCTGGGACTCTGGGACTCTGGGACACGTCTGGGCAGCCGAAGGTCTGGACTCCTCCAGATCCGCAGGCCTTCTTTTTTTGCTCGAGACAAGACATCTCGGCTTTTTTTCTTCTTGTCATGGGAGGAGTGTTATCAGTAATATTACCGAGTATCAGCACTGCAATGACTAGCAGTGGTGATCTTTCTCCTCCAAACCATATTTGTTTCTAGAATCCATCCGCCATAGCAGGTAGATAAGGCGCCTTCATCGTTTGGATCTAACCTTGGACTTTGAAACGGTGCTGCCTTGCGAGCCTGTTCTGCTTTGTTACTTTGCCTTTCGGCCCAATTCCGGGTGAGCCCATGATGCCACTGACATGACGATCAACCCCCCTAGGAAGCCCCGAGAGCACCGAGAGCACCGCCGTGCACTTCTCGTCAGTTCAGTGCCGCCTGTAGCCAGGCAAGCAGGCAGGACAGTGCCCGGACAGTCCCACGGCAGAAGAGATAACGCAACAAGTAACGCCGAGCAGGACAGCAACATCGGTCCTTATAGGAGTGCACATGATCATTCGCGGATCCATATAGAGGGTCTCGCAAATCCACAAACCAACTCGCTTCGGCCGTTCATTTGCAAAATTCTTCGTATCATCAGTCTGATCTGTAGTCTGCATATTGCTGAACCGCGAAGGATTCACAGAAGCAACCGCAGTGGATGTTCACTGGTGATGAACCCGTTGACTGACGATGGATGAGGTGAAGCTCGACGATGAACCACCCAGCTGTATCTGTAGTGCTGCCACCACACCCAACCAACCACAAGCACCCACACCCCTTCCTATTACTTAGCATGGTGTGTGGCGCGCGGCCTGTGAGAAGTCTATCGAAATGTAACGCCGAGATGCAAGTCAAGGGAAGAGAAGCAAATGCCTGGATGAGAAGTGCCGAGCTCTCGCTGCAGATCTCCCCTTGGTGGTCGTCTTTCTCGTATGCGAGCTCTCGAGCAGGGTCCATGTCATATACGTTGCAGAATTGATCTATCTCGTCCCAGGGCCTCACACGGCGAAGTCCTCTCGCCATTGGATGGATGCCACCTCGACTGTAGTTTTAGAGATCTATCCGTGGTCATCACGTTACACCACCCGGGGAACGCATACGTACCCATGGCCCACGGCTATATCTTGGCAACTAGCTCTCCGTTTGCAGCCCATATGCCCATCTGTAGGTCTGTAGGTAGCAGCTATCCCGCGGATGCCCTATAGTTCTGACCGTGTAAGTAGAGGGATGACTCGGCAGGGCCTAGGAAGGTAGTGTCGAGATTCTCGGTCTCACCCACGGCGCTTTAGGAAGAGCCTTTGCTGGCCGCCGGGCACGCCTTCGGTCCCTTTTTCTTCCTGCCTTTCAGCAGATTTTCTTTCCCACATATTCGTGTCGGTCCCATTCCGGCCACTGTTGACCAGCAGTCAACTTGGGCCGTCTGTTCGTCAGGCGCCTGAGGTGAGAGGAATTAGAAAGGTGAGGTGAGCCGGCAAAAGCTTAATCCACGACCTCCCCACAGCATTTTTGCTTGCAGAGGGTGTACGTGTATCAATATATCATCGTGTACAGCACACAATCGAGTCATGGAGAGGTGTCGATACGCCTCAAGCTGACACGCGAGAAAAGCACCAGAAAGACATTGGGCTGCCTGCTGCAAAACATGCTTGATGTGAAGATGGTCTACTACCTCGCAAGCGGCAGCAACCCCGGGACCCAGAAGTTCGCAAACGCCTCGAGACACGTGCAGCAACATGATGATGGGGAGCAGAACGGGGTGGAGCGGGTACCACTAAAATACTCAAGACAGACGACAAGCCACCGAAGCGCACCAGTAGCAGTTGACACAATGGAGCAATACCCTGCGTGGGAAGTCCCCAGCCAGATTCAAAGCGCCTGGGATCGGGTTCGTGTGTACGTAAGGCAGGGCAGAGACGGCGATACACTGCATATATGACCTCACCCTAAGCGGGAGTGACTTTCGATTACCAAATTTTCGGCTCGAATTAGGTGTACGTAGAAGGAGAATTCGGAGGACGGAACGGTGAGTCGGAAGTGTTGTCTCTTGCATCCGGAGTAAAACAAAAGTTTAATGCCACAAAACACGGGATAGCCATATATCTCAAGACGCATGGTTGAGAAAGGACACAAAGTTGCTCCAAGCAAGAGACTGTTGAGGGTTTGCAGGAGAAACGATGGACTGAAATAATCATAAAAGGTACCGGGTCACAGGACACTCTGTTCTTGGTGCTGCCGCGGCCTCCATTGTGCGTGCCAAGGCTTTCACGATGGTCTGTTTTCTTAGTTGTCGATACTACTCCGTACAACATGCGTACGCGATGGCACCTCCACACAATGAAGATCTGGAGTCCTCGAGATCAGAACAGATGATGCGTGATGATCGCTGCGGCAGCCAGGATCTCGAAAGACTTCATCGTGGCCAACATGAGCAAAAGAAAAGCCGTGAAACCAAAAGAGCCAAACGGATCGGGAGGAGGACTAATAACAACTGACAGCAGATCCGGGGCGTGTATATCTATCAGAGCGCGCCATGTAGGAGATCTCTGGTGTCTATCGAGCGCCCAGAGCCGGGATACCACTCGCTGGATCGTGTTGTTGGTACTCCACTAATTGACCGGCCAAACCGCCGTGGGGAGACACTCTTCTGACCCAGACGTGACCATAGCCAGGCTGTCCGTGTCCAGCTCGCCCTATTAGCCTCACTCGCATGCATTCGCCTTGGAAAAAAGACCATGACACACACAGAGCAGAAGTACCTGCTCTCAAGGCAGTTTCAAGAATTGAACTCTCTTTGAATCTACGTTTTCAACATGCTCATCTCGTCACTCTACACGATAGGATGTGGCAAACAAGACACAGCTGTAAGTATCGGGCAGGCGCTGCTTTTACTTTAGACTTTCCTATACCAACTGTATTACTGAGCGCCGAGCCGCCCCTACATGAGGAAGCCGCTGGGCCATGTGCTCGAAGCGTCCGTAGTGCAAACAGTCATGCAGCGAACGTTGATCCAGTGGAGGGGCGCGCCGTGTAATAAATCATCCTGCCATTGTGACACCACGACACTGAATACCTACATGGCAACAAACAACAACGACCCTCAATCAACCCAACGCCAAACCTACACCCGGGGCGACGACATTTGACTGGCAAAGGAAAAACCAAGAGAAGCAGATCATCTCCAGCGAACTCCAGAAGATGCGATGCTGAGCGACAGGGACAGGCCAGCAACTCCACGTTTTGATCAACCCGAACCGCCCTCGCACCAGAGTGGACACCCATCCGTGTGGTAACAGTGGATAGAAACAGTTGTGCTCATCGCGATTACACTACTGCCCACCCAACCCGGAGCTGGTTGATACTGGGAAATAAAGAAGCCCATCGATCGAAAAGGCTGTCTATTGCTTGATACTTTCGATGCTGTCTCGATAGACGTTTGCTCGCATGGCCATCCCGCGAACCATAAACACTCATACACACACATACATACTACGTTTCCGCATTTGCAGACGGAAAAAGTAGTCAAAGTTACATGGTTGTTAGCCACGTTACTTTGATACAGACCAAGCACACTACATGGCACTGCTACCCGACATACATGGGACATACATACAAATTGAGTGGTGGATATTGGGAGCGGCGGTTCCCCCTAATCTGCTTACCACCCAGCGCCCTTTCCCTTCCCCAGTGCTTGGGAAAGAAAGAAACCAGACCTCTGCCCAAAACTTCTTCCCACGCCCCGTGCCATTGCCGAGGCCAGCTAACCACACTCCCCCTGCTCGTGGTGATTTTCTCGGATCTGCCTCCTTCTCTCTCCCAAGTCAACCAGTCTTCTTTTGGTCGGCGCAACTTGGCAGTCAACCCGTCGCGGCCCCCCTTCTCCATTCTCGGCCTCTTTCTCCCCTTCTCCTCCACTGTCCCAGTCTCCTCAGGTCCACTCGCACTGTTGCCAAGTCCAGCAGAAACAGAAGGCCAAGCCTGGCCTTTTCCGGTTGTAAATGGCTGTCGCTGCTCTCTTCCGCCCCAGAAAGTAAAGAGCCCGTTCCCTCACTTCCACTCAGCCATTCCTATCCTATCCCCGGGACGAGACTTGCTTGAACCTAGGCTCGACAGCAGAGACGTCTCGTTTCCAAACCCTCCTCACTATCATTTTTCTTGTGTCGTCTCTTCACACACACCTCTCGGTCGACTTCCACTCTGGGTTGGCCAGTACTATACCATCTTCCACCACCCAGGGCTCGATCTCTTCCGTCCGACCTTCTACCATTTGGCCCCCATTTGTGCCAACCAAACGCCTTCAATTGCGACCGAGACCTGGCTGGCAACGCCCGTCTCCTCTCGACGACTTCTCGTGGGTGACTGTCACGACGACTTCTTTTGGCGCGGGTGTAATTCCTAGGGCGACCCGACACGTTTGTGGTGTTTCAACTCTTTCCGAACACGTCTGCTTCGGGAAGTTGCCTCAGTCGAATTCTGGATTTACGACAGGGCATTCCGGCCTCTTTGGATTCATCTCGTCGGCACCCGTCTGTGGATAGGATCAGTGGGACGACACGGGCACTGGTCTTCACCAAGGAGACCTCGACGTTCTTTACCACGGTCGACTCTGGACGTTTGTCGATTGTTCAGTCGCAGCACCATTCGCCCCATGTCTCAATATGTGTAGTTTGCGACCAGTCCTTGTCGCCTCTAGCCAGTCAACTCATCTGGCTCTGCCTGTATTTTAAGCGACGGTCGAGCGTCCGCCACCCAGTACCTGCGTGCCGTGATCAAGCGCCTGCTTGACGCCGCCGTTCGTCGCGATGGATCCGCCGCACGTCACCGAGTTCGCCTCGGAGCGGTACTTTGAGAAGTTGAGAAGACTTCAAGAGACGAGAGAGCAACCGCAGCCTCAGGATGGCTCGGTTATTGCCCAGTCCTCGACATTTATTCTTCCGATTGGAAGAACAAAAGATTCAGAACAGTCGCAGGTGTACAACGATGCGTTGAGGATAGAGAAGAAGCGCGGAAACTTTTTACGGAACATACTACCTGCGAGGGCATCCGTGGACCACGATCACCGGCGGATATCGACCGACGCCGCGAAGAAGAGGTTTGCCTTCATACATCAACTACCCTGGCAGCATGTTACTAAGTCTTTTACAGTGCTTCATTCGATCAGCTCTTTCTTGCGCTCCCCAACGAGCTCAAGATTCAGATCATCGCGTCACTGCCTCTATCAGATATACTAAATATGCGCCTGGCGTCACGGTCATGGCACACCATGATATCCTTCAACGAGCTGCCCATTACTCGTTACCACATTGAGCACCACATACCCGCATACGCACTGCGACTCTATCCGGTGCCCGAGGCAGCCCATGTCAACTTCCATTACCTTTGTGGCATATGGCATCGACTCCACGTGGCGGCGAAACTCGCATTTTTGATATGCGAATGGATTATGAAGGAGATATTCCTGAGGAAAACCGAGGCGCAGCGACAGGAGTTTGCCCAGCAGCAAGAACGCATGCGCCGCAGACTAATCCCCCTCCTGTTTACAGTTTTCCACTTTTTCGAGACGTACCGGGAACTTCACCTCAAGTTTGTGCAGGAGCACGGATACGGACTGAGCAAGGCGCCGTACACGATCAACCCCATCGAGGCGCAGATCATGAACATGTACGACGACAAGACGCTGCTGCAGGTGCACCAAATATTCCCCCTGGTCGTGGCCTCATTTGTGCGGCGGCTGCGGCCCCCTTCCTACCAGGGACGATTCGAACGGACCCTCAGGGGTTACCTGAGGGACAAGCCGGCGGACGAGATATTCGCAGCGGCCTTGTGCGTTGGCGGCCTGCGCCAGGTCGAGCGGTTCTGGGAAATCAAGGGCTACTCGGCGCGCAGGGGGGCCGTGGACAAGTGGTATACCGGGTTAACGAAGGACGCCCCCGCCGAGCCAGCGCCGCTCGCGGACTCGTCGGCCAAGCCGCGGCGCGGCTTTATGAGCATGCACCGGAAGAAGTCGAACATGAACGTCAACGAGCACGACGGCTTCCCCCTCCGGCGGGGCTCGGATACGACGGGGCGACGGCCCAGCGACGCCAACATGGCAGCGGCAGGACGGCCTCCTCCTCTGGACAGCATCGTCTTCGACACGAGCATGGCCGCCGGCATGCCCATGGGCCCACTGCCCCGGGAGCACTCGCGGCTGGTGACGCCCGACGTGCCCATCCTGCAGCAGATATGGGCGCCGGCCGCCGAGAGCCTCATCATGAACAGGAGGATCGTCGAGAGGCCGCAAGATATTAAACGCAACGCTCAAGTCATGCTGGAGCTAATCCGCGAGGACGGCTCCGCCATGGAGGACGAATGGTGGTATGGCACGGCGGCCCCCGAATCGGTACGCCCGCCCATGGAAGCCATCGAGGAGGATCCCATCGAATAGTCGGAACCGAACGACTAGAACGACATGAGAGATTCTTCCGAATTATACGCGCGCATTACAAACTATTTACACACAAACACACAACATTATTCGACATTTGGACATACTTCTCCTATACCCTGGGCGTGAGCATTTTCAGGCGTTTTATTCGAGGTGAAAGGTTTTGGAGCCGGAATCTGGGGAAACACGAACTCGGCCTTGTTTTTTCAATGGAATCCAGAACGGCAAACGGCGAACTCAAAGGAGTTATACACATTATTTGTTGTTTCCGAAATGGTTGTGATACCACAAGCTCTTTTTTCCTTTTATCATGTCACCAGCGGCGTGTAATCATGCATCCTGAGAGAAAGCGAAAAGGGTCGTTGGGCTTGTGTATGAGTCCAACAAGACCGGGGAGGTTCTTCGTTTTGAACATACATGACGTCGGAGGGTTAGATACCATAGCAGCGGCTTCCCGCCAGCTTCTTCTTTGTATGCCATATCAATTAAACAAGAAATACCGACTGGGTATCAGTTCCAGACACTTCTCTTTCATTGTGCTTGACTCGGCCAAATCATCTCATCGCCCGACTATGCGACTTTTATGGGGCACAGCAACTTGTGGTTGGGGGTCGACAAGCGTGCCGTAGACTCGGGCTTAAGCTCTCAATGGCCCGTTTTGTCCGAAGCACATACAAAATATCAGATCAGCCATCACCCTACCAAGGTATTTCCTGAAGACTCACCACGATCCAGATTTCAATTTCTGACCCGATTTTCATCCTCGAAAAGCAGAACAGAACATGTTCCTCGGCCTCCTTTATCGAAAACCATGAAACTCTTAATCGGCGGCTCGTCGGGCTTCGTCGGGACAGAGCTGGTCCGCCAAGCCCTGCTGAACAAGGACGTCAGCTCCGTCGTGGGCCTGAGCCGGCGCGAGACGCCAGCGCCCGCGCCCGGCTCCAGCAAGTTCACGGCGGTGGTCTGCCACGACTTCGAAAAGTACCCCGACGGCGTCAGGGAGCACCTCCAGGGCGTCGACGCGTGTATATGGTGAGACGGAGCAGCACCGGGACGTGTGAAGTGCCTTGCTGACTCCGGATGTGTGTGTGAACCAGGACCATAGCCGTGACGCCGTCCAAGCTGAACACGGTGCCCCGCGACGAGGCCCTCAAGATCTCGTGCGACTACGCCCTGACGGCCCTGGAGACGCTGGCGTCTCTCCGGGGACAGAAGGAAGGTGGCGGTCCCCTGCGCTTCGTCCTCATGACCGGCCACTTTACGCCGCGCACCGAGGCCGACGTGTCCCAGGTCCTAAGGGACCGGGGAATGGCCGACTACGGTCTTGCACGGGTGCGTTCAACCCCGTCAATCTCTTGGTAGTGATGCTTACTTTGAATCCACCCAGGGCGCCTCCGAAGTCAAGACGCTCGAGCTGGCACAGGCGTCCCTCGGCGCCGTCGAGGCGGCCATCGCCAAGCCGGGCCTGATCATGGCGCCGGGCGTCGAGCGCCGCGGCGTGCCCGGGATCCCGGAGGTGGATTTGACAGAAGTCGCCGCCGCGATGCTGGATCAGGTCCTGCGTGGATTCGAGAGGGATACATTGAGCAACGACGACTTGGTCCGGATCGGTCGGCAGGCGTTGGCGGAGAAGTAGTGGCGTGTTCATGCCGTTTGAGGGGGATTTGGGAGAGGTCCATGGTTTGGAATGTGTATGCCTACGCGTCGGATATGATGTATGGTAAATACCTTGAATCTTATGTGTAACTTACAAGTTGACCCGTCATAAATAGTCAGTCCGGTCCACTTAGTTCACTGCCCGATTCGGCATGTGGAGTCGAGTATATGCAAAGTGTTGAAAGCCTACCTAACCACCTACCTGTATGTACGAAGTATTCCGGACTTGATATATCACAATGCAAAGGGTCATTTGAAATACAGTACAGCCTCTCGTGCCACTCAAGTACTTTTACCCATCGTCCCATTTGCACTCGTTGCCTCTTCCTCGTCAACACATCACTCCTCTTGGAATCAAGAAGGACCATGGTCCAACTGCCAGCCGAGATTCTATACCGTATATTCTCCTATTTTTCTGGGGATCATTCACCGCACTCGATTGACCGGGACTTGCTATGGGATCGCTGAGATTATTTCAAGTCCGGTCAAGGGTACGGTGCAACCCAAGACTCGATCGCAGCCTACGCGACCGTGTGCAAGACGTGGCAGTCACATTTCGAACGGATGATCTTCACGCACTTGTGGCTCACACCCGAGCGCCTGCTTGACGCCAAACATCTTCTGACACCTGTGCGTTTAAGACACATTCGGACACTGGAGCTCGTCGTAATGCTGGACGGCGACGACGCGGGAACTAGGCGAGAGACGGCCGAGGATGTGGCTCGCAATAAAGCCGTCTTTACACGCGCAATCTGCGACCTGTTCTCGCTCCTCGCACCCCTTGGTCACTCAGTGATCCCGGCCAGACCTGTGAGTCTAGGCCTGCGCGCGTACTCGCCCCGAGACTGATGGCGCCGTGGCGACACGTCGTTTACGAGCAATGTGAGGAGAGTTGGAACGACAGAGGACTTATTCAAGGCACGCTATCAGCATTCGTTTCTCGAGCTGTCAAGAGCCGCGCGATACGGCACCCGATTTCGTCGCCGAGCTCCATGTTCCCACGCCTTTCGCTCCTGAAACGGCGTTGCACTACCGTCACATCAGCCCGAGCGCCCGTTGGAAGATATCGTCCAAGGTGACAGGCCTCGAGTCAATCGAGTGGGTGCTGTCAGACGACGAGAAGAGGGGCCCGGCGCTTCGGACGAGGCTCCGAAATGACTTTGCGGATGGTCTAAGCCTCATGCCCTCCTCTCTGCATTCCGTGTGCCTGAGCTATTGATGCTCTGCCCGTTCAGCAGTCTCCAATATACAGCTGGGAGAAATTGCGCCTCTGCGGCTCCCCTGAGGCACCTCGTTCTCAAGGCCGAGCCAGTCTTGGAGCTCGGCGGTGGCTTGAGCCAGGCGCGGAAAACCGTGGCCCGTCTTGACCCGGAGAGCGGCGAGATACGAATCGATTCGCTGCCGAATGAGAAATGTGCACCCTTTTCTGGCCAGTGGTATAAATGTGGTCATTTTGCCACGAAGATTCCGAGTTCGCAAATCCTACAATGAACTACGATCTCAGCATTGTAAGCAGAGGAGATTGTGTTTTTGATACTTCGCATCGTCAAGTCATGCCCTTTTTTTCTGTGGTGCTGGTGGGGGAATCATGGCTATAAATAGCTCCTGCTCCGTAATCCATACTTGTTCTGGTCTTCAGCCCAAAGCCCCCGCCCACCGACCGACCTGTAAGAGCGACCTGTAAGAGGGGTTGGTTATACACAGCCTCGTGAGATGGATGCGCAAGGCAGCCGCGGCCCTCATCTCGATCTTTCCCCGTCGGAATTTCGTGGAAGGACTGGCCGCTACTGACGTCTTCCCCCAGCTTCCTTCTTCGTATGCCCACTTCTGAAGCAGATATCTTTTATCAATTCCCATGAGATGAGAGCCCCGACATGGCGAGTGCATACGACTCCAGCGAATACCGTGATTCGAATGTGCGCGCGCGACCATCCACCAAGCGGGCAAAGAGCGTGCACGTAGGCGTCCACGATGGTCGATCTCATCTCGACGACGGAGGCGTTGGCCCACGCCGTCCTGCCATTTATAACAGGAGGCTCGATTCCGAAAAGCGAGAGATTAGGTTGCTCACCTTGTTGCCGCCCAGGAGGTACGACACAAGACCTGAAGGAAAGCTTGAGACAGTCTGCCTGGCAGATAATCTCGAGTTCATTGCTCTATCATATGTGTGGGGCGATCCAGGGGTCACCCACGAGGTCATCATCGACGGCGTCGTCGTGGACGTGACGGTAAATCTTGCTGCAGCGCTGTGGTACTTCAAGGAGTACGACATGCTGCGCGGAATCCCAGATGGAAGACCTCTACACATCTGGATCGATGCCGTCTGCATTAACCAAAACGATCTCGACGAGCGGGCACAGCAGGTTGTGTTCATGAGGGACATATACAGTAGTGCAAAACATGTCTTCACATGGCTGGGTCCTCCCAAGACGACCAGAATCGATATCGGTCTCGGCGCCATACGAGATTCGATGCAAGCGTACCGCCGTATTTCTGCTGACTTGGCTGAAGCGGACATCCAGGATGATATCTCGCGTGGAACAAGCTGCACTGGTGACGACGCAGATGCCATAACCAAGATGTGGTCGGACAATGACGATGAAGTATGGGAAGCGCGCAGCGAATCTGGGAGCGGATCAAGCCACAGCGAACTCAGCTACTTCGCAGACCCAGACGAAGCTATGGCCGAGGTTTTCGCCAAAGCCCTCGACCAGGTACCTGAGTTGCACCACAAAAGTTCAACCTCGAGCGAATTCAACCTTTTCAGTTCGGCGTGGGGTGCCATTGAAAACTTAGACTTGAGTGACTATTGGGACCGATTATGGGTGTATCAGGTAAGTAATCAAGGGGTCTTCCATCTCTGGAACCCGATGCACTCATATACAAAGAGTACCCACGTCATCTCCTCGTCTCGGAGCGTTTTTGACCTTATTTCACCACACTGACACTTGTATGGCGAAAAGGAGATGGCTCTTGCCCGCCTGGACCATGACTGCCACCAGCTCTTGTGCGGGCCAGTATATACTGCCATGCCAGATGTGACGCGCTTCTTCCACTTCTGCAATCTCCTTAGTGGCCTGACCCGACCAAAAAGCATAGACGCTATGGTGTGGGAAGCGGTTGCGAGTCCCCGCGGCTACTTCAGATGGATCGGAGGGGCAACTAAAGACGTTCGATATATGCGTTCTCAGTTTTTCAAGAACCAGAATCTTGGATATCGGTTGTTCTTCACTGCTAAAAAAACGAGAGCCGCCGATCCTCGAGATATGATTTATGGTCTCGCTGCAGTGCTCGGACTGGACATCCAGGCCGACTACACCATTTCTGCCAAGGATGTTTACCTCCGATGGGCCCTGCTCGAGTATAAGAGCATTTTGGATGACGAGTTTCAATTGCGCAATTTTCTTCAACAATTACTCGCGAGATCCTGTCTTAGAAAAGCAGGCGCGTGGCTTGAAGAAGGAGACGTTGTTGGACTACCGTCTTGGCTGCCGGATCTGAGCATGCTCAGCGCCCGAGGGTGCCCATTGATCCACCGGGCAGTATACGAATTCACGAAGTACACGGAACCCTTTGCGCCGCTGTTCCGCATCTCCGCTGAGGGTGTGATGAGCACCAAGGGAGCTGTTTGCGGTACGATCTCGGGATATCAGCAAGGCCCAGCCAGGTTTCTCCGGCATAGTGCGCAATGCATGAAACAGATTTTCCGATTGAGCAAGAAAGTCGTGAGAAGTGTTTCTAATTATTGGCGGCGGCCTGATTCATACAAGACTGGATGCAGCCTCGAGCAGGCAATCATGTTCACAGTCTTGTACGGTATAAATCTACACACCGACGATATTCTCGATACAAAGGATTGGGCGCAGTTATGGAATTTCGTATTGAGCTGTGGTACGGCTGCCGACTTAGACTATGACGACATGGAAGCGCCTTTCCCCGACACATCTGCAAGAAAGTTGGCTTTTGATATCACTCAGAACGTGTACCCTCTGGAAAGGTGCAGGATATTCTGGACAGACAATGACTACATTGGCCTCATCCCAACTCTGGTCGAACCTGGGGACCGACTCTGCGTCGTCAATGGGTGTACTTTCCCCATCGTCCTGAGGAAGATTGACGGAGGTTGGGTTCACATCGGTGCGTGCTATGTGTACGACATATCCGGCTTGCATCCACTCGATGTGATCAAGAGGGATGGACTCGAAGTACGAACGTTTGACATTTATTGAGTTTCGACTTTTTCGCTCAAGACACTTGGGGCATCTTTTTGTCATGATACCCGGTAAATCTGATTGAAATCTAGCATATGCCAGAGTCTACTTCTTGAGTGTTCACTGGGAGATTATGGTCTCGCATAGCATAGCATTACGACCTGGTGTCTTTTCTCTTCTCTTGACCTACCAGCTCATGGCCAGATTAGCATGAATACCCACTGCCCTGATGACGCTTTTCTCGAATTGGTGGGGTTTTCCTACACCGTCGAATCCTTTCTGTCCGTCTCTTTTCTCACCGCTTGATGCTCCACAGCTCCTTGTTCCAGCCCATCTCCCGAAACTTCTTGTTGCTCCCGCCGGCGCCTTTGCGCTTGTCCTCGCTGTTGATGGCGAGCGCCTTGGAGCAGTTGGCAAACGCCTCGACGAGCTCCTTCATGCGGCCGCTCTTCATGACGACGGGCGCAATGTCCGAGTCCTTCTCGGCGATCATGGCCGCCAGCTCCATGGCCTCGAGCAGGCTGTCGCGGGACAGGCTCGTGCCGCCGTAGTGCAGCACGCTGACGTAGCCCAGGATCACCTCGGGGAGGTACATGTCGCGCAGGGTATCAAAGTCTGGATCTTCTGGAGGTTCCGAGAAACGTCAGCAGGGAATTTCTAAGTGATAAATGTGAAAGGAAAGGGAGCTTACCGTCGACGCGCTCTAGGAGCCAGTTTTGCAGAATGGGCACCATGAAGGCCTTGACATACTTGATGTGGCCTCCGAGGGTGGGCAAGAACTCGGCTGTTCTCTCGAATGTTGGGCTAGGATACAATTAGCTATGCGTGATTATGATATATTCGAGTGGCGCGACTTACTCAAGCTGCAGACCTGCAGAAGCACCGACCGTCTCCATCGAGTCGAGGGCGCGCATCAGGGATTCGAGGTCCAAGAAATTCCGAGCCACGGTAAGGGAACCAAATTGACCCTCGCCGTCTGCAAATTCACTGCTCTCAATGGCCTCGCCAAACCACAGGGGATTGCTGTCATCGGGCACTGAAACGCCAGCTTTGATTCTGAAAATCTCTGCGCAAGATACTCGCTTGGATAGTGCGAGGGCTGCCTGAAGGTTGTACGATTCTAGAAATTGGTTAGCAGAGTTTCAGTGGCTACTTCAATAAACATCCATGAACTTACTCAAGAAGCGCTTGTAGATGGCTACACCAACGGCAAACGTCTCGTCCCACAACCCGTCAACCAGCAGCATCCATTCGAGAGATTGTACGAGCTGTTCGTCGACAGGGTCAAGCCTTTCGAGTTGCTCACCCAAAAAGTCTGGCATCAGACGGCGTCCGAACCTCACCGTGGGTGGCTCATCCATGAGCAACTTGAAGCCGTTTTTGAAAGCATCGGTTGGTTCTTCGGGGTGCTCCTTCAACAGTGAATGCGGCTGGAACACCACGAACTCGGCAATATCCATGCCTAGCTTCTCCATAATCCTGAGCAACGTCTTGCGGTCTCCCGTTGCGACGACTGTGCTAACATTGCGACTCAGCGTGTAGAAAGCTCGGTCGCCCTTCAGCTTTGAGCAGTACAGCGGCAAGAGTTCTATAAGATCGTTCAGGCGGAGGGCACTGATGTAAGCAGCCAATGCGTTCTCTTGAACCCTTCTAGACTCTGCGTCTGTGTCGTCTTGCCAGTCTTCCAACTCTGCCAGAAGCAAGTATACATGAACCAAGATGCGTAGGCCATTTTGGTCAGCCAGAGGAAAGTACTTTTCCGTGTCCAAATTTGTCCTCGATTTATTCGAGGCCGGAATGAGACGCGACTTTTCGTGCTGGTTTGCCTGCTTTCCAAGTACAAGTCCCTCATTCTCGATGTATTGATCAACTGTGTTGGAGATAATTGCCGACTGCAAGGACTTGATGGGAAGACGAGCTTCCTGATTTGTGAGGTTGTTTGTCTCGAGAGTGTTCAACCAAGCTTCGCTCACGGAACCGGCATCTCCGTGGGCATGGACGGCATCAAAGACTTGCAGCTGGCTGGCAGCCTGTGTGGTATCGCGTGGTAACCTCTTTTGTAAGTACGAGTCGAATTGGGACCGCAGAAGAGCATTGCACTGTGCAAAGACATGGTCATCCCAGGTTGTACACACTGGCAATACTGTCTTGACGTCGCCAGACAGTACACCATACACGGCACGTTCGTAGTCGTCCGTTCCACCCGAACGGGCTAGGGCGTAACACGTCCTTCGCCACAGCAAGAGAGACAAGGGACTTGATATCGACGGCGTCTCTTTGCGATCTTCGGACAGAGGCATTGCTGACATACTCACAGCACGCCATACCTCGGTCCTTTCGACGCACCAGTCGCGAATTTCCGACATGCTCCTGCCTCTCCGGAGCAGCTCGAAGCATCCCAACCATATGGCGCGCTCGAAATACTCGTCCTGAGGTTGAAGTTTTCTTCCTTGCCTTGTGATGACATCAGGGTCGAGCTGTGTCACCAAGGATTTCGAACCACTCGAGTCGGTGACGTTCTGAGAGCCTAGGTCTAGTGGGCATGCCCATCCGTTCAAGCGTTTCTGCATCTTGATGGCGGATCGAGTATGTAACCAGCCATGGGCGATGATGTCGCCTCGATCGGCATTCTGTTGTAGATCTTGTACCATGGTGTCGATGTCCTCACCATCCTCGTCGGCTGCAATTTGAAGGACCTCGAGTATCTGCTTGCGCTCCTGCGCAGTAACATCCGACTGCAAGAACTCTTCCCAAATGTCGGCACCCGGCGTGATCTTGGTGGATTCTCGGCGCTTGAGCAGATCAATCTTCTTTTCCGGATATCGCAAGGGCAATAACCGCTGCAGAAAGTCCCATGTCTGTGTCTCACGTTCCATCATTTCCACTTCTTCGTCGGAAAAGTTCAGAGCGTCGGCATCGGCCTGGTCCACGTCCATGGAGTCCTGACTGTATCGGTCCTCGGAACCGCGGTTCTGTGCTCTTTCTAGGGCGGCGTGCTGGGCATCTTTGATGTTGTCGAGCTTCTCGCGGGAGATCACGTAGTACCTCCTCACCAGATCGAGGACTGCATTTCGCTTTTCCGACCTTGGGCCGTCCAAGTTCGAGATTGTGTCTAGGGCGCGCGCGAACTGCTCGGCGTCGTGAATGAACTCCGTCGAGTACTCCTCCTCCTCATCGTACATGTGCTCGTCCAAATTGAAGCTGCCGCTCGCGGTGGCAGACGCGCGCTGGAATGGAGGATTAGCTAATTATTTGGTTGCGGTTACCTCTACCTGTGACAAGCTTACATTTCCAGCCATTTTGTGAATTTCGACAGCTCTATCGCCTGCCTGTCTGTCGAGCTTCGGTAAGAGTCGTGGTGGCTAGGGCACAGGGCTTCGTCGAGGATGATTCCTCGGATGATTGCTGCTGCTGTGACCTGCACGATGCTACGTGCCTCAGTCCGCGAGCTTCAAGCAATCACCCATGCAGTATTTTTGCGCAGAAAAAAAGAGCGCAATTGAGCCACTACTCGGTGTAGTTTTTCTTCTGGGCCAGGGTGTGGGTTGACTCGCGAGAAGAGCGTCGGGTGAAGATGGTGTGTTTTGAAGCTATTTCGCAGTAAGGTTTGCGATGGAGCTCCAGCCTCGAATGTAGAGCTCAAAAAGTGGCAGGCTGAACGAACGCGACCGGATCAAAGTGCCCTGCGCGTTTGCTGGATGTCTTCTGTCTCCACTAAAGCAGCCGCTGGCTCAACTGGCACGTCAGGGGATTTGGGAGGCTCTCACAGGACGCTATAGACGCGCTAAGCGATTGAGAGCCGCGCGTGGCCCACCAAAGCGAAAAGTGGGGGCACACCTGAGCCATAAGAGCTTCTCAAATTTTCGTGCCTCTTTGAAACTTCTTTCCTTTCTTCTACAAAAATGTCATCGGCATTCATATTAGAGTCTCGGGATAAGCCATATTTCTTTCAATGCTTATCCAGGCCCAAAGGGTCTCTTGCGCGCTCAATGATCGCCTAGAAGGAAGTCGCTCTCCATATCGTTACCTATGTCTTTTGTTCGGGTGGACATACGGATGGGTGATACATTATTTCCAGCTGGTTCTGGACCCTTTCGTCTGCAGAATTTTCGCCTCGCGCGGGAGACGCGATAGCAGTGTTGCTCTCCCACGAACCAGTCTCGCTCGCCTCCCCCGCGGTCGAGACAGATGATTAAAACCTGTTTCGCTGCTCTCCTGAACGTGAATGACTCCCAGCTGTTCTATTTGCTGCTCTCCTCTTGCCGTTGCTTCAACTTGAGCCGCAACAAGTCGGGCTTCGGACAGCTGACAGTGCTGGCACCATCCCCGTTCTTCTTGTAGAAAGCATCGCAGCAGTCGTACAGCGCATCAATGAGTCCTTGGCATTTCGACTCTTTGTAGTTATTCTTCGTTAAACAATCTGCCTGGAATCAGTTCATGCGGCTTGATTTGGGACGAGACAGACAGCAGCCATACCCTGGATCGCACACTGAAAAAAATGCTCGTCAGCACTCGTAAAGATTGCCCACTGGATAAGGGCTAATAACAACGAACCGCTCTTGGATGGCATGGTGGGCTTGAATTCAGATCACTCTCGAGCGCCTTCACGATGGTCAGTCACTCTTGCTGGCACCGTCATCAAGGGAAAGACTCAACCATTGCTATTATGGCTGGACACCTGGTACAGTCGTTTCCTTAGCGGTTGCTTGTCTTGCTGCAACGTTGCCTTCTTTGCAGGGTGAGCCTGGCGCTACAATACTGGATTCAGAAAGAAGACGTCTCGAGTTCAGCGTGTGTATGACGTTATAGGTGTTGTACGAGGTAGAACGACACTGCTTTGAACAAGAGAAGCTCTATTATGTAGTGGATCTGCCTATGCCGCTGAGACTCGCCAGGTATGATGTAATGTCGACCAGCCCTGGGACTTAGCATTTATAATACTTGTCTGTTGTATCTTGTAGATACATACATACATACAGACCAGACTCACAGCAAGAAAGATCATCTTACTAAACGTCGAATCCTAAGCACTATTGCATTGCCAATGATAGCCCAGGCATCAATTGGTACACCATCAAAGACTTGTGGCACACAATCTAGTCTGCTTCTACATTGTAGATAATAAACATCCACATCCGGCATAGCAGCTGTGAATCGTACTAGACATTACTCGCTACCTACTACCAACTAACCATAATGATGAGACTCTCTTTCCAAATAGCTTTTGAGAAGTCCTTCAAGTTGGCAATCACATCTTGTATGTCATTCCTTTCTTTAGCTATATCCAGCCAGTTGAATCCGTGACAGATGAAATGAGAGAAATCGATAGGGAGTGACTTTACGGCCTGATACCTGCTGCATTGTCCTGCAAAACAAAACGAAGGCGCACTGCAGCAAGCTGTTTTTGCACTGAGCTTCGGGGTAAGTGCTAGGTACAAGATAGGTAGCAGTCTACATACAGCCCAGCAAGGTGAATGAATCAAAAGGTAATGAATGAGCCTTGCCTCCTTCCGGGGCTTTCCAGCGGGCACTACTTAGAACTTACCGGTGGTGGCATCTGCCTGTCATTGGCCCGCCCCCGGGCTTTCCCTGGCCTTCCCTGCCCTGACCCCTCCATCCCGCCTTTAGCACAGCGCGCCTGCCTTCCGCCTCGCGCATCTTAATCGCATATCCTCATCCTTATTTTTTCCATATTGCACGTCGTGAGCGACACCCTTCTATTTCACCCAATTTCTTACCACAGACCCTTACACTTGTGGGACTTCTCCAAACCACTCGCAACAACCGGCTACGATCAAGATCGCAAGCCTCCAGAAAAAAGCGAAAGCTCTACATCCTTCTCCGGTGAGTTTCTCTCCATCTAAACATGCCCGCGAATCACAGCCGCATCATCGCCTCCCGGCCCGACCTGAGCTGCATGTACGAGGAGAACAAGCCTCCGGTAGCACTCTACCGCGATCATCATGTCGATTGAGACGTGGTACCAGCGAAGCAGTCTATCAGCGCCATCAGTCGCATGCGACTCCACGCGATGCTTGCCCCCAAAGCAAAACCGCCCCAAGCAGAGATTCTTCGCGGCGCTCCGTCGCAAGGCTCTCATGGCGCGTTGTTCGCTGCTGCCTGGAGAATCTCGACAAACCTAAGCCGCTGCTGCCATTACCTCGCTTAGCTTATTTGATGAGCCTTCGTGACCTTGGCTAACAGGCATCCCAGAAACCTCGCGAAACACCCCCACAAACCAAACAACATGTCTGGCGAGAACGAGAGCGGCAGCCCCGCCGGCGAGCGCAACGAGGCCCCGGCTGGCGGCGCAGAGCATTTGAACATTAAGGTCACCGACAATAACAACGAGGTCTTCTTCAAGATTAAGCGTAGTACGAAGCTTGAGAAGCTCATGAACGCCTTCTGCGAACGTCAAGGCAAGACTATGACGTCCGTCCGTTTCCTTTTCGAGGGCCAGCGCGTTCAGCCCACCGACACTCCTGATACTGTGAGTTTGCTCTACATTGTGAACATGAAATGCACTCTTCCTCCAGTTTTCCCAAGCTTAAGGATTCCTGTGGCCCACGTAGTAGTGGTCTACACCTATCTCACTGTCTTCATGTCCACATGCTATATTCCCAAGCTATACAGATATGCTAACGGCCATGTTCTATCCAGCTCGAGATGACCGATGGTGACTCTCTCGAGGTCCACCAGGAGCAGGTTGGTGGCTCTCAGGCCTAATTCTCCCCAACGGACTTGCACCTGGAGCCTCAAAACGGCGTCCTGGACTTGTTGAGGGGCGATCAACGCTTTTGCCCATGAGCCACATTGTCGGCTCACTGGACACGCCCGCAATGTAGTAGATCTGATTTGGGAGACAAAGGAATTTCTATCGAGGCGTCTTTCACGACAGGAAAACTCACATACTGAGAGAGGGTGGATCGCATATGCTTTAGCTTCTGGCGGAGAGAAGAGACGTGACACGCAATGATGATGATGCGGCTTAAATTGAAGCCGCGATATGACACCATTTTCTTCTGTTCCATATGCATGCTTGAAGTCGAACAGTGACCCTCGTGCCTGTACTGTGAATGTCAACATGTGACCCAGGAACAAAACAAATCCCGAAGCCCACAACACACTGGGCTGGCGAATGTGTTCGTCTAGCCAGGCTGTAAGCAAAACCAGTCTAGAAACACGCAGAATTCTGACATACGCCAAGACAAGGACTGCAAATATTTTCAGAAAAGCAGAATGTATTACGCTGAATCAACCGTGTTTCTCGTCCAAAATCACAATAATTACAAAACGCCAAAACTGTTCCGCCGTTACCGCTCATCCCGACCATGCTCTCTCCGCTGTGTGCCTTGTTTCCAATGTCAATTCCAACGCCCTCTCCACGCAATGCAAGTATTAAAAACAAAAATCCACAACGTTTGTGCCTCCATCCACCAAGCAAGCAAGCATGATCTCAGAGACACATGTTAGCTAGCGGAGGACGTCTTGGAGGGCATTACCCCAATCTCAAACAAGGTTTGAGCCAGATCCCTCTTCCGCGTATCTTGTCTCTGCTGTCCTCTTCATCAACCTCCTAAGCCTTCAACTCCTTCATCCGGCAGTCGGTACACCGGATGCCATCCGTCACCGGGAAGATCTGACCATCGTCGAAGCCGCCGCCACACGTTCCGCAGCGGAAGCACTCGTCGTGCCACTCGCCGCCGAGGGCCTGGACGTACTGGCCAATCACCGGCAGCTTGCACCTCTTGCACTTGGGGGCGCGCCTCTCCGTCCTCTTGGTCTGGCAGTTGACACACCACGCGTAGCCGTCCTTCTCAATGTGTGTCATGCCTTTCTCAAAAGGGTCGCCGCACTCGGCGCAGAAGAAATGACCATAATGGAAATGGTGACCGAGAGCAACAATGTGATCTCCCAGGATGGGCGTCGTGCAGGTCTTGCAGCGGGGAGCAAACAGTTCGTGCCAGTCCAAGTGGCAGAAGAACCGCAGGCGCGCGTCGCCGTCTTCAGCCATGGTCTGACCAGGCTCCTCGGGCAGGGTCTCGCCGGCGGCACGACGGGCAATGCGATCGAGTCGTGCGGAGCGGAAGGAATCCGGTTCCGGGGAGATCTCTAGTGCCTCAAGTGAAGTACCGCATGTGTAACAAGCAAAGCACTGAGGGTGAAAGCGTTCGCCACCTCCGCGAAGTGAGATGACACGCCCCTCGATCGGCAGAGAGCACTCGTGGCAGATGGCTGTGGCGCGAGCAGATGCTCCTGGAGCAGCAGACCAATGGCCTTGAGGGGCACGACTGTTGCGCATGAAGGGGTTCTTCCTCGTCGGTGTTGGCAGTGGGCGCGCCGAAGGTTTACTACCGCTTCCAGGTGCATCTCCATCTCCCGGCGTCACAATGACCGGAATACTTGGACCAGCATTGTCATCATCTGGCGTGACTATCATGGGGATAGAAGGGGCATCCATATCACCAGACACAGTGATGGACGGAGGGGCTGGGGTGTCGTCCGCCGTCACGGCTATCATGGGAATACTGGGCCTTGACCCACCATCACAGGGAGCTTCTACCGCAATACTTGGGATGGACGGTGTGCTAGAGGACGGGCGCGTCGGCGATGACGGGACTTGAGCAGCTGGCGTAAATGAGAAACTAGGGACAGGCGGACTTGGTGCAGCTTGTGTGTTCGGCTGGGGCTGGAACTTGGCGTTCGGCTTTTCTTGCCCAACGGAGAAGCGGCTGGGTTCTTTCTTGCGCTCTGGGGACTTATCAGCAGCCGCCTCCTCCGGGGGCTTCCAGTTGTTATCAAAGCTTACGATTGGGCGCCCGGGAGTGTCACTGACAGCCGAGGGCGTGGGCAGTTTCCTGCTGCGGTCACCAAGCTTGAAGCTTGTGGCCTCGCGGATGTCGTCACCACGTATTTCAACCCCATTCTTCTTCTTGATGCTGTCATTTACGCGGGGGCCCGCAGGTCTGGAGCTGTTGGAGGTGTAGAGTGGGTTTCTCGACTGCGACGGCGGGTTTCTGTGAATCTCAACTCGCTGAAGGGGCTTGTTGGCGGGTGCAGGTGCGGGTGCGGGTGCAGGTGCTGGGGACTCCTTGTCCTTTTCGACGGGAGACGTGTCAGGGGAGAACTGCACTCTGTTGAGTGGATTGCGAAGCCTCAGTCGAAGAGGTTGGTCTGCTACAGCGGCGGGCTTGTCAATAGGTCCTGCTGCTTTGGTCGTCGGATTCGTAGCGTCGCCCTCTGGCTCTTCCCAGATCTGGTCGCCGGAGAAAGGCTTCTCAACCTCTCCACTGATATTGCGCTTCATGCTGCTTCGTCGCCGGCCACCGCCAGGTGCAACTCTCTGGGCCAGGCTACCGTAGGTTCTTGACCCCGTCGAGTCCATGGAGTCTTGGCGTCGATCCTCCAAGCTCATCCGAGGACTCTCCAGTGATGGTCTGCCGTCGCTACCAGAGGAACTCCCCGATACGGAGCGAGACCGAGTGCCGTCTCTGGCCAGACCAGTCGCTGCGACATCACGACCCTGACGTCCTATGCTCGCAGTACGAGCATAGGCATAGCTCTTCTCTCGCAGATGTGGTTTGTAAGAATATGGCGTCCCCGGCTCGGGGGGCTTGACGCCATGTTGATGTTGCCATACCAATTCTGCAGCCTCGTCGAGAGCGGCGTTGTATAGGCGAGTCTCTGCTTCGTTGCCACTCGAGCCCTCGTCCTTCTTCGGCTCATCCTTTGGCGCATCCTTTTGTGTGACCTTTTGTGCGTCCTTGATATCCATGTCTTCCAGTGCCGTGCGCAAGGAGTAGGCCTCTTCCTTTTCCATCCACCGACTTCCGCGTTCCATGTAAGTTGCTGTAGGGACGATCTCGTCAGGCCTCAGTGGCTTCTTCGTTGGGCTGGACTTCTCGGGGTAGTAATCTTTACCCGTCGCTGTCGAGTAGCGCGATACCGTGCTGCCGACGAGACTGGGGCGGATGCTCGAGGGTTTGGAAGCAAAGTCGGAATGGGAGCGCAAATGGCTGGCGTTTGCTGCTGGCCCCGAGGCCTCGGTATTGATTGTCGAGCCACCGATCGACGGCCGACCTGGCGCTATGCGATCCGAGTTGAGGCGTGTGGTTGATGCCACAGAAGGAGCAGGAGGTGGCCGGGCTCCACCAGGTCGACTGACCCGGTTGTCGCGGAGGCTGGCCAAGTAAGAAGCTGTACACCTAGGTCAGCTGCTGACTTGCGTACCAATTGTCGTTGTGAGTGCAAGTCAAAGCCTACCAAACTGTTTGCTGTCCATGTATGAGGGCTCTGGCGGCGAGGGTTTGGTAGGCGAAGTCCTGTCCTTGGACCTGCCGCGAAGGCTGCCCATCATATTGGAAAGCTCTTGGCGTGGTCTTGTATTGTTTATGAAGGTTGTTGGTTGAGATTAGCAGCCTAAAGACAAAGTATCGTGCCTTATCTCCGGCTCGAGCAGTGGCACGATCTATTGGCTTCGTCTAGCCAGGCACGCAGCTGCAGGAGAGAGGAAGTAGAGTTTTTGGCGGCGGCGAGGAAAACAATCAATAAGTAGTTCCTGCAAGACGAAGCGGCCGGATGATGTATGTCCGTCCAGTACCTAGGGATACGCAATATACCTGTGTTTGTAGGTTTTCGGTAGGGATAGGCAAGGTATTGATGGTGTTTACTATGAAGCTACTGGGCGTCACCAGGTTGCCGGGAGAAAGGGGTGATGCCTGTAGATATTATGTAGTGTAGGTTAGGCAGGCATGTGTGGAGGTCCAGTCTCCAATACGTATGTGTATGTGTATACGACGATGCTGCATGTATTAGTAGTAGGTATGTTTGTGTATGCAGAATCCTCCATAGGTGTGTGTCTCTCGTGTGAGTCAGTGTGTCAGAGGTTATGCATGAAGAAGCGCCGCGCATGGATGCATGATGATGTGGAAAAGAAGACAGACGGCCGGTTGTTTTGGTCCCCTTTCTCCTCTAGACTGGTGTGGCTGGCTGTAACCTCGTTGCCGTACCAGATAATCTCTGGTTGGCGAAGCTGGTACTGGGTGCTGGGCTGCGAAAAAAGGGAGGTGGTCGGGTCATGCACGAGCAAGCAATCTGGTCTGTCTGGACTGGACTGGGTCTAGGTAGGTGACAGCCGTCCCAATTCGAGATGCACGTCCGCATTCACATGGAAGCCCGGCGAATCGTCTTGTGTTTGGTGTTGCCTTATCGCGAATCAGAGAGGTCGAAATCTTTCCCCAGTTCTGGCACCCATGTCCATGCAATATTTCCCATCCGATGGGTCTAACCGCAAGCGCTAGAAGTTTCGTGTTTGGCTCTGAGAAGGTCCACGTTGCCCTGGGCGACGGTAGCTGTGTCTTAGTGCAGCGTCGGGCTCAGTTGGCGGTTCCAGCTGGGGGTGACTTATCACTCTGCGGTGAGCAACCTTAGATCCAGCTAATGGAGGGGCACATGAGAAAAAGAAAGGTGCACAACAACATGAACGGCCATTACGTAGCTCGGCAGCTGCCGGATACTCTGTACTGCATCTGTTGGATGCAGATCTCTCGGTCGTACCGACAGCCTGAGTCCATGCTCTGTATTATCATACTTCGTACTCTGTACATAAAGGAGAGCCCACCTGCCATGGTTGATATCAACGGAAAGACTGCCAACGTCTGATCTCGACAGCCATGACGGAAAGGTATTGCTCTTGCTCTGATATGCTGACAATTGGGACATGGCATCATACACCATGTACGGGCACCTAGGCAATGGGAGCTATGCAAACATGGAACCGTTGGCGCTGTATCCGTTCCTGCCGTTCCAGTGTCGCCGTGGTCTCAAAATTAGCCGAAGCTTTTTTGACTTTTCAGTCAGAATCATAATACTTCCCGAGCAGACCAAATCGCCCCTGGACCATGACCTCCAACGTGGAACTTTCTTGCCTGTCTATAGGCAGTTCGTTTACTCTCTGGCTGCTTAGTCCAGCCAGTCCCATACCAGTCAGGTTCCCCCTCCAATGACGCAGAACCTCGTCAGTAGTTATGCTCTCTTTCTACCTACACTACGGATACCAACGATGGCCGCCCATATCCTGATATACCCGGGCGCAAACCCAATGATGCAGAGCCGCCATCGCGGGGAAAGCGATCGCAGACTACCTTATGGCCCCTTGGCACACTAGAAGCCCTGGAGCCCGCCCAAGAAGTAGTGGGTAATAGCCGATGACCCATAGTTTCTTCGGGAGGCCGAAAAGGAGAGCTGTAGCCGGTGACTTTTGCTATTACGTTATTCGTTATTCCCGGAGGATGGCAGCCATGGAGATGGGGGATGGATCTGCCTCGGATCCTTAGCCGACGACCGATGTTCGCAAACTACCTACACCCGACAAGGGGAGTCAGTCATAGGGGACGAAGAAAAAATTGCTAGGGGGGAAAACTCCCTTGCTTTTTCGGTTTGCTAATAATCCGCTTCTCGATGAATTCCCGATCGCAAACAAAGTGACCGGTGAAGAGAAGCGAGCGACGGGTTCCCCATCAGTGCCTTTACGGTAGCCAGCCACTCCCAGCTATACGAGCCAAGACCCACGGCCGGCGCCATGAGCGACTCGGAGCAGAAGACGGAACGCGGTACCATGGATGACGATGTGCCATCCGTCGACGAGACGCAGCGACCCGCACCCACCGCACAGGAACCACAGTCGTCTCCCGAGGAAGTCAAGGACGGCGGATATGGCTGGTCGGTTCACCCTGCTCTTTCAGCCCCCAAATATGTGCCACAATATGAAGAAATTCCGATCAGCTTATGATTTTGCTTTTCCTCGCACAGCAGTTCCTAAAGCCAGAATAGTATATTGACTTTGGTGGCTTGTCCAGGGTCGTGGTGATAGCAGCTGCACTGCTCAACTTTCACACCTGGGGATTGAATTCGGTATGTACCATTTTCCTCAGCACCCCAGCCTCACCCCAAGTCAAAAGAAAATCTGAGACATTGTCCGAGTAACGGCAAACTGACAACTTGAATAAACCAAAAATAGTCCTATGCCGTCTTTTTGGCCTACTATCTCAGAAACCAGACCATCGAGGGCGCGAGCGCTCTGGGCTTTGCCTTTGTCGGAGGACTGTCCATCGGTATTGGTAAGTTGACGCTAAACATCGTGATCCCGAAGATCAATGTTCTTCATGATAATGCGAGGCTAACGCTGGAAAAGCACTGCTGGTCTCACCCATAGCCACGGCTCTCGTAGGCTTGAACGGCTTCGGTACGAGAAAGACCATATGGCTGGGCACGATATTTGAAACGTAAGGATCCAGACACAAGCGATGCAAGGTACAGACTCGCTAAATGGTTCATGCAGTGCCTCCTTCATCGGAGCCTCGTTTACAGGCGAGTTATGGCATCTTATCCTCAGCCAGGGTATATGCTTCGGTATAGGGTATGTACCTGCACAAGTAACCTCTTGGCTTGGCAAATCACTGATGACTTTCTAGCATGGGTCTCATCTTCGTGGCATCGGTTCCTGTGCCCTCGCAATGGTTCACCAAGAAGCGGTCCCTGGCTAATGCCTGCGCCGCCGCCGGCTCCGGCTTTGGCGGGCTGACCTATTCCCTCGGCACGAACGCCATGATCTCTTCGATCGGCCTTGCTTGGACGTTTCGGGTCCTGGCCATCATCTGCTTCGTTGTCAACTCTGCGTGTGGCTTACTGATTCGGGATCGTAATAAGGCCGTCGGGTCTGTCCACGTCGCCCTGAACTGGAAACTGTTCAAGAAGCCGTCGTACTTGTTCTACCTGGCCTGGATGACCTTTTCCCTCATTCCGTACACGGCCCTCATCTTTAGTATTGTGGATTACTCCCAATATGTTGGTCTCTCGGCTTCGCATGCTTCGCTCGTCGGAGCTTTGCTCAACTGTATGTATCAATATCCTCTCTCGAAAAATTGAAAACAGATACTAATAATATCAACAGTATCTCAAGGACTAGGTCGGCCCATGATCGGTCTGTCCAGCGACGCCGTCGGCCGCCTCAACGTAGCCGGGCTCTGTACGGCCTTTGTTGGCGTGCTCAGCGTGACGCTCTGGGTCTTCTCCTTCACGCTGGCGACGTGCATCGTCTTCGCGCTGCTGGCCGGCACCTGCGCCGGCGTCATCTGGGCGACGGCCGCGCCCGTCCTGGCCGAGGTCGTCGGCCTGCAGCTGCTGCCATCGGCGCTGTCCATGACCTGGCTCGTCCTCGTCCTGCCCGCCACCTTTGCCGAGGTCATCGTCCTCGAGATCCGCGGTCGCTCCTACCGCGGCGCCCAGCTCTTCATCGGCTTCATGTACCTCGCCGCCTTTGTGTTCATCTGGCTCCTGCGCGCCTGGAAGGTCCGCGAGCTCGACCAGGCCCGCCTCGAGAGCAAGGAGCAGCGCGAGCGCGCCATCCGCGACGACGACGACGTCGACCTCGGGATCCGCCGCGAGGACAGCAGGGCCGAGCGCGCGTCTATTGCGTCCAAGGCCAAGGAGGGCTTGTCGATCGCAAAGGGGCTATTTGCTTGGCGGAAAGTGTAAAGAAGTCAAGCAATATGGATCCGTGTAGTGCAGGTATATAATGTCCTTATAGCAAGGGAAATGCATAGCAGCTCTAAATTTGCCATTTGAATTTTGAATATTACATAGCTAATCAAGAGATCTTTCTCACAATACCTGCTATAGAAGATCCTACATAAAGACATTGTACGACCTCACCGAGACCCCTCTTAATATAGATTCTCATAACATCGCCACTTCTGTGTCAGTCCTCACCAATGCCTAACAGTGACAAGGTGCTCGCTCATCCCCGTCAGCAGCGACCACGCCTCCTTGCGCTTGAGGTCCTCCATGAGCGCGACGCGCTCGAGCGCCGTGTGCCCGTTGAAGTACTTCCAGAAGACGGGCCACTTGGCCCGCACGCGCGGGTCCCGCAGCCGCCGCCCGATGGCGCTCAGGTACATGCTCTCCTTGCCCGAGGCCTTCTTGGCGTCGACGATGACGTACGGCCGCAGGTGCGAAAGGTGCGCCGCCGTGTTGGAGGCCGGGTGGTCCGTCGCCCGGGGCCGGGGGCGCCGCGCGTGCTGCGCCGCGCGCTCGGCGTGGTCGCGCGTCCGCCGGTCCGCGAGGCGGGTTAGGCGCGCCGCCTCGGCGATGGACTGGTTCGGGTTGATAAAGTCGGTGTCGGAGCTCAGGGGCGGCAGCGACGAGATGGACCGCTCCATGTCCGTCGTCGCGGCCGCCGAGAGCGAGGGGCTCAGGATGAGGCTGTCGCCGAGGTCGTCGTCCCGCACGCTGGGCGTCGTGGGCCGCGAGCGGACCGGGTCGTGATCTGCGAACGCGTGGGTCTGTGGCGTCCTCGCCCTCTCCGGCGCATCTTCGGACGCCGCCCGGGCGCTCTCGGGGGCCGCGGGGAAGGCCGGCTCGTCTGCCGCCGCCGCCGCCGGGCCGTCCGACGGCGACGAGGGGTCGTCGCTCGTGTGCTCGGACGACGAGGCCGCCGTGGCGATGGCCATCTCGGTCTTCTTGATCTCGTCCTTTTCGATCTGGTACTCGACCTCGTACTGGATTTCGGGCCAGACGACGACGTAGGCAAACGTGCACAGCTGCGTGACCCAGCCGCCGCGCATGAGCCACGCCAGCATCTGGAGGTACTGGGGGCGGTGGCTCTTGGAGGGGCAGAAGTGCTTGTACGGCCTCGGGGCCATGCTCAGCTCGGCCAGGAAGTTGGGCAGCGGCGGGGCGAGCGGGAACGCGCGCGCCCACGACTGGCTGGCCGTGGGCAGCGCCGACGTCTTGCTGTTGGGCGACATGATGTATATGTCCCGCGCGTGCAGGGGCGGGATGGCGATGGCCCTCCGCCAGAAGATGAAGTGCTGCGCGTACCGGCGGACCTGGGCGGGCGAGAGCGTCTGGCCCTGGCCGATCTGGTGGAACGACAAGGTCGGTTTGCTCAGCCGCACGAATTCGATCATGGCGTTGGACGTCTCGTCCGGGTCGCTCTGTAGCTCTGCAATGATCTTCTTCTCGTCGTGTAACAGGAGCAGTGCAAACGTCTTGTCTAAAAAGGATGGGTCGTCGATGGCGGCCATGTCGAGATCTGCAAAGTTGTTGGCCGTGGTGATCCAGAGGCCTCGAAGTCTTTCAGCCTCAGGATCATCGGGACTTGGAATGTCTGGCAGATGGAAAGGCACGGGGATCTGGACCGAGTGGGTGACGGTGCCCTGTGGAGTGTCGAGCTGTAACGCCGCAATTCTGTTGGCACACACAGCTTCGTAAACATCCTGCATGGAGGCTGCTAGTGAGGACGTCTCGAGTATATGTCGCCAGAGGATGGTCATTCTAGTCTTGTCCTCGCGCCCCTTGTCCTTGAGGGCGAGTATCTTTTTCGATTCCTTCCATACGAAATCGCTGCGCTGTTGGGCGTACTTGTAAGCCTTGTTGACCTTGCGGAGGATGTGGAAATAAAGTAGTTCGACGAGCTCCTTGGCCTCGTGTTTCTTCGGGTTGAGGAGGAAGACGAGGTTGAACATGGTCATGCCGCTCTTCTTCTCCTCGTTCTTCTCTTCAGTGACCATATCGTCGTGCGGCTCCCCCTCATCCTGGGTCGCTGCGTCGTCTGCCATGTCGTGCGTCTCGATCTGAGGAATGTTGACAGCCAGCATCGATGCTTCCCCATTGCTTGCATTCTTCTCCGAGTCTTCGCCCGGTGCAGCACTCATCTTGCCACTCATGCTAGGTTGCGATTTTGCTTGTCGTTTCTTCTTTTTCCACAGCCCGTTCTCGGGTACGTAGATGGGGTAGCTGACGGCACACAGCTGGTCCAAACTCAGGGAGAAAAGCTTCTTGTGATAGGCTCTGGCGGGTGTCAAAATGCTCTCTAGATCCCTCGTGGGAAAGCCGCCGACGTGCTCCCATGGCACGACTTGCGAGCCACTCTCGGTCTCCAAGTGGTCATCGTGGTTCCAGTTGGCGAGATCCACACCCTTGGGCTGCGATCCGGCGCCGATGGCAGCGTTGGCCATGCGCTCGAGCAGAACATCGTCGTCGTTTTCTGCCAGGTCGTCGTCCCCTCCGGCCGTCTTGTCTCCACGCGTAGATGATCGCGCATTGATGGCCGGGACCCGCGGCGGGTAGTGGAAGACAAATCGCGGGCCGTCGCGGGATCTGTTGATCACCAGAGCCACGCCTAGGAGGTTGGAAGGCGTTGGCACAATTGGCGCAGCCATATTCGGCGACTTGGCAGCGAGGCTTTCCCTTCGCGGAGTGCTTCTACCTCGAGCCTGACAGCTATCTTCCTACTCGATGCATACAGCACACAGCGTTCCATTCAGAAGCAAAGGGTTGCTTGGTACCATTTGACACTCTGAATCACATTGCCGTCGCCTATACGCCGCCTCCACAGAGTGCTTGAACTGCACGGCTGCATTCGTCGTGTTAGCGTATGATCGAGCTGGCAGACCTAGATAAAATACGAGCTTACCTTGGGTGAAATCTTGAACCGATTGATCGGATTCTGGATTGCAACTTCAACCTGTGTCAAGAATCCTTGAAATGAAGCGTTTGAGCATGACATTGGCCGCTTCGTGATAAGCTCCGAGTGCTAGGCACTGGGTCACCTAATTCATGCAACCTACCATACGTACAGTACCAATACGACAAAGCTCACACCGTGCAATTCAAGCTTCCCGACTTCATCTACAATGCCGGTAACTTTGTGCCCATTGATTATAATATCACGGTCATAACATCGCCTAATTATTCTGTCGATACCTGCACAACACGGTTCGTGTACGTATTTCCATTGAGTCTACTAAATTGAAAAAATTCGGCCAAACTCAGACTGCAAACAAGAGTGGTGTAACTGTTTAACCAAGGTATATGTAAATCAAAGATACAACTATATGATGCCTTGTCCGTGGACGAGGCTACAGTACGCGCCAAGAAATAAAAAAAAAATGATGATGGTCTTGTCAACTCTGGAAATCATAGCAACGCTGGTAAAAGGCAATGAGGTATAGCAAATGCCCCAACAAACTCCGTCCCATGGCGTCTCAGGTATCTTGGTAAAATCAAATCCGATCCCATGATTAAGGAAAATGTAAAGGAAACCCCCGTAACCAATGGCTAGCCACTGGTTGCTCTAAAGCTGGTGTGAACTGGCAAGGAAAAAGAAAGCATTAAGGATATGAAAATGTGAAATCAAAATCGACGGTGGAAAACAAACGCCTGTTCACTCCCCAACGACCATGTATGTAACCCTGATGCAAAGGCGTCACCGATGACATGCATACCCGTAAGTGGGGAGAAATGAGGAAATGACCTGGAGCGAGGCGGCAAACCAGTCTGAAAAGTGCAAAGCAGGCAAAAAGGAAGAACATCTGAGCACCAGCTCACATGACCATGTCCATCGTGTACTCGTCTTCCTCCTTGAGGTCCTCGGCCCAGAAATGATCGGTGCTGTTGAGTTCCGCTTCGAGATCGCCCGGGCTTGGGTCGTCTGGGCTGACCGAAATGGCGTCAATCGCATTCATTCCACTGAGAGCCTCGCCCTTGTAATCGGTGTGATGCGGGACCCTCAAGCCGGAACCGTCCGTACGTGTGTACGACAGAGCCTCGTTCTTGCCTGGTCTGCCGGACAAGGCTGACATAACCTCCATAAGCTCAGTCTGCATGCGCTTCTCGTCTTCGGTCATCTCAAATGGGACGTGGCCACCAAGCTCTTGGATTGAGTTGACGAGTTCCTCCTGCTGTTGGATCTTGACCTGCAGCATCCACATGAGATCCCTGGTCCATCCGACGGCGCCCTGGAGGATGTCACCCTTGTTGGGTCCCTTGTCCTTGTCATCGATGGGAAGACCAGTCGTAATACTGCCGGCACCAGTGGCACGCTTGGCTCCGGGCCCGGCAAGAGCAGAAGTCGCTTGATCTGGGTGCGCAATACCCGTGAGTGTCGGAGAAAGCGGCGTGCCGTTTGTCAAGAGCTTCTTGATCTTCTCATCGTCCAATCGGTGGCCTGGAACAAGTGTGGCTAGGTCTTGGATGCGCTCGTTGATGTTGTCCCTCCTTCGGCGCTCCACGGCGTTGTGCGATTCACGTCGGCGCCTTCTCTTATCATCTTGCGACTTGACAGCCGTTCCAGGACCGCCCATTCTGGCGGGCAGGGACTGTCCGGCGTTTTGCATCATGCCAGCAAGGTGCGGGTGCGCATAGCCATTTTGCAGAGGCGACGACAGGCCAGAGCCGGGGAATGATGATAGACTCTTAGGCGTGTTCATCCATTGGTTGGAGGGCGACTTTTCGTGGTGTCCTTGGGGAGCTCGGATGGGCTGCGCGCCAAAGCCTGGAGACTCGTGCGAGCCAACAGTCAGGCCAGCCATTGCCGTCGCAGTGCTGGGTGTGAGCGGGCTTCGTGTGTTTGAGGCCTTGCGCTGCATGGCCTGAGCCTGTGCTTGTGATAGCCGAGCTCGAGGCTTGGCGTTCAGGAAGTCGCCCTCGGCCTCGTTGGCAGTATGAGGCGAGCCAGAGTAGGAGAGGGGCGATTGCAACGATGTGCCAAAGCTCGGTCTCTGCATCTGGTGGAATTGCGGCTGGGCGCCGTAGCTGTGGACAAAGGGGCTTTGGATGGGGTCACCGTCTGGTGTGTTCGAATATCCGTTCATTTGCGACGGGTAGATATCTTGCGTAAACCCCATGTTCATTCCATTGTATTCCTGACCTTGCATCGTGGGCGGTGTTTGCTCTGTCGGGCTGTTCAGCGTATCCAGCAGCTCCTCGTCTCCGAAGAGGGCCGAGCCACTAGAGAAGCCATTCGAGCCTCCGTTGAAGTTGTTCGAATACGCCGAGCCGTGTGCGCCCGACATTTGCAGGTCGTTGGGGTTGATGTTTGGGCTTCCCCCAAACTGGTTGTAAGCCGAGTAAGACATGGCCGGTGTACAGATCAATCGGCGCAGATTAAGCAAAGTCGGTAGTAGCTATGTGGTGTATGTTGGATGGGGATTCTAGAATGATATTAGTATCAAGTCACAAAGAGTGATGCATGGCAGCGGATGGAGGGGAGCATTTTGCCCCGCATTCCTCGAAAACAAGCAAGCGATCGAGCAAAAACCGGTGCATGAATCATGCTGAGTCGCCAGTGTCTCTTTGGGAGGGAAGTGCATTGATTAAATAAATATAGAAGTATAAATATGAGTCAACATACCTGGGTTGAGAGTGTCTTGCTGCGGAAGTTTCGGCTGTTATGCCATACGGTTTTCAAACCTGATTCACAGTCGGGTGCACAATTGTGATTCCGGCCAGGAAATGGCGGTCGCACGCTCGGTGAAAGGTGAGACGTTGAGTTGACCGCGGATGTCGGTGCAAAGAGATCAAGGATCTGTGTCTTGTGGAAATAGCCGGGTCAACAGCGGCGGACTCGCTGGGTCGACGAGGCCAAATAGGATCGGGTAATCTGTCGGATTGCCCGAAACTGCTTGCTGCGCCTTCAGAGGTCAGACAGAGACCAGAGCAAGGTACAGGCAGGAGAGGTGAGAAACGTGTCGCCAAATGGGAAGACAAGTTTAGGTTGCAGTGGTGGGCGCTTGGATTCGGCTAGGAGGCAATGAAAGCCGATGGTTGCACGAATTATTGATGTATCGTTTCCACAAGTCGTATGGGGAGGAGGTATTGGACAGGCCGAATGCCTTTCGGATCAGATGGAATCCGGACTCGGCTGCAACGGAATGTAAATTAGTTCTCGGCTCATGCGCATGAGGACTGGGACCCTTGGTATTCCGATCGGATTGATGAAATGATGGAGAGATGGGCTGGGTGCGGGCGGGTGGTGGAGGAAAGCCTATTATGTATGGATTGAACGGGGAGAGCAGAATAGATGGGGAACGGACGGAGTAGCGGTCGTGGAGAAAAAGTTGGAGACGAACGGGTCAATGCTGACGGGATGGAGGTTTTGTGGAGGGAAGCAGCGGGAAACGGAAAGAGGCGTGAGGGAAAAGATGTGCGTACACAATGGCGGGCGTGGGAGGGAAAAAATTGGGAAAAATAGAAGAAGAAAACTTGTTGGATCGCCCGGACAAACCGGACGAGAACAAGAGAGTGATAATAACAAGGCGGTGACTTACTTTTACGGTCCAAGGCGGGCACAGCTGGGAGCGACGTTGACTTGCTTGAGTCGAGTGCGCGGCCAGGATGATGGATGGACTGACTCTGGAGGTTTCTTTTCTGGATTCCGGCCCCCGGTGTCGTTGGTGGCAGCAGCAGCAGCAGCAGCAGCAGCGGTGGGTGGGAAGGCAATTGAATTGCACTGGGAATGGTTGGGTTCCTGGTCTGTCTGGGCTGACGGGAGCTGAGACGAGACTTATCAACAAATGATTAAATGGCTGCCTCAAGGATGGCTGTGACTGGTCACCGAAATGGTGGAGGGATGGATATATAGGACAGGTTATCACTCACAATTTGTCGTATTGCCAATAGACACGGAGAGTGTGCACTTTTGATTAGGTAGCAGCAGCACTATGGTACGCTACCGCCCGGGGGGGAGAAGCTGGGGGGAGGTGATAGTGATATGTATCTCGATCGAGTTGTCTCGAAGTGAGAGGACGGCTCCGAGTCTCGCAGGCCGAATGTGTGTATAGTGAGTAAGGTATGCCAACGATGGACGTTTTGGTCAGGTTGGGCGACGTTGTCGAGTAATGAACAACGCCTTGGATGTGGTGCAAAGTCGCGGTGAGTGAGACCTCTCTCAAGTAAAGGCGGTCGGTTGGTCGGTCCAACGAAGACGACGGTATCGTTGTCTGGCGGCGCGCGACCCTTGGTTCCTTGGAACACGATTTAGGGAAGCCGAGGGGGCAAAATGGAGCGTTGATTGGTCACCCGGGCTCTAGAGTAGCTGCACCTTGAGGATCGGTCCCCTGCAAGCTCGTTCTGCCTCTGGGAGGAGGTACTTGGGGGGAGGCAGGTTTTGGTGTGGTGGGATGCCCGTGGTAAGGTGATGGATGTATGTACCCAGGCTACCTAGCTCTTGGTGCTAGAGGTGGGATGATGGTTGGAATGGAGGGGCAATGTACAATGCTTGCCAGGGAGGTAAGGTAGGAAAAGAGTGCTCAGAGCAAGGCAGACTTGGCAGAACACCCAGCTACACTTGGTTCTGCGCACAATGGCCTAAGTTGCCGAACGGAACCCACTCTGGGTCGCTGGGAGGCTTTTGTCAATGGAAAGCTCCAAAGCCTTCTTTCAACCCTAAATGCCCGAAATCGAACTCGTTTGGGCCTCGTATCTGGACCGATCGGGATGTTGATAGGCTAGATGGTTTGTGTCTCGCCGCAGCACAGCGCGGTAGGAGAGACGGAGTAGTGATTGGGTGGGTGAGGGGGGAAATGGTACTAAAGACCAAGCAATATGCAAGGCAAGCGAGAGTCTCCTCTTGTTTGCCGATCCCGCTATGGGTCCTCAATAAGCAGGCGGGAGAACCCTGAAGATCCAAGATCGACGATACGCGTGAGGAGGCTCGTACGACGATCCAAGCTCGGCAGCCGCAGAGGGAAATCTATCTGGCGTTTGGGTGGTCTCAAGCCAAGCGGCCTCGCAATAAGTTATGCTTGAGAACCGGTCGCTTGTGTTGTCTGAGAGTCGCGAGGTCGGCCCGCTTCGTCTGGTAATTGCCGGCTCTGGACTGTAGCAGTCACTGATCCCGGGCGCCTCGGGCTTGTGTGATATATCACCGCCGATGCCTCTTCCGCCCAAGAACGGATGGTTATTTCGCCAGATGCGGATGTGATGGCGTCCCAATAAAGCTGTTCTGGGGCGTCGGTGGTTGTCGTTGTAGAGTTCAGCCGTGTTGCACGTTTGTCAGAAATCCCTTCCGAATATTGCTCTGGAAACTTGAAGTTTGTCGTGTCTCGAAGCCCAAGATTTGCAATGTTCCAAGTAGTCCAAGCTCTTTGGTCCATGTAACTGCAGAAAGGTCTTGCGCGGTTATGCAGGTATGGGAGGGCTGAGACGGAAGTAATATTCCGTTGCCGCGATGAGGACGCCGTGGAGTTTCTTCTCTGTTGAGTATAGGTGAATTTCTCTTGCGGCAGCCACGCATGCAGTGTGATGTCGTCTATAATTAGGAGGACGCCTCAGCAAGTTGGGAGATCGTTCGACCCAAAGGAAGATGGTGAGATGGAGGTTTGAAAAGGCAAAGATGGCTCGGCTTCCACGAAATCGGTAGATATATGGTTATTTAGAATCAAAGGTCCGTTCGGTCGAACTGTTGGACTCTCGAGGGGGGGCGACAGCATAAGTACCAGCTTCTTATATCTGTCTGCTATGTTCAGGACTCAGAGTACGTCGATGACACCCACAGCTGGGCGATCGGGCTTTTCTCCTAGGCCGTCAACTACATACAGCCCCTTTGCGCTCTACCGGGTGCGTCTGATGACTGCTGTCTAAGCAGAGCAGCCCACATTGGGAATTCCTCTAGGCCAGAGTGGTGTGCTGGGAGTGTGTAAGAGGCCCTCGCACCGGACCATTTTCGCCTTTGTCGTGTAGAAGCTGGGTTGTTGCCCATCCCCACGGCCTGCACCGAGTACATCTCGTACTACACAGGGCAATCTCGGACGGCTAGCAGCTAGGGATCATGAAGAGAGAAGGGCACTATACTAAAACGCGTGACGCGGTGAAAGTCAGCCACCCTACCTAGGTGAGACACATTACCACACCTCTTCTGACTTGAGGTTAGCGCATCTGCCCTGCTTCTTATGGCAAATGCGCATGGCTGGGGAAAATATGGATATGGTATGGCATTCAGGTAATCCCAAGATTTTTGACAGATAAGGGTTTCCCTGATGGCTGTATCCATCTTTTCCGTTGCGGATCAGCCTAAATGCCCGCCCAGCATGATTGCTCTCTCTGACTCGCGCGCGCGCAGGAAAACCGGTTTGGGCAATCCATGGACAAACCAAATCAGACCTGACTGACTGCGAGAAGAAAGACGGTCTTAATTCTGAAAGCAAGTGAAGCTGTGCCTGAACAAGTCGCACGGGTCTCGTCAGCCACAGCATAAGAATAACGGTATAGAGTTGAGGCTAGTCTCATGTTTTCAGTGCTGACCGCCAACCGCCCAACCACAAACCCAGGCATCTGGGAAGAGTGTTTCTGCGCATCAAAGGTACCCGAATCCGAAGGAAGCAATTAAACCTTTCTGACGCCTGAAAGGTAATCTCACCATACCATAAATGGCAGCAGCAACATGCTTACGCTGGTGGATCCTTCTCGTCGTTGTGTTCGATGCAGATGACAGAACTGCTCCCTCGGACGAGCTTCTAATATTAGTCCTCGCGATAGTAGTGCTCCCGATTAAGCGCATGGGCTCCGGTCATAGTACGGATAGGTAGTCGCATCCACTCCTCAGAACGGTTGGTGAACTGGGCCACCATCGTGTGGCATCAAGTAGCACTGTAGAATGCCGTCGAGATAAGCGTAGTTCTGGGTATGATAGACGAGGAGCGGATAAGCCACTCGGCTTGTCTGGATGTGCTTCCCCAGATCGACAGCACGTCGGAAAGAAACGTTTCGTAACATGCACGACAAGACCAATGCCGAACATCCCATGCCGCCGACGATCCATACATGACCGTACATAGATTCCTGCTGTATGAGCAACTACTTACATGAATACCGGCATGACGAGATGCAGCCAGGATGCCATGACCAATCAAGTCGGTAGGCGGCCCCCCGGTTCTCAAGTCTCCATCAGTTCGGGCTCAGACGGGGGGCAAGGTTCGATAGTGTCCGTTCGGCACGGTGCGATCATGAGCGCCTGTTTGGCCTGTAAGTTGGGCACGAAATTCCAGGATGATGGCAGTAGACAAAGGCAGAAAGTGGGAATTCAAAGACGCTTTCTCCCACGATCCCTCTGCTCTTTCTGTAAGTAGAACATGCCAAGCGTACACAGATCTGGTAGCCGAGCCAGCCGCCGTCACGCTATCACAAGAGAGGCGAACATGCAAGTGTATGTAGCTAAAACACCTACTACTTCGTACATCCCACCTACTATCTGCGTACATTGAAGCTGCGGTTGACTTGACCTTCTCCCGTCCGTTCCAGTGCGTGTGTGGGTGGAGTAATGCAGGCAATGTATGTAGGTAGTCAGGTAGGTAAACATTCTAGTCTCGGTCCAGATATGGGCGCTTCATGAATCTGGCAAGCAGGCAATGATATGGCCGAGAGGGTGTCGTGCGGTTGCTCACATGGTGATATTCTCTATTGCGACATGTTTGGAGTGCTTGCGTACACCTCAAACAGGCCTCCAGATATCCATAGGCTGCAATCAATATTTCGCCACACGGGCGCCCGCGTTTCCATGACATGAGCCTCATAAAAAGCCACGCCCGGCGACAGAGCAGCACAGCTGAAGTTATCACAGAGATAGGAGCCTTCATGTTGTGCCCGAGATACTTTCAAGGTACGTATGCCAGAGCCCAACAGAGCCTTTCAGGTCCCTTTCTCATGGTCGTCGCGGGCCTGCTAACCTAGCTGCTATACGCAGGACGCAACGTAGTAGAGAAGTATTTTTTTTTTTTTTTGAAGCAAGAGAGGTTGGGAATACCGTAGGTATCATCGCTGTCGCTACCTGTACGAAGTATGCAAAACAATAACGACCACTCCACACTCTATGCGACTTACACCAGTCAGTTGCGTCATGTGCTGATGATTGATCAACCAAGACAGTCAACAAACAACAACCAGAAGAGGCCACCCTCACACATCCGACCATCCTGGACCCTTCATTCCAGAATTCTAGTGGGTGTCGTGCATGTCAGTCAATAACTGCTTGTAACACACCACTTTCCATCCTGTATGTATGTCTCCAAACCCTTACCTACCTACAGATATCGTGCCTTAGTGGCAGAGGGGAGGGCAATAAGGAGGAGCTAGTGGGGGGGAGCAGCCTATGACGGCTCTGATGGCGACTGCTAGCAGCAAGGTAACATCAGCACAAGGCTTACGTGACAGGAGCCAATCATCACGCGCCCATCTGCCACATTTCGAACCCCACACACCCACCGCCCCTAGCGCTAATCCAACGACCGACGACGCTCCTGCCTCAACCCCCATCGAGCCCATAGCCTCATACACTGCCAACTTCTTGTCGAAAGGGAGGGTCATCGGACACACCCGGATGAGCAACGATTGCGACCTTGGACCCTCCGCGAACTCGACCCATATCAGAACGCGACGTCACGCCCCGCGAACATCGAGAGAGAGCTGCGCGAGCTCAAGAAATACATACCGCTATTAGCAGAGCAGAGCAGAGCAGCAAGAGCTAGGCCGTCGTGTCTCGGAGGCTACAGGAAACCAGAGAGATCCAACTGCCCTTGCCCGACCAGTCATCCAGTCACCAGTCCTCCATCTGCCCATCCGTTCATCCAACCAGCCATTCGCACACCATGGCTTCGACGTCTTTCCGAGAGTCTATGAACTCGCTGGGCTGGTCCCGCCGTGACGCAGACATACCTGTCAACACGAGCCAGCAATCTGGCCTGTTGTCTTCCATCAAGTCGCTGAACCCCTTCGGCGACGGCGGATATGTGCGCCTGCCTACCACCGAGGGCGCCGGCGCACCGCTGCCAGCTCCCACTCGCCGCGAGGAAGAAGAGGGATGGTTCGCCTGTGAGTGATACAGCCTACGCCTCCTGCCCTGTTTTTTCCCTGCCGCCTCCGTCTCAGATATCTATATTATTTTGTGGATCTTTCGAGAATGTCCATGTGCGTCGGTCGCAGTTGGACTAGCTTCCGCCATCTCGTGGTCTATTTTTGCACATGGGCATTTGTGATTCCCATACTCAGATAAGAAGCTGACCAGCGATCTCGATCTAATCATCCAGTGAACCGTTGGGATCGCCTTCTGATATTCGGCGGTTGCAACATTGCTGCAGCAGCCTGCTTCGTTCTCTGCTTCGCCTTGTGGCCTATCTTGATCGCAAAACCACGGAAGTTCGCTACGCTGTAAGTGCCTGGATATCTCTATCTTCTCATCCCTCGTGCCCTATCCGATCCCTGCCTTGCTTGCACATGTGATCATCCGGGCAAGCGCCCGACTGGACCAAGCAAGAGATCTACTGAAGCCGTCGCGGTGCCCTATGCAGCGAGCCGCTCTGCATATGCACTCAATCTTGCATTTGCCAGCGGGTGATCGACTCGAGAGAGATAGCTCCCGAGATGCTCTGGGATCCCTCCGACGACTCATCCCATTTTGCACCACTATGAATGAGCCGTCTCTGCTGCTGTGTTACTAACACCTTCCTCCCAGATGGTCGTTCGGTTCCGTCTTGTTCTTGTGTTCCTGGGGTGCCATGATGGGGCCCACGGCCTACATCCAGCACCTCCTCTCCGGTAATCGGCTGCCTTTTACTGCGGCTTACTTTGGATCTATCTTCATGACGATATACTTCTCTATGGGTGTAAGTACTGCCATCAACCTTTGGGATCACGTCGCTCATGCTGTTATAGCTGCAAAGCTCCCTCTTGACCCTGATTGCGGCTATCGTACAGATAGCTGCCTTGATATGGTATCTGGTCAGTTACTTCCCAATGGGTTCAAGCGGCCTGCGCCTTGCCACCTCATTCGGTGCCCGGCGAGCTGCTGCCTGGGTGACAGGTTGATCTGTCTTTGCCTTGGGAGTGTCTCAGTGTATTTCATATGTACGATTCAGGGAAGCCTAAAATGTATTTCTACTTTTACCGTTAGCAATGAGCATAAACGTCGATCACACATCTTGTGAATGGTAGGGTTGGTTGGGCGTTGTTACATGTGATGGCTGTCGACTGTCATCGGTCGCTGGTACTGAACTTACAGCCACACTCGATCTAGGAAACCCTGATCTCTGGATCATATCGAGTACCGTACCGTTGTCATTCCCCTTCGTGCCGCGTCAATGCCGACGAGTTAGCAGTACATGGAGACCATCGAGAAGGGTCCAAGGACCTCATACCTGGGTGCCTAGGTAACAGCTCCTATCAGCCTATTATGACTCACTAATGCCTTCTCACGTTGCGTCCGTCACTCGTCCAGTTGTGTATCCATATTTCGTAAGCTGGACCCTGGAGATTTTATATTTCCAGATTTTAGCCTCTGGATAAAAATAGCCGTCGTAACATGTCCTCTTTCTTCGATGATTGCTTGATGAGAGAATTTCTTTCTCTTTCTCTCTGTCTCCGGAGTCGTTCCGATGTGTGAGTTCAAGTATCTGCTCGGGTTTTCCAGCACGCGCACCACGTTCTGCTGAACAGTGCCTCTGTATTTGATGATCAAGTACTTGACCGGCAGTCTGTGGCGCGCTTGCTGTTTTCTTTCCTTCGAACATTCGATATGAAAGAGAAGTACTGATCGTCCAGAAAAGATACTTGGTTTTGTGTGTGTAAAATTCTGACCTAGCCTCTATTTTGTCCGGCGGTCACTGCTTTGCGGTACTTGTGTGTGTGTTTCAACTGGCTAGTGGAGCAAGGAAGAGAGAACGTTGAAGAAGAGTACGCATGTGATGTCCATCTAACGCGCGTAAGAGAGTATACGTGGGTAGATATAGAGTTTTCGACAGACGTTTTGAAACAGACGACAAAAAAACAATATGATGTCAAATGGGGCTTGACGGGATATGACGGAGACTCTCTCGTGGTGTTTCATTCACTGGCAGGCCTCGAGTGCCGGACGTTTCCGTACATCTCGAGGGCGAATCTAGTCGTCCGCGCGATCATATCACCAGTGTGCTCAAGAACGGTTCTTGGTGTAGTACATCTCGTGCCGTTCCGTGCAGGTCATGTGAGTCACCAGCATCCGTACTTCTCGAGGGCTTCGCGATGTTTAAAACGGCAATGCGGCAACGTTGTGATATATGCCACAAGGCGTTTCTGAGGAATGTTTACTGTACGACTTGAATGTTTGAAACTTTCATGATATTTTTTTCATGTTGTCTGTCCTTGCCGCTGCGGCCGCATGAGTGGCAGGTGCCAGTGTGTATCTGTAAGGTAGTTGGATCATATACGAGACATCAAATATGACTGTAACGATGCACAGCAATTTGTCATTTTCTTTCGATCTCAAACCCCGTTTTTCTCTCCCAATCCCGTGCATAAAACCAGGTCGAAGATCAGTAAACATTTTTGATGAATACCAGGCGGACGTCAAGGCGAATGCGCTTGAGCGTTGAACCAGCCCGTTTACATACTGTACCTTTGTCGGCAATTGTCCAAAACCTATAGAAAGTCATCCCGCTGCAGCCTCTCCAGAGCGTACTGTACAATTGCCAGCCTCCCTTTTCCACCTCGACGGAACGAACCACTGGCTGTCAGGAAACTTGGGCGGAGCGGAAAGCCAAAACCCTTTTTGAGGAATCTTTTTATTTTCCTTGGTCCAGCCTGGTTCGAGGTTTGTGCAACAGGAAGAAGAAGAAAATACAGGCTTCCAGAAAACTTGCGGGCGCCCAGGGTATGTTTTTTAAGGTTGGGGGAGAAGAATGTCCTTTTGCCGTCCCTCCACACAGCGGCATTGCAACAGTGCAGTGCAGATCCCAGCATCAGCACGGCCAAACCCTGCGCATGTAGGGCTAGACTAGCACCAAGGAAGGTTCTTTTTGCAAAAAACCGCTTGTGCCGAAATTCTGATCTTGTAGACAGAAATCCTAATTGGGTGCTTTGTCGGTCAACTTTGGGCAGCCCGTGAGTTCGTGTAAGTCCGTAATGGTGTTTTGTGCCGCAGAGTGGCGCATGACGCAGGCGAACGCTGGCATACTCGCAGTGTACCATCTGGACCCATAGTCATGGACAGTCGGTATGCACTCTGTAGAAGACAGAGTCAGATCTAGACATGTTCAGGGCTCGAATGAAATTCCAACATGCAGGCCTTTGTTGAATGGAAGACGCAGATATCTACCGAGTCTATTCACAATGAGTATAAGTGAGTAGTGCGTAAAGAAAGCGTAATGATTGGTTGCTTATTGATGAGCTACCTTGTCCGAAGCTGTGACAGCAGATAGGTCCGGGCCCGATCCGGCACGCACCGGGGCCTCGCCCCAAAGAACAAGCACTCTTCATGGGAGGGGAGGGTAATGTGAGGTCACCTATCCGTACACGTGCCTGTCGATTTGCAGTGGACCTCTGGACCCTGGAAAACCGATAAGACGAAAAACTGGGCACAATGGGATTTTTTTTTTCTGTCTCTATCTTATCTCCTTGTGTTCTATCTCTGAATGCCTTCAGTGTCTGCTACACTGCAACGACCGGGAAATGACATGCTCGCAGTAAACAGGAAAACCAGACACTGGCTAGAGTTGCCTCGCCCGACCATCGGGTCCCAATCAATGCTCCCACCCAAAGCGGCCACGCGGGGTTGGCGGTTCCTGATTGACGCAACCAACAACGGAGGGGCCTACCTTAGCATCGATTCAGAAATGCCATCCTGGGGCCCAGACGCCAAAAGGTCTCGTTTGTCCAATGTTAGTCAGGAACACAGAAAGTGCGTCATCTTGGCCAACGTTCGCTCTTGTCTGTGATACCCCGATTCGTTTACGATGTGAGGGGAGGGAGTGAGGAATCGATGTATCAAATGTTGGGTGCCCGGATTTAGTGTTCGATGCAAATGTGTAGGTACTCCGTACATGATTCAAATTCCCATGCATGCACTTTGCGACCATGCATTTCGGAAATTCGCCAGGAAACCCATATGCGACCTTTCACACAAAGGGAAAATGCGAAGAGGTCATTACTATATCTCGGATCATGGTGAACGAACGACCCTATGTACACTGCCTACAAGCCATAAGTTTGGCAAAGAGTGTATGCACTTGCTCACATTTGGATATTGGAGGCTTCCATATGTTCCGTGAGACTTGTAGGAGATGAACCGAGGCAAAGGACCGCTCTGCCCTATTACCATCATGCTGATGATCATGCTGGGAAATGATGCTAGGTACCCAGCCATGCGCTGAACAGATCCGGGGCCGTTGCCCTCATCGATCCCAGGACTGACCATTCTGCGCCTCGGGTTCCCGTTTTAATAATGCTTGCCGCGAACGATACAGAGTACATACCACATACACTACGTAAGCAGAAAACGGAGCACGACGGAAGGAAAACAGGGTGGGCACGAGGGGATTCATATGTGATTGATATTCGCGCAATTCAGTTGGATTGATTGCTGCTCCACCACGCACACGACTCTGGGAAAACGAGGACCAGCCCCAGCCAGGCCGCTCTGCAGCAGTGCAGCCAGAGAGGAGCAAAACCCCCTCCCTCCAGTCCGGAGGGGTTACTCAAGATTTGAGCCGGGCTGCCGAAAAGGCTTGTGTCGCATCGTGACGGAATGGAAGAATTCACTGTCAAGCAAGAGGCAACCGCTGAAACTTGACGGTTACAACGCAACATGGACGAGACTGAAAAGGGCAAGTAAGGAAGGCGGGCAGTTAAATTTAGATGCGCCCAGATTTTGCTGTGTGGGTGATATAAAGAATGGCATGTACGGAAAAGCCCAGAGAATACGCAGCCGGTATGTTCCTGCTTTCCGGCGATGACGGTAGACCTTTGCAACACGTTCTCGTTCATCTTATTGACGGCACACCCTCAGTAGCTCCCCTACGGATTGGACATTATCCGACGACTGTACGCGGTGAGAGCATCACTTCCAAGGCCTTCCTGGTACCGGCTCGCTTGCTATGTGTTTGCATGTGGTTGAATATAACAAAGACAACGTTGGAGCTAGTTGGAATCAAGTGTCCTTCATAGGTGGTTGATGCCCTGGCAACAGTATCAGAGGCAGAAAAAAAAAGGCCTTCATTGCCCCTCATTGACAAAAAATTCAACACACGCCGAAGTTAGGCGTCATGCCACTATGTTCCGCAGGCTTGCCCACCCTGTTCGGAGCGCTCTAGCGGAAGAGGGTCCTGAGAAATCCACAATTGGTGTCGATTGTTCCCTGTAGCTAGCTAGTCAATGGCTGCTGCCCGCGAGTAGCAGGCATAGGTAGCAGCCAAAAGCGCGCCAGTGGTAAAGAAAAAAAAATTAAAATATTTTTTTTTCCGGGACTGGAGTCCATCTGAGCAACAGAAAGGCACACAAAAATCGCTGCAAACTGTACCCTCCACACAAACCCTCCCCTCCTCTGGTAATAGCAGCTCTGCTCTTCACCTTTTCATTTTTTTTGTGTCAAGCAATTTGAGTGGCACTGGTGTTGCCGAAGCAAGCAAATCCGTTGGGCAAGGAAAGCCAATCTCAGATTAGAAGAGCGAGCCACCGCAGCATAAGCCTCCCCAGGTTGCTGGTCGCTTTTCTGTCTCACAGACTCACCCACCTACTACTTGCCTTTTTTTTTTTTTTTTGCACTGAGGTCCGCCCCCAGTCGAGTCAAAAAGTCAAGTCCACCAACGCAGCAGTTGCCCAGTACTTGTTACTACTACTGTTCGCTCTCAGGTCCTCCTCCAGCTGGATACCTGACCAAAAGGCCCTCTCACGAGCAGTCTACCTACAACGCGCGCGCGCTCCCTCGAAAGCAACCGAAAGGCCGACGGTCCGATCCTTGCTTCTGCCCGAAACCTCATCAGAGCCACGGACAGATCACCACTGCCCTTTTTTCTTTCCCCCGAGGCCCTTGGTCGTGTTTCCTTCCCAAAGCCGGCAAGCAGGATTAACATCTTACAAGGCCACGTCTACGCGATTCACCAATTGTGTCTCCGAAGCAACATTCGTCTTGTCACAGTTGCACCTTGGGTCTTCTTCTCAAAAGGACAAGAATCCAGGATCTCTTTTTCCTGAAATTTGTTTTCCCTCCACCAATTTCTACTCAAACCCTCTGCCACCGAACTTCTGACTTCAGAGGCCTGCGAACCGACGAGCAAACAATCGGCTACAGCACCGCTGCCCCCAGAGTCGTGTCGCATCGAACCGGCGCCTGAAAAATTTCCTAGCAACGGCCGCCCATCTGCACCAAAACCAAAATTTTTATTTTTGGCATCCTTTCACACACCTTCTCGTCTCCCACCACGGCGCACTGCAATCGCTGCAGACTTTTGACTTTGCGGGACACATTTTCTCAAGCTTTCTGCCTTGTGCATTTCTGCTTGTTCATTTTTTGCACCCCGCACTCGAGACCTTGAGCCGACCAGAAGCAATTTTTTCCCTCTTCACTGCGGTCGCCCAATTGGTCATCCTGCAACTTGCCTGCCGACCACTCCCCAACGATCTCGACAGAGCGACACCTAATCTGCGGCCGAGTCCCTCCGACACGTGAACCTCTCGTCGTTTTCCCTTCCGACTTTTCACAAGTCGACCGAAAGCTGCCCGCAACACTCGACCTTCATTGTTCGAGGGAGGATACCTACGCCTCAAGTGTCCTTGGTACACCTTGAAAATCTACATAGCCCTGGTGCGAAAGCAGGCTTGGGATTTTTTCTCGACTACGTACCAGGAACAGTCCACAGCCGTCTACGACGAGCTCATTAGACATCATGTCTACTTTCTCATATGCTCAAGCGGCCAAGGGCCAGCTTGCCACTACATCTGGCCCCCAGTCGGTCACCAGCCAAGCCGCCTCGACGACGGACAATCAGACTGCCGACGCCCCGGCCGCTGCCGGCGACGCCGTTGCCTCTCACTCGACAGCCGCTTCCACCACCTCCAACGACGCAGACGTCAAGCCCTCAGACACACAGTCGGCTTCGCACGTGGACTCCCAGAACAAGACTGAAACGGATGCTACCAGCCAGAGCACTCCCGCAGTCGAGAGCACAACAGAGAGCACGGCCACAGATGCCGCTGTCTCTGCTGCACCAGAGAAGAAGCAGGGTGCCGAGACGCCCGACAGGCGAGTCAAGGCTGCATCAGCACGATCTGACACCTCTGACAACAGAAAGCCCCGCAAGGGCAAGAAGTCAAAGACTGCCGACAAGGAATCGGATCAAGAACAGACCACAGAGAAGGAGAAGGAGCCCGAGGCCCCCAAGGTGCAATTGTCCGAGGCTCCCATCCCCGCAGTGAACTTTTGGGTCCAACGGGCCAAGGAGGCTTCAACAAAGACTCCCCAGCCTGCACCAGCACGCACACAGACCGGTGCCAATGCTCAAGACAGCAAGGCCAAGACTGCCAACAATGATGCTGACAACTCTGGTCGTTCAGCCAGCGTGAGCAAAGCCCAGAAGAAGGACACTTCGAAGGATACAGCCGAGCAGGGTGCTCGACGCCACGCTTCTAGAGGCAGCAAGGTCACTGAGAAGGCTGCCGGCGAGTCTCTTCCCTCTGTTGCTGACGCTTCCTCGTGGCCGACCCCCGACACGGCTGCCACAGAGATCAAGTCCTCGGAGACGGCTCCTAAGCCAGCTGAGAAGGAGGAGGTCTCTGAGGCCAAGGGAGACTCTGGATCTAAGGAGAAGCCAAAGTGGGTGGCTGTCCCCTTTGTGCCCAGCGCCGTGTTCGAGACACCGCTGCCCAGCCGCAACCCTCGTGGCAGTAAGACTGGCGCACCTCGTGGCGGCCGAGAGACCGGTGCTCGCGGTCATGCTGGCATGTCGAATTCCGCAGAGAGAACACAGGCTCCTGGCGCTGCCAGAGCATCCGGCGATAAGTTTGTCGATGGCGCCAAGGCCGCCACAGCTGCCCCTGCCAAGCGTGCATCCGTCGATGCTGGTGTTTCTCGCGATGTCCGCAAGGCATCCGGTGCCGTCAAGGAAGGCTCGAGCGCCACCGCACCCGTAAGTTTTATTCTTCTTTGCGATTATTTGCATATACTCTCCAATCCATGGGCTAACTGTCCTGATATAGGTGAATGGCGTCGATGAGCCTACCAAGGCTGCTCAGTCTGACAGCAAGGACCTGTCGCAAACGTCCGAGACCACCGAGAAGAGATCGGAGACTCGCCCCGACCCTGCCAGCCAGTCTTTCACACCTGCTGCTGCCAAGGACAACACGCATCATCATGCTACCAAGTCGGAGAAGCGTAACAACCGTGGACGTGGCGGTCACCCCGGTGCAAACGGTCGCGGGCACGGAGGCTTTGGAGCCAATGGACAGACATTCTCCGGTCACATGAACTCCCGCCAGAACTCCTACCCTGGCAATGCTGCCATGGGCTACGGCATGCCCCAGACCAATGGTCACTCGGCTCGCAACTCTACGTCCAGCAACTTCTACCGCGGCAGTGGTAGAAACGGACGCGGCAACAATGTCCAGGCAACGAACTGGAATGCTGATCCCTCGATGCAGGCCATGCCCATTATGCCTCCCCAGCAATTCTACTACGAGCAGCAGAACATTCTCTCCCTGCTCACTCGTCAGCTCAGCTATTACTTCTCTCTTGACAACCTGCTCAAGGACCAATACCTGAGGAGGTGCATGGACTCGCAAGGTTATGTTTACCTCGACGTCATCATGAACTTCCAGCGCATTCAGTCGCTGTCTACTGACCCGAACATGGTCCGATTTGCTTGCTTAGAGTGCCCAGAGGTTGAGCTTGTGACTGGCATGGAGGACAGCCGCGACCGCATCCGACGTGTCAAGCAGTGGAATCAGTTCGTCTACCCCACGGGACAGCGCAACGATGGCGTCCAGCATGACGAGGGCCCTACCAACGTGTACAAGCACGACCGCAACTCCTTGATGGCCCATCCTTACATGAACCACCACTACCCAGTTGACCCTCACGGATACTACGCTCCCAACGGTCAATTCCCCGCATACGGCAATGACAGCTACCAGCCCTATGGCAACGTCATGAACGGCGTCAATGGTCATGCTCAGCCCAACGGTGCCAATGGTACCCCGTTGTCTGCCGATGTCCCTGAGTTCTCTCCCAAGGGCGGATCTAGCGCCTCCGACGCCGAGCAGAAGCAGGTCAACGGCACCACGAACGGCGTCACCAACGGTGCTGCTGAGGTTAATGGACACTCGCACACCAATGGCATTGAGGTTCAAGCCGCCCAATAAGCCCATTCGAGGCACCTGTTCCGGGAGCTACTCGGCTCCCTCGCCTCTTGTCCTCTGACAGACAAGGGCGACGACCATGACCAAATGGCATTATTACGACAAGCGTTATTCATTACACTGCTTTGATTTTATTTCTAAGTGATACCCTTCTCAGATCACAAAAGAAAGGTTCTGAAAAAAGTTGTCTGGGCATTGTTGCCCCAGACTGTTTCGAGGTCGATTGGAGTTGAGAAGAGAGACCGCTCGAGATGGGCCATGGCCATGCGCCTATTGAGCGACCCTTTGTTCTGACTTTGAGCAAGGGATGCTGTGCTTTCGAAGTCAGACAGCCAAATGCTTGAGTTCTCGATGAAGGCCATCGTGGCTGAGGAGAACTCATGCACTCTGATTTCTGAAGCATGCTTGAGCTTGGTGGCCACCGGTCATCTGACAAGTGGCTTCTTGTCAACTTGCGCTTCTCACAAGGTGGGAGATATCTTGTCCTCGGGACATCTTTCTTCGTTTCCTGCCGACTTGAAGGCCAACGCCAACCTTGGATCTTGTTCTTTAATTTTTCTGATCTGGCATCTGGTACTCTACTCGGAGGCCTTTTGCTAGATGCTGAATCAGCATCCCCGGCTAGCGGCGCAATGCCTCGCCAAGAGCACAGGCGGCCGACCAACGTCGTTGGGTGCGACTTGATATTGGCATTCGATTGGTTATCTTCGATCTCGAAGACTCAGTTTTGGTCTTCTAGGTCCATGAATTCGTCAGTTGCAAGACGTTGGGGACCTGTCCTCGGTGTTCTTGCTGGCTCAATTCACATACTTGCGATACCCAACTGCGCAGCCGTCAACGTTTAAGGAGAGAGAGAGAGAAAGAGAGAGAGGGATGGTCATGGTTTTTTCACATACTGACCAATAATGGATGGGAAGGAGAGGGTGATGATGCCACAGAAACATTTTCTCCTTTCAGCTGCATGTCTAAAGGCGTATTTTGAGATCGTGTTTTTTTCGCATCACAGGGATTCACGGAAAGGGAAACTTTGCACTAGACTTCATTCTTCATTTCCCCCCGCAGAGAACAAAAAGGGCAAAAACCAAAAGCGAGTGCGCACCACAATAGTGGTTATGATGTATAACTAGTTACAAAAAAAGTAAATGAAAATGGACTCGGCGTTTTGTGTTAGAAGCAGTGTCTTGAGTTGAGAGTGAAGGACTTTGGTTGTGTCTGGGTTTTATGTGTAATGCTTTCCTTTCCATCTCTTGCTTTCACCGACATGCCATGTCTACGGTATTGATTATACTGTGATGGAGCATTGCCTCGTCGTCGTTCGCGATCACCGGAGCGGATGTGCTGATATACCAACAGCATTGATACCTGGCTACCTATCTACCTGCGAAATACTTCATCCCTCACCAATCGCGCGTATAAAACAAGTTGAGTGTGTTTGAACTGTCAATAATGACTGAAAAGGGAAGAAAAAAACGAGGGAGAAGGAAAGTCTACTCTTTTAGTAGAGAAAAAGGACCATGATATATATCGCCTCGTGGGAGTATGCCGTAGTCTCCACTTGGAAGTTCTCCTTTCGCTTTCTACCCAGGTCACGAGTGATCAAGCATCGATCTAAACTCGACGTACTCTCAACTTCAAACTGTCATTTGGGATAGTTTCACTTTCCATTATGGATCAGAAGAATTTTAAGAGTCATGATGATATGTGATATACATCTGCCGACATTTATGTGCATGTCCTGTTTGCTACCTGTCTGGTGTATAAAAACGCGGCGTATCTTTTATTGGCTGATTCTGCCAATTCTCGTGGGAATTTCTTTCCCCGTTTGCCCTAGTAGACAAGAAAAAAGATCGCTCATGAGCCAAACCAAAAATGTAGCAAAGCAAACCCCCCGGTGACCAGATATCAAGAAAAGACGGACATTAAACCTTGCCCCCAATACCCAAACAGATCGAAACGCCGTGTCGTGGAGATGGTATCCTAATAGCTTTCTCTGCAAAACCTCCGAGGTATTTCTGCAGATTTGACAAAAAGACAAGCCAAGAAAACAAACGTAACAAGGCGCTATACCAAAGAAACGAGAGAACCAAAAGAGAAAGCCACGCAAATGCTCTTCCGCCTCTTTCTATTGTCCCTGTTCCCACCCCAAATCCATGGCGTCCATGGGTGGCATGTCCATCAAATGTCGCAGGACTCCGTCGGCCACGGGCGTCATTCCCGTCGCCTGTCCCTGCATCATGTGCCAAGCGTCGGGCATGCCATAGCCGTGGCCCGACCCGTCTGGCATACCGTCTGGCATACCGAAACCGCGGCCGGCCGTCATGCCCAATGCCTGGGTACTCATGTTGAACTGGTTTGCTTCCAAGAAGGCGACCGTTGCAGCATCCACCTCGGCCTGGGATCCCATGTGCTGACCGACGCCGATGGGGCTCGCGTCGAACGAGGTGCGGCCAGACGTGCCGTTGCGGTGTTCCGAGGCCGAGCTCGAGTTCGGCGTCGGTCTGTCCGATGAATTGTCCGGGTGTGGCGACGCGGACATTGCGTTGGTACCGCTGCTCGATGCATCGACGTATCCTGTACGCGCTTGATGCGCACTCGCATGGAACATCATAGGCTGTGACATGCCTCTCGAGCCCGCGTCGGGTGCCGTACTCTGTTCTCTCGTCGGCAGCTGCTGGTCGTTTTGCATCCACATTTGCGATGCTGCGTTGTAATCAGCGGTTGATCCCATGCCCGAGTTTGAAACTGGTTGCGCGATATCCGGCGCGGTCGCCGCATTGCCGTCGTCGCCAGTCGTCTTCATAAAGTGGCATTCATTCTTGTATGCCAGCAGACCGTTGCGCTTCTCACACGGCTCCGTACCAAAGTTTTGTGCTCTGAGTTTCGCTGCCATGGCAGGGTTGACAGAAGGCTGTCATGGTTGTTAGTCAACGCAAATCAGTTGAAAATGTTGTTCACTTACGCTGTCGGCGCTTCTGGGGAAGACGGTCTTGAGTTTTGGAATTCGCATGCCAAGCGCCTCCAGATCGACGTCGAGCTGGACCAAGAAAGACTCTGTCAAGGGATTCTTCCTCTTGAGCGCGTTCATCGCTGACAGCAAGAAGCGCAGGGAATCAACCGTCTGGCTGTCCTCTGGTCGGCTCTTCAGGTATTGCACAAAAACTCGTGCAGCAACGTACAGGCAGAATGCCATGAAGGGGTTCATCGAGGACAGATCCAAGTGGGAAATCATGCGCATGATACTGGCTATCTCGTTTGCCGCGGTGATGCATCGAACTTTACTTTCGGCGCTGACCGACGCAGGCAGCTTGTTCTTGTCGGCCTTGAAGATTGCTGCTTGGTGAAGACAAATGGTTGAGGTGTGGATGTTCATGTTGACAAAGATGACGTTTGAGTTTCCTAGGCCAGTTGGCAACTTGAGTTGGTCGGGAAGGCAGAGCGATGTATTAAGGAGAATGTTGTCCATGTTCCTGTGTCGCTTCCAAAACTCGCCGTTGAGGTCGTGGTCTCGGTCATCAGCGTCAGGGCGGTGCAGATGGATGAGATTGCGGCCGAAGAGACATGCCATCAGGACGACGCCACCAAAAGGCGAGAGTTTCGCGGCACCTGATGGGCTCATCGACTCGCCCAGTGTGAAGGTGGTTTCTGGCCTGCTCATCTCAAAGGCCTCTTCCGAGCAGGGCAGGTGGGTCATGATGTCCCTCTCATCGATAGTCATGGGCCATCCCGTGCCAATGCTAGCATATCGATCTTCGCAGAATGCCATCCAGAAGGTGCGGCGTCTTTCCTCTCTTTCTGTCCAGTCGCGAGGCGGGGGCAAACATTGCTTGACGTCGAGGCCTGAGCCATCTAACCTATGCAGTCCGACCCTAGAGTGATGTCAGCATTCGACCATAGTCGTGTGGGAAACGCCTAATACTTACATCTGTGATAACCGCACTGCAGATCCCGTGCTCATCCAGGCTCTCGGGAAATACATCATCTTGAATTCATAAGAAGCGAGCAAGACATGAGTCTGACAATGAGCAACGGAAATCATGTGTTCGCCATAGCCCTTTTGGTAGTCACCCTCGAGGTATTTACGTGCACGTTGATAAAATAGATCTCTCAGATCCATGAACTTGTCCGTAATGGAACATGCAAGACACCAGAGTGCATAACGCAGACAGACTGGCGGTCGTTGGTTTGGAGCTCTGGAGGCAACTGTCAGCATTGGTTCGCATCTCCATGATATACACCTTTGAGGGCACTTACAAATTCATAGCTGCAAGGTATCGAAACTTGTGAATCATGGGTAAAGAGGGGTGTACTTTTTCAAAGAATATTTGATGCCTGTAGAATTGGATTAGAATCATGTCGACCGCCAATATATGCATAGGCGGATATTAAATGCTTACAGTTCGTCAATCGTCTCCTGAGGCGGCAGCGGCTCCTCCAGTCCCAGCCCAATCATCTCCCACGTAAAGTTGTTGGGCAGGTTGGACATGTTGTCCATGCCCATTGGCATGGTTCCGGTGCCGGCAAAGTTGAACTCTTCGACATTGGGTGCGGCCTGCGGCGACTCGCCGTTGTAGTGCCACCGGTCCATGTCCCGATCACTGGCAACGGCGATCGAGGGATTCGCGACATTGAAGCCGCCGGTGGCGGGCGCAGACTGGGTGCGATTATCATATGCGGCAGGCGTTGGCGGCACCGGCGGCGGCGCGCTGGACTTGTGGACATCTGGGACGGGCGGGACAGGGTCGTTGGTCTTGAGCAGAGACTCAACTTGTTCTATATTGGCGATGCAGCGGTCAGCAATGGGACACTGAGCAGTCCATTCCTCCGTGATCACTCACTCAGTCTCTCCTCCAGGGCCTTGACGTAGCCTCTCTTGGGGCCGCTCTTTCTCCTGACCTCGTCGTAGGCGCACGAGTGTCCCAGGCGAGTGCAGGTGCTGCAGCTCGGCTTGTTGCCGTCGCACTTGAGCTTCCTCTTCCTGCAGATCATGCAAGCCAGGCGCTTGGGCTTGGGGACGTTTGCGTTGCCCATGGGCCGTGGCGCCGCCTCGACGTATCCCTCGGCGGTCGGGCTGCCGTCGCTCCCCTTTTCGTCGTCGGAGCGCGATGCATTCGCATTCTGGCCCGGGGCCTCGTTGGGCGCACTCATGGTCGTGGGCCGAGGAAGAGAAAAAAAAGGGCGAAAATCGGCTTCCTAGATTAGATAGTGGTCGGGTTCGTTCTGGGCCAAAGGATGGGTTCTAAGGGTAGAGCACGCCGCTCCAGGGCGATGTTGTGTCGGTAGACGACGAGGTTTGTGGGCAGTGCAGTGTCAGCAGAGCAAAAGGCTGCTGCTGCGAGTACGTATGTAGGATTGTTCCCCCCAAGATTGGAGTTTACATAAGCGAGAGAAGCAGAGTCGGGGTATGTATGGAATAAGGGTATGTGAGAGGTAATAACGTAGGTCTCTCTCTCAACTGCTAGTGTCCGTACCATGAAGGAGGTGCTGTGCCTTATTAGTATCTAGTCTGGGCTCTTGGAGGGAAGCACCAGGGCACCAAGGAAGAAGAGCCTGCACTCGCGATTGGTGTACGGTAGCTCGACACTTCACCAAAAAAGATACCATGTCACGACTACTAAGTAGTGTAGAGGAGAGAGAAGAGGGGCCATGTCCCGTTCTTTTTTCATTGTCACTCAACAAGCGGCTACATCATACCGGAGAAGAGCCCAGCTAATTTCGAGAGGCCCCGATTTCCTTCTTTCTTCTTTCTGCGTTTGGGTATTGGAATAGATAAGCCTGTCATCAGTATGGGACGACTTGAGTTTCGTCGGTGCGGGTACATGTGCGGCATTCCCTCGTTTGATTCCAGTTTCCTCGCAAGGAGAACTTGAGGGTCTTCCTACATTACAGTACATAACTGCATACCTAGGTATGTACTATGTAACATACAGCCAACTAACTAAAAAACTGCACGCACCATGGGCCCTAACTAGGACTCTTTTACTGGGGTAGAAAAGGCTAAGCACTGACAAGTAACAGCGGGAACCGGGTTTCGACAGCAAGGATCCGAACATGTATGGAGCCGCGGATGGGCAATGATAGACTGGAGCTACTAGAGAAAAAAGCAGACTACATACCATAAGGGTAATAGAAAAACAAAAAGGAAATAAAAAAAGACGGGGTGCTTGCACGAATGACAACCCCGGCCGAGGAATTAGAAACAAAGAAAAATGGAAAAAATTATTACAACGGCGCCCGTTCAGAGAGGTGGGGAGCGTCTGGTGGCTTGGGGATGATCGACAACACGGCTCCGACCTGCTTATGGATGGATCCCCCAGTCAGTGTCCCCATTCCCAATTCTGATATGGCCTCTGGCCCAGTGCCGCTGGTTATCAACGCTAGCAGTATCCCGTATCAAGTACTACGTACGCCTGTACGGCAATTCCTTGGTGGTATGTAGAATGTAGGGCTGAGGTTGGAGACTTTTTCCCACGATGATTGTTTGCGCGGCAAAACCCACACTCTATGGGTTTTATAAGTCCCGTCAAATCTCGGAAGTTGCCTTTCGGTCCCTTATATCAACGGGTCTCGCTGTCTGAGACATGGAACTTGCCGGCCAGCGCTCAGATATCATAGATAGTAGGTAGTATAGTTCACGTTCGAGACCATGTCGTCGTGGCGTATCCTGTATACCGATATCGCCTCACATGGCACTTGTCCATGCAGACGCAGAGGAACGAAATCGGGACCAGGCCTGGCGAGCTTTTCTCTTATGTGAGCAGTCGCAGAGGATCGGCGCTGACGAATGGCGGTACGCAGCGTAGGTATTCCATCAAAAGGGTGCTATGTACGGTGTAGGCTGGGTCAGCATATTCCCTGTCGGCGCCAAACAGCAGCTTCTCTACTTCGTACGCAACGCCCAGTCAACATCTCCCAATTCAGAGATTCAACAAGATCTACAGTGCAACGCAACCGAATGCTCAAATCACCTCGTGTCACCTGGGAAATGCCGGGCTCTGTATGCACGTACGCGAAGAGCATAGACTGCACCACGCCCATTCCGGCATGCAAATAGCCCCCATGTCTTTGCTCATCTAGAGAAAACCCACGAGGGTCCGTGAGCTTGGTCGATCGTATGTATGTACGTAGAAGCAAGCAGGCAAGAGCAAGCTAAGCATTTCAGCAGTACCTCGGCGGCAAAGCAAGACTAACAAGACGTCGTACGCATTTCCCAACTTGATAACTGCCTGCCAAACAGAGTTTCCTGGCCTGTCCTGTCCACTTCCACATCCGGGAACATGCTCTGTTGAGATTTTGACACCTTGACAAGATCTCTGGACTGGGGTGTGAGAGACCAGCAAGAGGCATGGGCAAGGTTTCTGTCCAGAGTCTCTACATATCAGAGAAGAACCCCCCCGGCCCGCCTATTTCCTCAGTCTGACACTAAACTCTTTTCTCCCTGAACCACGTTCGGATACAACCGTACACTAACGGTCGCCCACCACTGAACCGGAAAGCAGGTCGGACCCATATATGCAGGTTTGGACGGCATTTGCCGCATCACGCGGGACTCGGGAAATATATGGCCAGCCAGTTCTGAGCCAGCCCGCTGATTGTCCAGATTCTTGTTCTGTATTTCTAATGAGAGGAAGCAGCATCACACTTTTACATACATACCGCAGAACGAACACACCCATGACCGGCATGAATGAGGACCACCCACCCCAGCCCCCCGGCCGTCTTTCTTGAAAATCGTCCAAGATGGGACCTGCAAGATGTATGGCGCAACGATCGTCTCCCACCATCGAATCGAGTAACGACTTGTACACAAGCATCAAGCACATTATTTTTCCCTGCGTGCCGCCATACGGAGACTTACATACATAAGGGAAATAAAGAAACTACCCCGGCCACTGCATGCTTGCTTGCTTGCACCGTGGCCCATACATATAATACCCCTGACCACCGAAAGCCAGAACCCCATATTCTGTCCAGAAGAAGCGCATCTCCACACTGGAACGCTGTTCGACGTAGTCCACGATTGTCACACCAACGTCTTTCGTCCCGGATCATAAACTCTGTCTTTCTTCCTTCAGTCGCGCCTCCATCTGAAATAGGAAATGGGAATGAAGAAGATAAGACGAACACGGCAAAGGCCATCAAGAAAGTATGTCGAACCAACCATGCCTCCGCGAACAGGGTATGTACGTGCAGGAAAATCCAGAAAAAAAGGACGTGCTTCAGAGTTTCATTCCGCATGGGCGGTTTTCCCACGAGGCGGCGGCTATTCGATATGACTTGGCGAGGCAGGCAAAGAAGATACATCACCCCCCTCGACTAACCTAATCGCCCATGATCTTGATCAAAAAAGGAATCGAGTTCCCCGACCCAAAACGATTCTGCTTAGCAGATAGGCAAGCATGATAAAACGAGAGTTGAAAAAAGAGGGAATCATATTGAGCAAGAAGAAACACCCGAGATATTCCTCCGAATGCCCGATTCATAGGATCCCATCGATTCCAACAAGTCTCGATCGCCAATGTGAACAAACTATCGAGGGACCTTATTACCCCATATCAGAAATAAACAGTCAGTCATTCTTCTCCATACCCACGCGAGACAGAAGGACCGGCATACTCCGTAGATCACCTGAGAGGCATCCCTCGATTCTGTCTTCTTCCCGCTCTCGCTCGCTCGCTCCTCGAGGATACAGGGATGTCCAGAAGAATGTCACGCGGGCGGCTGCAACTCCTTCTAGATTTCCCACACACACACACACGCCATGTGCACCGATTTTAGTTTCATGCGCTTCTTGTTTGTCGCTTGTGGCTCGGTCCTTGCCGCCCCAGCCAAGACAGGGGTGTGGTTCTTGGACCCGTGGACTTGTGATGGCGACTTTTTTGTTCTTTGACAATACTCGCCATGTTTTCCCGCACGTCCTTTGGATACGCAAGTCACAAGAAAAGAGTTTGACAAAAACTCGCCACACGTCGAGTGCGGCCACTCGGGCGTCCGGCCTCGATCGGCGGGTCTAGTTTGGAGTTCTCGTCAATCGATCGGAGTTGTATAGAGTATCAGTGATACCGAGCGAGAATTACTAATACGTGGCGCAGAGAAAAGTCCATCTGGCCTTTTGAACTAGATTGAATGTCGCTTCGCGGTAAACGGATGCTCCTTCCGAAGGGATAAGCATGATATATGTAGCAATATATCGGACCGTTGTAGCATTGTTGCAACGTTGTGTGATGGCTTGGCTGTTAGTTGAACAACAGTTCATCAAATACACCTCAAGCTTTACAAACTTTATTTTGTATAAGTCCAGATCGTAATCAAAACCTATACTTCATCGCCTGTTTTCTATGGCGCAACTGCTGGATCAGTTTATCCGTAGGAGATCTGGAACCGAGTACCGGACTGATCTTTCTAGCCTTCAGACGTGAAGTGTACTCATTTGACTAAATTTAAAGCATTTGAACAATGCTCTCATGTTATGCGTTAAAAGTAACAATACAAATGCGTCTTGGCAAGTAGAAACAGTAGCATGCTATATTGACACGTCTACTCACGAGCAGAACTTCTTCCGTACCATCATCAGCCATTATGTCGCCATAGATCCCATCGCTATCTTCTCCATGCCCGACGACCCGACAAAACCTCTAATTCTACGACTTCCTGGCCAGCTCGATGGCCTTGGCGGCGGCCTCGTCAAAGTCGTCAAACGCGTACAGCGGCAGGCCGCTCTCGGCGATGATCCGCTGGCCCTCCTCCTCGTTGGTGCCGCGGATCCGGACTACGACCGGCACCGACATGTGCAGGTCCTTGAAGGCCATGACGACGCCCCGCGCGATCATGTCCCCCAGCGTGAGCCCGCCAAATATGTTTACGAAGATACACTGGGACAGTTTGCATCAGTATTTGAGGCCCGACGTAGGATATAATAATAAAAAATAAAGAGCATATTGGGCTAGATTCGTCCACATCCAAGTGGGATGGACCATCAAAAAATCCGAGCGAGAGAGGATAAACATACCTTGACCCTCAGGTCCGTCAGAATGACTTCGAAGCTCTTCTTGACAGTCTCGCTCGTAGCCTTGCCGCCTGTGTCCAAGAAATTGGCCGCGCGGCCGCCGGCGTCGGCCAGGGCGTCGACGGTATTCATGGCGAGCCCGGCGCCGTTGACCAGCGTGCCAATGTTGGCGTCCTCGCCCTCGAGCTTGACGTAGACGATGCCGTCCTTCTCCACGCCGACCTCGGCCGGGTCCTCGAGGCTCAGGTCCCGCAGCGCCTGCACGTCGCCCTGCCGCTTGCAGGACCGGTGCGCCGCGTCGTCGAAGCCCAGCCCGGCCCGGGCGATGGCGACGCCGTCGGCTGTCTCCACGGCCCGCGTGTCGATGAGGAAGGCTTCCTTTTCGATAAGGAGTCCCACCAGCTCTCGCAGCAGATGGCTCAGCTGCTCGAGCGACTCGGTCGAGTCCCGGTCGAGTCCCAACGCCGCGGCGATCTCGCCGATGGGCAGGTCGGCCGAGCCCCTGGTATACTCGAAATCGAAACTAGTCGCATTTTTGGCGTCGCTCGTGGGCGAGGCAACGATACACGGGTTCCGCGTGCTGCGGTTGATGGAGACAGCCAGCAGTCGTTCCGTTCCGCCCATGGTGGTCTCGTCAACACGTACGCCGCGCACGCGGAGAAGGTCAAGAGCCGTCCGTTGGGTGAGGTAGATTGAGCGTCTTTGTGAAGGTTTCATGAAGATGTCTCCCTGTTGACGACTTCTTGGTCTTGGTGCGTGGGTGTGAAGCCCTCTAAGCTGCTGACCAGCGCCAGGTGCTATACCGGTACCTCTGGGCGTTGAGCCGCCGAACAGCGACTTTAGAGTAGGCCCGAATCTTGACGGGTGGTTGATGATCGTGGCTCCTGCCGATCTGAGTGCCTCGACCTTTTCTGTTGCGCTGGGCTCCCCTGGGAGAGCGAAGGCGCCCGCGTGGCCCATGATGCGGCCGGGGACCGCTTGGATACCTCCGACGAGGGCCACGATTGGTCTTGTATATGGTGTGTTAGAGAAAGTCCATGGTCGTGATGCCGTATCTACTCACTTGGGATTTCTGGTCTTTGCCCGATACTCCTTGATCCATTCGGCGGCTTCTAGCTCCGTGGTACCGCCAATCTCGCCGACCAGCGCAATGCCTTCCGTGTCTTCGTCCTCGGCCAGGATCTTCAGGCCGTCGACCAGAGTGGTGCCAGGCAGGATATCACCACCAACCCCGATGCACATGCTCTGGCCCAGCCCGGACCTCAGTGTCGAGCCGGCGGCTATCTCTTGGTGAGTAACATGCGGTCATGAGAAATCTGCTTCGCAACTTACTTTCGTAACTGAGCGTTCCGGACCTGGCGACTATACCAACCTTGCCAGGCGCAAAGCAAGGTAATGGTTGGAAGCCGATCCTGCACTTGCCGACGGACGAGATGATGCCCGGGGAGTTTGCGCCCACCAGCCTGGATGCAGACTGCGTCCTCAACATGGAGTGTATCTTGAAATCTGCGTTAGTGTCGCCTCATGCTCTTGGTAGATGGTATGTCTTGTCGGCATTAGACGGCACAACGTACCCGTAAGAAGTCGTGCAGAGGGATATGCTCAGCGACGGCGACGATCAGCGGGACCTCGGCTTCAATGGCCTCCTCAATGGCGCCCGTGGCCTGATGCGCTGCCACATAGATTCCAGTAGCATCCGGCTTCAAGACCTCCATGGCCTGTCCCAATGTCAGCTCTCAGGCCTTGTAGCTCTACGAGGGAAACACAGAAATATGCTTACCTTTCGTACGCTCGGCAGGACCGGCAGCCCGAGGTGTTCGGCCTCGCGGCCCGGGGTCACGCCGCCGACAATGTTGGTCCCCCATTCCAAAGACTCTTTGGCATTCGCTGTCGCCTGCTTGCCTGCATTTGTATTTAGTATCCGTCATGATCAAGGCTTGAATATCATTGAGCGAGGAATCATACCAGTGAACCCCTGAAAAATGACACGCGTGTGTTTTCCTATCTTCAGGTTCTTGAGTGTAGCATCGTAGTTGTTTACTGCCCGCGTGCTACTAAACGAGCGGGAGCTCCCGGCAGAGGCAGACCTCGGCAGGTTGTGGGTGGTGCGGCTTATGCGGGAGCACCTGGAAATCATTCTGTCGGCACACTTGACAGGAATACAATGACCGGATGACACAGAATATGTATTCAGGACACCAATTGACTTGCCAGTATCATGAGTTGATAATCTGCCCGTTCCTATTTTCGGAGTTGAAGGATGACGTTTTATATATCCTTCCCCAGTGGACCTAATAAGGGCTCGGTTGAGACTCCGTACCTAAGACTGACGCTAAACTCCGGGGCACCAGGAAACCCCACGGGCGGCCGACCTTGGCGACATCGGATTGGCAACGAATTTGGAATGCCTGGGAATAAGTCGGCCTTGCCATTGTTTCCCCAATACCCGTTTCTTGTATCCAAAACCGGCCTGTTTGCATCGCCAAAGCCGTGAGGCTTCAAAACAAAGTTTCCCTCTAGTAAATATATCGATTTCGAGATGATTCTTCGCCGCAATCTCCCGACCGCCTGACTTGGATCAAGATTGATTGGAAACTGGCATTTGTCTCGACAAACATTCGAATCCAATCCAAGAATTCGCGGCCGAAGATGCGCGGAACCGGAGGCTGATTGGTATCAAGGATTCAACGACAGCAACAGAGCCATGGACAGTAACACGTCATGGGTGCGACGAGAGCTGTTCATGATCGTAGCATTGGCGATTGAGCCTCCTTGAAAGTTGCACGTCTACCAGTGCAATTCGCCCTTGACCCCCTTTTCCGGCTCCTTCGGCTTTGGCTTCTCGGTGCCAAAGCCCAGGTTCTTGAAGTCGTCCTTTGCCATCAGATTCCTGCGAGGCTGTCAGCATGCTGCCGTATATAGTCTTGATGATCAGCTCAAATAAAAGTCACCTCTCCATTCTGCAAGACAGGTAGTTCTTGGCAATGTCCCTGCAAGCAGGATCATTCTGGCCTCGGACGTCCTTGAGGCACTTGAGATAGTTGACCATGACGTCCTTGCACTCGCCGTCGTGGTCCAGAGGGAAACTTCCTCTCTCCGGGCTGTCAAGCTCAGGTCAGCTGCCGCCGTTCGTTGCATGTTGCATCGTGACAGGAACTTACGGAATGGGCTTCGAGGTGATGGGCCCCGAGCCGGGACTACCGAAGGAACTCATCGTCCGTGATGGAAACAGAGGGCAAACAGCTTAAACATTCATATGAGGCAGTGCAGCCTTGTAAAAGAATGCCTAGGATAGCAACTTTGAAGATTGTTCCACGGATGCGTCTCAACTATGACGGCTTCGCTTCTCACCACTGCGCCGATGGGGACCCTTGGGAAATCTTTCCAAAACTGGATCGTATGAGTTCTGCGGCGCACGGACCATTACTCTAATCGCACCGCACATTGAATTGACAGTGGGCCACCCACTGGAAATCGGTGGTCGGTGGTTCAGCCCCCTGCCATTGTCCCATACCCAAAATGATCAGCGCCTAACTCGTACCTAGATGCCCCCACCGCGACTGTTTTAGCGGTTGCCGGGTTACGATGGGCGCTGGTTTGACATCATGTTGGGCAAGATGGAGCTCAGCGTAGCATCTATCGTATCGCCAACCACCTGGAAATCTGCCATCGACGTTAAGGCCGTTTTCCCTCCTTATTTTCTTCTCTTCTGCGCCCAGGAGTTTGGCATGCGGCTGCCTCTTTGACATTTCTGTATTTTTAGCCCCCCAGATCGATCCCACGTTTTACACTCGCAGACGCATACTACATACGTCTCTACCCGTGGGAAGCGGTTGTACAACAGCCATACACATATGATCCGGCCCTGACCAGAGAGACATCAGCCTCCAGACTTGCATAATAATTCCTGCAAGTACAGCTCATCGCAGAACAACTGAGCCACCCTTGGACTTGAAACCTTCTCTCGACTACTTACTTCACTTGGATCAACAGTGAACGGGAATCGACATTTGCTTGCAGTCGAACCTCGACTCCGGGCACAATCGCATTAATTCCATTTGGCCCTGCCCGTCGCCGCTGTTCAACTGACAGCTCACAAATACCGCGAGGACTTGGCCGCCCACTCTGGCATCGCCCAACCGGGATCCTTGAGCTCGTCAATCTACAAACAACGGACAAGCCGTCACAAACACCACACAACCTACAGCCATGAGGATACCGCAGCAGGAGCGCTCGGCAGGAAGCCGCCGCTCGCTATTCTTCTCGCTCCCGTCCGCCCTGGCCGCGGTGCTCGTCGGCAGCCTGCTCATCGCGCGCGCGAGCGCAAACTACATACCGCCGCTGCAGTACGAGGCCGTGGCGACCCTGGAGAGGCGGGACGCCGCGTGCCCGACCAACTACGTCAGCTGCGAGTCGCAGGGCTCCGCGTTCGCGGGCATCTGCTGCGCCGACGGGCAGTACTGCGCGCTGGACCAGAGCAGCAGCCCGGCGTGCTGCCCGACGGGGGCCGTGTGCACGGGCGCGGCGACGGGGACGCTGACGAGCCCCATCACAGCCACGTCAACGTCCGTGTCGTACGTGAGCAACTCGCTCTTCGCCTTCCCGGCCGTCGCCACCTCGTTCTCCAACGCCGCCGCCTGCTCCCGCGCCGCCTCGGCCTGCTCCAGCAACTACGCCGCCTGCACCTCGGACCTGGCCTCGGGCACCGGCGGCTACGGCGTCACCATCGACGTCCCCGGCGGCGGCGGCGTCACCGTCCAGCCCACCCACGCCACCCAGCTCGCCGTCTCCAGTGCCGTCAGCGTCTGCAGCAGCCTCAGCTCCCAGGCCTGTCACGGTTTATCGATTAGCAGGTGCTCCGCCGTCGGCACCACGGGCGGCTTCGTCGTCGGGACCGCCAACGCCGCGCCGCCGCCGAGGATTACCGCCATGCCGTGTCTGGTCGGCGTGGCCGCGGGCGTGGGCTTGGGTGTCCTGGGCGCTGGTTTATGAGGGGGGATTAACGAGAAGAGCGATACTTGGGAGTTCCAAGCGACTTACAACAAGCAATGACAAAGGATACAACCTTGAACCTCGCAGGAAGTGTTCAAAAAAGTAAACTCCCATCTGGAGGGATACGGATACTACAGCTGAACAGCTAAGCTAGGTCCGTCAATTACGAGGTCCTAGAAAGAGGAAGGAGGCCTGTTTTACATGGCTTGTAATGAATGTCGAACGATGAAGATCACGACTGTCATGAAATGATTGATGCGTCTATATACAAACAAACACATATTTGAATCTATATTTAGCCTTTTATCTTGGAATTACTGCCGTCTTCGTAAATGGCGCATGTGCGCTTTGTAACTCGGGACCGCATGTCTGTTATATATGAGATAAATGCAATGGAAGATGTCCAAGTCGACTTCCTTTTAAAAGCTTCTCTTGCTGAATAATCGTGACGCCGCCAGTATCACAGTCATGCAAATCCTTTCCAGTAATCCCCCCGAGTTTTATATTTATATCAAAGAATAAAGCATCCTTTTATATTAGCAATATCTAATATATACAGCAGAAAAGAGAACACTTTTTTTTTTTTTTTTTCAAAAAGTGAGTGGATATCTTAAGATTCCCTATCTCTGAAGGGAAGAGTATCGCGGCGCAAAGTGCCCGGCCGTTGTGGCTTTGTGGAAGGGTAAGTTACAATCCCATGTCTAGCCAGTAATGTCAATTTTCTGTACACTCAAAACCGTAGAAGAACACGGAGGAAAAAGAGAAATTCAAAAAAAGAAAAATCCAAAAAAGAAAGGCCACTGCTGGCTTCGAACCGCAGGTCTCTACTCGACAGGTCTGCCGCGACCGTCCTTTCCACTAGCATTACCTAGCCATCAGTTTAAGGTCATGGACCCAACGCCCTTGGACCGTTTGTTGAAAATTAGGTCCATTATGTCCATTGATATGCCCTCCCTTTGTTGCCCTCCATTTTGATTGTCGTACCTGTACCTGCGGGTGTACCTCGGATAACTAGGTAGGTACCTAGATACCCCAGCCGCTGGCCTTGAGAGTTGACGCATGTCCAGCTTTGGGTTATTATGTCAAGCATTACTCTGATACTATGTGCTATTCGAGGTACGTTCAGAGAAGGAGAATTTGAAATAGAACCGTGAGACCGTATTTGAACAGACTTCCTTAGTGTATCCAAATCACAAAGTGGTCCAAGGCACTTCGTCACAATTTGATAAATTCATTGCTTGTCTCGGCCGGCACTACCTGCTCAATGTCTGGTCTATCTATATAATTATATGAGCGTATAAGCTTATGTGAATGCTGCCCTCTTTCCACCCGCACTGCTTCTTTTTCGCTTTTTTTTTTTTTTCATTTTCTATTTTCCCCTGTTCCCTCCCTACCTCATTCGTGCCAGTCAAGATGCAAAACAAATCTGGCGGGCTTGCATTAGAGCAGCGCATCGAATGGGCAAATGCTGATGCTCTGAAAGTCATGATCCTGATTGTATTCCAACAAGCCAAAACGGCCAAAACCGTGATTATATCCGCAAGTTTTCACTTGTATGAACAGTCGTGGACTGCAATAAGAGAACCCAGCAGGCTAAAAACAGACTGCTGCCAGGCCGGATCGCGATTCATGCAAAAGATTTGTCAAATGAGGCCAATAGTGGCTCATGACAACCCGAAGCGGCGAATGCGGCGGCGTGGTGTTTTTGCTGAAGACGTGCTCGAGGCATTCTCGTGTGTGGTGCTTAATCCTACAAAGTTTTCCTGAGAATGTCCCGTATGGGCAATGACTGAAGATCCCTCGTGGGAAGGATTGAATTCGAAAGAAGATTTGTTCGACAAAGATTCAAGGCCATTGATTGCCTGTTCGCTCCGCCGGCTTCTCGAAGAGATGTGGCTCTTGTTCGTGTTCATATGGGCGCTCGTGCGTTTCGAATGGTTGGAGTGAGTTCGAGAGCTCTCTGACTCGGCCTTGCGAGATCCTCTACGAGAGTTTGTGTCACTCTGATGACTGGAGAATTCTGTCACATCTATTAGTGTTTCTTCTCAAATAAGCAGAAGTTCAGTAAAGACCTACCAATCTGTTTGACATCCTTCTTGGTGGATGCAATAGAACTTTCAAGTTCTGACTCGTTCGAAAGCTGGTAAGCTGCGTTTCCGTCGTTGCGATCCTCATCTGAACCACATGATTCTATGGAGATGCGACTTGCAGTCAGATGGCTGAAATAGGCAGGTACGGAGGAATAGTTTGATGTGGCAGAGTCACAGAACAGACCAAACCCGAAGAGACCGGAATGCTTACCGGCACGCAAAAGCTCGTCCTCGACCATTTGCTCTGCCATCTGTTCTGCTTGTTGCTCCAAATGGCCTGGGTCGTATTCCCACGAGCTACGTCGGACTTGAGGCTCGGGATCAAACTGTCTCCATTCAGGGTCGACAGGTGTTGGAGGCATAGGGTCGGATAATCCTTGGGTTGGCGAGAATCCGGGCTCCGTCTCTGCACCTCGTTCATCCTAAGAACAGAAGGCGTTGCCAGACGGGATACCCCATGGAGAAGCGCTTTGCGCAAAGTCATCGTTCGGGAAAGGAGTTTGGCCAAAGGGATTGTCGAAAGTCCCAGCAGGCTCAGTTTGTCCCTTGCTAGAAGTCGCAGACGGGCGGCTATTGTAGGATGATCCATTTGATCTCGGAAGCTCCACATCGCAGGCATCCTTGGACTTTGTTTCTGACTCGTTGGAGCTAGATCTCTTCTCAGACTGCCCTGAGGTTGGACGGTGCCGATCCTTGGGCAGTTCAAAGTCTGGCAGGCCGAAAGGTGCTCTTGACTGTGTCGGATGGTCAAAGCAGGCGTCGAAAGCGTCGAAACCATAGCCTTGGTCATCGCCCTTGGGTGCGACTGGGCTGGATCTTTCACTGGATCTCTTGGAGGAAGTCTTGGAAGAACTCTTGTCACGATAACTTTTGTTGCTGTCGATACGCCTCTCAGCAGCGTGTGAGCCGGAACCAGGTCGAGTATCAGCACCCTCGTCGCTTGCTGGCATGTCGAAATCGGGTACTTGACCAAAGATATCCCGTGACTGCAACAAATCTGCCCCTTCTGAGACTTGAGATCCACTTAGTGCGGTACGGCCTTTGGGCGGATTGAAAGCAGTATGACTAGGGGATGAAGCGGATCTATGTAGTTGGTCGACAGTAGTCGCTTCCTGGGATCGGTTGACAACGGGATCGATTTGACCATTGGAGCCTTCTCGATCATAAGCAGTAACTTTGCTACTGTTTCGCGATGACTCTCCAGTAGACACCGGCTTCTCGCTTCTCTCAATTTCAGAAGCCTCATTGTGCGCGACGGGATGCTGATACAGAGAGCCTGATTGCGATTTTGACAAACCACCTTGGGAGCCTGAAGGGGGCAAGAGAGGACTGGTCTTACGAGGGGACCTGCGGGAAGGTTTGTAAGAAAAGTTCTTCACATTTGATCGAGCGGCGCCAGACTGGTGGGAATGTTTCGATCGGCCGGTTACCCTTGAAGGGGTCTCTGAAGGAACCGGGTCGTATTCTTGAGCCAAAAGCTTGTCACGAGAGTCAGATCTCGATTCTTCGCGAAATTCATAGGGAGCGGAACCGTGAGTTGTTCCGGACTCTGACTCGACAAGCTTTCGGAGGGATGATCGGGCGTGTGAATATCTAGTAGAAGGCGTCTTGGATGATTGTGAGCCAGGACGTCGTACTCTAGGCTCTCCAGTCGGAGAAGATGCACGGTCACTGCCCTCTTCTGGCGTGGAAAGTGAGTTGGCACGTCTGCTCCGGCGTCCGTTAGAAATCATGGATGATACCGCCTGCATGAGACTGCCCCGCTTGTTCTGGCCCTTTTGAGAATTCTTTCGAGACGAACTCTTGTGGGATTTGACAGTGCTTGGAATGGGGGATTCATGACCCCGGGAGCGGCTACCGACAGGGAAAGTGGGTGTCTGTTCGAACGTTAGTCAAGTGATCCAGTCGATACATGTTTGATATAAACTTACCATGGGGAAATCGCTTCCAAGGCCACTCTCCGTCACCTCGGAATCAGTATAGTCGGCCGTAACAATGCATCTACGGCAATAGCCCGGCTCTGGCTTCTCGCCCTTCTTGAGCGGATGAGTCATGTGATAGCCCTTGGATCTCGTCTTTCCACAGCCGGCGCAGATATGCATCTGCATGATGGACAGGACTGGCGATGCTTGATCTTGATTCTCTCTGGGCGACTTCTTCTGCTTCTTGGAGTCCTTGGCACCTTCATGTTGAATCTTCTCAGGGTTGTTCTCTGTCTGAGGTCTTTCATCTCGCGAAACTCGAGGCTTGACAGAATCCTGGATACGGTCTTGGCCTGGATCTGCCACCGTAGATGACTCAACCAATGGTATAGTATCAAAAGGCTGTGGGACGAACGCTGGAGGTGGCGGCGGCGGAGGTGGGGGAGGAACAAAACCTTGCTGAGGATACGAAAAAGCTGTTGTTTCCATGTGTGGCACTTGTCCCATCGGAAGCATGATACCCGGCTGCTGGAATGTCATGGACTGCGCGTATGGCATCTGACCACCAACGTTCTGAGCTTGATGAACATTCGGGTTGACGGAGAGATTACCAACCGAGGCAGAAGCTTGACTAACACCAGATGGCCACGCATTCTGGAGGTAAGTCTGGCCTGGAAATTGCTGAAGGCCGCCCGGCATTGCTGCAGCATTTCGATGAAACTGTTGAGGAGCCAGTGGCGTGTAGTAAAAGCCATTCTGATGATACAGCGGAACAGAAGAGTCTGCGACTGATACATCCTCATCAGAGTCGTCATCTTCGGCGAATCTCATACGCTCAGATTCTGATGGGTGGGAAAATGTGTGACTGCGTCGCTTCTTTAGAGTCGCTCGGCTTGAGCTCGGAGGATATTCTCTGGGTTGTCGCAGCTCTGCGTCCACTGGAGCAGGCTGAGGGTTGCGCAAGATACTCTTGAGCGCTGATTTGGAGCGGGTTGGTGATCTTGAAGAAGACCCTCGGACCTTGCTCTCGGGCAGCTCTTCGTAATCGGAATCGAGCTCAATCACTCGCGGAGTGGGCGTGCTGTAAGCCGATTTTGATCGAGGTTGCTGAGCGAGGTTGCTGTGCCGGCGGCCGCGCTGAGGGCTGGGACGGGATGGAATACCAAAGGCCTCGCTAAGGAAATCGAAACCATGGTCGCTGTTCTTCTTCCGCGCAATGGCAGGTCTGCCGGAGCTGGTCGTTGTGACGTAGACATCACTGTCGGGGAGATAGGCCCTGTCGTCATCTAGCAGAGGCTGATACGAATTTGAGCGGTTGCTCCTGTTGAATGTTAGCGTGATTTCTATCATCATGGTGGGCTGTTGATGGGTTGAAGGTGGAAGAATGTGAAGACGAAGTTCTTGCCCAACCTCGGCCGTGACCTTTCTAAAGGCAAGGTAGTGTTTGTCGTCCAACAGCAGGCACGACTGGACTACCTGGGCCAGGAGGGAAACCGCGCGGAATTGACTCCTCACGACAATGACCCGACTCAAGAGCATCAAATCCGATGGAAGAAAAGTGACTTACCTGCTAAGCCGGTGGGCGTTTTTAGACTTCCACATTGTCGCGATGGACACTCTATCTTCCACGATGGAGTTGTGTTGGAGGATGAGCTGGAATGAAAGTCGAGCCTGTTTCAAAGCTTCATTATCACAGTCATCTCTCGGTACTTTGATGTGAGCGAATGAACGAAGGAAATTGTGATGCAGATGCTGCAGAGCACCAAGAACAATCGATTCGATGCCGGGAATGCGAAACTCAGATGGAACCTATAGGGAAAGAGAGTGGTGGTGATTCGAGTCTGCGGAGTCAAGTAGGGAAAAGAGATGGAAAGCAGATGCAATGGTCAAGTTGCAAATGGAGGTAGGGTGTGTGTGCGTGCGCAGAAGAGTTCAAGCTGTTGTGTGGGAGAGCGCAAAGCTTGACGTTCCCAATGGGCGCACCGGGCAACCAGTCCAAGGCATCAAAGTACCAATGACGAGGGGTGCTGCGTACGAGGGAGGGCGTCGAGCTCAAGGTGAAATTTCTTGGAACCATGTCGCCAGTCGCCAATGAGCTATCTCAAACGGATAATCACTGGTATAATCTGGAACACATCTCGGTGATGGAACAATACCATCTCGCCGTCCACCAGACGCGGCGACCCTGGGATTCCAGTTTCAGCTCTTTACTCGGTATCACGAAAACACGATGTCACAGTCCATTCTGTGGTCTATTGGCTTATACTGATTTATTTTCTCATAGCTTTTTTTACACAAACAATGCCTGATGGACTGGTCTATTCCAGCTAAATTTTGAAACATCCCAACTGCCGCAGCAGCTGGCAACTATCGGTCATCTATCAATCACTGACCCATCTAATCAACTCTCAGAACTCTGGGGCCGCGCTTCTTCGTGGCCTTCTTCTTCTTGTGACCGCGCTCGAAAGCTGCGGCTGCGCCGTGGTCACGGCCAACGTTGTCGAGGTCCTTGACCTTGTAGATACGGATGATCCAGTTCTCACTGGTGAAGGCCTCCTCAACCGTGTTCAGGACCGGGCCCTGGTCGGGGAGTCTGACACCACGGACACGGTCCGCAGCCTGTCCGGGGGGGAACAGGGTGTTGTAGTTGTAGTAGGACATCTTGTACCTGGTAATTGTTAGTCATCAATGATACCTCGAGTGGGGCAGAATAGAATCTTACATCAAGCTGTTCTTCATGGTGTCAGTGGCGCCCTCGTCAACACGGTACTCGCCACGGGGAGTGAAGAAGTCTCGCTCCTTGACCTCGTCGGGCCAGATACCCTCGGCAATACGGACCATCCAGAGGAACTTGTTAATGTCGTCTCCAGAGTAGCCAAGAAGACCACCAAAGACGACCAAAACGTAGTCAACCTCGTGCTGACGCATGATGGGGTAGCTGACCTCCTCACGAGAGCTCATGGCCTTGCCGACAGTGGCAATGTGAGTGTTGTTCCAGGTGTTGTTGTCGACCAAGGTCGGGCGGTCAGCCATGCCACCAATTTGGTAGCCGTAGTCCCACCACGACATGATCTTGGCGTCCTCCTTGGTGTTCTGGCGAAGCCACTGGTATGCCTCACGGTAGTCATCGATAATGTGCTGGCTGCCATCAGGCATCTTGCTGGCGAGAACGACGGAAGGGCTAGAGTAGGCGTTGGATGTGACCCAAGTACAGTGGAGAACAAAGAGGAGGAGGTAGAGAGTCATGCATGCGGCGACAACAGCCTTGGAGGCGACACTGTAGATGCCAATGTAAGGAGCGGACGCGATGCGCAGACCACCCTTGTTCTTCTTGGCGTTGGTCTCGGCGGCTTCCTCGGCGGCGACTTCGTCGACAGGCTCCGGAGAATCGGCCACCAGGTAGGTATCGAGCAGCTGAGACACGGCCATGGCGGCAGCAACACAAACAACGGGAGTGAGCGTAAGCATCAATCGCACCATGACTCCGGCAAAGTAACTTCCGAACACGGCGTAAACCACGATAAAGACGTGCTGGTCCTCGAGCTTCTGGAAACAGAGGTAGACACCGGCGGGGAACAGCCAGATGAGCATGTTCAAGTCGAAGAAGAAAGCAGGCCAGGCAGTAGGCTGGTGCTCGGAAACCGAGGCGATAATGGGAATATGAATCTTGGCATAGCCAGTATCCCAGAGAGAGTAGAATCGACCAGACCAGGGGGCAATGTAGCCAGCCTGAGTCAGGCCAAAGATGCCAACGGTACCGATAACGAAGAGACCACCGGCACCAGCCCACAGGAACGCCTTGAACTGGCTCTTGGGCACTGCGGATCTGAGGTACATGAGGAAGCCCAAGACCTGGACGAATCCAAAAACGCCTGTGCATTATTAGCACTGAGCGCATTATTACGAGAACTGGAGAAACTTACCCAAGGCCGGCATGTGCTCACTGGTGCGGACAGGCGCGAAACCGACAAATGGAATCTGCATAGCGGCAATTGTACCGAGAGCATACCAGGTAGTATACGCAACATAAAGTCTGCTGCTGTATCGGCCCATGCAGATCAAGACGAACGAGTGGAGAGGCACCAGACAAGTGATGAAGGCGTAACCACCCCACGAGGCGACCATGTATCCGTAGAAGAGAGCGCACAGCGCACCCCACATGACGGAGCCCAGCTTGAGGGCCTTGATCCACAAGTAGAAGGTGAAGACCAGGAGGAAGATGGCAATTGCCTCGTTATCGTACGAACCGGCGACGGATCGAGAGATGTAGCCCGGGGCAATGCCCATGAAGACGGCGGCGAGGAGGCCGGCGGAAGGCGAGGTGGTCATCTCATTGGTGAGGAGGTAAGCGGCATAGGCCGTCAAGCCGGAGCAGGCGGGGGCCAGGAGGACACAGATGTTGCGAATATCGACGGGGACGGAGAGGAAGCGGAGGAGGTGGTAGAAGACACCGCTGGTGACCATGAGACCAGGGTACAGAGTACCACCGGTAACTCGACCCAGCGGGTGCCATGTTCGGTCATCGAACCAATCCCAGAAGTTGTAGAAGCCGTTCGCGACGAGGTACTTGGTAGCTCTGAAGTTGAACCAGGGGTCGACTGTCTGATGTTAGTAGCTGATGCGGGTGTAGGGCCGGTGAAGCTGTCGTGAAGCTATTGGACATACATTCGTGGATAATACTCTCGAAACCTGATGACATGCGGGTCAGCGAACTTGTTCTCGGCGGAAGGGAGGAATCAATTGAGGTCTCTAGGAGCTCCCGGCGACAGAGAAGAAGCTGCCTCGCAACCTGAGAGGCCCAGCAGACCATGAATCGATGGCATCGGCGACTTACGAATAACTGAGAAGAGACGGCTAGCTACAGCGGCAGCTGCGATCAGGGCGAGGATGACGACCCTCAGCAAGGTCTTTGTGCTCTTGTTCTGGCCCAGGCCAGCTAGGACCTGGAAAGGTGAAGGAGACTCCGTTGCGACCGCCATTGTCGCTGGACGTAGTCTGGATCTTCACACGAGGTTGTGTAGGTTTAGGGAGGTTTGGTGAGCATGAAACCTCGATACTTTTTTTTTGGTGGTTTGCCGGAACTCTAAGGTACACGCAGGTGCGACGACAATCGAGAGGACAGCTAATCCGATTCTTGGCAATTTGAGAGCTGCCAGCAGCAGCGCCGAGTGCTAGGCCCATTGGGACACTCCACGCGTCCTTCGTCGCAGGGGGTGGCCAGGGGTCCCGTCGCGCTAGTGGAGAATGTAGCTTAGTTAGCACCGCCGGGTCCCTTCGAGCTGCATGTGGGGTTCTTCTGCCGTCGGTTTAGACAGCGGCAAGTACGGAATATTCGGTCACTATTCCCAAGATATCTTAATGGCAGTTATAAATTATTACTGTTGGATTTTATTTATCTTTACTTGAAGTCATTGCCAGCAATTATCTACACTCTCTCGGTTACATGCGGTTGGAGTGAGAGAGTATCACTGATACTGGTCTCTTAGTATTCGCATTCCTCTTGAAAGTTGGGAGTAATTTGAGACCGATCTTCTGTCAAGCGTGGGACATTTCCTATGCTCATCTCATGGACCTGATTAGAACATTAAATTCAACGAGTTTCGCTCATGCTTGAGGCTCTGGAAATACATCCACTTTTATAGTAGGTAGACCGCAGAACTGTCACGACAAGGCAGCATACAACCCAACACAACCGGCAGCAAAAGCAGCACCTCCACGGTACAGATTGTAAAGAGCCCAATTATCAATCAGCGCGTGGCCGCTATCCTCCCTGTTGATGCCGACCTCCTCGCCCAAGGTCAAGACATCGCCGACCGCCGGCCCCAGGGCCTGAACCTGCTGCTCCTTGTCGAGCAACTTCTTCGCCACGGGCCAGATGACGGCGTACGTGTACGGAAGGACGCTGGCCGCGAGGGCCGCCGCGGCGGCGTAGAGGCCGCGCGACCGGCCCGGTAGCCTGTACGCCAGGTAGACGTTGAGCACGGCAGGCAACGCGAAGCCCGGCGGCAGGGCCCGGGACGTGGCGCGGAACATCCGGGCCCACTGCCGCAGCATGAGCGGCGTCGGCAGTTCCAGGAGGCGCGGCGCCACGAAGAAGGAGAGGCCGAGATTGAGGCCCGAGGCCGTGGTCAGGACCGCGATGCTCGTCGCCTGCGTCAGGCGGATGTGGGGAGGGAGCTCGACAGGCATGATGGTGGTGAATTCAAGAGATTACGAGTTTGGTTCAACGAGTTCTCAATATATTTTCTTGCATTCACAAATCTTGGTCTCAGCACAAGTTTTTAAAGAAGGATGGATCATTAGAAAGTAGGAAATAGTCAAGGTCGAGCCGACTCGTGATAAAACTACCATAATGGGTAGCTGTCTCGGCGCCGAATCACATGAGTCGGGGTATGTGACGTAATCAGGATGTTGAACCTAGGTTAGTACCTATTTCCCATAGTTTGATTATTCGCAAGCAACAAACGTTGTGGTAGCAGAATGCGACGGTTTGCCCGCAAGACATATACCCCGGAAAGGCAGAGCATTTTCCAAGGTGGACTCCGTGCACTCGCAATTTGAATACGACTGAATTGAGCTGTCTTTGAGGAAATGCATTAAAAGTGCTTGCCTTTTCAAGTTGGGCTACATCCGTTGGTCAAAGGACAGTTTACACACTTTGGCTGTAGATAATGCGGAGCTAGACTACCAATTCTGATGTGCCACAGACTATACTTCGCAGAGCTTTTCACTTTGGGGTCTTTGATGGATATTTTGTTTATTGGTTTTCGAAGGCAACTTACCACATCTGATATGCATAATCTTACTACCAACCATCGAGAAGCGTAGCAAGAGCAATAACGGGACTTTTAGCTGACATCTTACAAGAGGCCACTTTGTCTAAGTCAAAGTAATGGCCGCTTGTATATGGAGAGGACGTACATGTTAAGACCCCCAAAGGGCCTCTTTTGTTTTGCACGATTCAACAAATAAATTGGATGGAGGAAACAACTAGCAAGCCAGCAGGACTGGCAAAAGGATCAGTACTCAAGTATATGAATTCAGAGAGCTAAGACAAAAATGTCTAAAAATAAACCAGAACAAAAGAAAGCAAATGTCGCTTCTGTGGATCGAACACAGTGCCTCCAGATAACAGGTCCTGAAGTTTGGAGCTTCAGTCTGGCGCTCTCCCAATTGAGCTAAAGCGACTATTCTTATTGGTTGAAAAAAAGTGTCGTTATTGAGATTCAAGACAGTGACAATAAACTGTGGTCGTGGACGACAAGGTAGGGTTTGAGAAATTCTCGAGGTCGAATTGTGGATATCTTGGTGCACTAGGTTGGTATCGTGTAATACGGAGGTGATTGCGCGGAGGGCGACGACTCATGGCAACTACCTACTAGCTATCTTATGCAGGGAACCGTAGAACACTGAGAACGTCTTGATTCGGTCCCGAGTTCAAGATTACTACAGTTTGCATTGCGTGCATGATAATTGTCAACACCCAGTATAGGTGATGATGTTGTGTAGCTGTACGCTCAGCGCTGAAAGTGGTTGTAAGTTGGAGATCATGACTGAGAATATCAATGTTCTGTATGACTGCTGCATCAATATATAGGCAGTCAGTCGTTTACAACAGAGCAATTCGTCGAAGATGGATATCATTAAACACGGATATATGACAGCTAGATAGGTAGGCATTGAACAGAAGTGGCAATGTTGTCCGACCTAACAAATCAGTGCATGTTGTTAATAATGGTGGTTTCATTTCGCTCATCATTACTTTTAAAATAACTGTCATCGCAGCACATGTTCCTATCCAAAAGATTGCTTGTTTGCTTCTCTCGTGCGCACATAAAATTCCATGTACTTTTTCCCGCTCCTCATACTATTTCAATCATGATCTCAGTGGCGTCCAAAGATGCCCTTCAGCCAGTCCCAGAGACCGCCTAGAAACCCTACAGTTAGCTTCTTGTTAGTCATGATGGCACGGAGACGTGTACAGATCATGAAAAAAGAAAACAGTCGAATGAAGTGAGGAGAGCTCGTATATCGAAAGAAGAAGGAAGGTGACATGATAAAGGGACTAACCTGAGGATGAAGAGTTGTTGTTGGTGCTGGTAGTGGTGGGAGCGGAAGCAGTGCTGGTGGTGCTAGAGGCTCTGGCAGTAGTGGTGGTAGGAATCACGGTGGTGGTGCTGCTGCCAACAGCACGGGCAGTAGAGGTGGTGACGCTGCTGAGCGTCGACGCTACAGATGTAGTCTTGGCAGAAGAGGCAGATGTAGTCTTAACGGAAGAGACCGCACTGGTCTGGACAGAAGAGGCGGTGGTGGCGGCAGAACTTACGGCGCTCGAGATGACGCTGGTGCTCGAGTCCACGCGGTACCAGTTCTCGGCCGGGTCGCCGAGGCAGTCGCCCACGGTCACGGTCGTGAAGTTGAGCGACTGGATCTCCTTGAGCATGTACTCGGTCAGGTTGTAGACGGTCTGGTAGTGGATGTCGTGGGTGATGGACAGGGCGTCAAAGTTGGAGGGGGTGTGGCCGGCGAAGAACTGGTCGACAATGTCCTTGGACTTCTGGATCTCGTTGGGGTCGTCGTTCAGGTAGTCCTGGGTGTCCAGGTCAAAGTAGACGATGTGGTACCCCAGGTCGGCTAGGTCCGACTCGCAGCCGCTCTCCGCCGTGCAGGACGAGTAGGGAGGGCGCATGTAGGTCGGGATGAAGCCCAGAATGTTACGGAGGGCCATCTCGTTCTTGATCATCTCGTTCTTGCGCTGAAGGGAGGTGATGTTGCTGAGATCGGGGTGAGACCAGGTGTGCGAGGCGATTTGGTGTCCGTCGGAGTGCTGGCGCTGGATCACGGTGGGCCAGGCGAGACTCGTGTTGTCAATCTCTCCCTTTCCATTGTTGTTTCCAGTGATGAAAAAGGTGGCTTTGGCATTGTACTTGGCCAGAAGATCGAGCAGGTCGTTGGTGTAGCCACTAGGACCATCATCGTACGTCAGAGCGACAGTGCCTGCCTTCTCGCAGCTGTAGATACCAGCACCGCCATAAGCCACGCTGCCCAGTTTGGATCGTGTCAAGGTGGAAGTGTTGGTTCCCGAGGGGATCTTGTTGGCATCGCAAGCCGGTCCATAGTTGAACAAGCAGTCCGGAGCCTTGCAGTGATCAACTGTCGTGCCACAGTACCTAGTAAAGTCAGTCGTTGTCGCCGGTGTGATGTTCTTCTCGGCATCCTACCCTTCAGCAGAGCAGCACTCGGTCGAAGCACACACAGCATTGCCGTTGGCAGGGCCACATAGTCCACTTCCAGAGTCGCCAGAACCACCATCGTCGATACACGCGTCGCCAAAAGCAGACTGGCAGCCATTGCTGGAGTCACAGTAGTCGGTAGTGTTGCCGCAATAACCACTGTATTCTGGTTAGTTGAGTCTAGTGATGATTTGCCCGTAGGGGACTCACTATTGCGAGCAGCACTGGGATATAGAGTTAGCATAATGGGATGGAATGATGTACTCGTCAGAGGTTGACTTACCATGCCGGTCGGGCATGTATATCCGGCCGTACCAGCTCCTGTACTTCCACACGTCAAGTCAGGAGAGACTTCACGCAGCATTATAGGCAGTGAGGAGGCAGAGGCAACCGCAAGGTTGCTTGCCAAGGTTAAAGACATTAGAGTAAGACCACGCATGGTGAATAGTATATAGTATAAAGTGAGCGAGTGTGTAGCAACGAGAGTATAACAGCCAGACTGAGCAAGATCTGTTGAGTGACAAGAGAGAAAGCGGCTCCTTTGCCTCGAGGCATCAATGGGTGTTTATAGATTCCCGAGACCGTGGTAGCGAACTGTGCGGTTGACAAGGATGCTTTGAAAACGTTCGGACGACGAACATCGACAACATCAAAGGGTCCCCTAGTGAGTATTCATCTATATTCGAAGGGGCACTGTGGGATACAGTTGAGCACAGATGGAGTCTAACAAGACGGGTAAGGTTACCGAAGCACTACGGTCGAGGTATGCCATCATTATGGACAAGAGCTGGCTTGAGCACTTGTCTCTCATTGGCCAACAAGCAATATCGGGAAAATCTAGAATTTTCGTCCCTTGCAGACAATCCTAGTTTCCGGTGTATATAACAGACGGAGGATGAGTCGAAACGATGGTTAGTCAAAGAATACGAAGACCCACAGATCTCTTTGGGCTCAGATCTCGCCCGTCGAGTTAACCAACTAGTTAGCAAACTAAGTCACTTTTGGGGACCAAAGGCCAGTGCGGCAGTCGAAGAGACGGTAGAACACACAGATGCAGAAGAATCGAGGCCTGAAAATCCCAAACGCTGGTCGACGGTGGTGCGAGAGGAGGATCAGCGCAGAAAAAAGCAAACGGCTGTTGCATCGACGACAGACCCCTTGTCCATGACCACCTGCAGGCGTTGCATAGCTCAGACGAGCAGGAAGAGGCATTGGACGAATGAGCTTGCGGTGGACTCGTAACGTCGAGCCAAGAAGGCCAAGGCCAGCCGCAACTGTGCTGCTGCTGCGTTGTACATATGCGTCTTGTCGTGCAGATTATATTGACTGGCGAATACGACTCCTTGGACACGATGCCGGAGAAGCAATGATATGCTGAGTAGTGATGTCAGGTGGGCATGTCGAAAAGCATGAAAGCCTCTCGGCTTATTCCCTGCTAAGGCCTTGCGAGGGGATCAGCTGATATCGGGCAGCCGCATCTCCAAGCATCTCTGCTGTCGGCCGACGAAAACTGCATCTCGGTCCTCGGATATATCTGCAGCCACTTGGGGGTTGTGAAAGGTTCGTGCGTGGATCAACGGCCATGTGGGAGAAGCGTGGCTCGATATTGTGGTGTTGAGACAAGCTAAAATCATGGTCGTGGCGCTCAAGTTGGACGTTGACCTTGGCCGAGAAAAGCAAACATTCTAATTAGCGGAGCTGATGTCCAGTGCCAACTCCTTGCCTCCGAATGAGGTATGCTGGGCGAATTGGCACGGTGGTCAGATCTGACTGATGACATCTGATGACGACCAGACAGAAGGTAGGTAGTTGTAACATGTATGTGTATAAGGTTGGCAGTATAGTGGGAAGTACACAGAGAGAGGCTCAAGAGAAACCCATACTGGGGACACTAGAGTTTCGATTGAGATCCGGGAGATCTACCGCCAGGAACCGCGCACTGGTCGCGACGTGACTAGAACCCCCAGACCCCGAGTCTTCCAGTCTCAGGTGAGACGCGCGTGACGACCCGATTTTTCTGTTTGATGCTAATGGAAGGACGAGGAGAAGAAACAGCGACACATTCGCCAAGTTGCCAAGAGTCTAGTTGGGACGTGTGGCAGCGGTCCCCGAATGAAATAAAATGAGGCGCTTGTCCAGCGTCGCCAACAGATGCCAGTGATGGGTGGACAGGCCCCGGCTTCATTACTGCCTACATATCGCACACACTTTACGACCTCTTTCACCAAGAATGTCAGCAATATACGAACTTGACTCCCGGTTCGGAGCGAACCTGTTCCTGGGATTGCGGGACATCGATAGTTGCTCTAATTATAGGTAGCGAGTCGATCGGAGTGTTGAGCCTAATGTAGCTGACGGGGAAGACTGGAGCTGGGGCTGAGGGCAATAAGGCTTCTTCGCAACCAGGGTCTCGTCCTGGCCGTCAGCAATGGCAATATGATTGTGGTATGTTTGTTCCGTGTGCCGGAGGATGCAACTCAGAAGACGTGAAGGCCTTGCCATTACTATTTCTTCTCATTAAGATCCACGAGCTTCTCTTTCCGAGAGACATTATCTTACGTTCAATGTTGCAATCTCTTGTCGCATTGGTTTGCGCATTGTGTTGCACAACCATTGGCATGGCCTATGGTGCTGACGCTTGTCACCTTTGGGGAGAGCGACGGGCCCGATACAGCGGCGGAGAGACACCAGACGCTCAGCCCGCGTTCGGTGAGAACGAAACTCTGTCTGGCCTGGGTAAGTAGGGAAGCGTCTTCCACGGGGCAATGTTGACCAATATTTGAACAATTGGCCGAGGTCAAGAACTTCTGCGCCTCAGAAAGTCGTCACGACAAGTCGCCGACGTCCTGGGTTGGTGTAGGTTGGTGGCCACTCTTATATCCATCTCCCGGGTGGTATCCCGTACTAGGCCCCTGTCCCCCGTACTAGAACACTTAAGAAGTGCCGGCACTGCCTGTCCAGCCTTTTCCGTCCTCGCCGCCATCGTGGCCGAACCCGCCGAATCGGCAGCCTCTGGTCGACATGTGCCCGAGTAATACAAATGTTTGAAGGTTCGTACATACGTGTCAGACCCAAACCAGACATGAACTTTGGCTTTTGAGTGTTTTAGGCGGGCACAGCCACTCTCGACCGCATTGCTTGTCTGGCGCCTCTGTCAATCTCTATTCTATCGGCACAGCGCTGGGCCACTAGGAGCGCAAGTTACAGTGGTTCTCTGGCCTGGGCACACGTCGGCTAAGAGGCCAAGCACCGAAGAGCACGAGGACCCTTACCCAATTTGACGTCCCGGGCCTCCTAGTTCAAGGCGCAGCCTGTGCTCCGGGCTGGGTCAGCCAAAGTGGTTTTTCTCTGACCTCTCTCCTTTTCTGGGGGAGGATCCCTCAGAAATAATGCAAAAAAGGAGTCGTGTTTCATTCAATTCACATGGAAACAAAGCATACCTATGCATTTGATTTGATTTTGTTTGATTGATGGGGCAAAATCCAAGCACCCAGGCATCTACCAGTACCCACGCACGGCAACCAGAGCAGCACCAACAGCAGCAGCAGCAGCAGCAGCAGCAGCAGCAGCATCGAGAGTAACTGAACCCATTCCTCTTCATCGCGTTCCCTCCAGGAACTCGCAACAGCATTCCTCGCTTGTCGGAGCGCACAAACGCGCGCCAATCCTCTTGAATGTGGCACTAGAGACTGGGCGGCACATTTTCTTGTCTTGTCTTTTTTGTCTCGCCTCTCATTCGTGTCTATTTAGCACAGCCTGCGCAGAACCGACCTTTTTTGGCCTTCTCCAGCTGCTGTTTTGGCTGGCGCCTGGCGCAATTTTACAATTTTACATTATCGGATCTGTTGGAGATCCAGTCCCAGGGACGTCGCGAGATTGGTTGTAGGAGAGGAGGCGAGAGACTGCCCCGAGCGCCACATCCTTTCTCTGGTGTGGGCGCTCTAGACATTGATTGAAATGCGAGTGGACGGCCACCGCAATCCCCTCCACGTCTTTTCACCTTCCAGCTATCAGCCGTATCGCAAAATGACCGACTACGACTCGCCGTCCCCGGCGACGAAGCCGGCAAAGAAGAAATCTTTTGCCTTTGTTCTTCTCGCCTCTTATGTGACCGACTGGCTCTGCCTGATAGTCGCTGGCGTGATAGGCACCGTTTTGGGCAATGTCACGCCCAACAAGCGCCCCTTCCGCATTGATGATCCCAACATCGGGTATGTTTTGCAACAATATCCACTGCTGGTGTTTCGCTTACTGATTATATCTACAGCTTCAAATACACCGAGCATGAAACTGTGTCATCAGCATTGCTGCTCACGTGCAATGCCGCCATCCCCATTGCCATCATCTTGATCGTCACCTTGATCTTTGTCCCTGGACCTACCGTTCCCAAGGGCACTCCTCAATCTCTCATCTGGAAGCGCAAGATGTGGGAGCTGCACGCAGGATGGCTAGGACTGGCCATGTCGCTCTGCGGCGCCTGGTTCATCACGAGCGGCATGAAGAACATGTTCGGCAAACCGCGCCCCGATCTACTTTCGCGGTGCATGCCCGACTATGACAACGTCGCAAAATATTTTGTCATCAATGGCACGCATGGTGGGTTGAGCGGGCTTGTATCGGCAGACATTTGTACGAATCCCGACTCGGCGTTGCTCGACGACGGTTTCCGGAGTTATCCCTCCGGCCACTCCTCCTCGGCGGCTGCTGGCCTGATCTACCTGTCCTTCTTCCTCGCCAGCAAGTTCTCCGTCGTCATTCCCTTTGTGGCCACATCTGGTCAGTCTGTCGAGACCAGCTCGGCAGCCTTCCCTTCGCGACACGCCGGAGCCGCTCCTTACAAGCCTCTGTCGCACGCCACAGACGAGCTCTCAGCACCTGGCGATCCCTCAGTGGCCAAGCAAATCGCATCACACGGCACCGAAGTACTGGCAGTCAGACGACAAGCGGCAGCGCCTCCGATCTACCTTCTCGTGGCGTGTCTGATCCCCTTCTTCCTGGCCATCTTCATCGCCAGTTCCCGATGGTACGACTTTAGACACCACGGTTTCGACATCCTGTTTGGATTCATCATGGGCACCATCACGGCCTGGTTCTCATTCCGTTACTACCACTTGCCGATCTCTTCCGGCGCCGGTTGGGCATGGGCGCCCCGTAGCGCCGACAAGGCCTTTTGGGCGGGAGTGGGAGTGTACTCGTACGCTACGGACAAGAAGCACTGGATTCGGCCGGGCGACGAGGAGGAGGGACTCGCAGGAGCGTACACCAACGACATGGAGATGCGCGGCATGCGTTACCGGCAGAGAACAGACGGTCTGAACACGACGGAGAGCTCGACGGCGATCACTAAGGATAGGAACCAGTTGAGCCCGACGGACGATTTCAGCACTATTCGCGACGACCGTGCTTCGACCTCTCATGATGATTCTAACAGAATCTGAGCTTTGTTTTCTGTATTAGACGGGGCAACAGAGGGACGGAAGCCCTCAAGCCCAGAAATTGATTGGCATTCTATGCATTTAATGGGTCGCAAAAAAGAAAATGGCAATGTGACGACGGATACGACTAAAAAGGGTCTTGCATGAGACGGCGTTTTGGGAGACCATTTTACACCCGTCGAACTGTATCATGTTCGACTTTTGTATTCAGCCTGCGCATTGTGTTTCCTCGACACTGCCAACTGTGTAATTGGTAGAGAATTAGATTATACATGATGGCCTCTATTATTCGGTATTTCTTCTGATCTCGTAATTCGTCACCTCGAAATAGCGCTCTTCTTCCTAACAAGTCAGCTCAAGCAGCATACACAGCCACGAGAGTCCAGCCCAGGACGACCAACGCCGCAATGCCCGAGTCTGCCCTAAGTAACCAGCCGGCGCTCACATCGCCGCCGTCCTCTTCGTCATCGTCCTCCACCCGGTCGGCATTAATCCGCGTACATAGCACCTGCGCCCTCGACACGTTCCCAACCACGGGCGCAACCGCCATGACCTGCAGCCCAGCCGCCAGCGCCTCGTACGGCGCCGCATCGGAGCCGTTCCGCGCGCCCGTCCAGCCGCCCCATACGGACGCGCCGCTCTGGTTTTTATGCTGCGACAGGCTCCGGGCGTACAGACTGCCGTAGTCGGGGTTATACGCCTGGGAAGCCGCCCAGCCGAGCGTGTCGGCGCACGCAGGCAGGCTGGCCCAGGGAGTCTCGACGCTGGAGCAATCAGAGAGGTGGTCCGACGCCAGGGACGCCGCGATGGCGTCGACGCACGCCGTGCCCAGCGCGGCGGCGCAGTCGCCCGAGTCCGCGGCGTCGTCGCCGAGCAGCAAATTGCTCACGTTGGCGGGCGTGGCCCACAGGGCCAGGGTCGCGAAGCACACGTCGGTGACGTTTTCCGGCAGTGCGGATTCCAGGGAGGAGTCGCCCGTTGACGGCCAGGAGAAGCCGTACGAATAGTCGATGACGTGAGGGTCAACGAGGGTCGTGGCGGCCCACGTGAAGTCGGTCTCGTTCTGGACGATGTTCTGCGCGTTGGGGACGGAAAAGTCCGAGATGTTGATTTCTTGATAAGTCGTTAGCACGAGAGAGGCGAGGGTCTTTGTGGAAGAGATTGATGTGTGTGCTTACGGAGGTACCAGTTCTGGTATAACGGGCTCGACGTGTTGACCAGATCCTGGACCGGCGCGAACGGGTTGAACGCGACGGTCCGGGTCGCGTTGGGTTTGGCGAGCGCCTTCTCGAACAGGCCGATGGTGTAGTTGTCTTGGACGTCTGGGATCGTCGTGCCGACTGTTGCTTCGTATCTATACATATCGGCGGCTGCGAATCCGCTGGCTGCCGCCAGGCTTAATAGCAGCGCGGACTGATGATTTTGATGGGCCATGGTTATTATTTTGAAGGCTAGGATTACGGAGGAAAATAACATGGCAATACTAGACGACTGGACAGCAACATGGGTGTGGAAAGACACTCGATATTTGTATAAGACACCGCTGTTGTATTTCGCTATCAAACATTTTCTGAAGGATTCAAACCCGGCATATAGGTGAGGGTCATTGACCGCCGCAGTATACAATCCGGAATAGATGTGCGAGCCAAGAACTCGCTGTGGACATTCTTGAACCGACTGCGGCCATGGCAGATGGATCAGTATGAGGGTCGATCCACCATCTCGAGTGCTTATTGGCTTTTGGAAACGAGGCTTGACTGTTGGTGGTTTCGAACTGCCGAGCTTTTCTCGAGCCTCGCCATCACAATCGCACTTGATGATTTATTAGCGATTTTCAAAGCACCGGTGTCTATCCAGATGTCGCGGCATCTACTCAGGTCTCTTTTCGAGAAGTCTCTGATCGCAAAAAATGGATTTATGAAAGTACAGATCTTCACATACGGTAGCATCGGAGTAAATTCATTCTTGTGCCCTTTTTCTTCGACCTGCTCGGCCCCATCGCTGTTGAAGATCTCTTCCAATTGAGTATAGTCTGGTCATATAAGCCCCATTGCAACCTTAGTCCGAACGGACCAATAATGTCCCACGGAATTCCGCAACCAGGCCTTTTATGGAGCGTCTGGGTCTGAGATATCGATGGTCGAAGAATTGAGATTAAACTCTATACAAAAACTTTAGATCTATGAGCGAGTATACGGAATTCCGGTCAGTCGGTGCCTCACAAGAGAAAAGTATTTAAATTCGAGAAATTAAGAACTAGCACACTATTTCAAAAGATAAAAACAATCAAGAAAAGAAGAAGATTGTTAAATTATTCCTGGAAACGTTGAGCCCTTCTTTTCAGCACATTACAATCCACCCATCCACGTCAATATCCACCAACACCGCACCCCCGGAACCATGCACGACAACCAGCGCATCGTCCTGATCACAGGCTGCACCGACGGCTCGGCAGGATCCGCCCTCGCCCAGCAGTTCCAGCGCCGGGGCTGTCGCGTCTTCGCCGCGGCGCGGAGCCTCGACAAGATGCAGAGCCTGGCGGACCTCGAGGGCGTCGACAGGCTGGCTATGGACGTCACGAGCGCAGCACAGATCGCCGACGCCGTCGATGTCGTCCGCGCGGTGACCGGAGGCGGCGGCAGGCTGGATGTCCTCGTGAACAATGCTGCTGCTTTCAACCTCATACCCCTGGCGGACCAGAACTTGGATGATGCCAGGGCTAGTACGTTTGCTCTGTTATTTGTTTCTTTTGTGTTCTTTGCACTTGTAGTTCAAGGTTGTCTTTCCAGATGGGAACGAGATGGATCCACTGGCTCTACCAAGAACCCGTGAAATTCCTCGAACCCCATATATTCTCATTTTATTTCCAGCAAGAAAGAATCCTTCTGCTAAATAGAGTTCACCACTATAGTGTTCGACGTCAACGTCTTCGGCCCGCTCGCCGTCGTCCAAGCCTTCCTGCCCCTCCTCCTCGCCGCCGCCGCCTCCTCCTCCTCCTCCGGATCTCGCCCGGTCGTCGCAAACATCGGCAGCGTGTCCGCGGCCGCGGAGCCCGTCTTCCAGGGCGCGTACGCCGCGAGCAAGGCGGCCCTGACCGCCATGAGCGGCGTGCTGCGCAAGGAGCTGGCGCTGCTGAACATACGCGTGGCGACCGTGGTCTCGGGCGCCGTGGCCACAGGGTTCAAGGCGGGCAACCCGGCCTGGAAGGTGCCGACGGAGACGAGCCTGTACGCCGCGCTGGCCGGCGCCGTCGAGAGCAAGGAGTCGGCGGGGCCGGCGGGCGCCATGAGCCCGGACGACTACGCCGCGAGGGTCGTCGGGGATTTGCTGGGGGCGAGCCCGGGGCCGGCGATCTATCGCGGCAGGTTCGCCTCGGTGGTCTGGTTGATGGGCTGGCTTGGGTGGTATGGTATGACGGATGCGATGGATATCAAGAAGAATGGACTTGATAAGTTGAAGGTTCCTAAGGTCCAGAAGACCTCATAAGGATAAGAGCTTATTGCAACGACTTATGATTCGACATCTCTAGTATTACCCAAGAGGACGGTAGAAAGCAGATATGTCATAAGTATGAATAATATTTATAAATGCTCCTTTTTGCATAAGACGGATGAGATTCCGTTTTATAGTGTTTTATCAAGGTGATCTGCTACGTTGGCTCCGTGTTAGATACCGCTTGCTCGATGATGTAGAAAGACTATACCCACGAACCTCTTGATTGGAGAACGTACGCATGACAGACTACATGCTTCCATAGACCGAGACGTTGACTGATCAAATGAGCAAATTTATAAATGAAGTAGTGAGCGAAGCAAGGAAGCACATGGATGATTTAATGAAAGTACGTGCAACACAACTGATCGTATCATCCAGATTCGGGAACATAGTATGGATGCGGCGATGCAAGACTCGGAGAGTCGACTCTGGTAATATCATCATTACCGACAGATGGTCGAATAATAGTGTAGAAACAAGCATATAACCAGATCTCGAACATAGGCCGAGTCACAAAACTGTGGTTTGTGACCACATGAATATACGATGACTATGATCAACGTCTCAAAGCCGGTCGTACCGCATGTGCTGAATTCATCTTGAACAAGACGATCAAACCAGTAAATCATCGAGACATTCCTGCGGGAATTATTGCTCACATCCGTGGCTTGTATTTAAGGTGTTTGTGCCTGCACGATATATGCAATTTAGCTTTTGTGATAAACAAGCAACCGATCTGGTTACCACGGCATAGTTATCAATTCTGACATCATACAGGCCCTGTAAAGTTCATGCAGATGGGACTGAAACATGCCGGCTACGGACCGACATGAAAGATTGACGTAGAGATATCAGCCGTTGCGAAAATCACATTTCGTAGGTCGTATGCACGAAAACAATACCGGTTACCTACCTCTTTTATTGCTTGTTGCAATGTTCGATTCAAACGGGTCAATGCTTGTCAGGACAGATGACACTTATAGACGAGCTTCATTTAAATTGACGGGAATAGCCGATTGATTTGACAGAAACATGTCAAGATGTAAATAGCTGTCGGACTCCAGCAATCGGTTCAGATCTGGTTGTAGGTCGAGAGTCGAGACAGTATTATGTGGAGGTGAAGTCGATCATTGACGATCAGCGTGTGGGGAGAGAGAGTCGAGTCTGTTGGAATCGCTCAGGGCTGCCTCAAGCTTAATCCTAGTGCCAATTCAGTGGGCCGACTTCCGAGCTCCAGCTGATTGACGGACCATAATGGAGCACAGTGCTGCTGTGTTGGTCTTCTCATCGACAACACGAATAACAAATGATCCCGCACACCACAATGGCACACGAACTCGTCGACGCGCAGGAATCACGAAAAGGATCAGGCAAAGATGTTCGTTCCTAGGCAGTGCATTCTGTGTGTCGCGACTGCTGACGTTGCGAAAAAGAAGTCGCCACCAGAAGCGAGAAGACGAGACGGAGCAAAGCAAATACGAGCAGCACTGCTGACGGTGGAGTCGTGGTCGGCAGTCTAGATTGGTTCCAGAGCCCCCAGAGCCCAAGCACCACAGTCCAGCAAGAGCCCAGCTCTTCTTTCCGTGTGGTGTGGGCAGCAAAGCGCTTCTCGTATTCCTCAAGACTTGGGTGTGTTGGTGGTTCACAGCACCCACACTGTTTCTCGCGCGAGGGCGCTATACGCTCGATCTTTAAAGCATCGCGGCGGTTATTTCGGATGATTGCAGACTGTGATTTCGCGTCGTTGAAAGCAAGAGCTGACCACCCGACCTTTGTATCGGGGCAGATCCAATACCGTAGGGTGGAGTTTACTACAAGGCAACACGGACGGATTACACCACCAACAGATCGATACCAAGATGCAGATATGGAGCCGGGGAAGCACGTAGAATCCATCGTGGCACGGTAACAAGAAAGGGACCATGCACGTCCGTGTTGTTGTCGATTTCTGGTATTCATCAAGTAATGGATTGCTGGAACGGGGACGTCCTGCGTTGGCAGTCGAGATGGTCTCTGCTCTTGCATCTCTCCTTCTGACCAGTCCGTCCTATGTGACTGAGCCGCCTTTACCGACGACAAGGTCAGCCATTCAAATACCGCTGTTTCATGAATTTGACCCGTCTCTCCAACTGAGACGGCGACCTGTCAAGAACTACCAACTCGAGACTGTTGACTCTTTTGGCGTACGTACAGTACGTGCCCTCTTCCCTCCCGTCTTCTCTCTTCGAAGACTTGGAGTGCCCCCATTATTCCGCTAAGAACTTAAACCTGCTTTACCTTTAGGTAAGGGGGGTGCTAAGAAGAAACACTGTGCTCTTTATGCGCCGTGCCCCTTGAGCGCTAGACATTGATTTTTGCTTTCGAGAGATCACCGGCCGATCTCACCTTTCCCCACACACCGGGCGGGAATTGGGACCTTCTCGGTTGTTCGACGTTGAACTGGACGCTCCCTCCTGGTTTTTTGGTAACCCCCCGAGACAAGAAAGGAGAGACAACACGCGAGGGTCTGCACAAGATCAACATGCGAGGGCACTGGTTAACCTCGGCCCTCGCATAGCACCGAACATGGTGAACTACCTAGGTTAGGTATACAGCATCTTCAAGAAGGCAGAGCAATGCCACATGAAGAGTCCCAAACTCCCATCAGCCCAAAAGAGAACAACCGTCGGGCTCGGGTACCTCGACTAGAAGATTAAAGTGACCATCGTTTTTAAAGCAAGCATAAGCCCGGAAAGAAGCTCGTAATTTTAATTCCCAAGCAGCCACGGGGTGTCGACTAACAGCCAACTAGGAGTCTAGGAGAGCTCGGCAAGGGCCCAGGGGGAAAAGCGCGCCGCGGGTGAGCAGGGATTCTCGCATTGAGCGCTACATTATGGGGGAGGTACATGACCTTGGAAGCCCTAGGAGCCTGAGAGCCCAGTGGAGAGCTCCCAGGTCGACTGGTAGGTCGAGAAGAAGAAAAACGGGCTTGGCGTGCAAAAGCTCGTACATATGATACCCTCTAATAAGCCCAAGCCCATACCAGCTCCGGAGGTAACATCGTATGTACACTACCAGCTCGAAAAGGACCCGTACTAATTCTCTGACTCGAATTGGAATTGGGCAGTCTGCTGTTTTTTCTTCTTTCCTAGCTCACCTGCGCACTAATAATATCATTACCCCTGTCCGTGAATGACGGAGTGCTAAATGGTACGACAGGCCTTCCCCAGGCCCAGTGTAGGAAGAAAAAGACGGCCGGAAAGGCAAAACGGTACATGGTTGGCCAACAGAGGCTAGGTAGGCAATGTACCTTGAAAATAAGCATGGAAAGTAAAGTCGTGTCGACCGTGTTGGACCGTCCGTCTGGCGTCGTATGTAGGTGGAAAGGGATTCTCTTCTGTAGTGACTGGGGGCGACTCGTTTTTCGTTCCTGGTATTTAATGCCAAACCTTTTCCTCGTAAACAAACTCTGTTTTCCCTCTTTGACCTGCTGATTTCCTGTCTCTTTTTCTCTTGCTGGAAGTTCCTCTCATAATACGAGCATTACAATCGCTACCACAATATACACACAGTTCGCTACCAGTCTTCTATACTACATACCGGATACCCTTTCCGCTTTTACTTTTTAATAACCATCGAAATGCGTTTCACTTCGTTCCTCGTCGCCGGCGTCCTCGCCTTGACTGCCAGCGCCCAGTCCGTCACCGAGTCTGCCACCACCACTGACGCCTCCGGTTCTACCACGACCACCTCCAGCGTTGTCGCTACCGACTCGGCCCAGGCTGCCGCTCTCGAGTGCTTGAACAAGTGTACGTTGTCCCCATCGGATACAGTCCCATATAGAGATCCAATTGGCTGACATGAGATGTGAAATACAGGTGAGGCCGGCGACGTCGACTGCCAGGCCCATTGCATCACCGTCCCCAGCCCCGACGCCTCGGCCGTCAACGCCACCACCGAGTGCTCGGCCAACTGCGTCCAGGGCGACGGCACTGAGGCCGAGACCGCGGCCTACGCCCAGTGCCTCCAGGACTGTGTTGAGAAGTACTACTTCAGCGGCACCGCCGGCACGCCCACCGCCACGGGCGCCGCCGACAGCAACGGCGACAGCAGCTCCGCCACCGCCTCCGTGACTTCCATTGTCTCCACCATCACCTCGGGCAGCTCCACCATGACCACCACGTTTGCCAGCACCAAGAGCGCCTCGGGCACCGGCACCGCCGCCGACTCGTCCTCGACCGGCACCTCGTCCTCGGGCAACGCCGGCGACGTCATCAGCCGGCCGGCCAGCTCGTACATTGGTCTCCTCGGTGCTCTGGCTGCCGTCCTGGCTCTGTAGAGTTATGGATAGTATCAGTCATGAATCGGTATGAAACGCGGTGGATATAATTTTGGAATCATTATCGCATAACCAATGGAAATATTTTGAGGGGAAAATTAGCACGGCTCAAAGCATCTACGGGCGGCACGGAAAAAAACAGATACATAGTCTGGACACGTTAGATATCAACTCGTTTAATCGACGAGGGTGTACAGCGAAATAATTTTGAATCATGTTTCTCGTCATTTGGGTTTTGGTTGTTCCTGATGCTGTGGATATATCATCGTCCCGAGGATGTGATGACCTTTTCCACGTTGCTGATCCATGGCAGGCCGAGTTGCTTCATCTCTACTGCCAATTGGAACAGGTAGTCGAGGCTGTGTTGACCACACAAGTTAGTAACCAAGTTAGACCATAGGGTCATGCGCGGAAAGTCTTGTCATCAACATACCTCTCGCACATGGTCTTGGCCTTGTGCACATTGTCTCCCCAGACGTAGACACCGTGCCTCCGAACGAGGACGGCGTACGTGTCGGGGTACTTGTCCATGGCCTCCTCGAGGAACTCGGTCAGGTCCTCCTCGTGGGACGTGTTCTCGATGACGGGGATGCGCAGCGTGTCGTGGTAGTCGAGGTTGCCCGACTTCTGGAAGCCGCGGCCGAAGCCCTTGATCTGCTCAATGTTGTTGATCTCGAACATCTTGTTGTCGACACCTCCCTGGGCCTCGAGGATCAAAGTCACAAGCACCGCCCAGTGCGAGTGCGTGTGGATGCAGCACCCGGCACCGCGCTTGGTGAAGGCCGCCAGGAACAGCGGCGTGCACTGCGACGGCCGCCCGCCCGGCGGCGAGCGCAGGTACACGCGGTTCTTGAGGTCGACCTGCTTGGACAGCTCCAGGACGTATAGGTCCAGAGGCTTCATGAGCTCCTTTTGCACTCCCGAAGGGGCAATGTAGACCAGGTCGCGGACCCTATTGACGTTGGTTAGTAAAGGATATAGGTGAAAAGCTGGGAGTTTTATAGTGAGTTGTATGTATATAGTTGTTTAGTGCATGGGATGCTAGAACATGATGCAAACTCGGAAATAGAAGATTGCTCCAATCATGTTTCGCAAACAAGCTGTAAAGGGAATTTGTATGTCTCTTCTTACTCATCGCGAATGGAACATCCTCCACCGGTGCCCGTGACCCAGCCGAGAGTCCAGAACTTGGCGCACAGCGACGGGATGAGGTTGGCCGGGTGGTTTGGGTCGTCGGAGATAACGAGGAAGTCGTTGGTGTCCACGACCATCTCCGTCTTTGCCCTCTTGGCCGGGTCCTGCTCGATCTGCTCCATGGCTGGCAAGAAATCGTCCCAAATAAGCGTCCGGGTACCTGATTGCGACCTTGGATACTTTCTCGCCTGCCTTTGTCCCGACTTGGCAGTTCCTGAAGCGAGGATGGCAGGGGAGCAGCAAGACGGATAGGTGGCCTCTGGAAAGCTGGGAGATATTTCCCAAGCCGTTTGGAAATTGAAGAACTTTCCGGTTGGACAGGGAGTGGGGCCCTAGTTACAGAAACCCGGAGGAGGAAAGAACGAAAGGGAAGGTTGTTTGGGTTATTAGGTGAGGCTAAATGCAATGCCTCTTCCGGCACGAGCTGCGATTTGCTGGGCTGGGCGAGCAGACTGAAAAGCACCGGGGGCCAATAAATCTGGGGTGTGTTTGCTCTTTTGGATTGCGCAATTAATTTTTCAGTACTATTTTGTGTCGCCTTTTTGCCAGTTCGACATGCAGGTTCCACTTGGAGCAGACGGCGCGCTTTGGGGCCCTTTCCAAGACCCGATCTGGTATTTGGGGGATGGTGTCATACATAACCACCACGCGGCTTGAATAGAAAAAGAGACACTACTGTAATTATTGCTGTGCGGATATTTTTCAAGTTGCTTTACAGTTGAGCGTCTGGGGCTGTTAGGTATAGGGAATGTCTAGTTCCAGGCATTCATATGTTCTGGACCAAGCGTTACATGATATCATCTTCGGTAATAGTGGTACCTAGGTATCTTGAATCGCGTCAAGGTCAAGATGGATGCTTCGTGAGCATACCCAGAGAGAGAACATTGTGGTCTATAGGAATGCTTAGTCAATATTTCAGCTATTCAGACGATAACGCGACCCACAAAGGACCTGAGCGTAGAGATACGTAACCGTTGAATAGAAATGCACGTGAAAAGTAAAATAAAATATGGGACTGATAGGACTTTCATGTGTAAGTTGGCATCCCAGTCTCGTGCGATATTCTTCACGGTCAAGGCACTGGAATTGTATCTTGCTCCAGCCCACGGGGGATACCTACAGATTACATGAAGCACCACTAACGTTTTGAAGCAGTTCTTGACTCCTGGCGTGTTGAACGATGAGAACACATGGACATTGCTCAGACGTAATCAGCCACTCTAGTGGACACGGTCTCTCGGTTGGTCCCTTGTGCAGGACGCATCTATCTGTTCCGTTGAGCCTCAGACAGCCATTGGGGCGTATGATGCACCAATATGATCCAGCAAAGTTACAGTATAGTAGTATGATGCCATGATCATATGGCAGACCAGATAGATGTACTTGTATTCAATTGTATCAAGAACAACGGCGCCTCCCAAAACTCTAACTACACAATCCCTTCAGAGTTGAGCTATGGCGACAGCAAGGCGCCTTGTGGATTGCCTCTAGCGGGCAGACACATCAATCGGTACCCCTAGTCCCCTAGTTCCAAGTCCCCGCACGAGCTCCAAAGGGTCCGTCGCCAATTCAGCCAATCAGCGGACATCGAAGACGGTCGAAGCTACGGAAGGTGCCTCCAACAGCCGCATCTCTCCAAAAGGTCCCCATCAAAAAAAGGACACGTTTTAACGTAAGGTCCTCGGCCATTGCTCAACCCGCTGAGCCTACAGGATAAATTCACTTGCACGCCGATTGTCTCTCCTCCACCAACCCAAGGCTTCCTAGCAGGATTCCCATTTTTCTTCTTCGCCGTCTTCTGCCTTGCCGAGCTCTGGGAGCAATCATTCTTTCTCAGCATCTCTTTCTGATCAGCCTGCCACTCTGATCTGTTCCCTCCATCTCACCCCGACGACACTGGGATAGCTATCTTTGACTAGCACACAGCTTCCCGCTCGTCGCACCTTACTTACAAATCATCCTCATCGTCGCCGTCTTTCCGACCGCGCACTCACTTCACAATGAAGTTCACACAGGCTACCATCGCCTGGGCCGCTGCCGCTCTGGCCAGTGGTGCCTGGGCTGCCGATGAGAGCTCTGCCGAGTCGGCCACCTCGGTCGCTGCTGAGCTCCCTACTTTCACCGTAAGTCACCACCCAATTCGCAACCCCTTCTGTGTACAGGTTGCAGATTTCGTGCTACGGTCGCAATCACGCAACCCCGCGCCAGCCAAAGCTCAGCAAAAGTGCCAAATCTAACGTTCTTGCCTCAATAGCCCACCACCCTCAAGGCTCCCTTCCTTGAGCAGTTTACCGACGACTGGGAGACCCGATGGAAGCCTTCCCACGCCAAGAAGGACTCCAGCAACGACGAGGAGTGGGCTTACGTCGGCGAGTGGTCCGTCGAGGAGCCTACCGTCTACAAGGGAATGGAGGGCGACAAGGGTCTTGTTGTCAAGAACCCCGCCGCTCACCATGCCATCTCGGCCAAGTTTGAGAAGGCCATTGACCCCAAGGACAAGCCTCTGGTTGTCCAGTACGAGGTCAAGCTTCAGAGTGAGTACATATCGCACCTGATCAGCTCCCAAACGTATAGTGGTAGCTAATTGGAATCTCCAGACGGCCTCGAGTGTGGTGGTGCTTACCTCAAGCTTCTCCGCGAGAACAAGGCTCTTCACCAGGATGAGTTCGCCAACACTACCCCGTACGTTATCATGTTCGGCCCCGACAAGTGCGGTCACACCAACAAGGTTCACTTCATCTTCAACCACAAGAACCCCAAGACTGGCGAGTACGAGGAGAAGCACCTGAGCAGCCCTCCCGCTGCCCGCATCGTCAAGACGACTGAGCTCTACACTCTCATCGTCCACCCCAACAACACCTACATCATCAAGCAGAACAACGAGCAGGTCAAGACCGGCAACCTGCTCGAGGACTTCACTCCCTCGGTCAACCCCGAGGCCGAGATTGATGATGCCAAGGACACCAAGCCTGCTGACTGGGTTGACGAGGCCCGCATCGCTGACCCCGAGGCCAAGAAGCCCGAGGACTGGGATGAGGACGCTCCTTTCGAGATCCTCGACGAGGAGGCCACCCAGCCTGAGGACTGGCTCGTGGACGAGCCTCTCACCGTCGCTGACCCCGAGGCCCAGAAGCCCGAGGACTGGGATGATGAGGAGGATGGTGACTGGATCGCCCCCATGGTCCCCAACCCCAAGTGTGCCGACGCCTCTGGTTGCGGTCCCTGGAAGCAGCCCATGAAGAAGAACCCCGACTACAAGGGCAAGTGGACTGCTCCTTACATTGAGAACCCTGCCTATAAGGGTGTCTGGGCTCCTCGCAAGATCAAGAACCCCGACTACTTTGAGGACAAGACTCCCGCCAACTTTGAGCCCATTGGTGCTGTAAGTGATTCCTCCCAAAAATGATTCGTGTGACGTGATGCTAATGAATTTACTAGATTGGTTTCGAGATCTGGACCATGCAGAACAACATCCTGTTTGACAACATCTACATTGGTCACTCCGTTGAGGACGCCAACAAGCTTGCCGAGGAGTCCTTTGGCGAGAAGCACCCCCAGGAGCAGCTCCTTGAGCTTGCCGACAAGCCCAAGACCGACAACAAGCCCAAGTCTCCCTCCGACCTGAGCTTCACCGAGGACCCCGTCACCTACGTCAAGGAGAAGCTTGACCTCTTTCTCACCATTGCCAAGGCCGACCCCATCCAGGCTGTCAAGTTTGTTCCCGAGGTTCCCACTGCCATCGGTGGTCTTATCGTCACCATTGCCGCTCTCGTCGGTGTCTTTGCTTTCGGTGGTTCTGCCCCCGAGCCTGTCAAGAAGGCTGCTGTCGACACCAAGGAGAAGGCCAAGGATGCTAAGGACAAGGCTGCCGACGCTGTCGCCACTGGCGCAGAGAACGTCAAGGCCGAGGTCAACAAGCGTACTACTCGCAGCCAGTCGTAAATATTACAGGCGACTAAAAAGGCTGAGGCTCGCAACCATGAAAAACAGTGATTTGCCTTGCTTTCAATCAATGGCTCGGCATAATTTCGACTGGTATTAATAGGGTATCTGATTTCCTCTCGCAAGACAATGAATTCTTCGCATGGCGCTGGTGTACTTTTATAGGCAAACCCAAAAATAAATTGTCAAGTTCAAAATGATGTCTCCTTCGTATGCGCGTTTGACTTGTAGATTCCAGTAATACTAGTATGGTTCTTTGGTTACGGGTTGCGGTATAGATGCCGTTGCTTATTCTGACATCTTCCATGGTGTACCGTGTACGCGGCCTTGTCCAACAGGCTGAGTGCCTCGGATTCGTTCATCTTGAAGCGCTCTTCGATCATGGTCAGAGCGTGTTCCAAATGGATGGCCATCTCATCTTTGGCGTTGCTGCCAAGCTGATGGTACCATGTCTGGGCGTCTCCCTCGAAGAGCTGGAGACTCTGTGCCACCAGAGCTGGAGGGGCCTCAGGGGCTTCCGAGATTCTGTATGTCGTGATGAGTTCGACCATAGTGATGTCTATATATCTTGAGGGTATGGTCCAATGTCTAATAAGAGGAGACTTGGTTGTAAAATCGGCATATAACCCACGCATGAGATGACTTGGTCATCCGAATTCAGAATGCTTTAGCTTTTTCTATTTGATTTTCATGTATGAATAGTATCTCGTCCGATTTCTGTCTCTTTTTCTTTTTCTCCTTTTCTCATCTTCGTCTTTTCTTTTTATATCTTTCGCCTTTTTGTAGAGCAAGACCATACAATAAAGACAGGTAGATAAATATAGAACCTAGGTCATTTCTTCCGGGCAACAATACAGATTGTCGGAGAATCACTTAACCTCGCTACCGCAAGTCCAGCCCATATGCTGGTTCTCCAACGGAACACCTCTCGGGGATGCAGTGACCCAAGTCCTGCAAAGGCGCATTTCCTTGTCGGAGGGCTTCGTCAAGGCTTGTGGAATGTACAACGGAAATGTGAAAGTCCCTCTTGAACTGTCCTACCAGTCCGGGTCCAAGTGGGACGAGGAAAGGATCCAGAGTTGGCGCAACTTTCTGGTCCCAACTCTTGGAATCAAGGACAGTTTCCTGGATGTCCAAGTGAGCCAACCTGACTGCCCGTGTGTCCTGGCGGATCATCATGATGGAGATTGCACTTGTACGTGCAAATTCTGCAAGGAGGACGAAAATTGTACCTGTGTTGGGACTGTGTGCGTCTGTCCTCTCCTGTGCAACTGTCGTTATCAACGATGTCACAAGGACGAGGAGAGCGGGTCGCGACAGGCAACCGTCAACAGGAAAGACAAGCTTTGTTCCTGTGGGAGAGAGAAGTGCAGGGACCCCTCCTAAGACTGGCGTCTGGTGTAGTATCTGTGTTGAGCTTCCCATTGCCCGAAATCCTTGTCACAATCAAGGGTGCGAGAATAATGCCCCGAAAGGACACCGGAGAGGGCTTAAATGTATCTCGTGTTTTGAGGACCAGTTTCGGGACAACATTTAACAACGGCATCGGGTTGCGTTCGTACTGGGAACACATATAGGGGGAACCCCTGAGCTTCGTTTTGCGGTCAACTGGTCATTAGGATGGGATCATAGGGGGAAACCCTTGTGCAGTAATGTTGAGCAGACGTCTCAAGACTATGGACTTGCGCAGGGTACAGCCCACTACGTGGACTCTCTTCATCTGAAGTAGACATTGGATGAATGAGTTTTTAAATATGGCCGGATCAGATAGGAGGAACTGCATATAAGGTCTTGGGGGAACAGGTTCTGTTGTCACTAGGTCCGACTACAAGCGCGCCTGCCTGTCGAGACCAGCGAACATAGCCATACGCATGACCTCGTCGAGAGCTCTTCCCAGAGTTCCCATCAATGATCATTACCGTCAACTTCTTGCTTGGTGGCAAAGCGCCAGAGTTGATACTTTCCCGTGCTGTATTCAACTTCTGTCGATCAGCAAGATATGGAGTTGCCATGGCCTAAGCTGACGATGCCATGACCAAACGGTTCCGTTAACTTGAATGGCAACGCCGAAGCCTACTACCGGGAAGAAGAGGTCGACAAGACCGGGCCGAACCACCCCGAGTTGGAAAATACATACCAAGGCGTCATCGGGAGCTACGAAATCGACCTCATCTGACTTATGTCAGGTGGCGAGACACGACGGAGACCGACAGCCAGAGCGTTACCAAGTCAAGCCGTCCACAAGATCATGCAGCCCCTCTGATGGTCAAGAAGCCAAACACCAGTGAGCGATGCGGCAGACAAGATGCATAATTGTGTTTCCCCGGTGGAGGGCCTTGAGATCTCTTTCGTCGTGTCGAGTTCCATATCCAGCCGCGCCAAGGCGCATTGGAGGAATGATGAGAAGCGCTCCTTTCTGATGCTTGGCAAGCTCATTACACTACTCAGCAGCAGGCTCGATAGAGCCAAACGACGGACGGTCTGAAGAGATGGAAGCCATTGCATATTCCGGGATTTTTCGGCGCAACAAATGGTCTTTCGAGGAACTCCAGGCATCGTTCCATGATCCACGCCGCTATTGCAGCAGGGCCATGATTATCGATCAATCACTATCACCGGACTCCGATGCTGGCTGTAATCTATGTCGAATGCCCAAGGGCTTCCGTCGGTGAGTGCAGTTCGTTTTAAGACTCCAAGTGCGCAACAGTCAAGCGGCTTATGCATGCGTAGGTAGGTGAAGGGGAGACGAGATCCTAGCGCCGCGAACTTGAGACCTTGATCATGACAACATTAAAGACGGATGCAAGACACCTTGGCCATCTATCCATACAGTCTATTTGATCCATATCACAGAGGAAAGCAAACGACAGCGCCCAAAGCGCGTTACGCAATGCAAATCCAGATACGCCGGCATGCTGGTCCTTATGCCATCGAACCAGAGATGCACGGGGCGAAAGCTGTTTGAAGCAGACAATACCATATCTGGGAGATTTTTTCCCGAAGGGAAAAAAATTTTTGAGGACGAAAAAAATTGGTATGCTCATCTTTGAAAAGCGTGTCATCCCTTACTGTGGTGTGCAAAAAAAGACGAAAAAAAATTGGTATGCTCATCTTTGAAAAGCGTGTCATCCTTACTGTGGTGAGAAAGTTAGCCATCTGTAACACTGCGGGGGTTCGAACAGTAGACTTACGTGCAGGGGCCATGCTAATCTTCTCTGTATCGTTTCAATTTGACCAAATGCCCGAAGGCGAAAGTAACTGCTTCATTTGGGCTTATGACCCTGCCTAAGGCTAATCTCTGGGTCGACCCAATTGGGACTAGTGCCCATTTGTATGGTGCATCAAATTTTGCACCACCAACACCAACCGGCCACTGATGCCGTAGGGCAACAGCGCATAACCCCCTCGTCGCTTCTCGAAGCTTTGTGCAAATCGTCGCCGCCGTATAGAATTGTCGGTCATTATTCGATGCATAGGTAGGCGATAGTCGGCGAGGGGCCGTGGGACCGATCGAGACAAGTTCGCTGCCATACTTGCCGTTGTGATCGTGAGAGTATCATGATCGTCTCGCACGCATGGCTCGATAAATGTGATCAGACACACAAGTCTCCATTCAAGGGCGGCTTCGCAACCCGTTGTCGCTGAGATATGATTAGGACATCGCCATGGCAGGCGATCTGTCAGTTCCCAGCAGCTCGAAATGCCACAGTAACAAGAGCAGAAGACGAATTCCACGCAACAGCGAGAATCGAATCATCTCTTCTCGAGCCACTCCATTTGGACGGGGAGAACAGATCTCAATGATAAGAGTGAGGGACGAAACACTCTCTTCCACCTACCGTGCTGTATAACTTACTTTTTACCCCTCATGCTTGGACTTGTCATGCGACTGGACACCAATTCGGCAGGCCCCAAAAGTAAAATGCCGCTGCCCAATCTAGGGCTCCAGGGACTAAACTGCCCTAGTTGAAGTGCAGCATGTGGAGCTCTTGTATACTCCCTTCTATGACCACTTCGGCCGAGCCTAGCATGGGATTTCAAGACTATAGTTGCTCAGAGCCGATCCAGATAATCAATCCATACCGCTGTGTTATGAAAAGTAAATGGCTAACACAAACCTTACGATAGAGATCAGAAAATACTGACAGGCTAGCCGAAGTTTTTCCGCTTGTACCTTGTTCTAGAATATGATATTCCGAACTCCGGAAGAGACACAACATAACATGTCGAATCTCAAGCACTCGTGGCTTGCCACCTTGGTTAGAATTGGAAAAAAAAAAAAAAAAAAAAAAAAAGAAGGAAAAGAAAAGATCTTCTCTCTTTCTTCATCATTCTTTTGAATCTCGACGTCAACTTGTGACGTCGTGTGTCCGTTTCAACTACTATATCCGACGAAACATGAACATGGCCAGCACCACGTCGTCCATACATGCCCGTACCGCACCTTTTCCATGCCCGAGATCGTTCTGATGGCGCTGCCATCAACGAGCATGATATTCACCCAAGGTTGGTTGGTCATGGTGGTGGTCGGAGGGATATTGCACGTCCCACCTGTGCGCCAGCGTCTTGATTCATGCCATGAACTCCGTCCTTCAAGCCTTTAGGGCAATTGCAATAGAGCCGCAGTGACTTTTGCAAGAGAATGGAGAAAACTTGCAAACTGCTAACATATGTTTGGCGTTTGTCAATATACAGAAGTGGTGTCGATTGCTTTACGTATCAACAGCGGTCGGAACTCAACTGTAGAGATCCGAGGAAGTTTGGGCGCAAAGGACTAAGAATTGAGTAAAACGCAGTACTGTGTATGATATGCCTTGCAGGTGACCTCGGCATTTGGTTGAATAAAGTCATAGATCTTGGTGTGAATACTCTCGCACAGACTTGGCCCGGCGGCAGGTGGGTAGCAGACTTGTGATTTATGATAATTCTATATACCATATCAACTCCATCGATCTATTGTGTCGTGGTCTCCAGATCCATGCAGGACTGAATCCACTTCATCTAGGTTGCTGGTTATCCTCCAGCCGACAATTCATGTGTAAGCCGATCGGTCGACATGCTTGCGGACTGGGATTGTGAGAGCTCCGCGATCAAGTACTCCCCGAAATCAAACTTCTCGTCAGAATCGATATGCAGCATTTGCTTTGATCTCGCGGATCACACCTTTCTAGGTACTTCAAGTCGAGATCGATGAGGAGCCCAGATCAGTGGGGCGGTGGATAACGAGGAACATATTTTTTCATATTCTCATGTATCGTGACCCATTGGGTCTGAGCGTTGCCACCGCCAACTCAATGCCTGATTCTCTCACCTCAATGTCGCGATCTTGTATTGATTGCATGATGGAAACACATATCTTCATAAAAAAATGTGGCATGCAGTGACTCGTTTCCCAAATTGGTGCATAAACAGCACCTGAGCGGCTGTGAGTACTTGGATTTTAAATTGTCATAAGAACTTACTCTGTAGAAGAACCAGACGAGCCAGATTCCCACAGAGCAGGGACATTCGATACTCCGCTGTCTTGCATATCATCACTCGGAAAACTCATTGCCGCAATGTGTGGTCAAGCATAAATGCCCAACCTTTGCTGTTCCTCCCCCTGATGAGGCTCCTACCCACAACGTACGCTGGATGATGTCCAATTTTCTTTTCTTTTTAATCATGGGCTTTCTGTTGTATTGAAGAAAAAAGTGTTTTGCTGTGGCTCCGCGACGGGCCGACGCGTTGTCTCCTCTTTTCTCTTGCCTTTTCGTTTGGCATTCTGTCTATTGTGTATGGAGCCAGCTCAGTATGGCTGTGGGCTATATAAAGTAGTTTTCATCGTGCCATCTCGAGCAATGAACTGTTCGTCCACCTACATCTGCATCTCAACGGTGGCTTGTCGCTCGAGTCTTGTACACCGACACTGACCTCGGTATCATCCACGAGTTGACAGCCCTACATTCATCATGATTAGCACTTTTTCTCCCAACTGCACGTTCCCCGACCACTCGGTCAACTATGTCGGATCGCCGCCCCTGCGGTCTACGCTCGGCATCGTGTGGCCCTGCGTCACTGCCCTCATCGCTTCCATTTACACGGCGCTCCACCTCGACGTGATTGTCGTCAGATCAGACACCGCAACTGGCGAATGTAGATGCAACTGGTGCTCGAGGCTCTTTGACCGCGCCTGCCGGAAAATGAGAGCGCCGTTGGTGGGGCTGAGTATTGCTACTATCGCCCTTTTTGCCCCCGAGTTGATTGCTCAGAGGTCAATCATGGAATGGTGGTGGTGCAGATCCGCCTTTAAAGAACGTAATAGAGGCAAAGAGAAACAAGGCAAAGTGTACATGGCCCCCACCCTTCTCTCCTTCTCTATCTTTGTATATCACACATATGCCTACCCGATTGCTAACTATTGACGCAGAAAGTCGCAGTGGACTAGGACTCATTGCTACTACGCGAATATGGGTGGTTTCCGCCTGCGGTGCCGTGGTATTCTAGCTGGGCATAACAAATTTCCAGGAGCTCTCTGTGACTGCGAGGAGACAGTCCTGGATCGCCGGGTCATCTTCTCCGCGATAGGCTGTGGCTTGTTGCCTCAAGAACCTCAAATCAAAAAAGAAGAAATCGATGACAAATCCAAGGCCAATATCTTCACCAGGATTACTGTAATATGGCAGATTGTGTGGTTCATGGTTGATGTTGTCACGAGACTTGCTCGTGGCATGCCTATAGCGCAGCTTGAAGTCGGTGTAGCAGGGTTTGCCACGCTGGCCATAGTGACCTTGTGCTGCTATTTCGGCAAGCCTAAAAGAGTCAGTGTTGCCACCCAGCTTTCATTTCAGATTCCACCGGAGTATGAGAATTGCTTTTTACGAATCTGCGAGGAAGATATGAGCGACTCTATACGTTTCCATTACAAAGACTATGGCAATGATCCCCGGCTGCCAGCTGAAGAGTTGAATATAAAAAGCAAATTCCGCTCTGTGGCCTACTGGTTCCACGTTAATGGCAACAACACTGCTTCACGAAGTCAATCATTCCTCAAGGAGGTCATGGCACATCTATCGGTGGAACAGAACAAAAACACAAAAGAAAACATCTTGGTTTCTCTGATCCTCGCTGGGGTATTCGCGCTGCCGTTCGGGGCTGTCCACGTGGCGGCCTGGAATGCAGAATTTCCAACAGTGGTTGACCAGTGGCTTTGGAGAATTTCTTCCCTGGTTTCGATGGTAGTGCTGTTGTCGATCGCTGTCGCGTGGAGCGGTGTTGTCCTGGCGGCTATACTTGTGGACAAAGCCGAGACGGCGTACATTGAACGGACCGTCATTCGCATTCTGGTGGAGACAGCCGCCTCTTGCCTGAGGAGAGCTATATGGCCGTTTGCAATATCAGTATCTGTGATTGCCGTGGTATGTTACATAGTCGCTAGAGGTATCTTGATTGTTGAGATGGTGCGTTGCATGCTGTTTCTCCCCCCAGCGGCCTACGTTACCTCGTGGACCACGAACGTTCCACATTTTGGGTAATAATTCCTCTTGTTAGCATCAGGTAGCCACAGAATCATCTTCGTAACACAATCAAATGGCAAAGTATGCCCGACCGAGGTGTTCCAAGTTTGATCTGGGATAGTGTATGCGTATTTGGCAAGATCCAGTCATCTCGGCCTCATAATGTGTCGTGGTGGGTATTCTTTAGCTGTTGGGTGACTTGGCCATTTTTGGTCAACAGCTGTGTGACCTGGTTTGCCACAATATCTTGCGGGCGTGCATTATGGTCGAGAGAGTAGGTGCATGATCTGCGACCCAAATCAGTGTAAAGTGGTATACAGATCGGCACACACTTCCCAACTCAGAGGATTGATTTGTGCGAGCTGTCTGAATGTTACCCGGTCTTGAAAAAATGCGTTGTGGCACAACTACTAACAACCGTGTGAACCAACTGGTTACTCTCCATTGGCCATCTTGGTTTCCTTTGCTCTTGTGCCTTGGCCGTTATCACGGATCTCTAGATAGTTCTACTCCATTCCCCAGCAGAGAGTATTGGTGATTCTTTCCAGGCCAAGCAGTGGACATAACGATGAAAGTTTTTTTGGTTCATCATTCTGTACACCAATAGGGCATCCGCTTCGCAAAGTCCCTTATCTCCCGATGGGCATGCTGGGTCAGTCTTACTACCTAACCACCTTTTGTCCATGGACCTTGGACCTCAATAGCAGTCTGACGACGAGACGGCGATGATCAGATATTTCCTTCTAGGTCTCTCGATGAGGCTTGCATCCTTTTCGCACAGAAATTGGCGTCATCAGGGCTGGTGTTATATAAACAGACAGTACTGGCATGGCCGCCAGACGGGCTTGCTTCCAGTCTATCCCGGTGTCGGGAGAACGAAAGTCGTCGGTCTCTTCCTGCAATGACAGTCGACGCCTTGCCCTGGGTGGGCCAGCATTCTCTTCATCATTGTCGCCGCTCGTGGTGTTATAGGCTGTTACGCCTGAAATTTATCCATCAGCTCCAGCAGGGGAACGGAGAACAGCAGGAGAGCATGCCCGTCTGCATTCCCTCCTGGGTACACTCGATTTCATCTCCTCCTTGGGCCAAACTTGTCGAACAGCTCCAGCAGCAGCCATAAAGGCCTTTGAACGCCCACCAGAGCCAGGCACTCATGTCATTGGTAGTTTAGACCCTGTGCCTTGCACCAACTGTGTCAAAAGTGCCATCGTCGGCAGTCAATATCAAGGTCTGTCGTCTGACGGGGGTTTGCTGCCGAACCTCGACAATCCGTTGTCATAAGCGTGTAGCAGGTCACGCATGTGTCAGCATGCCAGTATTGCTATCTTGCCAGCAACGAATCCCTTGCAGTCATTTACTAGTATCCGCAGCACACCTGGTGCGATGCCCTTTCAACCGTTATTTTACAAACGTCTGACCGCCAGCCGGACGGAGAAACACAAATACCGCGTGGCTTTGAAAGCTGCCCTACTGGTTATCAACAAGACGAATTGTCGATCCTCCTTTATACATACTCTGGAGTAAGCAATGCCTCGAATATAACCATGTTCCAACAAGCGCTGTCACCCGCCGCGTCGCCTAAATAGCACAGAGTATACTCAGTCCACCTTGAGGAGGAGTCGAGCAGATCTGAGGGGCCGCGGGAAATCATGCCTACGTTTTCTCTCGATACTCTAGCAGCGTAAACGCGTCGTCTTTGTCCTCGCTTTGTTGGGACTTTATTCAGTTCGTGGTCGAGCTGAATGGCCATGTCACCTTTTCGGACCTTGGTCATCAGGCGGTGTTGCTGGTTCAGCGCGCGGGGGCTCGTCGACACGACGCCCTCTTGCCATGAAGTACAGTGTCTACAGTCTCTAAGCCATGTTTGATGGAGAAATGAATTTCCTGATGGGAATCGTCCTATTCGGAAGTTTCTGACCCAGAACTCTCCTCGTATGTATTACCTGTGATAAACTCCTTCGGGATTGACTCCAAGCACTTGGTTCACTTTCTATCCTTCTTACGCTGTCGCTTAAGCTTTCTGGTCTTCTTGATAGTTGCACCCAGGAATTCGCGAGGGTGCTGATGGAGCTAGGAACAGTGTCCTTTTTGTACCAGTGATCTAGCAGCTCCTGAGCTGCGCCGGGGCTGGTATTGGACTTGACCTCTAGGATTCGTTCGATCTCCTTCAGGCGGTCCAGGACATCTCCGTCAGAAAGAGTATTCTTGACGGATGTCATATCCTCCTCAACGGATATGATTTTCGCGCCATGGCTAATGACATTGGAGTTGAGGGTTGCAATATCATGTTTGACGGTCTGAATGGTTCTGTTCCCGAGCCTCGAGCTTCTCGGTCAAAGCTTTGATGACGACTTTGAGCTCCGCCTTTGCTTTGTCCGATGGCGATAGCTCCGGCTCCGATTGGGAGGCATTAGTCAGATCAATCAAGGGGGCATCGGGGCCCGGCGCATTTCGGGAGCCACAGTCTTCCCTGCCGCTAGCCTTCATACTTTTTGAAGCAGTCAATATGTGTCAAAGGTTGCTAAGGCCACCCTGCGACGCGGGATATCCTGTCCCGGAGTCATACTGCCCCGGATGTTCTGGAGACCATCCTGAGAGACGCTGGATGAGATGTTGCAAGCAGGAGTCTTGCTGATGCTCCTGTCCTCATCTTGAGAGACCGAATATGGGATGCTGTGGGCAGTAGAATTGTCAATGCTACAATAATTGAAAAAAGGTCTCTGCATGTATTCGCTTAGATTTGCGAAAGTACGCCTTTTTTTTCCGACGAAGCTTTAGTATTAAAGATCGGATAGAATTGTTTAAGAGGTAGAGCAAAATTATATAAACGAATATTTTTATACCTTTAAGATTCATCTGAACGTGGGTCTTTTTTTTTTTTCCTTAAGCAGTAGACTTACGTAGTTCGGACGGAAACGAAAGGTTACTATACACAACAGCTTTTATAACTATATCATACCGTACTATCGTGAGAGTGAGCTTCGTCGCCACCAAGCCCGACTCTAGGCGCAGGTTGAGTGACTTCAGGAGCTGCTGGAATGCCGTGTGATCCGACGTCTGGTGACAGTGAGCGCAGTTCGCGACAAGTCCGCCAACTGGTCTTGGAAGCAGTGGAAACACCTCGCATTCCGGAACGAGACCATTACGGAGTGCCGATATAAGCCGAGACCTACTCTTCTGGCTTTCAAGTCCACAATTTGGAGGCCAGCACTTCACCTACTTTAGTTGCAAAATTTTGAAAGCAACCCCTGGGAGTTGCTATTTTGCTGTGCGCTGCCCGAACCTTCGTGATAACCCCAAGGCTCCAAGAACGCTTGCTGCAACCTCTGACGAAGTAAAGATCAACGGCGTTGTGTACGGATAAAGCATCTCCTTCGGTGCCTGCATCGCCAACAGCTTCGGCTCAGGAAGCAGCTTCAAGGAACAATCATTAAAGCTTCTCTGTCGGGAAGAAGCCTTCAGCCTTTACTACTTGTCTTGTTTTTAGTCTGCTACTCCGAAAGTATTCCGACAGTTAATATAATAGAACAAGGCCGTGAAGTTGTGATAAAAAGATAATGGGATAAAAAGTAGCATTAGCTATGCATAGACTTGAGATGATGGAAAAGAAAAGTTCGATAGCTAAAATGATCGGACAAGAAACACGTCTAAAAAAAAAAAAAAGAGAGAGACAAAATCTACTAAACTAAAGAGGAAATATCAAATAACAAAAGTTAATAGAAAAGAAAAGCACCTTTCGATTAAGCACAAGAAATGCCACTTTTCATAGCAGCGTTTTTCTGTAGCTGCCATTTCAACCAAACTATCAGCTAATATATACAATGGTCAGAGTTATGGCTACTGCGATATCTTCTAATTTGTAGAGGGTGATGTCTCTGCTATGTGACCGGCTTGCAAGTATCTGACTGAATGCAGGATCTCGCAATCATTGCTAAAAGCAAAGAACAATGTGGCTCTGAAAATCTTAAAAGGTCGAAGACAAGACCGTCAGCCAATGCTGTCAAGGGATAATCAAAGCAGTCATACCTCAATATGACGTGTCCAAGTATGGCTCAATCAAAGCCAATGTTCCTGCATTCGTTAGTCAAGCCCATCGGCCTTCGTCAATGCCATTATCTTACGACAACCACGAGCTTGTTGCGACAACCAATGTCGATTGTAACTTGATTAAGGGTACCGGAAATAAGGAGGAAATACCATCAGTAGTCTGGGGTTTACGCAGAGAAGTTCTTCTTCGTCCTCCCACAGGAGGTGAAAAATGCTCCTCCAGTCGGACATCCCGGCGAAGTAAGAGGGCACTTGTGACCATGTAGTTGTTCTGGTTTGGAAAAAGACACGTTGGGTGGGAAAGCTTCGCGGTGTCGTCGTATATGAGCTCTCCTCATATACGCGCGCTGGACCGTGAGCGGCTCGTCGAGGCAATGGTCAGTGCCGGCGGAGCGGAAGACGTCGGCCGTGGGATCACCACTGGGAACAACAAAGCCTTTTTGAAAGTTGCAAAAAAGTCATGTCTCCAACCAGCTAGTCGAGGTGTGCTCTGGCGTTCTCGTGCCATTAGGCTATGGCATCGGTGCTGTACTTTCGGCAGCTCAGTGTGCTGCTACGTGGAGCATAAACCGTGGATCTACTGGTGTGAGCTCCGTGAGGAAGTGCAAAGCCACATCAAATGAGCTTTTGAGGTCTTGTTGAGGGCAATGATGCTAAGTCGAAAGAGGATTTATTGGATCATCGGGGTGGGGGGCACACACACATATATATATACATGGCCTTGTACTGAAGGCTATGAAGTCATTTTATTTATCATTTGATTACCTTGTGTTGCAAACGCCCGGCGTTGCACCAAATCATACGCCAAACGTTTTTGCTGAAATCGTACGCAACTAATAGTCATCATCATTCACAACTTGATTGTGGTATGGACAAAGCTTCAGCTGCTGTGCCACGGCCAAATCTCACAGCCGCCAATTTACAATGAAGAAACTTGAATGAAGAGCTTGTGAAGTCTGGGTTGATCATGAAGGGCTACAGAAGAGATCATCAGACATGCAACGATGCCACCGCGCTACCTCCACACTCAAAGGTGCTCATTGACTTGCAGCCAACTATGCTACATCTCGATGTAATCGAATTAATCACTGCTCCTGCAAGATTCTCGATGTTGACGAAAACGTGGAATCCACCTTTAGCACGGCTGATCGACACGACACTCCTGTTCATGTCGTCGTCGACGCCCTACTGCGGCATGATTCTTGTGGAAACTCCTTCGCACCAGCGAAAGAAGCTGAATGTCATCCTCTGCACCCTGCTAAGCGCCAAAGTAGGTCTTTTTGACAACCGGGGGGCATCGGTCGTGTTGGCAGGTCTCGAAGTCTGCCATCGCGCCCGCCCCTCAGGGCCGTCGTGGGACTCTCTCAAGCCTCTGCTGACTAGTATGCGAGGGCGTTCCGGACCGCTTCAAGCTGTCCGTACTTCAAATCTTGTCGGGTATCGCGCGTCACGACTCTGTTCAGGGTGACGATGGCTCTATTATGGAAGGCGGATCCTACTGGTGTGCACCAGACTAACCCTGTTAGTTATCGAATGGCAAAGGCGACAAGGACAACTTACGGGTTGTCAATATTTGCTTTGCTTTCGCCCGGACCATTGGATTTGCCATGTCTTTCCAGAGATACTCAGAGCCATGGTCGTCAGGAATGCGAACAAGCCACGATCTACCCGTCCCTTCCACGAAGTCTACGATTGCGTCGACTTCATCAGATCGTCTGGTGACGCGGTCTGGTCTGCTGCTCACCAGGACTACTGGCCAGTTTTTGGGAAGCTCATTCCAAATCTCTCTGTCCTGCCATTGCCGGGTTGCACTGGACACATACTCCGCCACCACAAAGAGGGGATCATTCACCCCTAGGTTGATCAGGCACGCTGGCGGCGACTTCATTACAGACCAGATATGGTTTGGGATGGAGACCCGCCCCCTGTGGTCTTCTCCCGAGTGGCGTCCGAGCAGGACGACTGTCCGCTTGTCAAATGCGCTGTCTTTGTCTACAGCCATTAGCAGCGTTGATTGCTGCACAATTTGCTGCGTGTTTCTCGAGACAGTGGTTCTGGTCTTGATCACCGCCTTGATCAACGGCGCAAGGTGCTGGTCCCTTATTGTCTTATCCAGACAACCATCCCATCGAAAAAGAGATTGCTGGAGGGGGGCAATCCCATAGTTGGCGACGAACTTTGATGAGAAGGACAGCTTTAGATAGCTGCGGACCTCGTCTGCGAGGCTTGAAAACATCCGTTCGTTTGGCATGTCGTCGCAGAGGGTGACATGGACATTCGACCGGTTGCCGATCGGGAATTCTGCGATGTGCACCTGTCTCCCGGATGGAAGGAAGAAAGAAGGAGCCCGTTCTACCAGACACTCGAAAAATTTCGACGTGCCAAATTAGAGGAAGACTGGGCGTCCATAACCCTTCTCTGGGTTGACCATGACAGAGAGGATTGCCGCAAACGTGGCCTCCAGTGCGAGCATGGCATACCGCTGAGGAACCACATTGCCAGCGGGTGGGATGGCACAGTGAAAGAGGAGTGCTCTGCTCGTGATGGCGAAACCCTCACCGACCGACAGATTCGAGTCTTTTTTTCCGGGTAAGAATTGATGGGATGATATTATTCGATAAAATAATTTTATACGATGATATTGTTCGATAGCTCAATTCGATGGATTGATGAGATGAAATGGTCGAACAAGTTGATTCAATAGGACGGATTGATCGGATGTAAAGAAGAGTTGTTTGCCAGGTCTCGGGAAGAAATAGGGTTTGCTATTCTCCGTTTGTCGCAACTGCCTGCGTGATTCAAAACAAACCAACATGAATGGCCACAATCACTTGATGCATCCTTTGCTTGGCCTGAGGCAGTGACGGCCAGTGTGTGCAGGCTTCCAGCCACGCCTGGGCGTTTGGCTGCAAGCGGCCGGTTCTTGCCTGATTTGACAGGCTTGACCAATCACAATCATTTGCTGCAAGTATACTCGACCTACTCTTGCCCGGAGCTGCACATTTCAGCAAAGCCCCGCCAACAGGTGAGGTCTCGATGCGGGTCAACATTGTCCCAAATTCCAAGTGGCAGTCTCCAGCTAGCTAAGGTTGTGTGACATCGATATGTTTTCGAAAGGCAAGAGCCAGTTGCCCTTTTCTGTGCAGTTGATGCTGTTGCTTTTGAATGCAAACTGCCTCTTGCAAACGAGGAAGGGCAGGGCATGAGCTGGCATGGTTGGTCATGCGCCAGATAGCTGTGTTCTAGACTCAATGGTCCAGAACCCGTCCCATGTTTGAAGATGTCAATCGCAACTCGAGAGTGCCTTGGACTTTCGCAGCTTCCATCTCTTCAAGATTGAACATGTAAGACTCCGGTCCTCTATACGTTTTACGTCAACTGCCCAGGGGCTCATGTCAATGGCCTTTGGGCCATTGCCGGCATGGTCTGCGGGACAGAATACATAGCCAAGTTACTGCTCGACGTGAGGACCTTGTTACTCAGCGCGCGAGGCCAGCCAGCTTTCAATATTGTGTCCATCCTGAACAATCACAGGGTGCATATTACTCCCCATCGAAAAGAGCCTGTCCCAACACAGTGTGCTCCGGTCCAACACCCTCACGTTCGTGTACGTCGGACCAAAAAAGAACTTCATTTCAGAATACACCGTAACAACGTCCCCCGAGGCAAAAAGAGAGTATTTCGATGTTGACCTGGTTCGAACAGGCGCTCCCGAAGGAACAAGATAGCTTGGAATTTGATACCAATTCTAGTCTTGCGCATTAGACCACTCTGCCACAACACCGTTGCTTGATGAAGAATAGGGTCGTGAGTAGTACTATATTTCGACAAGAAGCTCGGTCGGTGACCATGTTGCTAAACGTAACTTTGCTGTTGATGGCTCTTTTTCGTGTCCCATGGCAGATGGATACAATGGTAGGTCCCGGGTGGAGCCTTTCACGATCAAGTGGCGATGTAAACGATTGAATCCCGAGGATACTTGGGTTGGGGTTGCCAGTGAGGAAAACAAGAAATAAGTATACGGCTGAATCATGGGGACGGTGAACAATATTGTCTTTGAAACTTTCATGTTGATGTCTTTCTTTGGTATCATTACATTTGCACTTATGCAGAAATGTGCTCGCCAACATACAAGTGGCGAAGATGGACTTCTCGCTCAAATCAAAAGACAGGGTAAAACAAAAAGGGTGCCATCTCTTCTTTTGTTACACGTCTTCGTGACGACCCATTGTCCCGGTCCTCCACTGCTTCTTCACTTCCTCGTGGGTTCCGGGATGAACATTGTACAAATCTAACCTCCAGCAGTAATGAGCTGGTAACCACAGTCGCATGGAATCACACAGCCTCTTCGCTCTGGTCCTTGCCTGACTTCTTGTACTTTTCCCTGCCGGTAGCAAACGTAGCCCGGACGACCCTGCCGTCGAAAGAGCGGCCATCCATGAGCTTGATGCAGGCCTCGGCGGCCTCTGGGCTCTGGAACTTGACGCTCACAACGCCATCCTGCTCGAGGTCGTACAGGGTGACGCTTGTGACAACGCCGAGCTTCTCGCACTCCTCGCGTATGTCGTCCTTGATGTCGAGCAGGGCTGCCGGGTCCTCCTCGAGCTCCTGCAGCGTGAACATGTGTCGCAGCACCACCACCTTGTCCTTGCGCTGATTCGTCTCGAACTGCGCTCCGTACGGCTCGTCGTCGTCCCAGTCCGCTAGCTTGGCGTCCAGTTTCTGCGTCCGCTTGATAATCTTTTGCTTTTCCTGCTCGCGCTCTCTGCGGTCCCTTGCGTTCGTGCTGGGAGCCGCTTTCGACAGACCTCCGTTTGCGCCGTTTGCCGAACCGGCAGCACCGCTGGGGGTATTTCCACCACTCTCGGCTCCTGCTACGCTTCCCTCGGCAGTCTCATACTGTGTCTTCTTGTAGCTGCTGTCGGCAGCCTGTACCCTCATCTTGCCCGACGGCAGGCCGCTGGCACTAAACCGAAAGTCCGTGTCGTCAAGGAGCATGATGGCCATCTCAACGCTCTGGGGCTTGAAGAAGACGACGAGCGCGTCGCCCTTGAACTTGCCGGCTGCGTCCGTGTACATCTTGATGCGCGGGCGGCCGCTGTCAATCTCCTCAGCCACAACACCACACTTGCGACTAAAAACGTCGTGCACCTCGTCGACGGTCGCGTCGGGCGGCAGACCTGTCACGTACACGGCCGTGTTCTGGCGCGGCTGGGGAGGCGCCTTTTGCTTCTTGCGCGCCGCCGCAGCCTCTTCTTTCCGCTTGCGCTTGGTATTGTTGTCGCCGCCTGCCTCTTCCTGGTCCTCGGGCGCGCCGCCGTACATGCGCTGCTGGGCCGCGATCTCCTCCTCGGTGAGCGTGGGGATCCAGCGCTTCAGCTGCGCGTCGAACTCGAACTCCGTGCCGTCGTCATTCTCGGCAATGTACTTGTTGTCGAGCCTGGAGAAGGAAATGCGATCGTCGGTGTCGAACTCGTCCGGGTTCACCGGGAAGGAGAGGCTGGGAGCTGCCATGATCCTCTCTCCGAAGTCATTTATTTTCTTAGTTGGTTGCTCCAAAACAAAACAAGAATGGACGTTGGAGAATGAGAAGAGAGGCGAGCTAGGAGACTGGAGAAAAGCTGGTGTTGATTGAAGATGAAGCTTTTAGGTAGGTGATGCTAGCTCGAAATGATGCCTAGTGTCCAGCGGGAAGACAGGGTCACAGGCCGCTGGGCTGGCTTAGCTTGCGCAGTAGCCCGGCATTTCGTACCTGCTGCTGCTACAGGGATTAAATCAGATCCAAGGGACATGGAAATCACACCTTGGCTGGGAGCTCGGGCCAATATAGCACATGCAACCATGGCAAGCTTGAGGCGAACCAGTCAGTCTACACGGGCGTTTGTAAACAAGTACGTAGCGAACCGGCTGGTTTGCATAGAGAGCCGTCTGCATGGACAGCCTACCTTATAAACATGTGACCTGGAACTTGAAGTATACTGGAAGCTGGTGAATTGGAATCTTTTGTTTCCAGTCAGGACCAAGAAAGCTCGCTGTCAACAACGCAGACGTATAAGACTCATCTTGTACAAGCACACGGCTAGTAAGTCAACTAACAGCTCAAACAGGCCAACCAAGGACCTCAGTAGCGGTCAAAGTCTATTGGAATATACTGACCCTCATCAGGCCCCTATCAAGCCTACTTGGAGCATTATTCTCTATAGTAGGTCTCCAGTGTACAAGTGCAAGGCGCAAACCTCTAAACACAGTAATTTCGTCCAACCTCCTACTTCTTCTCGACCGTCTTCTTCACACCCTCGACAAAAGCCTCCACTGCCTCTCCGCCACCGAGGGGCATACTACTGCCCTTCAAGTAACCGTTGTTCTCAACCTTGACAGAGAGTGCTTCGGCAATGGTGGGCAGACCACCGTCCCTCAACGCCATGGTAAGACTCGTCAAGCTCTGGTGAAATTGGGGACTTCTGAGAACCTTGACCAGCAAGGCCTTCTTTTGGCCGACGCTCATGGCCTGCTTGGCGGCTTCTATGGCGGCGGCGGTGGGCTCTGTCGAAGCATCGCCCGAATCGGCCTGCTGGGCGATGATGAGCACTTGAGGAGGAAGGTAGCTGAGTAGTTCATCGAGTTGCTCCTCCGTAGCATCTTGTGCGACGGGAATTGTTGTGGGCGGCGTGAGAAGATCCGAGAGCATGGGGTAGAGCTTTCCCTCTCCTCCTTGGCTGGGACCTGCGCTTCCAGAACCACCCTGGCCGGGCAGGCCACCTTGCAATGAGTTTAAGAGGTTTCTCACGGCAGTAGCAGCGTCAACGTTTCCACCGGCAGCACTACAAATAACACACGTTAGCCAATGCTCTGGCGCTGGAGTGTCTTGCTTGGTATTCGTGAATTGCCAGCTAGGCCCATCAATCTTTCTGTGATGTCTCTAAAATACATGGTTGGCCTCATGTTCGGCCTTCCCGCATCTAGGATGGCCAACCTGGGCTTTTGCGACGCCGAAACGCTGATTCTCCTGAATAATGACATGACGACCTCTGCACAACGCCAGCAAACATTAGTTGAAAATGCACCTACGCTCGAGCTCCGTCTGCGCCGCCCTCTCTGGCGCCCTCTCCCTCTTCTCGTACATCACCGCCAGTGGCGTCCGAGCCAGCGCCTCCGGCACCAGCGCCACCGCGAGGGTCGTTTGAGTCTCCGCCTTGTACATCCTCCATGGCGTCATCCTCGTCGTCGTCAGGACGGTCGTCGTTTGTGCTGGTCTCCACCGAGTTCAGCTCGGCCTGAACGTCCACTTCCTCACCCTGCAGCAAAGCGTCGATAATCTGGCCAATCTTGAGGTCCCGGGGGCTGAACCAAGCTGGGTCACCGTTGCGGCCTTGTGGTTTGGACTGCATCCAGAACATGTGTCTTTGTGATGATGACATGAATTTCAGGATAAAGACACGGCCATTCGTCCTGGCGGCCGAGTTTGTTTGCTTGTGCGACTCGTGGGGGACGAAATGGCCGTCGGTCGGCACCATGACGAGATCGAGCTCGGGCTCATCGATGGGAGAGCTGCGTTGCCGCCAGCAGAAGTGGATCAGATCTGTAAGGAGTCAGTATCTGCGTGGGACGCAGAGCGCAAAACAACATACCATCCTCGGAGTAAAGGTAGACGTAACCCTTCTCAGGCTTGGCGGCGACCTTGTATGGCTTTGTGGAGGGCTATAGGCAGGGAGTTAGCAGCGCATTCGCAAATCGTCAGCTACCTATGCAGATACTAACGTCAACCTCGCACATGCCGGCCTTGAACGTTATGATCGGCGAAATGGACATGGCGTCAATATGTGGTGGATGTATTGAAGAGTGGAAGTCTAGTTGATTCGCTTTCGAGGTCAAGTCTTCGAGTGATTACGAAGAGGTGGTGGTGAAGTGGCAGGCGTTGCCTATCTGTACAAGTGTTGGAAGTGGTTGGCGTCTGAAAGAGCTGCCAGTGAATGATGCAAGGCTACGATGGAGCTTCGTACGTTACGTTTGCCTGACTGTACCTTGCTACGGGCAGGAGCATCGGCGTTTACAGCAGGCCAGCGCAGCACAGCTTAAGCTGAGGGACGAGGCAACAATCACCCACCAGCCAAAAGTGGAGCTCGGGCCACTTATCGGCGCGTCGGCGCTCCAATTAAGCAATGACATAGGTGTCTAGCATGCGCTGTGGCTCGAGCCGTTATCGCAATCGCTAGTCCCGCCCACCAGCCACATTTTCCCTTATCAGCCCGCGCTTGCACGGCCACATTCAATTTTCGGGGCAGGGCTTAATCGCCCAAAACCGAACCCACAACATTTTTCCTGTGTGCATCGGGCAAGAGCAAAGAGGAACACCTTGACGATCTCCAGACTCAACCACCATCCCCGACAAATCCTCCCACCCGACAACTAACCACCACAGCAGCCAAGCCCTTCACAATGTCGGCCCCGTCCAGCAAGAAGTTTGGCAAGTCGACCCGGGAGGTCCCCCACCACTCCGAGAAGGCTCAGAAGTGGTACCCTGCCGACGATGAGTCCAAGCCCAAGACTGTAAGTGGCCTCGAGCGATAGACGCGGGAAAAAGTGTACGGGAAGACAGCAGACGAACAAGACGCATCCGATAGACTGGTCACAAAAACATGGCACCCGTCTTTTTGCCGCATTCCGAATTGCCCGCCTGGAGAGTTGGAGGAAGGAGAGCAAGAGCATGGGGGGATATCAGGTATTCGAACCGAACGAGGAGCTTGGGGGTTTCAAGCGGCGCGACAATGCCAATGCGACATTTTGCTCTCCAGGCGCAATTCGAAATCAGGGAAAAGATTGATGTCTATGGGCCAGAGACCAGCTATTGGCGACAACATGCGATATGTTCTGACGCAAACGAAACATGCCGACACAGAGAGGGGAGAAACCGTCGCTAATCTTCGTCATCTGCAGGTCCGCAAGGCCGTCCGTGCTTGGGCTCCTCGCCAGTCCCTCCAGCCCGGTACCGTCCTGATCCTCCTCGCTGGCCGCTTCCGTGGCAAGCGTGTTGTCCTCCTCAAGACCCTCGAGCAGGGTGTCCTCCTGGTCACTGGTCCCTTCAAGATCAACGGTGTTCCCCTGCGCCGTGTCAACTCCCGATACGTCATCGCCACATCCCAGAAGGTCGACGTCAGCGGTCTGGACTCCAAGAAGGTCGAGGAGATCTCCAAGAAGGAGTACTTCGTTGGTGACAAGGTCAAGGAGAAGGCCGGCGAGGACGCTTTCTTCAAGCAGGGAGAGAAGCCACAGGTAAGAAGCGACCCCGAGACACAAACGCCGCCGAAAAATGAATACATGGGCGACCATAGGAGAACAAGAACCCGGGCTGACAATTGAATACAGAAGAAGGAGATCAGCAGCAGCCGAGCTGCTGACCAGAAGGCCATCGACAAGGCCCTCATTGCCTCGATCAAGAAGGTCGACTTCCTTCCCAGCTACCTCGCCTCCTCTTTCAGCCTGCGCAAGGGTGACAAGCCCCACGAGATGAAGTGGTAGAGGATTTGAATAAATTTCCTCTCAAGACTCTGTGCACGGAACAAAAAACGGAAACTTGGGGGGAGAAGAGGACATTGCTTTGGTACTTTTAAGGGAAGACACGAAACGAAGAAACTTTTCTAGAGGCCGCGGAAGATAGGTGTCTGCGGAAATATCTGGGCTGGCTTAGCCAATTGCATCTGGACGTTGACGGTCATCGGTCTCATTGATTCTGGCGTCTGTAATGAGGTTCACAAGTCAAGAAAAGAGCATATGACAAATTCCTCATTGGTTTGGGCAACCACTTTCGTATCGCGTTCACGTGCTTGTGTTGTGATTTCCCAATTCAAAAAGCAATGACTGACTGCTGTGAATTCGGTGTGAAGAAGACTTGGTCGTTCTTTACGCTGTTGTCAGCATATGAACCAGTATTGTCTTCGCACAACTATGGCTGCCCCTTTTAACAGGGTGGCTTGTTGGGCTAGAAATCAGCATCACATGATAGGCCGTCACGAGCAACTTTCTTGTTCATGATTTCTTTATTTTTTCAACTATACACTTTTGGTGGCTTAGATTGCACAATTACAGAAGACTGCGATGCGATGCTGCCCGTGGGTTGACCCCTGCCGCTATGCCATGCGATTTGATATCAGACACAAGTCAAGTCTCACGCTCGGCCCAACTCTGGATCATACCCTCCAGGGTCGCATCGTAGTGCTTGAGCGAGACCTTGCCGGTGCTCTCCTCCAAATACGTGTTGGCCTGGACGAAGACCTTGCGGGGCTGTTTGACCCTCAGAACTTCACCGCGGATTTTCTGTCCCCAGAACTCTGGGTCGACCTCTGTCATGCCGAGGAAGAAGTCGCTGCCGGTTTGAACGTCTGCCGTGCTCTTGTAAACGTGCAGCTTCTGGAGGTAATCACCGACTGCCTTGCGGCCCACCGTGAGAATCTTCGAGCGGTCCAGGTTGATGGTCAGACCCTCGACATTGTCGCCCTGGTAGTCAAGCTTGCAGAAATCGTCACCAGCTTGGAGGAAGCACTGGAGGATCGAGAAGCGTGCTTGAGAGTGAGGTTGTCCCCACTTGCGGCTCTTGGGATCCCACATCTCCAAAGATGCGAGACCAGCCCTTGCCATGGACAGGTAAGATGCGTAAAGCAAGTCGCCAGCTATGCCATCCATGTCCTCTGAGCCATCGCCGTAGCCAAAAATCTTGAGCGTTGGGAAATCGCACGAAAGGAACATGGCCACGAGCTCAGCACGGCACTCCTCATAAGCACCAGCGACACTGCCAAAGACAGAACCCCATGTTTGTCCAGGCTTGTACCACGAAGTGACTGGCTTGTTCGTGATGGGGGAAACTGGCGGGTTTGCTTTGTCAAAGTTGTACTCGCCGGGCGAAGTCTCCTGGAGCAGTTTGCCACATCCGTGACCTGTCAGTTCGTGGAGACCAACCTGGACTTCGAATGCGTCGTCGCGGTACTTGCGATAAATGTCCAGATCCTTCTCGGCAATGAAAGGAATCTTCTCGTTGGGTGCCTTGGCACTCAAAACGTTACCCAGCGACACGTTCTTGAAGCCCTCGGTCTGTCGGATATCGTCGTAGTTGGGAATATTGATACCCGCAGGAATACCAGAACCCGCAAACGTGAGAACTTCAAGGGAAGTAAAGTCAGGAGCAAGGAACTTGTCCTTTTCGAACTCCTTGCTCCAGGGCAACTTGGGGATCAAATCGGGGGCTGCATTGACCAGGGCGCCGAATGCCTTGGTTCTCTCCTGGTTGACCACAGCCGCGAAGCCTTCCCACTCGCCTCTCACACCGGCAGGATCTCTGTAGGTCTCGATGAAACCAATGTTGGATTCGACTGCTGGGCCCTTGTCTCTGATCCAGAATCTTTGCGAGTCCTTGAAAGCTAGAAGCGAGCCATCCTTGAAAGACTTGGCGTACGCGTTGTACATATCCTTTTGGTTCTTGTTGTCGCCATTTTCGGCAGCCTTCTTGATGTTGTGCGTAATAGCTGCCATTTCCTTGGAATAGTCGCCATACACGAGGTTGATGGTCTTTCCAGCAAGAGGGCCTTCTTCTATCGAGAAGGAGACGTCCTTGCCAATATCACCACCTTCGGTCGGCACCGAGGTGTCGGCCGATGCAATCTTGATGTCAAAGTTGCCCGAGCTAGACTTGGCAACCCTCGTGTTCTCCGGCAAAAGACCCTTCTTCTCCATCCAAGCAGAGATGGCGTCAATCTCATCCTTGGTAATGCTGGGGGAGTCGGGATAATAGGTAGTCATGTGACCCTCGGCGGGATAGCCAAGATGCATCAGGGAAGGACGGTCATGAGAGAAGATGGCGCCGTTGGTCGCCTTGTAGAACTTCTCAGCTGTGGCGTCGGTGGCGGCGAGAGATGTGATGGCAGCTTCCGAGCTTCTCGGGATGAACTTGGCATCGCCAAAGCTCTTGTAGTTGCCATTGTTGCCTAGAAACTGGCCAGCAAACTGCAGGAAGTAATCAAGATCCTCGTCCGAAATGCCCGCCTTGGATTGCAAGGCCTTCCAGTCACCTCCAGAGCTCTTGTGCAGGGCGACGATGAAGTCATATATGGCTTCAGACTCTGGGGAGATCTGTCGGAGGACGATGCGAGTGCCAGCGAAAGCAGCTCTGAGGGCATCATGTGTCAGTTTGCAGAAGTTTAGAGGCTACGGTTTGCATGGGGATAATCTAGGGGAATGACGCACTTGCTGATGAAATGGGCATATCTCTTTTGCTGGTCGGTCAAGGCATCAAAGTGCTTTTCGATTTCCAGCCTCACAATGGTGGGCGGGGAGTCGGCCAGATAGTGCTTGAGATCGGCGGCGTCCATGTTGGCGAGCGATGCACAAGACCGAATGAATGTGAGGGGCTTATCAGTGCGAGGAGCAGTCGTCTGCAAGTTGCACAAGGGTACAATGGAGCTGCGAATTTTCAATCTCGAGGTTGTCTGGGTCTGTAGTCGTCTCAGGCCGCCTCGAGACAAGGTCGATGAGAAGCTCTTCATTGAGGATGAGGGGCAACGGTTGGGACCGCCAACCAAAGCAACCGCCCACTGTTACCAACCACTGCGCGTTGCTTGCTCCAGGCTCCTGCTTTGCTCAGATGCTTTGCCCCGTTGCTTGCCGCGACCGTATGCAGTGTCGTCCGTCACCACCTGACCTGGCCTGGCCTGACCTTCCTAACCGGGCTGGTAAACGCAAATTTGATGTCCACTTGAACTATGAACACGATTGAAAATATCTAACACAACGCCAAAAGAAGAAAGAGCCGAGGGATAAATTGCAGAGGCCAATTTGATATCGTACGTCGGCTGCACTTTAGCGAGTGCACACTTTGCACGCAGCTGTGTGACAGTGGCTGGCGTTAAGACAAGGTCCAGTCAAGAAAGTCCCTAGCCACAACGGAGTGGACGTGACACGAGCCACACAGGAGGTCACGGCATGGGGGTCAAAATCCGGGGTACAGCTGAGCCGCCATCAAATGTCTCTATTCGCAGTTGGTGTATACAATGTACAACTCCAGACATTAGAACATGATGGTAGTAGAGATGGAGCTGCATCTCTGAGCATCAAAACTATGTATAGCGTATTGAATTTAGTGGCGATAGAATTCTAGAGGACATCATTAGCAGGAAAATAAAGTCATTTTTGTATCAACTTGGGTTAGAATGTAGCGAAATTACTTGATTGGGCCAAATCCACGTGGCATCGAGACCCTATGAGCCATCAATTAAATTGATTGATCTGCTACTTCCGGTACCTACTATAGCTTCGAATATAGTCCGTACATCTAGAACTGCCAGATGGAATCTAGACCTCCGAGGGGCGCAACAATCGATGCTGGCCTTTGACGTAGACAGGCTGTCGTCAAAGTACGTTCTGGCATTATTAGCTGGCGTAAGCCCAAGCAAGAATTCGCATGCACGCTACATCCTCACGATCATCCGTCCCAGACTGGAACCCAAGGTTCGAGCGACCCTGTTGACAACCTGAGGAGAAGATAGTGACCGTTGACCAAGATGATTCAATCAAACTGGAATTGCAGACATTTTGAAATACTGATGCTGAATGTGTCAGTGAATCTGGTAATAGACGGCCCCATGCCGAAACCCGTGGAATTGCAATGGTGCCGCTGTGGATGAAGACTATTGGCGGAGGAGCTCCTCCTGCTGGTTGACTTGCGTTCCCATCGAACTCCTCCGAATTGGTGCATGCACATAAGAATTACATGTACAGAGTACGGAAGAGCATGGACCGACAATGGGATTTTTGAATGCTTGAGGGTTGTATTAAATGTCGAATATTCCAGCGAGATGTGTGAGTAAACAAATGACGTTATTGTCAATTTTGGTTATTGTCTGGGTTGAAATAGGTAAGGAAAAACGAGAAAATGCTAGGAGAAAAGTCGGCGATTTTTACCGCTTTCGACGAGTACAGGCGGCTACACAGCCAAATTGATCTTTTCCCATATTAACTTGTTGAACTTGACACGCCAATACATCACAGCTGAACCGCCTGGCAACGCATGCACTGTAAAATTGAAAGCTTCAAAAAATAGCGAATAGATCTATTGAAATTAGAATACCCAGCAATTGTACAAGGTACAGTTAGGCTCCAAGGTGCTGGACACACAAAAAAGCCCGCTATAACCCTAATGTAATCGACCGGAGACCTTATGTAACATGAACGCGATGCCACGAAAAACCCCACGGGTTGCGAGCACCTCCAGCGTGAAAAAATTCGGCCTGACTTCCCCAGGTTTCGGTCAATCATGTCAATCATTCAAGTTGTTTGTTGTCTGTGTACAAACATGGATTCTCTATATAGTACCTGAAAGTAACTTTTTGACCATTCTACGTCCGACCGTCCAGTTCCTATAGAATACCCGACACGAAACAGCCTTATGAGATGCATGCATCATGATCAATCGGAAACTCCATACGCCGTACTTGATACGCACACCCATCGTAACCGGTCCCAAGTGCCGCCAAGTTCGCACGCCAGTCAACATGATGGGCCAAGAGAAACAGGTCGAGCACGCCAACAGAAACTGCATAATGTCAGGTCGGTAGGGATCCGCTTTGAACACCGGAATGTCTTTCCGAACCGTGCCGATAGCAAGCTATCAAGGTCGGTACGGCAAATCAAAATTAAGTATGCCCTCGTGACCATTTTGCGGTGAAAAAAAAAAAAAAAAAAAAAAAAACGAAGCGCCCGCGCCCGCTATCCGATTCTGTCACGAAATATTATTTTTCTTTTTTCCATGTCTGACAGGAAGGAGGCATGCGCACCAGGATCACTGTCAACTCCATGTAAGTTGACCTGGCAGTACTACCTACCTGCACAGATTAAATACACGCACACTCCGGCAAAATAGCAAAGCTAGATGTGAGAAGCACTCAACATTTTTTGAGCTGCATAATTGTCCACGTAGCGGAGTAGTCCACGTAGCCGTCGATGTTCCCTATCCGCATGTAAGTGACAGCGTGGGCTCAAATTCATTTATTTCTACCTATATTATTAGTGCCTTTCACCCGGGGTAGGAAGAGGAGGAGCACTCCGGCGAACAGGTTGGGGGTCACCTTCAGAGCCCGACGCGCCCACCTGTGAGTGATCAAGGGCATCCAACCGCAAATCCCACAGCCTGGGTTTCGTCATTACGTGCAAGTCCCCTGCTCCCGAGCACGTCAAGTACACAATGTACCTGCAGCTAGGGAAAAAAGAGACCAATGCTTCTGTTGCCTCGATCTCCAGAGTAAACGTTGCACGAAACATGAAAACTCTCATCACATTCCCATGATACAGTTGAATGGTATTCCATGCCGTACCTGAACGGATTGGTCGCAATGTTCGTACGAAAATTGAGCCTGTATAGAAGGTGGTTCCCGCCAATCACATCAGAATATCCATCCCCTTATTCCCTCTTCCCACCATCTCGCCCACGCCGAAATAGAGAGGGCAAAGAAGAGAGAAGAAAAAAACCCACACACCACGTTCAGCTCCACACTCTACCCAAACAAATGGAATCGCTCGAGTCCGGGACGAAGTCGCTCAAATCTGCGGATCCGTTGGGCGGAACTCCTCATAGTGTCCTGTGACCCCCACGCTTTTCTCAATTTCACTCTACACTATACGCCAAAGTCACGAGAGTCGGTATTACACTGCCTTTGCCTCGTTGATGGAACAAGACGCCTCCAATTTTTCAAGTACGAGGCCGCGGACGTCCATCCCCAAGCTGACCTGCTCGAGGAGTTCTCCTGGGCCGCCCGACGTGACGAGACAAGAACGAGGCAGGCTCACGGATGACGAGAGGCACGGGAATACGTATGACGCTCAAGTCGGCTACATCCCACTTCCCCATACACTAGTCCAAGCGGGCAGCTCCAAGATTGCCTGCTGGAGACTTGCAGTCACGATCCACCCACTCTGACGGTCCCGGGTCCACAACCTTCGAAACCGTCTGCCGCTGTCCTTCCATGATTGTTCTTTTTTTCCCTCGCGCCCCCGAGTGGTCAGGTTGCTAGGAGGGTCAAGCCGCCCGTGGGCGAGAGGCTGGTCCTCCATCTCCCTTGAAACGTTTTCCTTCCTGTTCCCTTGCGAATGGCCTGGCAAAATCGAAACAATCACAAACAGGTTCAAGGCAAGGCAAGGCAAGAAAGTTCCGGTCATGCCAATCATGTTTACAAAGGAAGAGAGCCCGAAAAAGCTTCTGCTAGTGCGGCTGTGCTTTTCGCTAAAAGTCGTGCATGCGTCTTCGACTGCAGGCAATAATAGCCCGCGCCTCTCTAACCAAACCTAGGTCGTCTGGTTCTCGAGGCGCGCATCCGGTAAAGGACTGACTTGCCTCGACTTGTTGGGCTTTCTTTGAATGGAACTCGATCCAGTCCACCCTCGGTGCTGCAGCTGCGCCGGACAAGGTACCGATGAGTACCTCCCCCGGGCGGGATGCCTCCTCCTAGCCAGTCCAGTACTCCTGGTCCAGCGTTCGTGATCCTGGTGGATCGAAGCCGTCAGAAGACAAATGACGGGGTGTGATTGGCCCCGACACCCCTGAGACTTGCCCTCTTTGACATTTGAGGGATGAGATCGGACCTCTCTACACACTACACTAGGCGCAAAGTTCAACCTGCGTGTGCGCGGGAGGGACTGGATTGAATTCAATGGAGCGTCCATTTTAACCCAGGCCAGGCACCTGGGAAACCGCTGGGAAAATACATTACCTAGTTAGGGGGCATGGCATGAACGTTGCTTTTTTAGCTGGCCCATGGGTGACCTAACCTGGACGCTTTTGGCACTTTATTCCAGTCAGCAACCCAAATTTTTTACCTCATTCATCGAACGAACCCGGGGACCCGTTCCCCATTGCCCCCGTCCCAGAAGTCCAGTCCAAGTCCGTTCGTTCCATGCAATTCAATGCGCGGGTGTGTGAGAGAAGGAGGCTCTGACATCAGCCATAAAACCGCCCCGGGCCGCGCCTCCCCCAAACACTTTCAAGTTCCTGCTTGTACTCAATTATTCCTCTACAGTCTCTCGTCCGTTTTTCTTTTCCCATCACTATTCTCCCACTGTGACTCTGCCGCTCTCCTAGTCGTGTAACGAGATCGAAACTATACTTGCAGTCCTTAAATAGAGAATCCCCCGAAAAGAACCCGCTGTGATTAGAGACAGTTTGCGATCGCAAGATAGTGATTCACAAGTAGTCATCACCCGCGTCACCGGCTACCATACATACACTATTCACTTACACCCAAATAACTTACACCACATTCACCCGGAAGCGACCACGTCAACGATCCCGCATATTTATATTACGCCCAGCTCCCTTGGCAAAACCGCACAAAGAAGGCCAAAATGCTTTCATACGACAGCCCCGTCTCTCTGCCCAAGACAAACCCTGCCAAAATGGGCAGCGCAAATACAGCAAATCTCGGGCCCAACCCGAAACCCATCACTACGGCCACTATGACGCATGCGCCACACGTATCGAGCACCACGGCCCAGAACAGCAATGCAGCCACAAGACACCACCACATCTGGCTGGTTACGGGCCCGGCTGGCTGCGGAAAGAGCACAGTAGCTGCACACCTCTCGGAGGCCCTTGGGTTCCCCTACTTGGAGGGTGACGAGGTATGAGAAACTGCCAGCAACAAACTCCAGAATCAATATGCTAATGCAGACCTCTAGTTTCACCCCAAAGCCAACATTGACAAGATGGCCAGTGGTCAACCACTTACGGACTCGGACAGATGGGACTGGCTTACAGTGTTGCGCGAGGCTTCTCTGAAGAAGCTGGCCGAGGGAGCAGACGGCGTGGTCCTTACGTGCTCTGCCCTGAAGCGCAAGTACCGCGACGTCATCCGCGTGGCACCCTACTACTCGCACGACGTGGTCCTGCACTTTGTCTACCTCCACGCCCCCGAGGAGGTGCTCATCCAGCGGGTCGGCGCCCGAAAGGGCCACTACATGGGCGCGAGCATGGTGCACAGCCAGTTCTCCATCCTCGAGCCGCCCACGGCCGAGGAGACGGACGTCATCAGCATCGACGTGAGCAGTACCATGGAAGAGGTGCAACGCAACGCACTGGACCAGGTTCTCCAAAAGATGGGAGAGGACGCCCCGTCTTCGTAGTCTTGGCTTTGCAAGGGAACTTGCGGCAAGGCCTTGGCGTAGAAGCTTGAGAACGGATCGCGACTAGACGATCTATTTGGTTCATATATCCACGTGCTTGCATCTTCGGGGGAATGTCTAGTACTACTCCTTGTAGTATGGACAACCCTACCGAAGACATGCAAGCCGAATCTGCATGTTTTTCCAGTTTGGGAGTTTCGGGTGTCAAGAGGACAAAATTCGGGTGGGCTCGTTCATTTTTCTTTCCGTCTGCGCTGATGCAGAACACGACAAACGAGACAACATGCATTTACCCCCATCGAGACTTGTTTTCCATGTCATTTCCCTTTCGGACTTGGCTTTTTCACTTGTCGGGCGTTTCTATCCGTTTTCAAGACCAGCATTTGGGAGGTTTGAACATGGTCATTATCCATGCGTGTATGAGGGGGTTCCAGACATGGGGAAAGAAGGCATTGCTTAGCGAGAGTTGCTTTGACCTCTATTACTCTTAGCAGTAGTTTGAAATCATGACATGAATACCTACCGACTTGACTCTACCGGATCTGATGTGAATACTACGTTGTGTCGTGATTTGTTCTTCGGGGCTATTTTTTCTTCCCTGGTCCGGAGTTCTTTCTCGACGAACATGATATTCCCCATTTGAGCCGCGTGCATCCATCTCTCGTCAGCCGGGTAAAATGCGGGGATTTTGTCACAAGAATGCATGGATTAAACAGCGGGCGTTTTTGCCGTTCTTTCTTCCCATGTGTTTTTCGACCGGGATTGAAACCGGTGTGATGGGTTTTTCGGTTCTGGCTGGGCTCGCCTGGGGGTGTTGGAGACGCGGCCGCGGGCTTATACGCTGGCCTAGAACCCACGTGCACTCGATTGTACAGAGTATTGTTACCATCCCCGGATCCGAGGTGGACGGTTACAGAGTGAGTGGGTAATGTCATGATATAAGATTTTGAGTGTTTTTTTTTTGGTAGGCGTGACTATTGAGAAGGAAGAAGGAAGAATACGTGAATAACAGCTAGGTTTGCAAAGATGCGATTCTAAATGACATTGGTCTGTAATTATACCTAGAATAACCTTTTTCTTTCCAAAAGAAAATAAAGCCAAATCACCTCACAGATTCCTGTAAAAATTCAAGGGGCTCTTTGTCAGTATAGTATAGTTTCAAGCCTGCTCATAGATGACGCAGTTTCTTTTGGATTTGTACTCGCTAACATAACGGTATATACATCATGGTTCAACACTGAAACGACTTTGATCTCTGTCTCCTCCCATCTCCCTGTATATAGATGCATGCATGTGCATATATACTCCATTCGCCTCCTCTCGCCCCTTGTACCGCTCGGGATACAAAACCCCGGCATCTAGAACAACCACGGCCTCTCCCTCGTCCGCTCTAGCGAAGCACTCGTGGTTTTGTATATTTTCCGATTCGGACAGGCCTGCAGCAGGTGCCTGCCTCACCGCATGTGCATGACCATGACGTCGGGCTCCTCCACGATCTGCTTGACCACCTCGGCGGCCCGGGCCATGGTCGCGCCGTCGACGACGCGGTGGTCGGCGCTCCAGCTGAAGTTGCAGACGTGCCTCTTGACGACGCGGTCCTCGTCGTCAAAGGCCGGCACCGTCCGGATCCGGCCGATCCCCAGGATGGACACCTCCTTCTCCACGATCACGGGCGACAGGTAGGTGCCGCCGATATTGCCAATGTTGGACACGGTGATGGTGCCGCCGCTAAAGTCCTGCGGCGACAGCTTGCCGGCCGCCGCGGCCGTCTGCAGCCGCGCCAGCTCCGACGCGATCGAGAGGATGTTGCGCGACGCCACGTTCTTGATCACCGGCACGAGCAGGCCCGACGGCGTGTCCATGGCGATGCCGATGTTGTGCTGGCTCCGGTGGACGAGGCTCGGCTTTTGGGTATTGGGGTCGATGTCCACCCGCGCATTCAGCACCGGATACTGGTACAGGGCCAGCGAGACCGCCTTGATGATGAAGGGCAGGTAGGAGAGCTTTGAAATGTCGCCCTGTGGTGAGCTTGCCAGGACCTTGTTCAGCCGCGCCCGGAGCGAGTGTATCTGCGAAAAGTCGATCTCGTCCGTGTACAGAAAGTGCGGTATGTTCAGCGAGCGGGTCATGGTCTTGAACATTTGCGCCTGTATGTTGGTGAGCGGCACCGTGGTTTCGGTCTGTGTTGCCGTGTCCACTGGCGGCTGATGTGCGGGAGTCGAGGTTGCTCCTCCGGACTTGCGAGCCTCGACGTATCTGTGTATATCCTCCTTCAGCACGCGGCCATCCTTTCCGGTGCCTTCTATGTCTGTTATGTCCACGTCGAATTCTTTTGACAGATGCCTCACGGCAGGTGTGGCCAGTGAAGCAAATCTCCCGTTGGACTTCTTGGGCTTATCACTTTGCTGTTCCGCGGGAGCCTTCTTGTCGGCCTCGTTGGTCGCCGTGGTCTTTCCCTCTGGAGGTTTGCTCAAGCTCTCCTTGTTCAGCGCATCTCCTGCGCCGCCCTGCCCTTGTGACGGCTCGGGTGCCGTCAATGCCTCTAGATCTTCCTTCTTGGCATCGCCCTGGATATCAATGTCCACAAATGGCTTTCCCACCTTGGCCATGTCGCCCGCATCATAGTGTAGCTTCTTGACGACACCGGCGAACCGACTCGTAATCTCCACGGACGCCTTGTCGCTCTGGACCTCGCATAGCGGCGAGAACTCCTCGACCCGAGCCTCGGGCTCGACAAACCATTGTATGATCTCGCACTCGACGATACCTGTGGTAATTGGGCCCAGTCAGTAAGTGACATGTCATTTGCGATGGCCCGGAGGACCTTATTGTAGGCGATTGGAGTAGTGCGACCAACCTTCACCTATATCTGCCAATAAGACGGGCTTAACCACTTGTAACATCTGACTTGTATGAAATCCATGTCTGAGAACAGGAATCGAGCTGTGTGATCCATGGTTTAGAAATCGAGACAGGCCTTGGGGTCGGGACCATTGGGACCGGACGGCGTGGGAGCTCTGCCGGAGGAACATTGTATATAACAGATCTATATGATTTGGGGAAACTGGGAAAATGATGGCTTCTTCTCTACAACACGATCACGGCACCATTGACGAAGGAGAGACTACAGAAAGAAGAAAAGAAGAAAACGAATTGACCAGTCTGCAGCTCGGCACAAGGAATGTTTGCCGCGGTGAGATTTGGTCGCGACCACCTGATCATAACAGGAGGGAAAGCAAAGACAATCATGCTTGACGTCGGCCTTCACCCCCGCCATAACCGCTAGTAGCCGAGTCTGGGGAAGGCCGCTGAGAGCCGCTGTTCGGGGTTCCTGGGGGGGCCGCTATCATTTTAGTAGTATTAGCGGCCTGGAGATTGGATAGGGAGCTGATAGCAGCACGGATAAGCAGATAACGATTAGCTAGCGGGTCGCCGGGGTGGGTTCAATGAGTTGGAGAATCAATCAATCAATCGAGACGGCCTCCGAACGCGTTAAATGGACCCGAAATTTTTTTGGAGACGACAGCGACCGCCATTGACGACGAGAATCGAGGCGGCCAGCAACAAGCTTAAGCCGACTGCATCTCCGGCCCCGATCGGTCCATACACAATACGAATTGGTTCTTCCGATCTGATTTGAGCTTCTCACCATGTCGTTCCCGCGAAGGCAGAAGCTCTTGTGCTTGCTCTGCCAATGGCGCTCCTTCAGCACATCATACCGGCGCCTCGCCAAGGAGGCCGAGAAAGCTCCTCCGAAACCGACGTCGACCACCAATCCGGCTCCTTCTCCGGCGCCCCAGAAGTTCATACCGCCCTCACCTTTGGATGATGCGCCTAGGGGATACGGAAAGCGAGTGGAAAAGTTCACACCCGTACCACTGCCGCGGCCGATAGGCCTGCCGTATCCGCCCGAGGCCGGCCAGAACACCGGCATCGACAACAGATCTATAAGACAGAGGAGGGACGACTTTGTCAATTGGGACAAGCATCTAGTTAGACGCGAGCAGCTGTACGTTTCTTCCCTGGCAAGACCTGCATACTTCTGTAGCTGTCCATCATGAAAGCACCCAAGCTAATATGCTATGACCGGGCAACAGCAAAACACAATTCCGGAAACCATACTTTCGCGACTGGACCAACCTCGAGCACCACAAGGGCAAGACCTTCATCAGCCCGCCCCGGCCGTTCAAGGGCGACCTGTCCCTCTGGTTCCCGAACCTGTTCGGCACGACCCTGTCCAAGACGGACAAGGGCCCGCACGACACGACGCCGGTGCTCACGGGCAAGGTGACCGTGGTCAGCGTCTTCAGCGGGCAGTGGGCCGAGGGCCAGGCGGCGAGCTTCGTCTCGGCCGAGGCGAACCCGGAGCTGCAGGCCGCGCTGCGGGAGCACGGCGACAGGGCGCAGCACGTGCGCGTCAACATCGAGGAGGACAGGCTCAAGGGGTTCCTGATCCGGCTGTTCACGGGCTCGATCCGGCGCGCCGTGCCCGAGGCCGACTGGGGCCGCTACTTTGTCGTGCGCCGCGGCCTGTCGGACGAGGTCAAGGAGGCCATCGGCATGCTCAACGGCAAGGTCGGCTACGTCTACCTCGTGGACTCCGAGTGCCGCCTGCGCTGGGCCGGCAGCGGCTACGCCGAGGGCCACGAGCGCGTCGGCCTCGTCACGGCTTTGTTGAGGCTGCTGGACGAGGCGAAGAGCGCCAAGAAGGCCAAGCTGCCCGGCTCGCCTGCTGCGGCGAGGCAGTAGAGCGGACCGATCGAGGGCTGTAAATATACGTGTATACTCACCGCTGTACAAAAGACAATTGATACCCAACTTTTTAAATATCAGAAAGTGCTAGATATACCTGTGATTGCGTACGACCGAGCAGGCTTTTACTATTATACTATTGCTCATTATTCTATTGTTGTCATAGCAGGTACAAAAGATGAATGATACTGTGAAAACACGTCAAACCTCGATTCAAGGCCCTCCTGCTTGAACTTCCATATCACAAATCATCTGTCTGCTTGCTGCTTACTAGGTTGTTTACATGTCCCTATGTTTTATTAACATTCATTGCAAACTCCTCGATAATACAAAAAAGCAGCAAAAATACGACTCGAGGGAATGGTCCGGGTTCGAGAGGCAGCTCTTCTAGTCCTCCGAGGGTCGAATCTACTTCAATCGTACCAGTCTGTCGCACCCTCCCACTAGGCCAGAAGACCTAGTGGTTCTTGAAAACTTGTCGGCGAGTTGCACATTATCTGCTTTGTTTCGGCCGTGGCTGGACTGGACACAGCACTTGTGATGGGCATTTGTTTCAGATGCTGCGGCAGGAGCTGGGTGCTAAGATGTACAGATTGTGCAGTTCACGGTCATGACAATGTACTATCAGCGCTCGTTATAGCTCATGGTAGACAAAGGCACCGTCATCGTGCTCAGTGAATGCTTGTATGCTCGGTGACATGGGAGGGATATAACAACATAACAGGCGAGTTTAGTGCAGATGTCTAATACGAAGGTTCAAGGTAGAAATTTGAAGTTGAGGTTACCTAGACGAACAATGACTACCTACGCACAATAAGTATGCAGAGGTATCGCTTTTTGCTGCATTTTTCTTTCATGTCCATCTCCGTTGTCATTTGCCGACACTAAAATTGGCCTGTAAATGGTCAATCCATATGCCATATTCTGTAGGAAGGGATGGATGGGACTCTCCATCAGATTTCGTGCTGATTCGAGGTATCAATGGCTTGTTCCTTGGCCATTACCCACCATCCAGCCGCCTCAATAATGCGACATACAACCCTGACCTCGTCCATCGTCCGTGGCGCGTACACCATGACGAATTGTCTGGGGACGGGCATGCGTAGCCAGCGGCCTCTCCACGCAAGAGGGTGTCGTTGTCCCCAGCCCTTGGTGAGCACCTCGCGGACGTCATCTGGGTGCAGGTTCATGTGTAGCGAGTGGTCTGAGCTGTGGACGTGGCAGATCTCGCCCATGCACGTGTTGTTGACGGGACGGCGTGCGAAGAGTCCGAGACCGTGCTTCTCGAAGCATGACGTTCCAAGTCCAATGTCCTCGCTGTGCCTGCTGCCGTGGCTCTGGAGTGCCTCACGTAGTGCCAAATAACATTCCTCGGATCCTGGCTGATCGACCTGACGCTGAGGAGCAATGCCGACGACCGTAGGCCGCGGGCCACGACGTTGAGGGAGCGGGCTTTTCTTCAACACGCCAACTCCCGGATAGCTGGCCGGGTCGGAGGGCGGCGGCGTGAATGGATCACGCAGAGCCCATAGTCGGAACCAATTGATCGTGAGATATCCGTGGAACGTTGCCGGCGTTCCTCCCGGGCCAAGATTGAGATAGTTCTTGAAATCATTGTTTATGTAGAGCAGCAGAGGTACGACTGTGCAGATCAAGGTAATGAAAGAAGGCTCGAAGAAGTGCACGCTCAAGACGAGAGATGTGGCAAGGGTGAATATGGCAGGGCCGCCGAGGGTAATCGACATGGGGTCTTGTCTTATAGCTGCTCGTATGGAGTCTCCCCCAACGCCTTCGTAGCCATGGACTACTGAGGTCGTGGCACTTGGCTGTGTTTGTAGTAACTGGGAAACGGACATGATTTCTCAGAGTGCATGTGACACAGGGGTTGTGAGACTTGCTGTGTTGGTGGTAGGATGATATGTTTGGAGTATAGACGAGACTCTTGACATGGAAGAAGTAGAGGATGAGCAAACCTTGAGTTGAAGCCTGAAAGCATCTCTCTCACACAGAGATCTCACAGCTCAGAACCAAAAGGTAATGAGGGGGCCTCGTCCATCTTATGGGGACGAGAGACTCGTGGAACGAGGAAAACGTGACGCTGGTCCTGAAATTGACGTCGGTTCGTGTCCCCGTGGTGTGACGCTGCGGCTAAGGGTCGACTCTAACCTTACAGGTCAATCATACAAAGATAGTATCCCTGAGTGCGCATAGGATAAGTCAGTCCATCACCGATAGCCGGTGCCTACCGGTACCAACTAGAGCTCCGCCGCATATGAAGGTACACGAATCAGAAGCGTTGGATTGCCCAAGCTTGCAACGTCAGAAGCAGCTCCAACGCTGCGGAACGATTCACCCGGGGCGTATTGGCCGGCGCTGTGACTAATGTAGGTTCCACGATCAGCCCTGCCGGTGTGTGCAAACGTTATTCTTCAGCGTTTCCGGACGAGTCCATCTGGACAAGCTCGGATGTGTGCCCAGGAGCGTCAAGGCCGTTGGAAAGGCCTAGAAGCCGTCGCGGCAGCAGGCATATCTACGGATAAGTAGGTTATCACAGTCTGGTGGCGATGAACAATCGTAAATCTCTGTTGCAGCTTTTGTTGACCGGCTTTGAGGGACGAGTATTATGCTGTGCTCCCTGTTTTCTTTTCTCTGGATGCCGGTCATGACCATGGGCTCGACGGCTGATGGACGGCCAGCTTGAATATGCGTACTGGACACCGAAGCCGCTCTGGGGAGAAAAGGAGGCGAATGAAGCATATGACCAGACAAGCCCTGGTTATTACCCAAGTGTGATGCAATTGGAGCGTGGCCAGCCGTCGATCCGGCGTTCGCTAAGTGTTGTGGCCTGTAGCGAAGGTCAGCAACAACTCGATGCTCTTCCGGGGTCGGGCTTTCCTCGATTGAGTTACGAGCAAATGCACCGGCGCGAGTAGCTACCGTTGCCCCGCTTATTGCCGTATCCGGAGCTCGGGTTCGTTGTTCAATATTCATCTGCAGCTGTGCCTGACGTCCACTCTACCTATATCGTTCGCCTATCTATTTATGCCTTGTCCTGGGACGGCCACGAGCTATTGCGAGCTTCTCGTCGTGGCATCGGGTTGCGTGACGACTGAACCAGTGGCTTTATTGAAAGACTTGACCGGCCGTGGGGTCACAGTCCTGGCATATAAACCCGACTTTTGTCTGGCTGGTCTTTGATTGCTCCTGTGTCCGTACTCGGCCAAGAACGAAGACCACCAAGCCATGGCCACGATAGCTGCAAAAGACGGTGTACGGACACACATGACCTTGAGCCAATGGCACTGATTGGTCTTTGGCTGTTGAGAAGCGCAGGGGCAGGCTTTTATTGGCTGATGCAGTAGTCATCCATATTATCTTGACCACGACACCTCGCGCTCGACCGTTCGTGGCGGCGAGAGACCAATGCTGTACTACTTTGGGTATATCTGGGTTTCGTCACATGCAATCTGCCCATTCAATATCGTGAACAAGATCAGTCTCCCATTTCTGCGCGCTGCTGCTCAATCGTATTCCTTGGCCGAAGCGAGGAGAGTCTAGAATATGTTCTGAATGATGGAAATTCAACAATACCATTCTCAAGAGTCAAAGACAGTCTAGGATGGACCGTCCAACAATGGCCAGGCGCTGCGAGCTCCTCAACGCCTCGAAAGAAGTGAAAGAAGTTCAACTTTCTCGGCGCGTAAGGATCCATATTAGCCTCTGACCCTAGCTACCTGTTAAAAGCTGTGGTAGGCCTTCTGTGCGACGACGGGACAGTGCTGCGTTCGTACGTAGGCGTAGACAGGTGGACGGAAGCAGTATAGCAATACACATCCATGGATCACATACGATGTACCCGCAAAGATGTTAATAGAGCAGCACAGCTGATGGGACATAAATTCGTCCACGGCACGAGCCGCCAATGACTATTTTAGATGATTTGCGGCCATGAGTAGGTAGTGGCTGAATGGAAAAGTCTGAGCGACCCTAGCTCGAATTCATATAAAGATATTGGCACCTGGGCTGAATACCATGGGGAGTTAACTGTCTGTCATTTTGTCACATCTCTTTGACAGGAGGCTGGCTTGACTGGCGCCGATAAAATCAAGGCAGTGTTTAGCCGTTGCTCATGACAACTCCTTTTTCTAGTATTTCTATTTGGGGGCCAAACCAAGGTTTTGCAAAGTCTCTGCCAGTCTGGACTCTCATGTCAAGGCCAATTCCCGCCGCTAAGTGGACGCCGCCTGTTCAAATCGTCGATGGAGGCGCCCCCAGCTTGCCCAGCTGGAGAGGGCGGCCGCCAAGCAGGGATAGTCAAGGGGCGGATAATCTAAAGAATTCGTCAACCCGCCCAGAGAAGGCAGTCGATTCATGCCGTAGCCGATGTTGCCATTCCGGAAATGGTGGAAAGTGACGCTGCTTTTAGATCTGCAGCGCTTGACTCGTACTATTATTACGGTTAAAGACACATTATAATTCTACATGTTGAACATCTGAGGAAATGATATAAAACTCGTGATACACGCAAGAGGATCTGCTCACGATGGTACATGGTAGACTGAGAACTGCGCCTCTAGAAGGCGGAGACGTCCATTATTCAGTGTAGATCAGCATCTTTTGCGCTCCCTATTCCAGGCTTCGAATGCAAAATATGCCAAGAACAGCAAGAAACGAAGATCCATTGTGGAATCCGAATGACCTTCACATATCCCGTGATATTAAGGCAGCGGTGTAAATGTTTTCTTCGATGGTCTTCGGGTCTAGGACTCGGCGGAGAATTCGAGAGCGCCTCGTATAGTCGTTTGGTCTGACCAGATCCGACAGTGTATGATTCTCTAGATATGATGCTTGGTGCACCGGGTGACCGTGACAATACATTGTATTCAATAATGACTTTTCTTGGACGATAAGTCTTTGGACTTTATCACTGATTCTTTAATGCATTCCTCAAATGATAGTTGAACCAGGCTGAGTGTTCATCACCTCTGACATTGTTATTTGTGTCCAAACGATTTGCAGAGGCCATACGAAAATTTAATGCAATAATCTGTTGGACTGGCACTATGTATGCGGCATGCACATGTCTGCTTATTGCAAGCATGCTGCCATGCTGGATATACAAGATGTCGTCTGGGTTGGAAATATATAAGAATAGGCAGTCAGTTTACTATATATCCAGTCATTCCGATTGGCAAGCTGTGATGATATACTGATCCTGTTTTTCTCGTCATTCTTACCTGTATCCAACTCTAAATCCTGCCGTTACTCAGGTTACCGGTGCTTGGCTGGTGGATTGGCCACTCAAAAGGCTGGAGAGAAAAGCGGCGCCGGCGCTAGTCTGAATAGAGGGGGCGAAACACAACATGAACGGGCTCCAGGCCTCTCCATCGTCAAGCCCCCAGGCGAGCCAGGCTGGTTTATCCAGGTTACATTATCGATCCTCGCAAGCGGGCGACCCAGTTTTGGCGAACACATCTCTTTGCTCTTTGCTCTCGCTCTTTCATTTACCCTTCCAGATTTGACCTGGATCTTTTTTCCAGACCTGCTGGCGACGAGCTGCTCATTTTCGCAGTCGTGACAGACGGTAGCGAAAGAGAAAGAGGGAGACCTCCTTTCCACTTGTCTCCAAAGGACGATCGGGTTTTCCGCGACTTCATCCAGACGACGAAACCACCAGAGTACCCGCTATTGACGTAACGCCCGCTACAGACTCGTCCAGCACTCGAACAAGCTTAAACCTGGCACTTCGATTTGCTCCATCCGAGACATCCAAACAGATCGCCAGTCTCGCTCCCTTTCCTGATTCTGTGGTCACAGGGACTGAGCGCTTCAGCTGTACCTGCGTCTTTCTTCCATTCGTGCGCTCCAGCACAATTTTGGATATTGTATGCTGCGCAACAGTCCTGATCTGGTCCATACCGCGAAGCACAACAACGAATCAGAATGGGAGTTCTTTCCATGAACCCACCGCGGTCGCGCGATGGGCGAAGCACAAAGCTGCCAGTCTACGAGAACAACATGGCAAAGGAACGCGACTCGAACGATTCCTACGACGACTCCGACTACGATGACTACTCGTTAGAATCATCCCCCAGTTCTAGACACACATCGGCCGCGGCGCCAATGCTCAAGACTCCCTTCTCCCTCTCGAGGAGACCAGGAAGGCCCATCGGCTCCAGGTTACCAAACAAGGTCATCCGGTACCTATGTATAGGCCTGATCTCGAGCATATTCCTCTTCATGTTCACGCTGGTCCGCGCCAGCCAAAATGAAAACCACATGATAGAGTTGGGTGGCGTGTACAAACCACCGCCCAAGCCTGCTCTGTGGGAATCGTACGACTTCCTCACACGCTACTATGGCGGAATCAGGAATCTGGTCCCTCTCCAGAAGAACGTTCCAGAGTACCCACGACCCGAAGATGAGCTGCCACTCGACAAACTCGCATACGTCAATTTCACCGAGGACCCAAGTCTTCACCGGCGCGCCTTTCCCGAGAGCAAGGAATTCGTGAATCACCCAAAGAGCATCTTCAAGACGTCTCCCGAGAAGATCAATGAGTGCTTTCTCGACGCCGACAACAAGTTCCGTGTCCCTCCAATCCGATACTACGAGGGACGCCCCAACGGTTTCCCTCAAGCACCTGTGGGCTCGTACGACATGCTTGGCTTCAACGAGGACATCTGCTACGAGAGATATGGTAGATATGGACCTTACGGACTCGGATATTCTCAAAGAACCGGTGGTCTTGGAATTGGCGAACACGGCGAAAGGGAAGGTTCCGAACAGACGTTTTCCAAAGTCAAGGCGGTCGACTGGAGAGGTCTGGACTGGGCTGATGCCCAGCGACGCTGTTATCAGTCAAATGCTGCTCGGTACAAGCCTCTGCCTGAGCGTGTCCCAACGCCCCATGGCTTTTTCATCAATGATAAGACTGTCAATGCTTCTATAATTGCTCGGGACATGTTGTCGGAAGCGGCGGCAGCAGAAGATAAGACAAAAACCTCCACGGACAGCACCGAGGTCGCGACCAAGCTGCCGAGGACTGCTGTCGTCATTCGCGTCTGGGACGAGTATCTTTTCCGCGAGGAGGATCTCATGAACCTCCGCTCGCTGATCACGGAGTTGTCTCTTGCTTCAGGCGGCCGTTACGATGTTCATCTCTTGGTGCAGGTTCGCAATGATGCCGCTCACCCCATCTGGGCAGATGCCGCCACGTATGAGCAGCGGATTCGGGACGTCATCCCACAGGAGCTCCAAGGTCTCGTCACATTCTGGACGGAAACACAGATGCTTTCCCTCTATCAGGGTATCTACGACCTTTACACTAGAGGCCCGGATCTCCCCGTTCATGGCGTCTACCGAGGTCTGGCCATGGCTATGCAATACTTTGCCTACCAGCACCCCGAGTATGACTATTTCTGGCAATGGGAGATGGATATCCGCTACACTGGCCACTACTACGACTTCTTCACCAAGGTTGAGAATTGGGCCAAGCAACAGCCCAGAAAAGGTCTCTGGGAGCGCAATGGTCGTTTCTATCTGCCACACGTTCATGGAGACTGGAACGAATTCAAGCAAAGGGTCAAATTCCAGTCCGAGGAAGGTACCGTCAGTGCCGACAATCTCTGGGAGGGAGTCAAGGGTAAGGACAAGCAGGCCGCATCATCGACTAACCATGGCGACAAGATCGTATGGGGTCCCCAACGTCCCATTGAAGAGAACGATTGGTTCGAGTTCGAGAACGATCCCAAGCCGGAAACCAGCTACCAAAAGGATCAGTACGTTTGGGGAGTTGGCGAAGAAGCCGATTACATTGCCTTCAACCCCATGTTTGATCCAGAAGGCACGACTTGGGGCCTCGCCGACGATATCACTGGCTACAACACGACGCGGGAAAAGCCCCCGCGTAGAGCTCAAATCATCACGGCTTCTCGCATGTCCCGCCGCCTCCTCTTGACCATGCACCGCATGACGGCCTTCAAGAAGCAATTCGCATTCCCTGAGATGTGGCCTGCAACTGTTGCCCTTCAGCATGGCTACAAGGCGGTTTTTGCACCACACCCGCTCTACGTTGACCGTGAATGGCCAACAGCTGTTCTTGCACAGACGTTGAACAATGGCAAGAACGGTGCCACGGGTGGCTCTCGGACGTCTGTCTATGGTGACCGCGAGCACAACCTGCGTGGTCTCACATGGTTTTACGACTCGGGATTTGCCCCCAATCTCTACCGGCGCTGGCTTGGCCTAAAAGTCAACAACGATGGCGGCGAAGAATTCGAGCTCGTCGAGGACAAGACGAAGAACGCCTCGACCGTCAACCAAATGCGAGGTGGCGAGGGCCGCATGTGCCTCCCGCCAATGTTGCTACATCCGATCAAAGGCGTGGAATTGCCAGTAGAAGAAATCCGCGATGAGACTGCGGTGCCGGAAAGCGATCCAGCTGCCTAGACGGAATAATTGCCAGATGGGGTGGGCTGGAACCATGCCGGACTGGTGTTTATAATTTTAATACGATGTTCTTGGCTGGCACGCCGAACTCGTGCAATCCAACTTGTGCCCTGGATACGTTTCGTACATCTAGGATAACGGCGTCATGCTTTGGGTGATGGGTGAGGCGTATGGCGTCTGATAAATTTCATGACAATGGCTACACACAGGTAGCGTCTAGAATGTAGACTGCATTTCCAAGATCGAATTAGTACGATACCTAAGATAATTGCATTGTTCATATTTCTCCTGCTTCGTGCTAAGATCGCCACCCATCTTCGGATGCGCTTGACCATATCCAATTACCATATGTGACCGAGGCTCTACGTATCTGGCATACCCCTTAGACCCCTTGATGTCGACCCTGTAGTTGAAAATCTTACAATTTAAAGGCTATTCCTTCTCGCCAGTCGTCCCCTTGGTTGATGCTGTTCCTGACCAAGGAACATTTTTCATCCATAACAGTATGGCACATCTAATCACAGCACGGTATCCAGAAGTCATACTTTTGCTCGCTTTGGACATGGTTCACATTTCTTCGTACGCATTCCTATACATTGAGATGGCACCGTTATCCCGTAACCTGTTGTAATTTCTTTCTTTTTTGACATCAGACTGTCAGCTAAGCGCCGTACGGTGTGGGAAAAGAGAGCGTTTCTCCCCCGTTCCAACCACCGACCCAAAAATCATGCTCGTAGATATCCATACATATTTTCTTTGCTTTCTGTTTTTACACGACGCGCTTGACCTCGAAGAAGCGGCGCAGCCACCAGACCTGGAAGACGGACTCGCCAATGACCATGCCGATGACGAACAGGTTCCACCACTTGACGCGGCTGTTGGTGCTCTCGGCCGTGTTGCGGTGGGTGCGCTCGCGGAGGACAATGTAGGACTGCTCGTCCTTGACGGACACGAGGAGATCGGAGAGCTGGCGGACTGGTTTTTTGCGTAGAGCATTGTTTAGCATTCATGGTTCGTCTAGGAAGGGAGGCAGTGTGATGCTTACCCTCGGACTCGAGAGGGTCCTTGTCGGCCTCGTGCTCGGCGACGTAGACGATGCCGTGGACGTTGAAGGAGACCTCTTTGCTGTTGGCGCCCCAGTGCTCGTTGCCGAAGCAGTACATGTACTTGCCGTCCTGCTTGGCGTCGAAGGAGTAGTCGCCGTTGGATATACTCTTCTGGAAGGTCTCGTACTGGCCGTTGGGGGTGGAGATCTAGATGTTTGAAAACAGAAGTTGTAAGCCGCCTGCTCGTTTTCCTTCATCCTTCCAAAGCCCGAGACTCTACTCAGAGCCTCTCTCTCCAACCATGGAACGTACCCAGAAGTCAATGTCGAGGTTGCCGGCGCTACCAAACTCCCTGTCGCCGACCTGGAAGGTCACGGTCATCTTGTCATCCCGGCGGAGCTGCTCGTGAAAACATTCGCGGCCGTGGGCGGGAAGCTGGATGTTGTGGCCAAGCACAGCTTGGAACAAGCTGGCGGACAGCAGCAGCGCTACCGAAGAGAAGAGCTGCATCTTTTCTTCCTTCTTTCGAATGGGGGAATTGACTTATCGACAAGCAACGCGCGGGAGAAAGGCAATGAGAAAAAAAAAGAGGGTCGTGTAGAGAAGAGAAGTTATGACGTTTTTGCGTGGCCGGTTGCAATCACGCGCTTCACGAGCTTCAATCGTCGTTCGAAATACCTGGAGTTGACACTTTGCCGGTTTACCCAGTTGGAACTTGAGGCTCCTCCAGAGGGCCTAGCGCCGCGAGCTGGCCCCCGGGCTGCTTGTTTCCAGGGCCGGGTGGATTCTACTTGCGGGATACCTTGAGCCAGCTTGGTGATCCCCCTGAAAGCTTGATCGCGTGGGGTTATCAGTGCCTTGATGAGCCCCTATCTCGCGCAGATTAGAAAGGGGTGGGAAGTACTCGACGCGTACCGTTGTTGTTTTTGGCTCTTTGGCAGGGGTTTTGCTTTCTCTGCCCATGCTGGATGCACTGCATCTGGTCGCTAAACGGCCTTGCCAGCACATGCCTTAGATAGAAAAAAAAAAAGTTCTCTGGATGTCACAATCATCACTGGCCAAAAAAGCCTTTGCCACTGAAGAGAAGAAGCATGGAATGGGAATCGAGTCAGCGCACCGACCTCTGCCAAATGCCCACATATTATTGCGTATGTTCAAAGTTGGTAGGGATCCCCCATTCGGGATTAATAAATGCATGTCACTGGAGGAGCCAGATCACAGACGGGCAGCCAGTGAATGTGCAGTGAGTGGCCTGTAATTTTGATGATTTTTGCCCATTTTTCTGCAGTGGCAGGTTGGCGAAATGTGCAGGATGGGCGAATGATTGATCGGGAGCGGCCTACAGGCACTGAGGAACCCAGCCAGAGCAGAACCCACTTGCCCTGCTTCCAGAGGCAACTGGGACTGGCAGACTGGGACTTGGAACAAGTCTAGAGGTCCCCGACCACTAGCACCGAAGCACCGCACGGGTCAACCTGCTTTTCCGCCGCCTGCAGCCCGCGCCCTGGCACTGCACCGCCTGCTGGGCTGGGCTAGGTAGCTAACAACTTCCCACTATCATTATCTATGGTAGTAGACCTGACTTGTCTCTTTCACCGACATCCATCTTAATCCATTCCACCCCCCTTTCGACTAGACACGACGACCACTTTGCAGTAGACCTCTTCTCTTCGTCAAGAGCAGGTCTCCTTGTCAACAATCGCAAAGTAGTAAGTTGATTCCAGCAGATCATCAGTTTCTCGAGTCTGTCCCCCTCCGCGCGCGCGCGCTCCCAAGCCAAAACCACACACGATCATGGTCCCTCTATCCGCCGCCCCTCTGAGGCAGACAAAGCAAGCGCGCGTGCCACTCTTTTTGTGGTCTTGTCTGTCCTCATCTCAAATCGCACCCGTCTCGTCTCCCCTTCAGCCTTCCTGTCAACGTACCGCACTGGCCCACTTCCCAACCTCAACGGCCACCTTTTAACTACACACCGTATCCTCTTCCTCCAAAGGTGACAGACGTCAGCCAATTTTCACATCTCCGTCAGCCCAGTCTGTCAGTCAATCGGCCAGTCCAGACAGTCAGTCAGGTACAGAATCTCTCTCCCACCCCCCTCATTTTGCAGTCGGCGCGGCAGCCTGGGGACCCAGAATCACTTCTGCGACGACCCAAGATCTCGAACAATCATAGCGCCTGTACCAAACCACACAGGTTGATCTGTCCTGAGCTAAATTCCGCTGCCTGATCGACACAAGTCATCACATAAATTCACACCGTCACCAGCATTCAATCCGTCATCACTACCCCTCAAAATTCCCATCGCGCGAGACAAGGGAAAAACCACAGCACTACTTTTTTGTGTCACCTTGGGCGGCTCATCTTTTGTTGGCGCGACTTCTGAGACTAACATTCGCGTCTCCTCCCAGATAATAGACGACTGCTCTTCATTTGAGCTTTAATAAACCAGCACACATAGTCGCGTATTTCCATACAACACCGCAACCATGGGTCTGTCCATTTCGAAGCTGTTCGACAAGCTGTGGGGGAAGAAGGAGATGAGAATTTTGATGGTTGGTTTGGACGCCGCCGGAAAGACCACCATTCTCTACAAGCTCAAGCTCGGTGAAATCGTCACAACCATCCCCACCATCGGTATGTCGCAGTTCCCCTCCTGGGATCAGCCTCCATCGCGTTCCTTTGTCCGCTCGCGAGTATCCAACAAGTGCTAATCATCGGCCCTGTGCAGGTTTCAACGTCGAGACCGTCGAGTACAAGAACATTCAGTTCACCGTGTGGGATGTCGGTGGTCAGGACAAGATCCGTCCTCTGTGGAGACACTACTTCCAGAACACCCAGGGTATCATCTTCGTCGTCGACAGCAACGATCGCGACCGTATCGTCGAGGCTCGCGAGGAGCTGCAGCGCATGCTCAACGAGGATGAGCTGCGGGATGCCATTCTCTTGGTCTTTGCCAACAAGCAAGATCTGCCTGTATGTTGCGAGAAATCCTCAGACGCACAAGACTCTTGATACTGACTGAATCACAGAACGCCATGAACGCCGCTGAGATTACCGACAAGCTCGGCCTCCACAGCTTGAGACAGCGTGCCTGGGTAAGCCGTTCTACTTTTACTGCAGCACCAGCTTCTTTACTAACATCTTCTCCAGTACATCCAATCCACTTGTGCCACTTCCGGAGATGGTCTTTACGAGGGTCTCGAGTGGCTCGCCACCACCCTCCGCAAGGCCGGACACTCATAAAGGATCAGCAACAGTGGCGGTAGATCACGACTCGACATTCCTCAACAGGCGTCCCAAGTTTTTTCCCTTCGGCTTCGTGGGTCGGTTGTACCTGGCAATCATTCCCTCTGTCTGGAGACAAGCTATAGTCCATAAATCACGAATCCATCTTTCTCCGTATTCCCCCACTGTCCTCTTGTGATGGTTTCTACCGTGAACCCATTCGTTCGGCAAAACTCCTGGTCTGCATGATGATTGTTTTTTGGAAGATTTGGGGAAAGAGGGGAGGCGTACAGGTATGGAGTTTGTACGATTTAATTTATGGAAAGCAAAGAGTCAATTTCTTCCTATTATTTCTATCTGGTCTCTACAAATGTCCATGGGAATGTGTGTACTTTGTTCAACGTGATGCCTCGCGGACCTGACTCGAGCGTTTCACCTGTGCTGGTGGCTTTCTTCTGTTCCAAAGACGTGAGGCGAGCAACATTGAATGGAATGGAACCCCAGCCTCCGTCCGCAACGTTCTTTTGGTCCAACCTACGACCCTTATTTTGTATGTTTAGCTTTTCGACGTTTCATGCACCACGTTTCTCCCCTGATGTGTCTTTCCGAATAAAACCTTAATGCGCACAAGCGTTGTTTTGTTGCTTGTGTAACCTCTTGGTGAAAGGGCAAAGAGTCTTCGCCTTTACTTGCCACGCGATGGCTGTTGCATCTTTGGGCCTCGGCTCGACGCAATAAGCATGTCTTTTCATTCTCATCGGAGGATTGAATCTTCTGCTGACAGAATTATATGTGGAATGTCATTATTTCGCAATGGACGTGCTGCTCCCAGACTCACACCATGACCTCGAACGATGAAACAAACTGCCTTGAGTATTCTTTCATGTAACAACTGTATTTCCAAGTACCACAGATATCGAGGGGCAGCCTGAATGTCCATCTATCTAGATTGTTGATTGCCGAGTCATGTCTCTCAACGATACCTTGGCCAATCGGTGGGCGGACATATCCAGCCACACTTTGGCTATGTCATTCTCGTGACATTTTATCAGGCACTTGCTTGGAGAGCTCCACCCCGCTATCGGGATGATCGGCCGACCACTGAAAGGTGTAAGTAAGTAGACGGATCCTGAGCCGAGTTGGAGAGCTCGGTTACCATTATTTTAGTTTTGGGTTATTTTGGACTGTCTCTCTCTTTACCGGACTCTGAGACAAACGCGCATGAAGAATTTGTAGAAACAATTTTCTTCTTCTTCTACCTCTATTCTAGAATTTCTCAATTGACCCGAAATGAAGCTTGCGAGAGCTCTGCCCAGGGGCCGTAAGGCTGTATCCGCTCTCTCGGCCCCGCGGTCCCCAGGTCTCGTCCTGTCGTCCCGACCCATCTCCACGACAGCTCCGCCGGCTATTAGCAGTTCGTCGGTTCCGTCCGCGCGACGACAGCAGCAGCAACTCCTGAGCAATGGAGCAGGCGCCGGCCGGCAGCACAGCATTCAGAAGAGGCAGTATGCCTCGGCTCCCGAGTCGAGCGAATCGCTAAACAAGACGCCGCTCTATGACCTTCACGTGGCCCACGGCGCCAAGATGGTGCCCTTTGGCGGCTTCCACATGCCGGTGCAGTACAGCTCGCTGTCGGTGGCGGCCTCGCACCACTTCACGCGGTCGCACGCCTCGCTGTTCGACGTCGGGCACATGGTGCAGCACCGCTTCTCCGGCCCCGGCGCGACCGACTTCCTGCAAAAGGTGACGCCGGCGTCGCTGCAGGCGCTGCCCGCCCACCAGAGCACGCTGTCGACGCTGCTGTGGCCGGGCACGGGCGGCATCGTCGACGACACCATCGTCACGCGGCTGGGCGACGACCTGTTCTACGTCGTCACCAACGCCGCCTGCCGCGACAAGGACCTCGGCTACCTGCGCGAGCAGCTGAGCAAGTGGGACAAGGCCGGCGGCAAGAAGGTCGAGCACGAGGTGCTCGACGGCTGGGGCCTCGTCGCCCTGCAGGGCCCCCTGTCCGAGGAGCTCCTGGCCGAGATCCTGCTGGTGCCCGAGGAGGCCCGCCTGCGCGAGCTCTACTTTGGCCAGTCGCGCTTCGTCATGCTGCGCGTGCGCGACGGCGAGTTGAGCAAGCCCGTCCTCGTCAGCCGCGGCGGCTACACGGGCGAGGACGGCTTCGAGATCTCGATCCACCCCGACGACACGGTCGCCGTGACCGAGGCGCTGCTGGCGAGCGCCGGCCCCGACCGCCTCCAGCTCGCCGGCCTCGGCGCCCGCGACTCCCTCCGCCTCGAGGCCGGCATGTGCCTGTACGGCCACGACCTGGACGACACGACGACGCCCGTCGAGGCCGGCCTGTCCTGGGTCATCGGCAAGGACCGGCGGACCGCGGGGGCCTTCCACGGGTCCGAGGTCATCGTGCCGCAGCTGACGCCCAAGAGCAAGGGCGGCAGCGGCGTCTCGCGGCGGCGCGTGGGCCTCGTGGTCGAGGGGGCGCCGGCCCGCGAGGGCGCCGAGATCGTCGACGCCGCCACCGGCGAGCAGGTCGGCGTCGTCACCAGCGGCTGCCCGTCGCCGACCCTCGGCAAGAACATCGCCATGGGCTACATCAGGGACGGCCTGCACAAGAGCGGCACCGAGGTCAAGGTCAAGGTCCGCGGCCGCGAGAGGAACGCCATCGTCAGCAAGATGCCCTTCGTACCGAGCAAGTACTGGAAGGTGAGTCACCGACATTTTCACACTATTGCCTGCGTGGGAATAAAACTGACCAATGAATCATCTATAGGGCACTGCTCCTGCATAAACTACCTGCGATTATGAGTATATGAAGACGGGCAAGGATGGGGAAGGAAGATCAGCTTCTTTCATGGGATGATGAAAAAAATCCAAAATGGTTTGGTTTCCTAACCTTTTTTTTTTATGATATCCTTCAACAGGTAATATTGATTTTCCTGACAACATGGTCACGGCGTTTTTCTGTATTTCCTCCTTGAGGAAGGTGTACATATATCTAGAGTGTATCTAGCTGTGAGCAAAGATCACTTTCCCAGCTGTAAACATCCCAGATGCTCCTTTGATATGCTGGCCATTGACAGTGACCCTAAAGAAAAATGTAGCATGCGAATAGTCTCCCCTAGGCACCGACTTGTCGAATCGTCAGGAGTACCGAAATTGACATGCTACGATTGGAGGAGACAAGGCACAAGTGCACGACCAAAATCTTCAAGAATCAAAGTATTGAGCGCCAACGTCCTTTAGAGAATAAAAACGATTGCATCTAGAGGGTTGCTTGGGAACTTGCATTTGATAAGTTCCACCGTATCGTACAATAAAACAGGGTATGCTCCGTAACGCCATTTTGGAGTATCCATCCATGCAAAGCAAGCCAAGTCCAAAGAAACAGACATAACAACATGAATCCTTCATGGCACGCCACTCGAAGCGCTCTCTCTTTTCTTTCTCGTCATTGACATGCCCTGGTACTTAGGTTTTTGGAGTTGATTCCCCCTTTTCCATTCTCTCTCTTTCTTTCCGGGTTATAAAGCAACACAAGGCTCAAGCTTCCGTCCCAACTTTACTACAAGAACCACCAAAACAGCAGGAAGCAAAAGGCGATGAAGCTGCCCATGATGATGCCGTCGCGGCGCTTCCGGGCCGAGATCTTGCCGATGATGGTGTTGAGGCCGGGGACCTGGCTGGCGGCGAGGGTGATGCGGCGGTTGATGCTCGCCAGGGTCTCGCGCTGGAGTGCGAAGCTCTCCTGGGTGGCGTAGGCCTGGGACAGGACGCCGTCGACCATGTTGTGCGAGTTGTCGACGCGCCGCCGCTCGTCCAGCATGTACTCGGCCTCGGCCTGCTCAGGGTTGGCGGAGCGGTAGGCGTCGATGTCGGAGCGCACGTTGCTCAGCAGGTTGGCGCGCTGGCGCTGCTCGGCCACGGCCGACCGGATGCGCCGCAGGTCCCGCCGGTGCTCGGCCAGCTTCTCGCGCAGCAGCGACAGGTTGTTCTGCTTGAGCGCCGAGCTCGTCAGCGTCGCCTCCGAGTCCAGCAGCCGCCCCAGCTGGGATACTACGGTGTCCCGCTTCCCCAGCAGGTCCTCGATCTTGGCCTCGGTCTCTTTTTCTTCGGCCGTCGGCTGCGGTGGTATATTCGACACTTGGGAGAACTGCGAGTATGTGTGGAAGAGGGTGTCGGTCTATGGCGGCTTGGGGTCAGCGAGGTGAGCTTTCGGGGATCGGGGCATCGTGCAAGTGCTGTTTACCTGTGCTTCTAATGTCCGCGCTTGTTGTCGCAATTGGGCCCAGCCCTGGTTTCCTGTTGGCGCTGCCATGCTGTGCTGATTCTATATCGTCGCTTGAAGGCAAGTATTCGATGCTGCGACTGTTGTGGGCGGTCACGGTCTGTCGCAGTCGTGATGCCCGATTCCCGGAGTAATAGGAGCAAGGGGAGGTTGGTCTCGCTCGTTCGCTCGGTACTGGCTTTATACGTCGTGCAGGTGCCGCTTCTATAGTCCACAAGGCGGTGCAGTCGTTGTAGTAATTATGTTTCGCGTTTCACTGATGGGCCGGATCGGAGGGGTGTTCGATGAGAGAGAAGCTCTTGCCAACATATGATGATCTCGTGGCTTGCTGGGTAGCTCGGCAGCGGCTCGTTGAGTTGGTTACGTAGCGTTGCGCATTGTAGTATGGAGCCCGGCCTGGCCAAGATAACAAGGGTCTTGGTGCCTTCTTGTCAGCAGTGTTCCACTGACTTGGCTTGACTGCTAGCCGCATAAATTGCATAAGCAGAATTATACCCCTTCCATAGACCGTCCGAGCTTTCATAACTACAAAAGACCGGACGTTCAGAATTATTATACCAAGTCATTAAAGTCTGTAATATATATATATTGCTCGGACGATGTATAATTGTCCTTCTTTGAATGTATCGTTGTTTTGTACGTGCACTCCAGGCTGACAGAGACCCTGAATGCATGGGGCTGAATGCATAGGCTGGCATGGGCCTGGGTAGCTTCCAACTGTGATTCACTGCTGTCCAAACTGGGCTTTTTGACAAACACTCAGCTATGCCCAACTCGAGGAAGGAGCTTCGAGGAAGGAGCCAGGTAACTGCCTGCCCGCAAGGTACTCTCATCCAAAGTTGACGAGTCTGAATGGCTTTCGACAACGACAGCTCCGGTGGATTCCTGCTGTGAGTGCACTTTCTCGATTTGCACCTGTACCTGCTCTACCAAACAGCATTCAACAAACAACCACAATGACAAAATGCCAGTCGAGGGCCTTCACAACCCGGACCGGGACAGTGACGCCTGGCTGCAGACTTATCTGGTCTGTCTAAAGTACAAGATTGATCCCGAGTGAGTATATTTTCATATGATCGGACTTACAGCCACAGCGGTCTACCATAGAGACACGCTAAGGGGACGCTAAGTCAACGCTAAGCCGAGAGCGATCACCAGTGTGGCGCACGGGTGGCCCGAGCGTCTCTCAGGCCTTGCTGCTGACCCGTCCCGATCCAGCCAATCAATTCCCATCAACTTTTCCCAAACCCCACCTGCTGTTCACGCACCCCTGGAGAAAAAAAAGCAGACCACTGAGCGTTCCTCAGGCCGGCTGCTGCCAGCCCACACAAAAGCGAAAATCAACCCTAAGGCCAAAAATTACTGACTGGGAAATTTTAGCCTGTCGACCTCTGTCCTGCGCTTCAGACCTGAGGTCAATCTTGATTGCACGCGACGCCTTCAGCAAATCCTACGAACCGACACCCTTCATCGTACTCGCAGCCGACCGAAGAAGAAGTCTCAAGATGGTAAGTCATTGCTGCTGCCACTGAATTGCCATTTGATACCTCCCGATCGATCACCACCCCCGCCACACGAGCAAGAACAAGAAGCCGGCAACACCCCCGGCAACACTGTCGATATCGCCAATTTTTGTGCATCACGATTGCACCGACGACAACTTGCACCACACATCATGTCCCGAGACCGAAACTGCGGAGGAGCGCATCGTCGTTCAATTTCTACACGTCAACACCGAACTTTTGCTGTTCCTTGAACGCTAACCAATGTTCCACCTGCAGTCCACATCGAAGGTCAAGGCCAACGCTCTCTGGAGCAAGAGCAAGGAGGATCTGCTCAAGCAGCTGGGCGAGCTCAAGACCGACCTCGGTCAGCTCAGAATCCAGAAGATCAACTCGTCGGGTGCCAAGCTGAACAGAATGTACGTTCCGCAAAAAGACAACCCCACCGATCCCGACCCTGCGATGTTTTCAGGCATCGCTCGATAATCTCTCCGGCCCGCCACAAGTACTGACTTTTTCCCGCCCAACAGCCACGACATCCGCAAGTCGATCGCTCGCGTCCTCACCGTCATCAACCTCAAGCAGCGCACCCAGCTCCGCCTGTTCTACAAGAACAAGAAGTACTTGCCTTTGGATCTCCGCGCCAAGCAGACTCGCGCTATCCGAAGACGCCTTTCGCCCGCTGAGGCCAACGCCAAGCTGGACAAGACGAAGAAGAAGCAGGTCCACTTCCCTCAGCGCAAGTACGCCGTCAAGGTACGATAAAATCAGCAACACCCGCCCCGCGCTGCTCGGCAGCTTCTCGATCTGGCAGAATACTGACTGCGACTCTTCTAGGCTTAAATTGCCTTTCTGTGTTTGAACTTGGGGCGACGGGGAAATTTCACGGCTGGATTGTAGATGAGGCGCGGCAACGGTTCCTTTAAAAAAGATGAAAAAGGGAATCTTCTGACTTTGCATGGCATCAACGGCTTTTCGGTTCATCAACAATGGTCATGGTGTTTACGAGGTCATTCTATACAGCCAAATGTAGCTGTCAATGAATCGCATACGCTGCGTTACGAATCCAAAAAACAAAGAAATCACTACGAAGCATCCTGTTTTCTCTCTCGGCCCTGCGGTTTGATGACTCAACCTTGTCATGGAGAATGTCAAGGGGATATTTGGCGATCTCGGAATGGGCTTTCAGGAACAGACGATCAGAGTGGTGGTTGGTTTCTCAGGACGCTGTGCGAGTTGAATGCCAAAGCCACGCGCATCCAGCATGTCCATTTGGGTCTTTTCTGATATGAAGTGATTGGTGACTTGTACATGTCGGCCACGTCTATGCCACCGGGCTTCAAATCCCACTACATGCTAACAGTTCAGAGACTCATCCAACAGATACCAGTGTATGCCTCGACCGATGAAGCATGTTGGACATTGCCGCCTCAGAACCAAGTCTACAGCCAACACAACATATCATGGAGTCTTGTGGCCAGACGTGCTCGCGCTGGATGACCTTCGTTTTCAAGTGGATACCACGATGCATGGCTTCGTTGAACCACGTCTTCCGACCTTCTTTCGATATTCTTGGACTTGTATCGGAGCAGTACCCAACAGCCGGATCCTGGTTCCAGTCCCAATATTTCCAATATGTAATGGTTCATCATGAGAATGTCATGAGTCGTATTCTATTCCTTGTCTCCGGAGTACCTATCTTAGTAGGAGAAGTTAACTTCTATCCCATTAACAACTCAGCTGGCGGAGGGGGTCGCTCGCTGGCGTATTGTGTATGAGATACACTTTGCCATTGCCATGTGATTCATGGCCCGTGGCATAGCGGATTCACCCACAAGCCTCCCATTTATGCCTTGATTATGAGCATCAAGAGCTACCTACTATCTGAACATACTCATTCCAACCTAGAGGATTTAAAAAAAAAAAAAAAAAAAATAAAAAAAAGCCGAAAGTGCTGAGGACATCAATGTCTGACATGTTCAAATCATCTCGTCGCCATTGAAGAGAATATGCCGTCTACCTTGATGACGTTTCAAAATCTCAAGCCAAAGCAATATATTATTACAACCCTACGAAACTGCTGAAGTCGGGTGCGGTCAGCCTTGCAGACTGACATGCATATTATTATCATCCCCACTTCCATCTGCATCGCCCGCGCGAACGGCGGCAACTTGTTTTCAAACCCACTTCCAGCCGTCCCGCCATGTCCCATACACACAAAGTCGCAAATTGGACGGGTTGAGCAACCAGTGGCTGAACACCCACTTGAACCTTGCGACCAAGTTATCTTGCCGCATGCCTATACCGATGTCGTGGTGACGCGGACCAATGCGCGCGAGGCTGGTGAGACCTCTCTTCCGTACGATCAAAGGCTATGCTTGAAGTTGTTGAACCGGCAGGAAACACAAGCAAGTGCACGAAGCTCAGGGCGCACAGAGTCTCGAAGTTCACGCCGCATATAATGTGGTCAGCTCATCGCGGAGCTTCTAGTGTTTACAGTAGATTGACAACTACATACATCTGCACACAGTCTTTCGTTCTTAGTTTCCCCAAATCCGTTATTTGCTTCTATAATTCGAGCCTCTAATCTAGAAAGCACACATGATGTCAACTTTAGGAGCCATCTCACCGGCCGTGGTGGTAGGCGTCGTCATTGGCGTACCTTCTCTATTAGCAGCTCTGGCTTCCCTTTGGTTCGCCTATCTCGGCTTGGTCCATACACGATCATCCTCGAGAGACTTACCAGATCCCGCGCCACTGCTTCCATACCACTATCCAGTTTATGAGTTGCCAGCCCTCTCTTACCAGGAAGTACCTGTGTCCAACAGTCCACCACCTCTATCGGCTGTTGCCACTATCGCCGAGTAGACAATCTTGCACAGTTGTATGTTTTGATAAATCCACAAAGTAGAGCTGTGTCTGACAAAAATGAGAAAGCGGCTAATGGGTTATGGCAGCTATCCAGGGCCTGGTGAACATTAGAATGGAATTGTCTGAATGGGTGGTATTCATACCTACTATGTGCCACCAATATGTAAAGGCGCGGATGGATTGTACTGGCATGGCGTAGGCATTTCTTTATTGTATATCCATGCTACTCATTGAATTATACAACCACCCACAAGTGCGAACATATTTACTCACGAGGGGTAAAAACACTTTCTTCGCGGAACGATTGAAATGGCTACATGAATCTCCTTGTCTAGGCCTGTGTCCATAATAAATTCGAGTTTGATATAGTCCGTAAGCACTCAAAGTGGGGATCAGGCGGGCCCCCATATCCAATTCCATACCGTTCCATTTTGAGCGTCCCTCTGCCACCATGACAAGCCTGGAATTTATTGTGAAGATAGAGGTATTTGAGCCTCCCCCAGCTCCCATGCCCAGCCTGAAATTCCTCCTTCATTGAAAGTTGTTTCTGTTCTTTATTTTCTGTGACAGAAGTCTCCTGCTCCGAGAACTAACATCAATATAGCTGAGCACAATTCATCATGTCATTCTCCGAATCCATCACCCCATCAGTGGGGGTAAACATCGTCATTGGTGTACCTTCTTTATTGGTCGCACTGGCTTCTCTCCGGCTCGCCTATTTCGGCTTGGTCCACACGCGGGCCTCCCCACGGGTTGATCCGATCCCATTACTCCCATTATACCAGGAAGATTCAGAGTCGACAAATTTCTCACACATCGATATACACATACCCGATAGTCCACTACTTCTGTCAAGTGCGACCGTCGCTACAGCTTGAGGTATTATAAAGACGGTGATGGAGCGACAGCTTCTATATGGATGTATGTGTCCACTTTTGTGTTTATACAAAATCTTATCTAACACATATTAGACAGATCAAACGCCACCGAATGATGTTCAAGACTCGATATTGAATGATAGAATGGCACAAGAAACTTTGTGTATCTAAGACTGGTTTTCCGAGATGTCCAAATTTCAGCGCTTTCTTACAGCTGTGAGCCATATACAGAAATATATACTGTAACGAGGTCCCTGGACATGATCAGTAGGCACGAATGAAGTGTATTGGCATAGCACGCATTTTCCTGACCTCTGAGTAGTAATCCGTTAGACAAGCTCGTCATACAACAAGATACGATGCCAGCAATGGTCTGCAGAAATATATTTGTACATGTCTGAACTCTACCGACCGCGGGACTGAATCCTTGGTACCGGACGACTGTGCATAATACGGAGTACACTTACCTTGTTCACTATTAGTATTGCTTATCAGTAAACCCACTGTTCTTGAACAAGCTTACTATTTTACTCTTCAGGTGTTTCAATACTCTTCTGTGAACTCATCCTCAAACCACGTATTATAGGAAACAAGAAATGGGCATTGCGAAGTTCATGTCGAGGAAGTAGCCTTAGTCGTCTTGTCCCATTACATGTGTGATTAAAAGCACCTCCGTTATATGCAATGGAGAAAGTATTGAAAGCAATAGTTTTGGGGGTGGGATGCCTGCATGCCCTGTACCTACCTGGTATGCGTTCGGGCGGGACGACCGTCATCACCCAGAATCCACACCAAGTCGGTTCGACGGAACAAAGACTAGATGCACTATGCCATATGGCCAGTAGAAGAGGAAAGGTTCCTGACACCATAATACAAAACTGGACTGCATAATCAATGGGTCGGGAAGGGTCACATGACTGGATCAGCCTCGACTCATATTTATATTTTGCAGCACCACACAATGCCGCAGCGGTTCGTGGCGAAGACCACATTACTGACCAATTTCATTTCCAATGTACGAATCACGGAAAAAAAAAATTCATGATTGCTTCAGAGACGGGACGTTCAAATCCCAACAGTGATGACAGATCTATTCTCCAATTTAGGTACCGCTACTGATTCTTACAATCGATCTTGAAAGACAAATCAACTCGTGAGACTGCTTTTCTGCTGATCGTGTTCCAACTTCCAACGGCTCGTTCACCGGTGTCGAGCTTTCTAACGTTGCCCAAGTCCAGCCCTGTGAAGAAGCTTATCTCCGATACTGTCAGCACTGTCGCAGAAAAATATTGTCAGTTATGCTTATATGATGTGGGAGCTTTGAAAAAGGATATCACATGATCACAAGTCGCAGAAGTCGGGCGACGCAGGGCATGCAGCCCCCGCGGCTTGACTGTTCCCAATTGGGCAGCGTAATCCGTGTCCATGTCTGCCAAATCTAACCCAGTCGCAACAGTGCCGCGGGGACTACATCTACCAGCAGGTAGTCTCGAAGTCGGACGACGCAGGGCATGCAGCCACAGCCCCCGCGGCTTGACTGTTCCCAATTGGGCAGCGTAATCCGTGTCCATGTCTGCCAAATCTAACCCAGTCGCAACAGTGCCGCGGGGACTACATCTACCAGCAGGTAGTCTCGAAGTCGACGGATGCCTTGCAGAGCCTCATCTAGTTCAGGCAGAGAACCAGGGGCCCAAAGACTACGGCACAATATGGCAAGCAGGGGGACTACATAGTACACTCGCCCCATCCATGCTGACCAGTCGTCATGAGTTCCGGAAATGGACTGCGTTATGTAGGATCATAGGGTTTACGAACTTCTATTGTATTACAGAAGACCTGCAGCGAAACAGGCGAGAGGACGTCTTCCAGCCACACCGCACTGACGATGTCCGACAGCACATGAAATGGACCTCCAATTATGTGCCGGCGATTTCTGGGATCAGAATAAATGTTCACTATGTGACCCGTCAGTATAAAGGTCCTCGCTGTTTGAATGAAGACCATATAATATTCCTATACTTCTCCCCTCTCCATTATAATGTCTCTTTTTTCAAAACTCCAAGCCTCTGTATACTATAAGCAACGTCTTTATGGCAGCCTCTGATTCCATCACCCCAGCAGTGGTGGTTAGCATTGTCATTGGCGTACCTTCTTTATTCATCGCCCTGGCCTCCTTGTGGCTTGCTTACCTGGGCTTGAGACATACGCGATTATCTTCACAAGACATATCTTCACGAGAAAATACAGATCCAACCCCGTTGCTTCCAACACATCATCCGGTTTTCGAATTGTCGGCCCTGCCGTATGTCGAAGTACCCGATATCGATAGCCCCCTACCTCTGTCGACTGCTGCCACTACAACCGAGGAGGCCGTCTCGGACAGCTGTACGTTTTGATTCAGAGGAAGAACAAAAGCACTTTGAAGTCTGATCTCGAGAAGAGCTTCATCTGACACAAGGCAGAAACTAATCGACGGCCGACGACTACTATTCAAGACTTGGTAGACGCTAGCGAGGCACTATATATAAATACGATGTCTACATTGGGCGTCACCAGGACGTAGAGGCATGGATGGATTGCGCTGGCATTGGTCGACATTTGTTCGGCATCAAGATGCCCAGGAAGTTGGAGCAGGAACACCGAAATACACGACTTGTACCTTCTGCCCATAGTTCAAGTGATTCTATCCACTTCACCAGAACAATGTGTCGCTGGAAGAGGGAGAGATTTAATAAAAAAAAGAAGAAAAAAGAAAAAAATCTCTGCCAATACGTAGCGTGGCATTTTGTAATAAATACTATAGCTTCCCATTGGTCTCTATACTCGTGGTGGGTAGATGGCCAAAAGGACAGGAGATTGGCTTACAAGGCGACGACCACCATAGATGGCTCTGTATATGGTGCGCAGCGATGGTACGGCAAGGAGATCCATGGTTGAGGTTCTGTGATCGACGGGACCTTTCTTGGTCGTGGGCAATCTCCTCGAAGGTGAGAAAAACACCGCGCCGTGGCTGATGCAGTTTGGGAGTTAGGGTCGCGTTCATTCGTGTTTGGCGCAACATACTGACACCGTAACATGGGACCTGCATCTGACGGAGGGTACCATTTGAAATTCGACTGGATCAGTCTCGACAAATATATATGTATTGCAGCAGCCCATGCAGCCACGATGGCTTTTGTGCACGATCCATTTTTCGGGCGGCTTCGTTTCTCGCGTACAAATAGTTGAGGAAAACCAATCCACTACTCCCAAGACAGCGACGCAAAAGACCGCTGGTGATGGCCACTCTGTCCTTCAGAGAATGGACCATACTACCTCGTCATGTCCTGAGTCTGCTGATGTAAATGGACCTCTGCACATTCATGGACTGCCGCTGGTTTTTCTTGATCCTTCTAAGATAGAACTTCACTTACTCAAGATGCTACTATTGGATTCACAACATTTTCTCGTTAAATTGCTCTCTCCCCCTCGCCCACGTCGAGACTTTGGCGCTGCATCCAGGCTTACCAGGGAAGTTGTCTCTGGTGCCATTACGCTTAAGTGCTACACACTCCGTCGTTCTTAGAGAAGCGGGGAAATGCTGGAGAATGAGATCTCAGATGAGCACAATCCCAGAAGCGAGGCGACCCAGGACATGCAGTGGTAGCTACGAGAAAGCATTACATGTACGAGCATGCAGGAGAACTGGAGCCATATATACAGATGTGAGAATCAAACTGGGAGTATTTTGTGCCCAGAGTGGAGGCGCACCTTGCTTGTAAGTCGGAAAGAGAAAGACCATGTATCCTATGAAGGAGCGATTATGATTATTGATTGCTTATAATTCCGTTTGACCAGACGGAAGCGCCAGTATGGGACGCTTCAATAAACGGCCTGTCTGTGAGTAGAAGTATGTATCATTCAACGTCCTGTACTTAGTCAAAGAAACGGCGGTTTTCGTCTCGCATATCCACAGTATCTTCTCTCACAGGAAAAAAAGGTAAAGAGATTACTGATGAGAAGGATCCCTGCTGGAATGATGTAAACGCTCCCGCAATGGGACCTGCAGCTATGTGGCAACGTGTAGGTAGTTGCAGACGAAGAACCAGGAAACCTGACTGTTTGGCTTTCCGCAGCACTAAATTTGTTGCCATACTTATCTCTACCTACAGCCTGCCCGACCTGACCGCTGTAATAGCGCGGTCGGTTTTGGCACTCGCAGCACTGGCAGCGGACCTGCAGCAGCTTCTCCACAGATTGGAACGACGGACGAATCAGCCATGCTTGGTCTTCTTGGCGAGGCGGAATTAGCATTTGGTTCTGACGATATGGTTCTGACTTCAGGTACATGTGCTGCCCCGTTATACGCGAGGATATCATTAGGTACACCTCATAGACGTAAGCAGCAAACATGGAAGCCATTTCTGTTTATATAGACCACACTATATTTCTTTAGTTTTCTTTCCTTCCCATTCGAAAACCTCATCTTCCGGCATTCCAAGCCTTTTCTCTGAGTCTGAGAACAAACATACAATGGCAACCTCGGACTCCATCACCCCAGCAGTCGCGATCGGAATTGTTATAGGAGTCCCTTCTGTATGCATCGCTATGGCTTCACTTTGGATCGCCTATCTTGGCCTGGTTCATTCACAATCATCTTCGCGGGATACAGCAGACCCGACACCATTGCTCCCACTACACCATCCAGTCTTCGAATCACCAGCCCTCCCTGCTCACTACGAAATACCTATGCCCGAAATTCCCTTGCATCTGTCGACTGCTGCTATTGTCAGAGACGAATTGGCGTTACGTACCTGTCGGTGAATCTGGGAACTAAGTCTCAGGAAAGAGCTTTATCTGACACTGCTTAGGAACGATTTAACAAGCAAGTACTGTTATCCGGAGGTTGGTACATTACAAGAAGATTGGTATAAACATATGTCGACAGGAAGAGACTCTCCTCCGCGAGACAGAGTACCCATATGCTACACGGCCAAGAAGGCTGGCCCAAAAAAAGTATATCATGATGGAAAGGATCTGACTAGTCGGGACTTAGAGGCGCGAATTGATAAGCGTAGACGATGAGCGCGGGTTGGATACTTTTATTGTATCTTGATATTTAGACGAGTTGATTTTTACCTTTTCCGAGCATATAGACAGTGATTTGATAAATCCAAGCCTTTTTCCCAATTTGACTATAAATAACAATATTCTCAAACACACAGATGCTTGTGATATTCTTGCGAGCCTGATGGGGTTTTACACACAATCTCTGACTTGCCATAAGAAAACAAGCACGCTATGATAAAAGTGTGTTCGTCACGAGACTTTGGTGTCTCTGCTTACTGATGCTGTTTGTATTGTTTGGAGGGCAGTTAAATGGCTCCAAACCATACTTGGGCGAGTGTCCGTCTACACTACGCATATAATAACAATGGAAGAGGTAGCAGACTGGCCCTTTAGTCGTCCTGTGATACTACCACCACTATTCGTATACTACTGCTTTACATTATCAGCATGATGCGCCAAACCCCAATTGCCGCGACCATAGCCCTCAAACTTCTTGGCATCTGCTCGGGGGTTGATTTATTTAACAATTTTTCGAAGCAGAGATGGAGAAAGGTATGTAGTGGTGGCAGTCGGCAAGAGTAATATACTTTCAGCGATGCGTGTCTCGAAGTATAAGTAGGTCTGGCAAATTTGGAGCTTGATGGGATAATGGGACCAGATTTATCGGGTCTAGCATGTTTCGTACAACTAAATGTTGATATAGATCAAGCCAATGTAGGTGAGATAGGAGGTACCCAAGCCTCAAAACAAAAACAACGCGCCGATAACTATGTTGACTACCACTTGTGAAAAGAACAATTTGGAGGTCGCTTAGATGTGTTGCCAAGGAAAGTGTTTTTCTGCAGAGAAAAAATACAATGCAAGAAGATGTTGTGGTCTGCACTCAATCAACAAAAGATCGATCAAGGCCAGCATCTTTGACATTCATTTTTCTTCAGAGCCTCAGCACCTTGTCTTGCAAATAGGCCAGAAGAAGTCAATGCCCCTGTCTGATAACTGGGGCTGCCAAGGCGACCAAGTGAGCACGCGATGTGAAACAGAAGTCGGGGCAAAATAGTGACAAAGCAGGTGGGGACACATATTGCAGATTGGATCTGTCGCTAATTGGCGCTCGGTTGGCCGTTGCGTGACGGGAATGGAGGTGTATGGATTGGCAGTTGGGCGGGCTAATGTCCTTCTCAGCCCTCCCCAGTTGCCCAACTTCCAGAAGTCAGCACAGTAGTGCAAGTACTACCCACGTAAATGCCAGGGCCTGGAGCTCGGCAAGGAAACGGGGTAAAATCGAATTGCATACCTCGTACTTCGTGCTTCTTAGTACATCGGACTATTGTCCTCGACGCCATATGAGTACATGGGCAACAGGGGGTTGTATTCTACAGGGTGTTGTATTCTACAGGGGGTTGTATTCTACAGGGGGTTGTATTCTACAGGGGGTTGTATTCTACAGGGGGTTGTATTCTACAGGGGGTTGTATTCTACACAAGTTATTCTTGGTGAAAATCCAACCTGCATACATATTGCAGTCCGCTCGTCGGTTTGGACGCAGTTGGCTGGAACTGCGTAGGTATAGTCCGTAGGCATCGATGCGACACAAGGACATCCGACTGCAAGGGATGTTTGATGTCCTTGGTATTCAGCTGAAGACAAGGCTTGGGTGTCCATCACATACAGATCGCGAAAAGAAAAGGAACTTAAAAGATGACGAAGTGCAAGGCTGATGTTGATGACAAATTTACTGATTGATCAGAGGACGGCGCCATACTATCTTGTCGTGTCTTCTGAGTCTGCCGATGGATGATGACCCTTTACACGTTAATGAGCCGTAGTTGGGTCTCTCTATTCTGTTAAAGGAAGACTTCGGTATCTCAAGCATGCTGCTAGGTATTCGGTTCGCAGCGCCCCCTTGATGAATATTTCTCGATGGGATGGACCAGGTTCTTGCAGCTCGGGTTTTACAGTGGCTATACTTATGCATGTCTAAACTGTTTGAGGCGAATGATTGGTCCTGACCGCCACTCAAACGTCGTAGTCTAAAAGACGATGACATCCTAGGTACCATGTATGGACATACGGGTACCATAGGAAGGCAGAATAAATCCCTAAGATATAAGCCGCAAACATAAAAGCGGTTGTTGTTCGTATATATACCGCATAATCTTCCTGTACCTTTCTTTTCTCTCTATAAGGAGACATCTCCTTCCGGTATTCCAAGCCTTTTCCCCTTTTCCTGAAGAGAAAATATATAATGTCAACCTCAGACTCTATTCCACCAGCTGTGGTGGTGGGCATTGTCATCGGTGTACCATCTCTCTTCGCCGCCTTCGCTTCCCTGTGGTTTACCTACCTCGGCTCGATCCATAAACGACCGCGAGATACACCAGATCCCAGTCCGACTTTCCCGCCACGGACTGAAGATATCGAACCACAAGACCGGGCGTACCCCGAGGTACCTAGGCTCGATACTCCGTCCCCTGCGCCGGCTGATGCGAACGTCGCCGAGTCGATGGTCTGATACAGCTGTACGTATCCATTGCATACCCATGTACTTCGGGAAGGTTCATTTTGAGCAAGAGAGCTGTCTGACATGACGCAGAGATCATCGGTCCAGAGCTACTATTCAACGCTTGGTACACCTGGAATAGCAGCTTGTGGACGATCAATCAAGTTGAGGTCTGGCTTCACAACGGCTCATGTTTGAGCGCTATTTTGATTCGGGGTTATTTGTTGTACATCGAGTTCCATTTATACAAAATAAGATGGAAAGGATTCATATACTGTAGTTGCAATGAGTTTGGGAAAGAAAGAGAAAGGCGTATCAAGATGGGTATGAGTCCATGGCTAGGACTCATGGGCGCGGGTGGATTCGACTGGGCGATGGGCATCGGGCATGGGCATGAGCATGGGCGCTTTGATTGTGTGCTTCCTACTTTGATACAGTTCACTTCACCTTCCACCTCGACCTTCACCTCACCCTTCACCCCTTCACCTCACCCCTTTCCACCTTTCTTCCACTGCACCTTTCGCGAGCATACGGACAGCGACATACACAAATTATACACAAAACGGGTCCTTGATTTCTATCACTAACAAGGCTTATCGGTTCTCAGAAGATATAGACAAAAATATGAAATCCAATGCTCGGGCCCCACTTACAGAAGGCTGAAAGCTCATACACCATGGGCTATATCATTCGAGATCATATTATACGTACCTTGTCATACTATAATATTGCTTATGTTGTACCGGAGCATATTTACCTTGGTATGGTATGCTATCATTCATATTGTGCCACAGTGTATATAGCACTTACGTCAAACAGGTTCACTACCGTATACTCTTTACCTTAGTGGGACATACGATCATCTCCTGCTTCTCCCCGGACCCTCTTTTTTGACTGCATCATTAGACACCGACACTGTCTCTAAAGCATTAGCATTACCGAAATTTACGAATCACAGAGTCACGAGACCCCGAGTAGATTATTTGATTATTTTCAATTATCCATGCCTTGACTACCCCCTATACAGGTAGACATCTCTATCTCCCTCCCTTCTATACCCTGAATGCAAGCCCTCATCACTTTTCGGCACCCTAAGCCTGTGCGCCTGCCAAAACTCCCTTGCGCCTGTACAGGAAAGTAAACGCAGAAAATGGAGACCAGACGATCTAAGAAAACCAAACAAGGAAAAATATGACTCTCCCCCTTCCAAAAACACGCCTTATCCTTTCCTTGCCCGGTCAGCTCGCCGGACCTATATACTGCTTGCTCACTTGGGGTATCATAAGGTTTATATAATGTGCAAATGCATCGACCATTTCACTCCATCGCTGATGTTGATGTTTTTGGATTTTCCTTCTTCGCTCCCCTGTTCTCATCTCTCGCGGCCCCGGACGTCTCTTATACCGGGGTCAGAAACTGCTCGTTGACAATCTGCAGCGTGTCGGCCTCGGCATCATCCTCGGGGATCGAGGGCTCCAGCACTGGACCTTTGCCCTTGCCCTTGTCGCGCTCGTGCTTGAGCTGGTGGCGCCGGAGCTGGTCGATGCGGATGAACGACTTGGTGCATACTGTGCACTTAAACTTGTAATTGGCCGTGTGTATCTTGCGGTGCTTCGACAGGTTCGAGGACTCGCAGAAGGACTTGCCGCAGAACTCGCACGTCAGAGGCTTCTCACCCGTGTGGGTACGCTTATGCATAGCTAATATTAATGTTAGGAAAGGGCACCTTGAAAGATTCACATCTGGAATAATAGTCAACTTACTAAGCGCGCTCTTCTGCTTGAAGGCTTTATCGCAGCCGGGATAGTCGCACTTGTACGGCTTCTCTCCAGTGTGGATGCGGACGTGTTGGTCCAGTGCCTGCTGCGCCGAGAAGCTCTCTTGGCAGACTTCACACTTGTAGGGTTTGACTTTAAATAGTGTGAGTATATGCCACCATCAGACGAATGTGTCAATATCAACTTACATGAAGTGTGCGTGGAAATATGCCGCCGCAGCTTGTTCCGCGACGCAAACACTTGATCATCCTTGCGCGAGCATCCCTCCCACAAGCAGAGATATTTCGTCTTGCTCGACATTTGTCCCACGTGGTCCTTGGCGAGGTGGTTGTGCAGCTCCTCGGTACAGGTAAAGATCTGGCCGCAAGAGTGTGCATGCACGTCGCCCTTAGCCTTGACGAGCCATCGACATACGTGCTGTCCAGAAGTGTCCATAGTGGTAGGCAGAGAGAGGCTGGGCCTATGTGAAATGGGGCTTGTATTTGCCGTGTCGGCAGTCAGAGCCGGGGTTTCCACAGTCGGCGTCACATCAACATCTCCGTGACAGAATGCGTGGCTGTCGAAGCCGCCGAGGTAGACTCGCTGATGGTCGGGGGCCGCCGGATCCTTAAGATGGCGCAGTGTTATGGCGACATCATGTTCCGTGTTGGTGTGGTTACAGTTTGGGTCGTGAGGCAACAAGCCATGGCCCGAGTGCTGATGGAAGTTCCAGTCGGTGTTCAAGTCGGGCCAGACGTAGTCGAATGGTCCCGCCGACGGGGGACTGGTGAGACACTGAGTGCTGTTGCACGTGTCGCCTAGGTCGGCACAATCCGCATCGTGACAGACGGCATCTTCGCAGCTCGGATCTGTACAACATTCCTCGGAGCAGCTCCCAGATCCACAGTCTGCAGAAGCACAGTCATTGGGTATGCTGCACTGTGTCATGTTACAAATGCCCTGAGCATCAAAGTTCGTCGAGAACTGTTGGTGGCCATTGTTCGGCGGATGTTGTGAGAACCTATTGCCGTGGAAGGTGGGATATCGAAACTCGCTCTCGACGGGAAAGTAGACCTGCGCCTGCTCAAAGTCGTGCGTGGTGGGTGGGAAGAGGGGGGCTTCAGTCATGTAAGGAAGAGAGCAGTTGGCGTTGGTAAACCGAGGACGAGCATGTGGTGCTGGCGGGAATGTTCCTCGGGGGAGGCCTTGAGAGTTGTAGCTGCCAGGACACTGATCGACACACGAGTCATCGTGAGAAGTGTGAGACACCTGAAGAGTCGAAGGTTCCACGGTATCAAAGGAGAAACCGTTCAAGAAGTCACCCCCAAAGGCGGCGGCATCATGGCAGGTGGAATCATGGCTATGGCTTCCAGTGCCTGGATGAACGAATTTATCCGCCGAGTTGGGAGAGGCCAGGCCCGGATAGCCAAAGACTTGGTGGTCATCATGATCGACCGGGGCGTCCATATTTTATAGCAGGACCCGAGAATTCACCTTGAGGGAACAGCAAGCATGACAAGGCGGCAGTTGTGTCTCGGGTTGTTCCAGAGTCCAGTCCCACGGGCCTTCTTGAGAGAGAGGAAACAGACCAGACGGGCGGCGCAAGTCTATCCGACTTGTTGAACCGAGGAGGAACGGAGCTGAGCTGAGCTGGCTGCACGAATGCTGAGCTGGCCCGAGCACCAGTTATGTGTCTGACAGGGCACAAGAGTGGCAGAGAAAGTCCCAGGGGAAAGGAGCTGGGCAGATGGCCAAACAGGTTGCGGGAATACAAAGTTTATCAGCCGCCGGGCCACAAGAAAAGGACCGGGCAGGTTATTCGTGAGTGACGTGCGGCGGATTTGCAAAAAGGCAAGACAAGGCAGGTCGGAACCCACAAGGCAGAAGAACCCTGATATCGACCGACCGGGCTTGATCTTTGGGAGATTCGGCAAGAGGGGCGAAAGAGTCTCGTCGAGCCGACTCACACGATTAGCAGGCTAGTCGTGTAGAGGCAGGCGATGATGGGCAATGGCAAGAGAGTGCGTGTGTGCGTGCGTGCGTGCGTGCATGTGTTTGCCAGAGAGAGATAGAGGGGTTCCCGCAAAACAATCCAGGAGCCTTGGACTGAAGGGTTCTCTTTTTTCCTTCTCGACTCAAAGTGGTGCCGAGGAAGCTGAGCAGGCTATCGGTTCAGAGTTGCAAGCAGCAGCAATAGCAAGAAAGTCACGGCGTTGCGTTGCGTTGCGCAGTGTGTTGCTTTGCTTTGCTTTGCTTTGCAGCCCAGCGCGGGCGGTCCAGTATTGGCACGTTTTCGAGTGTCGCCGGATTCTGAGAACCTTGATGGCCACCTAGATCGACCCGACCAGCATCACCGAACCAGAAAATAACAGACTCGACCCCCCAATCGGGTTCGTCTTGTCTGTCTTGCCTTGGCGCAAAACGTCGGTCCCTTTCTTTCCTGCAATTTGATGCTCGCTCGCGTTCAACTTGTGCTCCTGTTCCTTCTCTCCTTTGGTCTTCGCATCAATTCTGCCAGTAAAAGGGCCGGCTTTTTTCTGTATTCTGCCCGAGTCAACGCTCGCTGCGGGATCGTCTAGAAAACAGGACCCCCAGTGACGAAACCGCGTTGGATATTGCGGCTCAATCAGTGGTCCGGTTGCTGCTTGTTCCTCTAGACGCTGCAGATGACCCGCGCGCTAGGACGGTGGATGTTCAGAAAGTGGCCATCAAGGTGTTTGGATTCGCCGTTTTTGGAAAGAATATGGGTGACCTAGGGAGACCGGGGGGAGTGAGACCGGACAGTGGACAATGGAGGGGCCGCCGGTGCTTGGCTGCCGTCTATTTCCGTCGCAGCTGGCGACCAGCTGTCATGTATATCTCCCTCCTGCTTTTACCTCCAGTATGGTAAAGGTGGGCTGGTAAGACGTGCGTCTGATTTGCTATCACAAGTTTGAGGCTTGCTCTAACTTTTTTTTCTCTTTTCTCCCGAGGTAGCTCCTTGCAACACAAATAGTAGTCAATCTTGGGCCAGAAATCTTTTCCTTCCAACCATCTCTCCGGTCGCCTTCCGTCTTCTTCCCTTATAAATCTTTTCCGTCGACTCCATAGTATAGTAGCCCGTGCGGTTGGTGCGGTCTTGAGCCATGGCTTGCACATGATCTCAGCTATTGCTCTGCACGATTCATACTTGTCTTGAATGCAAGCATAGCCCTCTTCTGGCTTCTTCTAGTCAATATACTGGAATAATGTCGATTCTTTCCCCGGGAATGGATTGCACTCATAACCGAAACCTGTCTCTGCTCAGGTCTCACTCAATCAACGTCTAGACCTGCCTGACAAAGGCCCAGGGCTTGGTGGCGCACTGCTTGACAGCCTGTCGGGTCGAACGATCCGGGGCAGTAAGCCGTGAGTGCCGTTTCGGAGAAGGCGACAGTTCGCAACATCCAGGCTGAAGCATGGAAAAATCAACTAGAAAACAATGTCCAGTCTGCCAATGATCTGACATGATCTCGGATTTCTCTTTTGTCCGATTGACGTTCTTGATGCTAACATGGTCAAGAAGTTGCTACCAGTGTAGTTTCAGACATCTACAGCATCCGATCTCTCGCTCTCCAGTTAATTATCAGAGTTCTACAGACCCCAGGACGTCATCAAGCCAAACTTTTATGTACGAACACGCGATCTGTATTTACGATTCTAGTCTTGTCGTTGTATTTCTTCGGCTTTTCTCAGATTCCCAAAATTCAAGACACCGTACAGCTTGGCCTCTTCTCTTCCAACGCAATTTCAGCCCGTGCCATTCATGATTATGTCCCTCCACAAATCACTCTTCCAAATCTCACTGAGCAGAGGCAATTCTAATGATCCACCCGTCCCTTTCAAAACGCCAGTCTCTCCGCGTTGGAAGGAATGGTATAATGCGCCTGTAAACTCCCTTTCTACTCCGTTTCGTCCAATGCTCGTCCCCCAGTCGTCTCAATAATACAAAGTGAACGAAGATGCGTATTATATGTTGTGTCGTATCGGATCAGTCGGGCGATCAGTGTTGCGTCGTGAATGCGGTTGGGCTGCCCTGACGAAACCTCGGCACCATCCTAGCCATGATAGGCGGAGCAGACATTGGCGAATTCTGTCGACTGTCGCGGAGCGCGAGAACCCTGGCCGCCTCAGCCCGTCTGACCTCGAACTTTTTGCTGCGATCCAGCTCGCTTGCCATGTTTGCCATTCTATGCTGCCATTCGCGAGTCGCCTCTTCCTTGGTCCGGTCGTGTAGTAGAGTCTTCTCGGCTCGAAACCACGTGCCATCGAGCTTACGTGCTGTGATGTCAGGCATGCACACCGGAACTTCGCCCTCGGGTCGTGAGCCAGCTGAACCACTCCAGAAGCACTCAAACGTGAGTTTGGCTTGGTTGTTGACGTTGTCAAGCCCCCAAAAGACGATCGTGTCTCCATTGTACACCTTCACCCAGTCCCTATTTGGAGACCTGGGGTTCTTTGGCTCGTATGACAACAAGGGCACGTTGTTTATGCGTAGTCCATTGGTGGCCTTGGTCGATATGTAAAATGCGTACATATCGGGTTCTGGCGAGCCGCGGGCACTGCTGACAGAGCGCCCACGGTCCCACGGCCTAAAGCCATCTGATGACCCAGTATAGCCATCTCTCCAAAGCATAAGTCTGAAAGCGTACTTCGGAACCTTGCTCTCCTCTCTGCTAGGATAGACCATAGTGTTTTCAGACGCCCTTCCCCAGGAAGCAACAGGATCTGTGATGGGAAGACTGATTCCGGCGAGAAGGGACCCGGGGGATGACGTAAATCTAGCCACCACAGTTTTGGAGGGCGATGTAACAAGCAACGGAGGAGGGATTTGACTGTCCGGCGGCAGCGTATCTGGTAGAGAAGGTGGCCCTTCCGCCTGGGACTCTGGCGGAGGAGCAGTCGGGGGCAAGTCCCACTCCTTGCTATGGCTCAGAAGCGGATCGTCGTGGCGTAGAGAGGGTCGGCGGGAGTCGTGCGCAAGTGTATCTGTTTCCGAGTGGTTCGCCGTTGGTGAGAACCACTGCATTGCGACATCCCAAAGCGGGGTCTTCCCAGCACCGAACTCCTCATGACGTGCCGCGGCGGCAGACTTGAACGCGCTGTACTGCGAATGTGTCATTTCTGGATAATTGAGATGCCACGTTTGTTTATCTGCCGCATCCCAAAATGTCCGTTTGTCTATGGGGAAGTCGATCTGGCGACTAGACTCGCTCCTGACAGCCGGTGGGACTTTTGCAAGAAGTGTGTATTCATCTTCTTCGTCATCGCCCGAGAAGCTGTCGCCGCCAGACTTCAGCCTCTTGAAAGATGGCTTTATGTTTGATGTCATGCCATCAAACTCATCGCTATTGTCGTAAGCAGGCTTGCGCTTGCTTGTATTGAGGTCGCTCATCTCAGACTTGAGACCTGGCGTTGTGCGTGCTAACGATTTCATGTTGAGGTTCTCCAAAATTGCGGAGTCGCCCCCGAGACTTTGTGAGCCAATACCCTGGTTGATACTGTATGCACTTTCGTCCACGGTAGAATTGCTCGACAGGATAAGGCGGTAAGTATTTTGCGACTTTTGCTTCTGCCGTGGCGTCGACAAATCTTCGGACTCGAAGCTGTCATGGATTTCCTCTAGGATTTCCGTCTCAAAGCTATCGGCAGGCAGGGAAACATTGAGCTGGGATTCCGCAATGGCACCTGAGCTCCCCACGGCCGAATTGTTGACTTCACCCCAGAGGCGTTCTTCTTGCGGCTCGCCAAAGGTGTAGTTCTCCTTATCCTCACTGAGTCCCATGTCGGAAATGTTGGGCTCGGGTTCAAGGAGCGCACTCAATCCGGCATCACCAAAGGATTCATGGTGCATCCGCTCCCTGTCATACAGGCTGAGCTGGGATGCGCCTTGCTCCAATCCGTCGTCTGAGATCTCGTCAGCCGACTCGGCATCGGAAATTGCCAGCCATGGATGCTCGGTCAATTCTGCGATGGTCGCTCGAGTTTCTGGTCGTCTGTCGATCATTCGTTGAAGAAAGTGAATACCATTATCGGAAGTGCCTTGCTCTATCAGTGGCGCCACGTCTAAAGGCTGTGTCATAATGTGATGAAGAAGCTCGGTGTAGCTCGTTCCATTTTTCACCGGAAATGGAGGCAGTCCCGTCAGAGCATAAAACACCACACCGCCGAGGGACCAGACGTCGACTGCGTGATCGTAGCGCTCCCGGTTGACAGGTCTCTTATCCCTGTGGCGAACTCTGCGGCCCAGCTCGTCATATGTTCCATACTCCGAATACACCTCGGGGGCGCAATACAATAGTGTGCCGCAGAAGGTTTTGAGAAATGTCTGCTCGGTATCAATCATTTTCGAGAGCCCAAAATCCGTAAGCTTGACGACGAATGGATCTTGAGATGCAATCAAAATGTTGTCCGGCTTGACGTCACGGTGTGTGATCTTGTTGTCGTGAAGATAACCCAAAGCATCGACCAATTGCCGTGTCATGATCTTGACATATTTCTCCGTGATGGTGCCGCCATCCAGAACGAGCTTGCCCAAGTCGCCATGGGGAACGTACTCCATGATGATGATAAACTGATGCAAGTCCCAATCAAAATGTTCAATGTATTGCACAATGTTTTCCTGTTCTTGTCAGTAACCGAAAGCCATTACATGGCCAAGCTGTTCCCACTTACATGAGATACTTTCTGCATGATTTTCATTTCATTCTCGACCTTCTGGTCCAGCACGCCGTTTTTCATAAACTTGCGCTTGTCTAGTTCCTTTGCAGCGTACGGGTTTCCAGTAAATTTGCTCGTGACCTTGTAGACTGTTGCAAATGCGCCTTTGCCAATCACTGTCACGCGGTTGTACTTCTCGCCACCACGAAATTCGCGAGGGTGGTGATAATCAACAGCATCGGTTGCAGGCTGGGTTACTGAGCCGTTTCGTCCAGTTCTCTCATTTCGAATAGGCGGAGGAAATAGGTTGACCTGTGGCTGCTTAGTAACACGCACTCTGAGACAAGACATTGACTTACAGGTCCATTAGGCCCGGGCCCGATAGTTCGATCCAAGTCAAATTCTACACCCTGTTTTTGGAAGTAGGCCTGGAGATTTTTCAAGTACCGAGCTTCGAGAGCACCTTCGCGATGGGGCATTCGGACCATAAACTCCATATCGTGGGCGTTCTCATGCATGAGGATCTTTATGTTGGTGCCACTCTCCAGCGTCCTCTTTGTCTGGTTCGGCTGACCATCCCGCCCGTCTCTCTTCTTTTTCAGCATGACGTCGTCCACAATGGTTCCATTGGTCGAGGTGTCCTCCAGCATGAGGACGCCATGCGTGTTGATAAAAATGCGAAAGTGTATGTTGCTCAGTCGCCGAAACGGATCGTTGTGAAAGCAAATGTCGCAGCGCGCGTCGTTACGACCAAAAGTAAAGCCCAGAGAAGGAGACTTGACACCGGCAGACAGCCTTAGCACAATAGCGTAGTTGCCTATTCCTGGGGCGCGGCCAAACTCGCGAGGGTCGTCCTCGCGACGCGGGTCGGTCTTGATAGCGTCGGCGGCATACCTGCCAGCAACGAATTGGCTGAATATGTCGGCAAGGCCCTCGACTTCTCGGCTGGCGTTCTCGGTGCGCGGGTAGAGCATGCAAACAATATCGGCAATGTCTTCGTTGGAAAAGCCCGAGTTCTGCTGGCCGAGTCGCCGAGGGTCGAGCGCATTCTGCGTTGCTACAAAGCCGTGCAAGTTAGAACCGACTTCCAAGCAAGGGCACAAGTCGGGAAAGAGCGCGCAGCATACCTGGTTGTGTCGCTTCATCTTGCGAAGCCATCGGGGCAGAAAGCGCAGCCCTTTTGGGCACTGCGCGGTCGTCGGGGCACTTTTGTTCAGCAAAGGCCGTGTGCAAGCCAAAGCAAATAGGCGGCGATAGGTACCGGTTGGGGAGGGAATATCCTTCCAGCAACCGGTAGGCTCAATATTTCAGACAATATTTGCAAAGATCAGGCTCTTGTCCTCGATTGAGGCCATCTGAGGAGTGCGATTGAGAGCAGGCAAATGTTGGATGGTAACGAAGGGCGATCTTCTTTTGGTGGGGTTTCTTTTCGCGCGTCGGTTGCTATGGTTGCAGCTTCCGTTAGGCAGAGTCCCGGTAGCACCAGGAAATAGCAGTGATCTGTAGCTGTGCAGCGCAGCACGGCAGTTTTCCAAAGGATCTAGGTAATCTCGACAGAGCAACAACGTCTAAAATGAGAAACTCTAGAGATGAAAGAAGAGACCACAGTAGGAAAATTGCGACATGCTGCAAAGTAAAAAGTTGTGCCAAACAGAAGAAGCAAGTGCAGTCCAGGTATCTAGGTAGGCTAGGAAACTGCAATGCACGCAGGGAGGAAGGGACGAACGAAATGCGTAGTGACCAAAGTCAGGTGAGCATGGTTGGGCGGCAGGAAGAGAGAGAAAAGTAATAACATAAAATAGACTTGACGTGAGCCGCCAAACAGGCATCACAGGGGACCTGAATTGTTTTGTTCCCCCAAGCCCAGCCAGCCAGATTTGGGCGCGAGGCAGCCAAGGTACATGGACTTTAGCAGAGACGGGATGCACACTGCAAGGTCTTGTGCTTGCGTTGCGTCTGTGAATCTGTACTCTGACGTGTTGGAGGGGAGCCCAAGGGTGGTGAAGTGTGACCCACGATTGGTCAAGTGCCTCCAAGGTCGGCTGTTCAGCGAGCCTCTACGCCGATATGGCTAGGCAGATCTTGGTATAGTTTCAGGGCGACCACAACTCTCTGCAACTGCCCCCCTGTCGTGCACCCATATCGAGGCAGGCTCTCGCTCTTTGGGGGGCAAAAACTCTGGAGTCTTTGGGTGCTCTGGCTGGAAGTCTGGGGAAGAGGAGGCTCCTCCTCTTCTTTTTAAGGTTAGGAGCCACAAGCCGCAGCACTGCACAAACATCGTGTCCCACGTATTACTATGTGACACGAGTATACTAAAGTCAGTCAGCCAGTCCCTGCGACATGCAATCATGGCACAACCTGGATCCCTCTTCTTCAATAACACAATAGGAGATAGCTAGGATAGTAAATACACTTTCTGTCAGTGTCACTCCTTCCAAACCGATTGATCCTTGCGCAAATTTTCATGTTTGCAAGCGACGTCGAGGAAAAAGCAATTATACTCCTCCACCGCGGTACTTGTCCGCCTATAGGATGTGAGCCCCTCCGGAATCAATCATGATGATAACCAGTGTAACCCTTGTCCACTGATGCACGCCCATGATAGTCTCGTCTGAAAAGAAACCAGGATTGCGGAGTGGAAGATAAAACTTGATCATGATAATGCAAAGCAGATGAGATCTCGGAAAGATGGGAGGACCTTCACTATAATGACAAATCTCGATGCTTCTGGCAGACGGCAAATCATGGCAAAATGCCAATTTGACGTGTTTCACGAGGATGGAAGGGCAAGTGCTGAAAAGACATTAATTTCAAGTGGAAGACTTGCCATGCTATATGCATCTATGCAAAAACGTGCTTGCTATGCAACGGCGCCAATGTACATTTTTTTACTCCTTTTTTTGTGTCCGGTGCGGTATGTGCCAATTGACTCAAGTTGGCCAAGCAAAAAAGTATGAACTTGCCCCTGAAGTATTATTCTTCGTCCTGGTCCTGATCGCCATCCATATGTTCGCTTTTTTTGTTGTGCTATATGCAAAAAGAACTTTGTCGTTGGGTCGTGTCCAAATCATTACTTTCCCAGCTTAGAAAAAGCTCTTCTTCTTCTTGGGCTTGCTGTCCATGTCCTTGAGGATGTCGTCAAATGTGCTGCCGCCATTGGTCGAATCCTGGCGAGAGCTCGTTCCCGAGTCGGGGCTGGCAAAGCCGGGCGAGCCCATGGCCATGGCGTGCATGTTGCTCGAGGATCTGCTTCTTCCCATCATGACACTGGTAGGTCGGGGACCAATGGATCCTTCGCGGCCAGTGAAGACACGAGAAGTGCGTACACTTGCTCGTCGCTGGTCGCCGGGCATCGCCACTGGCTCGAGGCCAAGGGCCACACTAGATCGGTAGCCAGGTCTGCCTGGAGCAGCCAAACCTGCACCAGGAGAGGAATTTCTTTGCCGCAATGCCAGCCCTGGGGCTGAACCGGTCGGCGACTCGCTGCGTTCGATCATGGACCTCGGGCTGCTCAGAGGATCATTGTCCTCAAAGACAGAGTGAGGCGCCTCTAGGGGAGGGAGATCTTGATAAGCGTCGGGCTCAGCCACATAGCCACCGCCAACATTTGCTTCCCACTGCTTGGCGGCAACCCAGCAGTGACTCCTGTGGTAGATACCCTCGATTGAGAACTCTATCGTGTCTTCGCTGAGTTCCACGTAGCCAGCGCCACCTGAAACTTCGTACCACCTCTTGCGGGGTTCCGCTGCGTCTCCCAACCACGGCGGCTGGCCCTTGGGAGGCTGGCACAGGAAGTACTCGACTCCTTCGGTGAACTTGAGACCGGGGGCGTCGACAACCAGCATGGGCAGGGACTGGATGACAACATAGAGGAAGAGGAAGTATCCAATTCTCTGATCCGCGATTTCGCTGATGGGCTTGCCCTTGGCCTCCTTCTCCTCAAAATCTTTGAAGTGTTCGAGGAATGGAAGCTTCAGTCTCAGAGTCTCAAAGTCGTACGACTTGCTGAGGATCAGCAAGAACTCGTGTGGCTGGTAATTGCTGTCCAGTCTCTTCTGCTCCTTGGCGGGAAGCTCATAGTAATTCTCCTTGACGGACTTGAAATCGGGCAATCTCGGTGTGTCGTACGGAATGGGCGGCAAAACCGGTGGCGACGACATATCGAATTCGGTCAAGATGCGGCGCAAAGCCGACATCGGGTCGTTCTCGTCCTCCTCCATCTTGTCCGAGTCCATGGACCGAGGTGTCAGGGAGTTTCGATCGACGATCAGATCGTAGAGGGCGCACAAGTCGGAGTAGAGGATCTTCAGGACTTGCCGGTTCAGTCCACTCTCGGTAAATGGGTTCTTCTTGTTACGGGCTTTTGGCGGCCAGCTGCCGAAGCTGTTTTTGTAGTAGCCCAGTACAAATGAGCGCATGCGTCCAAAGGATGACTTCCACCGACCGAACTTGACATTCTTGTATTGCGTTGTCGAGTTGGCGAGTCCGGAAAAGAGGGCCGGGAATTCAAAGTTCTCCAGTCTGTTGTTGATGTTGTTTTGGCGGTTGAGGAGCTCAAAGTGTCCTCTGTCCAGCCTCTGCCGCGTGTGGTCCGACAGCTGCTCCCACAGAGGCGATTTCATTTCGCGCAGAGCTTGGTACTTGCCCACGGCGTGCGAGAAAGCCTCGTTGTACAGCTCCCAGGATTTCATGCGCTCACCGAGTAACAGGGCTTCGAGTGTCTTTTCCCGAGAGTGCCGGACATCTGCAATCGCCATACTTTCCATGAAGAAACCAAAGCTCATGTCGACCGAATCGCCAAACGTGGTTCCGTCCACACTGGTAAAGTCGTACTATAGGAATGTGTTAGTCTGCGACAGGTGCATACCTCGAGACGATCTGTTTTGTAGCCACTTTGAAGACACTCTCGATAGAATAATGCTGCTTACCTCTGCGAAATGACCTGCCACGCGCATCAGAACTTGAAAGATGTTCGGCTGCGACTTGTTGCCAACCAAGGGCTGGCCCGTCAAGAGGGCAAACATGTTACGCAAAGAGATGAGACGGTCGAGATCTGGCTGTGGGCCGTTGCCAGGCTGGAGCTGTCCATCCAGAATGGTTGACAGATACAACTTGGCCTCTCCGTTCGTCTCGCTCAGCGGCGGGGACGGTGGCGTGTCGGCGTACCGCTCTGCATCGTTCGCAGTCAGGCTGTTGCGCCCTGTGAAACTTTGCGCGCGGGGTCGTCCGCCGCTGTCAGACGACGAGAGAACCTCGGCCTCGATCAGCTCCTGGAAAAAGAGCGAATAGTCCGTCACAAAGGCCATAACCTTGAACGAGGGGCCCTTTCCGCTGGATTTCGGATGGAGGTAGACCAAGACATTGCCGCTTTCGTTCCACAGCTCGGGCACATGTTCTCCCTTCTCGAGGAAGGAGGTATTGTAGTCTGCCTTGTTCGGGCCCAGAGTCCAAGCACCTCCCGAGGAGCCCCGTATATCTTGCGAGTTGGAGCGAGACCTGCCGCCTCCGAACCAGGACTTCCGAAGACGTCCACGCTTCTCCATGTCGCGAGTTGGGCTTTGGCTGCCATTGCTGGAGGTCGGCCGTGAGTCGAGCGATGCGGCGGCGGAGACTTGTCTGTTGCTAGCTCCGGGTTCCAATTTAGTGCTCGAGGGCTGAGCCGAGGCACTCCTTCCTCGTGGCTCTTTTGGAGGGGAGAGTGCCCTAGAGGCGAGGTTATTTTGCTTAGGGGGAGAATTTTGGCCATCGTGGAGAGAGCTGCTCCGTCGCCTCGTTTTTTGGAGTTTCGGAGACGGCTGCGTCTCTGTGAAGTTGAAACCCGGGTCGCTGGGAGTGATTGGCAGCTCGGGAGTCTTTGGTGGCAGAGGAGGAGCCGGTGAATTCGGCAGAGGCGGTGGTGCCTGCGTCGGCTTCTTGAGCCTGGCCATCTCTGCAACGTCGAGGGAAGATTGACTCTTGTGGCCCGCCTTGCCGTATGAGTCGAGCGCGAGCTTATCGGTGCTGGGGGAGTCAAAACGACTTTTAAGTTGGGCCTCCCAGTCGGCAAGGGTCGACGTCGACTTTTCTTTTTGTTTCGAGGGCGGCTGCGACTTTCGCAGCGTGTTTGAAGAAGAATCTGAAAAGGAAGGACTGATCAGCGACGGGAAGAAGGCAGACAAGCGATTCAGCTTGGATTTCTTCCTGAGGACTTCCGGCCGAGGAGCAGCGAGCACTGGCCCTGCGCTGGCCATTCGAGGTTTGCTGCTACTATTGCTGGTACTAGTGGTTTCGGTTTTGGCAGGCGCTTGTTGACTGGCACCGGCAGGACTGGCACCGTCTGACTCTGGCTGCTGGGCTGGAGTTTCCGACGGACTGGATGCTAAATCTGCGGGCGGGACGGCTGGTTGCTTTTGGTTCTGCTGGTGCTGGTGGTGCTGCGAGTCCTCATTGGCGCCAGGGCTGCTCTCGGTTACCGAGCTGGGAGAGTCGTTTCGGTCGGTATGGTTGGTGGTGTTTACAGAGGTCGACGACGAGGAGGAAACAGAGGCAGAAATAATAGAACTACGGCCGCTGCCGGCACGCTTTGCAGACTTACTTGAAGACATGTTGGGCGCTGCTGTCTTGCAAAGTGATGGTATCCCTGACCTGGGATTTCCTGCACCAAGCAATGGACAGAGTCCGAGAGTTAAAGGGCTTGCGCAAGCCTCCTGCTCAGTGCTCAACCACGAGCCTGTGGGCGTGGATGGGTGATCCTGGGACCCGAGCACCGTTCGACCGTCTCCACAAAGACGGCTTCGTGCTTCTACTTTTTACGGACCTTCTGGCGGACGCTTGTGTACGCGCAAGCATCAAAGATTGGCTGTGGAGAGGGCAGGACAAGAGCTAGTAGACGAAGAGATCTCGGGTTTGGCGGCAGCGGGTGGGCGACTGGAGACGAGCTTAACGAATAGGAGAACAACGGTTGAGACAGTGCTGAAATCTGTCTGTCTCGAGCAAGCAAGCAAGCTGGGGTAGGTACGAGGGTTCTGCTGTTCTAGCACGTAGCAGCAGTGGTAGTAGTAGCAGCAATGAGAATAATAATGTAAAAGTAATGTAAACTGCCTCCCGGGGTTTATATGGCAGTTAGACGTCTAGTATAAAATCAAGGTGGGAGCAGCGCCAGGCCGGGTTTCAGCAACGGGTGGCTTGCAAGGAACGTTTTGTCAGGTTTTCTAGAAACGGCACAGCACATGAGCTCTCTGTCTTCGGCCACTGCAACGGTACGGGGAACGGGGTCTCGTACATGCAGCAAGCAGCCAAGCACACAACCACTGGTTGACTGCAGACTGGTACCTTGGTGCTGCAACTCAGCGACCCCCCTCAAAGCCCCTGGCACCTGCTGCTATGTACCATTATGCAAAGCCGGGCTAAGATGCTATAGATGTGGGTGCGGTGCATTGCATTCTACGCCGTTGCCGGGAGTCTGTAGTGCAGCTCGTCGCGATTCGCCGAAGGCTTGTTATTTGGAACAGTCGTCCTGTGCTGGGGAGTGTTACATGCTACGGAATATAGCACATCGCCGTGCTTCCAGATCTTTTTTTTCCTTCTTCCTGGTTCCCGGCGTGACGAACGCGCCCTCAAAACGTCGTCGCACACGCAATACGACCAGAGCGTATAGGTATGCGTTGTACTTACGCGTGCAGGACCAAGGAATCCAAGAAGACGAGTCCTCCCTCCCTCAGCCACTTGCGGTGCGAGATCAATGGCCTGACTGCAGCCCGAGTGCGTCATTCTCTCACTGTCCTTCTCCAAGGACTTACAGGGGGCTGCGGAGAAGTGGAAGGGCCAGAGGAGAGAACAATTCCCGGGGAACTGGGCCAAGGCCTGTTTAGGCATATTGCTCCAATGCGAGCCGCTGCTTCGCTCCCGACCCTTGTCGTCTCAGGCCGATCAGCGAAGATCGCATCATCCAGGAGGGAAATTATGTATCTACGTACTATTATTACTGTGTAAGAAGTTTTTCTCTTTTCCTTCATTCTCTGGTTCTTCTTACCACATACATGGCAATATACGCCGTCATCTCGCGCTCATCTGTAGAAATTGCGCCTTTGCTCCCAGGGCGGCACTGGCGCCTGGAAGAAAACCGTCCCGCCTGTGCCCAGGGCAACTATTCGAGAATTATCATTACAACACGAAATGCAGGAAAAGCTTGTGCCTGAGGGCAAACCACCCAGCTGAGCGACTAACGTGGCGTTAAGGGTCTCTCGAGGGGCTGCAGGGGCTATTATTAGCTCTCTCTATGTCGCTCATCGCCACGTCGGGCATAGCGGGCAGCGCGAACGCTGGAAGGAGGGAGGGGGAAAAAAAAAAGAGAAAAAACTTCACCACGAGCTATTGTGCTGCAAGCGAGTCGTTTTGTGCTCAGCACGTGGTGCAAACCATTCGTGATTTTTTAAAGTCTTGAGACCATGTCTTTTAGTGTCAACCGTCCAAAGTCTTGTTTGCCCCTTTCCGATTCCATTCCGTCCGTTTTGACTATGGGGACCAGTTTTATAATCCATTGTTCTTGATCCAGTACACCGTACGGAGTACAAACCAAAGTTGGCTGTTCTTCATACGAATACCTCTCTTTGCCAGACTACACAGTACACCAAGTGCTGACTGATCGATCGATGTCTGCTTTGCGAAGCAGGCATCTAACCACGAATCCAATACACCCTCTCTTTCCACCGTTACTGCCTGAGAGATCATGATAAGCCAGCCAAATGAGGTGATCCACGAGATGATCAGCCTAGCACGGAGTTCTCCCGCCCACGAGCGAACCCCGCTGGGCCAGCTGCAAGTCAGCACGCAGTGCAGCGCAGCGCAGTGCACGTCCTGTACACACTGCAATCCACACAGGGTCGGTCATATTTCCTAGCGCTGACTGTCTGGGTGTCTCGGGACCACCCTCCCCAAGACGAACTCATCGCTTCCGCCCGGGAACTTTTCTCGAACGCCTACCTACGTAAATCATCAAATTACAGTATGACCCTTATGGACGACGTGGAAGAAGCTACCCAATCGACGGTTCGGGGATGTTGGTTACCGCAAAGTCGGGTATCTATCATGATTATGATCGCCACAAAGGTGACGTCGTCATGATCGCTCTCTCCTTGCTTTCTAACCGTCTTCTTTTCCTTCTTCTAAAGCGTTCTACTTCTTGACTAACAGTAAGGCTGAGGGATTGCAAGAGGAGTCCCCTGTCCAGACACAGCCTCAAAATTTTGGTCGTGATCATGGATATATATCGACCAAAGGTTGCGTGTCTTTGGAGCAGTGTCTCCTCATGGAGACGAATCCTTCGTGGCTGTCTGGGCCCCATTGGGATGGAGTTCTATGAGTCCACATATCGAGGCTGCCTAGCGGGCGGTTCGCCCGTCGTGCGCTTCTTCTTCTGCATTCGTGGCTGTTGTTATTAGTATTTTCAGCTGAGAAGGTAAGAGTTGATTATTGTTATTTGCTCCCGGGGCTTCGGGGGGTGATCCTGTGCGGCTCTTGACAGATATCCGGCAGCCCGTCGAGTTGTCCACTGTAAGTAGAGGTTTGGATGATCGGATCCGCACGTTCGGGATACACCGAGCCTATAGTACAAATTTGTGCCGAGCTAGCACGCCCTGCCTGCTGCCTGTGCGGAAGAAACATTGTTGACTCCGTCCATATCCACAGCGGTTGTCACCTTGGCGACCCTTTAATATCTCTAAAAGTTTCCAATCGAGATTTCTTTCGAGTCTATCCAAATGAGCATGGCTAGAGGTGCAAGTACGGTTCCCGAATCCCATGTCATTGGGCAGGAAGAAAAAGTCCAAATTTAAGTTACAAGGATCTGATATTATCAGATCTAAACACTTCAACGATATGATGAGACTCCACATGGTGCTTTTCTGGAAAGCCTATTTTATTGTGCATCAAAGCTCTTTTCTCGAGTCAAAGCTGAACATTGCTCGCCTATTGTTGCGGTTTTGGTAACTCTGGTTCCGATGTCATAGTGGGACGTTTTCAGATGACTTGATTACTCCGTGGTGGGTATGAGAGGCAGACGTCCGTTTTGAGCGGCGGAACATGAACATCATCTGACGTCAAGTGGTTGTCAGATCTCTACCAGGGATCATCATTGTGCAAGTTTCTTTCAAGGATCTGGAAAAGCAGAGGCCGTCCGAAGTCTGAGGCTGGGCGTCGACCCTCCTCCTGCGTGGTCGGCTCGCGCCGAGGCAGTCTGAAAGACCGTGCTAGACCTCGACGACAAGCTCTGCCGGTGACTACTCTCGCGCGAGCCGTCGTCACCGTCCGCATCGGGCTCGGGGCCATGGTGCCGGGAGCGAGTGGCCTCAAGCTTTTGACTGAGCCATGGCCTGAAGTTGACTGTCCGCTTACATTAGCAAAAGGAAACAAAACAAAACAGCCCCAAAGAAAAGGGGCCCGGGTAAACGTGTGAGAGGAAAACAAGGTCGGGCAAGGCCCACGGCTCGGATATTATCAAGACACTCACAGTAGCCACCACAAGCCAGGATGCCGAGCCAGAGCGCGAGCTCGGATCCGTAGATCACCATGCCGAGCACATCCAGTTCCGGCTGAAAGAAGATGGACACGAGCGAGGTCAGGTCCCCGAGCGCGTCGATGGCGACGAACAGGAACGAGATGCCCCTGACCGTCCTCTCCCGGTATATGTCCCAGTAGTGGCGCAGCACGCCGGCGCTCAGCAGCGACGCCGACAGCACGGCCATGAGAATCACCGGCCACTCGAGGTCGCGGCTTTTAGCGGCCAGCAGGGCGAATGCCAGTCCCAGCTCGGCGCCGCCCAGGACGAGGGCCAGCGGCGCCGCGACGGCCAGGCACTTGAACCAGGACCACCGGCGCCCGTAGTACTGGCACTGCGTCCACGTCGCCAGGCTCAGCGCCGTGAGGATCTGAGGCTGGATCCGCAGGGCGACGTGGAAGTTCTGCGCGATATTGTAGGCCCCGAGAGGGATGCCGGCAGTCGCCCAGAGGAGCATCATGGTCGGCTGCAGCCCCGTCGTGTCATGCCTCCGGTAATTGATGACAATTTGGGGAATCAGCTATCGGCTGGGGGTCAGCGAGCCGGCCATGGCCAGGAGGAGGAGATTGCTCTGCTTTGCTCACCTGAATCGACCAGCAGATTGCCCCAGCTATAGCCAGGGTCGCAGCGGCAACTGGAACGTCCATGTTTAAGCATAAAGCAGTCGCAGCGATTGACTATAGTATCACAGTATTATGACCAGTGGGTGTGATTGGTCGGGCCGTCCCATGTATGTTGCAGAGCCTCAATGAAAGGGTGATGGATTTCAGGGAGATGTGCCTCTGTGTCTTTGAGCCAATCAAACTCGACGCTCCCCGGTCTCGGCTATGACTCCTGGGCCGATGCTTCGCTCTCGTACTGGGGAATCTCGGGTGGTCTTGACTCTCGATCCAACCTCAGGTGCAAAGGATCATATTGATGTGCAGAAGCAGAAGCAGTGATCCACTGCAAGATGCTGCCACAGTCGTGCGATTGACTAGCATCTACCCTGCGCAATCACCATTCGTGCTGGGTCCGTACCCTTTGCACTGTCTGGCTGAAACTTTGGTTGGCCCCGCCATTTTAATGGGCGATATTGCTATTTCCCTACCCAAACCAAAAGTCCGAGAAGAGTGTAAATCTTTTCGGAGGCAAGGAGAACCCTCGGCCCCCGCAAAGGACGATTTTTAGGTAGAGTCTAGCTAACAGTGTACGTACGCCATTTCTCATCATTCGGAATTCCCATACAAGCCCTTCAGCATCGTCGCAATCCAGGGCTACCTAGCTAATAAATCGTAGTGGAAACAAAGTTTATAAGCCCACTTGAGCCACTACAGAAAAAATGTCTCAAAATGGGGTTCGAGATGATGGCTGATGAGAGCGAAAACCCGCATTCCCCCACATTCCGAAATGTTGCAAAGTCAGATGGAAATGGTGACAGAGGCAGTCGAGTCCATGATGGCTTTTCTCGAGTATTGTCCGTTTTGCGGCGATGCAAGAAAAGATTCCCGTTTCTGCGTAAGAGCGGAAAAAGCTGTTAGACAAGTATGAATGATATTGTGCCTCTCATCCAGGCTAATACTAATGTTAGCTATTTGAAACACAAAGCCCAGCAAGTAAAAAGCCATAATAACGAGGGGGAAAAATTTACAACGGGCAAGCTGTAATAGAATTATCTGTCTCCTATTATTTGAAAGACGAGAACAAAAAAAAAAAAAAAAAAGGACAATGCATTGCCATTTGTAGATGGCGGCAAAAGAAACGTCCCTCGAGCCGGATTTGAACCGGCGACCTGTGGATATTCCTGAATTGGAATTGTAGCAATTACAGTCCATCGCTCTGCCAACTGAGCTATCAAGGGTTGTTGAGATGATGATCCCTTATGCAATCTTATGACAGCTGCTAAAACTCTCCACTTCCCTGGATGGTTGCACCGCAGCTTGTTCGGCGGATGCCGATACTCTATTTTATCATACCTGGAACAATGTTCCTCGGGAGCTTAAATCGTCCAAACTTTTCTTCCTTCTATCAATAGACACTAGAGACATACCTGAGACTTCGTGACCTGAGACAGAGAGAGGGAATGCGATATTCGAGGTCTATGGGCTTCTTGTCTTGGGAACTAGTTTGCAGAAAGTGTCACCTTGCGAGTACCGAGCACTATACGAGGTAGTCGCCGTGCGACCGGCGGACCTCACCGTAGTGTCTTCCCAAGTAACCTAGGGCATGTCTCTCTGTAGGGCACAATACACGAAGCATATCTCTTGGGGCGGGCAGGATTTGGTTAAATCGCCAAATATATAACTGTCTTTTGACCTGCGGATTCTTTAGACTTTGTATCACCATATGCGAGCACTATAGAACCGTGACGCCAAGCATTCTCAATGCCCTAATAAGCAAATATGTACGTAGATCCTGCCGTGCTTATTGGTGACAAGTTTGATAGAAACGACGCACTTGGGGTAAAAGAGAAGCGTCGGAGACCGGAGGTTTCGACATCCTGCTAGACGCCTACCTACCCACCAAGTTTCCTACTACACCAAGAGAATGATATCCGAGACTTCCATACGTCAGCGACATCGTGCACATCCCGTCTACACATCTCCCTCTCCCCGTCTCACACGAACGATGGGGTTCCGTTTCTCCAGTTTGGATTTGGTGGGGGCGAGGGAGGGGCCGCACTGCTGTTAGATGACCTGGCAGGTATGGAGTGTATGTACATACCGTATTCACGAAAGAAGGAGAGTTTCCACACCTCGAAATCGACAGCACCGACCCGTCAAATACTACACGTCCCCCCGCCAGCGCGGCCAATCAATATGCTGGACGCATACCGAAAAGGGCAATCAAAGGTGTGCAGACAAATGGAGCCCCGGGGGGTCGGTCAGCGGGCCCTTCCAGGTGTGTGTAGGTGGTGTGTAAGGCAAGCGAGCGAGACCTCTGCTTCTTTTGGATAGATAGTATTGGGAAAGAACATGCAAGGACGATGCAATACGTATAGAAACAGCCCACTGGGGGAAGGCGTCGATATATAAATCTTTCTATGGTCTTATGGATTGACACCTCCCTACATGCGTCTGCGTCTGCGTCTGCTGCTGCTTGCTGCTGCTGATTTAGCGAAGAGCCAGCGAGAGTAGATGTCCTCTCTGACAGCAAGGCAAAGAACAAGAGCTGGCTGGGCCTTCAGGTATGTATCATGTGTATGTAGACGTATATGCAGGTTGAAGGGTTCATCGATGCCCGAGGCAGCAAAGAGAGAAAAAATTAAATAGACGGGTTCGTTATTGGGTGGTTTGACTGGTCAGGTCTCAGCTGCCCTTTCCCTTTGCCGCTAAGCAGTGTGTCCCATATGGGAACGAGTGTGAAAAAAAAGTCATGGCTTGCAACCTTGTAGTTCTGGCCATGCAGGCACCCCGATAGGCCATGCTGCCAATTTCCTATTCGGGCCAGAACATCGGAATCCCATTGTTTCACGGTATACTGTCATGGTATATATTTACTTTGCCCCGTTTCTATAGCTCTATAGCCTCGCCGGAAGCCTCAAGTCGAATCTACACACAGCCTTGCGCCCGACTGCCTAGGTAATTGGTGATTCCCGAGAGGTCCTAGCAGCGGTGGCCCCCAAAAAAGATAGTAGGTTAGCTCGCTTTTGCCCGTTTGCGCCTCTGGGAGGTAGAAGCCGGGCCTCAGCAACTGGCCGGGTCAGGTGACGAGCGGCCAGTCAAAGTGAGCGAGTGTTTGGCATCCCATTCTCGGTGACAACAGGGGATACGATTCGTCAATGGCTACTAGCTCCATGTACAACTCGCCAATGAGAGTCAAGGCCGATATACGCCTCTCGAAGGAGGTGTTCGCGGATGAGGACCATGGGGTCTTTACATCTTCACGTCGGTCCAGTATCACAAACCTGGATTGTCTTCATTATTTGTCCTTCACCTAAAAGAAAAACAGTTTATCGAACAAATATCCCACCCCACTCAGAAACCAAGAGACCCGCTCTGTCTGTGCCTGACGTCTGCTGATTCGGTTATACTTGGGTCTGACAGACAAGGTACCTACATATGACCGGTGACTTACACGCACGCACCATGCAAATGGATCGGACCCGGGAGCCACCCATGTTTGTCGAGGGTATCAAGCTGGTCATCCAAGAGGTACAAAAGCCCCGTCCCCGGCTCCTACAGGATCCCGGTGCCGTCGATTTCTACCTGCCCCATTCTCCCTGCCATTCCTCTCCAGAAGCCAGTGAGCCCGGTGATGAGAGCATTTTTGATGACTTCTTCGACTGGACTTTGTGGAGGGAAGACCAAGTCAACAACCAACCATTCGGACCCCAGTCGGACAGCCCCTCCATGCCTGGACTCACCTCCGGGACGACTCCGCCGCCATCCGAGAAAGACGGCGCCACTTCTCCGACCCGGGAGAGGGAGGACTACTCGCAGTACAGGGATCAGCTGAGAGAGGCCAAGAAGACTGACGATGGTTATACCTTTCCCCAGCAGCGAGAGCTCCGGCCTAAGCATAATCCCGGATACCTCCACATCTCTACACACCCCACCAGAGGGAGTGCCCATGGCTACAACTCTGAGAGCACCCTCATCTCCCCGCCCTCGAGTCCACGCTCCAGCAGCGACGCAAGTAGTCTGAGCAACCAGTACTTGACTCGAGGAAAGCGTGTCGGCCCTCTGAAGAATGGCGACGAGGTGGCCGAAGTGCGAGCCGTAGGAGCTTGTGTCTGCTGCCGCGTCCGCAAGGTCAAGGTATATTCCTTTGCATACCCATCATACCTGGATACACAAATACTAACATGCTGCCAGTGCGACGAGAAGGAAGTCTGTGGAAAGTGTACCGACAAGGCACCAAAGTACAAGTGCGGTTCGGGATCCATCTCGGGTCGGCAGATCTGCTTTCGCAACCCGTTCGCGGAGAGTCAGCTCTTGTTTCCCCAGATTGCAAGTACGTCGAGATTATTGTCGCCCCTTGTCCAGAAGCATCCGAGTCTCCATTGGTGTCTAACATAGAACAGGAACAGATACGAGTCGTTTCACGGCGCTCATCGCGAGCCGACCAGCGCCTGGCGACAGAGTTGGGCGCCTCAACGTATACTTCCGATCGGCCATGAACGGTGGCATGCCGCAGCAGCCCCTCCGGTTGTCGGTCGTCATGAAGGGCGGCCTGATCCCCGGGCAAGAGTTGGATGCCAGCAACTGGAATCTGGACATTGACCACCAACCGACTTATCTCAGCCTGCATCAGTGGGCGGAACAACACATGGTCAGCATTGGGAGCACCGACTTCCAGTCCACTCTCGACAACTTTGTCCTGCAGTACACACAAATGCGTACACCCAAGCAGGCGGCTCTTCCCAAGGTAAGTACCACGGCGACCGCGTCTAAAGCCAATGCTTACCCTTCCTAGTGCGATCTTCTCAACAAGATCCACGGAATGAGATGCCTGTACAAGATTTGGAGCCAGAAGGAGTTTGTGTTCCAGTACGAGTCCGGCGGGCCCACGCACGTTCTCGGCAAACTGCTGCAGACCGGACTGAGAAACCTGGCCAAGTTTGAGCTGAGGCGACTTGAGCAAGACGTCTTCGCCTATCTGGAGAAGTGTCTCGTCAACCCCAAGTCAAAGGATGCACTGCAAGATGACGAGCAGATGGCCGTCTGGGCGGCAGTCCTCCAGCTCATTCTCATGTACTACGATCTCTTTGGCAAGACCGTGTCTGTCAGCAACATGCCACCGAGTGAGTATCCTGATTGAACCGTCAAACAGGCACCCTGACTGACTGGGTATAGACCACGCATACTACCGAAGCGCCCACCAGCTGCGAAACATCTCCAAGCGACTGTTCTCTGCCCTGGTGGTGATATGCGAAGCGTCATTTGGCAAGAAGGAACTCGCCTTCAAAGTTGGCTCGCACGACCACGCAAAAGAACACATCAACGTCCTACTCAAAGATGTCGAAGCACGCCGGGACGAACACAGTAGGTGCTCTCGCGAGATTTCGAAAGTGATCGTCCCACTAACAGCTTTCCTAGTCGACAGCCTCGATCCCAAACTCAACCAGCTGAATGTGCTCTTGTCGGTGCTGCGCCCCAAGACCACCAAAAAGGGCCATTCGGCAAAACGCCAGAAGACATCGAGATAGCTTCACGTACTGGTTTTGATTTGTATGATTTGAAAACGGGGTTCTTGCTATCTGTGAGCTGAGCTCGTGTCTGTCGGGCGGGGCTGGAAGAGTGTAACGTTCATGCTAGAGGCTGGTGTTGCGTTGCTTGATAAGGCGTCTGGAGTTGACATGATACCCATTCTTCTTGCATTATTATCCATAGAATGGTCGAGGGAAAGTTGTTTTAGGTTTTTCGGGGTCGCAGACGATCCGATGTGGCGTCACAGCCCAGGTTGACTATAATCTAGGCCACGAATCATGACATTCTCATCACAGTCGCTTTGACCTTTCTTCCGACCGTCCATGGCTCTTTCTTATGTTTACCAACGCTCTTGAAGCTCTCGCCAATGTCGTTTCGCTCAAGCAGCTCGGCCACGTGGTCGGCAACGAATATGGACAGCTCGATCTGAGGTTTCTTCTTGCCATCGACAATTTTGGCCGAGAATCTGTCATCACATTAGTCCAGTTCCCAACATCACGATGAGGTGAAACAGACCTTATGAGCTTGCTGAGCTGTTCTGTCGTCTTGGGCTCAGCGGGGCATACTGTCGTCAAGACGGAAGCCACGACGCCAAAATAATCGGCCCAAAAGTTTGCCTCGGGTGTGTGATTTGCGGCGAGCTTTCGGAGACCAAGGTATAATTGCTGATCGATTGGACCCAACGTAGAACCCCATCGAGAACACGCAGTCAGGCCGAGGACCGCTCTCGCGAGGTGAGTCAGCCCTGGCGTGCTCGGATCTCTGGTCACGGTACGGTGAAGCTCATATGCCGCATTGGCTTCACTAGGCTCGCCGAGATGAGACCAGATCTTGCCGACAAATAGTGGCCCAAGGCCCAGCGTAAATACCGTGGTAATTTTAGAGAAGTCGAAGTCAACAGGGGCGGCTGATAGGATAGTCGCGATCACCGACTGCATGACATCGTCTTTGGTCTGGTCGCCCGCCTGGTGAAGCAGGGGGAGTGGTTCCGCTTCTCTGATTTCCCGAGGCAGCTTCATGAGCAGAGCGCCCTCCCGGTTTCCACCGCTACAGAACGTCACGGTACGAATGTTGGGAACAGCAGCGATTAATGCATCCACCACAGTCGCAATGGCAGGAAACTGCTGGCGTCGCCTACTTGACATGCCACTGACGATGGAGTTAGCCGGCGTCCTCAAGAGCAGGCCAATGTGGATCGTGACGGTGCTTACTAGATCTTGCCCTCGTACTCTTCATTGACGAGGCGCATTGCAGCGGTCTTCCTGAAGAAGTGCCCTGATACTGTGTAAGAGCCAATGGCCGGAACTGGGTAAGGCTGAATAGGATCGTTGTGCATCAGCATGCTACCGTAACCTCGGAAGCCTCCGCCGCAGAGGTAGATGTCGATGCCACCGTGGCTAGAGCTCTCGCATAGGGTTTTCAGGTCAGTGAATTCTTGTTTCAGCTTGGCGAAAGCGGCCTGGAGGCCAGATTCCAAATCATTCTTGGCGGCAGCTTGGACGCTGGCCTCGCCGTCTAGGATCCTAATCAGCCTGGCGGCACCGAAGGGTAGACTCTTTCCAATTTGAGACGCCGCAGTCTCGTATCCGTCCATGGCCGAGTTCATGTATGACATTTGCACAGAGCCACCGCCCAGATCCAGGAACAGGCCATTGACTTTGGAGAAACTACTGCGAGCTCCCATGGCTCCGAACAGGGTCTCGACCTCGGGAGCCAGTATGTGCACTCCCAATCCGGAGGCTTTCAGGATAGCGTCTAACATGGTGCCTGCATTCTCGGCTTTTCGCATAGCCTCTGTAGCAAAGACGGAGATATGCTCCGGTGGTACACCATAGCCGACTGCGATGGACTTGAAGCGAGCCAGAGTATTCGAGACTTGACTAATGGTATCTGCGGGGAAGATCAAAGCTCCATCAGACGACGATGAGTTCAGCGCATCGAACAAGGAGATAGCAGCGCGCTCGCGATACAAGCACTTCAAAAGGCGCGCCGATGGTGGGGACAGATCCGAGACGGAGAATCGGATTCCGTTGCTATAGGACGTCAGGACACGCCCATGGCAATGCCGAGATGGCTGATGGTGGTAGAGACCAAGCGCTGACTCACCTTCCCATGTCCACCAAGGCATATAGATGATTGGGGAGCTGAGGCTCCCATTTCGGCATTCGAGCCCGGAAGTTATCCAAAGTGATGATGTCCGTCGGAGTCGCCATCCTGGCCGAGCAATTCGTAGCAATACTACTGCGAGATGGTATACAAGGACATAACAGTGATGCCTGGAGCCGACGAAAATGCCAGAATCGGGAGCGCGCCTTGGTCATGAAGAAAATCGAAATGCGGGCAGCTGCTGAGTGGGAAGTTGAGCTGCAGGTCAGGTGGAGCTGCGTCATAAATCCATACATATACCCTGAAGCTCTGTGTTTGAGTGGACAACTGACAACTAACACGGCAAAGGCGCCAGTCAACTTTTGATAGTAGCAATCGTCACTGCTTTTCTTATCAGAACCTGCCACTCTGTTGGGATATTGTCCTTGTCATCGTGAATTGTGGAAACTATAATCGTCGCTATAATCATCGGGTCTTGTTGCTGATACCTTCGATTGACACTAGGCTTGCTCTGCATGAACATGTTCCAAGCCTAATGCAACATTATTTATACACTGCATTCGAGCCGGGGGAAGAGAAAAAATCTCTAGATTTCAAAGTATACCTCTTAAATTTCAACTTTCTTGGCCGTAAGTTCCATAGCTTCACGCAACTCAAATTGACCACCTCAAGGCCAGATCCCCATTTGCATATCCATACCCTCCTCGTCGTCGCCCACGACCAAGTTGGTCCCGTCCCACCAGCGGACGTGCTTGGCGAGATTCGACTCGGGCGGGTTGCCTCCGATATGACCCGCGGTGGCGGCTCTGCGCAGGGCGATGTTCCAGGCGAAGCTGCTCTCGCTTATGCCGACCGTCAAGTTGGCCCTCAGGAGCACCTCGTAGTCCACCAGCGCCTGCTGGTCCCAGGACAGGCCGGCGAGGCGGTCGCGCTCGGCCGGGGCCAGCAGGTCGTCCTTGGTGAAGACGGTGATGTTGGCGACGTGCGCGTGCTCCTTGAAGGCCGTCACGTTGCCCGTCGCGTCCCCCGTCGCCAGGTACGCGTACCGGTAAGGCGACTTACGGACAAAGTCTACATAGTACGCTGCTTGCTCCTGGAACGAGGGGAACGACTTGTCCCATACGTCCTTCTCCGTTCTCAGGTGCACGCCCACGAACCCCTCCACCTCGTGATGTCGTTTTGCTGGCGTACCACTGGGTTCAGAGACGTGCTGCCCCATTGCCTGCTTCATTGCCAAAACGACCGACGCCGACAGAATCCTGGCGTCCTCTCGGAAAAGCAGTATCCGACCAAAGCTGCTGACGAACTCGGGCGGGTCGAACGCTGTAGGCCAGACATAGGTTTCCGGAGAGAGGATAACTCGGAACGGCCAAGTCCGTGTCTTGAAATCCGACTTGGCGTTGACGAACTTTTGGTATTTCTTGGCCCACATGGCCGGATACTCCATCAGGGTCCCGTTGACCATACTCATGCCCACGCTCGCGGCTGAAATTGTGACCGGATTGCCCATGGGGACGTCATACAGGTCGTCGATGGACTGGATGAGTTTCATCTGTGGGCAATAGCGGGACAGCGTCCGGTGCAGGTGCTGTTTGTCAAAGTAATAGTCGAGTGATACGCCTCTCGGGGTCCCTTTTGATTGAGGTGCGATGATCGAAATGTCCTTTTCGTTGCGTCTGATGACCTCTGGCAGGATCAACTCCGCTTCACGCACGAATGTCAGCTACACAGCCTGTGCTTTTCAGTCGCTCTCGACTACTTACCACCTGCTTCCATGGCGAATCGAATGCAGTTGAGATGAGCATTTCGGACCTCGCCTATTCCTCCCGGCGACGGGTCGCAGTGGAAGATGAGTCCCTTTGTCCATGTCTTCTTTGCGCACAGCGTTGTGATTGCGTCGCCATCGAAAGGCCCGCCCACCTCGTGGCGAAGATAGTCTTCGAGATACTGCTCCCTTTCACTCTTGAACGTCTGGACAGTTTTTTCAAAGCTCAAGCTCGGCCTCGGTATCTCCAGATACCATAAACCCCAAATGAAGACTGCGAGCGCCACCAGTACCTTCACCAGGCCAGAGACTCGGGTCGCACTAATCATTGTAACATATGTCCGCGTAGCGACGGGGCTGTCATGATGGAGGTCATGGAAACCAGCAGCCAGCGAGCCACGAGAGGTTTGGAACCAGGCCACGCATCACTCTGGGGAGGGAAAAAGGGACACTAAGGTTTGGAATGTCTCGACGCGTCCTTTAAACGCTTGCTTTTCGCGGGCTGAGGCGTGGCTACACGAATGTCTCGAACTCATCAATCGAGCCAAAGAGGCTAATGCGTCCACTTTCACGTCTGATTCAGAGAGTGTTCTGGTCAGGAAACGGCAACGTGTCCACGACACGGACCGCGGCCGCAACTTTGTTTGATGCTTCCCGAACAATCTCGCGTTTATCTTTGGCGGCAGCAGCCAAAGCGCAACTACCATCCATGCTACTATACTTCCGAGCAACAAAAAGTTTAAAGCGATACACTTGTATGTTTGAGCCGGCACAAGAAAAAGTACCTAGTCCCATCCATGATCGTGTCTATCTTGGTGATCTTGGATTAGTATACCCGACCGACCGCCTGCCGTTTCTCCAAGACCCATATGATTATGTATGGGACCTAAGAGAGACTTTCTTCATGTCTTTCGTATCCAATCTGTCCTATTGGGTCCGAAGCCGCGGCTCGACAAACCCATAGTCTGTTGATGCCCTCTCGACGGATCACTAATTTGTTAGTGAAGCGGATTCGGGCTTCGTAATGCATCATGAGGCTAGCACAGGGCTGTGTAGATAGAAAGGTTGGGGAGATACCGGCGGTGTGGTACGGGAAGGCCATCTTTGGAGAAAAACACGATGCCATGTCTTGGGCTCTCGAAGAACCGGCTCAATGCTAGCCGTCCGCAACGCATTGAAGAATATGACGGCACCAACAAGGATTCGCGATTATGCCTTTAGTTGGCGAGTTTATTCTAGAGACTATAATCAATCTAGTCGGCGGACCTATTATCTTCAATGAGATGCCGGTTATACTGCATGTACCTCCTGGGTCACCTTTTGGGCCACCGTCAGATGTGCCTGGCAGGAGGCCAGGTCTGAGATTGCAAGGGGAACGGGCCTTTTCTACTGTGACGCTGTGTATAGACCTGGAGGGCCATTTACAAGGTCTCCGAGACCGAGGTAACCGGGGTTGGAGGAAAACGGTGAGCGAATGCGTGTCTTGTATGAATGTAGAAAGCGCGCACACACTATTCATGAGTATACTGCAAACTTATCTACACTGACCAGGCACTCTCTTGGACAAGTGGAGCCCGAACTGGGAAGGATTCCTGCCTGTCTCGATGTATGTGTGTATTCTTTGTGACAAGAATGAAGCCATGGAGTTGGTCAGTCTGGGTTGGTCTGCATCAGATGATGGGTCACCGGAAGACTAGGACAGGATTAGACTGACGTTGTGTGATTACAGACCCTCGACGGGGTTGTACAGACAGGGGGAAGAGTGTGTATGGTCAATTTTTGACGAGGTGAAAATGTGGATTACGGTAATAGTCGAGCAGCAGTCGCCAGCCAATCATTGCGTCATGTTTATGGTGGAGCAAAAACACTTTACGCGTCTCGAACGCGTCTGGTTCGCGTTTTTTGCCCCCTCCTCCATCAACAGCTTGGTCACAAGTCTCGCCCTTCGCTTTCTTCTTTTGCTAATCATACAAATTTTGCACAACACAAAGTCCCACGTTACATTCCTGGCCCGAGTATGAATTGGAATGATAGACAGAGAAGGGTAAATGAGGCTGGGAGTACACACACGACGATATGTGACCTTGGACTTGACCTTTGATAATTCTGGCCTAGTTATAGTTTCAATGTCATCAATCTAGGGTCCTGTTGCTGCTGGGGAGGCCCTCGCACGCGGCCTGGCAGGTCCGACCTTTGACGGCGGCAAGAGAGCCAAGTTCTCGTTACCTTCAGCCTCTCGTCTGCCATGGGTAACTCTGCTGGTCAAGTGATGGGCTGTGAGGCGGTCTTCTCCCAGGTCATCCCTGGGGTCTGGAAGGGTTCAGCAACGGCAAAGGCCCAGCCAAGCACACGGCGGAAAGGGTCGCGTCCAGGGTCACATTGTCACATCGTCACATTTGACTAGGAAACGCCCGTCACGAAGAACGACTCACCTCAGGCTATTCTTATGTATATCCGTACACTCAGCGTCAAACTGCTGGCTCCCCTTCACCGCATCTACGAGATCTATGACTACTACTTTAGATGCTTGACGCCAGTCGACTCGGTCCGCTCGTTCGCACATTGCCGTTCTCTTGACTCCACGCACACGAAGTAGCTACCCATCCCATCCACGCTCTGCTTTCGTTCGCAAACACAATTTTTTATCATCACGCGCGTTCGTAGTTTCATGCTGCGAGCGCGCTTTGCCGCAGCAAAAAGCCCAAACTCTCGGGATTCGAAGCGGGCAGAGGAAAACTACCTTAGCTGGACAACCACAGCCATTGATTCCGCCCGCGCCGTGTTGAAGAGGGGCCTTTCCGGCCAGTGGATTCCCGCGTTCTCGTCCAGACGCGTAAGTACAGCCATTAGTCTTTTTCTCTGGTTCGCTGCGTTGTGTTCTGTTCGTCAATTCACCCCCAACTGTGCCCGCCGATCATTGCATACGCGCTCTGCTGTGTCCGTCGTCGTTGGCCACAGCCAATATGCAGCCGCCGTGCATGAGCATGCTGCGATAGTCAGTCGCGGAACTTGTATCCAGCCCATGCCCGCTAGAGCGAGTGCGGACAGCAAGGACAGGCACCTTGGGGGGTTTCAACGTTTTCATCCCCACTGCTCCTGTCATCGCGAAGCCGGGTGCATTAGGATGTCCTTGGCCATATGTACTCCGTAGACGAGTGCCCTACCGGTTCCCTGCCTTCTTTGCTTCCGTACATACATACATACCTCTCGTCAGTCCAGTCCGCCCAACAGCTTGCCGTTTGAGAGGATCCATTCCATATCCATTGCCAGCCCAAGCCCAGCCCAAACATGACCCAACCTCCAAAGTCTGTTTACCCGCGCTTCGGCCTGTCAGAATAACAAGACTCCATACATACGGGCACTCCAATTGATCGCTCGTCATTGCGGTGGAGCCAAACACACGATACACCAAGACTTTTCAGTATCGAGCGTGCCGGGCCAGTGCTTCTTCTGCTGCTTCGTCTTTTGGGGTACGTGAGGTATGGGATGTGTAGGTAGATACCTGACTACATACCTACCTACATTGCCTACCTTGCACATGTACGGATAGCTAGGTATGGAGAGCAGCCAAAAACAGCCTTTATCAATACATGCCATGGTCGTCTCAAGCGACAGCGCGCCACTTGGCTTGCTGTTTGCGGGCTTCTGTTTGGCTGCCACCTACCTGCCTGACCTACCTACCTAGCCTGTATCCGTACCCATGTGCTTGCTGGACTGGAACGAGTTGAGAATACAGCGTCAAGTGTCCCTCTCTCTCCGGCTCTTCTCTCTTGAATATACCCTGTCCACACGCCCGTGGGCAGACCAGACGACTCCACCGCACTACGATACTACATACCCACTTTACTCCGTCTCCTCTCTTCCCTCCATGCCTCCTACATTATCTATCTCTCGCACCTGCTCCCCGCCTCCGTCTTTTTCATCTCTTCTATTTTCTACCCATACGGACATCACGACAATTTCCAGACGCCACCTGGTCGTTCATTCCCAATTCCCATCCCCATCTGGCCTTGACTGGCGGCGGTGGCGGGCCTATACCACTGCTACTACTACGGACCACTAGCACCTGCATCGTACTAGGCACGGCATACTACAACACTACAGTACCTGTCGGGAACCTTACTTAGTACTATGGACTCTACAGTCTAGCACCGCCCACCCACCCACACTGCATTAATGCAGTCCGCCCGTCCCCCTCAAGACCCGACACCTTCCCGATTTCCTTATTGCCCTCGACTCAACGATCTGAAAGAAGAACACGACCAACGATTTTTTATGACTACTACTACTACTGCTACTACTACGACCATTTCCCTTGTTGAATTTTCCTGACACTTTTATTTTATTTTTATCTTTTGAGTTTTTCCTTGTGCGTCACCGCGGGGTATCTAATTGTAGAAATACTGCAATAGACAGAGAAAAGAGAAGAACGGGCATACCACCTACCTTAAGGACATACATTACATTACAGCTGAGACGGGCGCACGTCCCCCCCTTCTATCAGAAGTATCAACGTTCCTGGACAGCCGCCAAGATCCCCCCGTACCGTCGCCAAAAAAGTATCAAATCAGCCCTGGGGGACCAGCCACCCGATTTCCCAGACATCCAGGGCCCTAAATCCTGGGGTCCTCCCCGCTGCGACCCTCAGATTACCTTTTGTGCACGTTGTGCTCAGGCACTATAGCTTCTTGTCATCGCAATCAATCTCATCTGTTCCCCGTTGTTTGCGCATGACCTCGACCTCGATTGTTTCGACCACCCGTTGAACTTGCGCCTGTCGCGCCGCGTCGCACCTCCTCTTGACACCATTGTTATTCGGTCGGCAATCGACAACGCGCAGCTGCCGGCGCGCGAACCCTCCCACCATCTCGACCTTCCACCCACGACTTGTGCGACATGTCTTCATTCCAATACCAGGCCGCGACGCATCCCAAGGATTTGCGCGCCAAATACCAGACCCCAGAGTCCGACAACATGGGCGACGAACAACTCGTCATTCAGCCAACGAGGCCGCGCTTCAGGCTCAAGAAGCGCGACGCTTCCAATTCCTCGTCGCACTTGCGCCTGCGCGCTCCGAGCAAGCAATTCCTCGACGATTGCGCCGCGGCGGCCGCCGATATGCCCCTCCCCAGCATAGAAACACCAGATTGCGCGGGCGCCTATGCGACTCCCGACGAAGTCATGGTCGACAGTCTACCCACGATACATTTGCAAGATGACGACGCCCTGGGTCTCTATCCTATTCGGATGCGCACACCCCAGACGCCTGCTGTGGACCTCGCTCCATCGACCAAGGCAGCCAAGTTCCCCAACTGGTCGATAGAATCACCATGGAGCGACTCAGAGCTGGAGTCGAGCCCAGAGTACGAGTCCAGCAGGCCTTCCACGGCCTTTTCGACGCAGACAAGCTCGTCCCTATTCAGTCAATTCTCGCATCCGTCAGAAGATGGCGATTGCATAAGCCCCGATGTGGACAGTGGCTATTTCAACTTTTCTGATTTACCCAAGAGCAACGAGGACAGCTCGAGCAGGGTACCCAGGAAAGCTCCCTGGACCAAGGCGATGAGCTCGCACCTGTGGTCGACGTACATGTTGTATCTTCAAGATTCGACAGTCACCCCGGTCAACATGGGAAAGAGCTGCATTCCTCCCAACGGCGTTTGCGCCCGCGTGGCTCGCGAAGCCCGACGCAGCTGGAAGGGCTCCAAGCAGATGCTCGCCAACAACAAGAGTGGCAGCAACACTCCGACAGCTGAGTCTTCTAGGCCTTATATGGAGTGGCCTCACACATGCGCAGCTACCCGTGCCCACTTGCGGGAACTCTGCAAGCTGCGAGCCGCACCTAGCAGTCGGCAGCATGGTCGTGCCTTGAACATGTCCCAAAGTCCCGCCCCATTTAATAAGGCAGCCCACAAGCGATGGAACCGGAGATCGACGCCAGCACGATCTCCCTCAGTCTTCTCCGCGCAAGACATGAGCATGTCACTGGCTCTGAGCACCTCGGAGACAATGCAGCCGCAAGGCCCCATGGCACTCTTGACGAGCTCCGAAGCCGAGCCGCAAAATACGTTCGAGGCATGGCGCCGCACGAGCGATCTCAAGAACGATGCCAAGGTGGATAGCGATCCATTTGTGGACCACGGCTCCCCAGCGAGCCGCATGCGACTAGGTTCTCCGTTCGCTAAAAGTTATGGCCCCAGCTCGTCCTCGTCCAAACTTGCCCAGAGCATCACGGAGCCGAGCCGACAAGCTCAGACTGAGAGGCCACGAAAGTTCCTGAGGTCGCCCGCTCGGTTGACGAGGTCGCAGTCTGGCACGCAGAAGCGCAGATCCCTCAAGACCTCGGACCAGCCTCGCAAGCGCCGCCCCAGTCTGGCTACTGCTCTATGGGGGCCGCCGACAGATTCGACAGACTCATCTTATGATGTGTCTGTGGGCACTCAGTTCAGCTCGACGGACTCTTGCGAAAGTGACAAGCTTTTCATTCCTCGAACAACAACCACGGACACCTTTCCCCAGTCCCCAACCGGCCTGTACGAGCCAGCGATGCAGGCTCCTCTGATGTCTCCATCGTTACCGGCTCGCCTGGGCTCTCCCTTTTCCTTCTCTCACACAAGCCATTCTTTCCCTAATAGGCGTACACAACCTATCAACTTCAACCTATCGGCACTCCGAAAGCCGTTTGCAACGGTACAGCAGCCTAGACAGTCCAGCCCCGAGACTTCGCCAACTCGAACCAGCCTGTCATCACGCCTGGCTTACTTTGACCAGAGACTCAAGGGCCTGAGGAACCGCAGCAGTCGCACAAGGTCCCAGTCACCATCTGTTTAAGTCATTCGAGCATGCATTCAGAGATCGCCATGATACCATTTCCTTTACATTACATCTTCTTTTACACGATTCGCAGCAATCGCATTATGCCTCATTCGACTTGGGCTACCATTATTTAATTTTCTTTTCACCTACATAACTCATCTCAGTATCCCTTTCACTCAAAGCCTCATCACACTTTGGCGAAAAAAGATTTCCTTGGTCACGGGTTCCACGAGAGCATGATACGAGACAAATGAACGACGAAACGGGCATTATGAATAAACAACGTCCCCCCTGGAAGCAAATCCTTTTTTTACGATTCGAACAGCTATCAATCAGCATGCCAGAAACTGGCTAGGATAAATCGGCGTTTCTTTCAATGGTCAAGTCTACTTGACCAAAACAAAAAAGACAGAAAAAAAAAACACCAACAGCAGTTGTCTTGACAACAACCATTCTCATGATATATTGGGCGACTGGTGATATAGATTGTCAGTACATTAGATGATTGATGATGAAATAAGACCACGGTGCCGAAACCTCGTTCCTCTTTGTTTGAATTTGTGACTTTTTTATAAACGTGGTATTTCTTGCTTTTGAGATGTTGAAAAGTCAATCTCTCCGTGTATATTGAGATCTAGATGTTGGAATAATTGGACTGGACTAGGTTCATGTCCATACGACTTGCGTGGCTGCAATGCCGTTTCTTTTGTAGACCGGTATAGTCGTGTGATTGACTCTTTTCCTTGAATTCTTTCTACTCAGTTTATATCCTGATCTCCATTTATAAGATTGTTTGGGAAGACTTGGTGTACGACAAAAGAGAATGAGAGTAGGTAGATGGCTTGACGACTAAGTTGAATGTTAGCGACATGTTTTCTGTTGTCTCGTTGGATCAAGAAGAGAAATGCTTACGTTGGTATTTATATGAAGTTCAATCTGGTTTATTCTTTGCAATTGTCTTGTAGACTTTGATATCTGGTGTTGGGGGTATATTGTTGAAACAATGTAAAACGCCGGTGACCTTCTTTTTCCCCTCTGCCTCTTGACCTTGGAGAGATATAGTTGTGGTGCTCAGCACCTATTGTTACAGGAAATGGGACCAGTCTACATCTTTTCGATAGTCTCGTCTAAAATATATAATTGGGAAAGGTTTGATATCTGCCTTGCAGAGGGCACTCAATCAATGTCCAGGTAGAGGTCAAAGATCATGGTCCTCGGCGACGCCACGAGCTCCTTGTCCGTGAGGTTGCCGAGCGGGAGCTCGAGATGATTCGTACTGTTGTTGAGGTTCAAACCCCGACCGGCTCTCATGACGAGCGGCGACAGGACGTCCCGGTCCGAGGGCGACGGGCAGTCCGTCTCGGACTCGTCCTCCTCCTCCTCGTCGGCGTCCGAGTCGAGGAACGACAGCGACGGGACCCGGCCCCTAGGGGACGCAGAGGGCACGGTGTGCGGGCAGCGGCCCTGGCCGACGAGCGACCGGTGCGTGTGGAACGAGCACTGGCGGAAGCCGAACTGGCGCTCGTCGTTGCGCAGGCTGTTGGACGGCAGGCGCAGCTGCGGGTTCTTGAACTGCAGGCGCACGCGGCTGCGGCTCGACTTGTCCATGTGCGCGTCGTAGTCGACGCGCAGGCCGGGCGCCATGGCGAACAGGGCCCGCACGCGGTCCTGCTCGTCGTCGGTCGCGCCCGACCCGTTGAGCGTCCACGCCGCCATGGCCACGATCCACTTGCGCAGGCGGTACCCGGCGAAGTCGTCCTCGCCGTCGCCGTCGCCGCCGCCGTCCCGCCCATCCTCGTCGTCGTTGTTGCTGTAGGCCAGCGCCACGAGCTCGGGGATCACCTCCCAGTCGCACCGCAGGTACAGGTCCTGGACGGCGTCCATGGCGGCGTCCTGCAGGGCGTCGATGCCGAGGCGGGCGGCGAACAGGTGCAGGTGGACGAGGTCCCAGTGCAGCTCCTCGCAGCAGTCCTGGAGCTGGGCCTCGTCGATGAACAGCTGGAAGCCGGCGAAGACGCCGCCGTCCTCCTCCTGCTGCCGCCGGTGGTGCTGGTCGGCCCAGTACGCGAACAGCTCGAACATGTCCGGGCACAGGTCCTCGAGCCAGAGGGTGCTCAGCTGGGCGTCGCGCTGCAGGTAGTTGAGCCCCGAGGCGTCGAGGCGCGAGGCAAAGTACGGCGACGTCGAGGCCAGCTCCTTCTTGGCGAAGATGAACTCGCGGCTCTCCTCGCCCACAAAGACGCGGACATTGTCCGAGTCCTCCGATTTGGGGGTGGTGCTGTTTACCTAGTGTTAGTCTTTTACATCTTTGTGTGTATCCCAGTGATATGATCGACTGATCGATCGTCTTTTGACTAGTAGTGCTCAAGGGCTATGGATCATGATGACTTACGGCTTGACGGCGAGGGCCGAAGCCCTCTTGCACGCGAGCTTTGCCTTCAACATGGTGTATATAAGACCTGGGTGATATAATATGTCCGTGCCAAAGAAGGGAACCGGTAGGTGGCGAGTTGCGTCGTGTGTTGGGAAGATGACGATGAGCACACGACGGGAACGATCGAACGACGATGTGACGGCGATGGGCTGTTCTTCTACTAAACCTGATGGAAAGGGAGGAAGAAGAATGTCTATACATACATACGATCGAGACTAGGCACGTCTAGCTAGCTACCGTACCAATAACCTTAAACGAGGACAAGCTTCTACCCAGCGAGCAGGGACAGCTACCGTTAGCTCCCCCTGGGTACTACACTTTGGCCCCCTGGCAAGGCGTGTCAACTATACGTGTGGTGGAACTAGGGTGCTACAGAAGCCTACAGGAGTCTCCTCCCTTGGCCCCAATTCGTTCCCACGCCCGCAGCGCTTGGCAGGGACAGGGCAGAGAGAGAGAGAGAGAGAGCAGGATCAATCCCAGCTTAGAATATCTAGCAATGGTGGCGCGGGAACCACGGAGGACTCGATGCACGCGGGTATCTGTGGTGCGGGATAGTGCGGTGGTTGTACTACTAATATAAAACTGTAGGCAGTTGTAGCAGAGGGCATCTCTGTAAATGTGGACTCAGTGGGCACCTTGGAAGCTTGTTCGGTCTTGGGTTATTACGCTACATGGTATACAAGACACTAGACAGGTCATGGCCCTTGTCCACGGATCCCTCTCTCGTGTTTCGCCTGTTCCCGGGTTGGAGGCACGGACCGGTGCTGTTTCGGGGGCTGGGCTGGACGGGCTGGGAAAGAGAGGGCAGAGAGGTCTCGATACACCATGATGAGAGGATACCACCAAAGCCACAGTCCAGGTCGCGCTGAAACTCGGTCGATCTGCGCGTGCCGGGATTCTGAGGGTTCGGATGGGGGAGACATACTGGGGCAGCTGGGGACTCTTTCCTTTAAGGATGAGGGTCCCTGGGCTGCAAGATGTGTGCTCATTGGCCACATCTGCTGCGAATACTACATCAACTGTGCCTATCTCGTGTCTCTAAACACCCACTCTGCCTGGGTTCCAAGGGATCCGTGTGGTAGTTTAATTAGATAGTGGCTTGAAGAAACCCGTTTGCAAAGCTTTGGCAATGCCATGTGCCACGGCGGAGATTAATACTAGGCACGCACCAAATCGCAAAGGACCAAACCGTTGAGAAAGTGCACGTTTCTCCCCATCGGAGACTTGTTGGATGTGGCCGTAGCTTTTATTCTCCTAATAACACGAACCCAGTATCGAATTGGCCAGCTAGCGGGAAAAGAGAAGCAGCACGGTACAAGTCAAAGTCATAGCGCTCGACTATATAGATCATGTGCATCTTCAATATTTTGTTTCCAGTACGTCAGTTACACGCAAACATAAAAGATGAGGCGAGCTCGTCGTCCTTTTATCAGACGGACAGTTCAGATCTACAGACTTTCATACAATGCACGGAAGATCCCACGGGAGGATCAGATCAGAAGGCGAGTGAATTTGTTTCTCGTCCCATGAAATATTCTCCTCCCCCATCATGGATAATGATGAGGTGGTATTCACTTCCCCTTGCCCAGCCCTCCCAGTCCACAACCACGTGCTGTTTCACGCAGATCCCAGCAGAGAGACGGAAAGGTCTCGAGCTGAGGCCAAGCCACGTTCATTCAACGCCCCTCTTGCCACCCCACGCTCTCTCACACTCTCACCAAGCGATTGCTTCCTTTGCCGTAGAGAGAAAAAAATGGGGGAGGAAAAGGTACGGAAAACCCATGGAAACGGAGGGGTTTCGACTTGTTTCGGCATGCCCAGCTGTCAAACTTGACGTGGGAAAGATCGCGATTGCTGATTGATGCCATTGCTTGTGTGGAACCTGGAGGGCTTGTATCAAAATGTCGAGATGCTGTGTGATTTGGACAGAAAAGAAAAAGTACTGTATGAAGACCACCAAGGGTCTATGATTATGACGCGATCGTCCAATGCACGTCGTTACTGATGGCCACTTGCCTCGACAATCTGGAGATCCTCTCGTATCAGCCATTCGTTTTGGTGATCTGGTGATCCGGTGATCAATGGATATAAAAGAGCAGCCGAGCAAGTCCGTTCTATTTGCGGCAACACGGAATTCTGCCATCTCATGTAAGAACTTTATAAATATATTTGAACTACGAAAGTATATCTGCATCTCTTGCAAGTAGTGCAACCAAGGCAGCCGGCAAGCTAGAATTCCATTACTTCATTTAGTTCGAAGAAAAAAAAAAGCTCGGGGAATCTTGAGCCCAACCAGATGGATATACGGATGCCGGCTTCACCCGAGTCATTGGCGCGAGCTGACAAAGCCAAAGCACAACCTGAAATACTAGCTACATTTTTAACTTTGTATATGTAAAACGAATGGGCACTGGCGGCTCAAAGTACAACCGATACACAATCTGTGTAATGGGCCCATATGCAACATGCTCAGTCACTCGCTTACATACATCATGGAACCCCTCTTTTGGCGCACCACCGCATCTAAGTTATCTTCGTTCCGGCGATCGCGGTCGCCCAACCGGCTGGCGAGCATGGCAAGCGGGCTGTCAAGGCGACGAGTATATCCAATTGAACCCGTGTGGCAAGTGCACCATTAATCAGCCAGTTGCATTATCACTGCTTGGCAAGTGCAACAGGTGTACAGCCTTGTACGCATTTCAAATCAAGTATCTAGGATCTACAGGTTGAAACTTCGGGATATTCGAAAAATGCCCTTCAGGCTTGCATGTCCGCAACACCTATGATGCAATCTAGTTTACGGTATAAAAACCTGTCCTGCCCTGCTCCATGGCTTGAAACATAATCCAGCTAGCCACAATCCCAACGCATAAGAAATACTTTCTATAGAGCAAGCATTTTCTTGTATCAAAAAATCTCCGAATACCCCATCTCACAGTAAAACACCTTCCATACCCCTCACTCAGCTTATCCATTGTGCCAACAAACACCGGCCCCCAGTCGTTCAATATCTCTCAGGCACGCCAAGACAACTCTATCGTCTGAGCACCGGATAACCGCTTGGGTTCCCGCAGCAGTCCGCAATCCACTTCCATTGCTTCGTAGGACAGCTGGCATCCCTGATCGGATCTATCCAGTCCGAGTTTCAGTCCCCTCCCGAAGAAAAGACCCCTGCTCAGAAGCACCAAAAAGAAACCATGACCAAGTCGTCGCTGGAGAACCACCCGGCCGCCGGGGCGCCGTACTTTACCCCGGCCCAGGACCCGCCGGCGGGCACGGCGCTCCATCCCGAGTCGGCGCCGACGCTGTTCCAGCCGCTCGCGATCCGCGGGCTCGCGCTGCAGAACCGCTTCGTCGTCTCGCCCATGTGCCAGTACTCGGCGCAGGACGGGCACCACACGGACTGGCACTTCGCCCACCTGTCGCAGTTCGTCATCCGCGGCAACGCCCTGACGATTGTCGAGGCCTCAGCCGTCACGGCCAACGGCCGCATCACCCCCGAGGACTCGGGCATCTGGAAGGACTCCCAGATCGAGCCGCTCCGCCGTATCGTAACTTTTGCTCATTCCCAGGGCCAGAAAATGGGCATCCAGCTCGCCCACGCCGGCCGCAAGGCCAGCACCGTGGCGCCGTGGATCGCGCCGCGGCAGGGCGGCAGCAGCGCCACGGCCACCGAGGACCTCGGCGGGTGGCCGTCCAACGTCTGGGCGCCCAGCCCGGGCAAGTTCAGCGACGGGTTCCCGGAGCCCAAGGAGATGACCAAGGACGACATTCGGGCGGCGGTCGCGGCGTTCGGCGACGCCGCGCGGAGGGCCGTCGACGCCGGGTTCGACGTCGTCGAGATCCACGGCGCCCACGGCTACCTGATCACGTCGTTCCTGTCGCCGCTGTCGAACCGGCGCACCGACGAGTACGGCGGCAGCTTCGAGAACCGGACGCGGTTCCTGTTCGAGGTCGTACAGGCCGTGCGGGCCGCCATCCCCGACTCGATGCCGCTGTTCCTGCGCATCTCGGCCACCGAGTGGATGGAGTACGCCGGCGAGCCGAGCTGGACGCTCGACGACAGCGTTCGGCTGGCCAAGCTGCTTCCCGCCGCGGGCGTCGACCTGCTGGACTGCAGCTCGGGCGGCAACAACGCGCACCAGAAGATCGAGATCCACCCGTACTACCAGGTGAACCTGGCCGGGCAGATCCGGGACGCCCTCAAGAAGGACGGGCTGGACCTGCTCATCGGGGCCGTGGGCCTCATCACCGACGCCGAGATGGCGCGGTCCATCGTGCAGGAGCCCGACGCCGACGCCGACGCCAAGCGCGACCGCCGCCCCAGCTGCGGCACCATCGAGGTCGAGCAGGAGGACGGCGGCGGCCAGCGGACCCAGGCCGACCTGATCTTCCTCGCCCGCCAGCTCCTCCGCGAGCCCGAGTTCCCCCTGCGCGTTGCCCACCACCTCGGCGTCGAGGTGGCCTGGCCCAACCAGTACCACCGCGCCGGGTGGCGCAGGTCGCAGAGGGTCTGATTGACTTGTGTGTGAGTGCTGCTGTGTTGCGTCTCTTCTCCAGTGCAAGACATAATGACCAAGGGCAAAGATGGATTTTCCCCCCGTTCCTTACGCGCGTGGCGGATGCGAGATAAGATGGGATGGCACATGGGCGACAGGATTTTGTTCCCACGCTGATGGGATTCTTCAAGGGCTTGTCATGGGTTGAACCTCTCGCCGTTTCAAAAAGTTAGAAACCACCTACAGATGGGACCATCCAATGAGAATTACAAATCATCTGATCACATGCCCGCCCAGAACAGTCGCGGGTGCATAGCATGTAATGTCGGACAGGATCTGCGGATTGTAGTATAAAGACCTACGGCATACTCGAGATCTCGTATCCCCATAAGCCATCTCGAATCCTAACAAGCCGGATAAGACTGCAGCCTCTCCAGGATGACACCCGTGATCGATCCTACCTACTACTACCAAGCCAGACCTGCCGACTCTGCCGAGCCTCATTTTGCCTTGGGCGGGTACTTCTTCCCGTTCATCTCGACCTTTGGGTCGCAGGTGCACCACTCGTCCGGCGAGATGCTGTCGAGGACGCTGGGAATGTGCGCGCCGCAGCCATACCAGGTGGCCTTGTCTACGGAAGGGGCCATGTCAGCACAAAGGATTGAGGAAAGACTCCGTCTGTGGGATCTCGGCCCAGGCCAGCCAGACGACGCGCAAGGTATATACGTACTGCAAGTGCTGCAGTTCACTTTCATACACATCTTGTCTAAGGGTGAGGGGGCTGCCGGTTTCGTGATGAGGGATCTGGAGAGATGAGAGATCAAGGGGTCGTGGCGCTTGCTGACGAGACAAAAGACGGTTGATGGGTTTGAGCTGATATGACAAACAAATACAATAGGTCCAATTGATCTTTTGGGAAAGAATGGATAGAATTATCAAAGGTGTCGGCGTGCCAAAAGATAGGGACGCTGGTTTTATCAGTTAGCGCCCTGATTTTAGGCCTGAGTCGCCGACCCCATTTTGGTGCTGCAAAGGCAAAGCCCGGAAGGCAGCTGGAGATCGGCGAATACAGACTACAACTCCCGATATCGCCGACCAAAGAGTATACGTTACTGTTGTTACATTCTACAGCTAGGCAAGAAACCCGAGTCTTAGACGAAAGAGTCATGAGCTTTCTTTTATCCATACTCGGCTTGATGAGACCTGCACTCTTTCGAGATTCAGATAGGCCAAGTGACGCAGGCGCGAGCCGCGAGTGGTATGGATGAGCCTCAGGTTCTAATAAGAGTATAAACCCGCCCTGTCTATGTGAGATTATTTACTGCGAAGCAACTCACCTCAATTTCAAATGCATCTGGTGGTACATAGAGATTGAACTAGAAGCGTGCCTAGAATAAACAAACCATAAATCAATCTCATGAGTCAAGTAAAATCTCACATTCATTGATTTGAATCGAGCAATGTATCTTTTTTTTCCCCGGCTTTCCAGACACACAGGCAAATCCTCTCTCATTTCCACGATGAGCGTACAATGAAGCAATACTTGCCCTGGCAATGTGATCGCTTGCTGCAAGCAGCTATACAGCTGAGTATGAATATCAAAAGTCATATAATCATAATGCAGTCATTATGTACTCAATCTGGTACAAGGGGTTGTGACGATACCATTGATCGAAACTCACCCGTCTCTGTCTCTCTGTCCCTCGATGCAACCTATACTGACCAATATGCAGATGCAAACAAGATGATATAACACACGAAAAACCCACAAAGCCACGCTTCTGCAAGCTGACTACGAATCACAACTCGGGCGCCTCCAAAGCCTTGGACCGCTTCTCGACCTCGCTCTCCACCATGGCCCGCAGCAGCTGCGTCGCGAGCTCGGTGCCCGTCCTGACCGACTCGGGCGTCCCCGACGCCGGCACGTGCAGGAAGAGCACGTTCCGCGGCCGGTGCTGCTTGTACAGGTGGGCGAGGCTGGTGAAGTAGATGAAGTCGCACAGGTAGTGCCCGGGGTCCTCGGAGATGCGGAGCTCCGGCCCGTTGTCCTGCGAGTTTTTATCTTCGTCAGTGACGTATGCAGAATGTAGGAGGAAAGAAACAACCTACCGGACACCGACCGACCCATTTCCCGTAAATGCCCTCAATGTCGAGGTCGGTCAGGAGCTCCGAGGGCACGCCGTGCCAGACCCAGCCGTCGCCCTCGCGCTCGCGCCTCTTGTCGTCCTCGAGGTACTTGCCGTCGACATCGCGATGCCGGTAGCCGTCCCGGTGCCCGCGGCGCTCGATGCTGTAGCGCACCGGCGGGCCGGCCATGCCGATGTGCAGCGCCAGGTCGTAGCCCCTCTCGTCACCATCTTCTCCTCCCGCCCTCCTTTTCTCCTCATCCCCGTCCCAAAGCCGCGGCACCAGCTCCCGCACCGTGTCGTAGCTCACCCGCATGGCCGGCTTGTGCACGAGGAGCCGGACCCGCGGCATCTTGGGCGACGTCCGCCGCGCCGGGTCCTTGACCCGGTCCCACGGCAGGTAGTCGGGGAGCGACGACGCGATCTCCCACGACGGGTTGATGGGGTATCCTTCCTTGAACGGCTATTGCACCTCCCCGGAGCGGAATGTCAGCAACGACGCGCATAGAGATATAGTGAATCATAACACAATCTGGGGGGATGTTTTTCATGTACCCCGAAGCCGGTGATGAGAACTCTGAACTCATCGTCTCCCTGCTCGTCGCTCACGACTCTCCTCGTGGCCGAATCGATGGAACCCATGGCATAGGGAGTCCGAGTGTTGTCGGTATGAAATGCCTCTCGTCTTAGTTCAGAAAAGTCACATGCAAGAGGCAGCAAATTTCTCTCCAACCTGACGTCGAAAAGATGAGGTCTTCCCTGTGTCGACTATGTACGAGAGAGAGATTGACGAGGATCACGAGGGTGCGTAGTGTGTACGTAGGTTAGGTGAGGTACTGCGAGTAAACTCCGCATACCCGAACTAGGAGGGCGGCCCCCCCTCGGAGGGAGCCGTTCGCTGCCCCCAGGTCTTTATAGGTATGACGACGCAATGGGGAATTGATCAACCTAGGTTAGGTAACCTTGACTCTCTGCATGTGTGCATGTAATCTAAACCGCTCAAGTGTATGATGTAGAGGGGGGTAACACAAGTAATGCAAGTGCATCAAATGGATAGGTCCGGCCTGAATTGGGAACCCGCGGGGTAAAAAGAAAGAAATGGCCGATGCCGTTGGCTGGCTACTAAATACATCACCCTCCGTATTTTTGAGGGGCAATCCTATGAAGTAACTTTGGAGCATTTCCAGGGCCTTGGAAACTCCAACGCTTGTCAGCCAGTGGATATCTTTCTTTTGTCCGCTGCCTTTCAGACCGAGAAGATGGAGAATGTTAAGTCCAAGTCCGGGGGACTCAGTCCTTGAGGTTCCACTGTACCTTGCGTAAGTCCGTACGGTGGTAAAAAGGAGGCAGGAAATTAGTATCAATCTCTCACTCAATCGTTACTAACTGCCAAAATAAATATGATATGTAGTCACGACTACTATCTATATAGTTGCACTGTCTCTCTCATGTTTGTTTCTTATTCAAGGCTCGTAGCCGGTCGACCGAATGTAGAGCATGTTGTACTTGCTGGTGCAAGACACTGCTTGACGAGAATAAACTTTCAGCCGTGCTGTGCTACTTGACACCAGGAAAATTTTGAATGTCGAGACAACCATGCATTCTAGATGAACAATATGACTCCAAGTGCTCACAGCAGATGACGTGTAAATTTTTGAGATATTTTGATGTTGGTCTGCTATTGACCTAGGTAATTGTCAGGAGACTTCACAACTTTATGAGCCTCGAGACGTAGCAACGGTACCTGATTTTGAAACCAAGATACCGATACCTCAAATAGGCACACAGACACGGCAAGTGAGGCTGAGAGTGGTACGCTCTTTCCCAACCCGTCGGCTCGCAATCAAGGAAGTTCAATAGCGTCCGAAACGGCTCCGGGGCGAATCGATATCCGGAACTCACACACACAAGTCTACGTGCTACACAGAAACATACGGCCACGAGCGCGGAAATATAGCCCGATATACACGTCTGGAAGAAACAGTCCACCCTGCATCGGAAATCAGCACGGTTGACATGTCAAGCGTAAGCACACAACGGCACCTTCAACTTCCAGCACGGGCGAGGCATCTAACGACGCAGATACACCGGCGCAGACCGAGCAAGAACAGACGGGCGTGAACGGCATCACGCAGCTGCTTCGGGCCATTGGGAGCTGGGGCGCGCCGAGGTGAGTCCAGAAGTTCGCCATGTCTGCAGCCAGGACGACTTCATGTATCCAGCACCTCGCTGACGGGTGACCTTTCTCTCAACAACGCAGCGGTCGAGGCTTGCACATGTTCCGTTCACTCATGGTGGCATCTTCGACAGCGGTACGTCCTACATATTTAAATCCCACCAAGCTCAACCTGCTTGCTCACATGAACTTCCGGGCAAAAAAGGCCATCCTCGGCGTCTCCCTCGCCGCCACGCTCGGCCTCCTGACGGGCTCGGGCTCGGCCGGGTTCCTGGTGGGCTCCTGCGTCGGCTTCGTGGGCGCCTCGGTCGCGTACCACCGGCTGGCGCTGGCGCAGGCCGTCATGGCCCTGCGCGAGAACCCGCGCCTCCTGCAGCTGCACCTGGCCTACAACTTCCCGCTCGCCGGGTTCGGCGGGGGTGCCATGACGAAAGCCCAGCTCGAGGCCCCGTACTGGCGCGGCAGCTTCCACCGCCAGATGCTCCTCATCGCGGCGTGGCAGAGCGCCTCGGTCCAGCTCGACGATGTGCACGAGGCCCGGACCCGCGCCGAGGTCGAGAGGATCGTGAGGGGGGGGGGGGCCGGGGCTTGAGCCTGAGGCGCGACGATGATCATGGTGTGGAACATGAGGATCGGATCGAAGTGGAGAACAGACAGGAAGAGTAGACTTGTGGTATGTCTAGGAAGAAAATCAAATGCTTTTTTTTAATCTATCTTAAATGCTGACATGCTGCCTTATATGCAACTCGGGTATTTCCAATCTGTAATGCAAAACCTGAAAACCTACTACGCTTTTATGCTGTATTCCAGAACAATGATTTATACAGTTATGCTCGCTTTGTCTTTTCGTGTCCTCGGCATGGCGCATCTCAAGCATCCTCCACGTCCAATTCATCATCCCCTTCCACAATCTGCAGGGCACCACTGTTGTCCCATTGTACACGTCCGCCGTCGACGGCATCCCTCAGCTCGACGGACAGAGGCGTCTTGTCGCCCGTCTTCGGATCCCAGTCCCAGCCCTCCTTCATCCACATCCAGCGCAGGTAGGCCCTCAGCTCCTTATCCGAGGGCATCACCCTCATCCACTCGGGCTGGAACTCGGGCTCTCGGCCCTTGCCCTTCCAGTCCTGGGCGCGGCCGAGCAGGACATCGCGGCAGAAGACGCGCCAGCTGTCGATGGCGTACGGGCCCTGCGTCATGTGGCCAATCTCCCAGGCCGACGCTCGCGGGTCCTCGCTCTCGGGCGGCATCTGCTCACCCGCGCGGACATCCGATCCGTCGCCGGCCACGGGGTAGTTCTTGACGCCGTACCGGACCTCGCTGCTGGGAGGGCTCTTAATCCAGACCCGGGCATACTTTTGGATCTGCGCCGTGCGGACGACCGACAGCCCGAGGTGTTTGATCTGAGACGCTATCTCATCGGGACCAGCCACCAGCAGAGCCTGCGGGGTCGGGTAATTCTCCATGAGCTCGTAAAAGACGGGCACGGAGATTTTGCCGGGCGTCCTGACGAGAAATGTGATGGCGATTAGGAGGCGGAAGGGGTCGCTGGCCAACTCCTCCTGTATGAGTCCAAAGCGCGGCGCGGACAGAGTCGGGAATGGCAACGCCGAAACGGTACCGCGTGGTGGGCGGGGACTTTTCGGCTTGGGCGGAGTGGGCTTGGGCGTCGCGAAATATTTGGATGTTGAGATTCTCTTCTCGCTGGGAGTGTTGGAGGCTATGCGGAGGCTTTGACGCCTGCCTTCGACGCGATCGAGAATGGCAGAATCAACTCGAACAGGAGTGCTGTCTGAGAGAGGCACCTTGCTCGGAGTCTTTGCGGCCAGCCGGAGGCTTTGGCGTCTGCCTCCGGTCGGCTCTGTGGCGGCGCGGCTCCTCTGAAGAGGTGTGTCTGCAGAGCCGGGGGCTTTCATTGGGGTTCTCGTAGATGACCGTAGCGCGTATATTCTGGCAGGAGCAGCAGACTTTGACAACTTGTCGTCGGATGCTCTACTCTCCATTGATCGTGTTCTTCTTGCCGGAGTTTCATCTGCTGGTTCCTGTACTCGTTCCTCATTTGCATACGCTTCAATATCTGGCCATTCGTCTGTTGATTCATCGGCCGCTTCATTTTCTGGTGCTGCTTCTGCTGGTTCTTGATCATCCTGGGTCTGATCTGCTGCCTCTCCGTCGGCTTCTGTGTGATCCTCTGTCGTCTCATTCACGGGTTCGTCCGCGACTTCCTCTCCTTGCAATTCAGCCACGGGTTCATCTTGTACATCGGCCACGGATTCATCCGCCGGTTCATCTCCTTGCACTTCCGGAGTGGGTTCATCTCGTCCATCTTCGTGTTCTTCAGTTGCCGGTGCTTCGTCCATTGACTCATCTGCAATTTCGATCGTGAATGGCCCAACGATTGAAAATTCATGCTCTGGCTCATCCTTTTTGAATGATGCTTCGATGAGGTTGCGCAGGTTCACTTCACCACTCGTAGGCTCCTGGCCGCCTACGAGTGGCTGGCTTTTAAATGCCCGCCACCAACATCTTCAGTATCTTTCCTTGCAGGCTGAGACGGCTGAGCTGTGGTACCCTTGCCGTCATTGTTACTCGTGTACCAGACAGAAGCATCCTTCAGGTCCGGCGCAGACACTGGCGTCCGTGGGACTTCAGCAGCCGACATCCTCTTCTGCTTTCTCTTGAGAGCCCTGTGCATCTTCTTCTCGGCTTTCTTCTCGGCCTTCTTGGCTGCCTGCCTGGCAGTCTTGTCCTGGCCCTCAGCTTCGCCATTGCCGTTGGTGCTATTATTGGCCCCAGTATACGTGTTGGTGTTGAAACTGGAATTGGGAGTGATGCCGGTCTCGGCATTTGCTATCGCGACAGCAACAGGTGGCAAGGGCTTCTGGAAGAAATGAGACTCATTCTTCGGCTTCCTAATCCGCTTCTTTTTGGGCCCATTTGTTCCTTCGACTTCTTGAGATTCGGCAGTCCTCTTCTTCCCTTGTTGCTGCTGCTGCTGCTGCTGCTGCTGCTGCTGCTGCTTCTGCTGCTGCTGTTTCTGTGCCTGCGGCTGATTCTGCTTTTGATTTTGCTGGACATGCTGCTGGTTTGGCTGGTTCTGTTGATTTTGCTGTTGGGCCTTCTTCTTTTTCTTCTTATTCTTCTTCTTTTGTTGATTCTGCTGTTGGCTCTGCTGCTGCTGCTTCTGCTGCTGCTTCTGTGCCTGCGGACCAACCTTCTGCACACCGGCCTCCCTCTCCTCATGTACCGCCTTCATCTCCGCCGACGGTTCACCACCGTCATCGCCGTTGTTGAGCGCCATGAGCCTGCCCATGTGCGTCAACACATCCTGACCCTCAAGGGATGCCGGGTTTTGCTGCGAGTCCCTGCGACTCCGCGCGGCCGAGACCATCATGTCCCAGACCTCGACGCCGCGCATGAGGCTGAGCCTGCGCAAATCCTCGCACTCGCCGTCCTGCCTGCCTCCGGCCGCCAGCAGGCCCAGATGCCGTCTCTCCTGGTCGTCGTCGGCGTCAAAGCCGAGCATGAAATCCTCGGCCAGGTCTTGTGCCGACGACTCTTTGGTCTTCGTCGTGGTGGCGTTTTGGTGCTTCTTCTTCTTCTCCCCTTCCTCCTCCTCCACCAGAGTTGTCATGCTATTGGAGGATGACGGGCCGTTGGTTTTCTCCAGCCAGTTCATGACTTTTCTGTAGATCTTTTCGGGATCGGGCTGGGCATAAGCTACTCGTTGTTGTTTCGAGTCGAAAAAGCCCATCTGAAAACTCCCCGATTGGATCCCTCTGAAAGGTCGGACGAGGGAAGACTCAGGTCTGTGAATGGCTACTAGACATCAGGCCAAGTGCCAATCGCTTCTTCTCGAAATGTGTGGGCTCCAAGAAACAAAAAATGGCATCAGCTGCTACCCTGGCGGTAGAGGGCCGTTTGCAATGCTGGGAGCCACATGCAATGTCCCAGATCAGGTATATCTAGACCTGAGGATGAACGAAACAAGAACTGAAATTCTCAGACGACTCAACGAAATAATTAGTCATACACAGAAAGTGGTGCTGGTTGAGAAAAAAGTGTTGGTGAAGCACCAGGTGTAAAGAACAATTCGGGGGATGATCTGGGGTAGCTTGGCCCGCTGTGGTGGAAAATTTTGGCGTGCAAATTTAGGTGCAAAGTGGATTGCAATTGATTGATCCTCGTCCCGCCAACGTAAAAATGTATAATTCCCACTTCGCCCCAGTTGGCACTGACCTGGACCTATTGGCGTTGCAGCTCACAGGTATAGGAATAGATTGGATTGCATGTCGCGATGAGACATTTTCAGACTGGTTGTTGGACTTTTGGCAGGTGTAAGAGAGCTGACCGACCGCTAGTTGAGGTAGGCGTTGTGGGAAACAAGTAGCACCAGGGTCGCATCTGGAAGCTGGTAGATTTACTGGATGCATGTCGCTTCGATGACCTCATGTGATGATACTCTGGCAAATTGCAGAATCCATACAAACGCAGAAAGTACATATTCAGAAGTTTTACATAAAAACAAAGGAAAGAGGCCAAGCGTGAGAGATGGCTGTTGCCGGCCATTCTATTTACGGATGCGCAGAAACAGACATGGAGTACCATCCAGATCAGTAGACAGGTAGTGATAGAAATAAGGAACTTGATTTACACTCTAAAAGTCACTATCCCCCGTCTGCTCCCCTCGCGTCAAGTCTTTTTTGCTTCAAAACAAAGGAGCCTTTAGGGAGTCTAGTATTACATACAGGATTTCGTTTCGTCTAGAGGCGCATGTTTCTGCCGGCCTTGGGAGGGTCGTACACGGTCTTCCTCGACTTGATGGGAGACCACTTGTATCGCTTCACCCAGATGCTGAGAGCGGTAAGGACAGCGCTAACAGCCAGCACCTTGACACCCATCTTCTTGCGGTCGTCCATCTCGGGCTCGGCGGCCCAGTTGAGGAACTCGGTAACATCCTTGGCCATTTGCGAGGTCGAGGCAGGAGTCTCGTCCTCGTACTCGACCAGACCATCGTACAGAACACGGGCCATGGCAATTCCGGTGCCGGGGAAGTAGGGGTTGAAGTTGAGGCCAGACTGGACCTGGGCACCAGCCGGGGGCTCCTCGGGGTAACCAGTCAGCAGCGAGAAGATGTAGTTGCAGCCACCGTGACGGCCCTTGACGATCAAACTCAGATCCGGGGGCAGAGCACCGTTGTTGGCAGCTCGGGCAGCCTCGTCGTTCTTGTAAGGAGCAGGAATGTAATCGGAGAGCTTTCCGGGGCGCTTCTCGATCTCACCCTCATCGTTGGGCTCAGTGTCGTACTCGTTCTGCTCGGCCAACTCCTTGGCCTCGTCGACGGTCAAGATGGTACCGACGAGAGATCGGTAGGGGACACGGCTGAGCGAGTGGCAGGCGGCGCAGACCTCCTGGTAGACCTGGAAACCACGGCGAAGACTGAGGCACATATCAGCTTATCGGAACTTTCTGACCACGCCTGACTCGATTGATCTTTTTAACTTACGCTTGGTGGTCAAAGGTCTTGGTCCATTGCTCGTGAACCCAGGGGTACTGTGTGGGGTGCAGACTGGTTTGATGAATCAGCACATGAGTATCGTAAAAAATATTTGGAAGACGCAGGTCGAGATGAGGGATAGAGACGAGAACGGCCACGCGTCGCGAATGCCGCGTCAATATCCCATCCCCATCGCAACCCCGTCTTTTTCGGACTCACCCTTCCTCAGCAGGCGTCATGGCATGTGCGGTAGGTCCGTAGAGGTGGTAGTACCATGCCACGGAGCCAATGGCCACGGCGGTCGAGGCAGCGGCGGCGAAGTTCAGGCGGGTCGGGGTCTCGGCAGAGGCGGAGGAGCTCGACGTCGAGGCGGATCGCTGGAGAAAAGCGTCAAGTCAGTACAGATTCGATGAAACAGAGACCGGTAGAGTGCCATTGAGATGTTGGCGGCGGCCGTGGACGACTGGGGGTTGGTGTAATGGCCCCTTCGATCGGGATGACTGGAGTCGACATCAGGTTTCGGGATCGCTCGTACCTTGGCGAAGCTGGAGGCGCCATTCCGGGCACCGCTGAGAATGCGCGTCGAGCGCAGGCAGGATCTTGCCAACATGATGGGCGAGCTGCTCTTCAGTGGTACGAAGCGCGGCAAGCTGTGTTGACGGGTCAATGGGTCGGCAGACTCGTAGGTCGTGAGGTCGGGAATCGTCTTAACGTAGATTTGAAAACTACGAGTAAAAACAGCTCACTGAGGCCCCCGGCAAGAATAATGGAAAAACCCGATCGCTGATTGGAGAGATGGCCACCTGAAAGTGGACCCGTATCAGCCACGTGACCTGCGACTTTCCTGGTTCTGCCGACAATTTGGTTTAGATGCAGCAAGGACCGCCAGAGCCAAGGATTGACACCCTCAGCAAGTTGATCAACACCTCTCAATGGCCACTGGGCCTGTTCTGGGCCAGCCAACAAGCGTGTCGATGATTCATCTTGCAGCTAGTTTTTAGCTGTTGGTCTCGCAATATTCCAGCTGTTCTCTTGCAGCATCACGGGATTGAATTCCTCGACAAACTTCACACTCAACATTCCAATGCTTCGAGATGCGCATTTCTGCCATTGAGCGCTAAGCTCCACTCGGGCCGGTTTACGGGATATTGCGCTGGCTGGCTGGAAGTCAACGACCCTACCCCAGGGGGGCCGGCCGACTCTTATGCGATGCGACGAGCTGCTTTCGAGACGTCGAATTCACCTTCGCCAAATCTCGCATTCACCTTTTACTGCTGGAACAATTACCAATTTATCAACTCGGGATTTCCTAAAGCGACATTTCCTTTGCCCATGTCACAATCATGCCACAATCGACTTGCGTCTTTCGGATTAATGCATAACCATGAATTGGTACCACCTCGTGACAACTTCACATGTCGACGGCTCGTCTTTGTCTCTGCTATTTACCCGTTTTCTGAGTAGTCCACAGCCACAAGGAGTCGACGCCCAATATCATTCCAAGTCCATGATGGTCTGGACTCACCAAGCTGTATTATTTTGGCAATAGTTCATACCTTGCATTTCCCCGCTCGCGCTACCCCGGTTTCTTGGTAGGCGATACATTATTGGGAAGGCACTCACATGATCTATTTCTCGGGAGACGACAGATAATCTATCATCATCTAGCTTTCTCTTCCCCTTTTGATCAGCGTTGTTGCTTCCAAGTACTGGACGGCCCATCACTATGGCTTCACCAAGTCCAGATACACCACATTCAGGGACGACAGACGACTCCATCTCGGTCTCGACAATATCACCGGTCCACGCCGTTTTGAGAACCCCGGAATTGCTAGAGCTCATACTTCTTCAAGTGGATCAACGTTCGCTGTTGACATCTGCGCAGCGTACCTGCCGTGGCTTCTACGACCTGGTGTGTACATCACCGTGTCTCCAGGCGCACCTCTTCTTCAGTCCTCGGCGCGCAGACCTGTGGGATGGCCTCCAGATGAACCCCCTGATCGGCGATGTTCTTCCCGTGCACTTGAGCAGCAGCCGCGTGATGAAAAAGGGCCGTCGCTTTTACTGGGACCGAAGCTCCCCCGATGGAGCAGATGTTTACCAGAGCCGCTGTGAATCGCACTCGCTTGCGGTCTGCGCCACGCCGTCTCGGTGCAGACATCAAATAGATGCGGCTTTCTGCCGTTCCGACGCAAGCTGGCGCCGGATGCTCCTTGTTCAGCCAGTCTTGATGCCCAAGGACGAGGAGTCGCTCTGCAATGTGTGGTCGGAGTCCTCCTTCCTGGACAGGACCGAAACTGTCTGTTTGCGCCGTATGATCACCTCGGAGCCGCTGACGAGGGAATCGTTCCTACTTGGCCACGAAGCGCTTTTCATGACCCGAATCTTGTCACAGGCCCGGGCAGCAGTGAACAATAAGAATACTTACTGCATCTACTTGCAAGCCGATGCGAATGGCCCAGGGCGGGACCCAACACCGGTGAAGATAAATCTTGACAAGCGGACGGTCCGAAGTGAGCAATCCTGTGTGATGATAAGCCATTCTCGCATAGAAACATATCCTTTATGCTGAAAGGTAGCACATATTCTTTCCACAATACTTACTAACTCACAATCTTGCAGTGGGGAGTCAGATGGTGTACCTTCAAGCCGAATTCCATCAAATTTCGTCCGGCGACGGCAATATGGTGACACTCGATGAGAAGCAGGTATCATTCCTAGATCGACCTGCGTGCGTTGATCGGAAAGAGTGTTCAGAACTTGGTATGAAGCAGCAGGCTTATGATTGAATTCGAGAAATTACCACCAGTATTTTTTAAATCCCCCCTTTTTCCCGCAACCGTATGAACAGACAGAAAGACGTGAAGAAATCAAGATCGTGCTAGCATCGCAGAACGTGTGTGTTTGAAGAAGTGAATATTTAACTCGTTTACTGCTGGGCCAACTTTTGTCTCTGCTTGACGGCATCTGCAAGATTCTTCAGCACCGCTTCGGTGTCTTGCCACGAGATGCAGGCGTCTGTGATGCTGACACCGTGCTTGAGGCCGGCCTTGCCCTCGGGCGGGACCTTTTGGTTGCCTGCGACCGTGTTAGAAGGTCGATGGGTGCGACTGTGTGTCATGATCTAGGACTTACCCTCGTTGATATTGCTCTCAATCATGAGACCCATGATGGCGTTCTCGCCCTTGCTGATCTGGTCTGCCAGCTCGGCGGCCACCTTGGGCTGGTTCTTGTGGTTCTTGGACGAGTTGCCGTGGCTGCAGTCGACCATGAGCCTCTCGCGGAGGCCGTTCTTGGCCAGGTCCGCCTTGGCCTCGGCGACGGACTGGGCGTCGTAGTTGGTGCCCTTCTTGCCGCCGCGCAGGATGACGAAGCAGTCGTCGTTGCCGACGGTGCCGACGACGGCCACGATGCCGGGCTTGGTGACGGACAGGAAGTGGTGGGGGTGCTTGACGGCGCCGATGGCGTCAATGGCGACGCCCAGGGTGCCGTCGGTTCCGTTCTTGAAGCCGACGGGGAAGGACAGGCCGCTGGCGAGCTCGCGGTGCAGCTGGGACTCGGTGGTCCTGGCGCCGACGGCGCCGGCGGACAGCAGGTCGGCCAGGTACTGGGGGGAGATGGTGTCGAGCATCTCGGAGGCGATGGGCATGCCGCCGTCGGTCAGGTCGACGAAGAGCTGCCGCGACAGGCGCAGGCCCTTGTTGATGCGAAAGCTGTTGTCGATGTCGGGGTCGTTGATCAGGCCCTTCCAGCCGACCGTCGTCCGGGGCTTCTCGAGGTAGGCGCGCATGACGATGAGCAGCTCGTCCTTGTACTTCTCCTTCTCCCTCAGCAGCATGTCGCGGTACTCGAGCGCCGAGGCCGGGTCGTGGATGGAGCAGGGCCCGATGATGACGAGCAGGCGGTTCTTGGGGTCGGAGCCGTTGACGACGGCGGCGACCTCCTCGCGCGACTCGAGGACCGTCTTCTTGCTGGCCTCGGTCTGGGGGACTTCATGTTGGAGCAGGTCGGGGGCGCACAGAGGGTTGTAGCCGCGGACTGGCAGGACGATGAGTTAGTCGTTGTCGTCTGGAAAGAAGAAAAGGGACAGCGGCGTGTGTATAAGACGACATACTTCTCCAATCTTCGCTGTGGGCCTTGTCGCCTGCGTTCTTGTTCTCGATGAAGAACTACACGATGCAATGTGAGTCAGAGGGCCGAAATCCCAAGTTGGATCTGGGGCGTTAGGATGGACTTACCGACATGATGTGTGGAAGTATTGGTTTATTCGAGTGTGCAATCAAAAGCAGGAGCAAAACTAAGTTGCTGGAAACCAATTGACCTTGCAGCAATGATCGTGATGAGAATAATGAAGTTTTTCTCTTACTCTTCTGCTTGGTGGTTGCTGCGAAAGAATGATAGAATAATTTTTGGCCTGGCTGGACCCTTTGCGTCACACACAAGCTCTAATGGAGGGGTGATCTGCTCACTATAGCGGGGTTCACCGCCGTCACACCAAACCGCCGCGATCGCTGTCGTTTCCCCCGGTACGTACATCCCTTACTCCAACTTTACTGCTCAATGAGAAGTGCCTGATTGAATTCACCGTTTCTAAGATTTATTCGGATTCATCATGTCAATATGCGAGCTTCCCGTATAGCAACTCAAACATGATGTTCTCCATCATGCAGGTCTTCGACAATGGGTCCACATGGGAATGCAAGCTGAAGGTACAAGAAAGCTGAAAGATGCACTATTGACACTCTAATCCATCGCCCAATGACAGCATCTTCATTGCAGAGAACCTCGCTTATTCAGTATCATAGCTCCGAAATCGCCGACTGCCAGTCTATTTCAAGCTTGACGAGTTATTCGATATGGCTGATTTGTTCTCGAACTATACACTCTCACATAATGTGTACATGCAACCCGCCGTCCTGGATATCCAATAGAAGTTACCATATTGATAATTACATCCATGCTAGAATATCACGTGGAAAAGAGGATCGCACAGAGTCATCGGTGCTCAACTTGGCCATTGTTTAACAGCGACCACGGAGTTATGATCAACGGGAAGCAATATGATTGAGAAAACTGACAGCAACTGTGGTCTTCAAATAATGCCATTGTGGCAACTTCATTATTAGAATCGTGAGTGCAATAGCACTATATTTGCTAGCCACATACCAAAGTTCCATTCGACCGAAATTTCAAACTCGGAAACGGCAAAGTTCCGATTATGCACGCAATGTCCTTCATCTACACTGAACTTGACCTGCTCCATAGGCCCCGTCCCTAGCCAGCGAAGGGTCAAATAGTAAAATTATGACAATATTGTCAATGATAGAAGAAAATTAGTTACAAGATTCCACTGCTGATTGACAGTAAAGACTGACATGATTCTCAGCGTTTCGTCTTGCCCCTTGTACATGACAGTGAGAAATATCTCATCGTGGAAAATTAGTAGCTTGTCATTTCCCTGTCAGTCGTTCCCAGGTCAGCCAGTTCTCATTCGGAGGAAGAGACAGTATCACTTTCTAAAATAATTTCGACATTCTGCGTAAGCCATGATCTGTGACTATTGCGGTCCACTGGCGAGCATGTCAGGCCGTGATCATTCGGATAGCCATTGATGTAAAAGTCATGCTTTTGAAGGATGATATTTGATTATTATATACAGTATCTCCATGGTACTGTTGGGGATATCTAAAGACGCTAGGTTGTATGATAAAAAAGACGAGTCCCCGATCGGGTTCCGGATATCATATGTCGAACCTCGATGATAAATAAGAAAAGAATACACTCTATAGTTTTTTTGTACCCCGCCGACCGGCCCTTGAAAAGCAACGATCTTTCGTGTTTCTACAATTTTCCAGATGACGAGACCTGGATCTGCGTCTTGACGGTGATGCCGTGGTCGTCGGTGCTGGGCCTGCTCACGGAGCTCGAGTGGCTCCGCTGCGTCGAGCGGTAGTGGTTCTTGTCCGTCAGCTCGACTTCGTCGTCCTCGATGCGGAAGTGCGACTGGCCCTGGATGAACCCTGGCGGCTGGCTGTGGCTCAGCCCGGGACCCGTGCCGCGGCTGTTGTAGCCGTGGCTGTTGGACGACTTGCCGGTCCGGTTCTTGAGGCTGCGGAAGAGCGGCGCGTACGTCGGCAGGCACGCCGAGATGATGGCCACCGACGGCTCCAGGCTCGACCAGCCAAAGGCCGGGCCCAGGATCCACGACACGTCGATGGCGCCGCTGTCCAGCTGCACCAGGTAGTAGATGCGAACGATACTGGCGACACAGACACTTTTTGTTTCACGCGGTTAGATTCGAGAATAAACAAGATCAAATCATGGATCAATGTTGTCACTTACAAGCTGCCGAGAAGCATGATTCCGGCGACAGATGCCTTCTTGCGCTTGTTCATCTGGAGACGCGAGATACGAGGGATGGGTACCACCAACACGATGATGTCGTTGATCATGTTCACGATGCCGAACGCCAGGTAGAAGGTCAGGACCTGGATGCATTTGCCATCGGTAGCTCCTTCGTACTGTCTCCAGTAGAAACTCAGGGGACGGCATGCCGTGGCCATGACGATCCACATGATGAAGGGGTAGACGCCGGTGAAGAAGGAGGCGCCCCAGAACGCGACGACAAAGGGCTTGCTCTCCTCGACTTTTCTGGTCTCCGAGATATAGAACAGACGACGGTACAGCAGCAAAATGCTGACCTTGGTCATCGTGACGGATGCTGCGTAGACCCATGGTTCGGCGAAAACGACCTATTGAGGAGCAACGCAGGTCAACATTGGCTCAATGCGGAGGTATATCAGAGAGACATACCTTCATCAATGACATGAACGATTCGATCTCAAGCGCCCAGATATGTCTACCCGAGCCATACTCTCCAGCTGTTTGTCGAGGCAAGTCAGCATTGTCATACCATTCCTAGAGACGCACCAGCTTCCTGCGCCCGAGTATCTAAACTTACCAATAACTGTTGTAGCCACAAGTGCACCAGTGAACATCTGTGATCAAGGACGTATGAGAATTGATTCATTTTCGCACCCGCATCTTCGAAATGGTGTTGGAGGTGACGGTTGTTCTGGAATTGTCCGGCTTACAAGAGCAATCAGTATCGTCCAGTCGTCTATTGCCAACTTTGCCATGTGCGACAGGCGGACGTAGAACCTCAATGCCACGGCGGCGGCTGCCAAGCCTAGCACAACGCACGAGACGACATCGTAGCCGACGTATTGCTCCTCGCCCAGGTCGGTGCCGTCTGGAGGGTTGCCGAAGACCGCTAGGATGACCGGGTCGAGTGTCGACACGTTTGTTGTCGACATTGTTCTCTGATTCTGTCGTCGGTTGTCGCGAATGCGTGAACGGATCTTTACTGGAGACGTGTTGAACCTATAGGCGAACGTGTATGCAGACACATAGACACACGCGAACTTGCATTGCCCACGGATGAATTCTTTGCAAGCAGCTTTACGACGAAGAATCTAAAGTGGCTACTTGCTTCAGACATATTGATGCCGTAGCTTCCCCCCATAAACCACTGGCCGGCGCCAAGCCTCACTGCCCTGACCAGTACCTGACAATCGTAGGATGATTGATTCAAGCGTTTGCCCCTTCCCCGTAATTCCTTCGGGGGCGAGATGACCAATGGCGGATATTCCCAAGATCCACACTGGCAACATTCACCGTCCATGACATTCCCGCAATGCCGCGTTGAAGAAGGCAAAGGGAAATCTCTTTCACTGACTGGTCAGGCACGAGTTGGGGGACCTGACTCGAACTTTGCGGGCATCCCGGTCGTCCCCCATACAAGACACTCGATTCAGGACATGTTTTCCCTCCTAATTTAACCCTATAAAAGATTCCCAATCCTCTAAGCGACTAGATGACCTGATCCGCTTCCAGAATTGGCCATCTGCTGTAGATCTCGATAGACCTTGACGTGTACCTACGCAGCGCACGTGTTGGGTCCTTTCGAGGCGGACGAACCTGTACTAGAGCAAGAAGGAAAAGACCGTTTCAGGATGGGGTGATGAAGGCACGATTATGAACACTGCCGCCCACGGAAGCCAGCGGGACGTTGGCTAGATTCCCGTGTCCCAATACGGGTAACCAGGATCCAGGGGCGAAAGAATAGTGTATTGTAGTAGTACTTTGTGTATTGTAGGGGGTGGTGAAGAGCGAGTGCCAAGTTGCCAAGAGACGTCTATAGCGAGTACCGAAAGTGTGCCAGTGGACGTAGCCCTGCTGGCAACGGTTCCCAAATTTGCCCAGAGGACCCTGGGATGTCGGATAGTGGATACTACCGCGTACGCATGATGGACCGAATGGATACCCAGTCGCGGGTCCTTCCGCGGGGAGATCTTGCGGGATCTTTTGCGTGGGAAGGATGAAAATTTTCTATAAGAGACGGTGATCATGTCCCTTCTCAAGTTGCCCCTATGTACGTAGGATTCTCACTCATACCTGACTGATCATAGCAACGTGGTTATAAAGGGCGCTATAAGATTCGAGAGCTCTTCGCTAACTCCAGTGTAGGGGTGATCCTGGTTCCTCGGCCGAGTATAAAAACGGGGCCGGTTCCTATTCTATCAGTAATAGTCCAGAAATGGCCAGATCCTATGAATGGAGAACGGAGTCGAATGGAGACCGGCCACTAGACAATAGACTTCAAGACTGCAACGGCTAGATAATATGAGACTCCATAGTATAATACATACATCTACCCCGGGCGCTGTTCGTTATCTACACTCCCCCAAAAGGTACACGACAAGATCTCTGTAAGAAGACTGAATCGGCTATGCGTATTCGTACTCCATACTGGCTGTCTTGGTACTTTGGAAAACGTCTATCACCTCGGCAGAAGATCGATCCCGGTTTAAGGGGTAATGGTCAAGCTAATTATCTTTCGTATATTCTTTGTACGATTGCCAATTCCGGCGATTCTGGAATTGTTCCATAGACTTTCATTCCTTTTCCGTGCCACAAACCTGCCTGTCACTCTGCTGTTTCAGCATCAATCTTTTGCATCTCTTAATCATTAATTAACTTTATTATTACCATGGCTGCCGTAACAGACAAGGCCCCCGTCCTTTTGGCTCCCGAGCAGACGGGTCCCAAGGGATGGATCCAGTCCATGCACTGTCTTGAGCTGGCAGCCGAATACGATGCTGACCAGATCTCTTCCATCCTGAAGAAGGCGTGGGCCAGCTTCAAGGCGCGGACGCCCATGGTCGGCGTCGAGGCCGTGCCCGCCGGCGGCGACGCAAAGCCTGCCGGTCAGCTCAAGCTGCAGCCCTACGGCGACGGCGAGGTTGAGGACTTTATCGTCAAGGACCACCGTGCCGACGAGACCCTGCCTACCTTTGCCCAGATCAAGGCCCAGGGTTTCCCCAACTCGGCCGCCGGCGACATCAAGTTCTGCCTGCGCGGTGCCACGGGTCCTTGGCCCGTCTTCGGCGTTGACAGACTGGCCACCAACTTTATGCAGGCCAACCTGATCAAGGGTGGTCTGCTCATCAACCACCTTTGCTTCCACGCCTTTGGCGACGGCACTTCCATGTGGAAGCTGACCGAGATCTTCGCCGAAGATGTCCGGAGGGCCCAGGGTCTCTCCATTGAGAAGCCGGTCGAGATCCCCACGGCGGACCGGGCCAAGCTCGAGCGCAGCACGGGCAAGAACGTCTGCGCCAACTTTGCCGCGGAGCACCAGGAGTTCATTCACTTGCCCTTCACGCCCGACGCCCTGCCCGACGGCCTGACCAAGGCCAAGCACCACGCCCACGTCTTCCGCTTCAGCCCCGAGGCCATCCAGAAGCTCAAGGCCGAGTGCTCGCCGGCCAACGTGCGCGCGCTCAAGGGCGTGGTGCCGCAGGACAAGCTGCCCAAGTTCGTGTCGACCAACGACGTGGTGACGGCGCTGCTCTGGCGGACGGCGCAGCGCGCCGAGCAGGCCGACCACGCGGCCTACGCCGGCACCGAGACGCCCTCGGTGGTCATGGTGGCCCTGGACGCCCGCCGCCGGACGCACGTGCCCGTCCACAAGCACACGCTCGGCAACATCGTGGGCTACTCGCCGGCGATCCTGCCGCTGGCGCAGGTCCTCGACGACCGCGCGGCGTCGCTGGCCGATCTGGCCTGCCTGGTGCGCATGGGCGTCGACAAGTGCGGCAGCACCTACTACGACGAGGTGGCGCACTACATCGAGAACATGGACGACGTGAACCGGCTGGCGGGCACGGCCTTCCTCGACATGCCGGGCAAGAACGTGCTGCAGAGCAACTGGAGCGACTTTGACTACTACGGCATCGAGTGGGGCCCCGCCTTTGGCGACCACATCAAGGCCGTCCGCTTCCCGGCCGGCGGCGTCTGCGCCGGCTTCCAGATCATCATGCCCTCGCCCCCCGGCACCCCCAGCGGCACCGTCGACGTCCTGACCGACGTCTCTGACGAGGCCTGGCCGCGCCTGCTGCGCGACGAGGTCTGGAGCTCGTACGCCAAAAACCCGACCACGGTGGCGTACGAGTAATATGTTTCACGATGAATGGTAGACATGTTAGAAATCAAGTAGACTCATACTATCATAGACATAATGATAATACCCAACCTCTGTTCAACTCTATGATGGAATGCTGTGACCCAACGATTATCATCACACGTCAAATCTTCCCGGATTGTCAACTTTCCTTCTCAGATGCCTACTTGCTTATCTGCATGACTGACTTACAAGAGGCTCCTCGGAGGCTGACGAGGACCCTGTTCGATAACCGAATGGAATCAGATGATGGTGGAGTTCTCAAGGAACCGTCCCGCTAAAAGACGATGAGACAATTTCCACAAGTGGGTGTGGGCACCTGCAGGGTATGGCAGCCATATGGAGACGCCCGGGATATGGGAAGAGTATAGTCTCGATAGCTGCTCGCTTCCGGTTGGCCAGTGTGCCCTGGCATAACGATTCGATCGACCGCAAGCCACACTATCCCCGAGTCAAGTATCCATCTCGAATCCTCTGGCCCCGAGCGTCTGGACCCTTTGTCTTTGTCAGGAGACGCAGGTGCCCATAGATATGCACAATGGAGTGAATGAACAGCAGACAATGACAGGGGTTCAAGTGTTCGATAATGCAGTGTAACTGCTGTCTACGATGGCATGGGTTTCCGGCAAGTTTTATGATATAGCCTTGTGTCAGATTTGAAGACTGTTCATAGCCAAAGTTAAAACAAAAACAGACAGACAATATGACGACAGAGTCGCAGCAGCAGCAGCCTTTCAAGGTCATTATCGCCGGAGGGTCGGTGGCCGGCTTGACGCTGGCCAACATGCTGGAGCGGGCCGGCATCGACTTTGAAGTGCTCGAGAAGCGAGAGGTCGCACCGCAGCTTGGCCAGTCGATCCTCGTGCTGCCTTGCACCAACCTGATTCACAGGCAGCTTGGTCTACAAAGCCCTACTGAGCAGGGCGCCGTGCCCATCGGTGTAAGAGAACACTGGGACGACAAGGGCAAATTATTCTGCTCCTCGGACGAGTTGATCCAGCTGGCGCGCGTGTAAGCAGATATACCTTTGTGGATAGCATTTCTTGGGATTTTGACAGGTTGGCTGACATCACTCCCAGGCAAAAGCAGCCGGTCTACTTCATTGATCGCAAGATATACCTCCAGAACATCTACGATGGCCTTAGCGCCGAGTCCAAGACCAAGGTGCGGTCGCAGGAGGGCATCGAGTCGTTCACGGAGCACGAGAGCGGCGTGACGGTGCGGACCGACAAGGGCAACGTCGTCGAGGGCAGCATGCTGGTCGGCGCCGACGGCGTCCACAGCGCGGTCCGCCACCTGATGGCACAGGCTGTCCAGGAGTCCGACCCGAAGCGCGCCAAGATCCTGACCTCGGGCTTCAAGACGAGGTACCGCATCCTCACGTGCACCTCGCACAACTACTTTGCTGGTGACCCGAAGCGCCCCTTCCTCGAGGAGGGCATGACCAACAACACGTATTACCCGGAACACGGCGTCGGAGGCTTCACTGTGGCCGGAGTCAAGGGCAGGATCTTCTGGGCCATTTACATTGCCAACGACGACGAGATTCCCTATCCCAGCCGCAAATATGGACAGGTTAGTCATTCATCTCTCCCAAAGTCGAGGGAGGGATCAAACCCAAGGGGAATTCGCCAAGTCACTAACTCCTACATCCCAGGCCGATATAGATGAGGCCATGAAGCAATGGGGACATCTCCACCTCAACCCCAATTACACCTTCAACGACCTCTACGAGAACTTGCTGGGCGCCAACATGCTCTCGATGGAGGAGGGCGTGCTGCCGACCAAGTGGCACTCGGAGGCCGGCAGGACGGTACTGATGGGCGACTCGGTACACAAGGCGACGGCCAACCTGGGCATGGGCGGCAACCTGTGCGTCGACGACGCGTGCCGGCTGACCAACGGCCTGAACAAGCTGCTCAACGAGCAGGGCACCAAGCAGCCGTCGGCGGCGGACCTGGTGAAGGTCTTTGCGGCGTACGAGAAGGCGCAGCGGCCCCGGGCCGACTTTGTCTGCGGCGCCTCGGCCGTCTTTGGCGGCTTCGAGACCATGAGCAAGTGGTACGCCAAGCTCATCAAGTTCCTCTTCCCGCTGGTGCCCTCGTCGGTCAAGATGCGCGTCTTCTCCACCTTCGACGGCGGCGCCCCCGTGCTCGACTTCCTGCCGCTGCCCAAGGACGCTGCTGCTGCTTGATGGTGTGGAATGCAGACAGAGGCCGTCGTAGCATAAGCCAGCATCATGATAGCATTACCTACTAATTCATAATTCAATGTCTAACCTTGCCTACTTCACATCACAACTGGTGCTTCGCACATCCCGAGATGATCACTCTGACGCTTTCCCATACTCGCTCATAGTTCCAAGCTATGGCCGTACGGTAATAACAAAACGTATCGGCCAAGACCACGCCCCAGTTTTATCTCGGCCGAATGACTCGGGTCCCAGCGTGGCCGTTTGAACGTAGAGTACAAAAGTCCATATTGTTTAAATGATGAATAAGCTATAAAATTACCCGAACGCCATGATTATATAATATGAGGAAACTAGAAGATTGAACAAGCTCAACGAGGCTTGAAAATAGTTGCGTTCTAGGCTTTGCCTGGAGAAAAACCCGAGGACCTGTCAAGACTTGAACAAGTACCTGGACAAAATGGATCCCGGCGTGTCTCTATAAAATTTTCTACAGGGATCCGAATAGCTTCATGGCAACCCCGGTCCTGAATGTGTAGGTAGTGGAAAGTTTTTCCTCTTTCCCTTTCTCCCCGACCCGTTCCGCAGATCGTGGTTTGCGGCGCAGATGCCAGAGAATATGGTCATTTCGTACCCCGTTTCCGTTCGCACGAGCCGGGGGCGGAGCCAGGGTGATTTTCACCCCCTTTCCTTGCATGTTCGCCGTCTCTTCGCTGCAGAAAAGAGAGAGAAAAGAGAGAGATTTACGGATAGATAGGGACAAGCTACCAACCACGACACGTGGTACCCTATCGACGGACATGGATTCTGCTCGGCCATAATGCGGTACCGAGTCCTTCCTGGACGATACCCTTGTTCCCAAACTGGCAACTCTGCATTGGTTGGCCGGAGCATGACTTTCAAGCGTCGGAGTCGGATTCAAGTCCGAGATGGAAAAATCTCACAAATTAGCCCAGCCTGGACTGGCGGCACAACCGTTTCTGCTGATGATTTAAACACAACCCGGCCACATACGTAGATGGCTTACAAGCCAAGGCATTCTAGAAGCGGTACTTGGCCAACACCGCTCCTGATTCCATATCCTTCTTCTTTAAAGAAATTCACTGCGGCTGTAGCTTCCGCATTCCGCATAGGCCGGCTGAGGCGTTTTACTTTCTGCTAAGCCCTGCCGGTATGTGGTCACTGGTCAGAATCATCTGCCGTCCATTGTGCTCGAAAGGTGGCGCTCCAAAGAAGGAGACGATGTGACCATAAAATTGTCGATGGCATTTTCATAGGCGACACTATTGGGAACTCGCAATACATACTTGTCACATGAAGCTCGCCAGCTGCGGTGGGACAATGGCCGCAGAGTACGAGCGTCGAGGAGAAAAAACGTGTCAGTTGTCCCAGCGATCCGCACTCCCATGCCTCGTTGGGCGGGACCCTGACTGGTAAAGCCACGCGGTGTGTGGGACTCGTTCTGCTTCTTTCATCTTCAAGCCTGGGGAGGGGGCCAATCCATCTGGCCATGCCCATCCATGTGCACTACCGATGTGCGAGCCCACAAACCTGAAGCCGCGGGCTGAACTGAGTTTTCCGGGTTTGCGGGGACTGTTTAGATATAATTGATCCCTTTGACCCAAAAAGGGTAACAGATCGTGATTTCGGAAAGTGAAAGAAAGCCAACTCAGGGGGGAAGCGTGTCGATGGTCGACTCATCTCGTTCTATCCGGAGACTGGGTTGTCACTACGATCCCGAAGGAGATCGGAACGGGCAATTCAATATTTCGGATCGCTTCTTACTGCTCAACGTCTCCTGTAAAAGAAAAAACGTCCAAGCTCAATCTCCGACAGCAAACGCTGAATTTCCTGTTGGACGATGCTGTTATTGTCAAGAATTTGTTTTCGCAGTGTTTGCTGTCGTCCAGAGGCCACTTCCCACGGTATATGATATCTTGTGTATTGGCAGATGACATGCTCTTTCAATATGAGGAGCAGTTAGCTTGCTACTAGATGACTGAAACCACGAATCTGTCATTTCTGTCGGTGACGGCGAGTTGAGCTGTACGTTCGTCGCAGCCACAGCACAAGTCGAAAAGTACTCGTATCAACTTGGATGAGGTCCTGCCACGATTGTCAAGACACCAGTCTCCACTCAAATGTTCAAGGTCACGTATGGGACGACCATCACGCCAATGACCATTGCTCGTCATGAATCATCTTCCACTCAATTACACATGTTCTATACACGCTGTCCTCTGAACCCAACCAACACATGAGGACGATGCTGCAAACCCACCAAATCTATAGACTCGCCATGCAGACGTATCGTGAGATACTACCATGGCACTTTTAACAAAACAGAACGTGTAACTCGCTCTCTAGAAACACGAACCTTCTATACATACATCCCACATTTCCAGCAGCATGTGGTAGCAAACACTTGATCCGGACCAGAACCATCCGATGTTCTTGCCCGGAGCCTCCAGCCCAGCAACACCGATCTAGGCAGCCTTCTTCTCGGCAAGGATCTCCCTCTGCGGGTCCTCGACGCCGTTGATCCTGCCGTACAGCCACTTGAGGCCCATGGTGCTCGCGGCCATGACGACGGCCGACGAGGAGAAGAGCAGGGCGCGCTGGCCGGCGGACAGCAGGGCGAAGATGGGATAGGGATACCAGCCGTTGCGGCCGTAGCAGACCTCGACCCAGGCCCAGTACGCGAGGGCGAAGACCAGGCTCAGCAGCAGCGCGGCGTCGCGCCGGATCGTCCACGGCGGGCTGAACAGCAGCAGGTCCAGGGCCAGCAGCACGCCGGGCGCCGCATGGAACCCGACGTCGGGCAGCAGGTCGAGCTGGAACTCGGGCGGGAAGACAAGGGACTTGTCGATGGCGCAGAGGCCCCAGTACAGGACGGTGATCAGGATCTCGACGGGCGCGGCGACGACGGCCAGGCCGTTCTTGAGGCCGAACAGTGCCGGCGACAGCGTCAGGTCCGCGGCCAGGCCGACGCCGAACGTCGCCAGCGACAGCGCCAGCCCGATGATGGTCAGGAACTGGTAGTTGCCGCCGTACGAGTTGGACAGGGGCGTCTCCCAGCTGTTCAGGAACCGGAACGACAGCAGGAACGACGTGATGCCCGCCGCGTGCAGGACGAGCGACAGGGACCGCGACGGCGAGCCGAGCCGCTGAAGTGGGTGTGCGGCCGCCATTGAATGAGGTTGTCTCTTGTCTATCCCTTTTTCTGCTCCGCGATTGCTGATCGAGATGGATGTCACGTAACGTGATCTTGCGCCTCCTTCTATAGTCTAGGCCCAAAGAACGCAGGAAAATCCGGGGAAGGAAAAAAAAAAAGTCTATGTCTTGACGTGGCCTGTGTATACAGCAGAGGGTGAAAAATTGAAACCAGCGCAGTTCGAGAGAATCAAGAAATGCCAGCCAGACCCTCTCTTTCTCTCATGACGTTTTTCGTTCCCTGGAGCCCAGATGCTGCAGCGGCTTCAGGCACTAGATCAGGGGAGCGCCCGGCAGCCAATTTCAGTGGGGTTTGGTTGTCTGAGAGCGCTAAACCCACGTGGGCGGTCCGCTGTCTGTCCAGTCTCGGGGTCCCGGGATGACATATATTCCCGGCCCGGCTATAAGCCCGTCGCTCGAATATGGTCATGTCTGCTTATGCCAAGGCAAATCATATACGACGTCTACTTGAGAACGATAGACATTTTGAGACTCGTCGAACAAAGCCAGCACGTTAGTCAAAAGTAGTCAAGTCGCGGAATCATTATAGTACGTTATCAACACGACTACTTCTACGAGTATAAAACACCATTGACACAGTCCACATACCATACTACCATCCATCGACAACCTTGGCGTAGACGTACATGCCCTTGGCCGGTCTCGCCGTGATGCCGCCCTTGATCAGCACCTTGTCCTCGTCCTCCTCCTCCTTGTTGTACAGCTCGAACTCGAAACGCCCGACCCACTGCGCCAGCAGGCAGGCAAACTCGGCCTTGGCAAACGACTGCCCGATGCAGCTCCTGGGCCCGTGCAGGAACGTCATGTACGAGTAGTTGTTGATCGCCCCTCCGCTGGCCGCCGACCGGTCGCCCTCGTCCTTGGCGATCCACCGGTCCGGGTTGAACTCGGCGGCGTCGGGCCCCCACTGCTCCGTGTCGAGGTTGGTAGCCGCCGGCGCCAGGATCACCCGGACGCCCTTGGGGATCGGGTGTCCCAGAATGCTCGTGTCGCGCACCGTCTCGCGCACCGTCATGGGCACCGGCGGGTAGTACCGCAGCACCTCGTTGCAGACGGCGTTCAGGTAGGGCAGGCGGTCGATCTGCATGCTGTCGACGTCCTGGCCCCCGTTGGGCGACGGCAGGTTCTCGCGGACCTCCTGGCGCAGCCGCTTCTGCACCTCCGGGTATCGGGACAGCATGTAGACGGCCCAGGTCATGGCCGAGGCCGTGGTCTCATGCCCGGCGGCCAGGAACGTCATGAGCTGGTTGACGGCGTCGTCGTCGGAAAACTCGCCCGACTCGATGGCGACGGACAAGATGTCAACGTCGGTCAGCTCTTTCCTGGCGAGCTTCTCCTTCTTCTCGACGACGAGCTCCCGGCACACGGACTTGATAATCTTGGCCGCCGAGTCGATATCGTTGTTGCGCTTGACGGGAATGTTCCGGATGACAAAGGCAGGCAGGAACAGTGACAGCAGGTTCAGGAATTGGGCCTGCCTCGAGGGCTGGAAGACGGTCCGGTAAGTCTCGTTGATCTCGTTGTGCGGATCGTTGATGGAGTTGAAGTCGCGGCCAAGTCCCGCCACGCCGATGATGTCGAGCGTGGCCCGCGACGCCCAGTTGCCCACCTCGATGACGGCCGTGTTCTCGCGGCCGGCGACGGCCTCTACGGCACCCTCAGGCTTGTTGTTCTCCTTGTTGACGTCCGCGAAGATGGACTGGGTCATGACCTGGACGCCGCCGCGGCCGATCCGCCAGAAGACGGGGTACAGATCCTTGATGTGCCTGAAAGCAAAGGCGGGCATGAGGTTCCGGCGCTGCTTCTTGTGCTCCTCGCCCTCTGCGACCAAGACGCCGACGCCCAGGATCCGGCCCAGGAAGGTCTTGACCTCGGACGGCTTGTCAAAGTCATAGTTGCGGTGGACGAGCACCTCGGCGAGGGCCTTTCCTCCAGTGATAAAAAGACGCTCCTGGTTGAAGGGCCCCTTGTAGCGTATGATGCCTTCATTGGGCACATCGCGGATCCTGGGTGATCTGTCAGCAAGTGCATCTCCCCATCTTGGTCTTCAACGTTTACTCACCACTGCCGGTGCGGGTAGCCCGAGGGCAAGGCTCGGATGATCTTGAACTGGCCCATGAACCATGAGTTGCCATCTTTTGGCGAAGGGAGATGGCGCAGAGGAGAGAAGAAGTTGGGGTATAGGATGATGGACCAGAGACCGATCAGGAACCCTTGCAGCAGAGCAAAGGCGGCAAAGGTGCCGAGGTACGTGGATATCGTCGGCGAGCCATGGTATGATGTGGTCAGGTAGGTGAAGAGCAACGATGAGATCGTCACCAAGCGAGCGCGGGAGCTCATGGTCAGGAATTGGAACGGCGACAATGCAGTGCTGCGGTATGCGGTCTCGGCCGTCAATGGGAGAGCCAAGAGAATGAACAAAACTTCTCAAGACGCGTTGCTGTGAGTCGTGTGATGAAGTAGGAAATCCGGATGAGCTAAGACTACTTTGTGAACGGTCGAAAACGTGAGCTGAGGATGAGAACCACATGCGACGGCTGGGTCGGACAGTTTCAGAAAGTCGATCCGATTTGCAAGGGGGCTCGGTCAATCGTCGACTATTTATCGTCAATGCCGAAAGCAGGAGCTGCGTTTCTTTTAGTATTGTGCGCCCGTGATCCGCGTTGACATTGCTGCTGCCTTGCAACCTATTACTAGAGTCGACGCGGCCCAGCAAGATATCTCGAGATCTTGTAGGTATATAGGTATGGGAGCAGATTTAATGGGAACCGCCCAATTGGCGCGCCGAGTGATGATGTCCTTATTACACATCAAGCATGGGGGCGTGGCATTTTCCTAGTGTGCAGATCTAAAACCGGTCGCACGGTTGGCCCAGATGCCGCTTGAGCTTGTGCGGATTTTTACCTGTAGGGGACTAGTCTGCTGGAACCTCTAGTATCCAGCATTCAGCACTTGGGATCTCATATTCCTTTTGCAGGTCGAAGCGATACCGAGTGCGAGCGAGTTGTATCACACTCGCTGGTTTACCAGACCAGAGCTGATCGAGGCTCATGATACCAGCACTAGTCGAAATGAATACGTGTCCTCGGTTCATCTTAGTCTACCCGGAAGCTTGATCATGAGGCCGCTGGAGTCGGGCGTTATATAAGAACTCCGTCTTGCTCGGGTCTCATTGCCGAGGATGGGAATATTGTACTGCAGCGCTAGGTTTGTGAGCGAAGTCTATGCCTAGAACGGTGTGCATATCGCTAGCGAGAATCATGGCCTGGTTGGTAAAAGGGAGTTTCAGCTTGGGACAGTTATCGTGCCCGCTGTGGAGAGGCGCGTTGCTTCATCTCTATCAAGGTCTTCTGAAAACAACCTGCTAAAACATGACATACGGCAACAGATTCTTCATGCGTTGTGGCACTCGTATGAGGCCAATCATACGAACAAACACAAGAGCTAATCAGATGCACGGCATTACGAGAGCCTGCGCTTATAATAGTGTCACGTATAAGCGGTAGTGATATGATTCGGAGGCAGAGTCATCCCGCTTATTAGGGTCCGTCGGTGCGCTAGGACGAACGCTGGAATGTCTCCGAAGGACATTGAATGGAGTCCAAAGCGGCTTGAAAATACAAAATACTTATACACAACTTCTAAAAGTTGGTCTTTGCTAACTAATCATAACCAGGATTTATAGAACATTCTAGGTTTTTCGTTATGCTTGTGCCAAATAATAAAATCAAGCTTAAGATGAAGTCTCTCAGCGGAGCTGCAGGTGCCCAAGCTATAGCCTAGTGACTTGAGAAACCAGGAAACAAATCCAGAGCAATGCCGTACGTAAGTCAGGACGGATAATATATTATATAATATGACTTTGAACTAGTTATACTTTGATCCATAATACTTGATATACCATTCTTGGCACCACTATCCCTTGCTTTGAGTAGATTGAAGATTGCCTCAATCGGAATCAACATGACCAAGGTTCATTTCGCATCAGCTGTGGGGCAAAGATCAGCCGCTATTTCCGCACGACTATTGCGTGACTAGAGGTAATCTTTGACGACAGGCCAGTGTTGCCGAGTACAACGTCATACTGAGTACTGACTAGCAATTTCGTTATATCTGTCGCGAGTGAATTTATTCGAATATAATCGTAAAATGGCGTCTCCATTGGCCAAGATCGGAGTCCTGTCCATCGGCGACATGGGCATGGGCATCGCCAAGCTGCTTATAGCCCACGGATTCTCAGTCGCAACATGCGGCAAAGGCCGAAGGTGAGAACGAGCCCGCCCGTACCGTCATTGGTCCTGTACTTACCGCACAGAATAGCAACGACACCATTGAGCGCGCCAAGAGCGCCCGAGTCGACGTGCTCGCGTCCGACGTCGAGCTGGCCGACGCCTGCTCCGTCATCCTGTCCGTGGTGCCCCCGCGCGACGCCGTCGCCACGGCCGAGCGCGTCGTCGAGACGTTCGTCGGCACGACGTCCCGGGACCCCCCGCTGTACTTTGCAGACCTCAACGCCGTCGCCCCGTCGACGTGCCGCTCCATCGCGGCCCTGATCGAAAAGTCCCGCGCCCCGATCCGCTTCGTCGACGGGGGCATCATCGGCGCGTCGCCGTCGCTCAGGGAGGACGCTTCTTCCTCTTCCCCGGAGTGGAACAAGCCCAGCGTCCCCATGTCTGGCCCGTACAAGCTGTCCGACATACCCGAGTTCGGGCCGGCGCTGGCGTCGGCGCTCAACGCCCGGCACATCTCGGACGACGTGGGCGCCGCGTCCGGGCTCAAGATGTGCTTCGCCAGCATGACCAAGGGCTTCACGTCGATCGCGATCCAGTCGTTCACGACGGCGGCGCGGCTCGGGGTGCTCGACGAGCTGCGGCGCGAGGTGCCGGCGGCGACGCTCGAAAAGGCCGAGAAGGGCGTCGTCGGCATGCCGCCCAAGGCGTACCGCTGGGTCCGCGAGATGGAGGAGATCGCGCTGACGTTTGAGGAGGACGGCGGGTTCAGCCAGGACTCGTTCCGCGGCGCCGCCAAGGTGTACAAGGCCGTCGCCGAGGACTCGCTGCTCGGGCAGGAGAAGATTGGCAAGAGGAAGAGGGGCACGACCGTCGACGATGTGGCTGCCGCTTTGATCGAGGGCATGGACAAGCGCAAGAAGAAGAATGTCTAGATCGACAAGCAGGATGAATGAGAGTCTGCACGAATCGTGATGATTTTCTGTTAGAGGTGTTTTTGGCATCATCGTGAAGCACGTTCTATGAAATAGCCAGTGATATATTATGATTTCCAACTCTACCATCACACGCCGGCTGTCACTTGCGAGATCTGCAACTGCGGCTTTGCCCGTTTCTCCCGGTGCCTCCGTCTCAGCTCGTGCACCTTTTCCCTCACCGTGATGATCTCGCCCTCCAGACTGGCCTTCCCCCTCCCCTCTCCGAGCTCCTCCAGATCCTTGGTCTCGAGGACCTGCTTGCCGCCGTCGATGCCGGGCACGCGCCGCTGGACGTTGGGCAGATACGCCCACGAGTACACGGCGCCGAGCGCCAGCACCGAGCCGAAGAGAATGAAGATGAGGCCCTGCCGGTTGGGGCTCTTGTACTTCTGGTTGATGCCGTAGACGACGGCTAGGGCGAGGATGGAGCCCAGCTTGCCGGCCGCGGCCGAGATGCCGTGGCAGGTGCACCGGTAGCACGTGGGGAAGATCTCGGCCGGCATGACAAAGGTCAGCGTGTTGGCGCCAAAGTTGAAGGCAAAGTGGCTCAGGGCCACGAGAGCCACGGTCGCCGGCGCCCCGCGCGTGTACGCCACGCCGTAGAAGAGGCACCCGCTGATGACGAACAGGACGGCCAGCGTGATGAAGGACGCCGTCAGCCACTGCCGCCGCGGGAGTCGGTTCGCAAAGTAGATGAAACACACGCTGCCTGCGATCGAGCTGATGGAGACGGTCAGAAGATATTGCTTTGCTTGCTCTAGCAGGACCTCATAGATGGTGTTGCAAGGCATCGTCTGGTCCGTGGCCCAGTTGGGGAACGTCTGCCAGCTCGAGACTGTAGAATTCCCGTCTGGCAATGTCGAGTTCCAGCAAGGAAGTTTCGAGTCGAGAGGCTTGTGTTGGGAAGTCGCCCATATATCGGCGAGCGTCCCACGATTGTCTAGTGAAAAGCCGTAAAACCCGACATCCAATCTGTAATCAGTCCAGTTAGCGACGGTCATATGAGGCTACTCATGGTTGATTCAGCCTATGGAACTTACATGAACCATGACATTGCAGTTCCTGAGCTCAAGTCAGCTTAAGTTGCTCCACGTCTTCTGTCACCGGATTACTCACCAAGCAGGTAGTACCAGTTCTTGTCACGGATAAAGTAATTGTACAAGTCGTCTCGCGAGAACTGCACAGGCTTCGCCTCGGGTGATCGTACGCGGGTCGCACCGGGAGAGCCCAAGACGACGCCGCCCGAGGTCTCTGGCGTGACGTAGATCCTGCGCGTGTCCCGCAGGGCGATGCCCGGCTTGTGCTTGACCTCGAGCTGGTACAGGCCGCAGTCGTAGAGGAAGAAGCGGAATATGATGGCAAGCAGCGCCGGGACCGCGCCGGACCCGATGACGATGCGCCATATGCCGTCGACTATCTGCTTGCACTCCTCGTCGTACTTGGTGTCGAGGCCGCAGCGCATCGCCTGTAGCCCGTACTCCTTCTCCCGGCCCAGCAAAACCCAGAGGCCGACGAGCTGCGCGAGGGCCTGGCCGACGGGCTGCATCAGGAACACGGATCCGAGCATGGTGGCTCTCGATTGTGTACTCGCCCACTCGGAAGTAATGATTGCAGACAAGGGATACTCTGCTCCGATACCTGCGGACACAGTCATGTCAGTCTTGAAATGATTGTTCTGGATCTCATATAGTCGATGTACCTATCCCCATGATGAACCTCCACTGTACACAATAGGTCAGTCAACGCACCCGGGGAAGTTGGTTCAAAAGCCTGTACTCACCCATACGAAAAGTGCCAGAAACGAGAGGTCATTATAACCAAAGCTACTGGTGGCCACGCCAATGGTAGAAACAATGACGAGAACAAGCTCGATTCCATATAGTTTGGTCCGGCCATAGCGGTCGGCAAGGTAGCCAAAGAGGAGCTGGCCAACAACGGAGCCCAGAAGAGTGAAGAGATTGATGATCAAGCCCGGGTATTTATCGTGGGGGAAGTAAACAAATGATATAGAAGCCAGAATTACATTAGTTGAAAATAGGTTGTAGCTGTTGAGGCGAGTTAGTCGTATTCTTGTTGCACCATGGGCCTAAACCGCCGAGCTTCTCTCCATATAGGTCATGGACATCACATATCACTTACGAGTCCGTTAGAAAGCCGGAGGCGGCAACGCCCCAGATCCGCAAATTCCAGCTGTTGAGGTCGAGCTCATAACGCAGCTGCCGGCGATCCTAAACTCATTCACGCCGGCTCAGCATCAGGTCCCATGATCTCCATGGCAAGACAATTCATGGTCACGGATGGGTTATGATGAGCGTACCTGGAGATCCCTGGCAGGGAGGGCGGAACTATCAGAGCCCAGAAACCCTCGATTCCGCCGGACCTCTGGATATAATTCCCCGTCCATAGTACCGGAGCGTCGAAGCAGCGGCGCAGTGCGCGCGCGGCACTTTTCGGTTGGCCCACGTCCTGGTTCCGTCTCCCGTGCGGCCGCCGGAGCTCGTAGGTATCCGGGGTTCCGAATCACAGAGTGGGTATTCGTGATATGTAAGAAATACTACTACCGGGAGCTGGCCTGCTCAGGACCCATTTGGGGGGCGACGAAGAAGCCCACCAAGTTGCGTTTTTGCTCGAATGTCCTCTAGGCTCTGGGTCCTTCTTTTTGGAGTGGATATCTAGTATGGAGTTATAGATTGTCTGCCCTCGCGGTATTAATCACAAATGTCCTGTTCGGACCTTGCTCTTGTCGAGCGACATTAAGAAGAGGCACAGCAAGTACGAATATTTCCTCTTCCGAGGAACTGAAGCAGGTAGGCTGAGGTGCGATCACAGCATATTTGACTAGTATTCCCCCCAGCAAATTACTCGAGATCAGCAACCAAAGCTAGTGATCCAGGTGTGTGGTTCTTGGCCCCTGGAACTGGGAGCCGACAAGCAGGGGCATCGATAGTGGTGGGCGCTTCGCCCAGCTGGGCTGAGAGCAGGCTGGGCTGGGCAGCTCGAAATGATGACCGAGCAGGAGTACCGAGAGACATAAATGAGCCGCATCGTGGCTGTTCTCAGTATTATACGAATTGGACATTTGCTACGTCGACATACATTCAGCCCATGAGTACACGTGAGCTCTGCCTCTAACATTACACAATTCTCATGCATGGAAGAAGGACTACCTACGCAGTATGCAGCCGTAGGAACATGTCTTGGGAATCGGGATGAGGAAATCCTTGGAGACTTTTTGGGGGATAGCTGACCCCCACCCACACCCATCACTCATCTCTGACAACCCCATCATGGTGGGTGCCAAACCGCTGCAGTTGCTAGCAGTATGCATTGAACTGCGGGCATCGTTATTATATCTGAGACCTGATGACAGCAGGAACAAGCAACACACATGTCTAGGTTGGTGACCATAAGTATCTGCATCTGTAAGGGCACATCGTCTCCTTCAATACATCACAGGCAACAAAAATCTCGGTGTCAGATACAGCGGATACGAACTCAAAAGAGACTGCGGCTCGGCCACATCGAGAGACCCTGTCGAGTTTGTCCCCAAGCCGTTACGTTGGGCTACCGTTTCAGCGGATCACCACGCCCTATCTTTTCGGATCGCAGACCCGTCGTCTTTTCTTTATCCACCAAAAGCAATACATATATTCAGCCAAACTCTCCTCATGCCACTATCGACACACGTGTTGTTGCATTATTTAGTAATAATTATAAAGCTTCTCTAGAATAAAATAGCTTCCACCAGCTCCAGGACGAACTCTCTAGGCAGGAAACTAGATCAGCGGGAAAAGTCTCTGTTCTAGGCTTGGGGATCCGCCCGGTTCTATCTTAGTATTGGGTCTTGGGAGTTCGGGAGCTAACCATGTGCTTGAGATCTACAGTCTGATTGGTCGAATACTCCAGCCGTTTCAATATTTCCTCCTCCTGCAGTAGTCTTTCCAATTATGCTGTCCCGGTTCATTCCCAATGCCAATGGGCACTTTTGGCACGCGTCTTTCGCGTCCCCCCAGAAAAAAAACGCCACGATGAATTATGTAGGAAAACGAGGGCCACGTCGATTGACCACCAGGTCGAGGCATCAATTACGATTCGTTCGGTATGTCGAGTCTAGAGACCAAATCGCCCGTGGCTTCTTGGAGGACGGGACGAATTGAACTTTGCTGCTCAATCGACTTTCGTACGTACACTGCATAACTGGAGGTCCCTCATTGAGAGGGGGTTTCCATCCCACCCATGTCGTGACTTTGGACGATTGGACCCCTCATGCTCTAGCATCCCGCTATTGGACGATACTCACATATTCCAGATGCATGGCTGTGAACCTGGACCCGGCTGTTTCCTCTGATTTCCTTACGAGGGCCCGACTCTTTGGCTGAAGGATCAGTCCTCTTTGCTGAACCCGAGCTCGAGCTCGCATTAGGGCAGACTCCAAGGTCGCCCGGGGGCACGTCGAGTACGTAACACGAAATATACGTCCCTCTTTTTGAAGAAGAGAATGAGAAGCATCCGAGGGGCGGGCGTCAGTTATATCCAGGTCTGCGATTAATTCCGGCACCGCATTTGATCCGCACGATGAAATATGACTTGGGCTCGAAGCCTTGCCCTGTCAAGAGAGAGCTGCCACCATTGCATCTGCAGTGACTTTGTCCATTTCCACCACTCGGGCCGTCTCCACGGGCGAGCACGTACATGCTATTATATGACCTTTCCGTCCCAACTGCAGATGATGCCTGTCGTTTAGAAAACGTGGGAACCCCACGCATGGGCAGAAAAAGCAGCAGGCAGCTCGGTGTCCAAAACAAGTCTAAACGCCTGAGGGAGGGGAGATCGACTCTTGTCCTTCTATTGCCAGAGACTTGCTTTGCGAGACTGTTTCGCCAGCAATGGCTGCTGCCGGCCGTGCTGCTACTACTTCTTCCTCGTCGTCCTCGTCCCGGTCGTACGCGTCCTCGTCCTCGTCCCACTACTCCCACCTGCCCGCGTACGCCCGGAGCCTCCGAGCCGCCCCGTCGTCGTCGCTGCTGTCGTCGTCGAACCCAAACTACACGCCGAATTCTGCCGTGTCAGACCTGACCGAGGACGAATACTCCACCCCGCAGGATCAACTCCGGCCACTCGACCTCGGCCCTCCCGGATTTATCGCAACAATGTAATGAGAATTAATCATATAAACGTTCCTTATGTGGCATGAATTAGCTATATATCAAGTACATGAATCTAACATAAATCCACCTTGTTCTAGAGTCCTGTTTGAGGGCACGTCCGACGAGAAGACTATATACCTGGGACCTTGGGAGGTCATCGGCACCGAGAACCGGCGCGTCCTCTGGCAAGGGAGCTATCATCTGGAACGCCTCGAACACTTCCGTACGGATTCTTTTCCTTGTCTTATATTGCATGCCATTGCTTCTATTTCTGTCCTGCTTCAATTAGCACACGCGGGACCCCAAATTTCTGAATCGTTCTCTCTTGTATAGTGCCCACCTCGTCCGCCGTCGACACCTTCCCGCATACGCTGCACTCCCGACATCGCCAGTTCTCCGACCCGTGCGCGCTCGAGCAGCACGTCACGTTTCACCATGAGCGCCACCGGGTGCGGTATACCAACGAGGACGGCGTGGTGATACACGACCAGTCCATCGAGGTGAAGTGTAAGTTCTTACCTAGCATTGTGCATTGGCTACCCGGTGGAGGACTGTACATGGATGCCATGTGTAATCTCACAAGTGGAAGACTCACATGAGATTTGTTTGGTACAGTCCCGTACTGCGAAGAATATAATTTTCCACACATGACTACATATTCGACGAACACTAGTAGTCGGGGGAAAAGAGAAAAATGACAAGTCCACACTGAAACTAACCCCTGGCCGTCATTGGCGCATAATGACAGATGAATTCACAACCGTCGACATGGCGCTCAACTTCCAGGGCGACCTGCGCAGGAAGGACCTGGTCGACTGCTTCGACGTGGACGTGGTGTGGACCGACTCCCAGGGGCGCACCGACGCCTTCGGTAGCGTCCGCGGCATCGGCACCGTGCAGCGGCTCAAGCTCTGGTCCGACCGGCAGACGAGCGCGCACTCGCTCACCATGTTCGCCAACCGCGAGGGCAACGGGAGCAGCGGGAGCGGCAGTGGCCACCACCATCACGCCCACCGCGGCCGGTACCGCGAGTTCCAGGTCGACTGGTTCGAGGGCGAGGTCCGCAGCCGCGACGAGCGCCGCCGCCAGGTCCAGCTCGACGCCCGGGGCAACCGGCGCGGGAGCTCGTCCTCGGTGGGCGGGGGAGGAGGCGCCGGCGGCAGGCGCATGCTGTCGGCTTTTCGCTCGCGCCGGGGGTCCGCGGCCTCGACGTCTCCGCAGAGCTCGGGGGCGGACATACGATATCTGGGGATCCAGTTCAGCCGAAGCGAAGGTGAATAACGGACATTTCTCTTTTTCCTGTTAGGAATGCCGAGTCGTTAGGATGGAGAGAGAGGCTGACCTCGAGAGGTAGACTACCGAAGATTCCTGGACACCTGGGTCGTGGCGCACAGCCAGGACAGCGAGTTCCACGGCATCACGTACCCCCCGGACGTGTTCGAGCTGCCGTCGCCCCAGATCGCCGCGTCGACGTCGTACGAGGTCACATCACAGACCATATGGCAGACGGACCTGCCAATACTGCCGGCGCCCGCCGAGGAAGAAGAGGACGACCAACCCACGCCATGAAATATGTCTCTTGGAATAACAACATCTTGACGATTGCGAGGAAAGCATCTGGCCGGTCCCGGAGTCACGTCTTTGGTAGTTTGAGCCGATGAGCCGCATCTTGGAAACTGGCCGACGAGAAGACGGGCCGTGTCCATCTCATGAACAAGTAGCAGAACCTGGACTTGGGCGAAGATGATTACTACCGCCGATACCGCCCAGTTCGGGGGCAGAAGGGACTGTCCTTGACGATGATGAGCAGTCTAAACGAGGAGGGCGACGCATCAAACCGTGCAGCAAGAGCCGGCCCAACTCGGCGATGATGTCGAATACTTGATCCAACCTTGATCCGCTTGCCATCACCTCACGAGTCGACACGGCCGGAGGTTGTCCGTCACAAAAACCTACCACCATTGATATTTTGATCAGAAGCGGCTTTATACCACGGTAATAACTCAGCCATAGAGCAGGTTATTGTTCTGCCATTAGAGAGGATATTGCCATTTGAAGGAAGCAGCACCTGGAGCAAAACAACTGACCAGGGTGCGAATAACAGAATATATTACAAAAAGCACGGCTCGCTTGTCAAGGAGCCCCCGACTATATATATAAGCTTTTGGAATCACGATGACACCAATTTGATAAGGACTTTATAGCTCAACAAGTAAAATACCAAATTGAGCTAGGAATCATGTTCCGGCCAATCTGGAGTCTATCTATATCTAGAGCAAGGAAGGAAAAAAACAAAGATAAATAAAATCAAGCTATACATGCATACCTAACGTCATATATGCACAGCTAAGCTTTGGTAACAGTGGGGTTCGGCTCCGATCCGGGCGGGCGATCCGGATGTGTCAAATGCTAAGCGAGGAGAAAAGAGGGAGTGATTAACGTACGATCAGATAAAGACGACCATACCTATATATCTGGAAAAAGAAAGGAAACTCGAGGACACGATCAAATACGATATAGATTTACTGAATATTATTTTCAAGTCACGAATATCCAAGACTTTCCTCAAGAGCGGCTTTTGAATCTCGGAACAATGAAGAAGATCATCCTGTCGATCAACGCCGGCTCCAGCTCGGTCAAGATCTCGGCCTACACGGCCGAGAAGCAGGGCGAGGCACCGTCGCAGATCGCCGAGGCGCAGCTCAGCGGGCTGACGTCGCCGCCGGCCAAGCTCAAGTACTCGCGGGGCGGGCAGGCGGTGCGCAAGGACGAGGAGGTGGCCGACGGCGAGTCGGTCAAGACGCAGGACGACGCCTTCAAGCTGCTGCTCAAGACGCTGGTCGAGGACCGGGAGCTGGCCGAACTGCAAAGGGCCGAGGACGTGGCCGTCGCGTGCCACCGCGTGGTGCACGGGGGCGGCTTCGCGTCGGCGCAGCTCATCACCGAGGACACGTACCACCGGCTCGAGGCGCTGACTGACCTGGCGCCTCTGCACAACGCGCCGGCGCTCGAGATCATCAAGTCGTGCGTGCGGCAGCTGCCGGGCGCCGTCAACGTCGCCTGCTTCGACTCGCAGTTTCACGCCTCGCTGCCCGCGCATGTCCGGGCGTACCCCATCGACCCCGAGGTCGCCCGCAAGAACCAGCTGCGCAAGTACGGCTTCCACGGCATCAGCTACCAGTTTATTACGAATTCGGTAGCCGGCTTCCTCGGCAAGCCCGCGGCCGACCTCAACATCATCGCCCTGCACCTCGGCAGCGGCGCCAGCGCGTGCGCCGTCAAGGGCGGCAAGAGCTGGGACACCAGCATGGGCCTCACGCCGCTCGCAGGTTAGTATTCGCCAATGTTTCTTACTTTCCTGGCAGGTCTTTCGATGTGTGACTCGGACACGGCTTGTATACTTTCTAAATCGAGAAATCCAACAACTCAGATCGGTCTCACGCGATCCAACAAGAGAAATCACTAACACCATACATTTAACAGGCCTGCCGGGCGCGACCCGCAGCGGCAGCGTAGATCCAAGGTGAGAAAAATAATTTCCCACTCCTTTCCCCGTTTCCCAAAACCTAGAAAAAGAGAAACAGCAACTCTTTATACAAACGGAACCCTTTACCTCGCACATCCGCTGACCTTGCCACAGCCTAGTCTTCCACTACGCCAGCGACGTGGGCAAGCTCTCGCCGTCCTCGACCAAGGAGCTGCACATCTCGCGGGCCGAGGAGATCCTGAACAAGGAGAGCGGGTGGCGGGCGCTGACGGGGACGACCGACTTCGGGGCCATCGTCTCCCAGGCCGACACCGACGACAAGTGCAGGCTCGCCCTGGACCTGTTCGCCGACCGCGTGTGCGGCTACGTCGGCAGCTACTACGTGTCGCTGGGCGGGCGGGTGGACGCGCTCGTGTTCGCGGGCGGCATCGGCGAGAAGAGCGACGCGCTGCGCGCCCGCGTCGTCGCGCAGGTTGGCTGCCTCGGCTTCGCGCTCGACGAGGGCCGCAACGCGCGCGAGGTCGAGGACGTCGTCCAGGATATCGGGCGGGACGGCGCAAGGCACCGGACGCTGGTCTGCCAGACCGACGAGCAGTACGAGATGGCCAGGAGCTGTGTTGCGGACCCGGAGGTCTGGAAGGAGTAGCGGGACTATGATGGTTGAGAGATCAGGCCCTCTTCACTTACACCGGGCACATGCATTCGGCCGAGAAGGGCACGGTTCATGCCCGGACTATACCATGGTGAAGACATCGCTTTCAAGGCGAGACCGACATTGTATTTTTCTTATCAGATATCACGAAGATTTTCGAGGCTTCCTCCTATGAAATTATGAAGGCACATAATATGATCACCAATCGCGTGTTGTGCACTGTGTAAGACCTTATTTAGCACGCTTGGTATAAGAAGCCTTTGTACCGATCCATCTCACGACATGAAACCTGCTCCGAGCTGTCAGAGTAGTACCTACCTACAGGAATGCCAAGTATGTATGGTTTTTGGCCAAGGGTCCCCCTCGTCGTCTCACCATACATATCCGTACATGACAGAGCCTTGTCCTGCTGGCAATGGCTTCCGCTCAGCCCGGTTGGCTCGGGTACGTACAGTATCCTCAGTACCTATTGCAGGTGCTGGAGCCGTCAGGGCCGCAGGGAAACACAACCCCCGTTTGGCGCGCACAGGGCCTGGCAAAAAGGAAAAGAAAGAACAAAAACAGCTGATGAAAGCCTTCCTACGCCGATCGGTGGGGACGCGCCAGAGGTCTCGACCGCGTTCTACGGAGCCTACAGGGCGGAGCCCGGTATGGGCTCCAGCGCACGGCAGCAGGTTTTCAGCAGTGCGTGCGCTGGCTCATGTACAAGTTCGGGGGGTCATGTTGCCTAGCAAGGTATGGACTCTGGGCAAAACTGGTATGACTGCGCCGGTGAGCGGGAGGAGTGTTGTATTGAAGGGGGAGCGGTATCCAAGTAGGTAGAATTCATAGATATGGCCAAGTATACTCCGTACGCGTGGTGTTCCTGATACCGGGCAGGAACTCTTCTTTTGTTTTATTCCGCGGGAGGAAATATTGCCAACGGAGATAAGGCTCATGGACCCTTCGAAGTCTGTCGCAGCAACACCTTCCTAGATCTTCAGCAGTACTGTAGATCGCAAATCAGGAACCTCTCAACTCAGGTACACCCTGTATGGCAGGGACAAAATGTACGGAAATATTATTTAGGGGTTCACAGGCTGGCGCGGCAGGCAGAACGTGCGGTAACCCTACCAAAGAAGCCCTGCTCGGGTGAGAATGGCTCACTGTACCTACCCAAAGCGATCTGATCCATAGCTGGTGTCGGTCAAGCCCAGCCTGCCAGGGACAATCAATCAATCGTCGATCTGCCAGGTACGGCAGTAGCGGAACAACATGGGTGCGTTCACGGACGCCCTGGCCGTCAGCCCGGTTTTCCCAAGCGATAGCAAGAGAAGGGAAAGGAAGGGTAAGAACAGAAGTGGGTTTGAGAAGTTCCCCTCCGTCAGTGTCAATCACCTCGTGTCAAATGGTCTGAGTGCCTGGAAATGTGTTATCCGGACGGGGTTGAAAGACTGGGGCAGGGGACCAGTAATTTTTGTTTTGCGGTCGCAGCTGACCGATTGTCAATCAATTTTTTCTTGCCAGGGCGCTCATTCGGGAGTCAGGGCCTTGTCTGGTATCTTTTTTTTTCTTGGGAGCTCCAGTCTGAGACGAGACCATGTTGGAGTATTTTTCTTCTTTTGGTATCTCCTACATTCCCTCATCCCTGGTGCTCATATTTTTAGTCTCTTGCCGATCGACGACATCTTGATCCCCGGCGGGAAGCCTCCGTTTCCTCTCGTTGGCTCGCTACTCGGCAGGAAGAAAATTACTAGAAGGGACGCCGGCGTATGTGTTGGGGTGAGAAGTGGGTTCTCCGGTCTTGAGTCCCTGACATTGGGGCAGGGACGGAAATACTAGAAGCGACAGAAGAAAAAATTCTAGGCGACACTATATGAAAAAACATAACAAGTCGTGACAAAGACAGAGAAGAAGAAAAACCAAGATCGGTGTATCGTCGATCATCCAGGGACCACTCCAGACTATGCCTGCGTGACAGCCCTGACTGCATCATGACGTAGGTTGCACTCTTTAGGGGTATCGTGAGGTCCCGTCCGGATGGATTTTTCGGGGTTCTTCTCCTTTGTGGGGTGGGAAGAAGTGGCTCCATCGTCAGCTTTTGTGCTTGGTGTTGAAATGGTGGAATGCGGACAGGAGGGCGGGCATTCGGCGGAGGAAGTCCCTGGGACCTAGGCAACCCGGAGGGACTGCGAGTCGGAGTCGAGGGGTCTCAGAAAGGAAGAGGGGAAAGGGGGCAGGGCAGGGCAAGGCAAGGCAAGGCAAGGAACGATTCCGCGGAAACACTAATAATGCAACTAAACTCATGGGTTCTGGCAATATTGTATGTATGTCAGGAGGGTTATGAATCAACTAGTCCTCGAAGGTATCGTGATTCGTCGCGCTGCTTTTCTCTTATCACCAAGTCCTCGGAACCGTCGCGTGAGTCGGCAGCGACAAGCGGAGGACATGTTGCAACCTCGTGGGCCGCTAATAAGAAAGAGAGAGCTACGTGACACGCCGAGAAGATCTCTTCCTTATCTCGATTTTGATTTCCAGTCTGATGGATCTCGAGAATGGAAGAAAGTAACTTTTCGCTGTTCCACTGGAGAAATGTATAGAAGATGCGGGAGAAGAAGAGGACAAGACCCAATATTGTATGCAACGAGTTCGGACGCCCATATCTGCACATACTCTGCTTCGAAAGGCAGCCGAGTGTTCACATAATTCGTGGCATTCGCACGTATCGCGAGCATCGCATCGCATCGCATCGCATCGTGCTCTTCCGACTGCCGACATGTCCGACACGAACCTTGGGGTTTGGCTTCTCTTACCCCACAAAAGTGTCATGCTCTGTACACTACGGCCCTGTTCTTTTTGCTTTGCGGGCGCAAAGTATTCTCTAGCTGCTGGCAGGTGTATGCAAGCCCTAGCAACTCTGGTGGTGGCTTATTCCACAACATCGCACAAGTATGATGGGATGGGAATAAGAAGCGGCGATATCGTGTATGCAGGACCGTTTTTTCTTAATGCTGCCCGACACATGCAATACAAGTTCGCCGAAGCCTCGGGACGCTCTGCCGACCGCCGTCCGAGACTTGCGGCTTTGCTATGTGTTCACTGTGGGCGATCTCTTTTGCAAAGGTGGTTTGTAAATCAAGGCACAAAAGAGGCACCCGAGGCACCAAGTCAGCAGTACCTGGGACTTGGGGTCGGGTATTGATGAAATCATACTAGCCAGGGCCTTGGGCTACTAGTTTTCATGGATGCGACTAGATGGCAATGTTGAGAAATCCCATATTCTGGATTTCGCCTCTTTTGGAGATTTCTGCGAGATACGCATGTTGGTAGTCAACTCCAAGTCATCATGACGATATTTTGTGTGGCGCAAACCCGAAGAAAAAAAAAATCCGCTTGGGATGCAGAGTCGGCAGTTGATAATCGCGCCGCGTTCTATCCGGATGTATGCAATCATGGTTGGCGGCGAACTTCGTGTGGCGATTTGTGTATACTCCCCGTCCCAATTCAGGGGAGGTCGGCAACCGCCGCTCAATCAAATCCCCCTCGTTGTTGCTCTTGGCTGGACTTGGGCTCTGTCGGGGCTCTCAACATGGACCACACGATCCACACGATGCTGGCCTGCCTCTGATCGTCGTCGGTTTCAGCTGGGAGGCCTTCGTGGCTCAGATACAGTAAGCCAGCCCACTCTGTAGGGAGGTGAGATTCGCGCAAGGTAAAGTGGGACGGACACATGATGTTCAGATGAGCAAAGTGATTTGTTTGTTTGGAATAGCTTTTATGATTTCGATCATCGCTTCTGGTACGTTTGCCGTCCGCCGATTGGCGAAGGTATGGTATCTAAACGCCTAAATGGAATGCTATATATCGTGGAAAGAGGAGTGAGACCGCATCGCGGGACAGCAGGTGACTGCTATAATGGCTGTTGTGTCCCGTTGTCTCGATTCCGGGATCCCGTACTGGGGCGGGACCCCCATGTTGTGAGCGGTATGTAAAGTACACACCGCACGAAAAAGCCCCCCTCAGTATGTGTGGGCATAGAGATCCTGGTTCGTGTCCTTGCGTTCAGTCCGTCTTCTTCAACAACCCCCTTTTGTAACCGATACTCCAGAAAAAATAAATAAAAGTAAAAATAAAAGTAGTGTGTAAGAGCACCCTCTGGTTCGTTCCATGCTGATGCGATCCCATGACTCCAGTCAATGAAATGCCGTGGACGCCTGGCAGCCCTTTTGGCAGCCCTGTGTATGCTTGCGCCGCGGGTATCCTGTGTGATTGTAGCCTTGTAGCGCCGTTTGTTGTAGTGTAGTTGTAGAGGAATGTAATGCAATAGTGAGAAATGTATCATATTAACAGTGTGATTGTGGCGTAAGAGTGATCATTAATTGATGGTCGGATAGGGAGGATAGAGGTGGGGTTTGATATATGTCGCAAGCTGCTGCTTATGCGCTGCCCTCTTGGCAGGCAATGGCCGCGAGCGCATCGAGCCCGCTGCTTGTCCTCATGGCGCCGGGGCGGGTCATGGCGGGAAGGTTGAGCCAGCTGCCCTCAGAAGCGACACCATAGTGGTCGGCGTCCCACATTGCGACGTCTTGCGATCCGTGACTGCTGACACAGGAGCCGGTCGACCGCGCCGAGACGGAGCCGCGTTTCGATGAGGCGCTCAGAGAGCTCTTGGAGGAGGAAGACTTGCTGGACGAGCGCGACTTGTCCTTGTAGTGAGTCTCGAGGTGCTGCTTCATGTTGTCGGCGCGCGTGAACTTCTTGTGGCAGCCAGGGTAGGTGCACTGCACGGCCTTCTCCGCCGTGTGGATCTTGGAATGCCTCGAGGCATGGCCAGATGTGGTGAAGGTCTTTTCGCACCCGTGGCTGTCACGGTAGCGGCAAGGGTAGCGCTTGGCAGAGCGCTCGGGCACTGGGGAGTTGGAGCTCTCCTCGTCCATGAACGAGCTGGTCCGGCTCTCCAGGTAGGTAGGTCGCTGCTTGAGGGTGGCCGACTTTTCTGATGCGTAGACGTCGTCGTATGGGCTGCGGGAGAAGTCGTAGACGGCGGGCGTCATTGGCGAGAGGGGGTCATAGTTGCTCATGTTGGAGTCGTAAGAGTTCGACCGCAGCAGCTCGGGAGTGTGTGGCAGTGGTGAGACCTCCCCGGTGGTTTGGTATGAGCTTGCGGAATGGAATGGGAGAGGGCGAGAAGAGTATGAGTCGTCGTTTAATAACGAGACTTGACGGCCTGTGGCATCTCTGGCTTGCATTTTGGCTCTGGGTAACGGAAGTGGTTGGTTGGCCACTTCGCACACCCAAGAGAGACTTTGGGACTGGTTTGCTTTTCTGAGGAGGTAATGGATGGTGGTATCCTATGAGAAGCTCCTCGAGTGAGGTATAGTACAATGGCGACTCAGACTATATACGGCTTTCTTTTTTTGCAATACAGCGAATTTTACTCCAAACTGAATGGTCAAAAGTTGCCTGAACTGTTGCCTACGTGTTGGTATTGTTGATGCAAGTTGCACGTGATAACAGTGGCTGGGTGCGGCGATAGGTTGGTAGATAGTCGACAATGGTTGTTGATGATTGGCGAGCAATAGTGTCGTTGTGGCAATAGTAGTGAGAGGCTGTTGATGTGAAGATGCCGTTCCTGTAGGATGAAATGGAGTAGTCGACGGTCCTGTTTTTTTCTTTCTTCTAATCTGTGGTAAGAAAGACTGGAATAGCTTCGTGAGTAAACACGAGACGAGTTGCGACAGACCAGGTGCGCGAGCTCCGGTTTAAAAGAAGAGAACATGGGAAAGGCATGAAATCCCATCGAGTTTTCGCTTGCCCGCAAGCCGCAACAGTTACCCACACACAACCTTGAACCCATGCCCGTCCTGGGTAGGCCCCATAGAGAGAGAGTGGAGCTGTACCTTGATCCGAGAGAGGTACAGCAGACAGACGGACAAGACATTCGGCCTAGGGCAGCGGATGGAGTAGGGGTCAAGGGTCCAGCCTCCAGCATGGACAGGAGCAGGTGTCGAGCGAGGAAAAAGCGGAGGCGGTCCCAAGCCGGACACAAAGTACTCGTCTGTGTACCGGCCATGTATCTTCCCTCCCTCCCCTTCATTGTGGTCAGTCTCCTTCCACGATGTCCCCTCCCCTTTGAGCTAGGCTGGATGGTTGGCTACATTCCAGAGAGCCTGAGCCGATTATCCTGCAGGCGAGAGGCCTAGACCCTTCAATTCAAATCTGTGCGTAGGGGAGGTCGATCGCATATTGACTTTGGGGAGCAACTCTTTTTTTTTCCAAGGGTTTCCTACAGATGCGGCAGCAGTTTCCCAGGGTTATTGGCTCTGTAGGTACATCGTACGTATGTGTGATGTGTGAACTAGTCGTGCGAAGCTAGATGGACATTGCCTATGCATACTCTGTACATATTGTTGCGATGTTCGGTAATAAGCTTTCATGAACATTTTGTGGTTTTGCTTTATTAGTCGAGTTCATTTTTTGGTTTTGACAAAGTTATTCTCGGAGAGTAGGTATGTAAACATTAATGCCATGAGTAGTAGCAAAAACTCAATCGTTTTGTGGCAGGCAATTCTTTCGAAGACGTGCTTATATGGCACTGTCTCACAAACATCCATGTACATTTAAATTCTTCCTCGTACCGATCAGCAGGGACGATTGTGACACGCAGCTCAGCATCGGGCAACAGCAGTCAGTCGAGGGAATCCTGGCAGGTAACAAGCAAGCAAGCAAGCAGATCGCCTGGGTCGACGAGATCGCGACGGGGGGTTCAACGTTCACAAATCCCAGATGAATAAGATAGATCACCGATGTGTCCAGGTGCTGTATGTAATGTACACGAGATGCTGTCTTCCCAAAACGTGGCCGGCCCTGGCGCCGAGGTAGCCGACCAACAGAAGAAAAAAGAAAGAATGCACTGCATTTGACAGGAAGGTATCCTCCGGCCGGCACCATGAAACCTGGCGCACGACTCTCAGGGACCCTTTTTCCTTAGCAACATGCTCCACGCACCTGTCTGCCTGCCTACCAAAGGGTATTTATTTTTGATTTCACAATGACGTATGAGGGCGCCAGGGGTGCTGCAATAAAGATGAACCAGAGGACCCTCTTTACATACTCTATTTCGGGTCTCATACTGTCAGGTTTATACTTGGTCATAGATACGATTTCCGGAGGGGACTGGCCCCGCCGTTGCCCGTCCGATCTACCATGATAATTTTCAATGGGCGCCGCGTAGGCTGTATGATCTGCCGACCGGTCCGCGAACTTGTTTTTTCTAATGTGAGTGGGTAGGGAAAACTTGGTGTTTTTGAGAGGGGAATCGCAACTTCAAAAGACAGTTTTTGATAACAGTATAAGAGTTCAGACTACGAACCTCGGGTGGCGGCCAAAGTATAAACTCTCTTGGTCGCTAGGCAATAGCTCGAACATTTATATAAGCCAACGAGCCAAATAGCTGGTGTAAGCGCAAGAGCTATCTGGAGGGAGCTTGGGATGTGGTTCGATGGGTGCATTAGACCCTTGATTCCTCTTGATAGGCTTTGACCCAAATCCAGGGACCTGTCGCCTTTTCTGGGAGTGAGGGAGGGATGTGGCTTTTCTTGGCGAAGCAAAGAGTGAGTGAGAAGGGGGGCCAGACAGAGTGAGAAAGTTACTATTCACGATACGGAGCATTTTTGGCAGCAGCGACAATGAATCAATCAATTGTCCCAAACGGAGAAGGATCGCCGGTCATACACGATTCAATATCCGTCAGAACACTTCATCTCTCTCTCTTGCTTTCTCTTATGGTGGGCCAAGGCTTAGCATTCGAGGCGTGTAGATGTAGTTACATGCCTCTTACAAGGAGTATTGCGCCCAGCAGTGTGGCTCGTTCCTTGATTATGCAGGCTCATCACAATACCCGATCCAATACTTGGATCTTTGCGACAGCAGAGAGATTGGAGAGATTGGAGACACGCACAGAGAGAGATTGAGAATTCCTGCTGCCAGCCCCAGGGTCTCGGGTACGTGGGCGGGTGACTAGCCAACCCGAGAGAGCAGAAGAATCAAAAAGTGAAGGGGAGGGTGTTCACTGTTCCTACAGGGGGGAACAGACGCCTACCTGAGAGGTACGTGAGAAGGACTTGCAGGCCTGACAAAGGCGGCATTGCATGGGATTCTGACAATTCCATGCTCGCTAGCAGACCACGATTGCGATCTCGATTGAAGAGGCACTGCTCGTACACAGGCGTGATGATTGGCCGCCGCGCAACTGCCTACGTCTCACTAGCAGTCTTTTCTTTTCCTCTTTACCCTCTTTCCGAGCCCAAGAGTAAGACGAGTGGGAGAAAAAAAAAAAAGGCGCAACCGACACGTGTTTGATCGGTGATCAGTATTTGTTCTCTCGTGTGTCTTTATTTTGACTATTCGCCCTACACATGTCGTGGCGCGGCGAGTCGTGAGAGTTGTTGATTGCTGCTCTGTCGCTTCGTGTGCGCCCTGCTTGATCAGTAGTGCTGGCTGCTTGTTGTGGCTGCCATTGATGCTGCTTGCTCCCGTGGCTGAAAATGCTCCCACACAACCCTATACTAACGTCTCTTTCTACGCTGCACTCACCAGTATTTCACTACACTACTGCAACCTCTTGTCCCAGAGGCAGACTACTTCGGGAGCGAGCGAGAGAAACTCCACTGTGAGCAGCGGTACTTGGTGGCGTGTACCTGTGGCCTTGTAGCGTGGTGGCCCCTCTGCACTCGGGGGGTACTTGGTATCGCTGGGGAAGGTACTTGGGGCGGTACGTACTGTACAGAGCTTGTCGTGGGGTGAGATGCAAATGATGTCATTGTTGCGAAAGCTCAGAAAATAATCATTTCCCTGAAAACACTGGTCTTGGACCCGCCCCGGGTGCGCTACAATGGAAAAGTGAGGAAAAAGACCCTGCATTGATCATCCGGCGTGGGCTACGACGGCCGAAACGAACAAGCAGGAAAAAAAGGGTTCTGTTGTGTGAGCTGTCGCTGTAGTAAAAGACTTTTGGCAATGATCGAGCGTTCAGTGATGAATCGAGAGTTTGGGGTTTTAGCGTGACCAGGGAAGCCTGCGACAAGGGTAGCAGAGCGCTTGGCTTGTGGCACGCTGGGCTGGGCTGTCTGCTAAAGTAGTGTCCTGGGCATCAAGTGGGCGATCAACTTTGCCTCAGTTTGGCAATTCGTCGATCGTCCAGCTGCTCCAGCTCTCTGGGTTATGAACGTCCAAATTCATCGAATCAATTAGAGATTTGCAAGGGCCCAAAGTACTGATCCGGTCCCATACATTTCGGAATCTGGCAGTTGATTGACAGCGGCGTAGGCAGAGAAGAGCTCCCGCTACACTACCATCAACTGTGATATCGGTCCACAACCCGATTTATCAAGTGGTGTTCCTCTGTGGCGTTATATATATATATATATATATATATATCTCTCTCTCTCTGCATCGCCTTGAACTTTCTATATCCTTTCAAAGATGCGCAACTCTATGCGATATCATTAATCAGCCAGTGCAGGGCTATATAGTCTGCTCCGTTGGCTCTCCGGCAACCAAAAAAAAAAATGTTGCTCCTTGCAATGCATTTTGCGACTGGAGGAGAAAGCACAAAAGATGTTAGTGCAGCCTTGTGCTAGGTAGGGTCTAGACCGTTACAGATGCCAGGGGCCCTCTCGTGCGTGGCCCCAGTGTGATGGCATCCTTCCTCAATCGCGCGCAATCGTCCAATGCAGCCCGGTCGAGGAGAAGTCCAAGGAACGAAAAAAGGATATAACGAATGGAGCCCCCGGGGACACCGCGAAGTTGCAATCCGGCGCAAAACCTCCGCGGTCGCGGTTTTGGTGTTGTTTGGCGGACGATTGCTGGTTTCTGGTGGCAGCAGGCAGCTTTCCAGGCGGGAGAAAACTCAGACAATCAAGCGGCAATCGTCGATTCTATCAGCAATCGACGATGAGCTCCTGGTGGGTGACCGGCCGCGCAGGGGTTGTGGATCCCGCGGAGGGTCAGGGTTTACCCACAGCGCCCCCGTGCTCCCCAGTTAGCTGCCCTAGCTTGCCTGTTTACCTTGAGTTAGCGTAGCCTGGCACGATGCAGCAGCACCTAGGTAGGTGGTAGGAGCTCCCCTCTCGCACCCCAGGGGAATTCTATTTTATTTTATTTTACTTCTAAACAGTCTTCTGGTGTGGTTATTCTTTTACACCGATTCTTAGGGGTATCCACCATCTTCTACTCAATCCATGCGACAGCTGTTCAAAACCAGCCGGGCCTCATCCTTTGAGGAAACACTCTCCTGGGCCAAAACAGGGGTCTTGGGCGCCAAGCAGATCCAAGTTCCCGAAAAGAGCATGAAGGGCGTACTACGTACGACCAATGTACCCCGTCCCGGCTCCCCCTCGTTTGCGACAGCCAGGATTGCTCCATCCATGGAAGCTTCTCCAGGAATCGGCCTGCACGTTAGAAGACAGATGATCCGAGAGTAGCCAGCAGCCAGCAGGCCAAGCAAGACGCCAGCGCGTCGCCAGTCAGCGTCCTCGGGCTTCACCATGTCACCTAGACCAGATGCGGCACCGGGGGTGCCAGGTCAGACAGACAGACAGACACGACGATGGAGATGATCTCCCGGCCTGCTGATGAATGACTCTCACCCGCGGTGAAGATCTCTCTGCGCGCGCAATAGTGTTCTGTGTGTGCACATGCTGTTCACGATGACAAAGTTTGGGTGTCCGTATCTGTAGGCCTGCCACAATTACTTTTCTCCCCGTGGCTTATCTCTCAGCTCGACGACGCTGATGCGAAGCCGGGAGAATTACAGACCACAGACCTCGGCCTACAACTTTATGAACCTAGACGGCGTTGATATTCGACAACCACTATCGGTTGGCATATCCACTGGCCCTGACACTACCGTAGTGCGCGACAGTGATGACTGGCTGTTTTGCTCTCGTACTCGTTCGTGGCTGCGTGGTTGCGTGGACATGCCGCCTATAGTCACCGGAGCCGGCACTTAATAGCTCTGACAGAGCCGACCGTTGGAAATGAGGCGCAACGTTTCTAGAGAACCCAACTGACGTCACTCGTCGTTCACCGCGTCTCCGGGAGTCTTCATATATCCATAATCGAGGGACGCTACTCTTGACAGGCCCTTCTAGAGCCTCAGGGCTCCAGGTACTGCAGGCTCTGTGCCCGGAGATTGGCCTGTGGTCACACTCCGCCGGTCTGCTGTGCGAATGTACAGTACCACTTGGGCCTCAATCCCATCCGACTCCGTAGCAACCGTTCGAGCGCATCGACGATACGATACGAGCTGTGGTCAGTGGTGCCACGGCTGAAACTCTACGAATAGGAGCTTTGAGCCTCGAAGGGCCCCTCCTCCCCAGCCTCAACTCAACTCAACCTCTCATCTTTGCATCCGAGTACCGGACATCTGCGATGCTCCCTTTCTTTCAGCTGGGATCGCGATTCAACCTCCTTGTAATCTTCAAGGTTCCCTCTTCCTTGGCGCTCACCCTGAAGGTGTACGTGACCTTATAGTAATATAACCTTATCAGGCTCGAACCGCTGACTGTAGCTTCATACACTTCCACTTTTACCTATGTCCAACCGGAGCCCTGGCATTGGAGCCGCACACACTACAGGATGGCGCTGAAGCATGCAGCCCATGTGGTATATATCCATTCCGTTCGAATCTTTGCCAAAAAAAAAAAAAAAAAAAAATCGTTTGCGCAAGAGTCATGAATTAACGGCACATCAAATGGACCTGATTAGTTGAGGATGCCCGCGCCAATTCTTGCCCGTCAGGTCAACGTCTAGGTTAGTATGATCGCCTACTAATCACAAGTTCACGACCTGAACATACCATGGGCTGCATTAGATCCGCGTCCCATCACTTGTGACTGATTCTTGGCATCATGCAGAGAGAAAGAGGCGTCCTGCCCTACCAAACTACGCGACTCCCGCAAGGCTCCCCGAGCACCGAAAATCGGGTTGACGATTCTCGGGGATCAGTCCCGGCTGTCCCAATAAGGCTTCGCCCAGTCCAGAGATGCATGTCGCCGTCGAACTCAATTTGCAGCCAGGGCCCGGAGCCGCGAGTCATTCCTTAGCATTTCCGACCTCTTTTGTACATGTCGAAACGCTCTCCTGTGCGCGTGATGTACGAAAGAACACCGATTGTTCCCCGGAAATGGTTAGTATCCCGGTATCCAATCCCTTCCACACGCCTTTGTCCAGAAAGTCAAAACTCTAAATGTGCAGACACAAGCAAAACCATCCTGAAAACTGAAAACAGGACTTGTCTAGGACGATACACCTAAGACAAACAGCTCCTTGGCTTCAGGAACTTGCCCGCGAAACCTTCTTTTCCACTCTAAACCACTGGGCTTGGAATATTTCCGAGGCATCTCCAAGGCCCAGACTGAACCACGAATCCAAGACATGCAGAGATCGAAAAAAACAAACGTATTTGCGCCAATCAGAGGCCAACAAAGTCACTTTATTCCGCGATTTCCAACAAAACTCTATATATTCTATGGTCCCTGATTTTCTGCCCCTCCAGCTTGCATGGCTTATAAGTCAACAATAAAAGCCAATGACGGAGCCAGAGTATGGCTACTATTATACGTGTGGCCCGCATCCGACTAACAATTTTGTATGATGCAAGTTACCTACCTCCTACATGAAGTACATGGTATCAGAGCCCTGCAGATAGTAGTGTCTCTCTCAACAAACCGTCGTCATGCTGGTTTCTGTGAATACCTATCTTTTGCCAATCTCGGCGTTATGCATCTTCTCTACGCACTTTGCGAGCTCCAAGACCCTTCCGACTGCCTGTAAACTTTGGAGTATACGGAGAGCTGCGGTCAATTGAAAGAAGACAGGTGCACCGGCACATCCGGATACAGATGCACAACAGAACCCTTTGCCCCAGTCTCCCCGCAATCTCTAAATGTCCAGTACCTTGTTCACAGTGCTGCCCTTGCGGCAGCATGAATGTTGTTCTTCAAGTTCCGGGGAATCAGAGTTTGTGCTATACGCAGTAGGTAGTCAGCAATCGTACGTGCCAAGGTACGATGAGCAGGAATGAGGAGAATGAGAGCGGGTTTTGTTCTTGTTCCCGCTGGCCACCATACCTTACCCATGAAGTATGTTTCTGTCTTTCTACTACGTAGGGATAAGGGACGTGGCGTCCAATCCAATCTAGACGGCGTGTTGTGGGCAGACCCTGATTATAATCGTCCGTCCATCATCGTCACATCACACCACACCACCACGCCCATATCCGGCTCAATACCCGCGGCCGCGCAACGCTTGTCCTTGTCCCTGTTTCCTTAGCTGGGCAGAGCAGAGCAGACAGGAAGGCTTGCGAAAGCTTATAGAGTAGTTCACATCCGGCTCAGTGATGCGCCTTCTCGTGATAGGCTCTTCATACCAAACACTACTGCACATGGAGGTGTTGAACTACGCTTGGGAATGGAATAGCCCGACGGTTTTATTATAGTCTCCATCTCTGTTTATAACAGCCTGTTTACCTCACCAGTACTTATGCGAGAAGGGTTGTATACTAAAAAAGATGGTGCGAAACCCAACTTATCAACACAACATGGCATTCTTTACCCCTCAATCTTGGAGGATTGGAGCGACCAATTTCCCATGTTTGCGTGATATGGGACTTTTGTAGTAGTTTCTTCTTCTGCTCTCTAGCTTCAACGACCCCTCTTTGATCCTTTCCAATTCTCCCATGCTCCGTTTTCCTTGCTCCCCCTCGAGTTCATCATCCTTGCATAGATGGGCCTGGGCCTTTTTTTTTTCCCTTTTTTTTTTTTTTTGGCGCTCGAGGGTCGAGAAAGGGTGTGAAAGAAATGGGGTCGTGTCACCGGCAGTTTGGATTGCTTACTTTTTGATACTCGCGTATTGGTCGTATCGAAATACATACTCCCAAGGGAATGAACTTGCCCAGTGATCGACAAGTATCTCGAATGGGAAATGCCAAAAGTTCGACCGACAAGGTCTCGAGTTGCCTTGCGAGATGGCGCGTGACTTTCCAGAGAGCGAGAGAGCATCGCGAGATGCTTCAAGATTCATTCTTCTGCCCTCGTCGGCGCCTCCTCAAAGTCATTGTCCGGAGTTTCTCCAGATCGTCATGCTCGTGAATGAGTCGGCCGTAACCTATATATCCACAATGTGAAGTCCGAACAAGATATTACCTTTTTTTTTTTTTTTTTTTTTACAAGGCGGTGCACTTGTCAATCAGATAAGATCGAAAAGTTTATGGACCAAGAAGAGCCGAAGGGAAGATGATTCACCCGCGATATGATGTGAGAGGCACGCTCCAAAAGCTTCTCGTGTGAACAAGCAAAGTACATAATTCTCCGACATACATTGGGTTATGGATGCCTGGGGGTTTGATGCAAGTTTCTGTAAGCATAACTGCAGATTTCTTCACGGTATATGGCGAGGAACCAAACAGCGTTTGACTCTGCAGTTTCGTACCAAGCATTTCCCCTTTGTACAGATCATGACCCTGCATAACACACGTATGCCGGGGATGCCCTTCCCGTGGGGACGACGTGTGCGTAAACTTTTATGCGATGTGTAAGTTCCAGGACCTCGGGTGATGTGGGCAGACGGGGTCCGAAAAAAGCCCCCTATATGACTGCTCAACTCTGAAGATCACCACTCGTTGAATATTATGGCCGACAAAAGACAGTGTAAAATAGGCCAATCATACAAACTCATTAGACGAACATGTTCATAAACACCACTCGACTTACAAGCATGATACTGCCAAGCAATCACGGTAACAGGGACAGGGCAGTTGTGGATAGACTTCATAGTGTAAGACCACTTTGGCACTAACTCTGTTCACGAATACACCGAGTACTCGTTTCTACTGTAAACGAAGTAAACACTGCCTTCTTCCTGACGCCAATGCAACGCTTCCCAAAAGATGGTGGCTGGCGTGTGGACCATAAGTCTTGCCACCTCGAGTATCAACCCCGTAGACGCCATCTGGACCCTTTTCGATCTTCTCCAGATACTGCCCTGTTCGTAAAACCTTCCCGTATTCTGAACTCTGTTTTGGAATGAAGCTATCTCTTGATAGGCAAAGGCGGGGGTAACATCGTCCCAGGGCCCAGATTCACTTTCTTGCTGGGAGGCTGGCTATTGGTTCCTCCAACTTGGGTGAATGCGCCGCTCTTAAAGTACCGGTCGTCCTCAGCCGCGCGCTTTCGCTTGAGTTCAGCTTGAACCTTCGGATCGACTAGCTCGATACCCTGAGCAGGTGTGAATGCCAGTGAAGATGCAGTTCCTGCGGCTCCACCACCGATAGTCGTACCGACGCCAGAGGTTCGGATGCCTCTTCCGCGAAGGTCTATACTCGACTGCACGGTAGTCCGCAGCGATGAAGCTGAACCACCTATGGGGTCGATTGCGCCCCAACCCTTATTCTTCTGACTCAGTTTTGCGCGAGTTTTGTTGTCGATCTGAGTGGCACGAATTCGGCCTTCTTGAGCTTGTCCGATCATGCCCATGCCAACTGTACCATCGCCCACACCATAGTCCGTCTCTCTCTCCTCTTTACCAAAGACCATGCGGTTCTGGGCCTTCCTCAGCTCGGTCATGGCGACGGCTGCCTTGGCATTACGTGCCAGTCTACCACCACGCTTCCGTGATGGCTTGTCGTCTGGCGCCGGCAGAGCTCGCTGACCTTTGTTGGGAGGTGGCGCCGTCATCTTGTCCAGGCGTTCTATACATTGGCCCCGTAGCTCTTCGCCGTAGGCACCATCAGAATGCGTATGTCCAGTGTCTGCGCGAGCGGCCAATACAACCTTGGCGGCAACTGCTTTCATGGCCTTCTTCTTCAAGTCGTTGGGGATACCCCGAATGATCGGCGTATGATACAGGTATCCTTGTTGTCTGTTCTGTACATTGGTTGCAAAGGCTGCATTGGCTTGCCTTTTACTTCCCCAAGCAGCCAGATTGCAGGATGGTGTCCTCGACAGCGTGGTAAGGCCACCAGCCGTGTTGATGAGCTGAGCTGCTGCGAGAGATCCAATGATTGCTGTTAGATTAGGGGCAAAGACGTTCATTCGCGATTGCACATATTCTGTGAGCGTCTTCTTGGCCTTATCCATAGACACTATCATATGGCAAGCTCTGACGACGCGATCCAACTCTTCCGGACTAATGGGTTGACCTTTTGATCTTGTGGCTTCCAAGGTTACTGTCATGAGGGAGGCTTTCTCAAGCACTGTCTTCAGTGACTGTCCAATCACATTGTCCGAGCTGTCTTGGAGAGCTCGAATATTGTCAGCATCCATGGGTCCGTTGCCAAGGATTGCGACAACCTTTGCGTATTCGATGGGATTTTGAATGAGGGTTTCCAGCTCCGGAAAGCGTGCGGAGTAGTGATCGCGGATGAACTTATGGACCTTCATGATCTCGCCATCGAGTTCAGTTGACAGCGTGTTCGACTCTGTCAGGATCTTGTACTCGGGGTTGTCCTCAATGTTTCCGATATTTATGGTCGAGGCATTGAATGGTTGTGACTGGTAGTGCGCAATGTCCTGGAGGATTTCGGTTAGCGGTAAGAACATGATAGGTGTCATTGACAACTCAGAGTTATAGTGAGGAGAGTGCCCATGCGGCTTACCTTCAGAAGAGGTTCCAAGCGGTCCATAACCGTGGTGACTTTTCGGATGTCCTTGACGTTGCCTAGTTGCAGCTTTTCCACCTTGGCCTTGGCTTCGTCTTCATCATCCATGGGGTCGATTGCGGCACCGTTCAGTCCTCCCATCTCGTCGTCCTCCTCGGGTGGCTCTTCATCGCCATCGAGAACCATTTCATCGTCGTCATTTTTGCTGTTGCCGTTTGCTAGGCCGTTCGAAGAATCCCCATCAAGGCCCAGGTCGTTCTGCTCGTCGCCATGTTCGGACCCCGAGTCCTCGAAATCTTGGAGGAGCTCGTCCGCAAGGGTCGACATTTTGCTCCACTGGTCGATGAGACTTGAGGAATGGCAATCGGTATCAGATGCGACTCACTTTTGCGGAGCTCAACTGCTTGCTCAAATCCTCGATGCTTTTTCTTGCCAACAACAGGAGTCTGCCACCAGGGTAAATCGGTGCGTCGCGTTACTAGCGATTGTACAATAAAAAGTTTGTCGGACTCTGCGGGACACGCGGTGAGTGTTGGCGTCGTCGCTTGGCGATGTTTGTTCTGGTGGAGGAATGAGATGAAGAAGTGCAGTTGAGGTGCGAGGCTGCAGTCGCGACTGGTGACAAGGAAGTGGCTACCATGAAAGCTAAAAATCTAGGCTGCCCGCTTATGTAATGCGCTAGCTATCCTGGTCCACTTTTAATCGCTCGCTGCCAAACTTGATGAGCTTTGGCGCGATAACATTTTATCCAAGCTCCCCGATACCTGCATCCAAAACAGCTGGAACCTCTCGCGGCCTCGTCTTCTCGTTGGCAGCCAGCGCGCGCTTTACTGTCGCGCCTACTCCATGCCGACGCGCCTTCACCTCAACACATCTACCGACTCTTTATCTGTTCCTCAGTCAATTGCTCCTGAAGGAGCGCTCATCCATCGCCATGGAGTCGTCACGCGGCCCTCCGAGGGTTAAGAACAAGGCGGCCGCGCCTATTCAAATATCGGCCGAACAGTTGCTGCGCGAGGCCCAGGATAGGCAAGAGACGAGTCTCAAGGCGCCTACTCAGCGCTTTGCCGACTTGGAAGAGCTCCATGAGTTCCAGGGTCGCAAGCGGAAGGAGTTTGAGGACTATGTGCGGCGGAACCGCGTTAACATGAACAACTGGATGCGTTATGCGCAATGGGAACTCGAACAGAAGGAGTACAGAAGAGCACGATCTATATTCGAGCGTGCTCTGGACGTCGATGCGACGTCCACCATCCTATGGGTCCGATATGTCGAAGCCGAAATGAAGAACCGAAACATTGCCCACGCTCGCAATCTTCTCGACCGTGCTGTTTCCATCCTGCCCAGGGTCGACAAGCTCTGGTACAAATACGTGTACATGGAGGAGATGCTGGGAAATATCCCAGGCACAAGGCAGGTCTTTGAGCGATGGATGGAGTGGGAGCCGGATGAGGCTGCCTGGAGTGCCTACATCAAGCTCGAAAAGCGGTACGGCGAATTTCAACGAGCACGTGACGTATTTCAACGCTTCACCATTGTCCACCCAGAGCCGCGCAACTGGATCAAATGGGCCAAGTTTGAGGAAGAGTTCGGAACTAGCGACCTGGTGAGAGAGGTGTATGCCTCAGCCATCGAGGCGCTTGGAGACGAGTTCACAGATGAGAAGCTTCTGATTGCATGGGCCCGGTTCGAGGCCAAGTTGAAGGAGTACGAGCGCGCCAGAGCCATCTACAAGCACGCGCTCGATCGCCTCCCTCGGTCCAAGTCCATGAACCTACACAAGGCTTACACAACTTTTGAGAAACAATTTGGCGACAGAGAAGGTGTAGAAGACGTGGTTCTGTCCAAGCGCAGAAGGTTATACGAGGACCAAATCACACAAAACCCTAAGAACTACGACATTTGGTTCGACTACGCACGTCTCGAGGAAACATCCGGAGACGTGGACCGGGTGAGAGATGTCTACGAAAGAGCGGTTGCCCAGATCCCACCAACTCAGGAGAAACGCCACTGGCGCCGTTACATCTACTTGTGGGTATTCTATGCGCTGTGGGAAGAGATGGAAGCCAACGACGCCGACCGAGCAAGGCAGATTTACAAACTATGCCTTGATCTGATACCTCACAAGAAGTTCACATTCGCCAAGATATGGCTGCTCAAGGCGCAATTCGAGATCCGACAGGGGCAGTTAACTGCAGCGCGGAAAACCCTGGGGCAAGCCATCGGTATGTGCCCCAAAGACAAGCTGTTCCGAGGCTATGTGGAGCTCGAAATGAAGCTGTATGAGTTTGTGCGCTGTCGCACCCTGTACGAAAAGCATATCGAGTGGAATTCCACAAATTGCCAGACGTGGATCAAGTTTGCAGAGCTTGAGCAAAGCCTGGATGACCTCGACCGCGCAAGAGCCATCTACGAACTCGCCATTGCTCAGGATACATTGGATATGCCCGAGCTGCTTTGGAAGGCGTACATTGACTTTGAGGAAGGCGAAGGCGAGTACGAAAAGACTCGCGACCTCTATGAACGCCTCCTTGATAAGACGGATCACGTCAAGGTATGGATCAGCTTTGCTCATTTCGAGCTCAACATTCCAGATGCCAACAAGGTTGGTGCCGACGGCGAGGCCGAGGAAGCGCCTAAGAGCGAGGAGGCAAAGGACCGAGCCAGGCAGGTGTTCGATCGTGCTCACAAGCGGATGAAGGACCAAGATCTCAAGGAGGAGAGAGTGTCGCTGCTGAATTCGTGGCTTGCTTTCGAGCGCACGTATGGCTCTGCGGAAGACATTGACAAAGTACAGAAGCAGATGCCGCGCCGGACGAGGAGGAGGCGAAGACTGGAAGACGACACGTACGAGGAGTACATCGACTATGTATTCCCGGCGGGCGACGAGCAGAAGCAGGACTTGTCCAACATGCTCGCCATGGCGCAAGCCTGGAAGCAGCAGCAAAGCGGCGGTGCCAACTAGCCGCCTACAGGCGTTGTATGTATCCAGAATGTCAGGTAGTGAAGAGAAATTCACGCCGAAACATACGTGGATATCAGTAGCCGAGAATAATACATGGACCACGATTCCGGAGGCCCGGCTCGCGGGATCTGTGTCCCATCGTCCGCGACTGGCGATTGGCTAGGAAGTCCTACAAGCTTCTGCCACAAGTATGTGTCCAGGTCAAGAGAAGGCCCCCAACAAGAACACCTGGGCCTCAGGATGAACTGGTGCAAGAGCCGGTCTTATATCTGCCCGTCCAGCCACCTGGATAGAAGCTCGCAGGGGATTGTGGCTTGAGTGAAATCGGAAGTTGTCTGTAGAGTGAAGAAGTTATTAGTACCAGTCTGTAGCTCAGTCCTTTCGTCCCTCTGGCCGAGGTATTGATATTGTACATATACTGGGACGAGACTCTTGTTTAACACTAGGGTAACAGCCTGGAAGGTTTCTAGGAGACGCAGGGGCTTGTAGTCGAGAAGAAGGGAAGCTTTACATGCACATACGCTTAGTATCGGCGTTAAGCAGTATGTCATTTTATACCTACTGGCGCAGCAGCTGGACTTTATGCTCGCATTTTTCAGTGAATATCTACCAGACAAGTGTTTTCTCATCGAAATCTAGAGACGACGGTGGCTTTTTTCAGGCACCGACATATATTGCACGGCGAAAATTCGGTGGCAAGAAACGGACTAAACACGCCCCTTTTCTGCTGGGAGAAGTCATCAACTGTGAGAACAGTCATGGAACATGATCTGGCTTGGGTTTTGAGCCTCCCGTATGTGAGGATGCAAGTCACTCGTATCGTATGCAGAGCATCCCGCTGGGTGAAAACGCCAACCTGAAAAGTGATACGACTCGCCAACTCGAAGCAGCCTGCTTGGGCTTCACTAATAGCACGGGGGGCACGCACTTACCATTGCGCCAACGCGACATATGCTCATGACTGTTGAACGGCAAAAGCTCGGGCTCAATAAGAAGTTCATTATGTTCACTTATTTGAAACAATGTATTTCCCTGGGCGTAGCAATTGGGTACTTGCCGGGCTCATAATGATGCACGTTGCTTGTTGACAATTACTGGCAGAAGTGGTATACATTGTAGACACCGATGTTAGAATATGGCTGTACAAGATACCTAGAGGAAGAGATTCCAGCATCGAATTTTCAAATTAAGAAGAAGATGTAAGTGTGCATGTAGTATTACGTCGACACATTCTACGACGAAATGTACAAATGGTTTCACTATACCTGAATACTACCCAACACTCGCGGAAAGAAGAACTAGGCAGAAGCACCAACACGAGGCGACTTGGCTACGGACAAGAAATTGCTAGATAGTATAGAACCAACTCAGCGCACTTCATGTGTCCTTCGGGGGGCTCACGGGCATCGGCTGCACGGATATCTCCCTGGCATTGAATATGCCAAACGAATAAGAGCAAGTAGACAAACAAAACTCTTGCTTGGAAACACCGAGATGTATTGCCTTGTACATGAGCTTCACTTGCCTGGTTGAGATGATATACCTCTCTTCAATGGACCACGTCTAGAAAGGTAGTCCGAACAAACCAAATTCTTGTTTGGCAATACCGAGATGTACTGCCTTATAAAGAAAGTGTACTTGCTCATCTGAAGAAATACATACCTCTTCTACGGAACCCCTTTCAGCAAAGTATTTCCACAGCGCAAATCCGGGGACGAGGCTGACATGAGTTCGAAATTTGGATATGTACTATACGTACCGACGTGTAAGTGAAGAGCGCATACTTGTCTGGCAAGCATCTTCTATGGAGACACTCCGATGGAAGTCTCTATGTTGTAGATCTACCAGGACGTGACTGTTTTTTTTTTCCCCCGAAGTCATGGTGAGAATTTCTCCAAGAGATCCCAAAGCTTGATGGTCTTGATATACACAAGTTATGCCCTCACTTCTTTCAGGGAGAAGGACGTTGACAACAGGACTGAAACTTTGAAATGGACTGTCAAGTGGGAAATGTGCTTTTATATTCCTTGGATGATATGTTTAATTTTCAGGCGCCTTCTAGCGAGCAGGCATTCATGCTACGTATTCCTCGGGGTAATGCTCGCCCTTTTCCCAAATATGGCGTCAAAGTTTCAAAGACACGTTGGAGGCGCATAATAGTGCAACCAATGATCTTCTGCTGCCTGCTATAACCATGCATTATCATTTTTATCTAAGCTCGGATTTTTTTATCAGATGACTTTGCCTCCGACTTTTCGGTATTTGAAGATTTTTCTCCCAATCAAAACTTTTCGTGATCTGAAAATTGTTGTCATGAACGACGATTCCGCAGCAACCCGAGAAGCCTAGGTGAAGCCCCGGCAGAGCCAAGTCTGTAATGCAAGATCATATGTTCCTTCATGATATTCTCAAATCACCGAAAGATGTAAGTCAAGCCAGACGCAGCCACACCTGCGCCCTATATATATTCCACGGCCAGTCAACTGGTCGCCCTGGACCTCGGGATCTGAATATGTATTCACTTTGGACAGACGAACTGCAGCATGTGGCGTCTTTTCCCCTTCTACTATTTTTCCGTACCGAGTATGTGAACGAGGATGAAGGCGGCCAGTTGTCACTGCATACATTGCTTCCGCGTCCCATCATGCCCGTATCTGTGTGTCCCGGTTCATGATCGCTCCTCAACGAAGAAGACCATGCTTCTTGGCCCTGCTCGTACAGTGCACAGCACATATTTCCGGTCACAAACTTGCCCGCCGCCGCCGCCCAGCCGCGTCAGAGGTTTACGTGTTCTCTTGATGCTTGGCTTGTCGCTTTCGGACCCCGTGATGCCGAAGAATCGTCACTTTTTCGACGGAGACATCTGCAACATGTCAAGCCTTGTTTCCATTACAAGATGTCGCATCTAGCCACTGTCAGACTACTAACAGATAAGCTTCAGCTAGACTATCATCGAGTATATAGATGACGTGCGACACAAGAATATACAGGAAGCCCCGATATGATACAGACAGCCACCCACGCCCCAGGCTCATGGGAATATTTCCGGCAAGCTGACCTGGGAGGTTCCGGACCTGGGTTGCAGAATACGTATAACAGAAGAAAGAAGACAAGTCTGTACATTCTTTAGCAAGTGGACCTGAGGTCTCTGAAGTATCGGACCTCGAGGTGCAGAATACTCATCATAGAGAAAGAGGATGTGGCATATCGGGTTTCCTTCTCCGTAACATGAAAACCCGATGCATCTACATCTAAGCTCCGTACCTACATATATTCTCCATCAAGTTGAATTGGTAGTACGGAACCTTGGGGTGCAGATACTTGTTCCAAGATCCCTCTTTCGAAAGGGAAGCATGTCACGTCTTTGTCTTTTCTTCTCTCTATGAAGACCTGGCACAACTACACCTAAGCTCCATACCTACCTTTTTAGTCCATCAAGTTGGCTTGGGAAGTCTCGGACCTCGAGTGCAGATATTCGATACACAAGCCCTTCCTATCGAAAAGAGACATGCCACGTCTGTTTTATTTCTGGGCATGAAGACCCCCGATACAGCTACATCTAGACTCCGTACCTACCTATATTCTACATCGCAGTGACTTGAAAGCATCGGACCTTCGGTGCAGAATACTCATCACAAAAGGAAGGAGACGACGCATCTTAGTTTTTCTCTCTCAACATTCAGACCTGATACAGCTACATCTAAGTTCCGTACCTGCCTATCCTCCCTCAACTTGACTTGCAAGTCCCGGACCTCGGGCGCAGATCCCTGATACGGAAATCCGTCTTCTCAAAAGAGAAGCCTTCCTTCAAAGAAACATCCGCCCATGTTAAAGCGTTGAATGCCACGTCTTTTTTCTCTCTTCTCATTGTGAAAGCCACGCAGCCACGATACGCCTCAGGCATCTAGGCAGGCCTCGGCAGGGCACACTCACACAAAATAAGTCTGTGGGACACGACCGTTGAGAAAAAAGATGCAATATGACATCATGACCATTCCCCGCGGCGGGCGCCACATGGCAGTCCCCATACCCTACCACACCCACGGGAGAGCGTCTTGAATCATTTTTGATGCCAAGAGAAAGAGACGGTGTGTTTCCGCAGTACCCGTCCTGCCGTGTTGTGGATAGATTATCCAGTTGTCTTCGGTGCGGCAGTGGATGGAAGACGTGCCACGTATTTGATTGTGTACACCATGGACTATGTACACACATCTATTCTCCGTCTTCAAGGACCCTTCAAGGGCCAAAGGAATCTCGGTTTCCGACTCTTAGAACCTCCACTACTTGATTAGTCGCTGGGATTGTAGGCCAAGGCTCCAATCTGTAAAGTTGGTAGACAGTAAGCGCAAAGAAGAGCCAAGAGATATGGAAACATGTCCCCTTCCGGAGGAGCCGAACCTTGTTCATGGCCTAGCACCGCGATCACAAAAGCTTGTTTCGAGTCCTCTGTATCATGCAAGAACGCCAGAGATGGCAATTGAACAATTCAAATAAAAAACAAAAATGGAAATAAAACAAGGCCTAATAAAACGAGGCCTATGGAGTCGTGACATCGTATCATTTGTCCTTGGAATCAAAGTCTCCCGCGTACTTGCGCAGGCACGTTCGATCCCCCGCTTTCGTGCTATACATCTCTATATTTCGTCGTTTCCATCTCTTCCTGTCAAATCGTTTCATACATACAAATCATAAGCGTCCTGAAATATCCGTCGTCCTCCGCAATTCACGTGTCCAAAGTCCGACACACACATGCAAGCCCATAAGCACTCCGCCCCCAGCCACAACCTTTCGAAACTTGTCGACCCAGATGCGGCCGCCATACCCTGAATGATACCCAAAGAAAAAGCAGTACCGAGAAATGTCTCGGACCAAAACAGACAGAATAATGGAAATCAGAAATCGAACCGGGTCCAGATATGCACAATATCGAGCCAAGAGACCCCTGCTCCCGCATTTCCCCACAAGAAAGATAGAAGAAGCGGCGTCGCTGATCTTTTGGTCCGGCCCAGTGACGATCGGAACCCAAAAAAAAAAAAAAAAAAAAAAAAAAAAGGGACCTGGCCGCTTTGAGGAAGTGCATGGTGTTCCCACTTTCCACCTTCCCCCATCCAGTCGATCCAGTCGGGCCCCATCACACACAAGTCCAGTCTCGACCATCGCGATCCGAGCCAACGATCCGAGCCAACGATTCATAATCTCGACCTTCGATTCGTCCAATGGCCCCTCGTTCCACGCGTCAGGTTTCCCGATGCACGACACGCGGAAGGACAATTCATCCATCCCGGAACGACATGGGTTGTTTGTCTCGGGACTTGAGAGAGAAACCTGGCCGATGAACCCTATGCCGGGCTGAGCCACTTATAATTATGCTCTTCAATTGTCTTGAGGCACAATCACTCTAGTAATCGTGGCGTCGGCGACGTGCTGTCACAAAATTAGGCGAATCAGTGTAAGTCCTGTTGTGACCAATAAAAACTCTTGTAACATTCTTCTTGAAGTAAAAGGGAAGAAGTAGGAAAACAGAATCAGGAAACAAAACAAAAAGGGGTAAGAAAAGGTTCCCAGCTCGTGTGCTTTCTATCATATTATGTATGACAAGGTCGTAGAAGGCAGGTTAGGCAGGCAGGCAGTCAGGCAAGCTCTTTAGATATCGTTTCCAGACAGACTCAACCACCTCTTTCCCAAGAAAAGGCTCATCTTTGAAGCGTGAAATTGTTTCCCCAATATGTCATTACACATGATGTCGTGAAGTCGTGACGAAAGGATGTGAGAAAGGGAAGATGTGGGCGTGAAACCATCCAGTGACGGGAGGGAGGGCGAGCGGCAGAGTGAACGTCTCCTTTTTTCTTTTTTCTTTCTTTCTTCTTCATTCCCCCCTAGAGGAATGTCATGCCCGTTCATGTTGAGCTTCATCGCCTCATCTCCTATCGTAGCCACCGATGGGAGGTGCTGGCAGAGCCGCCGAGTATGGGTTTGCATCAGCATAACGGGGCCCATCGTCGTAGTAGCGATTCTGCCTGGGAGGAGCTGAGGAGGAATAGTTGTCATTACGACTTCTGCCGTTGTAGTCGCTGTTTCCCCGCTGTAGGCGCTCAATACGCTTCTGGTGTCGCTTCATCTTCTCTTGTTCCCATTCTCTGCATTCGTGTGAGATCTCACGCGCCTCCTTCATCTCGGAAATGGCACCCTTGATACCCATCGCGGCGATGCCAATCGATGCGGCATCTTGTAGTAGTGCCTTTGACTTGAGTTTCTTGGCCTCGGTCGGATCGAGGCGACCTTGCCTGACTGCCTTGTGCCTTGCGTTGCGCTTCTCCATGCTCGAGTAGACATTGTGCGCAGCGTGAATGGTGGCCACGGTTGCTAGACCCGCGGTGATCATTTGCTTACCTTTCATTTTCTTGGCTCTCTTCTCGTCCTCGTCCGAGTCTCCCAGGTCGCTGCTTGAGACTGACGACGAGCGACGGCCCGTTGACCGGCTTCGTCGTCTACCTCCTCCACGTGATGACCTGGCATCGTCGTATTCATCACCACGACCGCCCCTCATGTAGGCACCTCGGGAGTCGTACTCATCATCGTATCTGTCATCCGGACTGTAGCCACGGCGACGGCGCGATGCGCGCGACCCTTCATAGTCATCACGCTCGTCGGGTCCATTGCCGAGGCCAATCTTGGCCAAGCTGCGGCGGGCGGTATCCACAACGCTTCGGCTCCGGCTGCGCTGGCGGCGCGGTGGAGAGCCATCGCGATCGTAGTATGAGTCGGGACTGCCACGGCGGCTTCGGCTTCGCGACTCCTCTCTCTTGTCCATGAGTTTCTTGGCGCCCAGTGCTCCCAGGCCAGCGGTCGCGAGCGCAGCGAGGCCGGTGCCTCCACCTCCTCCATCGGAACGGGCTCGAGAGCGAGAGCGGCTCCTTCCAGTCCTTCTGTCCTCCTCAATGTCTCTCGCAGATCCGTTCAGCATGCGGTTACCGATGAGACCACCAATGACAGATTCTACCAGATGGCGCTTGCTGTCGTGGTCGGGATTGTGAGCAGCGTCGATGGTAGCCGCACCTGCAGCAGCAGTAATGATGCGCTTCATCTTCTCGCCCTGCCAGCCGCCCGGCTCTCTGGAAACGCGGAAGGCCTCGGCAGCACCGGCCACAAGAGATGCCTTGGCGGCTTTCTGCATCCTGTTTGCCGTCTCATTTTTATGGGACCGGGTGGAGTCCGGACTTCCGCGGCGGCTGCGGGTACCCTCGGATCGGCGATCATCATGACCGGTCAGGGCTTTGATGGCACCGCCGAGTCCAGCGGCGGACAGCGCGCTCTCCAAGAAAGACTTGTTGCTCTTCTTGTTCCGGGGGTCCTCCTCATCGTCGGAGTAGTACTCGGCGACACGTCCGTCGCGGCCCTTGTGCATGATGTAAGTCGACTTCTTGTCCTCCTTGGTGGCATGCTTGTTGTATAAGTCGGCGCCTTGGTAACCGGCGAAAGCGCCTCCGGCAGCGGCGGCGGCGGAAGCGGCCAGGTTGCGCTGGACTTCGCCCGAGTGTTCGCGGCCGGACTCGCGGCGATCCCAGACTTCCTTGGCTCCAGCGGCGAGGACTCCACCGACGACGGCAGCGATGATCTTCTCCTCCTTGTTCAGGACTCGCTTGCGGGTCCTCTCTTCTTCCTCATAGTAGACGCTGCCGGCCTTCCTGCTGCGGCGGTCGTCTCTCACGGAGCGACCGTCACGGCTGTGATAGTAGTTCTCTTCGTAGTATCCAGGCTCAGCAGAGCGAGCACGTCGCACATCGCGGTCGCGGCCGGCGGCGTAGCCAGGAGGAGGAAAGTCACGGCGGACCTCTTCGATGGAGAGATCGCTGTCCTCGCGGGTTGGGCGGGGCACCAGCTGGGTCCTGCTTGACTGATTTACGTTGAGATACTCCTGCTCATAGCGAGGCTCGGGCGCGCGGCGTTCCTCGCGGTAGTATCGAGTCTCGCGAACCGGAGGATCGTAAGCATCGTAACGCGACATTGTCACGACTTTGGGGGTGGGTTAGAGTTTGACTAAAACGCAGTCAAGAATTCTTAGTATAACGTCGGAAGATGCGCAAATTGGAGTAAAGTTGGTAGTAGTGGTGAGTTGATTATAATAAAGATGGACGGATAGAGTTGACGAAGAGGGGTCGTACCCGCTGAATACTATGTGGTCAGGACGTTTGCAGCGGGGCTGGGAAACTGGCTAGAAACTGGCTACTGGCCTGGCCTGGGTATGGGGAGATGGAATAGAAGAGAGGCGACAATCCAGGAAAATCCCAGGGATTCCAGGCTGCCGACGAGACGCCTGACAGTGGGGAGAGCCCGAGCAGCGAAGGGAAAAAGATGGAGGGTGTGACGTATGCCGCTCCCCGTAGCGCCCGACTGCTGCTTGTGTACGTACCTTTTATGCTGACTCTCGCTGATCAGATGAGCCTGTCGCAGCTCGCGCAACGTCGCGACTTGTTTGAATTTTTTTATGGGTATTCAAGAATTTGATGGTTTGATCTCCAGATTGATTTGTACAAGATGAAGAGAGCAAAAAATTAAATTGTTGTGAATCGTGCGAAGTCGTTGGGAAGCGGCTGGCGAAACAGGGAATGATTCTCAATCAAGAGGGCAAGAGCGAGGGCATGCGGCATCGAATGCCGCCTTGACATGGACATGGCTCATAAGACAAAGGCTTGGGCAGTGGCTCAATTTCATCAAAGAGAAGTTGGGAGGTCTCCCCTTCTGCCTGAACATGAGCTACTACGGCCTGGGCTGGGCTGTTGGCTGTCTTTATCGCTGCAATGCGAATTTCTTGCTTTCCCCAAGGTGGGCTGTGAGAGCCAGGTGACGGACGGCTTATACTGGCTGGGCACCAAAAGCCAGTTGCTCTTCACAGCCCAGCGCCGTCTACTTTTTGCATCTAGGACTAATGTAGGTATAATAATTCTAATCCACATATCGTGCCCAACGACAATTAATAATAACAAGTCAGGTTGCACTCCAAGGCAAATCCCAAAGCCGGCAGGGCAACCCTCGTGTGACAGTTTCCACGTTGTATATGCGTGTGGCCCCTCGAGTTACCAGATACAGGCTCACGATGATCACTCGATAGTCAATGAGTGTCCGACCTTGGGTCTTACGAACCGCCTCACCAGAGAAGCATCCCATTGTCATGACCACTTGGATAAAAGCATGCGACTAGCCTCGACAACGATCATTTCAGCTGTGAAGTGCACACCACATTTCTTGTAAACTTCAGTCCATTTCCGTGGCCCTTTCACGCTGACAAACTGCGTGTAGACTTGCCCACCCTGGTAGTCACCATGGCTGTGCAACAGATTTGTGGCTGGTGCAAACTTTCTAGAAACCTTGGAGGTTCTACGTCGGCAATGTCCGCGTGAGAACCCTTGCTCTCCTGCTTCCAAGACATTTTACTTTACACATGTGTGCTTTCATGTGCATGTATGTACGTGACTCTCTTGAGTGGTTCCTTGGTATTCTATCGGATATACTTTCTTCTTGCGCCATCCGCATCTGCTGGTTTCGCGATATGGCGCCAATGAATGACGTCATATTATAATTGTCACACTCTGATATGGGGCAGTATCAAATGGTACAGTCTGTACCTTCACCACGTATCTGGATTGGCCAATCATTCTCAAATAAGCTCTGTACAAGCAGAAGTCAGTATACTTATATGGACCCTTTCTGTATTGTGGCTGGTCCTTCGTCCCGCAAAGCCTCAAAGGCAGCCGGTTTGGATCACCAATCTTTATCAAGATGAATGTGATGGGTTGCCTCATGGTTGACTGGTATGACTGGCCTCGAAGAACAGAATGCTGTGCCTAGCCGCATAGCTGCAGTCCTGGAGAGCCTGTGAAGACCACCATCATATCCTGCGGATCTAGGCGCTCTTTTCCGCCTTCTTGTCCTCTGGCTGCAATGTCGCCAATCGCTTCCCAGCCTTTAGCACCAAAGAGCAATTATCCAGGTGCCGTCTTCACTCTCATCAAACTCATCATACACTTCCTTTCTCAGAAGCCACACTCAATGTATTGCTCACTGCTTGAAATGCCCTGAAACCTTTTTCTATTTCGCCCCAGCGCTGATGATTCGGAGTGTACCCAGCTCGCAGTATGCAAGCGCGTATCGATTTGGCGCCCAAGCTACCAGTGAACAGGGAGATGCCGTCTTATATGTGAACAAGTGCTCCCCGGTTTCACAGTTAGTGAACTCCATGGCATTGCCTTCGTCGCTACCACCCACGACGCAGAAACCATCAAATGAGAAACCTAGATCAATTATGAGCTTACAATACTAAGCGAAAAACAATTGTTACTAGGTATAGGCTTACTGATGCTCTTGATGGGTCCAACCATCTTTGTGATAGTCCTCTGGCAGTTCCACTCTTCTGTATCCCACAGGGAGATGAGCGAATCGTTACCACCGGTGGCGAGGAATCTGTTCATAGGATGTATCTCGACAGCAGTGCATGCGGATGTGTGGCCGTGAAGCTTCATTTCGGCGTCCTTTGATTCTTTGTAATCGTATAGGAGGGCAGGCTCCAGGCTTGGATACTGCAAAATCCTCGTGTAACCTTCCGATGTAGTAGCATATATCCGCTTTCCGCTCCAGCAAAACGCGATATTGTTGGTCTGTACACTTTGCTGATGGGATGATAATGGTGTGCTTTGGGTTGGCGATAGGACGAACAAGGTATCAGCCTAGGAAAACATCAGCACAAGAGTATATCTTGAAAATGGCCGCTGCGTTCGAACCTTGTTGCCAACAACTAGGCTCTCGCCATCTGGAGCCCATGCGAGAGTGAAAGCCTCTCCTAGTCCCTTGACCTCGTTGATGATGTTTCGCGTTCTGACGTCCCAGAATTTGACTGTTCCATCACTGCTCACTGAGCATAACTCGAGCTCCTTGACCGGGTTAAATCCGACCTTCTCGACAGCGCCAGTGTGGCCCTTGAGCTCTGTTGACTGGCGGACATTGGGCTTGTCCACATTCCCTGGAACTGCCGTCAGCCACGAGACTCGGGTGATTGAGATGGCACAGGTTGTAATGCAAGGAGTCTGGACAACGTACATACTCGCAGGGTCTTGTCTGCGCACCCTGTCGCAACCCACGTCCCTAATGGATTCCACGCGATCGTCCTCAGACTGGTCAAATGTCAGCAAAATATCCAACGCGGCTCATTTGAAGAATATCGACTCACTTTCCTGGGGTACGAGCCGTATTGGGGTCGTTGTAGACTGTCGGCTTGAGGGTTGGGAAGACGGCCTTGAACTTGTCTGGATGAACAAAAGTCATCCTCGTAGACCGAGACATGGTGGAAGAACCGGCTCCCTTGTCGGCTTGAAGTGTTCTGGTGATGCAATGCTGCCGCTATCTTGGAATTGTTTGGTCTGTATGCGCAAATTGTTTGGACAACAGAAAACTAGTGGGCAAGAAAAGAGGAAAATCAATGCGCTGTGAGGGAAACAAGTCTGGCCAGATATATATCGCTACAGCTTGTCCGAGGCGTATCTGATTGCTAACAGGTCAAGTTGGGTGAACACCTAGGTAGGTGGTATCACGGACCTACATGTAGGTAGACAGCCTGTACCTATTTGGTCCTACACGTCCACGGGTCCAGATGTCCGAAAGTGCGGAGCGCAAGTTCGAATATAAGGTAATTGCGACGCGCAATTGCCAATGGGAAGGAAGCCACGCAGGCACGTCGTTGAATTTGACACTCGGGCCACATACGGAGTAGCTTGAGACCCAGAGATGTAATAATGTAGGTACGGTATCCGTACCTGACCTTGATATATGTATGTATCAAGATACTGCCTTGGTAGAGGTATTTTTAGTGGCTTGAAGACAATCAAGCATACATAGGTCATACAGGAACTCAAATCGAATAGATATACTCATGAAGTCGTTTCTTTCACGACCGCAGGTTCTTCAAATACTCACAGGGAAGAGACAGTATTTCATCTTCCAACTGTCAAATCTGTGACTGATGACTGTAACAAAGGAATTGGGACACTCAGGTGTCGCGTCCCAGATCGGTCAGTGATCCACCCGTTCCGGGAGCTGGCGCGGGAACCTTCGAGGTTGAGAAGGTACCTGAAAGGAGCTTGGGGCACTTGTGGACCGCCGTGGCTCGCTGCATGGCAGGGGATGGCTGCTGCTGCGCGCCCCTCGACTGGCGGTGGCATTGCGTACCTACCTACCTACCGACAGAGTACAGTCCACCTCTAGAGAACTGTTGGAGCATCTTCTCTCTTTACAGCTTTCGACCTCTCCAGTTGCATCCATTGAATGCTTAATTGAGCACCGCTAGTGGCTGTATTAACGGCTCCGAGAGAACTCTGTCCATTGCTGGTATGCGGTGACGCGAATGAGGCTCCGTCTGGCTCCAAGCAGCCATGTATTGGCCAGTTGCGACTCCCAGGATATACGCAACCTCCAGCCAGGCTTCATCACGCCCCAAGGTCGTGCTATCTCACGATGGCGCTGAACAAACCAATAATGGCGACAATGCCTCGCTGCTGAGTCAAGACTCGGCCATCTCTAAACCGACAGAAGATAGCTCTAGCGAAGCAACGCCTGCTCTCTTGACCCCTACCACGCCGGGGCTCTTCTCTCCAAGGACTCCCGGCATCAATGCAGTCGACCACGAGTTCCCTCTGCATGGAAGCGCGTACAGTTCCCAGGAGAACCTCGAGAGACCTACACTGCCTTCTGGAGAGCCCATAATATCTTTGAAAGTCTCTCGGAATGGGCACATGTTCGCCACGGTCACGGCGTCTTCTATGACCGTATGGCAGACAAAGGTGCGTTACCTGCGGCCCTCGGCGAGCTTGTGTCTACACCTGTGAACCATAGTCTAATATTCTTGTCATGATAGCCAACCGTTGCGCTCTCTGTAGTTGTCCGCTCGAAAGCGTCGCTGAGGTCCTACGGTACCAATGTAGCTCTTCTCCTCCGTCCCGACTCGGCCATCTTCGTCGTTCAGACCAGCTCAGGTTATCTCATCACATATTCCCTTGCCACCGACGCCGAGTCGCGTGTATATAAGCCTCGTTTCTCGGATCATATGAACATCCAGAGGCGGCGGCAAAGTCATTTTGGAGGACCTGGAAACTCTTCTCCAGATCAGATCTTCCTTGGCCCCGGCGAAGGTTCCGGTGTCCGAGATATCAGTGTTCGGTTTCGTAGGGTGATCAAGGTTGATGCTGGTATTGAACACGTCCTAGCCCTGGATGACGAGTTGGTCGTTGCCACCAGGAAGCCAGCGGCCGTCCAGTGTATCCGATGGACACCGGACAGCAGTGGCAGCCAGACGAGTACCGAATTGGTCAGCCGTATGGGTTGGTTGGAAAAGAAGGTCATCATCACGGAGATGACGCACGACCGGCCAATGAATCTATCGACATGGATCACCACGGATGGCAAAGCATATGCGATACAACGTACGTCCGCGACCCAGGGTCCTTCGCAAGACGACGAGGTCGGGCCGAAACGACTTTTCAAAGGTTACTGCTTTCATACGCCTCAGGATGACCAATCACATGCGACCAAGGCAGTGGTCAACGCGAGATTCTCGCTGATCGCTGTTGGGACTGCTGATGGGAGCATCCACGTCTACTCGGTTCGCGACTATTCTGGCAATATTCCAGCGTCCCATATACATAAAATACCCGTCTCCAGGCAGACTTCTGGCCCTATAACCACTCTTACGTATTCCCCAGATGGCTATTGTCTCTTTGCCGGCTACGAGAATGGGTGGGCTACCTGGAGCGTGTTTGGCAAATCGCTGAGTACAAGTTTTGCAGCTATTTCCGCCATCACCGAGACAAACAAGGAAGACTGGCTATCCGGGGTTGGAGAGGCCTCCTGGATTGGCGGCGCTTGCGAATTGCTCCTCATTGGACGCCAAAGTGAATGTTTGTGGCTGCTTGAGATGGCCCGCAGTGCTGTTACCGGGTGTTATAGCCCCCCAAACTTGTCTCGGACCGTCCTCCAGACCTCATCCAGTGTCATGGTATACCGTGGCTATGATCTCCCGGACCTGACCAGCATTTCTGCAGAACCGTTCTTGTGGCATACTGCGAGGATCCCGTCAAATTATCTTTTGAACCAGTGGCCCGTCAGATGTACGGTTATATCTTCTGATGGCAGATATGTAGCCGTAGCTGGGAGACGTGGCCTAGCACACTACAGCATTAACAGTGGCCGATGGAAAACTTTTGCGAATGACGATGCCGAGAATGAGTTCTCTGTGCGAGGCGGCATGTGCTGGTACCAGCATATCTTGGTTGCTGCCGTCGAAGCTAACAGGTCTTACGAACTCAGACTGTATTCGAGGGAGACAGCACTCGACAGCGGAACCGCCATGTTCACTCAGACTTTACCTGCTCCGATTGTGTTGATAACACCTTCCGGAGACGACTCGCTTCTTGTCTATACGTACGATAACCTGCTGTACCACTTTGTCTTTGCACCTGTTGGCAACACCATACGCCCCATTCAGGTTGGTCAGATCGCCTTCCACGGCATAGTGAGGTCACCAGCAAGAGTTAGAGGGCTGAGCTGGATCTTGCCGGAGACACAATTGCTTGATGGCGATCCCTCACAGGACGTTGCCGTAGCGTCCGTCCTGTTTCTGGTCGATGGCAAGCTTGTCTTGCTCCAGCCCTCTCGAAATAGCGACGGGCACCTCAAATACGACATGCGTGTCATTTCCCAGAATGTTGAGTTTTACATCAGCATGAGGGACCAGTCACCTGTATTTACTACCGGTCAAAGTTCTGCAGAAACAGATGAAGCGTCCATGAGAAACTCATTGTGGCTGTTCGAGGGACACGACTTGAAGGCGTGGCCAGATATCCAGGACGTCCTGAAAGCAGCAACAGATTCGGCAAACGAGCTGCCTCCCACGGTCGCCATGCCGCTCGATTTCTATCCCCTTTCCATCTTACTAAGCAAGGCCATCGTCTTGGGCGTGGAGCCAGACCTGGTTCAGCGGAGAGACATCAATTTCTCCTTCTTCCGCTTCTCCATCAGGGTGAGTAGCGGTACCAGAGATATGAGAATAGGACAAATGCTGACATGAGTATAGACGCACCTCTTCTTTCCGGAGGTTCTACGATTTTACCTGACGGTGAACAATTCACTTGCCGCCCTCAAACTAGCACAAAGTTATCAAGACCTCGAATACTTTGCGCATGGACTCGAGATATTATTACACCATGTACTAGACGAAGAAGTTGACTCGGCGCCTGCACCTGAGGCAGCACTCCTCCCTCGTGTGTTATCCCTGCTGTCTTCCTTCAAGCAGTACCTGGATATTGTAGTTCAGTGCACACGGAAAACGGAGGTCAGATCGTGGCGAACGCTCTTTGCATACCTCCCACCACCAGGAGAGCTCTTTGAAGAGTCGCTGCAGCGAGGCTCACTGAAGACAGCGGGCGGATATCTGCTCATCTTACACACATTCGAGGAATTGGCGACGGCATCAGAGCAGTCGGTCCGTCTGTTTTCTCGGGCCATCCGCGAGGAGGACTGGGATCTGTGTAAAGAATTGGCACGATTTCTGGCTGCCATGGACGAGAGTGGCGAGACGTTGCGGGAGGCGATGCAGATGGTCAATCTGCGGGTAGAGCAGGGCAAGGACGAACTCCCAGGGCTGATGGCCAGATTAGAAGTGCCATCATCACGGCGAATGAATGGCGGACATGGACGAAACTCGGACAGTGGATCCGAGACACAGTCCCTTAGCGATGGTAGCAGCTTCGGAACGGCGAGCCCGGCGTAGACGGAGGAGATGAGTATTGGTTTCTATGCATCAAAGGTGTATCATAATGAAGCCGAGCATATCAAGAAGTATAAAGAATAGGAAGAGACAGAGTAGAAATTTCAGTTCCAAGATATCCGGTTGACAAGATAGAGTTTACCTACAAAACCAATTAATACGTGAATACATTATCCTTCGTAGTATGAATATTACATAAAAGCTTCCAAAATCTACATTTATATTTTATATGGAAGTAGAATGCTGACTGATGCTGCGTATTGTATTGTACCATCACCTCGATAAAGCGGTATTGGTTCGACCTGCCAATATGAATCAATTATAGGCAGGTAGCCCCAGAGTCTAGGCTCCACTCCACAAGGCAAGAGCGATTGACAGAGCCAGACCAGACCTGGAACCCCACCAAGGGCGAATTGATTGACTTGACCCAACGGGCGACCGCGATTGATTGAACCGCCTGTTGCTGCTGCGTCTTGTCTCTGCGTCCCTCCTTCGACGGTAAAAACCCCCACCATAGAATTAAGATATCCATACCTTACCTACATACCTTTGTAGCCAAACAGCAGACCCGGTCACCCAAAACAACACCCAAGCACGACATTCAACAGCATCTCCAGCGGAATCCTTCTTTTCGCGCAGCATTTATCCGACAAGGTTATCTGCGCGTGATGACGGGCGTCTAGATCTTCTAGATTTCCCCCCAATCCGGCGCTCTCCCCCTCCTCCCACCCCGAAAACGACGACTCCCTTTCTGTGTTCTCGTCCTTCCCACCCGGAAAGGTCGCCGCGCCCTACGCTCCGGCGAACAGGACTCTCATCTCGACCGCCATCATGATGGACGATTTTGCCTCCGAGTCGGATAGCGACTACACTAGTTACTGGAGGGACTGGGTTTGTCTTCCTCCCGAGCCACACCAGCCTCTGCCTATGTGCTAACCTAGATTCCTCAGTTCATATCATCGCGCGGCAACGAGTACTTTTGCGAGATCGACGAGGACTACCTCACTGACCGCTTCAACTTGACGGGACTGAACACCGAGGTGCAATACTATCAGTATGCGCTCGATCTCATCACCGACGTTTTCGATCTCGACTGCGACGATGATATGCGGGAAACCATTGAGAAGTCGGCGCGACACCTGTACGGCTTGATCCATGCGAGATACATTGTCACGACCAGAGGCCTAGCCAAGATGGTAAGGATTCTAGAGGCTACCCTCGCCCTGCTTCATCATCGTCAAGAAAAGCTCCTTTGCTAACACTACTTCTTCGCACACAGCTTGACAAGTACAAGAAGGCCGACTTCGGAAAGTGCCCGCGCGTATTCTGTCACTCTCACCCGCTGCTTCCGATGGGCCAGACCGACGTGCCCAACCAGAAGCCGGTCAAGCTGTACTGCGCCCGATGCGAGGATGTCTACAACCCCAAGTCGTCGCGGCACGCAGCCATCGACGGTGCCTACTTTGGTACCTCGTTCCACAACATCATGTTCCAGGTGTACCCGGCCCTGGTGCCGCCCAAGAGCGCAGAGCGCTACATTCCCCGGGTCTACGGCTTCCGCGTCCACGCTCCCGCCGCCCTGATCCGGTGGCAGAACGCCCGGCGCACCGACATGCTGCGCCGTCTTCGCAAGATGGAGGTGGAAAGCGGCTTCAAGGGAGAAAACGGCGAGGACCTGGACGACCTCGACGAGGAGGATGAGGAGGACGAAGACGAGGAAGCCGCCGCTCTTCTTCACGACGGAGACGTGAAACTGGACCGCGATAATGACATCGTTATAGCAGGAGACGCTCATCATGCTGGTTGATACAAGGTCCTCTGCTTCACGTACCGAAGGGCCGAAGAGAGTTCGAAGCAGCTCATACCCCAATAAACACCTCGCACAGATGACGGATGAGCAAGACCAGGACTGTACCGAATAAGGAGGCTCCAATGACAAGAGTCATTTCATTCCAGGGTCTCGATAATGGACCGGAATCATAAATTTACTAAGCAAATGACTGGACGAGGGGGAAACAGAGAATGGACGTCTAAGACGAAGGAATCTTGCACATGGACCGGCGTTTGTTTTCATTCCAGCAGAAAGGAGGGGTGGCTTTGTCTGGGTATAGCCAGAGTCTGTTTTTTTCTGGGTTTTCCGTCGGTAATCATTTTTCTTTCTGACTGACTCACAAATGGCGTTCCGATTGCAAATCCAATGGCTAGAGATTCTCCATTCAAGTTTCTGTGTTCTACTTTTCCGCCCTGGAAGGAGTAGAGTAAAAAAAGTATAATGAATGGTATTCTTGTTTCTTTTGCCAACCCGAGACGATTGTTGTTCGCCGCGGCAGGCTGACAGATAGCATGAGATACTTTTCATGCTTCCCAAGAGGCGCGTGGCCTCTGAACGAGGCAGTGTTGATGGAAAGCATGTTGTGCGTTTCCCACTACATGGAGCAGGCCACCCATCCAAAGGTCTTCGATAGGATCCCCTCCCCCTCTCCCTCCCTCCCTCTCTCTCTCCTCCCCTACGCGACACTTGTTCGTTCAATCCAACGTCATTTACGAGAAAACTGTTGTATGACAATACTGGAGAATGTCGTCTTGATTCACAAATAGAGAGAACGGAACGGTTTGCCGGCATCATGACACACGGTTGTCTGCTACAAACAGGAGGGCTCCAATCTGGATAAACATATATGTATTTCTTGGTTTCAATTTTGTCCCAGGAAAGCTTATATACCTGCCTACCTACGTACCAGAGAGTATTTCCAGTCGCCATCTATAGTCGAGCTCAGAAAACCACAAGCCAAACGCCATTTCCCACCTACCCATACCAGACACCCAAGACTGTGGCCGTACCTACTATATCTACTGTCCGCAGAATGGACACCGGTACGGCCCTTACAGCTGTCTGGCCATCACCAGTTTTTACCCCGGATCCCCTTGCCTCGAAACCTTTTTGTGCCTCCATCTCTATATTCGCTAAATGTGTACAACATATCCTTTCTATCCACATGAGCAAGCATTTCAATCGTGTTTCGTACCTTTGCTGTATGTACATCACAGCGTTGTCGTCTTTGGTTACCTAGGGAAGAGAGTGAGAAAGAAAAAGCAGAAACTGTTTACATTTCTACGAGAGGTGACTGTGTTGTTGACCAGTCACGGAGAGATCGGCCGTTTCGAGGTAGAGATCATTGTTGCTTGTGGTGGCCTGGATATGTGCGTTGGACTCGATGGCTTGTACCCATTGTTCCCAGCGCGTGTTGGCAACTGGTTGCTGCCATCCGCGAAGGTCTGCGAGAACCCGTGACAGACGGAGAACAAATGGTGCGAAGTGAATGTCGACAAGACACAGATCTGCCCCTAGAAAGTAGGGGCCTCGCTCGTCAGCGGCCTGTACAAGCTCCAATATTTCGTGCGACAGTCGAGATTGGTGTTCATTCTGTTGAGATGGTTCCGTTGCTTTGAGCAGCGCAAGATATGATGGCACAATTGTTGAGTTGATCTGCTGGAGTGAGTATACGACCTATGGCTCTGTCTTACACCCGTGCTTACGTGGTCAATCCATAATCTGCAATTAGCTTTCAGGCGTGGATCTGTAGGAAAGAGAGGTACCCTCTTGTCATGGTCTTCCAGCTGTCGAATAGAAACGAATCAGCATCTAGCTCCAGGTCGTTGCCAGGATCATGTTTACATACATATTCAAGAATAATGGAGCTCTCTCCGCACGCCCATTCGCCCTCTCGTATAGCAGGAACTGTGCCGCGAGGATTTGCTTCGAGCAGTGTTGTTGTCCGCTTGGACGGGTCGGTCTCACAATACTGGTACTGCATTTGTTTTACCTCCAAGGCGATCCATACTCGCTGGGAAAACGGGCTACAATATTCAGTCAGTTTCTGTGGCCATTTCGGCAAGATATAGTATACATACCAGAAGCATGCGGCATAGAGCTGCAGATTATGATCTTTGGCATGTTTCCGCGCCGTAATCAAGGCAGCCCCTGAAGCCTTCTTCTGTGAGGGTTTGACGGTCTTCTTGGTTTCCTTCTTTTGCGCATTGATGAATCTCTGCACCGTAGACTTCTTGATCTCGTCGCTCTTGGCCAGAGTGTGCTTGTGCGGACCAGCAACACCGTCTCCCTTTCCGTTCCCACCATTGCCATTTACGCGTTGTATCGTCCAGAATTTCTCCCCGTTGGCTCCTGGCTGTATCGGCATGCCGTTGGAATCGAAGAACTGCTGGGGCGTAGAGTATGAGCCGACACCATCGTCAAGCTGCAGAGTAGCGCCGGGAAAGTACTCGGTAATTTTGATCTTGACGTCGCACAAGTCTCTCTCCCGGGCACTCCGTTTCCGTTTCTTCTTGAGCGGATCGTCGGATTTGGGCGTGCCCGGTGGCCGGCCCTTCATCCGACAGTCCCAGTAGTGTGAAACGAACGGCTTGCGCTTGTACTTTTGCGTGGAGCGGTGAGAGTAGACATTGTCGATGTGAGGAAAGTAGGTCTCGAATTCGTCGTTGGTCAGGAGGATCATGTCGTCGACGTTGAAGAACTTGTTACGCCAGGCCTCCAGCTCCGGTGGATCCACGACGATCTTATTCACCAGCTGCCCATGCGGCCTGCTTTCCGAGGGCTCAAGCACAAGCGGCGTTCCACCCGAAGCCGAGCCGTTGAAGTCGTCATCCTGTTGCTGGAGCTGGGCTATCGTGGGCGGCAGAGGAGCCGACGGGGCCATGCCGAAAGGCGGCGGCCGGCCTCCTTGGGGGCCATGGGTCGGAGGGGCCGAATGCGGCGGAGGCGGCGGCACGGGAGGGTTGGCAGCGACCGAGGGCGGCGGATCTAGCGGATGGGTATGAGGCGCCGGACGGAGGATTGGCACGGTCGGGGCGGTCGGCAGGTGCGGCAGCTCGGGCAGGGAATGGGTATGCGGATGCGGGTGGGCATGCTGGTGGAAGACGGCGGGGTTGGCGGTAGGGTCGAGCACGCCGAGGGTGATCTCGCCATGGGAGGGCAGGGTCGGCAGGGAGAAGTGGTGCTGCGGAGGTCCGGAGACAGGGCCGGGGACGGAGATGTTGTGGTGAAGGGCGGCAAGATGGGGGTTCTGGTGGTCCGGCTGAGGGTTCGGTGCAGGGCCGCTTGGCAGTCCATGAACCAGAAGGCCGGGCGGCGATTGGAACTGAGTCGACGTAGGGTCCATATCTTTTCTTCTAGAAATATCTCTCTCTTGCTCTCTTTCTCTCCTCGTCCTTCTCTCTCATTACTGTTTTGAGCACACGCGCTTCTCACTGCGAGACCAGATGCAAGTGTATGCAGCGGCCGTCCATTATCGCCGTATCTGCCGCGCCTTGGATCGATCAGTGTTCTCTTTTCTTCCTGTGTCCTCCAGCTGTCTTCTCTTTCTCTCCCTCTTCTTCCGCTGGATGGGGCAGGGATCCGAGAGAACCGATCGGTTCAGTCGATCAATGTCAATCAATCGATCGATCAACCTAGGGGACGGATGTGCGCAGCAAGGAAAGCTATGGGGGGAAGATGGAAGATTTAGAAGAAAAGGGTAGTGGATAGAGAAGATCGATCAGGAACGGCGCCAGGGAAGACGGAACTTTACGAAAGCCCTGGGATGGATGGGATTTTGGCGATCCTGCTACGTTTGTGAAAATGTTAAAGCAACGCAGGAGCAAGTTAGCAACCTTCTTGTCGGTTGGGTTTCCTCTTTCTCTTCCAGTTACGGAATGCACTACCAGAGGCCACTACCACCACCACCACACTTACGGAAACCGCGGGGCCTCGTTTGAGCTCTTTCGTGATAGCGAAAAGCGGGAAGCTGATGATCCCGCTAATCTTGCCTTTAGCGGCAACTGTCAGCTTGCAGCTGGGTTGCGATGCTCCCCCGAGCGACCCCCCAGCAGATCCAGGTCGTGCGCCCCCAATGGTCCCCCAATGCCCCCCCAGTGCCCGCAGTGCCTGGACTCCCTGGAGCCCGAACCGAGCTATCCCCGTTAGCCAGGCCTCTAGCACGTTCTATCGACGGCCTAGATCCTGCAGGGTTCAACTCAACTTTGGTTTGTTGGTGCGCCCTGAGTATACGTATAGCCGAGCACGAACCCGAAGTGGTTGCTGCGATATATTTTCTGGATTTTGTCCCGTACGTATTACGTAGAGATACCTAGATCCTCGGGCTTGTCCTGCTGGGCTGGAATGTGCCTGTGGGTAACGGTCTCTTTGGACTCAATTGCCACATGGAACTCTCGTGTCAACGCAGCTCCTAGACTTCCCTCAAAGTCCCGAGGACACATAACCAGACGTGTATTAGTAATTGCCTCGGCTTGGTACCTATATACTTGACATGCATTTCTTGTAATGTCCGTTTTATAGCTACTCCTACTGCCCGATGTTGTGTCCATGGTATGATCAATACTATGAGGTGGCGGAGACGCGGTGGCACTTATACGCTTGACCACAGTGCTTCTAGAACATCACCAGCAGATCAGAGCTCCCAGAACCGGTCATACAGCTCACGGGTTCCGTTCACGCAGATGCAAAAATCTTCTCGGGAGCTCCAAGAACCTGCGCCTCGTCCGGCTGCTTGACGTTTCCCTAGGTAAACATCCCTTGCTAAACGAGACACTGCAAAGTCCGCATTCATGGCTGCCTAGGCACTGAGTTGGGCATGATATGACAATGACTTCTGCTCACCATCACCCTGGTAAATATTCAGAGTCTAGGAAAGAGACAGTTCCGACCCAAATTAGATATACAAAGCCACCAAAGCCTTTTGGTCCGTCCTATCTCCCCGAGGAAAGCATTGCACAGATAAGCTACCTCGCCACATCCGGACAACCATCAAGATCCTGGCCAGGTTCTTACTGCTGTGTCTCTGGATGCCCGACCGTCCAGGGGACTACTGCGAGAATAAGAGCGTGTTTCTCTATGGTACCCAGACAAGCTAATAGCAACCAATCGATGAAGTTGCCGGAATCATGTCGTGTAGAGCACCGGGGTCAGTCTGACACCACGGCACCATTACTTTCGCTTGCAGCTTGAGAGAACTTGTTGCTGAAGGATAGGTACGTAAGGCTCTTCTCTTGAGCTTGGTCTCGACGCGTTCGAAATTGAGATGGAACATCGACTGTGGCTCGCTTTTTCTAGTTGGCCGCCCGAATAGAAGACGGTACCATGCGGCTTGCCAGTCTCCAAAAAACCATAGACAGATAACGAATCTGTTGAAGATCCATGGACCAGTTTGCGAACTAGTGATTATATCGCTATAATGAGATTGTATTCTCTTTCTTTAGCCATCATCGGGCAAGAAGTCCAGGCCGCCCCAGTGTTTCTTTTCGTGTTGGGAGAAAACGCGTGGCTAAGAGGCTGAGAGGCCACCTTCAGCCCTCCTGTGGAGAAGCGTCAGCATGAGCGTTATGTTCGGATGAACGTACACCTAATTCAGTGCCAGCTCGTCATAGATTTGGATCTGGTCCTGCTTGATTGTTGTCCTAAGACCGCCAAGTCGGAATAGATTTGTTAGTTTGAATGTCCAAAGGAGTGGGAAATGTAGAGAGAAGAAAAGGGCCATAGAAGATACTCCTGCCATACAGTGCTCTCTTTATGATGGTTGGTGTCGATCATGTAGGGAAATATACCTGATATATTGCTACATTTGCTATCAATTGGCTGGGTGGTGGTGCGACGAAACTGCGTCCAGCCCTCAGAATTTCCTCAATACTCTTATTATATGATTACCTTTATTGACTGATGCATATTGTGTACTGGAAGGTAGTCGTTCGGTCGAAGCAGGAAAAAGAAATGTCGACTGCGGCCATAATGACACGCATGATGATCAGATACAAAAGCAAGTAGGATCTTGAGACTTGACCAGTGTCAAAAGCTGTAAACTATTGTGGAGCTGAAGTTTCCCTACTCGAGGAACGTTGTATACTTTCGTCTCCTAGGTGATATTCAGAATCAATTTTCTGAATTCTGGACTCATGTCTGTAAGTATACGCCGTTATGTGGTTGCGACCAGTATAATGCTTCAGCGGGCTTCAGAGATTCACTATCAGACTCAAGAGTGTGGTGAACTTGAAAATGCCCGAATTGCGCTCAATTGACAAATTTATGTTTTCCAACGACTTGCTACTTCTCCTATATATGATTCTCAAAATTGAAAAGAATCACGATCAAGGCAACCTCTCCTGAGCATGACCATCGAAGAAAAATATAAGAATCCATCACGGCGATCATTTTCCGCCGGTGCGCAGTTGACAAGGACCCGAAGTCCGAGAGTGAAAGACCCCACTGACCGTCCTTGGCTCCCGGGGGGTCGACGGGGGCTAGGATCACATGCAGCGCGGCGCATCGGAATCGCATTTGGGCAAGCTGTCTCAGGAACGTACGGGCAGAGATCTGCCCACGCTACGTCATGACGTGTATATAAGTTTCGTATAACAACAACAAACATCCCAACCAGCTAAAGCCTTACTCTTTTCTCGACGACTTCCTCTGCGCCTGCTGTCACGAACGATAAGCAGGACACACAATTTCAATTGTCACATCGCACAACGCAAAGACCACGACCATGACGACGTATATCCCCTATCTGACGATACCCCGCGAGGTGTTCGAGAATGCCGCCGCCTCGGTCCTGCTGCCCATCGCGCTGGGCACCGGCGTAGGATTCAGCACAAGACGTACGTAGCACCACCGCCTCGTGCCTTTTCCTCCCTCCATCCGAGCCGACAGCTAACAAATTCACCCTCCCTAAACAGCCAAGAAGACCCAAGACACGTACCGCCTGATGAAGCAACCGCCCCTGCGCCCGCCGCCGCAGGTCTTCGGGCCGGTATGGACGCTGCTCTACGGGCTGATGGGCTACGCGGCGCACCGGGCCATCACGGCGGGCCTGAACCCGCTAACCTCGAGCGTCGCCGGCGTCCAGGCCGCCAAGCACGCCGCGACGCTGTACTCGGTGCAGCTGGGGCTGAACCTGGCGTGGATGCCGCTCTTCTTCGGGATCCGCAAGCCCGTCCTCGCCCTCGCCGACATCGCCGCCCTGCTCGGCATCAACGTCTACCTCGCCAAGCTCTTCTTCGGCATGGACGAGACCGCCGGCTGGCTGTACGTGCCCTACCTCGCCTGGCTCGGCTTCGCCACGTACCTCAACGCCGGCGTCGGTATTGTCAACAACTGGAGGATCACGGACGAGGACCTGCTCAAGGGCAAGAACAAATAAGAGACAGAACAGCCGATGCATGTACTACACAAAAAAAGAAAATCGAGAAGGGAGGATATACCCGGAAAACAAACATAGCGTCTGAATTAGTCTATTCAACTTTGGGATAAAGCTTGCGATACCACAGGTGAATACTGGCGAATCTGCATTTGTTCTTTTTGAATGGTTTTTGGCTATAAGTTTGCTGTGCTCAATAACACATGCGAAATTGACCGTCTAAATGTCTATCCAAGTAAAATTTTGGTATATGCGAAAGTCATGTACGCCTAGAACTCCGATGCTTGCTGTCCAAGCATGTCCCGTGTCTAAACCGTCTATCGAGAGATCATTGGGTAATTTCATAACGGCATATGCCTCTTTAGTCCATCGTATATGATGAAGATGAATGCCGAGCTGGGCGCGGATCGCAGGACAGTGATGCCGCAACCCCGATACATGCCGCGCAGTCCGGCCTGTTTCCACAAGGCCTTACCCTCCTGCATAAACGTCTTCTTGACTGCAGTGCCGCCTACGGCACTGGTCTGCATGCGCGACTTGATCGTGTCGGCGGGGAAGAAGAGGAAGTTGTAAGACATGCCAGCCGTCGCGCCGGCAATGGCCTGTTGCCATATTGGCAGAGCCTCGGCGCGCAATGCATCCTTCTCGGCTTGCGACGTGAGACCGCGCTCGTTCCAAGCAGCAAATAGTTTAGATGTGGTCTCCTTGAAACCAAACCATGCGCCGCACCCGCCGGATTCTCGCAGGAACGTGCCCATCTGGCCGTGCCAGAAGCCGGCGACACCCTCATGCTTGAAGACGTTCCTGATGACGGAGCCGACGGTGGGCATTTTCGGTACTAAGCCATCTGTGCTGGCCGTCATGGGCACTTGAATCTTGCACTTGACGAGTTCGACCGGAGTCAAGACAAACGACGTAAAGGCTCCCGAGAAGGCGCCGGTGAACCACAGCGCCGGCAGAGGCAGATCTTGGTCCCTGGGGCAGTAGCCCGTCTTGTATATCGTCTCCCGACCCAGCCGCTCAAAGAAGAATAGACTGCTGTTTTCCAGCGCCGCGCCGACCAGGGGCGCGCTGATTCCGCGGTATAGACCCAGTACTCCATCCTGCTTGATAGATTGCCGGAAACAGTCGAGTGGGCCGGTATAACGTAATGGGAGGTGGTCGGGTTGCGACTGAAGCCTGACCTTGACTGTGTCGAACGGATACTCGATGTACTTGCCCATGATGCCGGCGACCTGCTGTCTGTCAGAACCCTAGCCAGCTGGCGCAACTGGTACAACGTGACATACCGATCCATAGAGGATGTCCTCCATGGATTCTATCGCCTGTGACTTTTCTTGCGTCGGCATGGCGTTGATCGTTGGGAGAACACCTGCAGAAGGTTCGACCACCTGGGCCGCCATGATGGAGGAAAGATTGTCGAGACGGATAAGCGTTGGCACCCCGTTCCTTGCAAGAACGACGAGGGCGCTGGTCTGGTCGCTTTAAGTAGGTATGGACAACCTGTGGCCTCGGCGGTTGCACAGCGAAGCTCGGAGGTCGGTCTAGAGCCTGCTTTGGATGGGGGTTCGAGCAGTATCGGGCGCTAGCAAGAGGGCAGCATTGGAGGAGAAGGGTAGGAAGTCGGAGGGAACCTAGGGGTCATGACAAGTTTTCTAGTAATGATATTATATGTACGAGGAACAATCGGCACACAATATTTGGTTGTTGGTATGGCTGGCATGTGCAAAATCCATACAATCGACCAACAACCAACAGCGCATATCGGGTGTGTTCGCAAAACCTTCGTCACCGCCGGCCAAGTGTGGATGCGGCGAGATGGTAGTTGATGGGGTCGGCAGCAGATTTCGGGGTCATTTCGGATCTGATAAAAAATTGGCTGGATCAGATAAAAAATTAGACTAACGGGCTGATGGGCAGAGTTCCTGGGCGGGAAGTTCCAGAGTGGAGGCCTCAAGCCAATGCATGCCAATTATATGACAAAGTAGAAAATATCTCATACATCAATCGAGATCTGCAGGTAGATTCGGCAATACGAAAAAGGAAATTTTTGCATCTCCAAGGACTGGAAAGAGGAGAAAGAGGAGACAGAGAGGCCCGACGCAGGAGCTCTGGGCGGCTTTGGGTTACCTAAGTCATCCCATGGTGCCACTAAAATATTGATTGCCCAACTGACCTGACCTGTGTCCTTGCACGCGTCTGTGTAGTGCGGGGGAGGGGCAGTTTTTTTTTCACACCAAAAACCTGCAGCGAAATTCCCATCACCAGTCTTTCGGCGCCGTATTAGTGGCCGTCTTTTTTGCAGCGGCAGGTCTGTTTCTCGTGACACCCTGGACTGCAGATCTAGTTCTACCTTACTCGTTGGGGTTGAGCAGAATCGCTTTGATCGTCGTGCCTTTCCGTCAGTTTGGGTTGCCTCTCGGGAGTTGCAAGCCGGATCTGCTGCCACGTTTGTTCTGACAATTCCTACCTTGTGATTCGGGGTAGAGCATATCAGACAACATGGCAAAGGACAAGAAAAAGGGAGGCGGGGCTGATGCCAAGAAGGCGAAAAAGGCCGAAAAGAAACAGAAGCAAGAGAAGAAGGGAGAGAAGAAGTCAAAGGCCAAGGCCGCCAAGGAGGAGGGCAGCGATGTCGAAGACGTCGATTTGGATAATATCCTCGAAGAGTACAAGAAACAGCAGGAACAGTTCCTCAAGGTCACTGAAGTCGTGGCCGAGATTCCACCAAAGCCTCGCTCCTCTTCCACCTTCATGGCCTCTCCTTCCAATGCCAACCAGCTGCTGCTCTTCGGCGGTGAGAACTACAACGGCGCCATTGCTACCTTCTATAATGACCTGAGCATCTACTACACTGATCGAGACGAGTGGCACACCGTCACCTCCCCTAATGCCCCTCTGCCTCGATCCGGCCATGCTTGGTGCAGAGGTGGCAACCAGAGTAACTCGGTCTTCCTCTTTGGTGGTGAGTTCAGTAGTCCCAAGCAGGGGACATTCTACCATTACAACGACTTTTGGCGGCTCGAACCGCACAGTCGTGAATGGACTCGTTTGGAGGCCAAGGGCAAGACGCCCCCAGCAAGGTCGGGCCACCGAATGACATACTACAAGAACTACATCATTCTCTTTGGCGGTAAGACTAGACGATCTGTTCGTGGTAAACTAAACCCGTACTGACGATCGGTGATAGGATTCCAAGATACCTCGAATCAGACCAAGTACATGAGTGACCTCTGGCTGTATGATACTCAGAACTTTGTGTGGCACAGTCCGGTGCTACCGCCAGCGCAGCTGAAGCCTGACGCCAGGTCATCCTTCACTTTCCTGCCCCATGAAAACGGTGCCGTGCTCTATGGTGGCTACTCCAAAGTCAAGGCCACAGTGTCAGCAAACAAGTCGGCCAAGGGAGCATCGCAGGGTCATCGAAACATTCTCAAGCCCATGGTTCATCAGGATTGTTTCTTCCTACGTATTACTCAACCTGGTGCTGACTCACCGGCAAACGCGCCTCCCACAGTCCGCTGGGAAAGACGCAAGAAGCCAGCAAACATCCCCAGTCCTGCCCGAGTAGGAGCTACAATGGCCTACCACAAGGGCCGTGGTATCTTATTTGGCGGTGTTCATGACGTGGACCAAAGCGAAGAGGATATGACGAGTGAGTTCTACAACCAGTTATTTGCCTGGAACGTAGAACGCAACCGCTTCTTCCCTCTTGCACTCCGCAAGCCCAGACACCAGAAGAAGCAGGCTGAGCAGAGAGTGGGTAGACGCGGCAGAGCTGAAGCCAAGGAAGAGGAGCTTCTCAAGCAACTGGCAGCTCTGCAAGCTGGCACCTCTCTCGAGGATGCTGACGATATCAATCTTGGTCTCAAGAAGGACGAGCCGGAAGAGCCCGAGAATCCTGTGAGGGAGATGCCCGTCTCGTTGGAGTTCCCTCACCCCCGATTTAACGCTCAGCTGGCCGTACAGGATGACCTTCTCTGGATTTACGGAGGCACGTTTGAAAAGGATGACCGAGAGTTTACCTTTGATGACATGTACGCTGTCAACTTGGACAAGCTGGACGGATGCAAGGAAGTCTTCCACAGAGAGGTCGAGAACTGGATCGGCTCGGACGATGAAGACGACGAGGATGACGATGAATATGAAGACGAGGACGAGGACGACGAAGAAGACGAAGAGGAGGAGGGCGAGCCCGTGCCAGTCGAGGAGCAGATCCGCTCGCCCAGCTCGAGAAAGAAGAAGACGGATGAGGCATCGATTGCAGAATCCGTCAGTACTGCCGCAACAGAAGAGGAGAGCGAGGCTGATACTGCGGCCACGTCGGTTGATGATGGCCTGCCTCACCCGAGACCATTTGAGTCGCGCCGCGAGTTCTTTGAGCGAACGACGAATGAGTGGCAAGAGATTCTGATGACGAGCCTGAGGTGGAAGAACATTCAACCCGAGACCCTCACGATCAAGGAGATCAAATCCAAGGCATTCCAGATGAGCGAAGAAAAATGGTGGGACTGCAGGGAAGAGATCACGGCTCTGGAAGACGAGCAAGAAGCCGCTGGCATTGGCGAGGTGGTTTCCCTGGCGGACAAGGCCGACACGGGCGGTGGTGCCGGAAGAAGACGTTGATTGTGCTATAATACATCTCATCTATATATGTACTCACCTATTTAAATATCAACAGCATGGCAGTCGAGTCAGTGGAGAGTTGCCAGCCAGCTTTTTTTTTTTTTTTTTTTTTTTTGGGCCAGCTACATTGAGGCAGTGGACGGAATCTCGTGCTTGCACTCTGTATTGCTGCAGCCGCCTTTGCAGCTTGGTGCCTGGTGCCTGCATGACCGCTGTATTTTTAGTGGCAATTGGAAGCTCCAAGCTGCTTGAGCTGTCCGCCGCTGTTAGTGGGGTGCCTGCCAAATCGGCGGCCACCACTGAAGACACCAAAAACATTACAAGCTATCAGGCAGATCGACCTTTGACCTTTGACCTCGAACCTCAAACAAAACCTTCCTTGATCACGCAAAACACTTTCGCCGAGATCTTGCTCACTTTCACTCGACTGCACGCCGATACCTCATTGTCTTATTTTTCGAAGGCATTTTTGCTTTGAAATCCACAGCAACATCACCACCGAGCTGCTGTAAATCAGGTCGCCAAGGCGCAACGCAGTTCGAAATGCCCATTGGCATCCAGCGGCTCAACGCCAAAAAATCACAACCAAACCCCCGGATAACCTTCATCAAGCCGTTGCAAGGCCCGGACGAAGCTGTAGCCCAGGACTTTCTGGAGCGCATTGCAGCACAATGTGGTGAGTTTGTTATCTCCGAATTCCCTATCGGCGATCCTGCCCTTGTTTACTGACATACAAGTATTAGTCCCAATCATGAAGGAACACCACCTCACGGTCATGTCGTTGGAGGAATATGAGCCCAATAGAGAATTTGTTGGTCGCAACTTCAACGCTGGCGAGGTGATCCAGCTCGTGCTCAAATCCCCACGGACGGGACAGTGGTTGCCGTTCACCTATGTACAGATGGTCATGATGCATGAGTATGTAATCAGAAAGTCTCGCCGTTGACCGTGTACCAAAAGCTGACAGTTCATCTACTTTAGACTTGCTCATTGCTCACAGATGAACCACTCCAAGGCTTTTTGGGCCGTACGGAACAAGTACGCTGATGAAATGCGGCAGCTGTGGTCCAAACAGTATACCGGAGAAGGCCTCTGGGGACGAGGCGTGTCCTTGACCACCGGCCAATTCGAGATCAACACAGTCTTGGACAAGGACGCTTTGCCTGATAACACCTGCGGAGGCACCTATCGAACCAAGAAGCCCAAGCGAAAGGCCAAAGATCAGCTGACCTATCAGCAAAGAAAAGAACGCCGCATCGCCAAGAAGTTTGGCACCAACGGTGTGGCTTTGGGTCAGGGCGAAGCCGTCAAGTCTGAACTTGAAGGAAAGAAGACCAAGGCCAAGCCCAGAGTGGCTGGCAGCAAACGAGGACGCGATCTCAGAGCCGCAGCGGCTCTCGCAAGGTTCGACCAGCAGAAGAAGTCCGAGGATGAAGAGGACAAGTTTCGCATCAAGACCGAGGACGGAACTGCCAGCGATGATGACTTTGAGACGGCAAGCGAAGACGAGTCAGGCGAATCCGATGCCATCGATATCAACGGAAAGCGGCTCTTGGATGGCAAAGGCCACCGCATGATCAAGGTCTGCGAGGACGAGAATCCAGAGGACGGTGATGCACAGAATGAGCTGCAAGAATTACAATCTTCAATGAATGTGACAGCGGCGGTGGCGCAGTCGAAGCCATTGAGTCAACAGACGTCGATCAAGCACGAGAGTGAAACCGAGCTACGCTTGCAAGATTTGCCGTCTTTGGACAAGGCCAAGAAACCTCTTGTCAGAGAACGCCTGGTCAGCACGCCGAATCGAGAGCGTATCACGATGAAAAAGAAGAATGGAATTGCAACGACAAGCGAACATGAGGCTGAGAACCGGCTCTCCGTCAACGACCGCCCGAGAGGTGCCTCTGCCTCATCAACGAATACAAACCAAACTAGCTTGAAACTACAACCAAAGCAGGACGCTTCCGCTCGCCAAGCCACCATCGAAGCTGTCCAGAAACCGGCACCTGTCAGTTCTGGTATCTGTCCAATGTGTTCTACCCAGAACGGACCCGTCATCCTGACTTGTAGCGTCTGCTCACATGTCCTGGATACCAGAAAAGATCCGAATGCATGGGCTTGCACAAGTGCATCTTGCCAAGGAAGCCAATACCGCAACGCAGGTGATGCCGGGCTTTGTGGTGTCTGCGGCAGTCGAAAACCAGCTCTTTGAGCAATCTCACCACTCTCTATAAAGTACGGATGGAGGTGAATGCATTGAGAAATCGATATGCAATGCCACCTTTCTCCTCAAAATGAGGAGCGCCTATAGTGCCCAGCCGTCAGCGACAGATAAGACGATGAGCCTCATACCATACAAGGGAAGTGATGTTCCCGAAGGGGCAATGATACATTACGCCGAGCAGGCCAGAATGTTCCCCTCGTCTGAAAATTCTGTTATCTGCTTTCGGTCGTGGTTGTTCATACCTGGTCCTGAAACGTCAATGCATCCCACCAACCAGGCGAGTTGGAAAAGGCCAGGGGATACCGAGTGATCCGCGGCAGATCGTAGGTGATGTGCGGCAAGGAAATTCGGCTGCGGCCCCGACCCACGAGAACGACCAACAAGGGTTACGTCTTATGGGCGGGGCAGCGGCGACGAGTTGGACAGTGATCCGAAAGAAAGAATGATGGATTATACACAGCAAATCTCCGAAACGAAACGTTTCCATCTTTGACGTTGCTGCACGGATATTGGACGGGCCAAGTCTTAATCAATATGGTGCTGTCCGAGCACGGACCTTTGGACTATTCCGCCCCATATGACAGATAGGCGTCATTGATCATTTTGTCTTTTATTTTCTGTCTTTCGTCTGGATCATAGGTACGACTCGGTAATTTGTAATTGAGGATAGAGAAGAGAAGCAGCCTACCCGGCTCCACATTACATACTATAATTCTGGTCAGCCACTCCCGTTTCGCTACTGGTGCTAACTACTATAGTATACAAGATGATCCCTGTGTATATCGTGCCGAACTCTTGACCTAGGGTCGTTTCAGATTCACAACTTCCCCCCTCGCTGACCTGACCTTTGCTGCCCGGAGCCGTCCACCTTATGGATCATTGGTTGTCTCAATTTGTTCGTCCCATTTCATATGCTGTTGCGCCACGGGCAGTCAACCAAAGGGGGATGCTATTCCGGTGTTCTCGGATGTATCAACATATTGGCTGCCCGGTTGCGGACATGCCTCGCGTTTACTTCATCTCAATCTTTATGGCCGACCGACTGCCGGGTAAGACAACGGATGAAGGAACTTTGCTCATCTCAGTTGTCATTTTTAGACATGACCATCCGAGCGTGCAAGTATCTGGAAGTACGAGGGAGGCAAGAAAAGCTGAAGGTGCTGTATAGACTACACTAGGGTCTCACCTTGAGCTTATCTCGACGCCGTTGTAGTTGGATAAATTAAGCATGTTCGGACAGGGAAGGAGTCGCGAACCCGGTCAGCCTGATGTTTCTTGCCCTGGCACACCTGGGTTGACTCGTCGTCCGCAGGCCCCGTCCGCACGGAGCCTTGACTGATTAACGGGCTCGACTGGTGGGGATGGGATATATCATATCCTGACGTAGATCCCCCGCAGGCTGGGTCGGTGCAGAGCGTACAGATTATTCAAAAGTATCCTGTCGTGTCGCTCTCCCGGCGTAGATCTTACTTCCGGTGGGTTGCCTGCCTTGGTCTCTCTTTTTAACCTCGTTGCTTTGGTTTGCCTTAAGCCTCACGGAACTGGTCATTCCGTTTCTCTCGATCTTTGGTCGTGGTACATTCTTTCTCTTCTCCATTCCTTCTTTGGTCTTTCGTTCGTGCTCGACGTTGGTGCTTGGATCGTTTAACTGTCGACGCACGCAACCAGGTTGATATAGAGGTGCCGCCACATTCACTTAGACACCATCATCTGCACTTTGAAAGTTGCAGCACCTACTACCAAGACAGTTCGTCTCGCCTCGCTACTGTATTTCGACAGCCAAACGACAGCCACAACAATGCTCTCTGCAGGAGTTCTACGCACGGCACTGCTGTTCATCATGGCGGGCCTGGCCATGGCACAGCCCGTGTGGCCGCACTACTCGGTCGAGCAGGAGCATTTCGAGGTGCTCAAGATGCGCTTCTCGATGCCGCTAAACCCTGCGGCAGTCTACGACGTGTCCTGTGGCGACTCGGAACAGTACGTCGTTCCCCTACGAGCCCGCAACCTTCGTTACTTGCAGTTACTGACAGTCCTTTCAGGAGAATCGTCTTCCACGACCAGAACGTGGCCCAGCTGTCCATCTGCGGCGGCATCGCCGGGTCTGTGACCAAGTGTCAGGGGTCGCCGCCGAGCACGGTCGGGCACTCGGGCTCGGCCAAGTTCGAGCTCAGCCCCGTGAGCGCCGGCGCCGCCGTCAACATCTCCAAGGACCGCTGGGAGCAGTGCGTCCGGGCGGCGCGGTCCGTCTGCCCGACGGGGTCCATGGCCGGGACGTGCCGCGGCGGAGCGACGAGCGGGGATTTGCGGTTCTCTCTGGAACACTCGTGAGCAGACAAAGGAAAGAGGAACGAAGTGAAAACGAAAAAGAATGAAAACTTTATGAATCGGGGCCGGGCCGGGCCGGGATCGGCAGGGGCATTGCATTTTCTTGAGGCTGGGTCTGAAAAGGAGAGAAAATGCATTTGCACATGAGGCGTTTGGGGTCTTTTTCTTTCTTATCTTTCTCTTCTCAACCTTTTTTTCTGTCTTCCCATTTCATCAGGGCTGCGGCGTTTTTTTTTCTCTCTCTCTCTCAAAATGATACCACCGAAGGCCAGGGGCCTGTAGCGCAGTTGCATTTTACATCATCTCCAGCATTGGCCTGAAAGGGGGAAGGAGCAGGTATATGGCCCAGATATAAGAAGCCGGTTGTTTGGGAGTAGTGAGGGCAAATGGCTGTCGTGGTCTTGCTCGTTCCGGCTGCAAGGTCATGAAGAAGCCGCTCGGCCAACGCGCCCTTTTTCTCCTCGAAATAAAAAACCTCATTATACTGGTTTCATCTTCCCGAAAAACATTCCTGAAATTCGTTGCTGTGTGCCTATCAATCGGCGAAAAAAAAAAAAAAAAAAAGACTTTGGGAAGAGATCTCTTACTCTTTTGACCGGCTCTCTTCTGCGTTCCTTGACTCCTCGACCTGCAGACGATAAAAGACTCATTGTCTGTACTACTTTCCCTTGCCCCCTCAGAATCATGTCCCACAGCACCCAACAACCGCACTCGTGACCAGAACCATGACTCCAGAAAGGATGACGGTCACCGTGCAGACGACCCTGCCCGAGATCGACGACGACGCGGCGCTGGCGTCGTTCCGGCTCCGCACGGGGCGGCTCCTCGTGAGACCCCTCCGCCACCCGGCCGACCTGGCCGCCCTGCACGCCGTCCGCAGCCAGGCCGCGGCCATGACGTCGTCGCGCTCGGGGCGGCCGGACGCGTCCCTGGCGCAGACCGAGGATAAGCTCAGGAGGCTCGGGCCGCCGTACCGCGACTCGCACGTGTACTTTGGGATTTTCCTCCTGCGGAGAGGGAAGCGCGGACGTGAGCAGGGCCAGGGGCGGCAGGAGGATAGGAGCGGAGACACGGATGAAGAGAGAGGCGGAGACGGAGAGGAGGAGGAGGAGGAGGGGGAAGGAGAGCTCATTGGCGACGGCGGCGTCCACGCGTTTGCCGGCTCCGACTCGGGCTGGCCGGAGCTCGGGTACAAGTTCAAGAGGGAGCACTGGGGCCGCGGGTACGCGACCGAGTTCGCGGCCGCGTTCGTGCGCTTCTGGTGGGACCTGCCGAGGCAGCAGAGAAGGGTCGAGGTCGCCGAGTGCTCCATCTCGGGGACGACGTCGTCATCGTCGTCTCCCGTGTACGGCGGCGGCGAGGGTGGCGAGCGAGGAGGAAGAGGAACAGTGGAGCCAGGCGAGGTGGCCGGTGACGATGATCATGGACGGACAGCTGCGGTGGCTGTAACACGAGAAGGACAAGAACGGAATGCCGACGATGGAGTAGTACTTGCGGTCGCAGAACGCCTCTGTGCCTGGACCACGGCGTCCAATGAGGCGAGCCAAAAGGTCCTTCGCAAGGTCGGGTTCGAGCGCTTCGATGGTCTGGAGAATGGTCTGGTCAACTGGCGGGCTACTCGTATGGCGCCGAGATAGATGACGGGTATCCTATTTCGCGTCTTGTCTGTCTATTGGAGACCGTGGACCACATCATGGTCCCTGTGTCGAAAGATAGCATTGTCTTCTTGGCTTGGAGTGTATACTGTATACCAATATAGGAATGTGTACCTTTATGGTTGCCTTCACAGTTGCTTTTCCATGTTTGCGACCCCCTGGCCACCGCCTTCCGTCTCCAAATCCCAGTGATATGGCTCCATGCCGACTCTGTCTCATGGAATAAGTCTCGATAGGTACTACCTCCCTGATGACAACGGTTTTCTGCGGACATGGATACATGAGCGTGAGCTGGGCCGAAGGAGGTACACAACAAATGGCATGGATTTTGTTGACGAGCCCACTGGATCTTGTTTCTTCCACACGTACCAACGTGATTGAGACTTTCCCCTCAGGCGTGTGACACCCATGGAATATGATAGAGGGAGGATATACTGACTACAATGATCCAACAAAAGTTTCTGTAGACGGTCAAGTTGCCGAAGATACACCTCTTCTAGCTTCGGTTATAACATGATGTCAAAAATCAGAGGAAACATTGCAAAATTAGCACACAAGATCTGAAATTTTTTTTTAAAAAAATAAATAAATTTGGTTTAAAAGGTTAGGATATAGAAAGCTAATATGAAGAAACTTTTCTTAGTATAGCATAATTCACATGGCAAAGAATATACACTTCATGGGATCATTCGCTTCTATTTTATTTTCTGCCTCAGCCCAGGACACCATGCAAATGCTACTACCCCCCGCACATGAATATCTCGAAGACTTTTCAAAACTCTCGATCTTGCCAAAGTCTTTGGAGTCTATGACCCCATGGCCCAGCTCCCATCTTGGCTGACCGGACAAAGGCATCTATTCGGGCATAATATGCCTCCGGTAACGTCTGTGCCCTCCGCAATCATAGTAATATATGGTTTGGGCAGACGCATCGCGATCAGTTCCTAGCGCAAAGATCGTGCATCGTTATTATCGTTTCACATTATCCTTATACTGCCGTAGGCTCCAGCGTGACACCACTATAATCTGATTAGCATGCAAGTCATGATATAATGTCTTGAAAGTTGAGACTTACGCGTTGATAGTAGCCCATCCAATGAGACGCCAGTGCTTCTCGATACGACGCGAGAGGGCAATCTTTTCGCCCAAGTTTGTGCAGGCGGGAGAGGTCAGGGTCAGCTTGGCGGCATCCTGCTTGATGGCGGACACCTTGGCACCAGTCGATGTCGAACCAATGTTGACCATGAGAACCTCGTTCTTGGCCAGCTTGGCAACCTTGGCCTGCTTGCCGTCGGCAGTTCGGACACCCAAGAGTCTCTTGAGCAGGTAGAAGTTGACCTCGATCTCGCTGTAGATGGCGGGCAGGCGGCCCTTGAGACCCAGGACGAAACCAACCAGACGATCGGCTCTGCAGAGGGTAGGGTCGATGCGGGTACCGACACCAATGAGACCACCGGGAACGGCGTACTTGAGCTCGTTCAGTTCCGAGTTCAGAGACACGATTCTGCTCGAGATGGGCTTGCACTGCAGGTTGCCCTTGTCGTCACGGGTGACGATACCGGGTCGGATCTCAATCTCGTCACCGAGCTTGAGCACACCGTGGAGAATACTGCCACCGGCGACACCTCCCTTCAGCTCCTCGATCTCGGCACCAGGCTTGTTGACATCGAAGGATCGAATGACCATCATGTGGGGGTCCTGGGTGAAGTCCCTGGGGGGCACGGGAATGGTGTTGACGATGGCCTCGTTGATAGCGTCAATGTTGAACTTGAGCTGGGCAGAGATGGGGATGATTGGCGACTTGGCAGCGGGGGTACCTCTGACGAACTTAAGGATGGACTGGTAGTGCTGCTGGGCGGCCTCCTCGCGCATCAGGTCGACCTTGTTCTGCAGAATGATGATCTTGTCGAGCTTCATAATCTCAATGGCAGCCAAGTGCTCAGAGGTCTGAGGCTGAGGGACGGTTTCGTTTCCGGCGATCAGCAGCAGGGCGGCGTCCATGACGGCGGCACCCGACAACATGGTGCTCATGAGAATATCGTGACCGGGGCAGTCGACGAAGGAGACGTGGCGCAGGAGTCTGTAGGTACCGCTGCATCCTTCGCGCTCGCAGGGAGGGTCGACCTCCTTGTCGCTCTTGTAACTCCGGTAGCAGGTAGGCCGCGGGCACTCGGGGCTGTCGCACTTGTAGATCTTGGCGTTGGCGTAACCAAGCTTGATGGTGATATTGCGGATCAGCTCGTTCTTGAAACGGACAGTCTGGACACCCGAGATGGCCTTGACGACGGTACTCTTTCCGTGAGCGACGTGGCCAATGGTACCAATGTTGATGGTGGCTTGTCTGGCGATAATCTCGGGTGTGAGGGGGGTTAAGCTCTTGACGTCGAGGTCGGTGGGATCTGTCTGCGGGGGGAGCTCGGGGCGCGCGGCATCGGGGGCGGCGATGATGGTGTTCTTCTTCATGGCGGACTTGACGGGCTTCTCCTGGAACTCCTCGGCGCCATCGTCAATCTGCTGCTCGTCAACAGAGTCGCCAGACTCGGACCCGGAGTCGGGAATATCGTTGCCAAACTTGTCGGCGGACATGGTGGGCGGTCTTGGAGCGGGTTTGCGCGCGGATTGGCGTTTTGTTTCTTATCGAGTGTAAAGGGCCGACGGACGGAGAGGAAGAGGTCTCGTGGGGTTGCTTGCTCTTGGGAGCTGCCGGGGCGATGGGTCTGGGGATTTGAATGTGGTGACCGTAGAAATGACGATGTTGCCCAATGCTGTCGATGGCTGTCTGGGTATTTTCGAAATTGTGGCGTGGTGCATGTCACAGTATGACTCTTCCGCCGCAGCTGCCAGAGTGGGATGACAGCTCAAGCTGGTGCACGTGCAGCTGGCGGACGTTGCTCAGCTGGGCGGTTGTGATAAGATAGGAACTTTACGCGGGGCAGCGAAACCCCACCAAAAATTATGGCTCTTGCCATTTGGGCTGGGGCGTGCCTACTAACGGTACTCTGTGTATACGATTAGGTAGGCAGCAAGATTTGTGTTGGATCATTAGACGTACCTCTTACACGGCTTCATGAGTTGAGTGAACCACTATCAAGCATTTTGAGTGCATAGATCACCATCATGAGTTACGATACACATGCTGGTCGACCATCGGGCTATCCAAGTGAACTTCTCTTTGTCATATCTACGGGTCTGCTCTCCGCGACTTACACTTTGCGTCTGGTCTACCACGTGAATTAAAGCATTTGCATACTGCATCACCAAAGTTTGGCTTGCAGTGGTAGTCTGATGATAACTGTATTAGAACTTGTAATCTGCACGCCAGAAGTCAAGATTAAGACAAAGTATCACTAGAGTGTGCTATACTGGTGTCGAGCACGGACTCTTACTTTGTATGTATAATTATAGACAGAAACATCAGATCTCGAGCTTCGACCAATGTTTCACACATAATTATGGCAGCACTTGGTACTGTCTCACTTCGGAATTGAACGAGTATGCAACGTCCCGGCACCAAGGCTGTGATCAGAAGAGCAATTGTTCCAAGTCGTGACTTTGAGTAGGTGAATATTCGTCACAACCTCGGTCATGATCATTATGTGCGACAAAACCCTGGCTGGCATTCTATATTATCTATCTGCTACAAAAATAAATCCTGTAGCTCATGACAGATGGCAAGGCCCATGCCTGACATCTTCGGTTGCAGTCAAGATCATGTTGTTCGAGAGGCTTATGTGTCAGATTATCAACACCATCGCCTTCTGTAATACCAGAGGTTCCAGGTGTTGAAGATGCAGGACTCTCACTTGGTACACACCTTGTTCGAGGACGACCGGTTTACTGGGTTAAATGTGTTGCATCGGGCTATGGGCTACCCTCTCATTGGCACAACCATTTAGAAAGGGTTGCTAAATGGGTTAAAAATAAATCATCAGATTATGTTGCACAACACCACCTACCGAACTGATGAGAACCATAACACAAAAGAATGGTAGGCTAATGGGAAGCCTTTTCGCGGCACCATCACGGCCATTGGGGGCTTTTGGGTGGTGGTAGAAAAGCCTCTGCAGGCGGATGGAACTCGACAATCGGAGCATTCAGCGACTTGGGGAAAGCGAGCTAACCACTAAATGCGCCGCGGGCAGTCCTCGAATTCAGCCATGGAAATGGTTACACTTGTTCGCTGACTGCAGTATGCACTACTACCATCAATACCAGGACTCGACCATGGTGGCAAGCAGCAAGAGGGAAGACAATTATTTGTTTGCCTACGGATCTAACGGCCTGCCGCCTGACGATGGGTACGGAACAGTCTCGAGTGCGCCATGAAGTAGAATCGACAGATCTACTACACTACATACATACATACATACAGCATGCATTTCTGCCCATTCCGCTTGCACAAATTCTCGACAGACATGAAGAAAATCCCATCCGAAATGTGTGCTGCTTCATCAGGCCTCGAAAGTCTGGAGAAGAACAGGCCCGACGACAGAACTGGTCACGACGCTTCGCCATACCTTTTTCTCGCTGATGCTGGCCATTATTAACCGCCCAGTCCAAGGCCCCCATGCAATATGATCGCTGGGCATCACGCATCTCGAGTCCGTGATTGGACGGCTGTTCATGCGCTTGCAGACGGCGCAACCAGGGCTCTGCCTATCACGCCCCGAGATCAGCGACCAGGGGGTCTCGACAGAAAGCGCCCGACATGGTTGCGGCGGCTGGTTCCTGATATCCAACCACATGCCGGCGCCCGCCCCCATCCCCATCTCCACCCAACCATTCATTCTGCTCGGACTGGGAAGACTTGGTCCCTGGTTTTCTCGTTCTCTTGTGCTGCCGCTGCTCTTCAACCTCGCCTGGAATGGATGAGCGAAATCTCGCATCCCCCCAATCGCCCTCGGAGGCGTCAGCAACCATGTCGGGCCTGTCCTGCCTTGCATCCCCCATCTGCTCGTTGGCTGCAACGACCGGGGCGGCAATGCCACAGTTGGCCGTCGACTCGTCCCCAGCTCATGGGTCACTCTACCTCGAGCTGGTAGATACAATGTGACTCCAAGGTAGGACCTAGCCACAGAGAGGCCGCATGCACTATCTACTGAGCTGTACTGTTCACGAGTATACATGTATGCGATGCTATTCACGTACTGTGCCCCAAGCCGAGTCCTCCCCCTCCTCATATACCGTTCGCTGCCTCTTGGTGTGTTGGATCCAGAGCTCGCCATCGTCTCTCCTCCTCCCCTCCCTCCTCTCAACTCTCAAGTCGAGGTCGGTTATAGTATTCTCTTGGTTTGAAACTTGAAGTGTCAAGTTCCAGTTTGAACTGAACAAGATTATATCAATCTCGCCAAGCGAGAGGAACATCGGCATTCGGCTGAAGACCTGCTTGAAAGACCAGGTGCCACTTCATCAGGGCCTGGGCGTCTATTTTCTTCAGATCTGCCCATTGAGCTCTTGCAGCTCGACTCAACCGCCCTATCAGAGGACCGGCCACTGACAACTCGATTCACCCCGGTCTCTGGTGAGCAACCCTATTGCCTCGTGCATACCCACCTCCACTAACGGCCCCATGCAGCCGCTGTACTTGCTTGGACGATCGAATGAGAACGTGAATGTCCTGTCCTGCCGTGGCGCCTATTCATTCATAATCGACATCTCTCCCATCTGGCCCGGCCTTTGGAGAAAGTTCTCTTTTTTCCTCGATAGCTGGCCTCATTCTAACAAAAATTTGTTCTCAAATCCTTTCGTTGCTTTCCTCCGGGAACAAGTTCTTACATGAGTCTCCATCAGTTGTTGTGAAAGTATATATAGTCACTCTCGCAATCCACACAACGTATAGATCGCACGGTTTTTAGTTTTTCGTCCAGTCAGTCACATCACAATGGGTCCTTCCGATGACAGGAGGCGGCCTGCCGCTCTCGATTTTCAGACTCCCACACGATCATCCTCGAACGGGTCTTCCTCCACCACATCTTCGCTCAAGCCGCCAAGGACACCGAGATTCGCCGAGGCGACCGCAGTACACTCGCCCATCGACGGGAGGAACCCGTTCTCGGAGAGGTCAGAGGTGGCTCAGGCTCAGCCAGCAGATGTCGGGTTTGGATATATTGGCAGCGGGCCGGCAAGGGAATCAGTCAACGTTCCCATGACACCAGCATCGCCGCTCAAGAGTGCCATGAGGGTACCCGGTACCCCAGCCCGGAAAATCGTCGAGAACCCCCTCAGCCCAACGTTCAGGGAAGAGGAGATTCTCGAGAAGCGCGAGAGGGCCACGGACGTGGAGCAAGCCAAAGATCTGGTATGTCTTTTATGAAGAACCCCAGCTGCTTTCCATCACACTAACACCGGCTATAGAAAATCAAGACGAGAGTGAGGTTGGCCAAGTTTGCTCTCCGTGGCGTCAACTTCAGCTGCAGTCTGATCGTCCTGTCCATGCTTTCGTCCTCTTTCGCCATCTTCAACGCTACCAAGTCACTGCCGGCACAGAACGGATTGCCTGCGTGGGCGTCAAACACAAACTCGTGGCCCCAGAAGGTCGTGCTTGCTGCTTCTTGTGTATCTCTTGGCATCTGCTTCCTTGTCTTTGTCGGATACTGCCGTGGTGGTCACCACAGGGCCGAGAAGGTCGGTGTCTACTACACGCTGTTTGCCGTCGGCTGGTTCATCTTCAGCATGGTCATGTGGGTGGTGGCCGCCGGTGTCCTACAATACAGCAAGAGCAACAGCAACAACCAGGACATGTGGGGATGGTCTTGCGTTCAGAACCACCGCTCCGAGCTGTTCCAAGACAAGGTCGACTATGCGCTCGTGTGCAGACTCCAGGTAAGTTGATCGTGGGTGGCATATAAAGACAGATTACTGACCAATGAAACAGAACTGGTCTCTCATCTGCATCATTATCGAGATCGTCATCGAGGTGATCAGCATCACACTGTACAGCGTCGTCTTCTACCGGTACTACACCAAGCGCCGCCTGACAAAGTCCATGGACATGCGGGATCGCGCCCGTTCAGACCTGTACCTGGCTCAGCTCCGCAGCCAGTCGGCTCCCAACACGCCCGGCTTCGGCCCCAAGTCGCCCGCCTTTTCCCAATATGCCATGTCCCCGCGATTCCCTCCGTCCGCCTACAAATCGCTCGACGACATCTCCGAGGCACCGGCCTTCACTCCTGCGCCGGCCGCCGAGCCCCAGTCGTCCTTTGCCAGCGCTTCGCCGAGTTCCCCGAGCAAGCCCTTCAGCCTTCAGGCACCGCCCAAGAAGGCTCGTGGTGCTACTCCCAAGCAGGGCTATCTGACGACGCCCGACTCGCCCAACCCGCCGGAGCCCAACTTCACCAGCGGCGCGCACGCCCCAGCCGCCCCCGGTGAGGTGCAGTATGCCGCCGTGCCGATTCCCGGGGCATACGCCGACGCAGCAGTCAAGAGCCCACCGGCCGGCCAATACACCTACCGGTAATCGGAGACAACACTTTGAAAATTGACGAAAAATGATACCACACCAGGATGAAGAACAGAAAACCCCCAGAAAATTCACCAGGCCTTTTCCTTTGTTCAGCTGGCTTGGATGATTGGACCATGGTTCTTTTGGAAATGTTGTATGGCCCACACAGCGACAGAAAAGGCTGTCACCACATACAACAAATTGGGGGAGGCGTTTTATTGGGAACCACTTTACATATCTTATACCACCCGTGGATTGCGGAACACTGACTTGCACGAACGAACTTCTTTCTGACCAACTCGCACATTTGCAAGAGTCACATCGGCTGGCTACGGACAGCGGACTTTCCCTTCTCTTATATAAATGTAATTACTTGTACAATTCGAAAAGATTTGAGAACACTCTTTTGGTCTTCCTGGCTTATGAATGTGGCGTCACGCGTGATACTCAAGTGCTTTCGTCTGACTGCAAACATGGATGAATACAGTACCATTACAGTCAGTCGCAAGCCGTCAGGATGTTACCAAGCAAGTCAAAATTTCCAGCACGAATTTCTGGTGTGTTCATCATCATCGTATAATCCCTAACTCTTGAGACGCCGAGCCGCCAACGAGTCGAATGAGACACGGGAAGCCCGCTATAACCTAGGTACGAACACCTTCCGGTCCAGCATATTAACCTTACTTGATTTCGGTCCACTGAGTATGTCAGTATACGAATCAGACATACCATATACTTCGGACACTGATCATACCTGAAATGCTTCGAGCAAGGCCATGATCGACGACCATCTCTGTCACGACTTACACAAGTTCAGACCCACCTGTCAGACAGGTGCACTTAATACGCGCCAACTGTGTGTTCTAGAACTGTAATATAGCTGGTGGGACCTTCCCCCGGAGCACTCCACTGGCGAGTCCCGGGAGCTGAGAGCTGTTCTCTTGGCTGGCTCTAAACGCGTCCGGAGCTAAGCACCTATTGTAGCTCGCTCCTGATCCACGTTCGTCACTCTTTTGTCGCATCTCGAAAAAAAGGCGTCTCCCCCTTATAGAAGAAAAAGATCCCAACCACAAGATCATTCAGGGTTGAGACACAATAGCCACCCAATCCAGTCACTCATTTTTCTTTATACGAACCCAATTTTTTCCCCTTGTTAATACATACACCATGGCCGCCTCCATGCAGCGTCTCCTCTGGCGCCAAGCCAGCAAATCCGCCTTCTCTTCTGTCTGTTCCTCCGCCGGTCGAGTTCAGGCACAGCGCGCCTCCTTCGCTTCTTCCGCCCTCAACAGAGCTACTACGTCACGATCCTCTGTCTTTAAGACTACTACGACTACTGCCGCCGCAGCTCGGAGAGCCTACAGCACGGAGCCCCCCAAGGGCTCCAACAACAGCATCAAGTTCTGGCCCTTCCTGGTCATCATCGCCCTCGGAACCGGTGGCTACGCCATGGTGGTTAACCAGAGAGCCGGTACGTCTGCCCCCTACAACCTATAAAAGCAAGAAGAAAGGAGATGTCGTAGCAATTGGTCTCTTAGAATCCTGTAGGGGTCAAGGCGAGCAGTAGCTCAAGCGAGCACTTGTCCCCTAGGCGCCCGTAGCTTCTTTCTCTCCTGGGGAAATTGTGATCCAGGAGAAGGGGACCGTCATGCGCGACCACCCATCCACCTTGACTAGCCGCCCGGTTCCTGGAACTTGCAACACCAACCCCTCCACCGACTCTGTGACATCTGCTCTTCCATCCTCGTCTCGATACACATAGACCAGCACTTGCCAACGTTTTAACGACCCAATCACGACTAACGTAGCCTTTTCTCCCATCCGTTTAGAAATGCCAGCCAACGCCCAGATCCCGGCCCCGGCCAAGTCGACCCCCACGCTCTCGGGCGACGACGTGACGGTCGTCTTCGTGCTCGGAGGGCCCGGCGCCGGCAAGGGCACGCAGTGCGCCAACCTGGTCAAGGACTACGGCTTCACCCACCTGTCGGCCGGCGACCTGCTGCGCGCCGAGCAGGAGCGCCCCGGCTCCCAGTTCGGCGACCTCATCAAGGACTACATCAAGAACGGCCTGATCGTGCCCATGGAGGTGACGGTGCAGCTGCTCGAGAACGCCATGGTGGCGGACCTGGACAAGAGCGGCGGGGGCGACATCAAGGGCCGCCGGGGCAAGTTCCTCATCGACGGCTTCCCCCGCAAGCTCGACCAGGCCCACAAGTTCGAGGAGTCGGTCTGCCCGGCCAAGATGGTGCTCTTCTACGACTGCTCCGAGGCCGAGATGGAGAAGCGCCTGCTCATCCGCGGCCAGACCTCGGGCCGCTCCGACGACAACGCCGACAGCATCCGCAAGCGCTTCCGCACCTTTGTCGACACGAGCATGCCCGTCGTCGACTACTACGAGACCCAGAGCAAGGTCGTCAAGATCAACGCCGAGCGCGACCCCGAGGTCGTCCACAAGGACACCCAGAAGCAGGTTGAGTCCCGCCTCGGCAAGGACTTTTAGAGGGCGAGATGCTTTGGACAAGAAGACCAGCTACATTTGGATGGCGGACAGATCACTCAATGGCTGGGCACGGATCCTCATTGCCGTGAGTTGACAGAGCTTATTGAATAGAGCTCTTCAGCCTGGCATGATTTGCCACAACATGAGCAGCGTGGGATTGGTAATAGAGAAAAGAAAAACAACAAGCATGGCAGGATAGAGTACAGAGTACAAGACACCACAGACGCATCAGACGTTTCAGATACACCTTTCCTTACCTTCCATTGTATAAAATATATATGCATATCTTTCACGCAGCAAAAGTGTTCAGCGTCGTCATTCTGGTTGGGGTGAATTTGTGGCATGCATTTACTTTGTCTCTTTGTCTTGCTCTCCTCTCTATAAGCTTCCCGGAGCCCCTTTTCTTCTCTTTTTTCAAAATGGGAGCTTCGCTTTTCCTCAAGATCTCCACCATCAAATGGCAGACATCCTTCCACCATCCTGTGACCGGGCATAGCTATCTTCCCCTTTCTTTCTCCATGGCCTTGTCTTCTCTCCTGGGCTCTTCTCTTGCGCTCATCCTTTGCTTGGAAGAAAATATCATGTTTTGCTTCGGGGACAATACAGTCATGAATCGATCGCCATGCCATGCATTTCTTTTTCACATCACATCTTTTTTTATTTCAAAACCATCCATTACGCCCAGTGGTGAATGACAAAGTCCCCGCTGCTGCTGACCTCAGGTGTCCTCGTCTTCCATTGCATGCCAGGCCCTTGCGCAAATCATTATAAAAAACAAAGCCGAGAAGCATAGGGAAGCCGCGCAAGATATCATTTCGGGAATATAAGGCGTCTAGTCGTCGTCGTCCGTCCGGGGCTTGGGCGGCGGTCGGTCGCCGGTCTGGTTTCCTCCCCTGCGGCCGCCCCGCTGCGGCTTGTCGTCGAGGCCGGCGCCGGCCAGCTTCCTCTCAATCTCCTCCTGCTCGCGCTTCTTGGCGGCCTCGGCGTTGGCCTGCTCGCGTCGGAGGGCCGCGGCGACCTCCTTCAGGGTCAAGGCCCAGCCGTCGACGCGGTCGCTCAGCTCGCGCCACTGCTTCTCGCCAAAGACGCGGTAGTTGGCGCGGTGGACCAAGAAGACCTTTTGGCGCTGGGACAGCTTGCCCTCGACCAGGCCGGCGCGGATGACGTCGATGGTCCACAGCTCGATCTCGTCCTCCGAGATGGACAGGGCCTCGGAAATCTTGGCGTAGGGGATCTCGCGGGTCTTGGACTCGGCGGCGGCGAGCGAGGCAAAGGTCAGCAGGCGGATCTTGCGCTCCAGCTTGTCGCCGTCCAGACCTCCCTTCTCGAGGAAGCCGGAGTGCTCCTCGAGGAACTGCTTGTAGTCCTCCAGGTCCTTCTCGGCAAAGATCATGAGCAGGTCGTACCAGGCGGATTGCGACTCCTGTAGGGAAGAGACGGCCGAGATGCCCAGGAGGTCGGAGAAGTCGAAATGTGTCGCGGAGAGGAGGGCGGCCTTGACGGCGCGGATGGTGAGCTGCTGGGACTCCTCGGTCTTGTTGTCCTCGTCGTCAAAGGTGCGGACGGCCTTGAGGAGGTACTCATAAGAAGTCCTTTAGTTTTGAAATCTGGTTAGCGACGATTGACCGGGAGAGGAAGGGAGCCAGCATCTCAGGCAGAGAATGGGAGTAAAAGACATACTTTTCGGCACCGGCTTGCGTGGCACCCTGGGCGATCAGCTCGTAGAGCTTACGCTCGTCGTCCTCGTCGACGTCCCACTGCTCCACCCATGTGTCGAGCTTGGGCAGGTACTTCTTCAGCTGCTCGAACATGCCGTTGTTGACGGTGAACTTGACAATGGCCAGGAAGACGTGGTACCGGGTCTGGTCGTCGGGCTTGGTCATGTTGAAGATGTTGGTAAGAGCGCCGAGGGCCAGGCCGGGGCCGTTCTGGGGCGAGGTGGTGAGGGGCTTGGACAGGTTGTCGCAGACCCTCGACAGGAACATGTTGGGGTTCTTGGACTGCAGGACGAGGTAGACGAGCAGGTTGTAGGCGGCGCTGAACTCGCGCTCGGGGACCGAGTTGAGGGCGGTCGAGGCGATGATGATCTTCTTGAGCACCTCGTCCTGCTGGTCCTTCTCGATGAGGGGCTTGACCTCGGCGCCGACGTTGACGTAGTCGGCCATCTCCTGGGCGAGCTCGTTGAACGAGCCGTCCACGAAGACGAGCTGGGGCTGGAAGTCGGCCATGATGGCGGCGGTTCTACCCTGTGGAAAGTCTGAATGCGAGAAGGATGGCGCGAGCGGTCGGTCGGTGGTTGTGGGGGGTCTGGCCGAAGAAGGTACGTCCTCGAATTTGAATATGTCGTGGGCGTGGAATGAGCGAGAGATTCGGCAGTATTTCCACTGTCGCTGCTTCTTCTTCGCTCGCGGGTAGAAGGGCAACCAGGTCTCCAGTCGTCAATCTGCTGCTGCTACTACGTTCTGCAGACCTCCTCCCGCCCCAGAATGGCCATCTTAGGGTTTATTCGGATTTGCGAGGTTTGTGGACGCTAGCGGCTCTGTTAAGTGCATCTGGCTGCAGGATCGAGTTAGGCGGGACTTGCGCCCCCGCCAGTGTTGGAGACCGCTAAGTGCACATCCCGCCTGAGTCGCTATCGGTGCCCCACTACCAGAGATAAGAAATTCCATTTTCGACCCCTCCAAGGCACCCGTACACATCCGAAATGTTTGGGCTGACTGTTCACATGGCCTTCACATGAATCCTTTATAGTACTGGCAGCATCATGCTTGCATAACTATACCCTTCGACCACTCGAACTGTGCTGAATGATTATACGATTTCTGACCGGCATGGTGTGATTAAACACAAAACATAAAAGGGGACAAGTTAAGATGGTGATTTATTGTTTGACAATATATTCTGTCGAGGCTTCTGCAGAGCAGAGCTCACATGAATAAGAGTAGCCCTCTCCATATTCATAGACTGACTGGCTGCCAGTCCTCCAGCAAATTATAATGACTGCTCGTCATAAACTGGCAGATCTCCCAATAACAAACTTGAAAAATGACATAAACACAATGCAGATGTGGTATCATGAATATTGCCCCCAAGTCGCCATATTGCCCAGTGCCGCACCCCTCTTGTGTAATTTGGGAATATGTTGTAGTGCAGAAACTATATTCCATATTTCACCCTGCTTGGGAGCCGACGACAGTTCTGTTCTGACCTGGAGGAGCATGAGCAGGAATATCCTCGTCAGATCCAGAGTCAGAACCAGATTCGGAGGAGCTATCTGTCGAGTCCGACTCCTCGTCAAGAACGACGGGTTCGGCTGCCGTTCCACTCTTCATCACTGGGGATTGTCTCTGTTTGTTCTCCAGCTTGACGCTCAGAGAAGTTGGACGGGCGGCAGAATCCTCCGGATCCGGTGTGGGGGACGAGTGTCGCGATGTGTGTGTACTAATGCGGTAGCCACTCCGCTGCATCGATGACAGACTGCGAGCCGGAGGCAAGACTGCCGCCTCGCTTGGGCCTGTTGGGTCTACTGTTGCTGCTGTAGCTGCCGAGCCTCCCAGTCCAGATGTGTTCATGCCCGCTACCGGTATATGGTTGATGGGTGATGGCGCAGTGGCCGCGCCCACATATTGCTGGATTGTCTCTGGGTGGCCCGGATCGCCCTTCTTTATCCTACCAATCGAGTTGAAGTTCTGATCGATTGCATCTCCGGGGTCGGTACGTTGACGCTTCGCACTAGGTGTGTTGGCTAATTCTACAAGCCGGGCATTCTGCGCGTCGATTTCATATTGTGAACGACGGACGCGTAAACGAACGCCGTATCTCTTCCTGATGAGACTTTGTCTGGTACTGAAGACATTCTTCAGGCTGTCGAGCTTGTGCGCGCGTGCAGCTGGGTCCTGGATCTCATCAGCCTCTTTGAAACGAGGAGCTATCGTCTCTTCCGCTGCGCGAAGCTCCGCCTCCAAGTTTGCACGTTTTTCGGGCGTCAAGTGTGCATATGGGTCGATAGACATTGCACCAGCACCAGAAGACGGCGGCGCTCCTGGTGTACTTTGGCTCTGGGGTGTGTAGGTGCGTTTTTGTCCTTGAGAAACTGGCGTCGTTACTGGCTGCTGTTGGTGATGCTTGGGCAGCGGTCCTGGTGTTGGTTGGGAGAAGCTAGGCTGCGCCGGGATTGTCACAGGCAGACCAGGTCGAGGCAGAGGTGCCGGCACAGGAGTAACAGTTTGGCCATTGGCGTTGTATGTTGTTACCACGGGAGGGTTGGGCTTTGGTGTCGCAGCAGCCATTCCGTGATCTCCGCAGACCTTGTTTGCATGATGCTGCTCATTAATTAGAAGTTGCCTACAAGAACATCGGCGCAAGACTTACATATTGCTGGCCAACGTTGGTAATAAAGCCAGCGCCGCAGTGCTCGCAGAAGTATTCAAACCCTGCAGCTGATGGAGCTGGCTTTGTACAAATCCTCTTCTTGGTATGCTGAGATTCATTAGTACTGTTTTGCATCGACTGGACGAGACGCTATACTTACATAGTCATAAGCAGAATATGCTTTGAATTTCCGCCAGCACAAGGAACATTGCATTGCTCCTCCAACCATTGGCGCGGCCGCCGGATTGGGGTGTTGAGAGAAACTTGCAACAGGTGGTGATGGCTGAGCATTCTGGACGGGTTGCTCATAGGGAAGGTCCAGGCCAGCAGGGGCACCTGTCGAGGGCGGTGGGCCAGGTTTCTCGTCCAAGGTGTCGTTGTCCTCGTAGCCCAGTCGCTCTGCACGTGCCAGAGCGTTGATGAGAGAACGAGCATCGATTGTTGAGAGTCGCCTCTCCAGAGCCTTGTCGAAGAAAGCCTCGCTCGCCTTGTCAAGGATGAGATCGGCAACCTCATCCAGATCTTTTGCGGTGAAGTGCTGAAGCAGCTCAACCTTTGTTGCACCCACCATCTTGCTGCCAAAGTCCTTGACAGCTCGCCGTGCGATGGGACCGCTGGCGTGGTGGATAGCCGCGTTCAACTGATGCTCTTGTCAGTGTATCGGATTCAAATTGTGGGAAGTCTTGGTGTTAAGGCAACACAGAAATGAGAATTCAGAAACCAACGGCGTGACACGCTAAAAAAAAAAAAAGAAGTTTGATAACGGACTGAGGCCGGAGAAGTGGAAAAGACTAGAAATCAGACAACGGCAAGTGATTGCAAGGTATGGATCGGCATTAAGAATGACTGTCAATGATATGTTGTCTCGATGACAGCAGCGTGAGACGATGCTGGTGTTGCTGTAGTTGTAGGGCAAGCAAATCAACTCTGACTAGGAAAAGAGCTTTGTTGAAGGGGATCATCCGGTCTTGCCAGGACTCAGGATGTGCTTGCCGGGATTGAGGTCGAGGAAATGTGGGTTTGATGCCTCCGCCATGAGACTGCGTTGATACAATATGATGGATTAAAAAAAAAATAAGAATCAAAAGTAAGACTCACCACAAAGGCAGAATGAAAATCTGTGCCTAGCAGTGCCTTTTCCCAGTTGTCACGAACCACACGGCGGACGGCCTCCGGAACAGCCTGTTGGACGGCATGTGTGAGCCGGGACTGGTCCTCATGAAACTTGGCCTTGATTGGCTGGTGTTCCCGAATCGGAGAAGGAAAGCCAGAGCTCGCAGAGCTCCTGTGAGAGATGTTGGGTGCTTGAGCAGGCGGCTCGACAATGGCGATCTTTCCATTGTGGGTGGAGGGCATGCGGTCCCGGACTGCGGCCGCCGGAAACGCTGGAGGCGACTGCGTCGACGTGGGTGTAAGCACGACCGGGGACCCGGGTCCCATCACCGGCGCCGGTTGGGTGTGCAGTGGCAAAGCTGGCGGGTGCGGAGGCTGCATGCCTGGAGAAGCAGAACCTCCTCCTGCTCCGTGTCCGTTCGACATTGCGCCGTTGACCTTGAAGTTGAAGATGTTGAGTTTCCTAGCTGCGCCATCAGAAAAGCCGTTGACCTGGGGCGCGCCAGCTGTTGAAGATGGCGCGTCGATACGCATAGGTGAAGTGGCAGCCATGATTCAAACCATTGACCTGCTTGCCCAGCCCAGGTCTCAAGAACAATGCTCCCAATTTGGGTTTTCTTCTTTCCTTTACGCCCGCTGCCAATTATCATGCAACCAAGAAAAAAAGAAGATACACAGATTTGGCAGCAAATCACCACCACAAAAGAGGGAATGCAGTGACGCGATGGGGATGAGAAGTCCCAATGATTACTCGCTCTTGGATCAAAAGAGCTTGATTATCAAGCCCGTCTGGAATTTACCCAGAGCAGAAGTGCTGGTACGCACCTGCCGTGCGAATCCAGATAATCGCAGCAAACGCTGGCAGGATACAGGAACCACTTACAAGAAAAACTTAGACGCGGTTTCTCGCGTTGCGCGCGTACTTGCCAATTGTGGAGGCCTGGTAAAGTTGTAATCGATTTAACTAACAAATATAACTTATTAACTTTTAGGGGGCGCCACGCTACTTATTTAGATAAATAAATTAGCGTAGAATTTTATATAAAAAATCCAGGGGAAAGGTCCGTGCTTATATAAAAGCTGCTTAATGCATAATATTTATCAAATATACTACGGTTTAAAGCTTAAATCGGTAGTTTCCGCCGTTAAGCTTTGGGTCGTTGTAACCTTTTTGATACAACTTTATGCTTTCCGCCTGGATTTCTGTCGGTTTCCATGTCCTTGGTAGGAAGGTGCCGTTTTTATCCATACCACCTTCCCGAGCTGTATATGCACCTGCCGTATTTGCCAAGTCTCCTCCGTCCTTGCATACTGGCGGGACTGGTTGTACTGAGCTAACCTTAGCTATATAAGAGGCGACATTACCCGCTTCCCAAATTATCAGATGCTGGACGCAATCTGCAGTCATTCCATTCATCCGCAGGACAGGTGCCTCGAGAACCAGTTACCCATCATACGTGGCACGGTTATAAACTCGGCAAATGTGATGTGTCGTCTTGACTTCTCTTGCCTGCTCAAGCTCAGTTTGGTTTGAATACTGGAGTTCAGGTAGGTAGGAATACGGACTTCCGTGGGCGAATATACTCAAAAGTATATGCGCGCGCATGGACCAAGGATTAGCTTGAGAAGAGGCCAAGGCGTGAACAGAACCATGCTCTGAGCTCTGAATACGACTCGAACATAAGGCGGCCCACTCAAACATCTATCTTGATATAAGCGAGACATTCAGGTTGGGGTCGGAGTCATCACAAGATACCTACTATCGTGACTGCAACTCGGTACGCGAGATGGGAGGGCACAAGCTGATTATATATCAGCATATAACCATGGCCAGGTTGGCAGTAACTCTCGAGACAAACAATCTAGCAGATACTCTTGGTGACTCGCAGCCCCAAGACCGACCAGTTGCAATGACAGAGCACATCACCAGGATGTAGATGCATGTATGGTGTAAATATCTTGGGATTTTGTATTTCTTTTCATAGACAAAGTAGAACCCTGCATCTCGAAGAGATATGGCATACAAGCCTTTCAAGGCTCTTTAAACAAAGACCACCCACAACTCCATGCTGCTAGGCGGATATCAACCCTATACCATTCTCGACAAAACGAAATGACCATGTTTGGGGGGTATTGCAGGAATCCAGCCAGACATTACCAATAAACAGAAATTCTCCAGACTTCGAGTCTTGAAAGAAGTACCGGATAAGTCCGACCCAGTCGGAAAAGAAAATTCTATAGTGACAAAGGACGAGCAGATCAATGACTTCTGCCTTCATGCCCAGTGCAATGCGAGGACGCTTCAGACTCTGGCTCATCCCGTCACGCGCCTGACCCACAATGTCGTGGGCTCATACTCGGCATCACGATCCAAGCGCTTGTAGGCCCGGTGCAGTTTCAGGCCCAGCTCATACTCTTCACGTTGCACATCGGCAAGCTCTGCTCTCAGTGCCTCCACCTTTCGCTTCTCCTGCTCGCGCTTTCGCATCACGGCATCGGAAGCCAGGACGTTGTCTGTCGGCATCAACTCCGTCATCTGCTTGATGGCATGGTTGATATTGATTCTTCGGTTGCCGAGTGCCTCAACCTGAGCATTCAGGAACGTCACACGATCCCGCGCTGACAGCTCTGGTGGCACCATTGGTAGGTCCTTGTCACCTGAGGTCATGGAGTTGACAGAGAGGACACTATGGTTGACCAGGCTGCTGTACACGGGCTTGGGTCCGCTTGGCTTGGGCTCTGGGGTTGTCGTGTAATATGGGGAACCCATGTTGATCTTGATGGGTTCGGGAGACGCCTTGCGGACTGATTCTTCGTAGCCTTTAACCACAGGGCGCTTGCGGTCTAGAACCGAATCGGCACGAATAGGCTGAGGCCGTTCGGCAAGCTGACGCGTTGGAGTCGGCAGAGACGGCGCATCTACTGAAGACGGTTGAGTGTTTGCTCTGTTGACTGCTGGCGCACTGGTAGGTCCAGTAAAGCGAGAGGGAAGCTGAGACCTGTCATCCACGGGCAGTGCCGGGGGCGGGTGACCATCGACCTGCGAATAGATGGAAGAAGATGACGATATGTGAGATTTATGGGCCGCGCCACCAGCGGGCTTCCTTCGAAGGGCCTTTTCGTTGCTCAATGATAGCAGACTCTGCTGGCTCAAGTTTGCTTGTGGCTGAAGAGTCAGAGAAGCCTGCTGCTGAGAACGAAGCGCTTGAGGAGCCTTGGGAGGGTTCGACTGGTCGTCTGATAGCGGCGGACTGGGGTACGACTGAGCATCTACCCGAGACTCTTGTCGTTGCGACGAGGGAGTAATGTTACGAGCATTGCTTGCTTGGGATCTGCTTTCGTCCAATTTTGCTGGCGCGGTACGCGTGGGCGGGGGAGATGTCGTTTCAGAACCATCGGGGCTGACAGGGGACATCACACCAGGACCACGAGGGGCTCGCTTGCTGCTCCTTCTAGGAATGTGCAGAGGCGCCACGTTGCGATCATCAGCGACGGGCTCAACCACTGCGGTCCGGCCACTGCCGCCGCGCCATTCGGGTCGAGGCGCCGGCTCGGCCGGTTGGGTAGGCTGGCTGGGTTTCGTTCTTTGCTGTGCAGGCTTGAGCCGCACACCAAACGGATTGAGAGGTTGTTGACCGGCCCGTGGTGGTGCACCAGTCGGCGCATTCGCAGTGGCGAGTTTCTGGACATAGTTGTGAGGGTCAATCTGGGATGGCCGACCCTTCTCGCCGACTGTGGGTTCTCCAGTACGCGGATCCCAGCGAACGTCTTTGCCATGAGGACGGTACTGCTTTGGTTGGTCGGCATCCCGAGCTGCCTGGAACTTGGCCCCGACAGAATTCTTGCGGCGCTCCCGGCGCATCTGTGGAATATTGCTGCGGCTTTGGTCCGCCGACGACTGGACTGGTGGGTGATTCATGATGAAGAGGCGGTTTTCTGTGTCCTCAATAGGGGATACGTCGTGATCGCCACCGTAAGACTGAGGCCTATTGCGAAGACGTCTAGTTAGCTCTGCTGGGCTGATGATCGGAGCGTGTAGAATTGTTGTAAGTCTCTTCGCGAGCAGGCGAGGGGACATATTTGTGCCTCTCGGGTCCTTGAAACGCATCGTTCCAAAATGTAGTACTCTCCAAGAAACCGAACATGGACTGGCTTGCCAAGAAAAAGAGCGACTCTCACGAGCGGATACCCAATAAGGGTTTGACCTCGAGGAGTGTCGACAAGGCTAAGCAAGTCCAGTCATATCTCCTAAGCACCCTAATCATGACAAGTCCATTGAAGCTTCCCCCAGCCGTCGGACTACGGCAGCGACTGCTGCTCACAACCCACCCACAACTTCTAGCTCGCGATTCACGGATAAGAACTAGGCACTTACACATTCCTCGGAGCTTCCTCGTCGGGCGAGCTCGGTGGGGAGATGTCACTGTACTGGACGGCGCCTCGTAATTGTTCCGCAGCAAAGGTAGCCGCAGCCGGTGATGGTTGCGAATAAATCGACGACACTGGCCGACCGTACTCTGAGTTGCGGAAGGGGTCAAGGCCTCCGCGTGGAGGTTGATGCCGAACGGCTTGCACTGCAGGCGCCGACGTTTGTCTGTTTCGGTGGTCTGAGATCAGCATGATGAAACCCTCCTCCGGAAATATCGACAAAGTCAGACAGCGATGGAAGAGAAAGTAGCCGTGAAGGATTTCGAAAGACAATGCAACAAGAGTATCACGACTGTTTGCGCTTCGCTGCAACTAGTAGTTCCAAGGTTGTCTGGATTGTGTTGGTGGCCGCGCGCGTGGATGACTTTAAGCTTCCGCTGATCGCTGCACAATGGGCATTCATCTGCAGGCTGACGCTGCAGGATTCCGCTGCGCTTGGTTTCCGTTTCTGGTCCTAGGCTGTGGCTGAAGCATCTCTTGGGTCGCGTTACCTACTCGGAAGAAGGTTGGCTGTGCCCATAAATAGACTGGTAGGCGCAGGGCGAGAGACGGGACACAATGTGCGATGCGTGATGCAAGGAGTCGCAGCTAGTCGTTGTCGCCCCCAATAGATTGAAAACTGTACGGGGGCAGAGAGGTCGTCGAGTAAGACAGCTTCCAGGTGAGACACCTTCTGGGGTCCCGAGTATAGAAGATGGGTTGCTTTGGTGGTGGTCTCGCCAAGCTGGCGCAACAGACAAGAATATTTAAGCAGTCCAAGTCGCACAACCTTTTGACCGTTTCTTGCCATCTCATTGTCGGTCGAGATGAGATCCAGAAGACCATGGATCGGCGTCGGTGTGGTCTGTCGGTGCGCAGCTCGTGCGTGCGTTGCATTGTTTCGAAATCCCCCATGGGCAAACAAGGGCGCCAAGATGACGATGCAGATGGGATGCGCAGATGCAAGGTAACAGACAAACAGAGACTTACAGAGGAGAGGAATGATCGAATTCCCTTGGTGGCCTCGTCGGCGCAGGACCGCCTTTGATGTTGACCGAGTAGCCGTATGGTGAGGTGGCGCGAGGGGTCTGCCACTCTTCCTGGACGTTCAATTTCCTGCGGTCGGATTCCCGCGAGGAAGAAAAGACGCCATCCTTATGAGGACGGAAACGGTCCCACATGCTGGGCGGGCAGTGAGATAATAATGCGCTGAAGGTCGACCGACTGGACTCATCAGGGTATCTCAATCAGGCGACTGACTGCGACGAGTGGAGGGGTTCCCGTTCGGTTCCTCCAAAAGGCTCCAGGGAGTCGTCAAGGGATTCAATGCTGCTTCGGGGGCTGCCTGGTTTAAGCGTAGGGCGTTGTATCAGATTGTCGCGGGGTCGGCTTCTGTGATAGTGCAAGTGGGTTTGCGGTTGATTGAAGATTATGCCAAAATTGTACACGGATCAGTCCCAAAGCAGTGCAGTCGTCTTTAAAAGTCGGTGGTATCGAGGTTGCGTGAATGAATGTTGCGTTTCTTCGGGCCGTACCAAGGAAGGGTGGAAGAATATAAGCCAGAGAGAAGTGAAGTGAGAAGAAGAAGAAAAATGCACGAAAAAAACGAGTTGGCAAACAACCCGAAAAGTCCGGAGAATAAAAGCGGGTGCGTATGTTGGTCTTGACGAAGAGAATTGAGAAATAAAAATGAAAAGAGAAACAACAGCAAAAAGAACCAGGGATCGAGGATGATGTTATCGTTCCTGAAAAGAACGGGCCCCGATCTTTCTGTAATAATAATGTTGCTGCGTTTTGGCGAAATGAGCCAGTAGTTCATTTGCTGCCCACGTCCTGTAATCTTGCTAAACGGCCTTCCGGGGTCGCGCCAATCCAGTACCAGTCTGTAGATTGTGAAGGCGATACCTACAGTACGCGGTCGAGGCAGGGAAGCTTTATTAATATTGCCACTCGTCCTTCCTTTCTTTGCCTTGCAACCGTTCACGTCGACGGCGACGAATCACAGTTCTGGAAAATACAAAACAAACAGAATCGGGCGCCGCTGGCAAGATTCGCCAACCCAGCGGCAGCGACTGGTTCTCAGTGGCCGTTGGGCTGATGGGGTCGCGTTTAGAGGCCGCCTCTTTAGGAGCCAAAAGGCTTGGCTGCTTGTTCTATCTTCTTTCCTGCGCGGAGTGCCGGATGGTTTGATGAGTGGACGGATCCCAGTGGGTAAATGCTATGTTTGGCATACATGGAAGTGCCAGTCAAGCAGAAATACAAATAGAGTAGAAAGAAATACAGGTCAGAATGATAAAGATAAGAGGCAGCCCGACAGAGTAGATATTGAAGCAGGTCATATAGTTGAACGTTATGACCTTTCCTCTCATCTTGGTCTATCTATCTGATCGCCCGCCATCGTCTCAATGAGATCTAAATTGATTCATGTACGGCGTAGTATCGTCACTTGTCACTTCGACTCTCCCATCGGTATCCAGCCCGGGGTCCGCCACTTGACTGTAAATAGGCACGAGCCTTGAGAGCCTGCATGGCCGACTAGGGGCAGCTTGGACGGGCTGAGGGTCAACCGGTTCGTGATCGTCGACTCGTTTCCAAAGAAGCAGCTAACCTAGACTCGATTCCGGACCCGAATGCCATTGTGCGCTATGCCTCGCCCGACAAACGGCGACCCAGCACGGCGGTAGGCGATCAGCTTCTTTCTCTCTTCTCTGGACTCTTTCTGGGTCGTGTCATGCCGACAGTGTTGACCGTGGTTCTCACGATGTCGTTCCTCTGGCGATTGTATAAGAAGAGGTTTCGACTGAACTCAAGTCTCATGCATCTCGAGCCAAGGCCAGCACAGGCGGCATTGTTGGCCCGTCCAGCATTATGGATCTCGAGCTGCTGTTTCATCGACATCCGCCTAGAGCCAGACACCCCAGCCAAAGCCATAAGTTTGCTGACCTTACGGGGTGTCATGCAGGGGTCGAAAGTAAAGCTGGGGCCGCCTCTCCGCAATCACCAGTCACTTTGATTCCCCCTGCAGGAACCGCTGCCGGAATATGCAGTTCAATCTAATACTATGCAGGGTCGTGAGATTTAACCTCTCTGCCTCTGGATTTCTGATACATACCGTGACTTCTCTCTTGTTCTACATAAGCTTCTTTTCGTTTGACAGCTCGGCGCCTGGCTATGGGCGATGGTTTAGTGGCTAGCACCCAATCGTAACAGCCAATTCAGCCACTGTTTCGCAGGCTAGAAGACGATAGTATGGACATGTTCCATCACATGATGGTCGCCCAAGAACCAGATGGACACTAACACGGGCCGTGTCGTAGACGGCCTGGGCCCTTGTCGTCCTTCTAGAAGTTCTACTCTGCCCATCCTGGCGAGCCTGGGTGAGCCCCCCAAGTAAAACGACGGTATCGGCAGGGCCCGGGGTAGCACCAAGACGTTAAAGCAACGGATCACGCGCTTGGCTCACCATTCTACTCTCGCTTTTGGGGTTCTTTTAAAGATCTCGTGTGGACTCTGGACGAGCCAACGGGATCGGGGGTTCAGAGCAGTCTGACCACGGCCGCTAATCCCACTAGATATTCTACGCCTTCATATATATGACACGACCTATCTGACTCTCCAGTACCGGTTCGCGTGGGTTGTTGCAACTTTATCCACCTGGCGGATGAACGCCTGTGTCGCATTGAATCTGCCGGTGTCGATCTGCTTGGCATGTTGACCTCTCCATATACATAGCCAATAGTATGGCTTACATGGAAAACCTGAGTACTATCGAAAATAAACTATAGAAAGAGCCTTGACTGGCAAGGTCTGGATTGTGACGTTATGTCCGATATAAATTGTCAGGAATGGGGGTTATTGGTTTGTCGACACTGTGAACATATAAAATCAAAATAATACTGCCTGTGCGCCGTTTCTCTAAGTGAAAAAATAGAACTAAGATTCAGCTGAATCTGCCTATTGCTTCTTCAGAAGCTCCTCCTCCTTCCCGGTATACCATTCGTCGCCCATGGCAATACCGTCGGAACTTCCAGAAGAGTCTTCTTCAGAGTCCGAAACGGGATCTCCAGGATACTCGATCCTGATAACCATGGCCAGATCGTCATTTCCTTCCACGCCTCTTTCCGTCAGCATGACCCTTCGTATGGACGCAGTTTCTTCCGGCGTAGAGAGCATCCTCACAAGTGCCTGCACGCTGCGGACGAAGGAGTTGGACAGCACAAAGGCATCCCAACCCGGAGAGCCAGGCTTCATCACTCCGGGGATCTCTCCGAACTTATTGTAACGCCCCGTTAGTTGGGCCTACAGGGACATGCGCTCTTGCTCGTTGGATATGTTGCAGAGGCTGACCCAGCGGAGCTTGACTCCCCTCTTCTTGATGATGTTCTGGTAGATGTGGAAGAGGGTGCTGGACAACGGCATCTCTGGATGTTCGGTGAGCGCGAGATGGTACCTGCCCGGATCTTCCTCCCCGCCTCCGCCCCGGACGTTGATGGCGCCGCGTCTTGCCCATGCGGCATAACGAAAGATGGGCTGCCCGTCTTCCGTGATCTGGTGATACACCCAAAAGCTGTGTCCGCGCCACTTCATCGTGTCCATCATGTTCTGTTCCTTGAAGTCTTGCCGCTCTCTTTCCTCTTCGGGAAGGACCCATTCTACATCCCTCAATCCAGATTCCCCCTGATCTGGCTCAGGGTTTTCCCTGTTGGAACCAGAGCTTTCCTCCATGGACTCAGAGCTTGTATCCATGGGAACGGGACTTTCATCGGTCTGACGCTTAGACATGATGGTGATGCTGCGTAAACATAGTCAAGTGTTGAATTTGTTTATTGTGTCAATAGCCACATATGATAGAGCGGTGAGTGTCGTGAAAGATGGATGGGTATTTCCTGGTATAAGCCAGAACATCGTCTTGACTAAATAGTCCAAAGACATTGCATTATTTTACTATGTATTCAGCGTGATCATGCCATATGAGATGCTTGCGGTCAACGTTTGTTAAGCACCTGGAGTTTTCCATTGTCTGAGGCGTGGTATATTCGGCGCGTTGGTTATAAAACTTGTTTGATATGGCATCCGGCATGTGTTTTTGGATTTTTGTTATGGTTACGTATTGAGTTCTTGATCAATCTTTGGCGCCATGGGAACAGCATATTTGCTCGGCCATGATTACTCTTGTATTTCCTAGAATCTGTTTACAGACAGAATTGCTATCATTTCGCCTGAAAGCGGAAAGAGTTCATTCGTTGGTGCTTGCAACCGGCCTGTTTGTAGACAGCAGATGTGATATACAATCTGCGTTGGAGCATCTCGTGATACCATGTCTCCACCGTCCAGGAACGGAGGCATTGGAAGTTTGTTTGTCCCGCGTCGGATGCCGGTAAAAGAAAGGGCCTCCATCGGGTCCAACATATACACATCCCTTTGTACAACACCTTGATTTGGAGACAACTTTATCAAGATGAGAGAGTAAAGAGTTTCAATAGCAACATACTCATGATAATAGTGATCAGTGGTTTAGTCTTCTTGGTCATTCACTCAGTGAAAATTCCATGTGACCGTGCTGGCCTGTTCAGGAATGAGGTAGGTATGATGTGGTGAATATTGAGCTCACAGTCTACCTCGGCTTTTCCTTTTCCCTCCTTCCTTCCTTCCCTTCTGTCTCCGTTACATCAAGTATAGTTCTCTTGATCGAGTGTCAAGCACTCTGGTTTGCTACTTATGCTGCAGCTCAACAATCATAGCGAGGTCATACGTGGACCCGCTTCGAGACTCCAGCATCCTAACTTTTCGTATAGATACAGCTTTCCCCACTGGACCAGAAAGGATCTCGGCAAGTTCCTGCACGCTCTGGACAAGAACATTTTGGGATGCAAAAGCCTCCCATGTCGAGTCGAGAGGCGTGATCTTGGGTAAGTCGGTTATGGGCCCCTTGTGGCGTTTATCTCGAGTAGAAATGGCCTCGATCGAGTCGCGCGTCGGACCGTCGGTGATGTGCCAAAAGGTGACGTGGCGAAGATCTTCCACCTTGCCGCCGCTCGCGAGGTAAGTGGCTAGGATCATCACGGGTAGACGCATCTCTGTGAGCGACCGCCCGTGGCCAAAAACATCCATCTTGTATCTGACGTTGATTGTGCCCGCTTCCGGGTATAAGGCGCACAAGAAGATCACTTCCTGCCCAAGAAGGACCTTGCACGTCCTCCAAACATCGTAACGATTTGATAGATCCAAGACGTGACTTGTGATTGGTTCCGGTCCTGTATCTTCGCATTCCAAATCTTTGATGACGATCTTGAGTCTACAGTCTCTCAGATTCTTGTTCTTTGAGTTGTTGGGCTCCGTAGGAATGACATTCTTATCGGTGATAGGGGAGGATGACAGGTGAGGAGTTTCCTGAGACATAGTGATGGGTGCGCAATGAATGGCGTTCAGTATGAATGGTGTCAAAAAAGTACAAGGCCGAGTCAAGGGTGTAGAGAGATGATATCGCAGGGGATCTTCTGTAGAGAGATCGTGGTGTAGGTGGTTGTTGGTGTCTTGTGTTGGTAGTGTTTTGGTTGATGGTGTTGGGTAAAGAATACTGGAAAGAAGCTCGAATAAATAGTCGAGGGCTGTTGCCTCTAGAACACAAAAGGAAAGTGAATCATGATACTGCCTCCCGATCTATGTGAGTAACACTAGCCTAGTATCTGGAAATCTTTGATTCCCAGGCATATGATCATTTGCTCTTCACTGAACTGACCGGAGTGAATAACGTAGGAAGCAACTGATCACTCTACTATTCACGATTCTGATTGTGTCTACATTGAGCCTGATATCAATTATATTCCATTCTTTAGTTACCAACCCTTTACTTACCTTCTATTGCAATCTTTACGTACCAACCCTCTACTGACTTACCTTTCCATGACTATCCTTGGTGTCCCAGTTCAAATACCATGTGCCTCTCCCCACCCACTTCAAACGTCAAGCCATCCGACACGAGGTGAATGGTCTTGATGTGCACCTCATCCTCCGTGAGCTCCTCAATCGCCTCGGCCAGTTTCAGCGTAGACCTGACGAAAGGACACTCGTCCGAGTACGACGCCGGCGCCACCTCGACAGCGCCGGCCACCACGCCTCCCTTCTGCATCCGAAACTCCACGTCGATCAACTGACGGACGTCGAGGTTCACAATGTCGTGGAAGCACAGCCAGCGCAGGGGCTGGGACTCACCTCTCCCGGCGTGCAGGTAGCCGTCCAGGATCATCTGCCACATGCGCATGTCGGTCAGGCGGACCTCGCTCCCCTCGCCCGAGTCCTCGGTGAGCCGGATGTTCCTGACGATGTAGGCCCGGTCCTCCGGCGACACCGAGTACGTGTGAGCGAGGTCGCTCCTCAACCTAGCCGGGTCCCGGATCTGGTGGTGAGTCCAGGTGCATTCTCGGCCTATGTAGTCCTCGAAGTACCTGAACTCGGGGCGCGCATACGACTTCTCCAGGAGCGTTCTCTCGAGTCCGTAGTCCTCGATCTTGTGCGACATGGTGCTGTAGGTGTTGTAGGTGCTGTAGATACTGTAGTGATGTAAGTGCTGCAGGTATAGTGAGAGATATCACGTTGCAATTATTCATTCCATATGGCTTACTGCGTACGCATAGCATGATCTTATAGACTTTCGACTCTCCATGTTGCTGGAAGTGCCAAAAGAAAATGTTAAGATCATGTTCTAAACAAGATAAACCGTTCTCTTTTTTCGTCGCTGGAGACAAAACGATACGTCAATACACATTCTCATTGTCTTCTCCATGTGAGACAAAGCCTTTAAGATATACGATCTCATTGTCCCAATGTCTGGCATCCAGCACACAGCATCAGAGGGCAAGTCGGCTGGCTCAGTCTACCCAGGAAATGGCGACACACTATTTAGGATGCAAAACCCGATATTGACGATGCTGCTGCCGAGTGTCTGACCATGACTACAGCTCTCAAGGAGCTGGGTCCTTACACATGAGACAGGGACGGGATCATATAGACTTGTACGACGACAGCTCGACGCCACGAAGGCGGGCTTCAGCTCGACTATTCCACCCAGTCCGAGAAATACCTCACCGTAGCCACTTACTCACAAACAAATAACATGCCCCAATATGACGAGGACAAGATCGAGACGTACTCGTACACGAGATGGGCCTACCCGTCCGCCGTCTCGCCCAAGAAATTGTACAGAGGACCCTTCCGCGAGGCCCTCGGATTCATCCCAGGAGACGACGACGATGACCCGGAATGGGCCACGTGCTCCGTCTGGCGCGACAGACAAGTCCATGCCTACGATGTCTCGGTCAGGATGGGCATCTACATCGTGACCTCGGACTCGCTGATCAGCGCTGCCGGCGCCGATGAGGCGGTCGTCCAGTTTGATCCTACTATCAGAGCCAAGCCCATCGCCACCAAGGCGACTGTCACAGGGGCTGCGAGTACCAAGTCGGAGCGGACAAGATCATCTCACCATATCAGATCCAGTCGTTCCAAGAGATTTCGGTCAAAGGAATCTCGGCTCAAGGACCACAGCAGCAGTAAGACGTCCCGGAGCAAACCATCACGAAGCAGGACATCCACCCCGGACACCACCACCGCCGTCCCATCATCGGAAGCCGCAGCCGCATCGTCTTCTCTCCCCGTGATCCCCGAGGAGCCGATCCCGCAGATCTCGCTGAGCGCGATGATCGCGGCCAACTACAAGGCGGCCGGGGGCCACCCGTCGGTGCTTCGACACGTCGGCTTCCGCGGCCTGGGGGACCCGAAGCTCCGGCGGTCCATCTGGCGCGAGTACGAGGCGCAGAGGGAGCGCGGGACGGTGGTCGGCGTCGACAGGATCCAGACCATGCCTGGCGCGGACGGGTGGGGTCGCTTCTCGGAGGGGAATCCGTATCTTCAGGTCAGTCGGCGAATTGCGAACTCGCTTCCTCCGGGGGCTTTGAGTGACTACTGACTCCTTGAACTGCCTGAGCAGGCCGTACAAGACCTGGTCGCAAGGATCAACGATGGGCTGACACGCGATCAAAAGCGAGCCGTGGCTATCGTTACCATGCTGCCCGCGCGAACGTGGAGTCCGAACGGCTTCTATGATATGATCGTCGAGCTTGGCGGCGAGGGCGAGTACGATGACCTAGTATCATACCAGGGTAGACAACAGGCAGCTGGCAATGATGAGGACGAGGACGAGGTTATCTATAGAGGTCGACGAGCTAGACGATAGTGAGCTCGAGAAATGGGATAGTCAGTACAAGTCTCGTTTTAGAATCGGCGACGAAGACTTCCAAGACAAGTTAGCTGTAGGGGGGCTTCCAGACAGACCTCTCTCCGAGACTGGCTCGAGGGCATTATCTTATTAGAAGACAAACAAGTTATGCATCATATGTTTTGTAGAACTTAGCACTTCATTTCACAGCATCTGATTTGGATACATGCATACCTGGGACCACTCGTTTGAAATTGGTATAAATCTGATTAGGCAAGTCTCCAGCACACAAGGGTATATCAGCTACATGCTCTAGTTCCAACCGCTACTCTTATTGTTGTCAAACCCGGTCGGGCCAGAGTTCTCGTTGACCGTCTTCCTCACTCTGCTGGGCTTCTGCTGGGCGGCCTCGTGCCTGCGGAGCTCTTCGGGGACGCGGCTGATGCTGCTCTTGCTGAGCATCTGCTTCAGGTCGTACATTACGTCCGAGTCCTCGCTGCCTAGGAAGGTGATGGCAACACCACTCTTGCCGGCACGACCCGTACGACCGATTCTGTGCGTGTAGGCCTCGATCGAGCTGGCCATGTTGAAGTTGACGACCAGACTCACGTCGGGCACATCGATACCACGACCAGCAAGATCGGTAGCGACCAAGATTTCCGTGTTGCCTGCGCGGACCGAGTTCAGAGCTTGCTCACGCTGGTCCTGGGTCTTGGAACCGTGCAATGTGGCCACGCTGAGGCCCATCCTGCTAATTTCCTTGGCGATGGCATCACAGTTTCGCTTGATGTTGACGAAGACAATGATGGGCGCCTTGAAGCCTCCGTCGAGGAGGATCTCGCGTAGACGCTTCTTGCGGCGATCTTCTCCCGACACGAATTCAACACGTTGCTCTACGGTGTCAACCGCCTCACCGGCGTTACCGATGGCCACAGTCGCGGGGCGACGCAGATATTTCTTGGCGATCCTCTCGACGATCGGAGGCATGGTTGCCGTGTACATCATAGTCTGTCGGTATCTGTCCTTTCCACCAAGATGCCGCGACATGAGCTGGGCGTTTTCGGCCTCATCCGTGTCTGGCTTCTCGTTTGTCACAGGCAGGGCGTCGAGAATCTTGTTCACGGGCTCCTCGAAACCCATGTCAATCATTCGGTCGGCTTCATCCATGATGACGTAGCAGCACTGCGACAGCACCAGCAGACGTCTCTCGATACAGTCCACCAGACGACCGGGAGTGGCAACAATGATTTCAGCACCATTTCGAAGGGCAAAAGCCTGTTCCTCGAGAGCGTGACCACCCACCAGACTAACAACCGTGAAACCCAGCGGCGTGGAGAACTTCCTTGCCTCTGCCTCGATCTGTTGGACCAGTTCTCGAGTTGGTGCCAAAATAAGTGCATACGGACCATCGTTCTTGTTGATCTCTGTCAGCGGAGGCAGTTCAGATATGTATACCAGGAGAGGGAGCAGGAAGGCGGCAGTCTTTCCGGAACCAGTCACAGCTACACCGATCAAATCGCGCGCTTGGAGTGCGATGGGAATAGCGGCCCGCTGAATGGGTGAAGGGTCCTCGTAGCCGACATCTGAGATGATATCCAAAAGTCGGCGTGGAAGTCCAGACTCCTGCCAGCTTCGCATCGGATTCGGGATGTACCCGCCCTTGGTAGCGATACCAAAGTCCTCCTTGAAGATACGCCAGTCTCGCTCCTTCATCTCTTCCAGCTTCTTCTCGGACCAGTGTTTTCCAAGCGCATTGCGGTTGGATCTCTCCTTTGCCCTCTGCATCATGTCGATCATCTCCTGGGCTCGCGCTGCACCATTCTCCGGGTCGCGTTCGATGAGCGCCTGCGCGTATCTCCTGGTGTTCTCTTCGGTCATGTCATCGCCAAAGCCGCCTAGTCTTCCTCTGCCAAAGGCCGTCGGCGCTACGCGTTCCGAGTATATCGGGTTGTGGTCCTGGCTTGTATCCTCGGACGCATCCCATTCAAAGTTGAACTTCTTTTCCGTGGTTCGTTTCCGCTTCTTTAGTGCCGAGAATGTCGAGACATTTGTCTCTGGTCCCATGTAGCGTTCCCTGATCGAGGCAGCCTCAGCCTCTTCTGGCGCAGGGCGCTTCTTGGAGTCCTTTTCCTTGTTGCCGCCCTTCCGCCTGTCGTCTTGTTGGTTATTGTTCTGGCGCATGGCTTTTGGCCCGGTAGGAACCATCGGGCCATCTCTGGAGTACCGATCGCCACCTCGCCGATCCTGTCGGTCGTCATATCGACTCCTGCCGTTATTCTGGCTGCTGGTACCATTACTCCAAGTGTCATTGCGCGCGGCAGTCTCTTTCTGCTTCCGCTTTTCCTCCTCTTCATTCTTTGCCTTCTCGGCTGCCAGTCGCTCTCTTTCTGCCTTGGAGATAAACTTTGGTTTCGAGGCCGCCTCAGCAGCAGCTTTCTTCTTGGCGAGTAATTCTTCGATATCTAGCGGTGTCTTTTTGGTCTTGGGCGCACCGTTGGTCTGACCGTTGGTGGTCGGCAGACGAGGCGTGATACCCATGGTTTAGTTGTTGTCGTTGCGCACCCCGTCTTTGAATGTCTCGTGATCGTGGAAAGTACTGGTCAAACGTTTCGCAGAAGAAAGAGCCTGGAGGATATCCTTGGTAATCAGAGTGGTTATGCAAGGAACAGAGTGACAGCTGATCTGGCTCTGTGCTAGCTAACGTTTGCGATCGAGAGTGACAAGACAAGAAAAAAGAAAATAGGCAAAGGCGTCGAAGCTGTTTCTCTGCGCCTACGGTACAGGGATTGGATTTGGGTCAGACAGCGGCAACCCACTAGAGCTGCTGCTGGGTGCTGCTGCGGGACAACCCAATCGGGGAATAAGCCTTAACAGTGTGGGGGCAACGCCGCTAGGCCCAAGGCGCGCCGTGCCAAAAATTCACGTCTGGAGCTGCTGGGCTCCGGATTTGCATTGAATTCTCGGGTCTCGAACGGCAGGGAAAACTCCAGACAGCAGCACCGCAAAAGCCCGCCATCCACAACTCGCCCCGGCCTCTGCTGTACTCGGAAGAATTGCCAATTCGCTTAGGAGACAGAGACCAATAATCATCATGGCGGCCGCGGTGACGAACCGCTACATTGAGCTCGCCAAGGCGTTGCACCCTCGCCTCCAGCGCTTCCTGGCCAAGTACCCTCCGTCACAGATCCTCCCGGCCACGACGAGGACGAACAACGCGGCAATCACGAGCGGCGAGGCCCCGAACCCCTTCCTCCCCCACAAGCACCCGGCCACGGGCAAGTGGCAGGAGCCCGAGTACTCTCTGCGGAGGCAGGCCGAGCTGGTCAAGCTGGCACGCGACGCCGGCGTCGAGGAGCTGCTGCCCTTTACCAACAAGGGCACCGAGGAGCGGATACGGAAGAGGGTCGAGGAGGGTCTCAGGGTCAAGGGTACCGGTGTCGGACAAAAGGTCAAGGGTCACTTGCACGAGAGAATGCTGCCCGCCAAGTACGTTCTTGTCCAAGCTCTCCTTATACTGCTCAAGCTGTATCAGGGGATGAACCAACGAGCCCTCTGCTAAAAATATCACAGGATGGAAAAGAGACGTACGGCTGTCTTGGGCATGCCGAGATTGGTCAGGGAATGGCGGAAAGTATGTTGGACTCTGCTCCGTCCTCTTGTGGTGTATGGAATACTAACGTTTAACAGACGGGTACTCGCAAATGGTCCAAGTTCCCCAGGTAAAGGGATGGAATATTATAACCGCAATATCAACAACATATGTACAAGACTGTATCAATATGAATCAAGAATTCAAAAGACCCATCCACAAGAGTCCTCGCGGTTTCCCCCCTTCCCATGGCGCTAACACATGCCTTTCAATTGTTCAGGTTGGACAGATATGAAGGTAGTCCAGATGCTTGCAACCAGGATTCGGTGCAATAACTATTGCTTCAAGAAAAGGTTGGTTCGATTCAATACTCTTTCGACAGTGTCTGTCTTCCATTTATCACGACCAGCGATTCCATATGCACGGACCACCTAGGCCGTCTTATGGGGACCCTTCCTTTTCAGTAACCACCCTAGCAAAAAGTCAGGCTTTGCCTTGCTACTCGGAACGTCAAATCAGGTTTTTCGGGGCCTTGGAGCACTCCGACTTACATCAAACGCCCACTTACGTTACTTACACCCATCCCGAGGTTCTTTTCTCCAGACGAGACAAGGCCGTACAAGCCAGCCATATTTGAATTTGTCTTAGGATTTATAACTGCTCAGGAACTCCACACCTGAAAGTTCCCAGTCATACTATTCAATGATCTTCACCAGGGAAATCATACTACCACCATAAGGGAACACTATAGTAGACTCAGAGAAAGCACATCTCTTGTCATATTCAAGTCAATCTCACCACGAGATAGACTTTTCTCCTAGTCTCAATCACCCCTAAAACTCACATCATGGCACCTTCATCATCGTCACGGGAACCCTCCCACTTCGAGGTCCTCTCCCTGACGCCAAAGTCGCTCGACGGCCAGGACCCGTCCGCCCAGACCAAGACGGTCAAGCAGGCGTACAGGCGCGCCCTGCTCAAGCACCATCCGGACAAGAACCAGCCGGCCCAGGACGAGGAGGACAGCAAGGACAAGAAGAAGGACGGGGAGGAGCACTTTAGCGTAGACCAGATCACCGAGGCCTTTACCGTGCTCAGCGACACGCGGCAGCGCCGCGAGTACGTGCGGTCGCTGCAGACGGAATCCCGGAGCACATTCTCCTCTAACAACACGTCCTCGTCCGCAAACCAAAACTACAACTACCACAAATCCTTCAACTTCAAACACCACCAGTCCCAGCACCAATCACAAGCCAACCGGCCGCAGTCCCCCTCGGGCGTCGAGGAGGTCGACCTGGACGACGTCAAGTGGGACGGCAAGCGCCGGGCCTACTATCAGCCGTGCGCGCGCTGCGGCGCCGAGCGCGGCTACTCGTTCAAGGAGCGCGACCTGGACGAGGGCGGCGAGGACGGCGAGCTCATGGTCCAGTGCGCGGGCTGCTCGCTGTGGCTCAGGGTGCTGTTCGACGAGGCCGAGGAGGACGATGAAGAAGAGGCTGTGGACGGCAGCAAGGACGTCGGGCAGCGCGGCGGCGACGACGTGCGGCACGACCGGAGCGGCAGCGCCAGCGGCAAGAGCGGCGGGTGGAGCTGGAAGTTGAATTTCGGCATCTCCATTGGGGGAGGTGTCAGCGCGAGCGCCAGCGCGGGACGAAAGTAAATATCGGCATGGTCTTTGTCTCAAGATTCTAAACTTGATTTCTGGAAGGGGCGTCATTAGAACATTCGGCTTGGTGTGCTTTCACTACTGCTACATATTGCCTTGTTGATCGCTTGGGCTTGGCGCATCACATGTATGTATGATATGATATGTAATCTACGATTTTATGAATATTCGAGCCAGGCATTCACGAGAAGAGCATTTACACGGGCCATGTTGGCCGTCATGAAACAAGAAGAAACGCAACAGGGTGTATCATATCACCCATTCGGACAAGATGCATGATAAGTCAGAAACAACGGTTTATTTTGTCCAGACGGGGTTCGCATCAGAGTCTAAGAGCCAGGCACGGTACAAAAGGACCCCCAAAAGCTTTCCCTATTGCTCTCGTCCGCTCATCCCTAAAGGAAAGAAGGGACATGATTTCCCCTCCAAAAGTCTTGTGTATTTGCCGAGTGAAAAAAGCATGCAGAATTCTCAACGGATCAAAAGCCGCACTCCATAGACACCAGATCCCATCCATGGTCCACAACCCCTAATGGCCATTTCGTCAAGATATCATAACGTCAATACATTTACTCTGCGGCAGCCTTGGGCTCCTCGGCCGGTGCCTCGGCAGCCTTCTCGGGTTCTTGTGCGGCGGCAGCGCCCGACTCAGCGGGGGCCTCGGCCTCGGAGGAGGTCCACAGAGTCTATCGTGATCCGTTAGTGGAAATCTGGCCAAGCACGAGTCATGAAGACTTACCAAGTTGTCACGGAGCAGCTGCATGATCAGAGTCGAGTCCTTGTAGCTCTCCTCGCTCAGGGTGTCGAGCTCTGTAGATGGCGAGTCAGTATTCCAAATCTTGTCAAATACGCGTTCTAGAGTGTGGGGACTTACCGGCAATGGCATCATCGAAAGCCTGCTTGGCGAGGTGGCAAGCCTGGTCAGGTGCGTTCAGGATCTCGTAGTAGAAGACGGAGAAGTTGAGGGCAAGACCCAGGCGGATGGGGTGAGTGGGAGGCAGCTCGGTCTGGGCGACCTCGGTGGCAGCCTTGTAGGCCTCGAGGGACTTGTCGGCGGACTCCTTGCGCTTGTCGCCAATGGCGAACTCGGCGAGGTAACGGTGGTAGTCACCCTTCATCTTGTGGTAGAAGACCTTGGACTCGCCAGACTTGGCAGAGGGGATCAGGTGCTGGTCGAGGACCTCGAGGATGTCCTCGCAGATGCGGGCGAGCTCGGCCTCGATCTTCTGGCGGTACTCCTTGATCAGGCCAACCTGCGAAGAGTTGCCCTTGCTCTCCTCCTTCTGCTCGATGGAGGTGACGATTCTCCAAGAGGCACGGCGGGCACCAATGACGTTCTTGTAGGCAACAGAGAGAAGGTTGCGCTCCTCAACGGTCAGGTCACGGTCCTCGGAGGCGACGATCTTCATGTTCTCGACCATCTCTGCATCGCGCGCGTTAGTGAGCCGCCACGAGATGGGCAGATTGGGCTGGAGAAAGCCCTCTGAACAACATACCCTCGTAGCGCTCAGCCTGCTCGGCGAGCTTGGCGAGATAGACAGCATCCTCGTGACCCATGGCTACTGTGATTGTGGGGTTTCTGGTTTGAAAGAACTGCGCAAAGGTAGGAATGTTAGCCGCTGCATTTGTTTTCCTCTGTTCGGCCGCTGGCCAAAGTGTGTCCTGGCTGGGAAGTCCAGGCAAGGAAGTGGTGGAGAATATTGGCAGTGAATGCAGGGATGCAGATAGTCATAGACTGGATGCTGGTGCAAGTGTGGCTTTCGCAACAGTGACACCTGAGGAAATGGGAGGGTTCAGTTGCCGGAGCGTGTATTGACAGCGAGGCACGACGATGCGTGTGACCCGTGGGCGAGGCCGTCACGTCAGGAGGATGGTTGCGACTGAAGTCCCCCGCATCGCCTCTGGTGGGGTTTGCGCCTACCGCTAGAGTCGATGAACGCGTGAATCGGAGTCAGGACGGCGCTGGGTGCCAGGGAGTCGCAGCGCTGATACGCAGAATACCGATGAATCGCGGGTCGGACAGATGGTGAATGTCCTTGGTCGCGGAGGGATTGAGGAGAGGTGAAGATGAAGGCCAATGGCGACGATGACGACACGCTCCTCTCAGGGTTTCCCGGGATGCAAGCACAGGGAGATGGATTGTTGGGATGGGGCGGAGGTGATGGATGGACGACGGGTTCAAGGGCCCGGGGGACGGGAGGCGCGGTAGGGTAGAATAACAGGGACGACGTACCTTTTCAGTGTTGTTGGAATTGGGAAGAAGTTGTTGATCTTGTGCCGGAAGTTGATGCACAAGAAATGTAGAGCGCGAAAAAAAGGGTAGGAGATGTCGGGTTTGGGTTTTGGTTGTTTGGGAAAGCAAGCCAGAGAATTTGGGCCTGGAGTGTTTTGTGTCGAAATTGGGGGAAGTCGAAGAAGCGGGCGGTCGGTGGAATCAACTCTCACTGGGCGCAGGCACTGACTGACTGGGTTGGGTAGGTTCCTTGTAAGTAAGGTAAGTTGACTGGCTTGGTCTGGTTGGCTTTGGGGGGGTGGTGCAAGGCAAGGTCGAGCTAGAGGCTGCGGGTGGGCGGTCGGCCACTGGGCGATCGAGGGGGAGGGGGGATCGTCTCAACTGGGGCCCAGCATTCATGGCTGAGATGGAGTGTCCGCTCTTCTCTCCATCGTCAGCGGTGCTCAGCTGTCCAATCTTTCTTTATTTCCTCTCTCTACATTAGGTAAAGGAACCTGTGCTCGGTCTCTTTTCCTGCCTACGCCGGTACACGTGTAGTACCCTTAATTCTAACCTCCTTGGGTATGTAGTTATATCTACAAGGCATCTCTCTTCTAGTGTAGATAGACAAGACGGTATGCATGTACAAGATGCCTTCGGTCTTTCTTCCTATGCAGCGACTCAGCTCGCTCGCTCTGCCTGCCCGCCATGTGTACCAGTTATCGCCCGGACAAACGGTGTGAGGCCAAGTGACTTACTTGTTAGGCCTCGCAGGGAGAGACAAGGAACCCAAAACAATGGGAAGAATTACTGAGAGCTGGAAAGCACGCACGCACATACCCACGGCATGCCGTCATGCAACACACAGATACAACATATCAAACACTGCCACCATTCTCATTGCATACGCCATGGCAACAACACTACGAGGAATCCCACGAATGCAACTTTTGTTATGCTCGCCCAACTCATTGCTCCGCTTTTTTTGTTTACTTCTTTTATTCGTCTTGCACATGTCTGCCTTGCTTTTCAGCCTGCAGTCAACCACCAGTCACACAGGCTAGATACAGAAGATATGGTATCGCCTACTCGTACTATGCGCACCTACTTCGTACAGTATAAATTGCTTTCCCCCTTTTTGATACTAGGTACGAAGTAGACCAACGTTCCACTCTGGCTCTCATTTACCAAAAGAACACCGTGCTGCCTTCCCATAATACTAGTGTCCTCGACTTCCTAAGGCATATACAGTGTGCTGCCCATCAACATCTCGGCCTTGTTCATTAGAAGCAATACTCGATGCCACGGGCTCATTTCAGCGTACATCTGCTAAGCACTTCCGGTAACCACTACCACTAGGTACTGCAGGCCGAAAATGAATAATGGACATGATCATGGCGGGCAGCCGGAATCAAAACAGCGACATGTCTTCAGCTCTGACCAGATAACACGACATTTGCTTGGTTTAGCATTGATCTCGCCCTACACGCATCCACTGGTCGTTGCCCATCTCATTGATGCGGTCTCAGGCATGCAAATATTGCCCTGCTGCCGGCATTGCTGGCCAATCAGACCATGTCATCTCAATCACGAATCAAACCGCGGAGACCCTTCGGTAAGCGCACGAGCCAGTTTGGGGATAGTTGCAGCCACCGCAGATCTGCGAGAGGGAAAAAAGAGGGGATTCCGAACATCCCAGAGTTGGACTTGACGCCCGGCTTGGATGAATCCAAACCATAAGACGCACACATATCTGTCTACATACGTCAGGTCCTGCGAGACCATGCCACCGGAGAATGCACAGCATATGTGCCCACAACTCGCCCACGTCTCGCGTGCTGCCCCTGTGGTATGGTCGAAACCGGCCCTTTCGTCGTTAGAGGGCGAAGAGCCGATGTACCCAAGGTACTCGGACGACGTCATCGCTGAACCTCTTCTCAGGACAAGAACCCAATTTACCGCCAAGACGCAGGCCAAAAACAAGTATCGTGACAACCCGCCCTGTCGCAGCCTCGCCCCAGGTGATTTTGCTGTCTCCTTGGTATACTAGCTAGTATACGGTGATCGATGTCGTGCATAGGGGTCTCATCTCATCCGATGGCCTTGTACTGCGCGAGCCTGTCTGCCTTCTGGAGCCCGTGCCTCGCCTGAACTCTAATCAGCAGCCGACAGCAAAATGTCAACGGTCCGACGGCGTCAAGCTCGTGTGGATTTGACCGTTGAAATCGTTTGAATTTTGTTACATGTTGTCCTTATCACTTCGAGTATATATCTGGTTCGGCACATGTTGCTGATGCGTGAGCCGGGACTATCGACTCCTCTTTATTTCCTTCCCAACTGACTAGGCAAAAGCCTATGGATCCCGAATAGTGCTCCCCGCATCATTGAGCTGTCGTGGCGATCATTTTTGCGGCCTGCTCAAAACAATGCATCGCTCATTTCTGGGACTGATCTGGTAGTAATCTCAGGGAATGGAATGCCATGGGATCATTCATGACTTCTCAAAGTAGCCGCTGTCAACAATCCGTATCGACTTTCTCTTGAGTGAGCGTTCCGTGTCAGTCATGTCCCTACGGCCAGCGGTTCCATTCGGCCTGAGCCGGGACTCGCGTAAATCCAATGCCTCGTACCTTGTTAGTTATGGGCTGACGTCGATTGCGAGATGGCCCCACTTTCCGCTCAGCTTAGCTCCGTGACTCCGTCATCCGCCGAAAGCTCCCAGCGAAGCAACTACACAGCTCTGGATGCTTCCTCTCAACATCATCCCACTTGCAACATTCTACCATTGAGAAATTTCCATACACGTGAGTCGATCTCCCTCTCTGCCCAGACCAATGGATGAGCCTTTGACAGGAGCTGTCCATTACATATACTAAGCCTCTGCCACTGGTATAGGCTGCATCAGACCACATTCGCTAACCTCATTCTGTTATTGTTTACAGCTCTCACAAACCATCCATCATGTACCGTCAAGCCCTCGCAAGAGCTCCCCTCCGCAGCCTCGCTGCCGCCTCGACTCGCCGGGCCTTCTCCGTCAGCTCCCGCGTCATGGCCGCTGGCGACACCGGCTCGCCGCCCAAGGTCGGTGGCCAAGGGTAAGTGAACAAGAACCAAACACCACCAGCCTCCATTCCAATGGCTGGCTATTCCTGTCATAGTCCCAGGGCTCTCCCGCTGACAATTGCTTTCTTCCCTGGTGTAGCGACGCCTTCCAGAGGCGCGAGAAGGCCAACGAGGACTACGCCATCAAGCAGCGCGAGAAGGAGAAGCTGCTCGAGCTCAAGAAGAAGCTCGCCGAGCAGCAGGCGCACCTCCAGACTCTGAGCGAGCACATGTAAGCCCCTTCCCTTCCTGCTCCCGCCATAGCCCCCTCCAGCAGCATGGGCATATCCCCCCGAAGAGCACCCAAGGCTGACCTGTTCTACTCCGCAGCGACGAGTTGACCAAGGAGCAAGGCGGCGAGCACAACTAAACGTCAAGTGCATTTGCTCGCAAGCCAAAACAAGATGAAAGAAAAACAGAGGACGCGTCGAATAAAGCGAACCAAGTCCCGTTAGCACGAGCTTTTGGAACCAGCCAGGTTCCCCGTGTATGAGCGGGTTCTCTGGTGTACATATATGTTTACTATACTCTGCTCGATGGATTTCTAGCCATATTTCTATTGCAAATTAAGCAGCTTGATCTATGCGCAAGCGATATTCTGCGATAACCGCTGGTTTTGGACTGTATCAAGTTGTGAAGAAGCAGTGAACGCGGCATGACTTTTGCTGACATTTCAGAGTGCTATTGACTGCGAGGAACCAGCGTCAACATGATGATCCTCGCCTCGATATCTGAGTGATCTTGTCTGCCGACCTGGCAATTGTGGCATATCTACGAATTTGTCCACACAGGCATTTCAGTCTTCGCATGGCCACAACAGGAGCAGCATTGCTTCCCAAGCAACTTGTCTATTACTCCTTTTCGCTACCGGAAGGAATAGTGTCCTTTCTGAATATGTGCAATCAATGATACAACAGTGTACACCAAGCCGAAACACCTCATGAACCTGATCTAGCTGCCGTTACTGCCAAACGTCTCATTTCAAATACATTATTGTTCATTTTCTTTTATCTTCTACCGCCCAAGTATGATCGGTAGAAGGACTCGGCAGCATCCTGCTCTGAGCCACCGTACTGACTGCCCATGGCCGCTCCGACCTTCTGGGCGGCATTGACCTTGGCCTGCAGCGCTGCGGCATTCGTGTCGATCCATTGAAGCTGTGTCAAGTGGTTGTTGAGGACGCGTACAATCTGGGTGAGCTAGTGACACGAGTTAGCAAATTGCGACAATTTGGACGGGTACAAGTGGTGACTTACAGGATCATCAGGCTTGTTGCTCTTGCTGACGGAGCCCGAGATATCGTTGATCTCCTTGATCATCTTTGAGAGATCTCTGCCCATCTCGTCGAGGCGGTCAGTGAGCTTTTCAGCAAGCTTGTACGTCTTCTCGCGTTCCTGGTCGGGACCCGTCAAGGAGTCAATTTGACCAATATCTCGCTGGAACAAGTTATCGACCTCCTGCTCGTACTTATCAAGGAAGTGCTCGAGCTCATCTTGGTTGCTCTCAAGGCCTGTGAGCACCTTCTCGACGTCTCTGGAAGCCTTCTCGGCCTCATAAGTGTTCAGGTAGAGCTCCTGAATCTTGGCACCATTCTCCACGAGCAGCCGATCCCAGGCTGCCACCTGAGCAGCTTGCTCCTTGAACTCCTTCTGGTACTTGGAGAGATCCGAAGCCCAGCGGGTGATGATCTCGTCCATGGTCTTGTTCTTCAAACGTGCCAACTGCGATGTGGGTCCTGCAGTCGAAGCTCCCAAAGCAGAAGCACCCGGGGTTGCTCCCAGGCCGCCAGAAGGCTTGGCTCCTCCCAAAGGTGCTGCAGAATCGCCTGCAGTAGCTATTGCCGCAGCTGGCGTCGGAGCGGATGTTGTAGTAGTAGCCGCAGCAGCAGGCTTGGCGGCGCCGAACAATGACGGCTTCTCAGGAGCTGTGGTTGCAGCCGGCGTAGCGGCGGTCAAAGACGGGGCACCACCGAAAAGACCGCCAGCAGGCTTTGCTGGCTCCGAAGTGGCAGGTGCTGCTGCTGGCTTGTTGCCGAAGAGTCCGCCTGCAGAGGCACCAGTAGCAGGAGTCGAGGAGCTTCCGCCGGCAGCGTTGGCGAATAGGCTTGGTGCCGCCGCCGAAGTAGTCGTGGCAGTCTTTGCAGCGTCGCCCGAGGAAGCTGCCGGCTTGGCAAATAATGTGTTGACCGGTGCGGCTGGAGTCGATGAGTCCGTAGCAGCAGGCTTGGCACCGAACAAGGAGCTCGAGGTGGCTGTGGCAGCTGGCGTAGTGCTGGAATCAGTCTTGGGCGCTCCGGGATTCAAACCTCCAAAAAGGCCACCGGCACCTGCGGGCTTTGGCTCGTCCTTCTTCTGAGCACCCAGCGGGGGAGCACCGGCGGGCGTCGTCGAGCTCAATCCACCGAACAGAGGCTTTGCAGGCGTGGCAGCTGCGGCAGCGTTACCACCAAACATCGAGGGCGCAGAAGAGGTGGCCGTCGCGGATGGAGCAGCAGGCGTAGTGGTGTTGGCCCCGCCAAATAGCGATGTGGGCGCGGCCGTCTTGGAGCCAGCAGCTCCAAAGAGGCCACCGGGTTGTGAGCTTGGAGCAGCAGCCTCTGGTGCCTTGCTGCCGAACAGTGTGGTCGTCGCAGGAGTGTTTGCGGCTCCAGTAGCCGGAGTGGTCGAGCTACCGGAGGAAGCAGGCTTGGCTCCAAACAAACCGCCAGAGGAGGCAGGCTGTCCACTCGCGCCTCCAAACAAGCCGCCGCCCGAGGCAGGTTGCGAACCACCTGCACCACCAAACATGCCGCCGCTGCTTGCTGCCGGTGCCGCGGCAGGTGTGCTCGAAGCCGGGGCTGGTGAATTCAGGCCACCAAAGAGTGGCTTTTGCTCGGCGGGCTTCGAAGCTGCGTTGCCGAACAGAGCGCCGCCGGTTGCGGGTGCCGAGGAAGGGCTGTTTGCGTTGCCAAAGGAGAAGCTCGGGGTGCCGGTGGCTTTGCCAAACAGACTAGTGGTGGGTGCGGCAGTGGGCGTCGACGATGCATTACCGAAGAGACCACCAGAAGCGGGTGCTGTCGAGGTCGTGGCATTGCTGGCCTGGCCAGCAGAGCTGCTGGACGGCGTGCCGAAGGTGAAAGACATGATGGCCCGTTGGCTCGTTGCACTGGAATGGAAGGATCGTTCAAGTGGTGCCCAAGTACAAGATGTTTTGTTGTTGCGACGGGTCTTACTCCGTTCTCATCCTCGAGCCGTTGTAATGTTGCTTTCGAAAATGAGCTGAGGTCGCTTTGGATTACCGAGGCGAAGATTGGCGACAGCCTCAGGAGAAATTGATCTGTTTGTATTTTCTTTCTTCCCCGGCGAGGAGGCAACGCTGGAGCTCTTCAAAGAAAAAGAAGACTGGAGCACAGGCACAAACAGCTAAAGTTGTTAGCACGCTAGCTCCAGACGCGCTCGCTGGGGGTCAACGAGCACTGGAGCGACTGAGAGCCGGGGTGCACGGCCATTAATTGTTCAGCCTCGCCAGAGCTCTGGAATGTGACATGTCCAGTAGCCCCACTTCAGGCAAGGCTGAGCATGCAGTCTCCCTTGACCACTGACCATAGCTTGTCCAGAGAGGTCCCATTTATTCTTGCACAGCTGTTCATACTCTGTACAGCTTCCCATGATCCCACCCAATCCCACCCCTCGAAAGACCACCGAAAGCAGGCTAGCCACTTCTTACAGCTCTACCAAGGAGTCTGGGCCCGGCGTCCCGCTCTTCACCTGCAGTCCTGCACTCCGACCTTTTCCAAGATCACGGCCTGGACTCTCGATGCATGAATGATTGATGTGCGTAGACGGGGATTTGCAGAAAACACTCCTGTTCGGCAGACAAAACCCCTGAATACCGACCAGACCTGAAGGTCCAAGTCTTTTCTTTTTCTACAGTCCCTACTTTCAAGTTATACCTGTGACCATCTCCCAGCAGGGGTATACTGGTCACGGCCGCTTCCTCCCAGCAGCCCGCATTGAGCAGCTATCAAGTAGCCTGACGGCCGATCCCCAACTCTGTCTAGACTCCAACCCTTTGATCATCGTCACTCTTCTCTCTCACCTAACTACTCGCAACTCGTTCCTCTCGAACCGGCAACATGTCTGACTCGGGACGGAGATCTGAGAGCCTCGACGCTCCTGCGCGGGAACACATTGAAGACCCCGGCGCCCACGAGTTGAGTATGTGCTGCCTGGAACCTCCCTATCAAGTCCATGTGCTTTAGATCGCTGACTCTCAGTCACTTATACAGCCTCCGAATCTGATGACCACTTCTCCGACGCCCAGTCTGTTCCCGAGGAGAATGCCGTCTCCGCCTCTCCGGTGCCCAAGACTAGGGTGGAGAAGGTCGACGACGAACCTTCCTACGGTGAAGTGCCCGGCACCGAAGCTTACGAGAAGCGCACTGGCGATGCTGAACCCGACGAGATTGCCGTCATCCCCGATGATGAGACGGCGGACGCCGACTCAGCCTCGGCAGAGGGATCCTCCGCACCGGAAACCCAAGCCATTCCAAAGACCGTAGTCGACGAGACGGCCGATGAGGAAGGCGCAAAGACACACCACTTTCACGAGGAACTCCACCAAGCAGACGCCGCTCCCGACTTTGTGAGAAAGGCAGACGGCACGGGCGAGGCCAACACTGTACCCGCTAGCCTAGAAACTTCTGGAGATGCACCTGGTACGGCAGCCAAGTCCTCTTAAGCCACTCCTATCGATTGACCCTGTCCCCGTAGATGCAGCGCCTGAGTCTCCTGCTCTCAGGTCGCCAACGAAACACCGGAGGAAGTCGTCGGCTGCAAAATCGACAGCTGACGCAGACGAGCCAATAGGCGGGGGCGATGATGAGGAACCAGACGACGGGTTTGGTGATGATTTTGACGATTTCGAAGAGGGAGATGAGGATGCAGACTTTGAAGACTTTGGAGATGGATTTCAAGAGGCCGAGGCAGAGACGACAGCACCTCCCCCGGTGGCTGCTCCGGCTTCGGTCGCTACACCCTCATTTGTATGTACCGCCGTATTTTTTGCTCACAAGCCGGTCAAGACTGATCATATTATGCCACAGCCCATATTAGACCTGGACGGCCTTGACTCTGAAGACATAATAGCTGCGACGGAGCCGTATCTGGATGCGCTTTTCCCTCCCGATCTGGAGGATCTACCTATACTACCTTCGCCTCCCAAAGATAACCCCATATTCTTCAACCCACGAAGTGCTTCTTTGTGGTCGCAACTCGCGGCTCCACCACCGCTGCAGCCTCCGGACTGGATCCGATCACGTATACGACGACTGTTCCTAGTGTCGCTGGGCGTACCTGTTGACCTGGATGAGATATTACCGGCATCCAAGCAGAAGAAGCTTGTTCTTCCCTCGCTACACCGCGTGTCCTCCAACGGCTCGCTACGAACTTCTTCCGAGTCTCGCTCAGTTTCCCGACTGCGAAAGACGGAGGCAAACGATTCAACTGTGTCGCTTGATTCCCAAGGCAAAGAGAAGCCTCGGTCCTCGTCGAAGAGACGGAAGGGCCCGGCTCCGGAACCCGCCCTCGATCTCGTGGCAGCCAAACAGCTGTGTACCACGACTGATGAGGCACTTGGCGGCATGACGTACGTGGAGCTCAAGGGGCACGTGAAGCGCTTGGAGGAAATGGAGGGCATGGCCAAAGAATTGCTAGAGTATTGGCAAAAGAGGACAGACGAGAAGATCGGGGACAGGGAGGCGTTCGAAGGAGTGATAGAGAATCTAGTGAAGCATGCTCGCAAGACGAGAAAGTAAGTCTCATATTGAGCCTCTTAATAAGGAACCTAGAATATGATCATGGTATATCTGCATGGGTGTGTGTCCATCCGTACTAGAGGAATGCAACCATGGGTGAGCAAAAATGAGAATGACCTGCAAGTGATGGTGGTATTTGTGCCCGAGGGATACGGCATTAATGTGACTTTGCGGCGCTGTGCTAAGAATGAGAGCGAACCACAAGTGCAGCCAGTTGAAATACAAGAGTGATTCATGCCCATTCTGTGATAATATCACATGTGTACATATCCAGTATATTTCGGATATTCTGTAGTAGTTCAAATAACCAACTCCACCAGGTTAACTTTAAAACTGGCCACCTGGTCTGTTTCTTTCTCTGTTCTTGTAAGTTGATAGTCCCAAGCCATAACTTGAATTACCCGAGCCGACGGCCCTTGACCCTGTCAAACGTACATGCTACCTAGCCGGGCCGCTTTATCCATTTCGAAAGAAGGAGAGCGGTAAGCATGGCCCCGAGAATTCAATAATTTGGAATCAGATGCTTGCAACGTACTATTCGTTTTTTTCCTGTCACGTTGGGCAAAGATGGGCATGGCAACATACACTCTCGGCTCGGGGGCTGGCCACTCATGAGCACACTTCCTTGCTGTAAGTACCGCCACGTCGAACCAACGCGCTGGCTTCTGAAGGCGGAAGGAGGGGTAGGTGTTGCAACTGAGCTGCTATAGCGAAATGGACCCCGCGATAGAAGGAGCCTATCGTGGTTTAGAAGACTCCTTTGCGGGCCCTGAAGGGTACCCGAAATGGCATTAGCCTTGCCAATGGTCAGGGTCTTCTTGGGGCCAAAACTCGGGGCGCGGCTCCTATGCCGGGTAGGGGTAAGGCGCATCGCATGATCCTCCAATGGTACGCGGTAGGTGGTGCGTACAAGCATAATAATTTTTTTCTTCCTCGTCTTCCCTCCGCGTCTGTCCACCTCTATTTTCTCAGCCTGCCGCCGCCCCCTTGCAAATTTTGGGCCTCTCGCGAGTTCCCAAGAAGGATCATCACTTTTGTTTCTCTTGGCTTCATGTTCCCTTGAGACAGAACCGGGCATCGTCGCCTTTTCGTATGCAACTGTAGGATATTTTGCATGGAGCGGGATTTATTTCAGTAGCCCCCTCCTTCCTTCTTTTGACACCCTCTGTATTGTATTGTATTATTATTTGCTCTTGTTTGTATAGTGGTGCAACGGGACCCCCCTGGCCTCCAGTCCCTTGACCGTTTGTCGTCTCTATAACATGACGCTCCGTCAACTCACCCGGCTGGAGCCTATTTCTAGAATCTCCCTGGCAACCTCCACACTACACCACACGAACCGATCTTCAGCTGCTTCTCTTTCCACTGCTGCTGCTCGGTGTCTCAGAAGCTACCAGACAAGCACATCGTCACCTGCTCGAGGGCAAGTACACAAATACCACTACTATTAGCACATATTTACATTACCCACCCACCTCCTCCCATCCGATCCAGCCTCGCCCACCTTGACCACCTACCACTTATTATTACCATTTACGTACCTACTCCGTACCTTTAACCAGTAGGCTAACTTGTGAAGCTTATGCAGTTGGACTCCACGCCCCCTCATCAGCACCACCGCCGCACCTTTCCATACATCTGTCCTGCCACGACCAGAGCTCTTCTGTTCCAAGCACTCGAGGTCCAGCTCTCTACTCAGAACACCCCCCGTTAGACACTGTTCCTACCGCAGACAGAACAGCATGTGCAGACTCGCAGGCGGAGACTTTGAGCACACTGGTGGTGCCAACCCCGACCCTACCCAGGGTCGCGAGCTGCTGCCGACCAATGTGATCCCGAAGCACTATGATGTCACGTTGGAACCAGATTTCGAGAAGTTTGTCTTCAAGGGTACTGTTCTGATAGACTTTGACGTCAAGGAGGAGACCAAGTCCATCTCGTTACACACCCTCGAGATCGACATCCACAGCGCCCACGTCAAGCAGGGGGACAAGCTCGTCACGTAAGCTGTCTTGTGTTTTCCCCAAGTCCAATCCGGTTGCGCAATTGGAAGCTTTGTGTATACTAACGGTTTCCTCGCCCAGCTCCTCCTCTGCCATCACATACGACGAGTCAAAGCAGGTTTCCAAGATCGACCTCAAGGATGCTGTGTCCGCCGGCGACAAGGTGACCCTCGAGGTCAAGTTCACCGGTCAATTGAACGATCAGATGGCTGGCTTCTACCGCTCGACTTACAAGAAGCCCGACGGTACCGAGGGTATTCTTGCGACCTCGCAGATGGAGGCCAACGACTGCCGAAGAGCCTTCCCTTGCTTCGACGAGCCCCTCCACAAGGCAAACTTCACCGTCACCCTGATCGCAGACAAGAACCTGACATGCTTGAGCAACATGGACGTTGCCTCCGAGTCCCAGGTCTTCTCCGAGTTTACCGGCGCACCCAAGAAGGCTGTCAAGTTCAACCCGACCCCTCTCATGTCCACCTACCTGGTAGCATTCATCATTGGTGAACTCAATTACATTGAGACCAAGAAGTTCCGTGTCCCCATCCGAGTGTATGCGCCTCCGAGCTCCGACATTGAGCACGGTCGCTTCTCCCTCGAGCTTGCGGCCCGTACTCTCGAGTACTACGAGAAGATCTTTGGTGCCGATTTCCCTCTGCCCAAGATGGATATGGTTGCCATCCCCGATTTCGCCGCAGGCGCCATGGAGAACTGGGGTCTCATTACATACCGTGTTGTCGATCTTCTCTACGATGAGAAGACGAGCGGTGCCGCCATGAAGGAGCGGGTCGCCGAGGTCGTTCAGCACGAGTTAGCTCACCAGTGGTTCGGAAACCTGGTGACCATGGATTGGTGGGAGGGTCTCTGGCTCAACGAGGGTTTCGCAACTCTGATGAGCTGGCTGAGCTGCAACTACTTCTACCCGGAGTGGAAGGTCTGGGAGAACTATGTTACTGATAATCTCCAGAGCGCCCTAGGTCTTGACTCCCTTCGCAGCAGTCACCCCATCGAGGTTCCGGTCAAGCGTGCCAGTGAGGTCGACCAAATCTTTGACGCCATCTCGTATTCCAAGGGCTCTTGTGTTCTCCGCATGATCTCAACCTACCTGGGAGAGGAAGCTTTTCTGGAGGGTGTGAGGCGTTACATTAAGAAGCACGCCTATGGCAACACTCAGACTGGTGATCTTTGGGCCGCCCTTGAGGATGCAAGTGGCAAGCCCGTCAAGGATATCATGTCTATCTGGACCAAGAATGTCGGATACCCCGTTGTTCAGGTCACCGAGAACGACGACAAGTCCATCCACGTCAAGCAGAACCGCTTCCTCAGAACGGGAGATGTCAAGCCAGAGGAGGACAAGGTCCTTTACCCTGTCTTCTTGGGTCTGCGAACCAAGGATGGCATTGACGAGAGCTTGACTCTCTCTGAGCGGGAGGGCAACTTTGATGTCAAGGATGTCGACTTCTTCAAGCTCAATGCCAACCACACTAGCATTTACCGAACCTCGTACACTCCAGAGCGTCTCGAGAAACTTGGCCAGTCGGCCAAGGACGGTCTCTTGAGCGTCGAGGACCGCGCTGGTATGATTGCTGATGCTGGTGCTCTGGCGGTCTCGGGCTACCAAAAGACGTCTGGTGTGTTGAACCTGCTCAAGGGCTTCGACACGGAGGAGTCTTTTGTTGTGTGGAGCGAAATCATTGCCCGCAACTCTACTGTCCAGTCCGCCTGGGTCTTTGAGGACAAGTCGGTCAAGGACGGTCTGGAGGCCTTTGTGAGGGACCTTGTCAGCGAGAGGGCCCACAAGCAAGGATGGGTCTTTAGCGACAAGGACGGCCACGTGGAGCAACAGTTCAAGGCCATGGTATTTGGTGCTGCTGGTATCGCCGGAGACAAGAAGGTCATTGCAGCTGCCAAGGAGATGTTCACCAAGTACGCCGCCGGCGACAAGTCAGCCATCCACCCCAACATTCGCGGAAGTGTCTTCGGCATGGCCCTGAAGTATGGAGGAAAGGAGGAATACGACGCGATCCTGAACATCTTCCGCACCTCGGTCAACAGCGACGAGCGCAACACGGCTCTCCGCGTTCTTGGCAGAGCCAAGGACCCCGAGCTCATGAAGCGTACCCTCGACTTCATCCTGTCGCCTGAAGTCAAGAGCCAAGATATCTACCTGCCGGCAAGCGGGCTTAGGAGCCACGCCGAGGGTGTCGAGGCTCTGTACAAGTGGATGACGGAGAAGTGGCCCGAGATCTCCAAGCGCCTCAGTGGCAATGCCAACATTCTGGGTAGCATGGTCACAATCTGCACGAGCAGCTTCACTAAGCAGGAGCAGCTGGACCGAGTCGAGGCCTTCTTCAAGGATATCGATACCAAGCTGTTTGCTCAACCGCTTGCTCAGAGTAAGGATGCGATCAGGAGTAAGATTGCTTGGGTCAACCGTGACCGCGACGACGTTGCCTCGTGGGTCAAGAGCAACGGTTACTGACTGCGCAAGGCTCACTTGTAAGGGTGAGACTCATTTGCCAATATATGGTAGCTACTGGAGATATATTCAGTATCTTCTGGTGTGCCATGGCGACATTGGCCACCAATATTATTCGAAGGTGCCCAAGTTGGACCTTTATAATACTCACCCTCACTAGTAGAACTAGATACAGGAAAGTGAGATGAATGAAAGAAATACCAATCACCGCTTAGGCAATTTGTATCGAAGTTCATCAGTTAGATTTTCTGTTCATGACACGTACGCGGCACATACATTGGGTGTGGATGAATGCATCGTGAATGCATCTCTGCCGTTGGTCATGATATAATGCAGCGGTGTTGGTCAGCTTCTGCGGCACAGAAGTTCAAGGCCGGAGAGAAGTGGCATCTAATCGAGACTTTAATCCTTGCCCTCTTGCTTCATGCCAATTATGGCAATGAGTAATATTCGCCGTCCGAATCCAATGCATCTCATCAGTAGTGCTTACATAGTTGCAAGCTGAGTGCCAGGATACTAGCCTCTATTGACTCTTGAATCTCCTCGTTTCGTTGATAGCAAGAATTCTTACCTTTTTCACGCGTCAAGTCCATGAACAAGTGGTAAGGTTTGGTCAGCGAGATCAAACCTAGGTTAACCTGATCATATCACTCTTGGGAGTTTCAATCCAGACCGTCACTCTCTCATCACAAGGAGAGCCTGAACACAGTACAAGCGAAGAATAACGGGAAAAGAAGACCGAACAGGGAGAAGAGACGAGCAAGAAAAGAACATGCCGCCGTCACAACCGCCGTCAGCGAGGACAACAGCCTCCCTCCTCCCCCTCGTCCCGCGCATCTTTTTCCTGTACCTGGAGCCCGTCATGATCACGTACGGCGCGAGCATGGCGTACGCCCACCGCCTGCCTCTGCTGGAGACCCTCTCCCCGTCATCCTCCTCTTCCACCTTTACCGGGCCGTTTGATCTAGCCGTCCTCTCGGCCCCGGGCCTCTCGGCGACGTACCTCCTCTGCATGATGTTCTACGGGCTCATGATCCTGCTCTCCACCCCGCCAAACACATGGCTACTTAAAATGCATATCGGCCTGCTGGCCCTCGCCGACGTGGCGCACTGGCTGGTGCTGCTGTCGACGGCGTCCGAGATGTCCGGCGGGAGTGCGGACTGGCTGGATCTCGCCGCGCCGGCGGCCTGGTGGCGCGACGACACGACCCGGCTTCTCGTCGTGGCGCCGCTGGGCAGTTTCTGTTTCAAGATCGCTACGCTGGCGGGTGTGTTTGGGAGGATCGGGGAGGTTTGATTTCGGGCCTTTCGATCCGATTCTGGGATCGGAATGGGATGGGGATGGAGATGGATGGATATCTGATCGAGCGGAGAAGGGAGAGGGACCCGTGTAAGTGATCCGAGGCAGATGGGGCGGAACACGGTCCTTTCTGACTGTGGACTGTGGGAAAAGGGCAGGAAGTCTTATCTCTTGTTATCCACCTCTGCCCTGCTCTCTTGGGTGAGGACCTTTCCCACTTCCCGGGAATAAAGTACATCGACGGGGCTTGACGGGGGAGACGCGGGCACATAACAACCTGGAAGCGTCCACTCTATTGTGTGCATGCAGATGTGGACATCCGTGGCTCACGACCCAGGCGCCGGGGCATGCTTTGGTCGTTGGATGGCATGTTCCGTACCTGAATCCCAGTGAACGGACTCGGCAGTCCGGAAGGAGTTCCGGTCCCTTGGCTTGCGTTGACTTTCCGTCGGGGCGTTTTATATTATCCTAGGCGCATACGGCGCTGCCCTATACTTTGAGCCTCATTCTGAGGGCTGTACGTACTCCGTAGTCGATACCAGAGGGTGTATCTAGAGAAATATTGAGATCTTTTTAGAGCTCACCCACGGCCAATCCTCTTATCCTTCTCTTGTGGCTGTACCGCTAAATTCTCAACAAAGATCGGGTATCACATATCGGCAGATCCAAAGTTTCCAAGGTAGGAGGTAATTCGTTGTTCATGACTTATAATATATGCTTTGGTGCGTATGCAACAAGCCTCCATGTTGCCCCTTAGGCAGCGCCTCTTATGTACAAGTTTCGGCCTGTTTCCTTGCAATCTCTCTCATAAGGTATCATTCATACAACGCCCGTAAACGCCGGCCTGTAGTAGTAGACTTCCATGCTTTTTTTTCGCGCTGATCTCAGTTGTGCGCGTATGCCCCAAAAACAATAATTAATCGTATCATTTATCCAAGTAGTCATCTCTTCTTGCGCTCAACAAATCCAATTGCAATGAAAGCTCGTGATCAAGATGGTTTTTACTTGATACCGACGAGCCGTGTCGAACACTCCCCGACGCTACCGTCTAGGACGTCGACGAAGCTCCAGAGTCTGCCGTCTTCTCCGTAATCTCATGCGAATCGGGGATGGTCTTGGGGGCGGGCACCGGCTTCTCGCCAGTCGACTTTTCCTTGTTGAAGCCCTTCACGCCACGGTCAGCCGATGGGCTCTCTCCACGGAAGTAGCTGTGGATCTCGTCCGTGTAGTCCTCGTCATCGTCGACCATGTGAGCCTGCTCGGGATCCTCCTTGAGGGCCTGCTTCTCCTCCCAGTCGGCCTTGATATCGCGGATCTTGGCCTTCAGGTCCGTGTCGGGGTGGTAGGCCTTGCCGACTCCCAACCAGCGCTCCCACATGGACAAGTGTTGCGGGTGGATGGCGATGCCGTGGTACTCGTCCGACTTGCCGTTGAGAATGTATTGCCAGCGGCGCTCTTGCTCCTTAAGGTCGAGACCGGTGGTGTCGGGAAGCCAGATCCAGGTGACGAGCATACCAGCGAGACCGAACCAGGGGACGACGTAGAACTTGGTCTGGTTACCAATGTAGTTGTATAGAACAGATGCGAGAAGAGCACCAGACTTTCCGATACAGGCAGAGAAGCCGTGGGCACTGGCGCGAATCTGTGTGGGGAAGACCTCTCCGGCGACGAGGAAGGTGACGGCGTTGGGGCCAAACTGGTTGAAGAAGGACGACAGGAAGTACATGGCCTGGAAGGCGTGGACACCGGCCGGGCTCGTGTAGTAGCTGTAGTTGAAAGCAGGAATGACGAACATGATGAAGCACATGAAGAATCCAACCTGCTGCATCATCTTGCGACCGTACATCTTGTTGTCGATGAGGAGCGACGCGGCGTAGTAACCGCAGAGCGAGACGACGCAGTTGACCAAGTTCCAGGTCCAAGTGGTCATGACGGAACTGGGGTTGTCCGAGACAATGTTGATGAACTGTCCCTGGAACAGCTTGTTACCGTAGAAGAAGACGTCGTTGCAGAACCAGCCGAGAGCAGTGGCAAAGATGCGGCCGCCAAAATTCTTGAAGGTCATCTTCATGGACTTGACGTCGTAGCCAGTCACGTTGGCCTTCTTCTTTGCCTGGTCGAGCTTCTTGCTAGCCGAGGGCATCTTCCAGGTACGGTAGTAGACGAGCCACAGGGTTCCGATGGCGGGGATGGCAAAAGACAGACGGAAGACCCACTGGGTGGCGGTCTCGCTGTAGGGGGGGTTGCCGTAGCCACGGTTGAAGATGAACATGAGGACGATGAGGATGACCTGGTTGAAGAACTGGCCCCAGCCCTGCATCATGAAGGCCATGGTGACCTTGCGTCCACGGTGCAGACGGTCGTCGCGGGTCGAGAGCTTTCCGGCAGAGACGGCGTTCTCCATGGAGGACGTGGCGGTGATGGGGTACTCTCCGCCGACACCGAATCCGTAAAAGAAGAGCGCCCAGGCGTAGCAAATGATCCAGCCGTTGAGGGTGACACCCCAGGAGCCGGTAAGAATACACAATCCGAGGAACATGATGAGGGCATCTTGAATAAGACCCCAGCGACGTCCGACCCAGTCACCAATAATCTGTTAAGGATCGAGTCAGTTTTCATGTATTGTCAGGAATACACAGAACAGAGGTTATCATGACTTACACCAACGCCGACTTGGCCAACCATGATACCAATGACCTCGAGATAGGTAATGGAAGCGACCCAGTTGTGACTGCAGACGGTGGCGCTGCTGCCCCAGCACTGGGGCCAGACAGCCTTGAAGAGAGGATCGAGGTTACCAATGGAGAAGAGGACGTAGCCCTCGAGACCGAGACCAGCACCGGGCAGGATGGCGTGCCTCCAGTACCATCCGATGGGGCTCAGAGGGTCCTTCTTCATCATGGACCAGATGGTGCTCAGCTCGCCCTTGGCCTCGGCGTTGTCGACGGCGCTGACAAAGCTCCAGCGCTTCCAGAAGGGCAGGTCGGCCCAGTAGACGCCCTCGGGGGTAAACGAGTCGTCGGGCTGGGTGATGTGCTTGAAGAGGTCCTTCTCGTAGTCCGTAGCGGGAGGTACGTGTGTGTTGGCAGGGTAGTCCTCGTACTCGTTGCCAAAGGCAGGACCGTGAGGCACGGGGAGCTCGCCGATGGGCGGCTCGTTTTCGTGACGATGCAGCATGGCGGGTAATTTGTTGTTGTGACTGTTGTCTTGTCCTGCTTTCGGGGTGGGTGGTGTTGACAAGCTATTATGTATACAGGTACGTCTGCCTGTAAACGGGAGGAGGCGGGAGGTGTTGCCGTGAAAATTAACTGAATAAATCACAGTCCTAGAGCATCCGGTAGACGGGTATGCTGTACACTCTGTCTCTCTTGCCGAGATATAATGGGGGGTGGTTCTTAGGTAGAGAAGGTTGCTGTGTGCAACTCGACTGTGCTTGGTGGGAGACGCTGGTGGGGGTCCCCAGTCGTCGAACCTCGAACAATCTTGTGAGGTGCAAAGATGTTTGAAGGATGAAGAGGAGAAGAGAGGAAGGGCGGAGAGGTAGTCGCAGAGGGCAGAGAGCTCAAATATGAGAAGCCATCGGAACCCAGTCCAGTACGTACAGTCCAGAAAAAAAAAATAGTATCCCCCCTCGAGACGATTCGGATGAGAACGAGGCGGGATTCGTTCGTTGGAAGGGCCGAGCTGGATTGCGTGGGTTGGAACCAGAGAGCCAAGGGTCCCGCAGAAAGTCCAAGACTTAGTATAGGTAGCCCCGTAGGCCCCGTAGCGCGCCCATTGAGCGGCGACTAGAACCCAGATACCAACCATAGTATGTAAAAAATTCTGTTTTGGGCCATTTTCTTCGGCATGTACATTGGCCTTCTGGGCTTGGCTCGGCTTGTGTGTTAGTACCTAAGGTGGTAGCTTCAACGTGCCCCCGGCGCCAGGTTCCATCGTCAAGCCCCGGGCATCCCCCCGAACTTGGCAGGGATCGAGGCTGCATTTGATACTCATATTTGATCTTGTATGTACCATCACCAGCGACGGACGCGGCGGAAACGCATCACAAGTAAATGATTTCATGGCCAGGAAGGCGAGGAAAGCCATCCGATGCTCACTCACTCACTTTCCACCCCCACATCTTAAACAACCATCTTGACGTTACCCATCGGCATTGGCCGTTATTGAAAATCCTCTAGACTACGGAATAAAGTGAAACTGACCACTGACGTTGGCTCCCTCAACCTCGTGGGATAGAGGAGGGGACGGAAACTTTTTTCTTTCGTCCTGATCGCTGATCTGTCCATGAACTCTAAGTCTCTGGCATGGTAACGTGGGAGGCAAAGACCGCGGCAGGATCCAAGTTCGCTCTGTCGGCCCCGGGGAGTTTGTGCGGGATATGTAACGAGACAGCCCAGCAGCAGCAGCAGCAGCAGCAGCAGCAGTGGCGGCGTGACCATCCATTGATCAAATCAATCCCATCATGATCTTGTTCTGAAAAGGGTACCGATGCGTGTCGTCTACTGTGGATATGGGCATTGGGCAGAGGATTGATTATCCCCCTTGGAGATGACGAGCCGCAACGATTCGTCCAAGATGCGCAGAGAAGCTTAAGACGATCCGGCCAATCAGAGGACTCGAAACCACCACGTTTTTCGTCAATTGGCTTCCAGAGCCCACGGCTAGGGCGAACATGCTAAAAAGGGTACGGTAGCACTGGCGCAATGCAGATGCGATGTGCAGGCAGTTGCAGATGGCTGGACTGGGCACTAGACGACCCCTGACGGCCCTCTTACTGTAGGTATCGGACATGGGTAAAAGTGCGGGAGACGATACTTTTTTTTGCTTTTTCTCTCCTACGGGGAAGCAGTCTACCCATCCACCCATGCATCGCCCAGGGTGACATCACGAGGCCTTTCTCCGCCGTCGTACGCATCCCGAGCAGCCCACGCAAGCCACGCCGAGAAGTCTTTTCCTACTTCTGCCTCGCTCTTGCAGCCAGGACAGCCGCAGCCGACCTTGGCGACGGAGCTTGTTTTGTGCAGCCGAGAAGAAACCCACTCACATTTTGTTCATTCAGGAAAGTGGTCGCGTGAGCATTCAACGACTGACGACGACAAGAAAGACATTCGGTCAACAATGATGAATACCGTGTGTGTGTGTGTGTGTGTGAGGCGATACCCGCGACTATACTCCGTACCACTCCGCAAAAAAAGACAAGAGGCGCCCGCAAAATCGGTGGGCAGTGGGTGAGATGGAATATTCTACTCCGTACTGGCGGTACGCTATTGAGTAACAGTATGTAAAAGGTATACCATAACACAGTAAATAAAATAGGGTCTCGCCGCGCATGGGCTTGTATTCTGCGTCCCCATTCGACAAGCCGACGCAGACAGACAAAGACGCTGCTCAGCCGGCGCGGAGGTGGGCGATGGACGAAGAGGGAGGGCTCGGCCAATTATTAGTGGATTGTCACTGATTGTGTGTGATTTTGGGTTTGCTACTGGATTTACTACTCTCTCCATCAGCTTCTTCTGGTTATGACCGACCGAGTTGACCAACGACGGTCCAACAACAGTCCAACGTGCATGCCGCCTACATGCAGGGACCGCACATCCGTTTCGTGTACAATTCCGAATTCCACCCCCGATAGATTTGATATCCAGATGGCAGATGAGCTGATCTGACATTTCTGTCCAATCTGGGCTGGGTCCTGGGTAGGACCCAGCATCCATAGTCCGACCGGCAGCGGCTGGGATACCAATTCAGACACCGAGCAAAACGGTCGAGGACACCTACTTTTTGTGAGGACTCCATTGTAGTTGTAACACCCCACAAGAAACAGTGGCCGGCGAATTCCATCAGCGTGTGGGCGGGCTCGCCTGCTCGCGGCCATCTTCCCCATTCGTGACAACATGGTACCGAAAAGAAAAAGGGAAGGCAAACTGAATAACTGGAAACTGGAAAGCTGATGCTGCTGCACCGCCAATCTGGGCCCATTATTGCATAGTGCCAAGTGCATAGTCCAGGTCTATCCGTCTACCTATCCCCTCGCCTAGCCGAGGCCCTTCCCTTCTCTCCGCTCTCTTTCTCGTTGCGAATTCGTGCGGAAGACCATTGATTCCTGAATAACAAAAAAAGTGAAGATAGGGACGATTGCTTCCGAAGGTAATTTGTCAATACAGATAAGATCGACGCTTTGCATTATCTTGCACATGATCATTATGAAAATTGCCAATCCGTCTTCGATCCAGCCTCTCTTTTTTGTTGAGAGGCCAGTTCGTCCTACGATTGTTCACTATCGTCACCGTACCCCATTCCACAATAATAGTATAGGGGCCACAAGATAGATGTCATACTCGATCTCGTGAAAACAGCCGTCTGTATGGTACAAAGCGTAACGCATCTTCGGTCCACGACGGGATCAACGTGGGGGTCAATGTTTGCTTTTCGTGATGGCATAGGGAATGTTCATGTTTGCCCTACGACCACTACATCGTACATTATATCCAGAGGAATAGGCAATTGCTCACGCGACCGTCTGCAAAGATGCTCCAGGGCTGTACATGTGACGATTCCCATGCAATGCAAAGCATAGCTGTCGCAGCACGATCCAGGATTATTTGATACAGATTGACTCCAACACTGCAAAGGGGGCAAATATGAAAACCAATTCACTGATATATATACACACATTTAAAATTTTTTAAAAAAATAAAAAAATTCCTGCGGTATATCATAAAAACTTTATAACAAGGTCAACAATGAGCACAAGAGTCGCTGTCGCGTGCCAGAATACCGGATGCAGCGAGTTCGAGGTAAGCGCAACCAGCCACTTAAAAATGAAGCGCCAAGCTCATAGCAGAAAAAACGTGACACCGCGCTCTCGAGGAACGCGTAGATAGATTAAGCTTGGCGCGTCCCGATAAGCTGCCGCCGCATTCCAACATCATTTACATCATTGACGCCAGAAGAGCTCAAGCGCCCCGTCCATTATACTCTGCCTTAGTCTCCTTCCCTCGAACTTGCAAAGCCTCAATTCAAGTAGAACTCTGTTTTGGATGTTATTCTAAAGAGAAATTCCCTATACCGGCAAATCCTTCGTCTGAGCCCCCAACACCATGCCTCGCCAGTCGCCGCGCAAGCGAACGACGGTCGCGACAAAACCCGAGATCAAGACAGAGGAGCCCGCCCCCGTCCGCAGGGGCGCAACGAGAACGGCGACGGCGACAAAGCGCAAGGTCGAGGTCGAAGAGGACGAAGACGAAGACGAGGAGGAGGAGGAAGCACCACCCAAGAAGCAGACCAAAGCCAAAGCCTCCTCTTCCTCTGTAAAAGCAGAAGAAACGAAACCAGCCCCAGCCGCCAAGAAGCGCAAGACGACGACGACTAAGAAATCCTCAGAAGCAGAGATGCCGCCGCTCGCCCCCAGGACGACCGTCGCCTCGCTCAAGAAGGCCATGTACGTCGGCGCGCACGTGTCGGCGGCCGGGGGCGTGCACAACGCCGTGCACAACGCCGCGCACATCGGCGCCAACGCCTTTGCCCTGTTCCTCAAGTCCCAGCGCAAGTGGGACAACCCGCCCATGGCGCCCGAGGCCATCTCGGGGTTCCGCCACGCCTGCAAGCACGGCGGCCCCAAGGAGGAGGAGAAGAAGAACGGAGATCAGGTCGCCTGGGACGCCACCAAGCACTGCGTCCCCCACGGGTCGTACCTGGTCAACCTGGCGGCGGCCGAAAAGGCCAAGGCGGACCAGGCGTACGGCGCCTTCCTGGACGACCTGAAGCGGTGCGAGCAGCTCGGGATCCGGCTGTACAACTTCCACCCGGGCAACACCAACGGTCTGCCGCGGGCCGAGGCCTTGGCGCGCATCGCGGCGCAGCTCAACAAGGCGCACGCCGCGACCTCGGCCGTCGTCACCCTGCTCGAGAACATGGCCGGCCAGGGCAACGTGGTCGGCACCACGTTCGAGGACCTGCGCGACATCATCGCCCTCGTCGACGACAAGGCCCGCGTCGGCGTCTGCATCGACACGTGCCACGCCTTTGCGGGCGGCTACGATCTGCGCACGCCCGAGACCTTTGCGTCCACCTTCGCGGCCTTTGACGACACCGTCGGCCGGTCCTACCTGCGCGCCTTTCACGTCAACGACAGCAAGGCGCCCTTTGCCTCGCACCGCGACCTGCACGCCAACATCGGCACGGGCTTCCTCGGCCTGCGCGCCTTCCACAGCCTCGTCAACACGGACGGCTTCGCCGGCTTGCCCATGGTGCTCGAGACGCCCATCGACCGCAAGGGCGCCGACGGCAAGGCCGTCGAGGACAAGCAGGTCTGGGCCGACGAGATCAAGCTGCTCGAGTCCCTGATCGGCATGGACCCCGAGGGCGACGAGTTCAAGGCCCTGGAAGAGAAGCTGCAGGCCCAGGGTGCGGCCGAGCGCGGCAAGATCCAGGACCAGGTCGACCGCAAGGCCGGCAAGGACGCCAAGAAGGGAGCCCCGAAGGGTGGCAAGAAGGCGCCCGCTGCCAAGTCCAAAAAGAAGAAGGCAGATGAGGACACCGAGTCGGAGTAATACTAGCCCAAAGTTATAAACAAACCAGAGTCATCACGAGTCACGGATATTCACGGCATGAAGGAGTACAATAGCTTATAAGCAAAAATATGTATTGACATAGCTGCAAGAATTGGGGGGGGTATGTTGTGAGAACCATTCTCCAGCCACCAACGCCGTTTGTACAATAGAGAGAGGAGAGAGAAAGGCAACGCCTCCCTATATACACGTGGGGAAGACTTGTGATGATCTAGGCCAGAGAAAAAGAGACAAGATGTGTCTCGGGAGAGAATCCTTTCTAATGAAGAAAGAGAAAAGGAAAGAGCCGGATGCAAGAAAAGAGCTCTTATGACGATGATACCAAATGGAGAAAACGCCTCATGCGCAAATATGTTTCCCCCTTCCCATGAATTTCGTTTCTTCTTTTTCTTCCATCGTTCGTCGTGAGAAAAGCATGCCAAAAGTCGTTGACAGAATGGGACTATCCACTGTCCCGCAAGAAGGGGGACACATCCAGGAGAAGATGATAAACCAGCCCAGTCTCATCCCAAAACAGAAACAAACGCAAAAGATCAGCCATGCCGTGGAGCTTTTTGTTTAGCGGCCCTTGGAGCGGCGAGGTCGTCGGACATCCTACTTCCTCGACCGCGCGCTCGCAAAGCCCTCGACGCGTCCCATGAGAGCCTTGAGTCCGAGGCCCTTTTCGCAATTGGCCTCGAGCCAGGCCTCCATCTGCTCTCGGACGGCGCGCATACTCTTCATGACGGGCATCTGGGCGCCCTCCTCGTGTGCGACATGGCTGCCAGGGTTCAGCAGCAGGTCGAAGCAGCCGCTCCAGAGGTCCGTTTGCCAGTATCGCTTCAGACTCTCGCGGATCTTGTATCTTCTGCCGGCCGAGGTGCCGAGACCGCCCTGGTCGCAGCGGACCGTTTCAATGTAGCGGCCGAAGAGCAGACAGTGAATGATACCGGCAAGGCCGTGGTAGTCGATCTGCCAGGTCCAAGGCCTTCCCTCACGCATCTCGGCGCAGTCGGCATTGGTCGTCTTCCAGTCGGCAATGAACTGCACGTCCGGGTCAAAGGCGCGCATGTCGATGCCGCGACCAAAGTCAATCAGGACGATGCCGCGCGAGTCCCAGCCGCCGCTACCATCAGCCTGCCATTGGCTGCTGAGGCTCTGGTCGCCGAAGAGCGAATCGAGACGAAGAAGGCAGTTGTCGGCCTTGAGATCGCCATGGAGAATCTGCTTGGAGTGCATGGCCTCAACCGTGCGGAGCAGCTCGATGGTGAAGAACATGGCCAGAGGTTCATCCATAATGCCTGAGGGCTGCTCGCGGAAGAAATTGACAACGTCGAGCAAGGTACCGTATGGGTGATACTGCAGGAACAAGAAGCCCTCGTCTTGGTACAAGTGAAGCTCGTGGGCGGCGCTGATGCTGGCCGTGGCCCTGTCATGAGGTCCAAGTCGTGTTGCGGTCAGACGCATCATGTGGAATTCCCAAGCCGTCGGAGGAAGCTCCATCTTCAGGGCTTCCTGCGAAGAGCGTCGCGAGGTAGCAAAGTCACCTTTGCCCATCTGGACGGGTGCGTTCTCCTCATCCTGCTCCTGTCCAGGGCAAGAATTCTCCACTAGGTAGACCGGAGCAAAGGCACCAGCGCCCAACTCGCGCTTGAGTGTGTAGGTTGACTGTACTCCGGGGAAGTCCAGTACGATTGGGTTGCTGATGCTGCTGCGGTCGCTGTTGCCAGGCTTGTTGGCCTTGGCACTGGACTTGGAGAACTTGCGGATCTCGTTACCGCGATTGCAGCGACTGTCGCGATGATCAAAGAAACCAGAGTACGAGGTCAGCGGCGGGTGCATGACCCGCAGAATCTCCTCCCGTACGGCTTCATCGACAGGGTTGCATTGGAGCTCGGGGATGAGAGGTCCCTTGGGTACTTGAGGCGCCGTTCCTTTTCCGGCAGGTCTCTGAAGCTTTGGTTGAGCAATCTTGACGGGAGAACGGTTGTTACCCATGATCTCGCGAAGAGGACTGCTGAGAGGACCAAAGTCCTCGTCATCCTCGTCATCGTCCTCATCCTCTTCCTCCTCCTCCAGAATATGGTGAGGTGAGCCGGGCGTAATGGGATATCTGTTCTTGGCGGCAGTGGTGAAGGCAAGGGAGGACTCGGTGCGTTCTGTGATGGGAGTCATGAACGGCAAGCGATTGTTAGCCGCCTCGGTCGGATCCCTAAACGGCCGAGCGTTGGGCACATAGTCCTCCGGCGGGATAGGGACGAATCGAGTCAGGGTCCTGGGGTCGTCGTCATCCGTGGGGGTCGACAGGTTGCGTCGTTCTTGAGTATAGTCATCGTCGTCAGGGCCGAGGAGATCAGATACGGTGTCGTCACCGTCCCGGTCCTCCATATCTACATCCTCACGGTTGGGAATATGCTTCTGAGCTTCAAAGTCTGACCATTCACTCAGACTCTTGGCATCAGTCTCATTGTCGTCATCGTCGTCAACGGCGTCGCTCATTTCGATTTGACGAGTGGTACATGTGCTCTCTCCTCCGCTTGTGTAGTCGCCGTCGCTCATGTACTCATCATCATCGCTTTGGTGCTCATCTTCTCCAGACGGCAGAGGCGCGTTGAAGATGTCATAAATCTCATCCGTGGCTGCTCTAGTGTGCAGCGTCATGGTTGGTTCAGCAGACGATCTGTTCTTGCGCATCTTCGGCTTGGGCGGCGAGTCCAGTCTAGCCTTGACTATTCGTGGCGTCAGTTTCTGTTGCACATTTGAAAGGAAGAAGTGTGTTGTCGACTTACTGATCTGAGTCTCATTGACCTCCATCATCTTTTTCTTCTTGGGTTTGCTTGGCTTTTGTTGCTGTTTAATAGCACCATTCTCGTCAAGCTCCACCACGTCCTGGTGAACAATCAACTTTGTAGCAATCTTCTGATTGAGTTCATTGATCTGGGCATTTTCGTCGGTCGGCGCCGCGCCATTCTCAAACTCATTGTCCTCGGTTTCGTATTCTTCCCAAGAACAATCGAGACAGCCCCGGCTGCCGGCCCAGATCTCTTCAAAACTCAGTTCCGTGCCAGGTTCCTCGGGTGTGGGGTATATCGCTTCTAGATTAATAAAAACACGCTCTCGTTTTCCGTTTGCTGGGTTTATTATCACTTGGTGCTTGGATGGTGCAATCACAATATGAGACTGTGCTATTCTTGCTAGGGTCTGAATTATACAAATGCGAAGAAACCGCCAACAATTAGTCCTATGATCATCAACAATTTGGCTAGAGGTAGCGGGAAGCGAAAGTCAAGAACTTACCTGATCCCTGAAGATAGCCATCTTGGGTGCGGTGCTCTTCTTTCCTCCCGCCTTCAATGTCTCTCCTGCCCACGGCTTGGGCTCCATTGTGTTTTCCTTCTTGCGGTCTGCCAGTGATCCGATCGTGTCCCAGCCCTTGGAAGCGCTTCCACCCATGGCAGAAGGAGCCGGTGCCCCTGCGTCGGCATCTGAGAAGATGGCCAGCTTGGCCTTGCCCGACTTTGTGGTAGTACCACCTGCGGCTGGCCTGGGTGCTTGAGGGTCGGCAGCGCGAGCAGAAGCGAAAGGGTCGACCTTGGCAGCCAGGGCGGGTCTCATGGCCGGCAGCGCCGGGGACGCAGGAGCATCACCTGCATCGGGTTGTGCGGCCAGTCTCTGCTCAAACTCATTGAACTTGCGCAGCAGACGTGCCGTTGGTCGGGCCTCGCGCTCAATGCCCAACTTGTAAACCTCCTCTGCCTGGCTCCAACGGCCAGCGCTTTCTAACCAGGCCGCATATTCCTCGTAGAATAGTGCGAGTCCCTCTCCGATACCGTGACGGGACAGGAAGACATACGTCTCGCGCGGCGCATCAGAGAAGAAGTGAATGTAGTGAAGCCAGAGCTTCAGGTATCTGGGGTCGTTTTTGTATTGTGACGAGCCGATGAAGCTCTTGGTGGCGCGCTCTAGCAATGTGTGAAGTTGCGACTGAGGAGTGGCCTGCGCCGAGGGGTAGGCGTCGAAAGTCCACCTGACATAGCGGTCGAAGACGTCGAGGGGATCGTCCGAGTCGGCGAGGGTCGCTATCTCGGACTCATACTTGGCTCTTTCGCGGTCGTTGGCGTCCTTGATATCTGTGGGTGTGGGAATCTGCTGCAGTGGTGTTGGCGAGTAGAGTTGTGCAAGCTTCTTGGCGGAGCGGCCGCCGGGAAGTGACTGAATGTTTTCTTTTTGGCCCTCGATCACATCGAAGTTGATGAGGTCTTCTGAAGGCGCCATCGTGGACTGCCTGAATGCAAAGCCCTGCTGAATGACGTTTCCAGAAAAATATGTCCAAAGCCAAAGCCAAAAGGCCAAAGTATTGATTGCTGCTCCGTTAGTTGCGTGTTTGAGGAATACAGAAAAGTGTCGGCAGTACAGTGGAGTTCAAAATGTCGGTAGATATCCATCAATCACTTCCCGCTCGAAACCTTGTTGACTGTTTTGGCAGATTGATTAATTGATACCCTTGGGCTCCACCCCTAATCCGTTGTCCTGACAACGCTGTCTAACCAGTTCTGGACTATCCCAAGCCACACTGTCATCAGCCTCAGATCTCGTCATCCAAGCCACACGTGCTTATGTCATGCTGCCCTCAGTAGGTAGGGTACGGATGGCTACGGACGCTCTCGGTAACTGCCATCGCTCCAGTCTGAGCCGAAAGACCGGGAGTTTTCGGTTGCCAACGAACACTTCTCCTCTTTGCCACGGGTTTTCTTCCTCTCACCTCTACTTTTTTTCTTCCCACATGTTGAATGCCCCGGAATCACCTCGCAGTACCGCCTATGCATCGCACAATGTTGCGCACCGATCACTCTTTATACGGGTTCACGAAAAGGTGTCGGCCAAAATCAGGTTGTCTAGGTATTTGCACTTTTGTCTATGGCACTATTTTGAGCCGCTCAACCGGATGAGTCCGAATTATTCCTTGCATTCCCGATCATAACCCTCATCAGTCATTCTTTTGTTCCGAGGTTGTCTCACACCCATTTACAGGTTGACGGCGCTGCGGAACTTGTCGCCGGCGTAGACAGCCTTGTCGCCCAGCTCCTCCTCAATGCGGAGGATCTGGTTGAGCTTGGCAAGACGCTCGGAACGGGCCGGGGCACCAGTCTTGATCTGGCCAGCCCGGATACCAACAACGATGTCGGCAATGGTGACATCCTCGGTCTCACCGGAGCGGTGGGACACCATGACGCCCCAGCCACCAGCGTACGAGTCCTTGGCGGCCTGGATCGACTCAGTCAGGGTACCGATCTGGTTGACCTTGAGGAGCAGGGCGTTGGCGGCCTTCTGGTCAATGGCGCGCTTGATGCGGATGGGGTTGGTGACAGTCAGGTCATCACCAACGATCTGGAAGTCAGAGGTCTTGTAGAAGTAGCTCCAGGCCTCCCAGTCGTCCTCAGCAAAGGGGTCCTCGATGGAGACAATGGGGTACTTGGAGGCGAGCTCCTTGTACTGGTCAGCCAGCTGCTCGTAGGTGAGCCACTTGGTGGGGTCGCTGTCGGGGTTCTTGAAGTCCAGGTCGTACTTCTTCTCCTCGACCTTGTAGAACTCGCTGGAGGCAACGTCCATGGCGATCTTGATCTGGCCGGTGTAGCCGGCCTTCTCAATGGCATCGGTGATGAGCTCGAGAGCCTCATCGGCAGTCTGGATATCGGGGGCAACACCACCCTCGTCACCGACGTTGCCAGCAGACTGGCCGTACTTCTTCTTGGCAAGAGACTTGAGGGTCTGGTACACCTCAGCACCCTGGCGCATGGCCTCGGTGAAGGTAGGAGCGGCCGAGGGGACAATCATGAACTCCTGGAAGGCCAAGCGGCCTCCGGCGTGGGAACCACCGTTCAGGACGTTCATGAAGGGAACGGGCAGAACGTAGGGCTTCTTGGTACCAGCCAGGTCGGAGATGTGGGCGTACAGAGGGACACCCTGGAGATGCCGTCAGCAGGGAGGTCTCTTGGAACGGTAAGTACATGAAGCAGAGTGAAGCTCACCTTCTCAGCGGCACCGGCCTTGGCAATAGCCATGGAGACACCGAGGATGGCGTTGGCACCAAGCTTGGTCTTGTTGGGGGTTCCATCGAGGTCGATCAGGAACTTGTCGACGCTGCTCTGGTCCTTGACGTCGATGTTCTCCTTGATGATGGCAGGGGCAATGACCGAGTTGACGTTGTCAACGGCCTTGGTGACACCCTTACCGGCCCACTTGGACTTGTCACCGTCACGGAGCTCGCAAGCCTCGTGCTGACCTTTATATTCCCATGCGTCAGTCTCATCATCTTGCTTATACTAGACATGCTCGTCTCGATATTCGAGAGCGTATCGCGGTGACGTACCGGTGGAGGCACCCGAGGGGACAATGGCACGGTGGAGGCCAGTGTCAGTAACGACGTCGACCTCGACGGTGGGGTTGCCACGAGAGTCGTAGACGGAGCGAGCGTGAATCTTCTTGATCGCCATCGTGTCTTGATTTGTAGGTATCTTGGGTTATGTGTGACTGTCGTGATTGCAGCGTTAGTGCAAGATGTCTTTGCGAAAAGAGGATATGGCGGGGAAGAGATAAGACGGAAGAGGAGGGAGGGAATATGACCTATAATATACAAGAGCCAACTATTGGTCGAGAGATTTGGGAAGCGCGGTTGTATGTGTCTGGAAATGACGACCAGATATATGCCTCAGCAATGGGTTGGAAGCACTTGCGAAATTTGAAGCATTGGGCAGAGCAAGCAGCAGCAGGGCAGTGAGGGAGGAAGTGGGGTAGCTGTTTTGACGCAACTCTGTAGCTCCGCCGATGATGGCAAGGCAAAAGAGCAGATGTCAATGGGGAGATGGTGGCTGTGATGATGCAATGCAGTTTGCTATAGTGTACAAGAGGAAATCAGACGATACTCACGTTGTGTTGTGTTTGACCTTTGGACCTGGAAGAAGGAAGAAAGGAAGATTTTGCAGTTTGTCAATGGAGGACGAAAAGCTTATGGGATGGCCCCGGGCTGGACGGTATGTAATAATAATACAGTAGCTATCGAAATGCTCAGTGGCACACACACACACACACATAACACACGGCCAAGCAGGTCCAATCCAAATCCAATGCAAATGTTGGCGGGGTCAACAACAGTCCCAGCTAGCAGCTGCAAGATTTGAATAAGGGTAGGAGGGGTCGTCGCTCGGGTACTTGGTCCTGCCACCCAATTAAGCCGGGCTGGCCAAGTCACTCTTCTAGGCCCGGGGTCCAGTTCTCGGACTGGAGCTTTCGAGATTCCCCCCACCACAAGACTCAACTGACTGTGAGCTCCGCGCTCGGACCACGGCGACAGCCAAGAGAGAGAAGAGGAAAACAAAACGGGCCCCATTGTGTCAGACGTCTGGGCAGCAGGCTCCTCGCAACGCTGTATCGTGTCCAGGTCTGGCTCGAGAAAACACAGACTCCTCAGTCCTCCAGGTCCTCCATGGGGCAAATCTGCCGGTTCTCATTGGCCGTGTCCCGTGTTGCCAGAGTGCTTCTCCTTTCTTGTCATCGGACCGTTTTTGCCATCGGGGTGGCTCCCCGAGCCGTGGCATTGTTTGAGTGTGTCCGATCAACGGATGGGGCTTGCTTGCTAGTTGCTAGGCTGGGACGTTGCTATGATGAATTGAGTTTTGTAAACCCGACGTCAAAGTTCAAAACTCTGCCTGGACTGCCGTTGTGAACGACCATGTTATTTTACACAAGCGTGGGTGGCCGTACTGTAATGGCTCAACATCAGATGACTATCCGGCGTATACTCGGATCTATAGTTGAAAATCTCTATTCGAGCCCTTCGTCCTTCCTGATCTGAGATGTGCCCGCGATCCCCGGCTCCCCCGGTAGAAATCATACTCACACTTCTAGAGATTCGCATTATTCCCGATTATTCTGCTACGTGACAGATCAACGCATGCGCTGATGATATGAAGTCCACTTCTCGGCAGTCACGAACACCATATGGATCAATACTTGAGCATACCCCGCGTGGGCGTTGGCGACGTAGCTGAAGCGTCTGAGGGTATCTTGGCGGGGGATGTGGCACTGTCCGGGTTTCTGGATCACAAGCACATTTTCCAGTAACATTCGGTCCCCGACAAAGGAGCCTGCGCCTGCCGATCACGTTTCCGGATGTCAACCAGTTTTCGACTTGAAAGCCAAAGTCCACGACTTGATGATACCCTGTGTCTGGGCATCATATATGTGCCTGGGATCATTGTAAAATCATATATAAGACATGGTTGCTTCGCCGACAATAATTTTCATCTATGTACAGAGTATTGTATAATCATACACTAAAACATCTACGTTGGAAAGGTTTATAGTTGGCGAGTTGCAATATGCTGTCGTGACTTCCATATAAGCCCGCCAGAGGCTGTATTCAGTTCACTGATTTCCAGCTCGAATACATTTCGCTCAGCAGAGACCGGATGCTGAGGAATCGGGACAAGAGCATAAATTGCGTAATATAACCATCGCTAATGTTTATATGCCATGATAGGAGCAAAATTCAACCTTACAAAAGTTCAATCACTGCCATTCCCAGATTGCAGGAGCAAGATGAAGTGTTGCTTGGGTCTTCTGAGATATGAGAGTATCGCCCATTAAACGCGAGCGCCAGGTCACATGCCTTCGTGTGTGCGGGCGCCTCTTTTTAGCGCGTCTCGCACTCGTCAATGACTGGCTTGATCGGCGTGGAGGCAAAAAAGTTCCTTTGACCTGGCGCAGACTGGCTGGCAATCTTTGAATGCTCTTGTTTTTGTATTTTGGTATTTGCATTCCGCTGCTGCATGGTATATGCAATCAGCTCGAGATTACCCCAAGCGATGCACCAGTTGCTAAAGCTCCGTTAACGCGCAGCTCCATCCCCTGCGACCACTGCGTTCGTCAAGATGCCTCCCAAGACGACCAAGCCCAAGACCCCTCGGCAAACGAAGATCAACTTTGGCGCGGCCGCCAGCGGATCGGCATCCAAGTCCACAGCCAAAAAGGCTGTCAAGAGCAATGGCAATATCTTGAATTTCTTCAAGAAAGTCGAGGTGGAGGAGCAATTATTCATAGAACAAGGCCCCGGATACACGAAAGCCCTCTCGATAGTCGACACTGAAGCCGAGGCGAAACAGCACGATGACATTGACGATCTTTTTGGAGAAGCAGACGATGTAGGATCCCCTTCGCGGTTCAACGAGGATTTGGGATCATCCAAGAGGCGGAAATTGAGCCACGACGGTACCAATGGAAACGATGAGGCTCCAAATGGTCAAGTCCACGAGAAGCCGGAGCCGGACAAGGTAGAAACGCTGCCTCAACCAAAACCAAAAGCGACCAAGAAAGCACGCAAAGGCCCATTTCTGGATGACTCGGATGACGAAGACGATGTCCCGGCGACCAGCTCTCCTCCAAGGCAAGACACGAAAGGAGAACCCTCTAATGATGTAGTACTAAACGGAGCCACGAAAGCAGAATCGCCCCCATTGCGCCCTGAACTTCTCAGAGACGAAAGCTGCTCAGCCCTGGCCATACCTCCCGAACTCAAGCAGGAAGACTCGACCTACGACAACTTCAAGACCCTGGCAGAGATGGATGATGTTTTTGACGAGGAGTTTGATAATCCGGAGGAAGGGGAGGAGTTCCGCTATATGCGCTACATGCAAGAACAAGCTCGGCTCGAAGCTGAGGAAGCAGGAGTTGCTCCCGATGACGAACTATACGAGCCGGCTACAAACGATGGCATGGTGGAAAGCTGCCCACTTTGCAGTGCGAGTTTGGCTGGCATCACACCCGATGAAGCAACGACGCATGTCAATGCTTGTTTAGATGGCAATCCCATTCCGGTACCCAGACATTCGCCTCCTCCTTTCAAGAAACCGCCAGAAGATGTACCAAACACGGTGGACGGGCCCGAGATTGGCAAGCGTTTTGCGAGAGCCGCTGTGCCGAGACCTGGACAAGCGAATCCTATCAGTCTTGGTGGAGGCGAAAGCTCCAGCACGGCCAGGGCAGGAGGATCTGCTTTCAGCAAGCTGATGTCTAGTCACGCTGAAGACTCGGCATGGGCTTCAGCCGCGGCTGCCGAACATGCATCCCGAGGAAAGGCTGCATACGAGCGAACATGTCCCTTTTACAAAATAATGCCTGGATTCTTTATATGCGTCGACGCCTTTCGGTATGGCGCCGTCAAGGGCTGCAACGCCTACTTTCTGAGCCATTTCCATAGTGACCATTACGTGGGATTGACCCGGAACTGGTCTCACGGGCCGATATATTGCAGTAAGGTGACGGGGAGCCTAGTGAAATCGCAACTGGGAACCGCTGCACGCTGGGTGAAAGAGATTGAGTTTGAGGAGACCGTGGAGATCCCGGGCACAGAGGGCGTCACAGTCACCATGATCTCTGCGAATCATTGTCCTGGTAGTTCGCTCTTCCTATTCGAAAAGGCCATGGGGAAAGGCCCCTCTGCCCGGAAACAGCGCATTCTCCATTGTGGTGATTTCCGTGCCTGTCCAGCACATGTCGCCCATCCGCTGCTCAAGCCAGACCTCGTAGACTCGATATCCGGCAAAGTCAAGCAGCAAAAGATTGACATATGCTATCTCGACACGACATATCTCAACCCGCGGTACTCGTTCCCGCCCCAAGACGACGTCATCAGCGCCTGCGCCGAGTTCTGCAGAACCATTTCCGGCGACCCAAATGCCATCGATGACGCCTACGATGCCCTGAAGCGCGAGAAAGGCACGGAGTCGGTCAGCAAGTTCTTCACCAAGGAGCCGTCCAAGGACGAGGCCGAGGAGGACGCCGCCAAGACGAGTAAACAGCGGCACCGCCTGCTCATCATCTGCGGCACCTACTCCATCGGCAAGGAGCGCATCTGCAAAGCCATCGCCCAGGCCCTGGGGACCAAGATCTACGCGTCCCCGTCCAAGATCCGCCTGTGCAAGCAGCTCGGCGACCCGGAGCTCTCGGCGCTCATGACGAGCGACCCGCGTGAGGGCCAGGTGCACATGCAGATGCTCATGGAGATACGCGCCGAGACGCTGCAGGAGTACCTCAACACGTACAAGCCGCACTTCTCGCGCATCATCGGGTTCCGCCCCTCGGGGTGGAACTTCCGCAACCCGTCGAGCACGGCCAAGAGCGTCAGCGCGACGCTGAGCCCCGGCGCCGTGCCGACGGCGCAGATCCTGCACGGCCCGGCGTGGCGCACGCGCTTCGGCCCCCGCGACTTCGTCGCCCAGCGCGGCAGCACCCGCGAGGCCATGTGCTTCGGCGTGCCGTACTCGGAGCACAGCAGCTTCCGCGAGCTGGCCCTCTTCACCATGTCCCTGCGCATCGAAAAGGTCGTGCCCACCGTCAACGTCGGCAGCGAGCAGAGCCGCAAGCGCATGAAGAGCTGGCTGGACCGCTGGGTGAGCGAGAGGCGGCGCGGCGGCGTCGTGGGACTCTTGGAGGATAAAGAAGAGCAAACAGATGCCGACGATGCGGATACGACTTCCGCTTCCAAGCAGGGCAAGGGTGGTTCTCTCTGGGAAGGCAAGGATGGGCGCGGCGGCGGTGTTTACTGGTGATACCGATGGTCGTACAATCGTAGACTAGAGTAGGACACGAATTGCAGATTCACAAAGTCAAAATGAACGCCAAATGAACGCCAAATGAACATATTGCTCTTGGGTATATTCTTGATACTCTCTCAGTCCGTGTAGTTATGCTCGGTGTTGTGATGATGTCCACTCCGCGCCGACTCGTGATCTATACACCGGGCTTATCCCATGTCCTCTGATCATTCAGCGTCTAGATGGCCTATCTCATCACCTTGATTAGGGCAGCACTTGATCGTTCATAATATTCATCTTTTCAGTTACCCTTTACTCTTTTCTTTCGTGAGCTGATAAGTTCTGCTATCCGACCATCTTGGCTCACTTGGCCTTCTGTGCCTGATTCGCTGCTTCTGCAAGAATTATGATCGTTAGTTCTGTCCCTTTCAAACGGCTTCGACGGCAGTATAATAGTCAATCGGCTTACCTCTCCTCGTGGCATCCTCCAATAACGTCACGTCGACGGCGTTGTGGGGGAGGTGGACATAGCGGACGACGGAGCCGCGGATGAAGACATTCTTGACGGAGCTCTGCCAGGCGGAAGTCAGTCATGTCATAGCCTCGTATGAGTTTGTAGTAAGAAGCCCATGAAAGAAAGAGGGGGACCGTAAAACGTACGAGGTGGGGATACTTGATCTCGTCGACGACGCTGATCTCGTCGAGCTTGATGTTGAGGTACTGGTCGACGCTCTTGAGCGTGCCGCGGATCTGTATGTCGTTCTTGAGCTCGACCGTCACCTCGTTGTCGATGAGCGTCTTGAAGAAGCTGTTTTCCCCGCGTGTCAGCACTTCCTCGCGTTCCCTGTGCAAAAAAGATCTCTCCCGTCCTTCCAGGAGCTCCCCGGGAGAGCTTTCGGGTAGTGGCCGTGTCTTCCTCCTCTTTGTGCATCTCTTTTCTGGAGTCCTTCGTAGAGCTAGTGCCCTTGTACCACTGCGCTTGCAGTCCCAGGTGCTCAGCGAAAGTTGTTCTGGCAAGAGTCCACCCAGACACCGAGAGCCTTTGCATCCCATCGTCCGGCGCCTGCATGGCAAACCACCCAAGCGCGCGACTGTAGTCCGAGAGAACCGCGTGTCAGCTGGCGGCGATTCCATCAGAGCCGAGCACAGGGCGCAGGCACGGCTGGAGAGGATGCTCGTCATCGCAGCCGGCACAGAAATATCCCCCGTTTGGACTACGCCGGCATCCCAGATCGCACCACCGGTCTCGAGACCCAGCCCCGATGAATATCCTGTGCTCCGTCTCTCTCATGCCGCACACCCGACATTCCTTCCCGGCATACAGCCCGAGCAAGCCCTTGTCGTGTGCGTTTCCTTTCCGCGATGGGCCTGTAGCCTTGGCCACCCTGCCTGCCTCGCCGTACCCACTAGCCCTTCACGCCACGCCACGCAGAGTCTCCCTGAGGGCCGCTCCGGAATTGTGCCCAGCCCGTTTTCCACCGAGAGAGAGATTGAAATCTTTGACATACCTAAAGAACAGCATCTTGTCTCTTCTCTTGGTCTGTGAGATGCCGGAGGGAGATTTGGTTGTGGTCTGGGGAGGTTTTGTGATTCGTCGCCCTAGAATTAGTAGTGCTGGTACAAATGCGGCTCCTCTACCGAGCTGATGGAGACGTTGAGCTGCTGCATGTTTGGGGTGAGCTGAGCTGAGCCAGTCACGTGATCCACTTGCTGTTGCCAGTTTTGCATTACAGTCATTGGCAGGAAAGAAGTGCTTGCTTTTATGATATGACTCAGCATGTATACAATTTGTGATGCATACTCTGTCTGTATCTACCTAGTGATTGGCTGCGGTACCTTCCAATACCTTTTTTATATCATGATTTCTTCACCTGCGTTCCTCCATGCCATCGCGGTCTGGACGACATCAGCGCCTCTACTTATTTGTTCATGTGCCTTTCCACCTAGATCCGCGGTCATTGCTGTGATATTCAAACGCATTACGGAGAAACGCGCGGTCAATATATGATGGATAGAGTAGTGAGTTCTCTGGTAACATTTGAGTGCTCGAATTGATCCAGCTACATGACACCAGCAGGAAAAGCTTCCTTCCACCATCTTCTTCCCACTATAAATCCAACTAACCGAAGCTAATCTCCGTTATACTCCATGTCCAATCTGAGGCTATAGACTGTTTTTCTTTTTCCATATACTGTTCTTTTTTGTTTTCGTAGGGGGATATCATCAACTCTTCTTCCTTTCTATGCCCGCAACTGGTGACCGGACCTGTGCGACAATCCTCAACAACGTAGTGAACACGAACGAAAAGCAAAAAATATCGCCAGAGAAATGGCAAATTGGTTGGGGGTATTCTTCCATTGTCTCGTTCATTCCATGCAGTCTTCAACAGCTTCCCTTCCGATAAGTTGCCCCCTGGTCTGTTCCACCTATCAAAAACTATGCCGAAAATGCAACCGCAATTACAGAGAATGAGACAAATATCGCGTGGGCGATGTCGCAAACTTTAGGGAAGTCGTAAAAAGGAAAAACGAGTGACCTTGTGACCCCAATGTTGTGTGATGCTACAACAGCTACCAAGAACGTGGGCGGTTTGCTCCTGATGGCGTTCACACGAGAGAAGAGGAAAGGCAATAAAACAAACGCTTCGCTCAATGCCACCACTCGTCGTACGTCGGCACCTGCGGTTATAAACAGTTTGTGCAAATTCCGGACTGCGAAAAAAAAAAGAAAAGGTATAGTGAATCTTCGTAACTCGTAGCATCGGAGACAAATAAGAAGAATGGTCGCGAGACCATGTCAAGGGCGCCTTAGTTGTCGCCTTCGGCATCTTCGTCGTCGTCATCCTCGGGAGTCTCCTCCATCCTTGCTTTCTTGCTCGACGCGTTCGATCCTGATTCTGATTTCCTCTTAGTGCCTGCCTTGACGGGTGGCGGAGGCGACTCTTCCTCCTTTTCTTCAGAGCCCTTATTCTTCTCGATTTCGGCGACCTCGTCAGCTGTCAGGAAACGGCCCCCCGGGCCTCGCGGCCTGCGCATAGCATGGTTGTGTCGCGATTCGTGGAGGTATGGCTTGCGGCCCTTGCTGGTCAGACGCAGGGCCTCTTCCAGGCGCTGACGCGCGACTCTGCGCTTCAGGATGCGATGGAACTGCTTCGCGTTCACATACAGAGGCGACTCTTCGGCACCGGCGGGCATTTCTGGCGACTGGGGCTGCGGGATCGATTGCGCCGTGGGCATCGGCGGTTGTACTGCTGAAGGTCGACCGTGGTTGAGCATCGAAGCGTTCGGTACGCCGGGACTCGTGACCTGGCTCAGCCGGCGGGCTGGCATCTGGTTCAGCTGTTGAGGCGATCGTGGGCCGTGGACATCCTTCTTAGGGTTGACGCCGGTACCCAGTCGCGGCGAGGTCTGCGAAAGGCTGGGATCCGACGACAAATAGTTACTATACGGGGCTCCACCGGCGGCAGCAGCAGTCGCGGCCATAGCGGCGGCCTGGATGCCGTTGTGGCCGCCGGGTTGCATGCCCTGCTGATACATGGGGTACTGCGCTTGATACATGTTGTGTCCTTGGTTTGATGATGATGGTTGGTGAGAAGTGGCTAAAATGGGAGAAGTCTGCACCCCGTGCTGATGTATGCTGTGGCTGGTGGGCGACGTGATGGTATTGCCAGTATTCGAATTCGTGTAACCTGATTGGATGTGTCCTTGCGAATGTGCCGATTGTGGTGGTTGCGAGTATTGAGCGTAGTCCATCATATCGGGAACGGGCTGCGGCGGGGAGGCGGGGTTCAGAGTAGCACCAAGCTCGATGTCTCTTGTTGTGTGTTACAGGCTAGAGAATGCTGAGCGGGGGCAGGTTGCAGCTTGTGGTTCTGGCGGCGGCGATTGGAAAAAATTGGGAACAAACAAGATATCTCTCTGGGACCGCTATTTTCTTTGGCGTTGTCAGAACAGGAGGATGATAAATGGCTCCAGAAGGCTGATCGCGGTTGGGCACACGCGTTGGGACGAGGTTTCGTCACTTTAGGTAGCGGGCGAAGTAGGTAGGCTGGATGTGCAGCCAATCTATTGGATATGCGTGGATGTGCTGGCAGTTGTTCAGGTGCTAGGTGCACAGCGCAAGCGGTCGCACAACGGCATATGCGAGAAGCTGTAAGCTTGAACAGGCTCTCGCAATGTGGCTCAGTCTTCGCTGGACTGGGCAATCGAGGAGCAGCCCTGATTGATGCCTGCAAGAATACCACGTGAATGGATGCGAAACGCGACAACGAAGCTTTCCAGCTTGCAGACGCGCCGTTTAGATGGAGAATTCTTGACGCGAGACGAATAATCTGGCGAAACAGCTTCGATTGCTGGTTCCCCGAGGAATTATTTTAACGGGCTGATTTTGAATGTGGAGATCTATCCAACCAAAGACATTAGAACCTCTGGATTAAGTATAAAGAGGGAAAAAAAGAACCAAGGGCTTCGGGGGTTTGGTGTGAGGGAGGGGGGGTGAGACGGGAGTGGGCAAAGGTCTATGCTCGCGTCCTTGAGCCACCACTTGATGCGCTGGCATGCATGACGGAATATGCACGAACAAGGCCCCACCTGGCCGACCAGCTCACAGCGTCAAAAGTCATCCAACTTGTTGAAGCCGGTGGCGGCGCAAAGGCAGGCAGGCAGGCAGGGCAGGGCAAGGCAGGGAAACGCAGGTATGCCCAGCGCATCATCATCATCACCGAGTCCAAGTCAGTAGTGGCTGAATGATGTATGCTTGCTGCTGCTGTTGCTATGATCGCGACCATATGTGCAGGTATTTGAATGCAATCTCTGCGCGGCATGACCCGACAGACGATGCTGGCTGGTACTCGGAACTGCGCAGCAGTCACCGGCGCCGGGCTCAGTCTTCTAGGACCAGACCAAACACATGGGTCTCGTTTAGCACGACGACTAGCGTGGAAACTATACCACCGCCAAAGAGGGTGTGTGTGCGTTGTGTTGTGCGCTGGGCAGCTGTAGTAGCAGCAAGAAAGGGCCGAGGACAGTCGGCAACGCCAAGATGGTGTTGCCAGCAGACAAGTTTGTAAGAAATATGCGAGGGTACATCCGATTGTCACAGCAGCCGTACGGTGTAAGAGGCAATCGGACTATGGAGGGAGAAAATGCCGATGGAGGGCGAATGTATCGTTGCAGTTGGGAGAACGGGGCAGCTCGTCTATGACGAGAGGCAGCAGCAGAAAAGGAAGAGGAATACATACCTTGTCAAGGACCCAAGCTCTTGGGTTGACGTGAAGCTCAAAAAGTGTGCACACCTTGCCAGACTGGCGGAATAATAATATCTGGGGTTCGCACGTGTCAGCGAGAACGTCTTACTAGTTGTCTTTTGGTGAGGAGACGAAGAGTGTGTGGCGGCACATGAGGGAGTTGCTGCAATTGCCTCGGCGATGCCATGTAGTGTAAAGAGGCACACGGAGTACGAGTGTCGCCGAGACAATGGCACAAGCAGGCAGCTCAAGTATAGAAGTGGCCGAGAGCAGTGAAGGAGTGGCAGTTTGGCGCAGGATCGAGGCCAATTGGGGGCGAGCGACGAGACTGTATGTAGAACTTTTGCAACTTACACGTGTATAATAAGAGGCCAGCAGCGAACCTGTCAGGCACTCTCTGAACTGCGCGAGTAATGATGTTGATAATTAAGACGTCCGCAGATGAGTACTGTCACCTGACGAGCTTTAGAGCCAATGACGACTCTGAAACGCAGAGTGGCGATGATGATAGGCTTCTTGGAAGTCTATTGACGAGTTTTGTCGGATATTGGAAGGACGTATGTAGTTGGTCACAGAGATGCTATTGGGGGATCGTGCTGTTGGTCTGTCCGTCTTGCGATCTTTGTCTGAGTGGCTGGATTGTCTCGGGAGGACCCTCAGTAGAAACGTCCGGGGTAAAGCTTTGCTTCTGTTTCTGCTACACCAGTGAAGGACCAAAGAGACGGAGGCGCACACTCTGGGAGAATGCTGTACACCGTGTCGCAACAACTCTGCAAAGAAATTGTGCGATGTGCGCGATGGCGTTGCCGAAAAGCGGTGGTACGCGCGACACAGAGAAAAAAAAAAAAAAGACGCGACTATAGCTATCTTTGCTTACGAGGCGCGACTCTTTTCTTCTTTCTCAGCAGGCAATTGAAACGCCCAACAAGCTTTTGTCAGGATGCAAAGTGAATTGACCCTGGAGTAGTAGTGGGAGGTTAATTCCGGCCAGAAGTGTCGACAGATTAAGGTTGACGGGTTGACTGGCTGGCTGGCTGGCTGGCTTGGTCCCTTCGCGCGTGCCTGATTCCAAGAAGCGGGAGTCGAATCAGAAGGCAGTATGAGGGCTGGAATAGTCGGAGGCGGCGCGTGCCAGCAGAGCGGGTAGATTGATAACAAACAGTTTCAACGACGATAATGGGCAGATAAAAGACACTCTAGGCGTAGAATGGACGGACGGACGGGAGAGCGGCCAGTGAGGAGGCTTTCTCGACGTCTGATTTGACAGGTTGAGGGCAGAGTTAAGATAGGCGGCAGTGGTAAGGTGAGAAGGAGCTTGTTTCAGAGTCGCGATGGGATCTGATTTGTTTAACTCGAGGAGACTTGGGGAAGGTGCCTGGGCGCGCGAAAAAAAGACGACCGAGTGTGATTTGCCAGCTCCTTGGGACAAGCGCAAGGAGGCGGGCGGTTTTTGGGAAAAACGACAATTGATTCGAGGGCTGCTGGGTCGACAGGTGGACCGAGAGGGGAAATGAAGAATGATTGGTGAAAAAACGGTGGAAGCGAGTCAAAGGCGACGAAGGAGCAGAGAGCTTTTAATGGGGCATCCCCAGTGACTAATCAGCGTACTCGGCCCCCGGTGCACAAGTGGGCTCGTGGGTCGTCCCTTTCCCAATTCCTTTTTTTTTTTCCTTTCTTTTTTTCCAGGGTTCCGGGTCCTGACAGTTTGGTACCGGCGCGGCTCTAGGCCTCTTGCTTCTAGTACGAGCTAGCTAGCTAGCAGCAGGTTTACAAGTTTCTAGTTGTGTTTCTGGGGCCCAGCTGGTTGAGCTTCTCAACTCTTCAACGCACGGAGTAGCTGGATACAGATGCTGCGAGCGCCATGGCGGCAACGGGCAGCGGTAAAAGCAGTGATCAGCGTAGGTACCATGCAGTGATGGCTGACGGGTGACGGGTTGAGTTGAATGTAATTGTCCCTTGGACATGATATCGGATTCAATGTGCATAATCGACATTACATACCACTATCACATTGAGATACCGCGACAGCCCGCCGCCGCCGCCGTAATGGGTCGGTCCCAGGTTCACTTCAGATGTGGGAGGGTGTGAAGCTTCAATCCATTGATCTACCTACCCTGGGTACCTACATGAATGACCCAAGCGGACAGAAACAAATTGCTATGCCACATGAGGGAGTTCATGCAATATATCCCTAGGTCTGCACTATATATTCTCGTCAAGACTGTACAAGGCATCAAATGCGCTACATTTCACGCTGTTTAATCCGCGCACGTGTGAAAAGCTGGGCGAGCACCGATATCAATTCAACAAATTGGCCAAGGTTGGGAGACTCAATTTCTGTTCTCAATCATTGTCGTCCTTCTCACTCCACACGGCCTCGTTTTGCTAATGATGACTGTACGTAGTGGATGGCTGCTGATCATCGACGACTGGGATGCTCGCTGCGTGTACACTCCGGACCCATCCCCAGCCTTGCCGTCGAAAGAAGTACATACCAGTGTATCGTAGCAGTACACCAAGTTGACTGTTCTACGGAGTACACTATGCTACGCACCAGACACGTACTGGAATGTGGGAGACTGGCAATGATACGTACGGATGGTAGCTACCGATGCGCGTGTTTTCAGTATATCCGGCAGCTATAAACTCGACCAGCGCCACGGGAATCGGTGGTGTGGTAAGTGTGGTCGAGCGGTGCTCCATTATCAGCACTTTGCTTTTTGTCAGGTTCTCTTCAACTTTTTCACATCCTTCCTTACATGATGCATTGGCGCATTGAACTCTGACGACAGGCGACCTGGGTCTGGTCTCTTTGGGCCGTAAGTACAGTCTGACTCTGAGGCAGCAGATGGCCGCCCACGTTCCGAAAGAAGGGATGCGGAGGGGGGACCACCCTGTTGTGCATCCCAACTGAGAATGTCCATACAGTACGGGCAGGCATCCTTCGATTTTCGTCTCTTACAGTACGATGCCGATTGAGTGATGGATTGATGCCCGTGCCCACGGCTTGCCAGTCCAGCACTTGGATTGACTATTTCGTAATGAATTCCAACTTTCATCCTTCCGCTACTAACAACGGCCAAAGCTCTTCCCTCGCTTCGTCCTGGCTCGATCATTTCCACGGTACTCGAGACAAGTCGGAGAGGCTTTGAGAAGCAGTTTGAGGTCACAAGTGTGCAGTTGTGTACGCCGTTATGCAGCCAACGTTGAACCCTACAGCATACTTGAAGCGGCATGCAGAGACAGGATGTGTTGACAAGGATCTAGCTGTGCAAGCACAAAGTATCTTTACACCTGTCCACGCGCGACCTGGTACCTGGCTCCGGGCACAGCTCGGCTGGTGAACCAGTACTTTTGGCGCCGCTCAACTTCTTCCTTGAGAAGGGTGCCCCGGGGTTTTCTCCCCAAGGGCGGGGTTTCCTCGCTGACTATGGCTTGCTCGGTCTCGCAGCCTGGTGCCAGCCGGGAAATGCAACATTGACTTTTTCCAAAAGTTCACGTCCCCTTCACCTTGGGAACTCCGCATCCATCGTCGTGGGCAGGGGCCGGGGCAGACTTTTTGGGGATGTGGTCACAATTGACACTTTGCAATATCAGGACTATCGACATAATACTCCAGGACTCTCCAAGGATCCATCTTCTGCTTGCCGCTCTTTTCATTCCGAGCCATTTCATTATTTGCGACACTTGTCGGCTAGGATTCTGTTCGGCATCTGTCACAGGACCACCCGGCTTTTCTCCTCCCTGCCCCCCAGCCAGCCCATTCAATGTCCAGCCAGATGAGCCAGAGTCCAGACTCTCCAGCTTCCCTCTGCTCCAGCGTCGCCACAGCTGGGAGGCGCAAACACGGAGCACTAAACATCAGCGACCACCGCAGCGTCGAAAGGTTTTAGCACTTGGCTACACGCTAAATTTAGACCACGCTCGGCACGGTACGTACACCACAGTAGGTACGCTCTTGCGGGATCTACTTACGACGCGGTGAGCCGGGGAGGAGGTTGGGATCCTGGATCTCACTGCTGTCTGCTGTCGTCGCGCCGTGTTCAGCTCGGCCGCGAATCGAGAAAAGTCGATGCCCAGCACATATTCCTGATTAGTGCCCAAGGTAAGAGACAGGACGGAACACACCGCTTGATTTTCCTTCCTACCTCGGTGGCAATAGTCGTCAGCTTCCACTCACGAAGTGGTCATGTGACATCATTTTATATATCAGCTGTGCTATTATGCACTGTCCAGAAATGGGCTGAATCTATAGTACACAGCAGCACGGAGGAAGCAACCGCAACAGGACGGCTCAAGCTTGACGCTGGGGGTGCAAGCGCATCGCCTGCTGTCGAATCTGTCACAGTTGGCAGACGTTGAAGAGCTGCAAGGTTGCCAAGCGCTGTCGAGCCCTTTTTTCCTCCCCGAACAAGAGATTCTCAACGGCTGCACACACGCCCAAATCCATGGACGGCGACTTTTTTTGAGTTGCCCAAAAGTCGGTGTAACCACAAGGTGCAGAGCGATGATGACAGAAACAGACACAGCCTGCGGGCGCTTGACTGCAGGCTGGGACCTCAGACCTGTGCCTAGCCGACGCGATGCCCGGAACTGTGACGAAAGCAGGTTGCAAAGTCTATCCTGTATGAATTCTTCGCGCAGAGAATCATGTTTGATATTCCTGCTGCTACAGAAATGTTGAAATGTTGATACCACTCCTGACTGGTCGCAAATTCCAACCCGGATGGACTCTGTGAGTGGTCGAACAATTTTCTGTATTTTCCGCGTTCACTGATTGACTGGCCGGATCCATATTTTTCTTTTCTGCTCACTCCCCATCTTGACTCCATTCCATACCTTTAAAGCAGGGGTCTTTTGCGGCGCTATCACGTATCTGAATGCGAAGCGACCGGGTTTGACGCGCCAGCTGCAAGTACGGAGTACGCTACCGAGCTCAACACGAAATAGGCTCGCTCCCTCGTCAGAACGTTCTATGCACATTGCATACTCTGTACTGTGCCGATACTCCTAGAATGTGACGCTGCGCCGGCACTGTGTAGTGCTATTCAGATTCATACCTGCAGCCTCATCCAAAGGATGACCAGCGAAGAGACTGATCAGAAGCTTGTAAAATTAGGTGCCACCCAGTAAGCAATGTAAACCGTAACAGAAAGCATTGCTCGAGCAACTGATTCCATGATGATGTCTTGCATATAGACTTGTGGAACTCCGGCATGCTCTCATCTGTTGTGATTCTCCCCCGTTCAAGCGCATCAAACACAATGATACTTCGTCTTCAATGATCGGGACTTCCACTTAGAAGTATTCAAGCCAAAACATAATGTCGCCTAGAAGCTTTATCTGCCTATTTGAACTCCAAGTCTCTCCTATGTTTGCGGCCAAGTCCAGACTGGTACATGTAAAACGGCGCTTCTTGATCATAATCTGTTCAAATCTCATCATACACCCAATCAGATGAACAACCCATCTCGTCGCCCTATAAGCACTGTAACTCCCAAGACACTGCCACAGAATGTAAGAACTCATTGTCCAGTTTCAGTCATACAGAGATCCACTGCCTATCCCCCGAATCACCACAAGCTCGCCCGAGGCACAGTCCATCGGCGAGAGCGAATCAAGACGCAGAATCGCAAGTCTCGGCTCTGATTCGTTTGTCGGTTGTCTCGTTCCTGGAACACGTCACGGCGCCGAATCTGTCGACGACGATAAGCCCCATCCTGCTCGTTCCTCTTGCGAAAGCCGCCTCCGCCTCGGTGGGACTGGGAAGCTCGCGTTCCTGAAGACGGGACTCGAGAGTCTTGCCGCGGTGATGGATGGGGGTACTGTCTACGGCAGCTCCCACGCGTGTACGTGCTAGCAGTGACCGTTGTGAGGTCCAGGCCGCAATCTCGATGGTGAGAGTTACGGCCGTGTTGTAGGATCGCGTTGTGCGATGGGCGACTCTGACCTTGTTCCCAAAATAGTGCCCGGCATTGCACGTGCGAGCACAGTTGGTGCTGGCAGCAAGAAGAGATTGACAGGACCAATGACGTCAACTTATCACTTTGATTTCTCGTGCAGATATTGTCGTCTTAGGACGTGTTGGATGCTATTTGGTTAGGTGAAATAGGTTCGCCATACGCCGAGGCGTAGCATAGCGGAACGAGATGTGTTTCTCGATATGATACTAGAGTTCATAATTGCGTAGCTCACATTTATAGATCTGTTTGCTTTGTGACTGACTATAATTCACACCCAAAGCTGATGTGTCAAAATATCAAGTCTACCGCTGAATTGCCTTCATGATCATGCCAAAGATCTTGGTATCGTTCTCGGCGTCGCCAATGGTCGTCTTGACCGGCTTGCCCGCCGTGTACCACTCGTACAGCTCCTTAAACTCCTGCGAGTACGGGTCCTCGTACGTGATGCGCGTCGTCGTCTCCCTGTAGGCGCCGCCGTCGTTCTCGGCCACGACCACGTTGATCGGCAGCCCCTTAACGTACGGCGTATCGTACTGGATCCGCACCGTCTTCTCCTGGCTGTAGACCTCGATGTGGGCGTCGAAGCGAGGCACGTTATCGATTCCGGACTCGTACGTCACGTTGAACCCCTCGTACTCAAAAATAGCACTGCGAGATATATAGGTCAGCGATTCTGAGAAAAAGATAAAAGCCTGACGCAAGCCACCTACTTCCAGAAAAGGCCGGCTGCGCATGCACCATGGACGGACTTTGGCATTCCGAGCGCTTCCCGCATGGCCGAGAGATCATGAGAGCCCAGCCCTCCGAGGAGGCGCCACAGACGCTGGTTCGTTTCCGAATTCTCGGCGCCGCACTCGGCCAGGCCGGTAGCTACCGTCTCAGCCGTCTTGTCTGAGAGCGCCTGAGAGTCTTGCTGAGAAAAATCTGTAAATTTCTTTGGAAAAGTGCCGGACTGCCCGACGAATGCCGAGTTGGGACCGATAATATCTGCAGCATGTTAACAGAGCTCTCATTGGATTACCCCGCCACGGGAAGATGCCTTACCTCTGACGCGGGCGTAAATGATCTTGTCCATGCCGCCTATCAACTCGACCGCCTTGGTAAAGGCGGCAGCATACCTGCGCATGTATCCAACCATGACCTTGCCGCTGGAGCTGGCCTCGGCGTCCCTGATCCTGTGCAGGTCGCGCACGTTCAGAGCCGCGGGCTTCTCGAGGAAGACGTGCTTCTGATGCTGGAGCGCCAGGATGGTCTGGTCGGCGTGGTCCGCATCGCTGCTGGCGATCATGACGACGTCCACCTCAGCCGACGCGCACAGCTCCGCGGGGTTCTTGGTCGTGCCCGGGACGACGCCGCCGACCACCTTGTTCCGGCAGTGCTCCAGAGCCGATTCCGATGCATCGCACAGATATGTGATGCGGAAGTAGTCCGAGAGGAACCCCAGGGTCGAGATGTGAGACACCTGCGATATCTCGCCGCAGCCGATCAGGCCCACGCGGACGATGTTGCGTGTAGAAGCCATTGGGTGACAGATTCGGAGGCAATGCTAGATTTTCTTCTGGTTCTGAAACTTGTGTGGGCTTTGGCACTTTTGTGTCAAGAGATAAGCCGGATCAAAGTAGAAATGTGTTGTCGTGATTGAGGTGTTCTGTCCATCGTGGTACCGATCGTCATGTTTATATAAGTAGCGGGACGGGCCCCATATATATCATCCATCTTGACGTAGGACGATGGAAACCGGCGAAGCTGCAAGCAAGGGACAAGTTCGAGAGGAAGAAGACGGTCACATCTCTACTCGGACAATATGAATCACAACCAGAGCTGCTTACTTCTAGCAATCATACATTCTAGGCCGTTTTGATGCTAGGATCCCGTGCACGACCTGTCGCTCGGTAGTGGAGCACGCGGGGAAGGTCGAGGTGATTTGGTTAACCTCGAAATAGTATGTAGCCCAGGGGCCAGAGACTAGGAAGCCCATCATCTCCCCCAGACCCCGGACTGGGCATAGCCCACGTTCATACCAATCACGTTCGTTTCCGAAATGTGATCCTTGATGTCGACGGCATCTTCGGAGTCTTGCCGTCTTGTGCATAAGAGGGCCCTTTGGTCCTCGACCTCGTGACGCCTCTACTCTCGCCTCGCGTGGACAACCCCCGCAAGATCGAACCGGACTGTCTGATGGGGCTGAAAAGGTCGAATCGAATGCACGGATGCCAGAACCAAGGTCACCGAGCAACACGAGGTCAGACACAGCGTCGCCTCAAGAGCCCGGAACAAACCCTTCTGCCTCCAGAAAGCGCGCGAGGTCTGTGGAGAATGGGAATCCCGAGCAGCAACCGCAGCCAGAGCGGAAGAAGCGAGCGCCCACTGCCTGTCGCATGTGTAAGAACCGCAAGATCAAGTGTTCTAATGACCGGCCAAAGTGTCTAAGCTGTGTGCGGCTGCAATGTGAATGCGTTTACCCCGAAGACCTCAAGCGCCCCCTAGAGGATGAGTCTTCGCAGCGGATTCTGGGTGCCCTTGAAGAGATATTAGCCCGTCTTCCTGATTATACCAAATCATCCCCATCGCCGAATGCTCCCAACACTACTCCCAGCACACAGGTAGGACTCGCCCTTCCTACAGACTCCGGTTCGAAGCATGGGACAACGCTCCATGACCTGGCAGCAGAGGACACCTTTCTCTCACTACCGACAGACGTGTCGAAGAATACGTCTCTGGACGAGGTTTTTCGGTGGCCTATGTTCTCGAGCAGGATTCACATTGCAGGACTTCAGCTTTCCCGCTTGCTTATGAACGATCAAGAGTCTGGCCACGATGATGCGAGCGATTTATATCGGAAGAATGCATGGCATGCTCTGGATAACACAAAGATACTACTCCATGTCAATCAATTCTTGGCCAATGTGAACATCAAGAACCCGATTCTTGATCGACACTCGCTCTTGAAAGATGCCATGGTTCTTACTGAAACCGGGCCAACGTGGGACTCACGGTCATGTTTGGTGGTGAGGATACCACCTGGAGTTTGACATCCTATAGAGGGCTAACGATCCAGCGTAGCTTATGGCATGTGCGTTGGGTGCAGTCTCGACGGCATTTGATTCAAGACCCATGACGACAGATGGCGCTCTTCGACCCCGGAATGATCATGAAGATCACGCGCGAGTAGAAGCCGAGTCCTATTATCAAGCCGCGCAGAGGCGCTTGGGGTTGTTGGGCCAAGGCTTGAGAGCAAGCCAATGCCAACTGCTCTCGGGGATATACTGCATGTACACACTTCGACCCGTGCAAGCATGGCAATCATTTTATCAGGCCTCAACACTCTGCCTTGTTCAACTAAAGCTACACAGGGGATCAGATGCTCGCAAAGATTCGCCAGAGTCCGAGGATGCTCAAAAAAGCCTGGAGCAACGATTATTCTGGAGCTGCCTGAAATCAGAATGGTAAGACGTTGAGAACCTCCACTGGAGCCCAGTGATTGACTTGTCTTATCAGCGAAATGCTTCTCGAACTGCCACTGCCACAGTCCAGTCTCTACACCATCGACTCACCTGGCATGTTTCCATCGCCGCCCCCGCAGGAGACAGTGGAAGCAGGTATACATGGATCTGAACTTGGAGGACCGAATTCACGTAGCCCAGCCTTGTCCTCTCTCTACTCGTCACAACACCCGCCGAGTCCGAGTACCCCCAGGGATTTGGTATCTTTGCACCACCAGTCCTGGTTTTATTACCTGACGGAAATCTCGCTCTTGCGCCTCAACAATCGAATCATACGCATCTTCTACTCCACGGAGTCTTTCGCATGGATGAAGATGAACGTTCTCGACATGTGCGACGAAGTCCATGCTTGCGAGCGACAATTGCAACAATGGTTAGTATCAAGGACGTTGTACTTCCCGATACAACCATCAAAAACTGACTCGCGAGGATCTTGTAGGGTGAGATCATTGCCCCAATCGATTCGATTCGACGAAGCGCACCCTGATTTTAGCGAGCACAGTGAATTGCAACACATGACTTGGAGGCGGTACGTCAAGATCAAAAGACTGCTCTACCGCCCCTTTCTGTATCGATTGGTTCATGCGAGCGACGACGATGGCATCCTGCGCCAACTCATCCAACCATACGCAGAGAAGTGCGTGATTGCGTGTCTGAACCCAATGAGCTACATTGGTCTGCGCCATCGACACCATGGCACCTGGTTCGGCTGTCGCGAGTCGGCACTATCGGCTCTCATACTGCTCGCGGCTGGATGGACTGGACTGCTCAGGTCTATGGGATTGGAGGCCCAAAGCGAACAGTATTTAAGATTGTACATTGCCCACTTGGAATTCTGGCAGCAGGAAAGTCCCGACATCAGAAGGACTTGTGAGATCATTCAGCAAATGCGTCAAAGGAACCGGCCAAGTGTTGAGCATCATGATTAAATGACAAAATGACGGGATCCCTATCAGCTCACCAATCAAACTACTCCTGATCTTGGGGGTAAACTAATCCACACTCCTTTCGGACTCCATCCATAAGTCTCATCATCCGCATTGTCTCATTCAAGGGCATAACCTCATTCTCGACTCTGCCAGCCGCTATATCGAGCGCCACTGCATCAGCCTCATAGATGAAACCAACCGTGCCGGTCGGCTGCGCAAATGGAAAGTCCTCCACCTTGCCGGCGGAATCCGTGACCCTGAACCCGCTTGGACAGCTTGGCCCCTTGTCGGTGTACAAGGTAATGGTGCCCTTGGTGCCTTCGATACGTCCGAATTCCGGCGGGTTGGGGTTGTGAAGAGACGACATTGTAATCGCAGTCGCCTCCGTAGACGTGCCCTTGTTGTACTGCAAGACTACAACACCGCTTCCATCCACACCATCTTCGATAGTCAGAGACGGCGTCACTGCCACCTCGGGATGCTTCGCACCAAGCGCCCCGTTACCAAGAATGACAGACGCATAAGTCAGGGGGTAGATGCCAATATCCAACAGGGCCCCAGCGCCGAGGGCCGGATCCTTCAGACGAGACTCCTTGGGGAGTGAGTCAAAGTCGAGCGTCAGGCCAATCTCGACGATGCATCGACGCACCCGGCCGATGGTGCCAGCTTGGATTTTCTTCTGCAGCTCAATGACGAGAGGGAAGAACCTGGTCCACATGCCTACAATAGTCAGCGAAAAACACCCAACAGTAATCTTACAGTATTGTACTCACCTTCCATGAGATAAACGCCCCTTGCCTTGGCTGCGGCAATGACTTGCTCGGCCTGCTTGCCGTTGATGGTGAACGGCTTCTCATTGAGGACATGCTTGCCGGCCTTGATGGCATCCAGGCAGTTCTGGTCGTGCAGCGAGTGGGGCGTCGCAATGTACACGACGTCGACGTCGGGCGAGTCGTAGACGTCTTGGTAGCTGGCAAAGACCCGGGGCCGCGGCGCGCTCGAGTCCTTCCACACCTTGTCGACGAACTGCTGGCCCTTGTCGACGCTGCTGGACGACCCCACGGCGGTGATGATGTGTCGTGCCGGCCCCTTCTCACGAGGCGCGAGGAGGTCGGTGACAAACATGCTGGCAATCCAGCCAGTTCCCACGATACCCCATCTCAGCTCCGGGACAGACATGATATCGGTGGTACTTGGGATATAATGTTACAGTTCGTAAATCTTTTCGAGAGTCAAATCTGATGTAAAGTGCAGCGGAATGTGAATTCCTCCAAAAGAACAATGAGTGCAAGATATTTGAAGCATTTATTGAGTGAGTGCTTACAAACGGTTCTGCTGCCTTATCGCTTCTACGGGTCAATAATCTCTCGAGTCCACGATCTGTGGCGATATCGGGTTCTAGTCGTCCGAATAGATGCGGGCTATCTGGTGGATGGCAGTTCTTTCGGGACCAGCCCAGCGGCAACTTCGCCGAAGATACCGTGGCGATACGAAGTCATCCCTGCTCGATAGTTACCCCAGACTTCCAAGGTTGAGGCATGTTGATCCCCCGCATACTACCACGCGGTCTCCGCAAATGGCATGATCCGGGGTAATAGACACGAATGCAGTGCCGGCGTTCTGCCGCAATCCAATCCGCATCAACCCAGGACTCCATACGACCTCAGCTCAGCGTTAATCTGGGGATGGCTGGGCAAACATCAAGTCCGCTCCCGAGTTCCAACGCTCCGCCAGCTGGGCGGTCGATCGTGTCATGTCGAACATCAAAGCCACAACTGCCGACCGGGAACAGCTTGGCTCGTCCAAGTGACCTTACGCGTGGTTCCTAGAACCATCAAGTTACCCCATGGCTGGGCCATGGCTGGGCCTCGGGACATCCGACCGACCCTGCTCAGTCAGGAGCAGGATAAAAGTTCCCGATATCCAGAACCAAAATGTCTTGCTTGACGTGCATAACCGTCTGCTCTCCTAGTTGACAACTAGAAAAGATTCATGCCTCGATCACTTTTCAGCATCATCATAACCCAGTAGTCTACAATCCCTTGCGATCGGAATGACCGGAAAGATGAAGCCCAGCATCAAAGAACAGAACGCAAAGATCGTCGGTGCAGCCCTCGCTGAGGTGCTACCACAATCCGACAAGTGGTGGTTCCAGCAGCCTCATCTCGTGCGGCTGAACCTCTTGCTATTGATACCTCTCATGTCCAGCTCTGTCTCTGGATTTGATGGTAAAACCACCCTTGATCCCCAATCGTGTCTCTTTCCGCAGACTTACACGTCAAAGGCTCGTTGATGAACGGTTTGCAGGCTCTGCCTCAGTGGAACGAAGACTTCGGCTACCCGACCGGATATACACTCGGCCTCGTCAATGCCATCATGGCCATATCAATGTTCTTGGCCCTGCCGATTATCCCCTGGATCAGTGACCGATATGGTCGAAAAATACCCGTCATGCTGGGGAGTGTAGGGGTCATCATCGCCACGCTGATCCAGATATTCTCCGTCAATTACGGCATGTTCGTCTTCTCTCGCGCCGTCGTGGGCTTCTCCGCTTCGTTCATGGTGCAGCCCAGCGCCATGATCATAGCTGAGCTGTCATATCCGACGCACCGAGGAAAGTACACAGCGGCCTACTTCACTATTTACTATCTGGGCGGGATCATTGCATCCTGGATCACGTTTGCCGCTCAAGATCTCGAGGGATCCCTTGCCTGGAAGGTCCCGACCATCTTCCAGGGCGTCCTCCCGTTGATCCAGCTCTGCTTCATGTGGCTCGTTCCTCAGTCGCCTCGTTGGCTCGTGGCCAACGACCGGGCTCAAGAGGCCTGCGCTCTCCTCAGCAAGATACACGACCCGACGCCCGACAGCCAACTGGTCGCGAGGGAACTGTCCGAGATGGTCGAGTCGATCCAGATGGAAAAAGCATCGGCGCTGACAACTTGGCGCTCCCTGTTCGCGACCCCCGGAAACAGGAAGCGCGTCCTCGTCGCCATCTGCGTGGGCCTCTTTGCCCAGTGGAACGGCGTCGCCGTCGTGTCCTACTACCTCAGCAAAGTCCTCTCGTCGGTAGGCATCACCAGCACCTTTGACCAGACGCTGATCAACGGCATGCTTCAAATCTTCAACTTTGCAGCGGCTCTGACTGGCGCCTTCCTGGTCGACAGACTTGGGCGCCGGGTCCTGTTCTTGTGGTCGACGGCCGGGATGTTGGTGACTTACATCATCTGGACCGCGTGCTCGGCCGTGAATGCCGAGACCGGTAGTTCGGCTGCTGGAATCGTCGTCGTCGTCTGCTTGTTTGTGTACTTCTTCCACTACGACATTGCCTACACGCCGTTGCTTCTTGCTGTAAGTCATGAAACCCACATGTCCCATGCGTCGTCGCTAACGATTGCATTCGCAGTACCCCACCGAGATATTCCCGTATTCCCTGCGCGCCAAGGGCCTGGCCCTCGAGTTCTACTTCAACTCCGGCGGCCTCATCCTCGCGCTCTTCGTAAACCCCATAGGAATGGAGAGCATCGGCTGGCACTACTACATCGTCTTCTGCGGGCTCCTGTTCCTTATGCTCGTCGTCGTGTGGGCCACGTTCCCCGAGACCAAGGGCCACTCGCTGGAGGAGATCGCCGTCATCTTTGACGGGCCGCAGGCCGAGACGTCGCTGGCCATGGACAAGCGCATCGCGGCCGAGGCCGAGGCCGTGGAGCACAAGGAACATGCTGTGTGATCAAAGTCGAGTTCACTTTTGAGATATCATCCAATAGATATCCACATGTATCTACCGAGTAAACAGAACTGATGGAAGATTTACTCAATCATCTCTCTATGGAACGTTGAAATCTGTGATTTTGTGACTTTCTATGCTTCTTTCAATGATCCAATGATAACCTCGGAAGATAGTAAGGAGGCGCCTTGGAGGATTGCTCCTCTGCGAGTTTACTAAAAGAGATTGCGTCCTTCTGAAGACGAAAACAAGAACGGAAATGCAAGTATGGCCGAGAACATCTATTCCAGAAACCCCACACGAACTCATACACAATCAGACGGTATCTCGTAGCCTTGAAGCCAGAAGCTCGTCAAGAGGAGCGATTGCTTGCTTTAACGTTTTGGAGTCGGACTCATAAGCAAGAACCGACTTGCCAGCAGTCATGGGGAAGCGTTCAGGCGCCGGCTCCTCGAGGTACGACATGACCCGCGCGCGATGGGCGGCCCGGAAAACCTGGGTAGCAGAATGTATCAGAACCTTGTTCGCAGTGTTTACATTGTGGGCTGGGAACTTACCCTTAGGTGATTGGCAATCTTGGACATCTCGGCCTTGAGGCTCTCGTCGCCCGCGGCGTTGACCTTGTCCCTGAACCCGGAGTCCCGGAGCGACGTGCTCAGTCTGCGCTGATTCCCGGGTATGTATTTGCTCGAAACATCATCCGATAGAAACGGTTTCATGCCGAGAAAGGCATCCAAGGCCTGGAAGACCAAGACGTGGTTGCCAGAGAGCCCGTCAAACTTGACATACTCTCCGTCGATGACTCGGCCCACGCCCCACGCCTGGAAGCCTTGAACATAGCTGAGCCATGCCTTGTGCGAGATATGTCGCTCCGAAAGTTTCTCGTAAAAGATCCCGAGCATCTCTCGGAGATTGACCGTCACTCGCTCCAGGTGCCGCAAGGACCTGACCCGGTCGCCGTCTTCGAACGAGAGGATAGCGTCAACCATGTCGTAGTATATTGGCTTGGCCGTGACTTCCATATCGTAGAACATCCTGGAGAACGCGTCTTCGGAAGACGTAATGAGATTGGACAGGCCGACGTTGACTATATAGACCCTTTCGCCCCACCCATTAAAGTTGTGCAGGATATTGGAGGTGAGATTGCCGCTGTCTGCCTTGAAGTCGAAGTAGCGCTGCAGATATGGCCATGGGGCCTCAAGCTCTGGGGGCAGATCGACTTCTTTTTCCAGCTGCGCTACCTTCACGACAGGTATGGTGGCCCATCTTTGATCAAGTCAGTGAATGTACCAGAAAGGATGAAAAGATTGCGTTGCGTTACCTGTATGCGTGTCGGAAAACCGCCACGACACAATAGAACCCGTTGATCTCATCGCGTGGCAATTCACTATAGTCACCCGCCTCAACGCGTCGCATAATTCGGGTCACCTCACAATGTCGACCCGATCTGCCAAAAGTTTCTTCACAGAGGTTCGATACCGATTTATACGCTCTCTGTTGACGCTGTCGTCGAGAGACGGGACTGCAGCCGGAAGTGTCGAGCCAAGATCCAGGTATGTGTTCTTATACGGTTTGAGCGCTTCAGGCCAGGTATCATGATTGCACTTGGGTGGCCACTATTCTTTTTGCGTCAGATTTCCCATGACTTCACAAGTCAAAGCTCTTGGAGACTGGGGAGTTGAATAAAAGGGAAGAAATTTTCACATACGCTTCCCGCTCCGTCATGCTCGAAAAGGTTCGCGAGAGCTGTCGAGACTCCATGATGGTCCTTGGAACCCCTCAAACGTGGTATTTGATCAACATCGGAGGAACCACCAATGGTTTTGAAGTTTATGTTTCTCTTGTTTGACCATCGAAGGAACAAGACACTCAAGGTGATGAATATGGCGACTGATGCCACGCCAATTATAGACATGATGGCTCTGTTGAATCGTATTGGGGGAAAGAGCAATTTATAGCAAAGTTCATGGAAATGAGAATGCTGCACAGGATTTGTCTTCCCGCCAAATGTGATCCTTGAAGCAGGTATATATACACAGATCTATGGTGGATTCGAAATTCCAGTCGCTGAATGCTAAGCTCCGAATTCAACAGCCTGGTCATATCAACGCACGCAAAAGCCAAACGTGGCTATGTAGGATGAGGATCTGACTTCGCCGAGCCAGCCATAAGAGCTCGTTACCACGGGTGTCTGGCCTACAGGGCCTGGAAGCTGGTCATGCGCCCGGACACTGAAGGCTTTGAGGCTCTCATCACCTGTGAGTACGACTATCCCACATAAGCAATATTACGTACCAAAGTGGTTTTGTAAAGGCTGTTGGATGAGGTGATTCATCATCAGCCTCCACCCTTACAGAGCGTGAAGAATCATTTTCTCTTCGCTCACGAGGCTCACAGAAAAGGGCTACATATCGCCCATGTGCAGTGAGTGGAGAATTTGGTAAGCAGCCAATTGCTCTGGATGATACCGGCTGAAGGATCGAGGCTGAATCCCACTCTATTCCCCATTCCGTGTTGAGAGATAAGCGACATTAGTCACAGGAACTCGGATGGACCTGGGATCACCAGAAACGGATATTCCGCAGGAGTTCTGGCCCTGAACATCTGGGCCTGTCGAACGCCACTGGAATGTGATAAATGGTGCGTTGGGAACATCGACCGCTATATCACACTCGCCGTGACTTCCTACGATCCTCCGGCACAGAACTTTCCGGTGGTCGATCTGACCGCTTAGCTCACGGTATCGTTGATTGCATGATGGCTCTCTGCAAGGCTTTACCCGAAGAAGATATGTCAAAGGAAAGAAAAGGTCCTTGACAAGTGTTTGCCAAGAGAATGACTACTTTTGCAGATCAGGGATTGGCCAGGAAGAAGTCGGCGACGTGTTTGCTATGGGGCGAAGTCGCGAAGATCGCCCACACATATGCACGACATGGCTTTCTTGACTGTGATGCATGCTTCTGGGCACTCTTGAAGCATTTGAAACGAATACTAAGAAGTTCCTGAGAATCAAATTATGGTGTATGATCGATGCTGGACTCAAAGAATCTGTTTTGTTTCTTGCGATGTTTAAGCACTTTAAGATCGCCAGTCATGAACATTTTCCACATAAGAAAGAATCGCGTATGGGGCTTGTAACTTGCTCGCGATGGTAATAGTGTATTTCGGGGCGATTCCTCCCTCGGACCCAAGGTCTCGGGGACTGGCGACGGATCTACGCCGTACACCTACTTCCGAGAAGGGGCCATCTGGGGGCCATCTCAGAAGTGGCGACACCGGTCCCGCAACCAGCATACGCAGCCTTCTCGATTGATGCTGCGTCGGTGAGAGGGATTTGGAATAATGAACCAATCATAGTCTCGACGATGACAACCGCCTGGGCGTTGAGGCGGTCTTATCCAACTTATTGAATAGGTATGAGTCAGCGCTACCGTGATCAGAGAGATGGAGCTGCTCGAGCTGCCTGACGTACTCTTCCGGTAAAGTATAGGCAGATGAGGCGTCATAACACTCTCACATGAGAGCTGCGCTGACTGGCCATTTATTGGTACCAAAATTTTTTTTTAAGTCTATTAGATTTGATGAAGTTGCATGGTGACTGGAGTCGGAAATTCGACACAATCGCTTGAACCTGATATATAGTTTTCAGGACTTGGTGCATAATCAATCATTTCATGTCAGGCGAAACCTCACGAGACTTGAGTGTGATTCACCTCACCCTGCATTCGGACCGAAGAACAGTTTTCGCAGCCGAAAGTCGCAGGTCCGGCTCGCCTTAGCTGAGCTGCACCAGGCTGCGAACCATGTGCACGTCGGTTACTGCGAACGGGCTTACGGTGTCACCCCTCTTTATGGATTACCTGGCGTCTGCCATAACACAAACGCACATACAATATCACGAACAAGGCATGTTTTGGAAAATGGCTGGCCACACAAGTGTTGGAGAAGGCATACCAATCAATCAAAGTCCGTCGAAACACAACGCCTAGGACCATCAAAATCTCATTTCCCAGAGTCAAGCCGACACACAATTTTCGTTGTTCACTGTACGGTGACCTATGGCCTTTCTTTTCTTAGATTGTCTGCAACTTTTCAGGCACTCCAGTCAATGTACTCGATCATTGTGAGTTTCAACCCAGGCAGATCATTTGATTCTGGAAATATGAGCTTGAACACGGAGGTTTACGAGATGAACAAATCTGATCTGCTCCACGAATAGGTAAAAGGATCAATAAGCTGGCGGGTCTTTTAGGGGTGTTCCGTACCTACCATATAGCGGGGGCGGGGCTCCCTATGCCGACCTATCCCACATAATCCCACATACTGCATGTTCCAACGTTGTCTTGGTCTACCTAGATCAGCATTCGATCTCCAAAGCGTCCCACGGACTTTGCTTCGCGGGACCTTGGAAACGGAAGCAAATGTGTTTGCCTTTGACTTAGCCCTCAAGTATTGTGTCACAACCAGGCACTGAATGCATGTCGCGCTTGGGAGGGATGGCGCGGAGAAGGATCACCACGTGGTCACTGGTGAGCACGCAACACAAGCCTTTACTAATGAAGTGGGAGTGTGGCACGAGAAGGCACCGTCACAAACCGAGCGAACCTTACATGATCAAAGTGGGATTAAGGGTCTGAGGAAATATAGACCAATCGGCTTGCTACCAAGTATTCGCATATGTGGGATGATGAGCAATTATGTGGGATAGTGAGGTGTGAGGCGCTAACTAGACTGGCCCATGTGGGATGGATGAGAAATACCGACAAGTCTTTGTAGCGATGTTGGGATTGAGCCACAAGTAAATGCCAATAGAAACAATGGGCATATGTAAGCAATTCAGCGAGATCAGCTATTTGCGACGTTCGAAGGATGTCTGTGCTCCGGCACTTCCAGGTCGTCGAGGCTGGAGCTGATTAATATTGCGTGTTGAGAGCTGACTAAATAGCTTCCGGAGTGTAGATGCCATTGTTCTTGTCGTTGTTTATTTGAATATAATAAATGCTCCAACCTCACACGATCGAAATCCAGGAAAAAGTCTCTTTCACAACGAACATCAACAGGAAAGACCACCATCGATATCTTCCTCCAATCCTAACAGCATAACTCAGACTCCAAAGATGTCAGGCACAATCCAAAAGGTTGCGTTGGCCGGTGTAAGTTCTTCCAGCGACCGAGATGACATATCACCAGTCCAACTAACACACGTGACAGGCCACTGGAAACCTCGGCCCCTCCATCTTGGAGCAGCTCCTCAAGGCCGGATTCGCCGTCACCGTGCTGACCCGCCAAGGCGGAAGCAGCAAGCACCAGTTCCCAGCCAACGTCAGCGTCAAGGAGGTCGACTACGACTCTCTCGAGTCGCTCACCGAGGCGCTCAGAGGCCAGGACGCCGCCGTGTCCACGCTCGCGTCTCTCGCCCTCGAGAAGCAGATCCTGCTCGTCCAGGCCGCATCCAAGGCCGGCGTGCAACGCTTCATCCCGTCAGAGTTCGGCTCCAACACAGTGCACCCCAAGACCTCCCAGCTCCCCGTGTTCAAGGACAAGGTTGCCGTCCAGGATGTGCTGAAGAAGGAGGCCGAGGCCGGCCGCCTGTCCTACTCCCTCATCATCAACGGCGGCTTCTTCGACTGGGGCCTGCGGATCGGCTGGATCGCCAACGCCAACGACCGCAGCATCGTCCTTCACGACGGTGGCGACCGCCGCTTCAGCACCACCACCCTGGCCACCGTCGGCCAGGCCGTCGCCGGCGTCCTCAGGCACCCCGAGGAGACCAAGAACCGGGCCGTGTACGTCCAGTCGGCGTCGCCGACGCTCAAGCAGCTCGCCGAGATCGGCGAGCGGGCCACCGGCGACAAGTGGCAGCGGAGCCAGGCCTCGGTCGACGAGCAGCTCAAGGAGGCCTGGGCGTCGCTCACCAGCGACAAGCCGGATCCCAACGTTTTCGTCATGAAGTTTATCAACGCCTCCATCTGGGGCGAGGGCTACGGAAACCCCTGGGAGAAGACCGACAATGAGCTTCTGGGCATCAAGGAGTTGAGCGACTCGGATATCGAGGCGCTGATCAAGAGCTTGGCTTAGAGAAGCTGTTTGGGTGGTGGAAACTTAGCTAATCCAAGAGTCCATTGATAATGCTCCCTGCCATGGCCCATAAATAAAAGAAATATCTACCATTGTGTCAATCAGGTCTGGTTCACGTGCAGCTGTAAATTCTAGAGACAGATTCAAGAGACAAGCATGAACGCGATGTGTTAGCCGGAGATTGATGATCGCCATTGAGAATGCAGATGTTCATGTTATGCGGACTTGGAGCAACTCGTCTCGCGAACGTGGAACATCAGAACGAAACGTTCGAGGTAGCGCATGTGCAAAGTGAACTATGCGCGCGCTTTCGTCTATCTTATTCACAATGACACAGAAGTTTCATGAATCCTGCAAGGACCTTAATAACAAATGTTGGAGGCAGCGCGGTGCTTCATCCAAGTGTGGACGCTGGATGCTGTTGATGAGTCTGTTGTGTCAAAAGCCTTGGGCTCAATCCCCCACCAGGCCCGAAAGTCGATCAAGCTCTCCTGCCTTGTTCTCACCGGAAGCAGAGCATCATCTTGCAAGTGAAAGTTTTAGATACCGATCGGATCGAATCGTCTTCACCAATTACATTGATGACGGACCGGACAAAGCATCAGAGGGATTTGTCAAGAGACTTAATTCCCCATCGACATGCTGGTACGCATCAAAAGGCGGATGATAGTCACCGGGTCAGCCTGGTCAAGACGCAAAAGCTGCCCAATCTTCTGGCACACAACTGCGGAGATCTACTGTGACTCAAGTAAATGAATACGATTTGCAATGTTCAAGTTATTTAGTCGCTTTGGAGGTTGAGCACCTAGGTAGTCAGCCAAAAAGGAATTGAAAAGCGCAGAATGCAAAAGCACTAACCCGACAGCACCGAAAAAGGAGAACGAAATGATAGAGAAATGGTCATAAAGAGTGTCCCAGCCGTCCTTAGGGCTTGGAACTCGCTCAGAACCCCGAGTTGTGTTATTTTAGTCAATTCAAATGACATTAGTCCGTCTCTCTACATTGACTGGCGGTTTCTTCTCAAATGTACATCGGTCATGACGAACAGAGATTACGGATACTGACCAAATTTTCGCGCATGTAGTGGGCCTGATAATGCTGGACCAGCTGGCGTATATTGTACGGATCGGTCGACCGAAGAGTGACTGTTGTGCCGTCGTGACCCCCTGCCGTTGAATTGGCACAGAAGGTGACTGGCAACAGTGCTGGCTTGGGTACCCGATCAGTGTCATGCGCTACACCTACGGAAGATCACGGGGATACTGGGTGAAAATTGCGATACAGCTGTTGATTGAGACAATGCTAGAGGAGATACAAGAACAAAGCGCCTGGCCGCCGTGCTGGAGAGGATTGCATTTGGATGAGCCCGGGATCTTAGAGCAGAAGCTGCTTTGGACAAGCCACTAACTCCCTTCTTGAAGAGACCTGGTAGCAGAAGTAGAGCATACATGACCCGGATGGGTGCTAACTCTACTTTTGATGCCAATTGACACTGTGATATTCCTGTTGCAGCTAGAGGGCACTTTCACATTTTGATAATATATCTGCAGTTGCCTCATGATTGAGATTGTTCGAAGAAGGTTTCATTCGTCATAATGCGTACCTAGTGATACCGGCGCGGGCTTGGTTTTCCCGCTTTGGTGAAAGCCTGATTTCTGAAGCAAGAGTTTCAGTATTTGCAAAGAGGTGAGCTTGGTACGGAGAGGCGGATGAAATGTTGACAAGAGGGAATACGCCCGTTACGCTCGGTATGAGCTTGTGGTAGGCAAGATATCTTGATAACAGGCTTGGACACGATAGATACTTCGAGGGAGTTGCTACCATCAAGACGACACGAAAGAAGAAAAGCGGCAGCATTTTTCGCTATCGTGGGACAGGCAATACTAAGGGGGCACAAGCGCTAGAACTGGAAGGTGGCCTTAGACACATTGCATATTTCTTCTCCATGAGACCTGTCTTTTTTTCAAGTGGTAGATGCCAGCAACACCGGCAGTTACTTTCCCAACCAATGATACTAGCGACTGCCTAGATGAGCTGGCAGAGTATGCACACAGCGACGGGCCGCAGTCATGGATACTCACATGATCCATGCCATATGGATACTCTGTTTGACCTTGTGCTTTGTTTCTCCGATTCTCTTCGCTCTCTTCGTCGAATCTCGATGGCCACCCACGCGCAGTATGACAAATCACCTCGGTTGGGTAGACTCCAGAAGACATGAGTGGATGTACACGGGAGTTGACATGCGATGATGGCATGGATGAGGAGTAGGTATCATTTCAGGAGAGCTGCGGTGTACTGCAGCCGCCGCCCACAGCCACGATCTAGATTGTGCGATCATCCACGGGAAGGAGGGAGAAAGCAGAGTGGTCGAGCAACATTAACTCCGACAACCCTCCGCCCAGGGATGTAAAAAGTCCACAACGGTGGCGGATTTATCATCTCGTCTAGACTCTCACAAGAATAATTATTGTCAACATTTTACCCAGCATTCATCAACACGTGCTTGATCGAGTGAATGAGAGATCCATACCAGGAATTGAGGATAGGCAGCTGCGAATAATGTGGCTCGACCAGAGATGCCCAGGAGGTCTAGGATTCTGCTCGTGTTGGCTATCCTCGCCTCGTCCAAAGCGGTAATACAATGTCACTGTCCGCCCAATGATGCAATCGTGGAAATAGTTGATGGCTGTCATCTTCCATGACTTACGTAGCGGCTGTACTCAGCAATAGCAGTACCGCTATTGACGAGAGCAACTGCTACGCCTTTACAGGGCTATGACGAGCACAACTCTGACGAGTGTCACAAAGTCCCGGGGACCTAGGTTTTTTCTTCCCAGATCTACAGCCACAAAATTAGTGAATTGTACCAGAATTATCAGCCACTATCTATTTTCTGTATTTCGAAAAAAAAAAAAAAAAAGAAAACCAATAAGAGAATACGCCACTGCACACGCCATCATACTGCGCGTTCGCACTTGCAGATCGCAAACAATCAGAAAAACGGTAAGATGAAACAAGCAATTGCTAGACACGAGACAGTGGCTTAGCTGGAGATTATCTGCTTGTTCATGCTACCGAGTCATACTGCGGCTGCCGGAGATTTGGCTTCATACCTATTCTTCTAGCATCTCCCGCTCCGCTAGGTTCGCCCCACACGATAATTCTGCAGCCTGTTCCGCCGTCACGGCATGCTAAACGGTAGGTAGGTCCAGACTGTCGCTATTCCCGAGAGTCCTGTGCCCCAAGAATCCAGACGTTGATGTCTTCTGAATGCCTACCACGTGGGCGATGTGATAGCAACGATTCGTTCTTAGTTTTATGGTCCTGCGATCGCATTCTCCATAATTGAACGGCTTTAAAATGGACCAGGTCCACAGATGTATATCCGTCATGTAGTATCTCCATTTTAATCGCCGACGAGAATCGTAGAGTAAACCTAGGAAACTACTGTTTTGCTTATATAATGGTCGTTTGCGCGGCGGCGATATCCAAGACGGGTCACAAGAAACGTCACTCGGCTTCTTTGTGGAGTAGTTTTGGATGTCTCGGGCAAGCACGCCCATTGGTTTGAGAAAAAAGAAAAACGCCTCGAGGGCTCGGCTACAGCTGCGGCAGTCAATAAGTCCCATCGAATTGGTAGATATGCCGGGATTGGGGGGTTTTGTTCGTGACTCCCTGCCCCTTTGGGACGTACGGCAAGGCTTTCTTACATCGTGTTGACCTGATTCTTACCAAGGCATTAGACTTCCAACACCACTAGAGCAATAAAAGAAAAAATGCCCGATGCCTTCATGCTGGGATACAGTTGGCCGTGGAGTCCATCGCCCCCAAGATCCCCTCTAGTTCGAAAGACAACCCTTGTATGTAATCACTTCTTTTCTTTTTCCATCTTAATTCAAGGTGTTTGGCGAAACGTTGAGTTCCAGAAACAAATCCGGCCACAATTTTAGAGACCCGAATTTGATCAAGAGCATTGGCTCGCTAGTTCGCTGGCTTGCTGGCTCGCGAGCCCCGGAACGGTCGCTTCAGACGACGCGTAGAAAACTACTGAGTAGATCGGTTCAACGATATTGCGTAGCCAAGAGAGTCAGAGTATGCCAACACGAGAATTATGGGCTCTGGTGGCCTAGGAATAGATAAGTGTTGCTTGCACCTGGGGCCTCGTAGGAACCAGGCTCCCGTTGAAAACCCTCCTCAGCCCGACCCTCAGTATTAGTCGCTGTACCAGTGAACAATAATGAAGAACTTCTGCAATCATAATTCACATCAACGGGAAAGATTCATATGATGATAGTGTGAGGCTCACGTCTTGTAACAATAATAAGTAATTTACTTGCATATTGTTTTGCTATCAGACGTTTTCTCCATGCGTGCGACACTGCATCTGCAGTCATTGTAGTCATAGACACCATCATTCTGTAGCGACCACTAGAGGCTTGGAGGCTCTGGCGATATTTCATGTTTGCTCCCTGGCAGAGACAGCCTGTTCAAGCTGATATACCAGCCCGACAGTTCCTTTAGAACTAGGAGCCCTAGATTTTGACATTCACATTGACATAGAGACAATTAATCAATCATAATCTGCTACAACACAATTGGCCAAATATTTGTCAATATTATAAGAATGTTTGCGGCCAGGAATGTTCTTGTTGTGTCGAGCTACACTTTTGGCAACATCCATCTTGTCTCAAGCCGCGAAAGTTGGGGCCTTGGACTGTCGGATATTGTTACAGACACCCTTTCTGCATTCGAGATATCCTAGTCAAACAAGTTACGGTAATTTAAAATTGATTTTACACCATTCACAACAGAACAATTGGAATGCATGATGTAAATATGCTGTTTTGAAGGGCACCTATATCTCATTTGTGTCCCACGCGACGTCAGGGGGGAAAGACCACAAGCACTACCGGGGGCACTAGAGCTAGGCATGTTGTCTAAACAAAGACTTGCAGGCATGGAAATCTAGCACGAGGCTTAGGCAAGTGGCTATGTTTGTTACAAGACTTTTAAAAAACTACTTTTCCCAGCATTGTTTCCCCATCGTCGTTTCTCTATGCTACCACCATATCCTCTTACGCATATAATATTGCTTTATGCTAATCACCCATAATGTCTTTCAAGCTAATCGCCTCATATTTCTTCGACTGGGCCGTGTTGATCGCATTCGGCCTCGCAGGGTACGGCATCAACAACATTACTCCCAACAAGCACGCCTTCAGCCTCGAAGATCGCGCCATCAGCTTTCCGCTTCACGACGATACCGTGTCCATTGCCGTGTGTGGAATCGTCAGTGTTGTTGCGCCAGCCGCCATCATCCTCGTCGTCACGTTCCTCGTCGTCCCCGGACCTACGGCGCACAAGAGGATATCGCAAGGCCTAATCTGGAAGAGAAGACTCTGGGAGCTGCACGCGAGCTTGCTCGGACTCGCCGCGTCCTTTATAACAACTTGGTTCATCATCAATGGCTTGAAAAACCTACTCGGCAAACCGCGACCCAACCTCTTGGCCCGTTGTCAGCCTGACCTGAATAATATTGCTGATTACGTGGTTGGGGGCGTCTTGACGGCGACAAGCGATGGGAGACTGGTCACGGCCGCGATTTGCCAGAACCCAGATTCTTCCATCGTTGACGAGGGGTTTCGCAGCTCTCCTTCCGGTCATAGCTCCATATCCGCCGCCGGTCTTGTCTACCTGTCTCTGTTCCTGGCCACGAAGCTCGGCGCATTCATCCCATTCCTCCACCCAAGAATCAATCGCCACGATGAAAGCGCACACTCGGCTTTCCCATCCCGTCGACACTACCGACAGATCACGTCACCGATCCCACTCGAATTGCAAGGAAGCGGCCAGCAAGCAGCAGCAGAAACACCCAAAGATGTAGCCGCCACTAGAAGAGAAGCTGCTGCCCCGCCGATTTACTTGCTCGTCCTCACAGTGATTCCATTCTTTGGATCAGTATATATTTGTGTTTCCAGGTGGTACGATTACCAACACCACGGAATTGACATCGTCTTTGGATTCTTGATTGGTTTCACTACGTCAATTGTGGCCTTTCGGCTCTACCATCTCCCCTTGGGCCGCGGCGCTGGCTGGGCATGGGCACCACGCAATCAGGACAAGGCCTTCTGGGGAGGTGTCGGCAGCAACAGCTACGCCAAAGGCCGGGACAGATCTGATGACCATGACGAGGAGGTCGAGACCATGGTCTGAGGGGACCGAACTATTGGCTACGCCACAATTTCTTCTTCTTTCTAGACTTGTTCAACAATTTTGAGTGGTTTTCTTTTCGTCTTGTTAGCCAGTTCAGCCGTAGATAGCACCATCTTTACACCGTTACTCTAATACAAACTACATGTACTATACAGTAAAGGGCCCATACTATGATGTGCACCCCAGAGTCTAACACGAACCGCTCATCGTCTTAGCTCCGGGGCTATGCCAAGCTTGGAGAATTCTAGCACGCGGACCGATGCGGGCTGAGATGAGCCGGTGCATTTTTATTCTGCTGCCTAAAGTCATGATAGCAAGCCTGCCTCACCTGCTGTTCCAAGGCGCTTATATGGTGTGTCTAGTCGTTGTGGAAAGGGGGCTAGGACAGGGACAAGGGCACCTTGCTAGGGGATCGGTTGCCGGCTTTAACCCTTCACGGGCAGAGCTCCTTTTGCCGCAGCAGGGGCTCGGAAGACATGGTGTTGCTCTGCAACGACCATCTTCGTCAGAGGGTCATCGTTGTCTCATTCGTGGGAAGCCACAAAGGTCTTGAGTCGAGCTGGGGTTCGTCCCTGGGTCGGAAAAGCTTAATCGCCCTAGATTTTCGGCAACGCTTTCCAGGATCTCCACCTCCATGCCCCAGGTTAGGTAAATAATGGAACTCGAGTCAGTTTCTATAGTGCTATTCACATTTCTAGTGCCAGTTGTCAAAACAAATACAATCTAGCGACTAATCGTTCGGCACAAATGGATACAGGCGTTAATCCCATCCTTGGAGGGTTCACATTATCATGACTATCTTTCTCCTGCCACCCAGCATTTCGTGATACGATCCCTCTGACTTCCGGCATATAAGCAATACCTATATAGCCCCCCATTTTTTATGCAACACAATCTCTCGACAAGTTGATCATTGAGATTCGCCTCTCAGCACAAGGCCACTACTGTACTCAGCGCACTGACAATGCTAAACACCAAGTCTCGTATTTCTCACTCTACTGACTCGGGCCTAAATTCAAGCAGTCAGAATCACATCCAGAAATGAAGAACTCTCGCAACGACTTACTTTTTGCCCAGTCGCCTTTTCTTCTTTCGGTGTCGCAGCAACACAAATATCCCACTCACTGCGACCGACACGCCGGCTGCGACGCAGAATATTGTCAGTCATGGTTACAAACACACGTCCATCGAGGAGTTACGTACCCAAGCTACCCGCCGCGGCAATGACGGCAGTTCCAGAGCCAGTCACACCGGGCGTCGACGTGGCAGCAGCCGCGGAGCTCGAAGATACCGGCGCCGCGGTAGCACTTGACGACAGAGATGCGCTGGCCAGGTCTGACGACTGAGTTGGAGATTGTGTAATGGTCACCGTCGGCGTGGGCGGGCGCACCGTGAAGAGTGTCACAGTGGGCGTTGGCGTCCTGACGATGCTAGATGTGGTGGTGGGTGTCGGGGGCCTCTCGACCGTCAACGTCGTCAACGGCGTCGGCGGGCGGGTCGTTGAAGATGTCGGCGTAGATGTTCGTGTGCTGGTATGTGTGCCTGTTTGAGTCTTGAGTGAATGCTCTTTTACAACTGCACGTACCATATGTTTGGCTTCCGATGGGTTGGTACCTGTCTGTGAGGTGGCTGCTATGCTGGTCATGAGACTGCTCCAGTCCTCGTCCCAATCATCCCTGGCCATCATACCCCAAGCTTCTTGAAGAAGTGGTCTTCCTTGTTCACGAATATCCATCATGTGCGTGCCGTATGGTCGGGTCCAAAGATCAACTTGACAATTTTAATCTTAATATTAACAAAGATAGCGATGTTCTGGAACTATCACAACTTGTTTCGATCGGCAAAGCTACAGAGATTTGGAGAGATAACAAGACTCTGAGTAGAACTTAAGATGAGGCAGGGCTGAAGCTGAGGACATATTAGCGAAACATCATCACCGGCATTTAAATCAGCCTATCCGGCCCAAGATGCCGCGCTGTTCGTCACACTAACCGGGGCCCGAGCCATCATGCATCAACGTTTCAGGCACGGGCAGTATTTCGAAAGAATATAGGCCGCCTCGAGCCAGAAAGACTTGCTTATCTTGTCTGGTCCGACCCATGTTGCATGCATTGCATCTCAATACAGTGGTACCTTTGACGAAAGCGCCGAATCAAAAGTCTACAGCGGCGATGACGGCATGCTGTTATCTCTCTCTCCATGACAAATTATACCACCTTCCTTGCATCGAGCCAAGCAATGGTTGCCAATGACGATTGCTATTTGACTCGGTAACTGGAGCCGCCGACAATGTGCCAAGATGGTTGTGGTTTCATTATCACCGATTTTCGCTCCCTCATTATACCAGAGACTGTCGAGCGCTGGAGAGCATGGGTGAGAGGTGAAAGTCAATTGACCGAGGACGCGCAATAGCGGAGGTCTGTTTCGTACGAAGATCCAAATAAGATAACCGCCCTATCATGTGCACGAGTCAAGCCATGCACGAAGAAATGCACTGACAAACGACAAATGTAGGCCGTTCTTGGCTGCTCGGTGAAGTGACATTGGGACGGGTCTCTGCTGAGGCGTAGCGTAGTATAGTGTACGTATCGATTAGTCTATACCCCCCACGAAACACCTATGAAGCTTATATTCACAGCCGCCAATGAGCTCCACCGATCTACATGTAGTGTGGCTGGAAATTAATTCTGCTGCCTGGGCACAGGGCAGTTGGGCGACGCTGGCCGGTTGGACGATCTTATCTGGATCGTATAGTTCCGGCTGTTTCAGTATCCACAGCGGATGCGAACGCGGGATAAATGCCGGAGGTCCACTATTACAAGGAGACAATCAGGAGTACTTCATACTTCTTTTGTCGTAGACTCCCATGTGCTCTGGGATATATTCCATGGGTATATATTCAGAGCACATGAGGCTCAGACGCTAATCCGGACAACATCTGGTATTTACGTGTTCTAGAACCAAAGACAATCGATCATACAACTTAGCACTGCGGGTCACACCTGTCACATTGGGTAAGGTCAGTCCTATAGCAAGCCATCACCCATCCTGATTACTTTTATGGTTCTAAGAACATCGGTAACAAAAAGGGTAAAAGAAGCAGACATTCCTTCAAGCATTGCAGCAATGATGCGGAGAATCTCGAGTCAAGCGCTTAGTTTGCCACGACATTCTTGTGGCTGAGCACTGGCCAACAGTCTGTAGTACTTGCGCGGCGCTACAACCAGTTCATCTTGTAGCCAGATACACAGACACCAATCTGTTGGTGCCCAATTGCAGCTGGGTAGTGTATGTTTGTGCCTCGAGAAAAAGGAATGAAACTCCCGTACTTAAGCAGTATGCCTTGACCTTGATGGTTTCAACTAGGCTATTAATATTTTCTGGCCTGTGCATCGGTTCGTGCTCAGATCTGCGGGAACGTTGGACTCCACTGCGTACACAAAGCTAATGAGGAGCGGCCTTATAGCACTGCCTGCCACAATTACACTTAAACTCGGAACCGTTCTTTTGACGCCTCCTTTTCGTCTTGCGTAATGATGTTTGAGGGCGAAGCGTATCGACAAAAATTGGCTGTTTCGATAGTTTTTGGACGACGCATGCCGCTGGGGGTGCCATGTAGCCCATCATCATTGCGGTTCATTCTTTTGAGTTTCGGGCAAAGACAATCTGCTATCAAGTATTATCGAATCGGGCAGGTATTGTATTAGGTAAATCGTCCTGCCCAAAGATTACGACCAAGTCGTACATCGTTCACTGCAACGTGCATGCATGGATCATGATTAATTCCAGCTCAAGTCTATTACTAACTGTGACATTAAATTGAAGAAAACAAATGCATGAAGTCATGCAGTGGTGGTCCCATTCCTTGGCATATTATAGAAATCTCTCAGAGACGCATCGTGATAGTCAATGTTACCACGACCGACAGAAAAAACGGGCCAGTGCAGTAGCTATGCTGCTTTATCACACCAAAAGTTACACGCTGTCGATCAACATCCGTGCTTCATAGAAACGGGGCCCAATGTACCAGGAAATCTCGGAAAGCGTCTCATTTTCTACACGGAACACCACGGGCGCTGGGTGCCCGCAAAAACGAATACCCTGCCTGAGACACCTGCCCCATAAGTAGCAACCTCATGCTCGATCAATTGGACAAAAGTTCAACTTCTTGGACTTGGCACATTATCTGAATTCTGCACCTCTGCAAGACACATCATCGATCAAAGCAAGCTATCATATCGTGCGTCCGATAAAGGCGTGCATAGATCCATCGCATACTCAGAACATTGACAAATACAGTGCCGGGATATACATCGCTGGTGTCTAATGGGGCCGTCCGATATCTCCAGTGTTTCTCTTTATCAAAAGCATCGTCTTCGGCCTCTCGGTTAGATCGAATTATTGTAATCACAGCATACCACCAATAGCATCGTCGGCGAATATCTCGACCCTCGGCTTGCTCTCAACGACTGTCTTGTCTCCAGCAAATAGCTTCACCAGCCATGGAGCAACACGAAAAAGAGTCGTCCGCTGGACAGCCCTCACATCGGCGGTTCTCCAGCATAGAAGGATGGAAAGAGGTAGCAAACAATATGTACTATGCTGCAGGACATGGCTTGGTCAACCTGTCGACCTCTCCCGATATCGACGGCGTTCCCAACGAGAACGCTGATGTGATCACGCGTCAAGCCAGTCACGAAGAACACAACACTTCGATGAACACGTCGACCGTACAGCAAACAGATGAGGAAGACCGCGACCCCTTCTCTACAAGCAATCATATTGCCGGCGAAGACCAATTCAAGTCCCTCAAAGATGAGCCACAGACGAGTAAAGTCGAAGAATCATACCACGTCTTCACTTCGAGACAGAGGTGGTTCGTGGTCGCCATCATTGGTGCTGCGGGATTGTTCTCGGGACTTTCATCCAATATCTACTTTCCGGCTCTGGACGCTATTGCAAAGGTAAGCTTGACGGCCCCTTGAACTTTCCTTGATGTGATACTAAAGATAACTCCAACAGGACTTGAACGTCAGTCTTCAGTCTGTGTCTTTGACAATCACTTCATACCTCATCATTCAAGGTATATCTCCAGTAATATGGGGTTCATTTGCGGATGCGCTTGGCCGTCGTCCCATCTACATTGCATCCTTTGCAGTCTACATTACCGCCAATATCGTTCTGAGCTTCTCGCCAAATTTTATTATTCTCATTGTCTTCAGAGGACTACAGGCGGCTGGCAGTGCATCCACAGTCAGTATTGGTAAGTGGCTTCCAGTCATGCAGACTTCATCCCAGTTGTACATATTTAACACCTTGTAGGAAATGGAGTTATTCAAGACATTACTCAACCAGCCGAAAGAGGATCGTATATTAGTTTCTATCAAGCAAGTAAGTGCTCCGTTACCCATGTCGCGATTGACCTATCGTGAGGATCAAGGCTAACCAATCTGGGAACTAGTCCGCAACTTCAGCATCGCTATAGGACCCGTGCTAGGCGGCGCGCTCTCCAACTCGATGGGATTCCGGTCTATATTTGTATTCCTCTTGATCCTATCTACTGTTACTTTGGGCTTCATCCTCGTCTTTCTGCCCGAGACGATGAGGAACATTGCCGGCAACGGCTCCCTCCGGCTCAGCGGAGTCTACAGACCGTTGATCCGCGTGGTCAGAAAGGAGCCGGACTACATGCGAGACCCCGAGCAACCCATCAAGCGAAAGCAGATCAGGGTGTCGACGTTCACGGATCCGCTGCGACTCTTGGGACAGAGAGATATCCTGCTCAATCTCGTGTTTGGAGGCATCATCTACACCGTTTGGAGCATGGTGACGTCGACCACCACCAGTATCTTCAAGTCGGCGTTTGGCCTCGACGAGCTCCTCGTCGGCCTGGCCTTTTTACCTAATGGTGAGTTGCCAACATGATTACTAGGTAAAGACACATTGATTCTAACAATGGATTATAGGACTGGGAACAATTGTCGGGTCTGCCATAATAGGAAAACTCATGAACAAGGACTTCAGAGCCGCCGAGGTCACTTATAGAGAACAGCACAAGCTGCCGGACGACTACAAGATCCCCTCCAAGGCGATCCCGGGCGACTTTGGCATCGAGCACGCCCGGCTCCGGCACCTCTGGTGGGTCACGCTGCTGTTCATGCTGGCCACGGGGATCTACGGGTTCACGGTCGGCGACGCGTCGCTCACGTCGAAGCCGGCGTGGGTCGTTGTCCCGCTGATTCTGCAGTTCCTCATCGCCGCGACGAGCAACGCCGTCTTCGCCATGAACCAGACCATGGTGTCGGACCTGTGCCCCGGCAAGGGCGCCAGCAGCACCGCCATCAACAACCTGGTGCGTTGCGGGCTGGCCGCCGTCGGCGTGGCGTTTGCCGAGACCATGGTCAGCGCGCTGGGCCCGGCCACCTCGTTTCTCCTGCTCGCGCTCGTCGTGGCCGTGTGCACTCCGATGCCAGTGGTCAACTGGCACCACGGACCGGGCTGGAGGAGGCAGAGGATGGAAAAGGAAGCCAAGAAAACTACCGATAGTGACAAGGTCTAGGAAAGACTACACATTTTTTTTTCTCCCCCATTGCGTCGATGCACAAACCTGGATGCAAGCCATTGGTAGTGAAAAAGCGTTAAGACGATGGAAGTTTTCGGTCGAACTGTTGATTGTACGGAGTAAAGGCGCCGGCGTCTGGTGTTCCATTGATGATTAGAGTCTAGAGTCTTAGACAACTTTAGTTTGACGATCCATAATTGTTAGAAATTCCGAACGACCCGATGCCAAGGCACGACGTTGATCGCAGTGGATATACAGGGACAGGGGTAGGGGCAGGGATGTCGTCATTGCATTTCGTTTACAGTGATAGATTGGCTAGCGTCATGACCCCAGTCTGCAGGCCGGATTGGGACATGTAATCCGACGACGGTCAGGAATTAGTACTGGACCAGTGTTGTAGAGGAATGGCATAATAACAAAAACCATAGGCAACAACGTACTGAATAGTATCATCAAGTGGCAGTCAGTCCTCATCTTGTCGACCACTGGGTCATCTAGATTCCAAATCTTGGAGATGATGCACAGGTCAAGCCAAGCCACTAAGCACTACAATAGACCATGGACTATTTGCGCAATACTTGCTGGTCACAATATAAAACTTTGGGGCTCATGTAACAAAGCAATGTTTAAGAATACCAGCCTGTGCGGCCTGTGCTTTTACTAAGACCTATGCGACACCAGCGAGTTTTGTTACAATAGTCAAAACTCAGGCAAACATGTTTCCGTGCCTAACAACGCTGTGACAGTATCAGGCTCTCACGATGCGAACTAACGACGAGCAGCGATACCATCATGGGAGCTTGTTTGAGTATTAGCAGAGAGCTTGCGAAATCACTTGCGAGGTGACATTCACTGTTGGATATTCAGTATGCAGGCATCCAAATACCACTACGACCCAATATACATGCTCCTACAGTATGATCCCCCCCGATGGGAACCTAATATGTTTATTCCGTGATGGTGATGGGCGATGAGTGCGAATTACGAAATTTTCTCACTGCTAAACACATGGCTGCGTGCTCGATTTTCCAAGGAGAACATCGTCTACCTCACTGGGTATTAGAAACGGATTCGTCGTGAACTGGCAGGCTTGAACAGAAGTCTTACAACTAAATCCAAAACTTGGCACAACGGTGCTGGCTTCGAACTCCGGTAGCTTCAAGACGCTCCGAAGAGGTGCCTTGAAATAGTGACTGGCTATTGAAACACTCAGTATACCTACTTGTTATGTTCAGACTGGGCTGGCTATGAAGCGCCAACAGCTTACAGCGACGTCTGAGAAAGTTTACAGAAAGCAAATAAGGAGATAGGGACCCATCATGTGATTAGATATGCGCGTGGTATAGGATTTTAGAACCGTGTTCTAGTACCCGTATTCTAACGTGGTAGAAAACTGACGCTGGAAGATTGATTTAATAGTGCCTACACTGTAGGTGGAGTATAACGCACCCGATCAAGCCATCCAATGCCGAAGTGTATTCTGATGAAGCTCCCATTAGAGGTTTGATATTTTAAAGTGCCGGTCATTTGCTCCTGTTCGAATACAAACACGTCCTGTTTCGCGGCAGTCTTTGGAGTTCCTGGCTGTTATACCTCTTTTATGTCTTTGACCAATAAACATCAAGTTCTCGTGAAGTCAACCGCATCTTTCGTATCTGTCTGTCAATATGACACGACATGGTGGTACCCAGACTCTTCGAGGTAGCCACACTTTCTTTGCTGCTTATTCCTCCGTAATAAATTTGATTCGAAAATCGCTGACTCTATTGAACAGAGCGGAGAACTAAAGAAAATGAGAAATGAGTTGGCTCTTCTTGACGGGAAAATGAAAACCTAAATGCCACAGCGATATCTTGGTATCCGCATCAGCAAAGGCAAAACATGCGTGGGAGAAAAGAGCTTAAGCGATATTTTGTGTTCACTAACTGAAGAGGGAACAGCATCGGATACAAATACAGCGATTGGAAAAGTCTTGCCAGCAGCCTTTCAAATCATTTACCAGTGCAAGTTAGAAGCGAGGTCAAATACGAGCGGGAGACCCCGCGAACCCACGAGCTGCTACGAAAATCTGTCATAATTTTGATAAACATATGCAGAAAGAATGCCGTCTCACTCCAGCGACAGCTAGAAATCTGTCCTGTAGATTGTAAATTCTCTGAACGAACTATGCTTCTTATCCATCCAGTCATTCATCTAATTAGATCTTACAAACTCTTTAGTTTCAAGTACCACTTATGTACAGCTTGTCCATGAGATGCCGAGTCTGCAGACCCTCGCCTCTGCATATTTACGCCATGCCCGGCCGTGATCTCCCAAAGGGAACACTATAATATATCGCCACCCGACGAGCTGATTGAGCAATCGATTGCATTCACATTTTCACGCACCCATCCGAGGTTCTGTTGCCATTCTTCCGTCGGCAAGATATGCAAAATTGCGGCAATTGTTCCATCAAACCAGCCTTCCCAGAACCACCTTTTGGGCATGCGACTCATTGGTACCAAGAAATGGGCCATGAGTATCAGTACCTCTGGATTCCTTTGCCTGAGCAACCGGAAGAAATCGTCGCCGAGGTTCATCGCACCCATGGCCACAAAGATGGCCGTCCGAGGCCGCAACGAGACGAGACTCATCCACAATTTAATCTTCGCGATGGCCTCACTGACGTGCTCCCTATCGACGGGCAACGTGTACCCGTTCGCACGATTCCTCGCGTCCAACATGTCGAGAGACGCCGCCAAGTCCTCATCCAAGGTGGAGAGCTCCTCCGGGCCATCTTCCGGTCGACGGAGCAAGGCAGAGATGCGGCTCTCGGGACGATCAAGAACTTCGTTATACAATTGATGCGCCGATCTGAACGAGGTGCCCAGCGTGGCCAGCCACTCCGCAAAACTGTTCAGGTCACTCTCGGCATCACGTGTAAGCTTCACGAGCGCCAGAGACAAGACCGTCCTCATGAGTATAAACATGACCTTGGCCTCCTGGAGACCGGGAGCCGGACGTGATGTTGCGGCTGCGTCGAGCTGTTGAAACAACTCGAGGCCGCGATCGTGGTGTAAATGGGCTATCGCCAGATAGCTGGCCCTCAAATCGGGCTCAGTATGAGCTATCTGGGCAGCAGATACCGCAAGAAGACCATGCATGAGGAAAGGGTATTCGATTGCCAGCATGGGTACTACCTCGGTCCAAATGGCAATTCGAGCTCGCGAATCATCAAGGGCCATGGTCACTGCCACCTGATGATGCCAATGTTGTAGAAGCTTTAGCTGCTGGAGGTTGAGGTCGCAGCTATAATCGTTTTGCTTCGAAATACTATCATCTAGTCCACTTGGACTGATAATCGATGGCTCCGGCTGAATCAATGAGCGCGAAGCGGGAGAGCTTGCCAGCCGCCACAACGTCAGTAAGGTCCATGAAGATCCACAGCATAAGAGCAGAGATGCCACTGACTTTATACTTAAATTTGCAGAATTTGCAATTGAAAGTTCTGAGCATGGTTGCAGCGTCTTGATCGTAAATGGCTGTTGAGGAATGACGTCCGTGTACTCGCACGTTTCCTGGCGCCTGGTGCAGCGAGAACACTCGGGCTTTGCTATGTCGCATCTCACGCGACGTCGCTTGCATTGCAGACACCCGTGTCTGGATTTGGAATGCGTACTACGAGACATGCTTTTTTAATCCGATCAGGGTTCTCATGAAAAGAACGTGGTATAATGTAATCATCGATGAGATGTCGAGCTGGCGATGATGTGTGAATGGAAGGTGAAGGGGGTTGGTTGAATTAGGCCTTACCATTAGTGGTTGTAAGGCGCTATCTTGCCGCACTGGCAGCGGCCGAGTGCTGTACACTACGCCACAATCCGTCGCGGGGCTTAACATTTAACCAAAATGCCATTTACAGCGCCGACGAAAGCACACGACAAGATATGACCCACGATTGAGATTTGAATGACTTGGACTTCAAGAAAAAATTCCATACTGTCACGTGATTTTATAGATCATTGGTTATTAATTGGTGCTCAAGGAATCTGAGAGCCCCACCGGTAACTTGTTTACTTCCCAGACATAGGTATTTTGGGCCACGTCTCGGCCTCAATATTCCCAGCACCCACCTGTCAGCAGCGGGAAAGAGGAACAATCCTTTCGCTCAGGCGCGACACAGCTTACGCTCAGTCGATTGTCATGGCCAACGTCGACCTCGAGGCTGAAGAGGCGGCCCTTGATGGTTGGCCGCGCCGTCTGCTGCATGTTCCCACGATGACTTCACACGAATGGCAACCTGGAAACATATATGGCACGGTGACAGCGCCAAGATTCGCTGCAATCACCTATACTTGGGGTCGTTGGCGGCTACGGGCGAGAGATCGACCTGACGTACAGGCCATCGCTGTGAAGGGAGTCCCTTGGGAGATACCGAGGGTCAACCCGGATCATTTCGAATCCAAAGATCTTCACAACGCTCTGGTCAAGGCGCAAGCTCGGGTGCATCCACCGCTCATTGATGCAGATGAGATGGGCGAGGCTGTTGATTTTGTCTGGCTCGACGTGGCTTGCATCGACCAGCGAGACAACGATCCAAGATCTGCTGCCGAAATCGGAAGACAGGCAGACATTTTCAGTGGTGCAGACCATGTCATTGTGTGGCTGTCTACGCTTGATGCCTCTCGGATCGAGACAGCACTGGTGATTTTAGAGCGGTCTGAACTTTTCTTAACGGCCGCATACGACGAAGACGAAGATGCACCCCCCGTAACGGAGCTCCTTGACCAGATCTATGAAAGCCTCCAGGTCTTGTTCTCGGATCCCTGGTTTTCATCCCTGTGGACACTGCAGGAGGCATTCCTCCGAGACGATGCAATCATCATGAGCCGAGATGCGCAGTTTGCCCGCGTCCCAAGCCCTGAAGGATCCAACGTCTTTCACCACGCACCGATTTCCTACCTGGACCAACTGTGTCGAATGCTGGCACGCCGAGACATTACCGAAAGATTGCTACCGGACCCATATTCCCAGATCGTTCAGCTATTGAGGACGTCTGGGATGCTTGCAATCGACTCCAGGAGTGAACTCGATGTTTACACCGCGACTGGGTCCCGCACTTGTAGCAAGGACGAGGACCGGATTTACGGCATTCAACAAATTTTCGGATTTCGTCTCGGCGTTTCCTCCCCAGAGTCTGCAACAGGCTCACGGTACAACAGAAGAGACCTGGAACTGCAATTCGGTGAGCATCTGTTGGTGCAATATCCAGTGCTAAGTCAGATGCATGTGTTTACCCGCCCGGCCACAGCAGGATATGCTTGGCTAGTAAGCACGAGCTCGTTGGTCCCCATCCAAGTCAGGTTGTTCGGCATGCAATCAGACTTTGCAAACAAGCGTGAAAGTCTCTGCAAACTATCTGTATGTCAGGTTGGATCAACGACATGGGGCCATTTTGAGGGCCAAGTATGTCAATTCTCCGAGTTTCTTGAAGCTTGCCATGTCTATGAGAAAGGCAAAGACCATCCAAAGGGCTGCTATCATGAAACTTTCTATACTCTCTACATGGACAATACTCCGTGTCTGAAAGACTCTCCTGAATATTCGGATCAGGGGTTTGTTGACGTGCTCCCAGAGCGGCAGAGGGCACTCGCCGCATGGTTGGCACAAAAGTTCAAGTCCGACGGACTGAAAATACTCGTGCTTGCCTCACATGCCACTGTAGGCACCCACGAAATACATTCCGAGACAAAGATTATAGGGCTTTTGCTACTGCCCATGCATGGTGAAAGTAGCACCACCTATCACCGCATTGGATTATGCTCGTGGTATCTCACCCATCGCATTTATGGCATCGCGTCTTCCCGGTCCGAGCCGGACTTTCTTAAAGGCAAAGGGCGTATGTGGGTCGAGTCCAAGGGTCTTTTTGGGTGAATTATCTCTTTGAAATATCTCTGAAGTTTTATGAAATGCCAGTACAATCGTCATCGACCCAAGCCGCTTGTCTGTGCCCAAGGCATTCGTCACTTGCCTCTATTCTCATGATTCAAGAACATCGCTGGAGCTAATGGTGTGTCCTTCAGCGTCGAGAGCTTCGACCTTCAGCACGGGAGGTAGAGAGTCCACCGTAATCGCCGTCTCAAAACCTCCTCGGGGCACAGTCGCCAACTCCGAGATGGAGCTTACATTTTGGCCGCCAAACTGTCATTCTGGATTAGCTCATGTTCGCAAAACTTGGAAATGGGATAAAGCATGACTGGAATAGAGGGATAGATGGTGAGAAAGTCTTACCAGCGCCCAAGAGGCAACCTCTGTCGCCCCGTTCCACGAGACATAGACAGTACCATTGACAACGACAGCGTCAGGCTGGGTCAGCGGCGTCGCCTTCCAGTCAAGCTTGTACACGCGGTACAGAAGCGAGCCACCCGTGGCAGCCGAGGACCATGGGGCGGACTGCACTTCGAAGACCGCCTCGCCGTCGGGCGTGAACTCGGTGATGGCAGGGACGGTGCCCCATCCGACCATGACGTTGTCGTTGGGGAGCGTCTGGTAGCTGCCCTGTGCCCACGTCTGCACGCTCGCGGGGTGGTAGAACTCGTGCACGAGCGAGACCGTCTTTTCTGTGTGATCCAGGCGGATGCGCAGGCCCCGCGAGCAGTTCCCGGCGCACCCGGGCGTCGGCTGCCGGTCTACGTCCAAGACGTGGTTGTCGAACAAGGTGATGTCGTCCGAGGCATTATCGACGCTGCCGCTGCGCGGACCTCCGGCGAACCGGGCGTCGTGCTGGAATGCAAAGGTCGCCGATGAAGAGCTGCTGACGTCCTTGAAGTCGCTGTTCTTGCCGCCTACCTGCCAGATCTTGTCGCCGCTCGTGCCGTTGATGAGAGCGACCATGGAGAGGTACCGCCCCGAGACCAGGTAGTCGCCGCTCGTGGTTTTCTCAAGGCTGTTCATGTGGAACCAATCCCATTCTGCGCTGGCGTTGTCGCTCGGAGTCTTGAAAGATTCGTTCAGGGCGAAGTGGTCCTCGGCCCGCCAAGTGAATCGTGGCTTGCCGGTGGCGATGTCGATCTCTTGAAAGGCGAATTGCTTCAGAGTGCAATTCGCGCTGCCACTCACTTCGGTACAGTCTCCGGTGGCAGTATGGGAATTGACGAGTAGTGCACCGCCATCGTGGGTGAGTTGGAACTCGTGGCCATCAGCCAGGGTGGTGAAGCCCTGCGTGGTCAGGTTGGCAACCTTTTGGTATGACGTGTCGACGAGGACGCCTCCGCCATATCCGCCGCCCTGAATGACGGTTCCAGACCAGAAGGTTAAGTAGGGATCTCCGTTGTACATTTGCATCCGGGTGTCAGCGCCTCCGGCCCAAGATGGATCGGCGTATACGAGACTTAGGTCCTCCGCCGAGAGTATCATTGGCGCCTGGCCTTGTCCAGATACATGAGGTGATAGGAAGATATGCGAGCCCGTGCTGGTAGAGTTCTTGTCCCATTTGGTGACCACGAACCATGGGACAACCGAGTCAGATGAGTGAAATGTCTGATTTGGCAGAGTTCCGTATTGGCCAGCATTATATGCGTCTGCATCTGCTGCAGTGAGCAATGGCAGGTCTGCCAGACCGAGGTGAAAGCTGGATGCCACCGTCAAGGCGAAGGTAAGACGAGATGAATAAGATGCCATGATGCTTGTGTTTCTTGTGAAAAGAACTAAGTGAGTAACTGAGATTGTGATATGAAGCAGATGAAGCAAAAGTAGATTGAACAACAACTGAAGGCCGTCTCCTGCTCGCTCTTTATATACTCGAACTCGTCGTCAGAGTGGCTGTGAGAAGAACATTATCGTCGTCATCTTGAGTGTGTTGTTTGCATATCCATCGTAGCGTCAAGGCACCGCCATCTTTCATTATACAAGTGCAAGCTTGTTGATCCACGGCTTGGCCAGAAGGATGCATCTTGAAAGTGAACAAATGCCTTGCGATGAATGTACTGCCGACATCTCGGACATTGGGTTCCCCGATGTAGATCGACAGCTGATTTCCTACGGGAGACTGTAATCAACGACTGGCAGGTCAGCAGATTCCATCAACACGAGAGTCCGGCGCCGAACACGGGCGTGGAGAGCTTGACTGAGCCCGGGTCGTACGTTATACCCAGAATGTGTCGAGACTTTGACGAAACTGGTTAATGTGCTTATGCTCGTACACTATACCCTAAACGTGCTTTGCGTCGCATGCGATGATCAGGTACGAAGTGCGCTAAGGAGTATACTATAGAAGCCCCTGTCAAATAAAAATAGTAAGAACTGGCCGCTGGGTCTCTTGGGCGCCAGGAGAAAAGTTCTTGGATCAAACCCTCGAAGAACTCGTTAAATGTAAAAACAAGGGCACTGATGTCATGAAACCCTCTGAATCTTTTTGAGGATTATCTTCAATAAAACCACAGAGTGGCGATGAACGCTCGCGCGGGGTAAAATGCTGTCCCGTGTCTGCCGCGCCTCATGACCATTTCTTTTTCGAGCACCAGCAAAAGGACCAAGGGGATGCTTCATTTATAAGAATTGTGTCGTGATCTTTATTTGGTCTTCATAGAATCCCACTCAAGTGGGCTCTGGCTTTCCATCATGGCGTCTGCACCGGAGCCGGCTCCTGATCCCCGTCTGCAAGGCAGGACAGCCCGCTACGACCGCGACGAGATCGTCGCCCAGCTTGAAGCATTCTACCAATTCCTGCCACATATTCCTTTGTCATCTGTCCATCGGGCACCTCCAGGAGGCTGGCCGTCCATTAAAGCCGAAGCCCTTGAGGCGCGAGGTATTCACAAGACACCCGAGGCCCTAGATCTTCTCCGCCACTTGCCCTACATCTCAGGCGACCAACCCTGGATCGCGCCCGAAGCATACCCTTGCGACTACCGGATTTTGGGAGAGCACTCGAATCACGACACGCCCGGGTGGGTACACGACGTCCGACAAGACGCGGGTAACGTGCGGCTGCCGGACGGATCGCCAGGCGGCACTGAGAAGTGGCCGGCTTGGGTGGTGCAACTGACGACGGGCACCGACCGCGAGGGCAGCTGCTACATGCTCGACACGACGGACGGCACCATGACCGAGTACTGCGTCGTCGGATACACGTACGAGCCGACGTACGACGGGGGCGACCCGCGCGCCTGGCGGGACTGCATGTGCGGGGACAAGACGACTATCCTGGCGGACCAGATCAAGGCGTGGCGGACCGAGTACCGCGAGATGAGGTACCTCGGTGTGCCTGATGTGGGCGATGGAAGCGGCTATCCGAGTCTATATTTTCGGAGTCGAGGTGACGGACCGGGCAGCTATAACTGGGAGGAGACTCAGGTATGTACATCCCGGGACGAAGGCGCTTCTTGCAAGAGCTTATGTGACAACGAAGGAGTTGCAGTCCATCTATCGCAAACACGGCTGGCCAGATGGATATGACAAAGAAGGTTGTCAAAAGGCACTCAAGGAATGGTATCTTGCGCAATAATTTGGGGGGATCGCAAGCCCAGCCTGTCTTGCGCGGTGCAACTCAAAAGCGCAATCAAAGTTTGGCCATCTATTGACCTGACTGAACAAACGTTGGCCACGGATCTACGTGCATGTGCGATTTGGCAAGACAAAACTTTAGTTCAATTGAGTAAAAGTTACCGTACACGACCAGCCGCAAACCCTAGATCTCTTGAGAGTTGTTCAAACTATGGTCTTCCCGTCTCGTCTGGGAGATCAGGAATGATGAGATGTGAGCCTGGCTGACTCGATGGCACGCCGTCACTTTGCACGCTTGAGACAGCCTGTGTGGCCTCAGTTTCGATCTCAATGGGCGAGGAAGAGGCAACTGCTTCATGTATACTCTGAGCCACGGCCTTCAGTGCTTCAAGCTCACGCGAGCAAGTATCATCGGAACATTCATCGAATCCAAAAAGGGCACGCAGCTCGTCCTCTGATGCTGGCCTAGTAGAGTTGGCGTCGACGTAGACCAACCGGCCGACCTCCTCGACCCCATCGTCTCTCTTGCGCCCGGCGCCCTTGGCCCAGCCGGCCGTCAGCGCCGCCTGCTGCGGGTGCGCTCCAAACCATAGATCGCCGTTCAGGAGTGCAAAGCCCGGATGCCTGACGCCGTTGATGGTGGGCTGGCAGATATTGTCCGTCAGGCCGTCGTCGGCCAGGTTGAGCTGCAAGTTGGAAAAGTCCATCGTGAACCGGACGCGCTGAAAGTTGGCGCGCACGGAGTGGTAGATGGTATTACCCCCGCGGCGTGCCCTCTTCGTCACCAGCGGCAGGTGGGTGTTGTCGTAATCGTAGTGCGCCACGCCGGGGCAGCCTCCGAACAAAGAGCCGGCTCTGCTGTTGTCGGCGGATTCGAGAAGCCGGATCCGCTGGCCCCGGTCGTTGAAGCCTGGTCGGTTCTTGATGTTGTCGGCCATGCTGCTGATGGACGCGTAGCCGTCGTTGGCATCGCATATGGCCGCTGGCGGGTACTCGTCCGGTGAACACTTGCCGCCCGCAGGAAGGTTTGCGAACTGGGGCTTGTATCGAGCAATGTCACGCTGCTTCGTATACAGAGCACTCACAGGTCGCACCTTGTTCAGAGGTCGATAATAAGGACACGTGAGGGTGTGAAATAGTGGATAGTGGGCCGAGATTGAATGGTAGTTGAGGCAGGCCTGGGGATGGCCGACGGCGTCGCTCCCGTCGCAATCGATGCGCCGGGGAGCAGGGGCATTGACAAAGTCATCGTGGACTTCGGTGACGATGGTCACATGAACGGCGTCTGGTTCGCAGTCGGCTCGCTTGCCCCTTGGCTGGTTGCGAGGGCATGTTGATCTTGTCGTGGCTGGGGTCTGAGGAGAAGTCAGACGAAAATGCAATTTATTTTCTTTCAGACTTTAATGAGACAGAGTGGAAACTTACATGGCTGGACTTTGGCGGCCGGGATCTGGGTGTGGCCGTCGGCTTGTCGAAGGAGATCGTGTGCTTCTTGCCAAACACTTTGAACACGGCCTTCCCTTCTTTTTCCACACCCTTGACGCAGAGCTGGATCAAGGCTGGTGTAGCGGCAATCTCGGCAATGTCTAGAATTTCGCCTTTATGATGGTATTAGCCTAGAACTCTCCGGATACTAAGGAATTGGCAGATGTACCGAAAATCGGGATGAGAGCCTCGAGAGCCTCGAGGGGTGCGAGCAGAGCGGGAACGGCCAGCCGACAAAAGGCTTTTGCTGCGATATCCAGCGCAGCTTGTTCTCCAACGGATATAGCAGCAGCTTCTCCGGCCGCTACAGCTTTACCCTGAAGATTGCTCCCGGATGGAGATGGCTTGAATCCCTTACAGCAGAAGCTCTGGAGACCGCCGGTGCACGTGCGATCCCCCGTCTTTTTGTCGTGGCTATTGGTGTCTTGGACGATTTCCGTCTCGCCATCGTCGCAGCCGCCCATGCAGGAAAGACCGACGCCGCGATAACCGCGCCACTGGCATGTTCCCATCCGCGTGCCGTCGTCACAACAAAGAGAGCGGTACTGATTTGGCTTGCATCGGTCATTGGTGGATAGTTTACCAGGCTGACCGTTCACTGCGTTTGCAAGTAAGTATAAGCACACGCATGGGGGAGAAGAGAAGAATACTCTGTGCGACTTCGTTGGTTCCTCTCTTGCAACTTTGGCCACAATCGGTTGTGTAGCAAGTGATACCTGCCGCTAGGTCGTCACTCTTCTGTTTGGCGTCCTTCTGGTCCTGTGTCGTGACGCCGGGAGCAGGTGCAAGACCGTTGTCTGCTTTTTGTTTTACTTGATCAATTGCCCAGACCTAGATCATGTTTAGTACTTGCTGGCAATAATGATGCTTGGTACGTCAGAAGTTTGGCCCGGTGTGTTAATTTCTGACTTACCATGCTACCACCTAAGCAGCGAGAATTTGCGAACTTGCGCTTCTGGTCGAACGTATCGTCATCATCGTATGAGATCCACTGATTGCTGTCCCAGGTGATCCATTTGACACCGGCGGTCTTGTCCCAGACTGGCTTGACACCTTTTGCAGAAATCACATCGTTAATCTCCTGCAAAGTCAAGATGCCACTGGCGTCAGAGCAAGGGCCAGCCTTGGCACCCCCGGAGAACTGGCATACTCCATTGGGAGTGTTGCACGAAGGGTTTGTCAGTGTAAAACTTCTGCCGTACTAGAGAGGCCCATCAGCTGTGATACTAGAAGTTCCGATGTACGAATAAGCTTACCCATCCGAGACCAAGCACCACCTTACCAGGCTCAACGCCAGCGCGCCACAGCAGATCGAGTCCCATATCGATCTCCGTGATATTGGTGTGAGTCGCGAGGTTGGGCCCCAGAAACTTGGACTGAGCATCCCAAACGCCATGTACTGGATGTAGGTTAGCTTTATTGAACAGCACTGAGATGAGAGATTGACTTGCAGTCATAGGCCATGAAATTGAACCAGTCCACATTGGGCTGAATGGAAGCAAGATCAAAGTGCTGAAGGTACCAATAGGACGTCGGCAGGGTCATGGATATACCATATTTCGCACCCGGAATGGTGTCAGCTAGCGTAAAAGTGCACTGGACGTATTTGGCTCACCAAACGCAGCTCTGAGCTCCTTGACCAAACTGGCATAATTGGCCTTGTCAGCTGTGACCCCACCTCGATCGTCCGCCTGAGGGTATTCCCAATCAAGGTCAACGCCGTCGAAGCCGTAGTGCTCCATGAAGCTGATGAGCCCATCTATGAACTTCTTGCGATTACCAGCAGAGCTTGTCATGTCACTGAAGGAGGACCGTGTTGGTCCAGGATCAGTAAAAGACCAGCCGCCTACGGAGATCCAGGCCTGAAGCCCGCTGTGAGTGTCTTTGAGCGCCGTGAAGCGTCCAAGGAGGGAGCCACTGTTGCTATCCATGGGCGCGATCTGGAACGACTTGGGATCGAAGAAGGCAAAGGCAAAGTTGATGTGCGTGAATCCGTTCAAATTCAAGTCTTCTGGTAGCACGGCTTGACACTTGCGAGTGGCAGCCCAGGACTCGTAGTAGCCGATGGTCCGCTGGGCGATTGAATTCCCATTACATGACGGTCGATGAACATTACCACAGCCGCCAAAGCCGTTCTGACAGCCAGTGCTACAGAACTCGTCTGTTGATCCGCAAAAGCTGGTATTTCAGCGTGAGATGTATTCACTGTGTTTGGTAGCGACAGGGGACGTACCCAAACTTCGAGCAGCACACATTCAGAGGGCATTTTTGCTGACCCGGCTTGCCATACTGGCCGCATTCCGCCTTGGCATCACAATTTGAAGTGCATTTGCCTGTGCGTCTACTGGTCAGCTGAGTTTGTATCACTACCTATTCAGGCGAGACTTACCAGCTCCGCATTCTGCTGGCGAGTATCCGCATAGGTTGTTGTTATTTCCGCCACAACATGCAGCATTCTCGCACGGTGTTTGTGCATTGCATGTCCCTATGGGAAGTGCGCGGTTGTTGAGTAGTGACTCGAGACCCAGTGAGTGTGGAGTCTGCTGTTTTGGCTGCACGATGCCTATCTTCCGTGAACGGGCTGGAGCAACTCCAATGAGGCAAACAGATAGGAAGAAGATGAACAACATGTTAGCGAAGCTCGAGTGTCATGCTCTGCTTATTGCTTGCACCACATCAGAGCATTATGATCTTGGGGAACATCACGTCAGTTATGGCTATCTATACGACCTTACTAACCTACTTGAAAGCAGTCGGATGAAAAAGCAATACGCGAAGTAACCTATTCGAGTTGAGAGAACGTCGGGCAACCTCCTTATTGTAACGGAATGAGCCGATTTGGAGGTATTAATCTCCACATCTATAGTCATTGGCGCAGTCACGTCGCTTTTTCCAACGGCCACAATTGGCTGTCTACCTCCCTCCCCTGCATATGGCGCCCACACTGAGACATTAGACGAAATGTGCAGCATTATTAATACTGGAAGGGACCATCATTAAAATGTCAGATTTCTTTTTCGAGACCCCTATTGCATGCACCTTTCGTCACCTGATTCCAACTCCAAGTCGATCATATCGTTTCTTCTGGTCAGACTTGACTGTATTACTGTATGCATGGCTCTTTTGGCGTTGTTGAAGCTTTCCACTATTGAAGACATGTCATCTTGGCAACTGATCATCCTGATTACGGCACAAGCGCAGGGGACTTTTGGATAATGGTATACTTGTGAGATATGATACCGTCATATGAATTGATTATAGACAGTAGCTCAGCCATTGCCATCATGTTCTTGGAACACTTATGCCCAAGATTTCAGACTGGGTCAACAAGCTTCTCCCTTTGGACCACTCGCAATCACCTGTTACGCGTGGCTCAAGATGGCACATCTCTTTTCATCCGCGATTGTTGTTTTGTCACTTGTTCAATCATGTTTGACCTTTAACTTGTACCCAATTGTGAACTCAACCAAGTTGACCAATGCACTGGGCGTCTCTACTGATTGCCTTGCTGCGCTGTATGCCTCATTACCTATTCTTTTCACTTCAACCTAGTCACAGTGGAACTAATGAACGTTTTAGAAATCAGTCGTTGCCGGACTGTGATCAAACGTTGTTTGGTATGGTCGGCGACTTTGAGAACTTTTGGTGGGAGGACGACAATGTGACGGCTTTGTGTAATGGCAACTGCCCGAGCGTTACCTCAAACTGGAGGCTCAACGTATACGACGCATGCTACGGCGAGTACATCTCTGCCTACGGAAAGCTCATCCCAGCGACATCAATCAGTGAGCGCTTTTATGACAGCATCAATATTGCGTGCCTACCATCTGGGTAAGTATTGCTTCACGGACCTCTGTCGACACATATGTGCTGAGCAATCAACAGATCGGCCAATTTCTCTTGGTGCCTCACAGAGTCTCAGCAGTGGGTGGGTTCTGATATAGTTCGACCCGATTGCACGACCAATCCGACTGCGCCATCTTGTGGGGGCAACGTCTCGGCCATACCAGCCAGTGCAGTGCGCATAGCGAGTCTGTATGGCGATGACATTGTAAGGTGCACCAAGAATCCTCGAAAGCATATCCTGCTAACGTATTACAGCTATGTAATGAATGCTTCATAGAGATGATGTACTCTCGTGTCACTTCCACTCTCTTGAGTGATGAAGACTATTCCGACTATCTTGTGGATCAACTCCAAGATGTGGCAGATATCTGCAGCACAAAGCTTCGCGACTTTACCGTCAGAGCCGTGGCAACATACGACCCAGCACCGCCTGTCACGTTCACACCAACCACAACAGCAGGGTCGGCGCCTGCTGTTACCACATGTGCAGGACAGTCAGTCAGCAGTGGATCTGGATGCGATTCTCTTTCTACCAAGTATGGAGTCGCGACTGGAGATCTACAGGCCATCACCAATAGCAGTACCTGCCAGGTTTCTTCTGCAGTGTGCTTGCCGGCAGCCTGCATTTTACAACGTCTTACCGGCAGCCAAACATGGCAAGTAGTGTCCGAATGTTGAACGATGAGAAGTCTTTCTGACTTGTCACCAATTAGTGATGCACTTGCTGCGAGTCTCGGCGCGACTACTATACAATTCCTCAGCTGGAATAACAACATCATTGGACTGTGCGACAGCCTGACCGCAGGACAATATGTCTGTGCTAGGTGGGTGCTCAAGACATCTCCTTCCGAACAAGTTGTAACACGGATAGACTGACGCCGTTACCAACCAGTGCTCCAGGAACGAACAAGTCCTATGTTCTACCACCTCCACCTCTAGGAACAGATGCCAATGCCGGTAACCAGCAGAGAGGAGGAGCTGGCGGCATCGTCACGCCGACCACGACTGTATCTGGTACGATCACAAACCCTGGGTCTCTAGGTTCCAGCTCGGCACCGTCGCCGACTCAAGACGGTCTCGTCAAGAATTGCAACAATTATGCCAGCGCCAAAGCCGGTGATACCTGTTTTGACTTTGCCAGGAGTAACAATCTTAGTCCTGACAATTTTTATGCATGTGAGTATTCCCAGAACAATACGATCCACAAAGAAAAAAACCAAGAATTACTAATGAATTTCTCGCAGGGAACCCGGTACTCGGTTCAAACGGCGTCGCTTGCTCGACGAAGTTCTGGGCTAGCGAGTACTATTGCATCGGTACCCAAGTGGTTCCATCAGCAGCGCCAGGTCCAACACAGTCAGGCATAGTCGCAAATTGTGTAAAATACTCTCAGGCGCAAGCTGGTGATACCTGCAGTGTGTTCGCCACCCGCAATAGCATCTCAACTGCGCAGCTATACAGCTGGAACGCCGTATTGGGAAGCACAGGCCAGAACTGCGGAACATCCTTATGGGCAAACGAATGGTACTGCGTCGGTACCTCTGCTGCCGCCACCATGACCTCGAAGCCGACCAGTACTTCGAACACGAAGTCAAGCACTTCTGTGGTCGCTGCGCCGGGGCCTACACAGTCTGGAATATCGCCAAAGTGTAACAAATACGCTTCTGCCATTAGTGGGGATACATGCACTGCATTTGCATCTCGGAATGGTATCACGACTGCAAACCTTTATGCTTGGAATGCAGTCTTGGGAACAAACGGTAGCCAGTGTGCATCGTATTTTTGGGCAAATGAGTATTATTGTATTGGTGTCAGCTCTTGAAAGCCAGGGTTGCATAAAATCATTAGTGACTTATGAGTCAGTTGTAGTTATACTCGATGGCCATCCAACGTACTAGAGGTATGTCTCACTGTTTCTGCCTCAACTGCTGCTCATACGACACACCTCATAAGTCGTAACGTCTCATATATTTCCAGTCTCTTGTAGGGTATCGTTAGTTGTCTTCGGGGTTGTGAATATTTACGGGCCTGGCTCCATCGCGCGGCAGGGTTATGGGTCAGTCTGCATGTATGCATGGGATTTGTTGGCGCAAGGTCCTGAAATGAGAGCCCCCGCCTTCTTCACTCTAGACTTCATGCTACGGATAGATTGTCTTTCATTCCATTGATTTCTCAATTCAAACTTTCATTTTGCATCGATTGCCCAACAATGGCTTCCTTGGCCGAAACACCTGCTATCGTCCTGGTTCAGGGCTCCTTTCAGCTCCCAGATGTGTATCACAAGCTTGCTGATGCCCTTCGAGCTACGGGATATGAGGTTCATCAGCCAACCTTCTCCAGTCTGACTGAACCAGACTTGGCTTCAAAAACACTCGGCGACGATGCATCAGCTGTCACATCCAAAGTGAAAGCTCTCGTTGATGATGGGAAGACAGTCGTTGTGGTGATGCACTCATATGGTGGTCTGGTGGGGTCGGAAGCCGTACTCAGAGACCTGTCGTTCGACCAACGAAAATCGGATGGCCTTCCAGGAGGTGTTGGTGAGTACTACATGGCAACTTCATTGTCTTCGATCAATCGGCATTGAGTCTGAACACGCTAATCTTACACCGCCTAGTACACCTCTTCTACTTTGCCGCCTTCATCTTGTCGCAAGGTCAATCCGTTCTCGGCGTGTTTGGCCAGTCGCCCAACAACGACGTCAAGCCAAATGGGCGCTTTACCATCAAGAACTCCGCGGAGATACTATACCACGATCTCCCGCCAGTCGAAGCCCAGTACTGGGAATCCAAAATCATTGATCAGTCCTACGCGGTGCAAGAGTACAAGATGACCAACGAGGCATATCGCTTCGTCCCATCCACATATGTCGTATGCGAAAACGATCGAGGTCCGCCGCCTCAGTACCAAGAGATGTTTGGTGCGACAGCGGGCTCAAAGATCCTCAAGATGAGCTCTGGCCATTCGCCCATGTTGAGTCACACCGTGCAACTAGCGCAGATGATAGACTCCGCCGCGAAGTCTTCTATTCTAGATGTTGTCCCCAATTGAATGAACAAAAAAACACAGAATCTTGTCGCCGGTCAGTATAGACATTAGTTTTCCAAAAAGAAATTGTCAACTTCCATGACTTCCAATTATCTCGACCTGCCAATGCTCTGCGATTCCGAGTGGGAAGAAAATGTATCAAGTTCGCAATTGATTACTATGTGGCGGGATCGCCGCACTACAAATCGAGCACCACGGTCACACGTCCGAGTTCATCAGCGTTTCAGAGGATTCCAACCGCTTTCCACCATAGCCACAGCTGCCCTGGTAGCTTCGTCCAAGCTTTCCTCAGGTAGGCTGAGTACGGCATTTGCCGTGCCTTTGGGATACTCCATCTCACCAGCCCGCGACCGGATGAAGAGTTTGGCATACATGCTCTTGCCAATACCCGTCCTGATACCCCTGGAGAACTCTTCCATACCGTCCTGAACCCGCTTCGTGGTAGACTCGTACGTGATCTCCCAGTCTGCGTCCACAGTACCGAGGACCCGGTGCAGACTGTCCAGCATATCGCGCTGGCTGACGCGGAAGCTGGAGATGTAGCAGGGCTCATTCTTCCAGTCCGACAAGGACGGCGACGCGTCGGTCTCGGGGAGGCTGAGCAGCGCCGCCACGGCGCGCCCGCACTGCGGCCACGTGCTGACTGTGACAGCAGTCTCGCCGTCGTCGAACAAGGTCACCTTGCGCGCCGGGATCGTGAAGCCGAACCACGACTCGCCCAGGGCCAAGCTCCACTCGTACCAGGCGCCGCAGACCAGGGAGACGTAGGAGAGGCCTAGGCTCTCGATCTCGGCGAGCTGTTTCAGCACGACCGCGCCCATCGGCTCGCTGCCGAACTTAGGGTCGCGGATGTCGGTGCCGAAGCAGCTGGGCATGACGTACGCGACGCCGGCCTCGGCGGCGGCCCTGACGATCTTGCTCTGGGTGTCGGGCGGGGCGGCCACGGCGAGGGTGATGATGAGGAACTGTTGGCCCCGAAGCGCCTCGACCAGTGATTCCGGTTTATCAAAGTCTACTTTGACGTTCTTGACTCCTTGGGGCAGGACGCCTTTGGTCTCGGCTCGCGTCAAGGCCGTGATGTTATGCTTTCCGTTTTCGAGGAGGGCTGAGAGCAAAAACTGTCCGACATGACCTGTAGCCTTGTACCTGTTAGACGGGCGTGAGGTTCGCAAGAGGTGTTAGACTGGCACTCACACCAACAATGGCTACGTTCTCAAGGGGCTTGGAGGAGGCCATGGCTGCGTAGTGTCTTCATGGGTGCCGTGGGATGGTTGCGGTGCGGAGGAGCAGGCGAAGTGAGTGAATTCAGAATTCACTCTCTTCACGCAATTTATAATCATATCAGAGGTTGCAGATTTCATGGGTTTCGATCCTCTGGTGTCGATAAGACGGACTTAACGGTGTTTGCGGAGACCAAGTTGTTCAGCGTGTGCTTATACTCAATACTATTCAACATGGATGATATAGTGTAGAATAAGCGCTAAGCGGCCATTCATTGGTCAGTATACGGTTATCAAACAGTTTGTTGTTGACTGTAATGTCTGTGGTGTTGGCGTTACCTCCGTATCATCTCCGAGCTGTTAGCAAAGACCACCCGAGTGGTCGACATGGATGGTTGTAGCGTTAGGAAGTCATCAGTTCGGAATGCATCGACGGAGGTCAAGCGTGTCTTTGGCATCAAACCCAAACGGAGGAAACCATAAATAAGAAGTCTAGTGTTATCGAATAGGGGGGTAAAGAAACTCAAGCTACACAATGCCGTGTAAGTTCATTCCCTCGTGACCTCATTCGTTTCATCCACGTCAATCTCAACCAAGCTTTTGCCCGGAAACCTGTCCTTTGCCATTTCGCGCAACCTGTTCATGGTCGTTGTTGATGGCCTCCAGCCATACGTCCGCTCAAAAACGAGTCTTGGGCTCTGCAACTCATCCATAGTCACCTTGGAATCGTGGGAAGTGAAGATTTTTGGATCAGGAATCTGGCCAGGAGCCTGGAATCCGATTACCCAATGTTCCGGCCAGCGCCCTTGGCGCATCTTATAGCTCGGATGATTCCACACCCTTTCCAGCTGGAACCATATCGTAGCGGATTCCAGAACAGGCATCTGGGACAAACCCTTTGACCAAGCCGCAAAGAGGACCTGCAATTCGTCCTCACAGGGGACGTTCAGGAGCGGTCGTGTAGAACCCAACAGAGCCGGTGCCCCAGGCTTCGCTTTGAAATGCCAGCCACCACTTGGAGTGCAGAACCCCATCTTGATGGTTGTGCGCTTCAAATACGGCCACTGCGAAGAGGCTAGAGATTGAATCTGACGACCATCGGGCTCAGCTTCAGATGGCCAAAACAGTGAGCCATCAAAGGTTCCACGAAGATCCAGAGAGATGAGATTATAAGACAAGATTCGAATTGCCGAGCTCAGAGGGTCGTATGACAGCCCAATCGTGCTCGCATGGCAGTTCGGAAATACCGCAGCATGATTCGCCCAGACAGGACCATCCGGAAATTCTCGAATAAGAAAATCGTCTCCCCTGAGAGTCAAGTGACGTAGATCGCGTCCTGAGAAAAATTCGGCCTTGATGAGGGCCTCCACGAAATGGTGTCGAGACTGTAGGATAGCTTCCGGACTGAACCCGAATTTGCGGAAGCCCTGCTGTCTCGATTCTATTTCCATGACGTGCAAGTTTGGCAATCGGTTCGAGAGCTCAATGCCAGTCCGAAGTGCGACCTGGCGGCAGGGATCGCGAATGCCCAAGTGAGATATACTGTAGACATGTGGAAAGGAATCATACTCTGTTAGTCCTATGGGTCGCGCCGGGAGCCTCCGGTGCGGTTGTAGATATAAGCTCCCGTCATAAGTCGACTTGACTTGGCGAATGAACAAGCAGATCCCACTCCTTCTGGCAGCAGGGACAGTTGGTTCTTTACTGGGGGACTCAATGTCGGCCAGGACCTGGAATAACTTTTGGACCGCCTCCGTAAAGAAAAAACTAAACCTCTCCTGTTGCTCATCAAGCCTGATTCTGTGTGGCGTATCAAGTTCATCGATGTGACGTTCATGCAACGGGATCATGACGGTAAAGTTGAGCCGTCGTAGGTATCCGAGTCGACAGGGCGTGACAAAACGGCCAAGGGAGTCCATATCTTCATCGAGACTCTGAATCTCAAGCTGTGAGAAAGTGCGTGGCTCAATCGCTCGCTGCCAGCGGCTTGATAGCGTGGCATAGGGAGCAAGGCCCGGCTGTGGCAGGAAGCCGGCAATGAGGTCTAGCAATTCGCCCGGAAGTCTGTCCATGGCCGTAGAGGGCAGGCTTGACTCAGATGAAGGAAGAGGGTGATCGAGACGCACAACTGCATAGAAGTGAGGATGACAAAATCAGACGTGGAAAAAGTGTGTAGGTGAGAAGACAATCTTTGTCTTGGGCCATCCAGCGCGCCATATCGTGCAGTACGGCGTTCTGGGGGGTGGGAGCCTGGAGCAGGGGCCCCACCCGCGCCTGATTTATTGCAGGCTGCAGCTTCCCCCAAGCGCGCGTAGTTTAAAAAAAGAAAAGTACAAAAGTAAAAAGAAACGCCCAAGCCTAAATGAAATCTTCCACATCCACAGTTTGATTTACCTTTGATCCAAAAAATGAAAATATATTAGCATTACCCTTTGATATGTTTGACGTCCTGCTTTTCTGCTTCGACAATGACCTCCGCTTCCCGCTGAGCCGCAATGATCTCCTTCGCCTTCCCCCGCTTCGTTCTAGCCAGGCCCTTGACCGAAAATAACATCTCCATTTCTTCTAGCGAAAACAATTCTGTCTCGGGCATAAGGAAGTAAATGACGATCATACCGACGACCAGCGAGCAGCCAAAGAGAAATGTCCCGTACTTGATGTTGGCCATCATGTATGGCGTGGAGTAGACGATGATGAACTGTCCGAGCCACTGAGTACAGGTTGTGAAGACGAGGCACACGGAACGGATGCCAGTGGGGAAGACCTCGGCACTGAGTGGGCAGGTAAGCCAAGTACCATCACAGGGAGCTGAAAGGACAAACAAAACTTACCAAAAGATCCACGGAATACCATTCCAGGAAATCGCATAGAAGATGGAGAACAGATGAAGCATAACGATAGCCGCATAGGCCCCGCCGTCCTGTGAAGCGCCTCCGTTGAAGGAACCGGAAACCTTGGTATACCCTGCCAGGTAAAACATGGCAAGCAGGGCGCCCGACGAGCCGATGAGCATGGACTTGCGGCGGCCCAGTTGATCAACACCAAAGGTCATGAAGAGCAACGTCGCAGTCGCCTTGACGATGCCGAAGACGCCGGTAGCCAGGAGCGACACGCTCGTGCCGGTGAAACCGATGGACTTGAAAATGGTTGGCGAGTAGTAGTTGAGCGCGTTGATGCCCGAGAGGTTCTGAAGCATCATCAGACCCAGGCCGAGGAACAGCCGCCAGCGGTTACCAGAACTGAGCGCCTCTTTGAGTTTGGCCCCGAAAGAGCGAGACGCGCCCAACTCGGATTCGCGCGCGAGCTGCTCCGCGACGCTGTCCATCTCCCAGGCGATATAGCTGTCATCGGTCGACAGACGGCGGATATTGGACAGGCAGCGGCGAGCGATGTCGGCTTTGCCAGCTTTGACCAGCCAGCGGGGAGACTCGGGCTTGAGCAGCATGAAGAGCACCAGAAGCGTACCTGGGAGGAGCTGCAGACCAAAAGAGATCATCCATTGTGTGTTGAATGTAGCTGGAATGTTCTGGTTGACGCCGTAGTTGACCCAAAAGCCGATGATCTGAGCGAATTGCAATGTGCATTCGAATATGCCAATGAGGCGGCCGCGGATGGCAGGAGGTGAACACTTGGAGATATACTGAGGTACGACGAGAGATGAGGCCCCGACAGTCAGGCCTGAGAAAATTGGCGTTTCACGTCAGAAAGGTTCTACAAATGGCAAGTCATATTACTAAAGCTCACCTGTAAAAGCCCGACCAGCGTAGATAAGTCCCAGTTTACCAGAAGATGCCACTTGGAGGACTGCCCCAACATCGAAGATGATCCCGCAGGCGATTAGGGGGTACTTGCGGCCGTACTTCTCAGCAAAGTAGGAGACCAAGATGGCACCGAAGAAGCAACCAGCTTGAAAGGTGCTAACAATGTTGGCCGACAATGCTGCCGCTTGGGTTGCGTTCCCGGTATCGAGACCAAACTCTGCTTTGAAGGCGGGCAAGGTGATTGCGCCTCCGATGAAGGCCGAGTCATAACCAAACATGGCTGATCCCATGGCAGCGGACACGGCCAGGCCATAGATTCGCCAGTTGTAGACGCTGCTGGAGCTGGGCAGGCCGAATTGTCCTTGACCTTGAAAGGGGACGCCATCGCGGTGTTGTTGATCTTGCTACACAAAGACTTTCCTGGAAGAAAAGGACAATCAGAGTCGGAAAATTGGGAGGCAACCTTCAAATGCAAAATATGTCTTATTGAAATCTTACAATGCAGATATCAAGTCGTTTATAGGTGCCAAAGCATTGGGACTCCCTCGGACTTGGCATTTGGTCTTGACTGGGTAAGCTACCTAGGTATGTACCCCAGACTATAGTGGAGTGGAGAACCCCGGATATAAAAAATGTTGAGCTCATGCGGGGGCATGCTCAGTTGGCAAGGAAGAGAAATTAGTAACAGACAAAAACACAGGGGCACGTTCTCAGCAGGAGATCGCTAACTTCTCTGGGATGGAGGTGCATAGATTGTACGGACCTAATGATCGGTTCGCTTAAGAACTTAACCATGTCTCGAGGCCCGGGCCAGAATGACATAGTCTGCCTAGCAACGAGAACAGGTTGGACACTGTATCGGGAAAGACAATACCACGACGGACTAGGAATTGATGTCCGTCAAGTTTCGCCCCCTTCTGAAAATACTCCCTTGTGGAGAAATGGGAAGCGTCTCCAAGGCGTTGTGTTGAATCTTCAATTTTTCTATTCATTCATACGCCCAAGCCTTGTTCTGTTGTTTTTGTCTTGTCAAATCAGCAGACCCTCATTTCACGGTTTGAGAGAACAATTGCGCAATCATACCTGTCAATCTTTACATCGCAGACCACTTATCGTAACAAACATGCCGGCACAAACTCCACCTGAGGACACCCTCAAGGCATCTTACCAATATGGCTCATCCTTCATTACACCCACCAGTCATTCGACCCCATTGCGGACGTTCCTGTTCGGATATCCCATTGCGCATTCGATGGCCCCTCTAGTGCACAAGACATTATTCGAAGGTGTTTCTCTCCGATGGACATGTAGCCTCATGGAGACACAAGATACCTCGGAGCTCTTGCCAGCTCTCAAGCAAGACGACATCATTGGCTGTGCAGTGACCATGCCTTACAAAGTTTCCATGATGTCCGTCGTGGACGAGGTCACGGAGGAAGGCCGAGTTATCGGCGCCATCAATACCGTCTTTTTGCGCAAAGTTGCAGACGGAAGCACGAGATACATTGGCACAAACACCGACTGCATCGGGGTCCGTGAGGCGTTTATACAGAATTGCCCTGGGATCCTAGAGAAATCCGCGGGCAAGCCGGGCCTCGTCATCGGTGGAGGTGGAGCATGCAGGGCCGCCATCTACGCGCTTTGGAAATGGCTCGGTGCTTCCAAGGTCTACATGGTGAACCGCCTCGAGAGCGAGGTCAAGCTGGTCATGGATTCGTTGAAGTCGGCTGGTTTCGGTGGCGAGCTGGTCTGGGTGTCTTCAGTCGAAGAGGCGAATGCGTTGGAAGCCCCAGCGCTCATCGTCGGTACCGTGCCAGACTTCCCTCCCAAGGAGGAAGGGGAGATTCTGGCGCGCAAGATCTCCGAGGCCTTTTTGAGCAAGGAGCAAAAGGGTTACATACTCGAGATGTGCTACCACCCCGAGCCCAAGACAGAGTTTTATCACATTGCCGTCAAGGCGGGATGGAACGTGCTATTTGGAACGGAATCCATGATTTGGCAGGGTGTAGCGCAGCAAGTACTCTGGGCAGAGATTCCGCTCGAGAAGATCCAGATGGAGGAGACTCAAAAGGTTGTCGCAGATGCGCTAAAGAAGCATTAATGATACAAATAGATCTTTGTACCTTGAATGACAATACATAAATGCACACCACATGCCAGATTCCGAGTTGCAAAAAAGAACAGACACTAAACATTTGTGCTTTGCAGAGTTCCAAGATTCTCAATGCCCTCCCTCCAAAGCAAACTACTTCAGATGTGCCAAAAAATTCAACTTGATGTTGGTATCTGTTATAAAGCTTAGAGATGATGCGGTCAGTCTCCATGGACACATGAGTCAAGTGGTCCGTAACACGATGACACGCAACACAGCTCTTCACATCTCGGCCGAGGTAGCGTGTTCCATGGTCGCGCCATGTTCATACCCCAGATTATAGTTGAAAAGTCCGCACTACCCCACGCGTCTCAATTAAGCTACTGGAGCTAGGTATAGAACATCTTCGGAGTATGTGCCGACCGGTTAAGGTATTATGCGTCGCCGGATAAGCTCTTGAACTCGCCGCTGAGTGGGTCCTTTAGAGCAGTCCATGCCTAGAAAAGTACTGCCCATTTGCGGGGAGGCATCTGCTTCATTTATTCCCGAAGGGTCGAAACGACGCAAAGCTGAGACAATTTCAAGGGAGAACCCCATCTAACTATCTACCTATATACTTGGCCTTTGTTGGCATCATACTATTCAAAAGACAACACAGTCTTCATACTTGTTGTAATCTCCATCTGTTTACCACCATCTTTATCATGTCTTCGTCCGATCCCATCTTCGACAACTACGCCAGTGGCAAGCAGACTTTCATAATACCCTTGACATTTACAGACATAAATGACGCCAAAGACATAATCGAACGCATCGGGTATGGTGGAGATATCTGGGAGGTTCGAGTCGACCTTTTGAGCCCCGAAAAAGATCCTCTGGGGGAGACGAACATTCCGCCTCTAAGCTATGTCAAGAGTCAAATCGAGGCTTTGCAGTCCATGTCTCATCTGCCCATCTTGTTTACGATCCGGACAAAATCGCAAGGCGGAAAGTTCCCGGACGACGCCAACCAGGAGGCTCTGAAGCTGATGCTGCTTGCGTTTGATTGCGGCATTGCCTACGTCGATGTGGAGATCGAATGGCCCGAGGCAGTAATTCAGGAACTCACTGCCAAGAAGAACACGTCCAAAATTGTCGCTTCTTATCACAGCTGGACTGGCAAAATCAGATGGACCAGCGATGAGCTCAAGAATCGGTTCGAAGCAGCCGATAAGTTTGGTGGTATGTTGTTCCTGTGCACGTCCTGTCGTGGTGTACCCTCATATCGAAGTAGTCATGTGCTAACAGAGGTCAAATATCTCTATAGATATTATCAAGCTGAGCATTATATCTGCTACGATAGAGGACACTTACGAGCTCGGCCTCTTCGTCAGGGACTACAAGACAAGCCACACCAAGCCCCTGCTCGCAGTTGGCATGGGCGCCAATGGTCAACTGAGCAGGATCACATCGCCCATCTCCCTGGTCACGCACCCTCGCATCCCCTTTCCCTCTGCGCCGGGACAGCTGAGCCTCGCGCAAGTCCACAAGGCACAGAATCTCATAGGTCAGCTGCCGGTGAAGGTGTTCCATATAAAGAAGGGAGGTCCCAGCGCCTCGAGGTGCGCATCTGCGTTCGAGGCCGGCTTTCAGGAGCTTGGCTATCCGTACGTCTGCACATTCGACGACGCTCCGGTATTGGGAGAGGAAGCTTTCGACTCTAGCGATTCCAGTCTGGAGGCAGTCTCGTCGCAGTTCACAAAATGGACTGGACGACCTGCCCCAGTCTCGGTCATGTCAAGTTATTTTAAGTAGATCAATGAAATAATTCCCGGAACAAGTCTGCAAAAGTTGAAAACCGCCATGTAAGATCATGAACTGCTTGCGGCGGTCCTCGAGCAATGGCTGTCTTGCCCATCTGTCACGAAGGGATATATGCTATCACGCAGCTGGGACCGCTGTTATATCCGTTTCCTTGCTTGTGGTCAAATATAGCAAAGACTTCTTGACTTTGAGCGGCTATCTAGTACATGAAGTCCATGAGACTTTGGAAGCTTGGAATCATGATCAAGAGGTAAGCATCACTTTGTAAAACAGCATCAACTCTCGTCATTTCTTTTTTTCTGTTTACTTTTCTTCAATCAGTGTCTGGCTTTTCTACCAATACGTTGTCTGTCCTGTCTTGATTGAGCGAGAACATAGCCACGCAGAAATTTGAAAACCGCCTGCGTGTTGTCAAAGGGTAAACCATCATCATACGAAAAGGGCAAAACCATTTGTCCCTTGCGGGAAAGGTAAAGCAAGTGCAGACACACGCCTGGAGCTTTTGAAGTTTCCCAAACTTGGTCTCTTGCAGACCATTATTCCACTCCTTCGTCCGCCACAGGTGAATAAGGGTCGAGCTCGGGGTCGGAGTAGTGCTTTTCAACAATAGCTGTCAGTCAATGATCTCTCCAAGTCGTATCAGAGCCGAACTCATAGTAGAGCGACAGGTATCAGCCCGAACGCAATGCTGCGCTTTGAAGAAGAGCAAGAAACACGAAAGACGACGAACCATGAAGGGGTGAGATTCCCATTCGAGAATTGGCTCCGCAAAATAGAATCGTAAATTCTTCCAGTTCTCTTGCAGTATCGCCTTGAATTTGTCGCCCTCCTCCTTGTCGACCCTGATGGCTTCGCGCACCACGGTCAGGGCCTTCCTGTGCAGGTCATCCATCTCATCCAAAGATCCCTCAACACAGACGACACTAGGTTGGCCCCAGTTTATTTCAAAATCTTCATGGTCCCGAATGAGCTTGTCGGCGCCGCGGTTGAAGGTTGCGATAGCCTTCCATGCGTTCTTGAAAGCGGGATGATTCTCGACATCAACGGAGCTGCTGGTGCCTTGGCTGTCGTCCTGATTCTTGCTGTTGCTCTCGTCATGCGATTGTTCGTTATCGTTCTCGGCTTTCTTCAGGTTGTCCTTGGATTGCTCCCCCTCTTGGGCTTCGGCAGTTTCCATAGTGTGATCGAAAGGGGGAGGGGGGGGATGGGGGGGGATGGGGGGCTAGATGTCGTTGTGATTGTAAATCTTTGCTTTCAGGCGAAAAGGATGATATGTTAGAAAGGAAGAAGTAAGTGTGAAATATGATGAGGTGAAATTGAAAGACGATCATGGAGAAGAGATGCACTTCGATCTGATATTTATACGGTTTGAGTTTCACTATCTTTTCTCTGAATACTGTAGCTAAAAACTGTTTATTTTCTTTGTTTGTCCAGTCTGTGGCATTTCTGGCGTTTGAAATAATGCAACTAGCTTGTTGTTGTAGCCAATCAGGACGTGGTCTTGAATTTCCAACTATTTGTTCATCAGGTTGCTTCGCATGTGTCAGTGGCCGCAAGCCATCGCTCAACAAGACATCTACCAAGTTAGGCAGCAGTTCTCCGTCACCAGTGAGTCTTTGTCCTGGACTGGTAGTTGGCACTGCTTTTTCTTCACAACTGAAAGTTGTAGGCGAGTTGCGTGGTATAGACAGAAGATAATATTTCGTTTGGTTCCGAACCTTGGCCTTCCAGCCAATCCGTGGCGTTCCCGCATAGGTACTGCGGGCGGTTTTGGGTGCTAACGGCTGATCCTCGGGGGCCCTAAAGCAGTACGCCAGCACCAATATTGGCCGTTGCCAGGTACCCTAGTGTGCTATCTATAGCACACCCTGTATCTGACACTGCGCCGCAACAACGCATTGCCCCCACCACAAGCAAATACAGGCGGCATCCTTCAGTCTGCCCTGACCCCTCCGTTCCTCTGGTTTGAATTGACATACAACCCAGGCATGACTGTAAGCACGACCGAATTCCAGATTGTCTCCGTCATATTTCACCTTCAAAATGGACAAACTGCCACCAGAGGTACTCGTTCGAATCATTTCTCATCTTATGCCAGACAATGGAGTGGGACTGCCCATAACAAGCATATCTAAGCCCTGGAAGCAACATGGATCAATTGCCCATCTAGCCACTGTGTCCAAGCTCTGGCAACACCACGTGGAAAGACTGATTTTTCGGGAACTGTGTCTTTCTACTAAACGGCTGGAGGCTGCTGGCCGTATCATCACATCCCGACGACTGGAGTATGTACGTTTGGTTGAGCTAGAGGTTGTCCTCGATGCTTATGATGAAGCGGCCGCTTGTCGCGTGGAAAATGAGGCAGAAAAGGCCAGCAACAACCAGTGCTTTACCCAAAGTTTGGCTACGCTATTTGGCCTTTTGCACAAATTAGATGCGCCCATATCCAACAGTCACGATCGGATGCTGCGATTGCGTGCCTACTCACCAAGCGATCCCTGGCGCCGTCCCGATTGGCCTCGCATACGCAGAATGAGGATGAATGGTGCCACCGACAACATTCTCAAAGCTCGTTTTGATCAGAGCTATCTTGACCTCTCAGGACCTCTTGAATCGACTAGCGATTGCTTCTCGACCTTCTGCATCCCTGACCCGGTGGAACAGGACCTCAAGTATCGCCGCATCAGCCCGAGCGCTGCTTGCCGTATCGCAGCCAAGCTAGGCAAGCTCAACAAGATCACCTGGCATCTCTCTGACAACGAGAAGAAGGACGCCACACTCCGAAAAGCTCTGCGGCGGGACTTTTCGGAGCGGCTAGCCGATCTGCCGCAGTCATTGAAGCACGTGGTTCTACACTATACACGGACTCCTCCCAGAAACCACGAATACTCGCCTATGAACATCCTAGATGCTGGGGACTTGGCAGGAGATCCGCTCAGTCTAGCAGTGCGACAGCTCTGCAAAGGGCTCGTCACGGCCGACATCAAAGCCTCGCTCGAACCCGATTGCTTTGCACCTAGCAGTTCTGAGCACGATGCCACCGACGATACACAATGGCCCAACATGCAGATTTTCAATCTCACTCTTTGCGCCGTGACACCTTCCGGGAAGTGGCTCTTCGACCGACACCCCGACGCCATCGAAGATGAAGAGCCATGGGTCGAGGCAGACAATCTCATGGACGACAAGCCAGACGCACCGGCTGAGGAGGACTGGAGGCTCTATGAATTCCGTGGTGCGCCTAATATTACCACCATCAAGCCATGGATTATGGCTGCGGCCAAAGCTGCCAGCACCATGCCTTCGCTGACCGAATTGAAAATCGAGTCGGGATGCGGCACGACACCAAAACCATATCGACCTCACTTTGCCCTGCGGTATTCCGCTCGGGCACCTTTACTAGAGATCACTAGTACACCTGTTTTGGATGCGGATCGGGAGTTAGAGGAGGCGTGGAGCAATGCTGCACTTTCTCAATCATCGAATCAAGGTACCTTGGCCATCGAGTACGAGGAAGCGAAGGACCGCCAGAATCCAGGTCCTGTTCCAGTCTAAACCCGGCGTAGTACCACCCAAAGACCACTTTTCGGGGTTGGACGGTACAAAGCGATAACACGAACACCGCTGCAGGCGCAGGAAAGCAATAGCCATTGTTCGGTGCCCAAGGAACAGTTTTCTCCAGGCCTATTTTTGAAGCTCCAGGGAGAGATTCTAGCTAGTCACTCGCAAAACACAGACACACTCTAAAATACTGAGTTGGCATGTTCATATTACCCTGCGCGGGTGGAAATATATCTTCAAGGCATTATTGACCATGGAAACTTGTCAATCATCGCCATCCCAACATGCTGCAGCCTTCTCTTTGATGAGTGATCGGGCGCCTCTTAAAACACCTACCCCATCAGACTTATCAGGAAGAAACCCCTACGCAATACGCTTCGTCTCCCCAGAAACTGTGCAAAGAGATGAGTGGTCAGCGTGCAGACAGCATCGGCTCAAGAAAAATGGACTTACTTTTCGCAGTTGCTGTTCAAGACGGGATTCCATTCATCTGCGCACGTGATCAGTAAACGCCCTGCGGACCGTGTCCGATGAAGAGGTTCACTTACACAGTTGGTCAAGCGTGATACTGTTCGCGGCGGCAAAGTCATAACAGCCGGTGCCATCAGTAGGAGCAAGAGCATACGCGTCGCAGTTTGCAGGTATACCGCTCTGAGTAGGTCCGGGCGGCGTAACGACGGTGCCAGTAGTGCTTGTTGTCGTGGTGGACGGTGCGGTGGTCGTCGCCGTCGTGGTCGCGCTACTACTGCTTGACGTGCCGATGCAGTACGCCTCGTTGGGCCAGAGGTTCTCGCAGTTGGCTTCGGGGTAGAATCATCAGTATCTTGAAAATCACGAGAGCAGGAGGAGCGAAGACTTACATCCGACGGCGGGGTTCCAAGCGTAGAACTGGTCGAGCGTGATGCCGTTGTCCGCCGCAATATCGTAACATCCATCGTTGTCCTGTGCGACATACCACTTGTTGCAGTCGGCCGCGATACCCGTCTGCGTTGGGCCCGGAGGTCCAGAGGTCGCCGTCCAAGTGCCGGTAGCGGTCCCGGTGCTCGCGCCGGATCCCGCGGCGGTGCCCGTGTAGTAGTGAGCGTCCTCGTCGTCCCAGCCAGGACCAGCGACGCAGTACTGCCCACTTGTTAGTGACGCGAATTATGGGTGAGAGCTTCTCTGTACGCATAGGACCCTATGAAAAGCTTACCGAAGTGTTCGTCCATAAGTTCTCACAGTTAGATCCTGATGTTGATTAGCCGTCATGGCGGGGCAGCATGAATCTCGGCTTGCACATACCGATAGCAGGATTCCATTCGTAGAACAGCGAGAATGGAATGTCGTTCATCTCCAACACGGTGGTGCATGTATCATCTAGTGAGAATATGTCAGTATTGATACGGGCAAGAATTCGTCTGCACATGTCTTACAGAGCTGAGTCGTGTACCAATCCACGCAATCAGTGGTCGAGCTTGGGGCGGCGTTGGCGGGAGCTGTGATGACAGCCCACGAATAAGAAGTCGTCGTGGCGGCCACTGATGTTTGACTTAGTAAGTTGAGGTCGTCCGCGTGACATTTGGGCAGACTCACGACTGGTGTTATAGTATGCCGCGCAGTACGACGTTGCGTTCTGCAGCACACACGTGTAGGGGTCGTAGTCGGCACCGTTAAGGATGCTAGGGTTCCACCGAAGAAAATCGGCGACGGCAACATCATATATCTTGGTCACGGCCTCACAGGAGAGAGAACCGTATGAGTTCTGGAAAACTGCATAGCAATTGGATATAGAAGAATTAGCAAGAGGAAAGCCTGTCGCAGTAGCCGAGGCGTATGTCGCCACGGATACCGTGGATAGTGACGCCGTGTTGAGTGTGGTCGGTGTTCCGGTGTTGGAGGCAGTACTACTTCCATAATACCCGTCGTAAGTCGTAATGGCACCAACAGGAGCAATACAATAGCTGGCATTGGCCCAAAGATTGGTGCAGTTGGCGTTGATCTCGGGGTTCAAGAAGTAGAAATCAGCCAGCGTGATCGAGTTCTTGGTGGCGATCAACTGGCAATACTCATCCGTTTGTACGGAGTACCACTTGCCGCAGTAGTGGTTCGACTCGGTCATGGCGTCTGTAGGCACTGCTGCGGCCGTGGTGATTGATGTGTATAAAGAATCGTCGTCGCTGATTGTCTCGTTGGGGAACACGTATCCGAATGGACTGCTGAGGCAGATGACATGGCCGATCTTTGAGTCCCAGTTTTTACACAGAGGATCTATGAAGGGGTTCCATGTTACGAGCTGAGTAATTGTGATCTCTGCCCCGTTGGCAACGGAACTGCAGGTGTCGCCCTCTTGGACGACATACGGCGTGCAGTTGTCTTGAACACATAGCTCGGTGTTGTTCCCGGGCCAGTCAGCACAGCCACCTGCAAGGCTGTTGATATTGAGCAGCTGATCGGTAGAAATGCTGTTGGTCTCGGCGAATTGGTCACAAGACGTGCCAGTCTCGACTGGGACATAGGTTCCCGTACAAGAGAATGTGGTATTCTCGCTCAAAGTCCTATAAGTTTGTTCAATAAGTCTTTTGCTAGAAATGGGGTTGCCATTGTGTGAACTATGGAAGATCAGCACGAGAGAGTGGTACAACTCACACGTTGTTGTCCTGGAACTGAGATGTAGGCGTGGCTATGGGTGCCGCCGTTACACCGCAAGAGGAGACAACAGATGAATATTGTTCAGCGAGTCCTGCATCGTATGAACGCTCGTCTTCCATCTGCAGCCGAAAGGAATCGAGCGCACAGGGGCCACAGTCATCTACCGTGGCATTGGTGCCGTTTGCGGTGGAGATGTAACAAAAGTCACCGGTTCTAGAAACTCAATTAATGCAATGTCACTCGATAGTCGCGTAACACGTACGTGTCCTTCAAGCAAAGAAGGTTGTAGTTCAAGAAATAGTAATCAACCAGCGCCATCGCGTCGACTGTCTTTCCCTCTGTTCCGTAGACATCATTCGTGGTAGAAGTTCCGTACACATAATCTGTAAGGTTGCTCTGCGCGGGATCGACGTAGATATCATCAGCGCACGCTGTAGTAACGGCCGCACGGAAGTCTGAAATAGAATCGCTGCAAGACTCAGTGCAAAGAGCAGATAGTTCTTCAGCTGACATGCCTCCCCATGTGTACATGAATTCTTCCTCCCGGATAGAGCCCGTACAGTTCAAGGTGGCCGCTAAGGCACTGGAACAGCCAGGCGAGAACATGGCGAGATTTTCAGAAAGGAAAAGAGCGGTCGAGCCAGTGTGATCTTCCTGTCTCGCCGCAACTCCATGGTAATGCTTGCTGCGATATTCCCGCTGATAGGCTGGATTGTGAAGATACTCGGCGCCGGCAAGTGTATCCTGGAATACACCTGCCAGGGCTAAGCTAATGATGAATTGACTAGCCATGGTGAAAAGAGTGTTTAGACAACCATGAAACAAAAGAGTGAATGGTGAGGTTGGAAACCTCCGATGAAAAGAGTGGCTGAAGTTGTGAACGTCGGTGGGAGGGCCGTTGACGATTGTTAACGATATGGAAATCTACAAAATAATGATTCAAGACGCACACTCCGCTTTCTCTGCATAGATCAGCCGACACCATCCGATAGCCGTTTGTATATTAGGTATATTCAATCCTTCTGCACAAATACGGCACCAACGGAAGCGATATACTGCAAGGCACGTCGCTTGCTACCCAAGGATTTATGGTTCATTTCCGGAGTGGCCCGCATGAAAACAGGTGCATCGCCGGTAAGTGGGAAGAGAAAACATCGGAAATCCACTTCTCGGTATCATTGTGCCGCTGAGCTAGACTAAAGTGAGGTAAGAACTTATAATTCGCGAGCTCGCTTCATGCTGTGCCGCAATCCTCATGGCCTCAATCCTCCGAGGACCCTCGAACAGGATTTAAGTTAAGCTAAATTAAGCTTATGCTAAGCACTATTGGAACCCCATAACCCTTCATTGGATGATACTCCGTGGGCCCTGCATACAGGTTCTGCATGACTCTGTGAGGATATAGGCGGGTGGCGCATGTTCGAACCACGTCTGAATGGGAAGATGCCGCCGGGCTTATGTGATACGGGATCCGTTTGTCGGACGATAAGTTTATCTTAAACTATTAATCACGATCCTACTCACGATATGAGCCAATCCGAACCGCCCTTTCTCCCTAGTCGACACGCGTCTTCGATATCGTGACCAGAGGTCAGGATCCATTCTTCGCTATGCAGTCAGACTATCGATCTGTGCCGCATGTGAAGTTGGGTAACTTCAGTTTGTTCCTACTTTTGGTTGCAGCATTTGGTTCCTACATTTGGTGCCTGCATACAGAAGTTCATGCATGCAATTGCGGGCATCGGCCGAGGAACATGGAGGATGCTGCGAGGCACAGCACGCAGGGGCCGTCCAGCTCTAGACGCCGAGGTAACGTATCGTGAGCAACTATATCCACTCTGCCTCGAAATATACCTATAGTCATGTCTGCTTCACCATGAGTCTATCCTTTACCACGAGCATTGGGAATTCTGTTCCTGTACCCTCATTTTGAACTTTTCAAGTTCACGACACTCATTTCATCGCTGGCATCATGCCTGACTCAGGTGCTGCACCAAGAGCCCACAGGCAATTACTGAACAAGCCCCTTCTCTTATGGGTTGTCTTTGCTATAATATTTGCGCTTTACATTAAAAGCTTCAACGCTCCTTCAACTTCATTACATTCGTTTGACAATTTCGATCCTATTCACCCATTTGATGTGTCAGGTCAGCAGAGCCATGCCATCGAGGACGTTGGAAATCGACTTGAAGTGAGACAAACTTCTTCATCTGGCACGAATGGACATGATTACACTTGTTCGGAAGATAGACCATGTAGCAACGGTGCTTGCTGCGGCGAGAGTGGCTTCTGCGGTTACGGCCCAACCTACTGCGGCGACGGCTGCACCTCCAACTGTAATGCAACAGCAGAGTGTGGTCAGTACTCCGAAAGCGGTGACGAAAAATGTCCTCTGTAGGTTTTCGCAAGACTCATACTCGTGAGCTACGATTGACCTGATTATCAGGAATGTATGCTGTTCGGAATGGGGTTTCTGCGGTACCACTACGGTCAGTATTTTCGCCGAGGCTCATTCGACTGTACCTAACAGTATGATAGGACTTTTGCACTGGTAATTGCCAGTCCAACTGTGGCCAGCCCAATCGGCCCAACAACGGTAATGGAACAACGGGCAGCGACGTTCGCGACAACCTTTGGGGCTACTATGAGACGTGGAAGTCTTCAGGATCTGACTGCGGTATCATGGAGCCATCTCAAATTCCCGTCGAAGCACTTCAAGGAGTTTATACTGCATTCGCTTACGTGACTACCGGTTCTGTAAGTACTTGGTCATTTTCTTTATCGGCATAGACCGGAAGCTCCCTTTGCCTCAGCATACATGCTCAGTCTCGGAGCAGATTCGCCGAGGACCACAAGCTCTTGCTATACAGTTGGACCCGTACTGATATTCCATAGTATCAAATAGTACCCATGCCCGGCCAAGACAAAGACGTCTTCCAGAAAGTCGCAGACATCAAGAAGCGCAGTCCCGATACCAAAGTATATGTTTCCATTGGTGGTTGGACATTTAATGACAATACGTGAGTCATGCTCTCCGTTTGTTTCTTTCTTCATTCGCACACGTCTGCCAATCCAGACACATGGGAACTTGATATTCATTTATTTTGCAGCTCCTCGACCCGTGAGGTCTTCACCCATATTGCCTCCAATTATCTCAACAGTCTTCAGTTCGGCAAAAACCTTGCCCTTTTCATGAACCAATACGGATTTGACGGCGCCGATCTTGACTGGGAGTATCCTGGAGCTCCAGACCGTTCAGGCCGTACTCAGGACGTTACGAAGTTCCCAGAAATGCTGCAATGGATTCGGGTCGCATGGAATGCCTACGGAAAGTCTGATTGGGGCCTCACCATCACCGTACCTACGTCATATTGGTATCTGAGATGGTTTGACCTCCCAGCTTTAGCCACATACGTCAATGCTTTCAACGTCATGGCATACGATTTGCACGGAATCTGGGACTCCACAGATCCGATCGGTCCTTATGTTTATGCACACACTAATCTGACAGAGATTGATCTTGCGTTGGATCTCTTCTGGCGCAGTGGTATTCCCGGTGAGATGCTCAACATGGGCCTAGCGTTCTACGGCAGAGCATTTGAGTTGAAGGACCCTAGCTGTTCCACCCCTGGGTGCGAGTTTAGCGGCCCTGCCAGTGAAGGGCCTTGTACCAAGACGGCGGGTTTCTTGTCATGGAGAGAGATTCAGAACATTCTGAACAGCGACACCATCGACTACGATACGCGATATGATGAAACAGCTGGAGTCAACTACATGGTGTGGAACAAGAACCAATGTATGTGGCCTTCCACTCATGAACTAACAAGCACTTGCAACTGACCATGGCTCAGGGATATCATATGATAACAAGGAGACATTCCAACAGAAGATTGAGTTCGCCAATCAGAGAGGACTAAATGGCATTTTTATCTGGGCTGTCGATCAAGATGACGACTACTTCAACGCCTTGAAAGCAGTAACAGGCAAAGATATTGCTCCAACAGTCGCTGAAAGCGACACTCTAGGCCACTTTGACGTTAGCAGCTGTTATATAACTCATTGCGGAGATACCTGTTTGGTCGGGTGGACCAAGATGACAGGACTGAACGAGGATAAGGACGGCGTCGGCTGTCCCAATTCAGGCAAAAACTCACAACAACGTGAGCTATGCTGCCCACCCTGGAGCGCCCCAGATCCCTCGACCTGTAGCTTCAACGGCAATGCGGAGTACTGCTATGGACAGTGTGCGCCAGGAGAGGTTTGTTCCGCCTTCCAAGACTCCTTCTGTGAGGACTTAGACAGCTAACATTTTACAGGTCTTATTTGCGACCGATAATTTTGGTCATACAGGATGGTGTCGTGAAGGCAAAAAGGCATTTTGTTGCCCCGCCACAAGCGGCAACGAGGCCGTCGCTGCTTGCAAGACAGTATGGGGCGATTGCCCAGATGACGCTCCCCATTTCATGACCAAGGTTGGGGACCGGCAGAAATTCTGTTGCCCTGAAGCGCCTACATGGAATAATTGTGGTTGGCATGGCGCCAGCACAACGTGCAACAACAACCGCTGTCCCGTGGGCCAGGTCGAACTTACTCGGAGCCAGTATGGCGACAACTGGTGGACTGGGTGCGTTCTAGGTCGACAGAAGGCGTACTGCTGCGACCCGCCTTTCGACGGCACTGCGTTCATTCCTGCATCGCTCGACCAACTCTTCACGGACGGCAGTGATTTCCCCATCGACGAAGCCCCAGTGTACTACGAGGCCTTCGACCATAATGCCGACACAACCCCAGAGTTTGAAAACACCTATACTGACGACCCTAACAAAGAGCCCTTTGCTTGGACTATAATGGTCGGAGCCAAGGACGATGTCCAGTCCCTCCGCAAACGAGACGGTTCCCAGTTAGAAGCTTTCGACTGCCCAAGCCCTGCCGCAGACGACTTCTCGACCCAGAGTGTCAATCTGGTTTGTTTGTCCGACGGAGTGGATCACGACTGTGAAGATATCATGCTCGGAGGTGTCAAGGGAACAATTGTTCGGCTTCCCGAAGACTGTGGCCCTGACGAGTGGGTCAGAGCAGTCTCATTCCGGCAGCTCGAGAATCACCCAGTCCCATCGCATCTCGTCAAGCGTGCCCCAGAGAATGCTAAGATCTACCAGTTGAGATACGACTACAACTTCCGTCAACTCAGGCGTGACGGAGGCGAGATCCACGTGAGACTTGACACCTCGGATCATGCAGGATACTGGGATGAAATCGTCACTTCCAACACGGATGATGCTGCCAGGAAGCGCAGTGAAGACGGCGCCAACGGAGACTGGCGTGAGTCCCACATGTCCTGGTTCAAAGAGCAAGAGGCCATTCGCAAACGAGGCGTGGGAGACCATGACTCTTGGTGGTCCGACCGGTTTCTTGCACTTCTCAACGGCGACTTGACCTATGGCATCCACCATAGCTACTCCTACGATCAAGTGCTCTATTCGGCATCCGTGAGCTGTCCGGGCAATGCGGACGCCAGCATCGAAGCCAAGATTGGAGGCAACTTTGAGACCACGCTTGACTTTGGTATTACCCTGGTCGGAACGCTGAGAGACTTTGATTTCAGCCAGGCTTATGCCTACTTCCGCATGCGCAAGACGGAGATGTTGAACAGAGCCGTTCTCGAGGCAAACGCCGTCTTCCAGATGGAGTCAGAAAAGGTCCCCATAGGTATGTTCTACTGAAATGAAGGAAATTGAGTATCCCGAGCTAATTATGGGCAGTGTCTGACTTTGATCCATTTGGCGGATCTTTCAACCTGAAAGGTCTTTGGGTTGTCGGACCCTACTTCTCGGTCGATGCTCAATTACAAGCCTTGGTCGTAGCCTCAGGGTGAGAGCATCCACCAATGCTTACGTTTGTGTGCATGCTAACCAAGACTGCTAAGGTCTATTTCTGCCGGCGTCTCTATTCCGATCGATGATTACACGTGGATGTATCCTCAACAAATGGGTTTCAGTCCTGACGAAGATGACATCACTCTCAATCCAATCGTGGACTATACTCCCAAGGCCGGAATCCAAATCAGTGGTGGTCTAGGTATCGACGGTAGCGTCACAATGACCATCTACCCAAGCATGGGGTTCCAAATCCAATTAGGAGCTCTCGGCGTCCAGCTGGTCGATAGCAAAGTCTCATCGAGCTTTACATTGGGTGTCACCCTCCACGTTGGCGCCAACAGTGACGGAGACTGCGATGGAGCTATCATGGCACTCGATCTGAACGCTGGTGCCACTATTGACTTGACGAACCCCCTTCCAGGCTGGGATTTTGTCGAGGACGTCAATTGGGACGTGATGCCTCTTCATAGCATCCGCATGAAAGATCAGACATGCTATCCATGGTCAGGCTCCGTGGGAACAGGTAAGTGGAAACTCCAATCACCAATATCGCACTTGAACTCACATGGACATCACCTACAGACAAGCGTTCAATTGATCCTTACTCAGTCTTGGAATCAGGCTCCTTATTGGAGTCACGCGCATCGCTGGAGTCCCGGGCTCTGTTGGATGTCCTGTTTTCTGATAATCTAGGAGCTGCCTTGGGTTGTCCCACGGATTTCACATCCGACACCGGCGACTGTACTGCAGCCATCCCGGGCGACTATGGGCAGATCTTGAGAAGAGACGATTCATCGGATGTCGTGTACGAGGTACTGGCAAACACGACTGAGGTACCAACCGGTGACGTTTTATTTCGAAGAGCCATCGAAAAGAGGTCAAGCAAGGATCCCTTCTACTATTGTAATGTTGCCTCCTGGTTGGTAAGTGTAACCCTCCTGCCCATCACATGGTAGCCCCGGCGGCCTCAAATCCATGTTTCTTTGACATTCCACTATTTTGCTTCACTTTCTAATAGGTATATAGGACTTGCCGCTTTGTCCAGCCGGTGATGCAAATTGCAACAATCCACAAATTCAAGTGAATGGTATCGGGTTTCCATCCTCCGGAGACCTGGTTAGAGAAATCGGTAACGGCGCCAGTTACACGACATACGGCCCAACTGGAGGATGTGACGACTATGATTTCGACATTGTCAATACACCCGCGACCGGCACCACCGCGGATTGGGCTGCTGAGCACATCCTAGAGTGGCAATTGTTCCAGGATTTTCTGTTGGATCTACCAGAGTATTCACCCGTAGGTCAAAATGCTTTCTTGTTTTGTTGCTTTCTCAGTTGATTCAGATGCTGACTCTCACGACAGTACAATGCCATGACTTTCCCCAACCAGGCCGACGCCAACTACATTGGTGCACCCGCGGCGACTTCATGGCAGTTCTGCACATACATGTGGTTCTGGTGGAGACAAGCGCCGGTCACTTATCAGGGCTTGACAGGTTCTGGAATGGACATTGTGGCGAAATCGTTCCCCGGATACCTCAAAAACAGGAATGAGCTGCAACTCCTAGACGAGAATACGAACAAGATGAAGGAAAGGTTAGTACCTACACGTCTGACAAAAATCATTCTCAGGGCTGACAAATTCCAGATTATGGGGTACTGGTGTGGTCCGAACTGATTCCACGATGAATACGTACAATTCGAACGATCCTAATACTGCCATCAACGTGGTCCGGCATGTCATGTTTGCAGTACAATACGTACGTACTGGCCCAGAAGACTGTCGACCCGAGACTAACTTTATTGGTTTATCAGCAACAAATCACGAGCGTGGAGAACCTGCTCGTCTCGCAAGCAACCAGGATAGGAACCTGGCTTGACGATATTGAAAATCTTCTCGTGGCAAAGGTTTGTCCTCACATCAGTATTCCGCCCTTATCTCCCCGCTAACAAGAGTTTTAGGGTGTCACCCAAGGTTTCAACACGCGGACGTATACCAAACTCAACCTCGGCAACGCGTGGAGGAAGTACGTGTACAACCAATGGAGCGGCGCCAACGTGAAGCAGCAGCAGTTCCTGCGGTCGTGGGTCACCAAGATTGTCAACAAGCACACGCCGGGCAACGCCGGCAGCGCGGCTGGTGGTGCCCAGGCGGGAGGCGGCCAGACGAACACCGCGATTGTGAATCGTGTGAAGAAGATGAAAGATGCGTATGACGACTTCTTGCTTACGCCATGGGTATGTTCTGTCGCCCCTTTTCCCCTGCCGTGGCCATGTTAAAGTTGACTAACAGTGCGACAGACCAACCCATTTCCTGCTGCCTGGGCTTGATAAGTCGATCGTATGTCAAGAATGGAACACACTATTAAGTGGGATTAGCAGAGGCAACTCTAGCTTGGGCAAGGCAGCACTGGGACGATAAGGAGAGAAGCGCGATGGAGGCACGAGAGGAAGAAGAGAGACAGAAAAGCCACCTTCGAGCATAAGTTTGTCACTTCTTACAGCGGATCCAGTGTATAGGGGAATACTTGGATGTGGTAGAAGGCACAAACAATCGGAAAATGGAGGCTGCGCTCGAGGAATCCAAATACCGATAGTGTTGCCAGAGCCTGAAGGACTTTATAGGATACAATGATTAATAATTTCAGCACATACGACCATAGACACTAGAAAACTCGGCATCCCGTCCGCTCTGCCCTAGATAAACTGGTGATCGCTGGATTAGTACTCAGGTCGGTGACGACTGGGGAATCCCCGGTGTTGTATGTTTTGTAGTTTTTTTATTTTGTATAACAAGTTTTCAGATTACAAACTGCTGTAGAGTCTACAGTTTTGACCCATCATTATTAGCTTGCACCGACATGGACTTGACAGTGGCATCCGAGCATACAGAGGACGTTTTGGAGGTATCATAGGGAGGAGTTGGAGCACAAACAAGACTATGAGAATCCTAGAAAAAAAAGATATTGTCAGATAGATTGTGTGTGATAATACACCGTGTAACCCTGTACAAACTAGGTAGTCAGAGCAGAACACGCATCAATACATCATCAGATTCATTCTATATAGACCCCATCATCTGACAAATATGATACCGCATTCGGCGAACGATCGAAATTTGCTCGGCTTCAACCGAGGCTGTCAGATGTTTTGCTCGCAAAATACAGCTCGCCAAGTACAGCTTCTTGTCGTGTGTTGAAATGTGTTGAGGGTGTTGGAATACTGGTATTTCGAACCTCGCACGAGGATGGCATCTAGCTAGTCTATAGGTATTCAGCCACCACAGCCACGATGTGGCTGTCGGATGGCTCCGATGGTTATCTCCGCGGAGTGGGGGAACGTATACCTGATATCGTCGTACGAGGGGGACTTCGTCCCCCTTTCTCCCTTTCGTACATAGCGACCATTACTCGACAGAGCATCTTTTCATGTCACTGCTCAATGTTGATGTCGGATTTCTCAAACAAAGCAATCGCGCCTTTGCGCGGTCTCACTGCAGAACATGGCATAACAACAATTTGATTTGATGCGATAAATTACGCACAGGCGATAAATAAGCAACCCAAGTCATGGCATTCACTACATTTGATTATTCGCGCCATAAATCCAAATCCCAAACCATGGCACTAGCCATTCGCGAAATTGAAGTGTGCCTCGATCACCGCCTGATCGGATAGGGCCAACCGATAGGATATCCTCCCCGCCGGCTCTCCTCCTTCACTAGATGGGGCAGTGGCATTTTCGGCTTTGTCACCCTTCTCTTTTTCTTCGACGACGACGTACCATCCGGTCCATCAACGCAGTACGCATCGCCAAGCAGCAAGTTCGAACAATCACTCGCCAACTGCGGATTCCACGTCTGCAGTTGGTCCATGGTGATGGCGTATTCCTGCTCAATGGCCCAGCAGGAATCGCCCGAGACGACGATGTGCCATTCGTAGCAGGCGTTGGTCGTGCCTGGCACATTGGCCCGTCAGTCAAGTATGTTCCCTTGGAAAGGATATTTAAAACTCACCAGAAGGCGTCGCGGTCGGAGGCGGCACGGTGGTGTGCCCTGCTGCCGATGTTGTGGTCGTGCCGGTCGGGCCAGACATGCAGTAGGCCTCGTCAAGCAAGAGGTTTGAGCAGTCATCGGATAAGTTGGGATTCCACTGCTGCATCTGCTGGAAGGTGATTCCGTACTCGATTTCGAGGTTAGCGCAGGTATCACCCGAGACAATCGTATGCCAAGTGTAGCAAGAGTTCGTGGTACCTGGAAAAGTAAAAGGTCAGTCAGTCATGTTTTCTTTTCTCCTCAGTACAATGTAAGTGAAGCGGCGAAACTGACCCGGAGGAGTTGGAGCGGGGGGAGCCGAGGTCGTCTGAGTCCCGTTGGTCCCTGCCGTGCTCCAATCCGAAGTGGGTAGCATGCAGTAGGAGAAGCCGATGTCGAGGTTCGTGCAGTTTGCGTTCACTGAGGGGTTGATGGCGAGGAACAGGTCGAGGGAGATTTGAGCGGCCACGAGGAGAAGTTGGCATGTGTCGTACTATTCGACCATGTTAATGAGTCTCGGTGTCTAGGAAACTGAGCAAGGATGTCTACTGTTCATGCGTACCTGCTTGACCGTGTACCATTTTCCGCAGCCCAGAGTGGTGCCGTAAGGAATCACGCCCGGCGGTGCGACGGTCGCCGTGGCGAAAACGGCGGTTTGCGTGGCAGTGGCGCCTGCGATGGTCGTGCCGGTGTACTGACCACCTACGGTACCGCGCCAATGTCAACGCGGGAAACTACCATGAGACGGACCCTCGAGAAGAGACCACTTACCAGGCGGGCTAACGCAGATGATCTCGGAGGAGAGCAAGCTCTGGCAGTACAGCCCCGGATTGATGCCCAACAGCTGCGAGGTGGAATCCATCCCTTCGCCGCTGACGATGCTCGTGCAGGTATCGCCCGACTGCACCGTGTACGTCGTGCACGTCGAGGGGGGCAGGCAGATATTTTGCCCGGCAATGAGGTTGGAGCAATCCGTGGCCAGGCGATTGATGCTGATGATCTGTCGCGTGGCGATGCTCTTGCTCTGCGCGATGGCGTTGCAGTTGTCGCCGGACTGCACCGTGTACTGCTGACTGCTTGGACATGCCAGGGTCGTGTTGGGGACAACGGCAGGGAGAGAGGGGAAGGGCGAGTCTGGGACGGTGGTGTTATAGTTGGTCCCACATTGTTGTTGGATCGCTGTCCACTGGTCCGCGAAGGTGGCGTCGTAGCTGGAGTACTCGGAGCCCTGCAGGCCGAGGAAGAGATTTGTTACGCAGTTGGAGCAGATGATGTCCCTGGAAAGGGACGAGCCGTCCGTGTCCTGATCGGTATTGAAGCCGGCGAGGAAGTCTGCCATGTGTCAGTAGTAAACCTTGATACTCGATCGATCCCCGAAAACGCACCTGAGCAGTACTCGCCAGTGCTCGTGTCTTTCAAGCAGGTCTGATTGTACATCGAGTACGCGGTCCCGCCAAACGACGCTGGCGGAATGCCACCCAGTGTCTGCGAGACATTGCAGGCTTTGGCTGTGCCCGCCACATAGGAAGCTAGCGATGAAGCGCAGTCTGCCATGCACAGTGCCGCTCGAGTCGAGTTGCTCACAGCAGTGCCTTCGATTGCGATATCCTCCAAGGAGGAATCACATGAAATCGGCGCAACCAAGGCACTCACACACGCCGAGGAGAACTGGTCGGCTCCGGGACCTATCGTGCCATTGGGAAAGAAGACATTTTGCGCGGCGATATTGCTTGTCAGTAACGACAACAAGCCGAACGCTCGCACGCGAATTGTTGCGAAGGACATCTTCTCGATGAATGCAGGAAAGAAGGACGAGCAGAACAATCACCACAGAGAGAGATTAAAGTCGTCGAGAACGAGGGGAGGGAATGCCAAAGTCCTGAGAGACCTGGCACTACGTCTTGACGTCCACGTTCTACTTGTCCGTGCTCAGCTCTGTTTATTGTCCAGGGTCTTTCAAAAGTGCGTGTGAGTCGAATCCTTCCTTAAGATGCTACTCTATAAGAAAATCGATCATAAGAAAATCGATATCACGAAGCATGTCAGCGAAAAAGGGCCGAAAAGGGGAGGTGATATTGGTTAAGGAGCCAGTTAGGTCAGTCCATCAAATTGCAGGTTGGAGGCTGACATGTACCCGAAATGCAGCGATGCGGCGGCGGCGCTCTGGGGAGCAGGCTGCAAGTAAGCTTAACCCTGAGCCTATTTGCAAACGAACCCCTGCTATGCAAGTAAATCTTACCTGCATATCGGGTGGGATCTTTTGGGACCTTTCTTGGCATGGTGGTGATCCATTTCAGGCTCGATAACCCCCGTCCCTGTCGATACCTCGCCATTACGGCTTCACGTGGCCGGCCTTGGGAGACGACGAGCCGAACCTCGTCACCTGCAGCATGTCAGATGGTCATTTTTTGTGCCTCCCTTTTGCTCTAGACACTGGTTCAAAGGTACCGCACCAAGTGCCGTTCTGAAGGATGCTAGGTCTAGTTCCCTTGAGTCTGACATGATTACCGCTCTCGGTTCGCGCGTGGAAAGGCTTCTCAACAGGGCGTCTCTTCCGTAAGGATTGAATAGTCTTGATATTCGTCCTCTGCTCTTCGTTCTCCTGCTCTTTCCATTGCTTGAGCAGACTTAGACTCGTCCATTCCTTCTCTTGCTCTCATCCTTTGCCCTCTTCTCATAGTCCTTCTTTCTTGTTGATCTTTGAGAGAGCACACACCGTTCGTCATGAAGACCATCACCGGTCTTTTCCTGCTTGCACTGGCGGGAGTCGGCGTCCTTGCTGATGACCCGGCGTCGGACGACTACACTTGGTGAGTCTCACACAAGCCAATGCCATGTCAAGGGGCCCAATCTAACATGTAAGCAAAGTTCTCCCACATCACCATGTCGGATCGGCTGCTGCAGCAACAGCGGCGTCTGCGGTCTCGGTCCCGACTTTTGCGGATCGGACTGCATTTCATCATGTGACTACAAGAGTGAATGCGATCCAGGCTGGGGCGCACAGTGGTCCAACGCGACCGACTGTCCGTTGAACGTTTGCTGCTCCAAATTCGGCTTCTGCGGCACGACAGAGGACTTTTGCGGAGACAACACCGTCACGGAGCCCTCCTGTGACGGCGACAGCGCTTCGCACATCACGGTGGGCTACTACGAGGGTTGGTCCATGGGGCGTGCTTGTGATGGCAGTAAGTCTTCGAGAAAGAGAAATACCCCCCAGACCTAAACGCTGAGACAAGAGCCCTTGGGCAGTGGCACCCGAGGACATTCCCTACGGAGCATACAGCCACTTGAACTTTGCCTTTGCCTTCATCGACCCCAGCTCCTTCACGGTCGCGCCCATGTCCAGCGGAGACACGGCGCTCTATTCGCGTCTCACCGGTCTGAAGCAACTCAATCCCATTCTGAAGACGTATATCTCCATCGGCGGCTGGTCAATGAACGATCCTGACCAGCCGACCGCAACAACCTTTTCCGACCTGGCCGGGTCCTCCGACGCCCAGAGCAAGTTCTTCAGCTCGCTGCTGCAGTTCATGTCCAACTACGGCTTCGACGGCGTGGACATCGACTGGGAGTATCCCGTCGCGCCCGAGCGGTCCGGAAAGCCAGAGGACCACGCAAATTATGTTACCTTCCTGAAGAACCTGCGCGATGCGCTCAATAGCCAGAACAAGAACTACGGCTTGACCATCACCATCCCAAGCTCCTACTGGTACATGAAGAACTTTGACATTGTCGGCATCTCCAAGATCATCGACTGGTTCAACTTGATGAGTTACGACTTGCACGGCACCTGGGACTCGACGGATCCGTACATCGGCCCCGTCGTCAACGCCCACACGAACCTGACCGAGATCACGCAATCTCTCGACCTGCTTTGGCGCAACGACATCGATCCCAAGAAAGTCGTGCTGGGTCTGGGATTCTACGGTCGTAGCTTCACCCTGACCGACCCATCGTGCAACAAACCCGGCTGCCCCTTCTCCGCCGGCGGCAAACCGGGACCATGCACCGCCAGCGCCGGCACGCTGTCCTACTCGGAGATTCGGGCCATCATCGACGCCGGTGCCACGCCGGAACTTGACAAGGACGCCATGATCAAGTCCATCACCTGGGACAGCAACCAGTGGGTCTCGTATGACGACCAGGAGACGCTCAAGATGAAGCTCGACTACGCCAACTCCAAATGTCTCGGCGGTACCATGGTCTGGGCCGCAACGACGGATAACCCCAAGGGGGAAGCCGCCGCCGCCATTAATGCCGCTCAGAAGGAGGCCGTCGGCTTCGACAACATCGGCAGTGCCATGTTGCTCGGCGGCTGTGCATGGACAGGCTGCGGCGGAAAATGTCTCAGCGTACTCAAGAGCGTCATCACGGACTCGGGCGAGAAGGGCGGTTTTCTCGGTGACCTGGTGCAGTTTTTCGGAGGCGTCGTCTCCGTGGCGGCCGGTGCGGTGGCGGCTGTTTTCGCATTCGTCGCTTCAGGCGACAATCTCCTCGCGGCCGGCATATGGGCGGTAGATGCCTTCTCGATCGCCGAGTTGGGACTGTCGGCCGGCGCGGATGCCTTGACGCAGAGCTGCCATAACGACGTTAAGCAGTATTGCTGCCCACCGCAAGATCCTCCCACGTGTACCTGGTCTGGTACGGCGCCGTTCTGCAACGGCGGGTGCAGCTCGCCCGACGTGGAGTTCCTGCAGGATGGTAGTGGAGATGGACATCGATGCTGGACGGGCCACAAGGCTCTGTGCTGCCACTACGACAACACGGCCGTAAGTCTTTTCTCTCCAGCGCATGTTCGACCTGCGGACTCACCTGACTCGTACAGACCGCCGACGACAACAACCAATGCGCCATGTCCGATGGCTTCTGGGATGTCTCGGCCACCCCCGATGATGACGGTCTGTCGGCCGACTGGGTCGAATACTACGACTCAGACGAAGAAGATGACTGCCCGGATTTCAGTGAAGACGGAGACCTCAGCAGACGCGACTTGAACGCCACCATCTCCAATACTCTCTGGGAACGCTGGATCAACGAGGCCGGCTCCTCCCACCTCAACCACCTCGAGAAGCGCGCGCCAACGCGGACCTTCGCCGTTTGCGATCGCACCCGAACAAGTCGCAACAGAAATTACCGCTTGTCGCCCTACCCACCCGTCAACACCCTCAACCGTGCCGGCGTGCGCTTCACCCAACAAAACGATGCCACGTCTTGTCCGCTCCGCAACGTAGGTGACTCGAACACGCGCGTGACGGGTTTGAACTACGCCGGCGAGCACGTCATGGAAGCCAACACTCCCTCCCGGTCCATGCAGGCCATGGTCGACGGCGTGACGCCTGGCGGCAACACCCTCAACGCCGGACGGGCCGACTTCGCGACCATCTTCGCATCCGGCGGTTTTATGGAGACGCCGTGGTCGCAGCTGGGCATCACCACTCGCACGGGCACACCGTCCTCGAGTTTGTACGCGCCGCTGGGTACCACCAGCGACACGGCCAATCTCCTGATTCTGGAACGGCGCTTGAACGGTTTGAAGTCCATCATATGGCGCGCTCTAACCAACATTATATCCATGTCGCGGTTCAGTAGCATGAGCCGCACGCAGCGCATCGCCGCCTTGAACTCCATCGTCAATGTATTTGACTACCTCAACACCAGCGGCGGCACGAACGCTCTTCGGGCGGCACACACGGGGATGTTGTCAGTGTGGTAAGTCCTAGTTCCATTCGACCGAAAAAGGCTTGTTGGACAAGGGATAAAACAAACGAGCGATCGATGGCTGACAGAAAGTGACATGTCTCAGGACTGATTTCGCCACGGCTATGCGCGCCCAAGGCGTGACCTATGACTTTGTCGGCGCGTACCGGCAATACATGCGCGACCATTTTTCTGAAATGGTTAACAATGCCGCGACGTTCATTAACAACAACATCCAGGGGGAGTTGACGTACTGGGCGTCTCAAGATGGTAAGTCACAGCTACTCCAAGTTTCACACGAAGACTTTCTCGCCGCTGACATGATTTCTCTTCTCATAGCTGCGACGCGATACGGCAGACGGCAGGCTAATTTGCGACTGCGAGACTTGCAGAATCTGCAGACCGCATTGGCTACTCGGCTGGTCGTGACTTTCGCGGCGTCGATATAGGATTTCTGGTTTGAAAAGTTCTCCAGAAGGGATTGTACACCGACGTGATGCGGAAGCATTTCTACCTACACTAGGTAGGTACGAGGTACCCAAGGTTAGGTAGGTACTGCGTATACAGTGTGCTAGGTCCACATAATGACTCAGCGAGACGGGAAGGACCTACATTAGCTCCACTGCGACGTCGCTCCAGATCCACCAGCACTTCGTTGAACCCCACTATAAGCTTTCTGAAGTGGCCCCACTCACAGCTGCTCATCAAGATCCCTGTAGGTGATCCGGTAGGTGCAGGTGATAGGCAATCGCGGGGTTACATACGTCCTTCTGTTCCTCTTCTCGTTTTCCATGAATACCACACGGAGGCTGGCCACGCACCGGTAGGCCTACCTACCTTACTGTCATCCCATGACACCACCATGGTCCTCCCTCTTACCCAGCCGCCAGCTTGAAACAACGAAAGCGCCAATCTGAGGCGTCGAAAAGAATTATACCTGTGCTACGATGGCATCAAACGACTGGCTCCCGCCCGGCTGGACCGAGGATATGCTCGAGACGGCTACCGATGAGCAATGGGATGCGCTCACCGAGGAGGTGAGTTATCTTCGCTTTCCTCTTCCAACCAGACCACCAGCCGCAGCGCGACCGTCCTTCCTTTTCGTGACCGCTTCGTCCCTCTTTCATCTTCCCGCGCTCTTCCGTGTCCAATTTCTGGCGACGCAAATCTGACCTAGTCGTCCTCCTCTCCAGCAATACGAGCGCATAACCGCACACCAGCTATCGCAATCCCGCGCCCAACAAGCCGTCAACGAGACCGTCTTTGGCACCACCACCACGCCCGGCCCGCACCAACAACAAACCACCGACACAAACGTCGCGGGTGGAGAAATCGAAGCGAATATCATCGACGCCATGCAAAAGATGGGCCTGAGCGAGTTTGGGTTTGTTGTTCTTCGTGTCCGCGACGCGGAGAACGTGGAGGAGGAAAAGTGGGAGAGGGTCAAGACGGAATTATGGCCCGCGCTCGCGAATGATGGCAGGGTGAGGAGGGATGATGATGGGAATGGACATCCGTGGCCCGTGTGGAAGTGGATCGATGACGAGGGGGAGGGTCTGCAGGCTCTGAGCGTCGACGCGATTGCGCGCCGGTACGAGGCGATGCAGGCTGGAGGGGAGATCCCCGCGGGCTTGGACCAGGGGATTGCTTTGGTCGTCACGTCCGAGGCGTTGGTTTCGTTTGATGAGCATGGGATGGCAAATACTGCGGAAGAAGAAGAGAATAATAACGACGATGAGAACACCGTTTCGGGGCCGTGGGTTTATGCTGTTGATGTTAATTATCAGGATGAGGAGGACGAGGAGGATGGCGGGAAGGAGGAGGATATCAAGGGCTACTTCAAGGTGTCGGTCAGGAGTCTTTTGCCTGATCTCTGGCCGGTGCTGGCTGTTGGTGCGCTGATGCCGGATGAGCTCGAGGCCATGGTTGCTGAGGGCGGGATTTGGGATGGTGTCTACTAGGAGGTACAGTGACCGGCAAAAGAATCAATCCAAGACATTATCCCCTCCAGTGTCACGGGCTGTTCTTGGTGGTACCGTTCGCCATCCTCTCCGTCTGGTCTTTGCAAGGTGCTTAGTTGGCCGTAGTGTCTGTTTTTATCGTCATTTTCTCCGCACTCGTGGCAGTTATGTTCAAGGTGTCAAATTACGAGATGATGGTCGTCTCGGCTGCATATGCTGCAGTTTTGTCTGTGTTTGTCTTCAACGGGTCTGAGCCAGGTCCGCCATAGAATCACATCGCTTATGGTGTAGAACACATCGGCGCCCTTGTCGGCAACCAAGTCCAGGGTGTCGGCGTAGCGCCGGCGGGTGAGGGTCTCACCGAGCGTCAACAGCTTGCCGCTGGGTGCAAAGTCCTGGGCCCAGCTCGGGTCCTCGACCAAAATGTTTCACCCGGCGAAAGAGATCGCGTAGTCCATGTAGCGCACGAGGTCCTCGGCCACCGTGAACCCGGACCTCGCCACGTTGGCCGCTGGGCGGACAACGGCCTTCCACGACAGCTGTCCGAACCTCCGGTGGGCCTCCTCGAGCCCGCGAAGCTCGCCAGGAACGGCCTGGCCTGGGCATGGATGGCTTTCTGCGCCGCGAGCTGGTCCTGGCCCTTCCTGGTGAGACGTGGCGGCGACACGGCGGTCAGTCGGACTCTAGATTACTACTACCTAGTGTACAGAGACTATCGGAATATAAGGTTCGGCTCGCACGTAACCCGTGATTACGATCTCCGCACTAACCTAGGTTGCCTTACGATTAGGGCAAGTTTGTCATTGCTCAACGTGGACAGCGTCCAAAACCTGCCTAGCCTAGCGCCTCAGCATGCTGACTATATGCTCAATCGTAGCGTGCCCAGCGACGATCTTATAGTACTACTGAGTTCAGCTTATCAATCTATCGAACTGATTCTCGAGCCGCAGTGGATTCGAAACCTTGGTACTGGGGTTGTTTGGTAACGAGATCCGACATGTGGAGAGATCTTATACTGCATAGATCTCGTACAGTGGAGAGACGATCGTCAGATCTTATGCTCAACTCGATACGCGAAAACCCCACAACAGTAAAGGAGGCATCATGATGGAGTCTATCCTTGAAATGCCAACCAAGCCGGGCAGTGATCAGTTGCAGTTAACATCTCCGCCAAGAAATAGCATCGCCGACCTGGCCAGCGCATTTCCAACTCGGATGATGTCAAGATTGAGAGGAAAGGGGAGACAGAAGAACAGGTACTCGTCTTGTGACGAAGATGAGTTTCTATATTAGAGACTCATCTGTCGGCCACGTCGGAAAGGATTTTCCCAGAACATTATCACACCACAACATCGACCTTTGCGTTGTCCTTTCAACCCAATTTTCAAGGCAGTTCAACTTCAGTAATCAAGATGAAGTCTTCTCTGTTCAGATCCACTATCGCCGTCCTGGCTGTTTGCAGCAATGCCGCCTTCGGCGCGCTCACTGCAACCCAGATTGCCGAGAACATCAATGCCTTGACTTCCAAGTCTCAGACCCTTCAGGAGCAGGCCAATTCTCTCAATACCGTGAACGGGCCCCTCATCGCCGTTGGTCAAGGGCCCTTCCCCGTAAGTACTCTCGCCGAGTCGCACGCAACAAGACAAAACGGGCGATGACATGAATGCTAACCCATATTTTTCAACGGCAGCAAATAATTACAGGGCTTCAGGACATTGTCAGCACTGTGTCAGACGATGTGAGTCAGATGCAAGGTTCGCAGGCTCTCACGGAGACAGCAGACCAAGACTCTGTCTACGAGGCATTCCGTGATTTCGCGAGCGTCCACGGCGAGCTCATGAACATTCTCATCGGCAAATCCGGCCTCTTTTCGGCGATCCCCTTCATCGGCCAACCGCTCGTCGTGGTGTTGCGATCAGATGAGGCCGCCATTGATGTGAGTTATCCTGCTCTAGAGGTGGAAAGTTTTGACATTCCGTCTTGTTAGCCATATTACCAGTGGGACGCTACAAGAAGACTGACAGTCCCTCCAGACCCTTACCTTCAGCCTCATCGACTTGATTCAATCGCGTGCTTCCGACATCGAGGCGGAGGGCCAAAGTCTCACCAACTCTGTCGGCGTTGCTAGTGATCAGTACGCTGGTCTCCAACTGTGAGGATGGAGCGATTGATGTGTTGATGGCGCCGCGGACAGTCTTGCTACTTTCTTGGTAGCCTCAGCACGTTTCTCAAGTTAGGCGATGACTTCTACTGTTGGAATGATATCATAATCATCAATTAAATATAGCAAAGCTCTCCCCGATCTGGTCGTGACAGGAATACATGCTGCATTGCAAATTTCGGCCCTTGTGAAATAAAATTGACCCGCATTTGACACTACTATAGAAGCAATCTGATTTCCCGACTTTAAACCCAAACAGCCATCATAACTCATCTTTGGTGTGCACGTGATTGTCGCGTACATGAGATATTTTGAACTTACCAGACATGAGCTTTTGGGAAACTCCGTCAGGATCGTACCTTGTTACTGCCACCTTCTTCATCTTGGCAATGTTCTCTGATCCGTAGCTCCCAAGGGGATCCTGGTTGCCGTGTGCGTAATTAAGCAAACGGTATTCGATATCAGCGTCGACAGACTTTGCATAGGCTTCAACAGCACTGTTTGACAAAATATTTGCTCAGCGGCCAAGGTGTGAAAAGGAGTAGTGTGGTTCTCGGCCTCCCGAGAGATCAAAAGTGGTCACTTACTCAACTCAGTCTTGTACCTTCTGCTCCACGACGGTCGCCAATTGAGGATTTGTTATCCCTAGTGTCGCAAGGAGAAGAATTGCATTCTCTTCGATTTTCTCAAGTCCAAGTACGTTTCCGCCTTCCGCCGACGCATGTTTGCTCACCGAGGCGGGAAGAGGTAGAAGCATCTGTGGAAATGTTTTAGCATCAATGATCATGCAATTTTGAACAACCTCACTAGTGAAGTATAACAGTGGCCTTACTTACACATATGGAAATAAAACCGTCTTTACCTGCAATGCCTTTCATCTTTTCCATAAAAATAGCATGGAGCTCGACAGTCTTCTGCATGACGCGCTTGCCGTTCTTGAAAGTCAACGTGAACCATGCTTCTCTGGCAAGAAAAACGTCAGTTGTATCCAAATTCTTTTCAATCTCATGCCCACTCTGGTCCGTTCGGGTCAACGAGCTCTCCGTAATTCTGGACCAGTCTGTAATGCGAGTAGTGGAGGTGATCTGAGGCTGCACTGCCAGGTAATCCTTGAAAGTCGGCGCCTCGGCGACACCTCGTTATTCTCATAGGTGGCCATGACAAAGGTGTCCTTGAATTCGGGCAAACAATACCAGATCAAGATGGAGGAGCTTGCCGGGTCATCGTCGATTCTCGAGGAGAAAGAGGACAGAATATCAGTCATCTGGGGGTCCACGACCGTCGGATACATGGCGGCACCTCCCCAGAAGGGAGTGGCCGGGAAGGTCTCAAGATCGAAGCGGGCGACGATGCCAAAGTTGGACGGCCCGCCTTTGAGCGCCAGAAAAAAAGATCAGTGTGATGATCCTTGTCCACGTAAACGACATTACCGTTGGCCAGCACGACTTGGTACCTCTGCACGCTGTCGCAAACCAAACCCTTTTTTGCCGAGTAATATGAGATGCCGCCTCCCAGGATGAAACCTCCGACGCCAACTGATGCAGCGCGACCTCCAGCGACTGTGATACCTTGTGCTTCTGGCGTGCGGTAGACTGGACCCCATCTGAACCTGCCTGGATGGACGCAGTGTTGTTCTCGGGGTGATAGGTTGTCGTGTTCATATGACCTAAGGATGACTAGTCAGTTTATATTTGTGAATCAAGTCGCTTGTAGGCCGCTAATCAGATCAGTGGCAATGCCATGATCTATGTTATTAGCACCAGCATTGGGCGTATGCCCACAACTACGAACGGCAAAGACACATTCCTTGGTGGCCAAGACCCGTATGATATCGGATACATCATCGGTGCTTTCAGGCTGAACCAGAGTTTGTGGATATAGAAAGTTGTTGTGCCTCCAAGCAATCAGTCTTCCATCTATCATCGTGATCAAGTCCAGCCAAACTCAGAGAAGCATTAAAAGAATCCTTACTCTGTGAAGTGATGCTCACTGAGTCCAGCTCCCGTCCTAGTTGACAGTATGCACAGTTGAGCAGGGATGTTCGATAGCACGACCTAGCAGCTAGGTGAGCTGCCTAGGCTGCTGCATCCCAACGTCATCGAAAAGCAGCTTGTATATTTCCTGGAAACCGATGCTTGGATTATAAGAACCCTGGGTCCCCTAGTGTAGTACGTAACGTAGTCCTAAAGCCTAACCTACGTCCTGTATGCCAATGCTTGCCCCACTACCATACCGGCATTCGACACTCATTTGACAGGAAGTTGGCATACTCCAAGCCATTCCAGATGGCTGATGAACTTGCAACAAAGGCAGTTATACCTCGTATCAATCGACTACTATCGAAGATATCTTCATCGTTTCAAACTCTAGACGGCAAGCATCCCGAATGCGCTTTGCAGGCTTCGAAATGAACTTGATCACCTGGAAGAAGCAGTAAAGAGTGCGGGGCAAATTTGCGAAGATCCTCCTGGTTTAGATTACTTGCCTAAGAAAGGGCTCGTCTCAGCATTAGAAACTACGTACGAACAACTGCAAGCTCAGTCACGCCCTTCATTCAATAAAATATATCAAGATTGGAGCCAGCGCGTATTGCCGTCAGCATTACAGACCAAAGGACTTGATGCAATCGCACAGTGCGCCGCGCAATCTACCCGACTGGTCTCTTTCCACGTGCAGCTCATTCTGGCGCAAGTCCACGGTTCTTCCAAAGACTAGTCCAGCTGAAATTCACTAACGCCCTACACCTAGTTTTTCTGCTGTCCAAGCCGGTGCAAGTCCACTGTCCCGCGATCAGTTCACTTTGAACGATACACAAGAATACATCGTTGCACAACTTCGCAATCACCACAGTCCGACCTTCGAGACGAAGATAGATGCGAGACACTCGCTGTGCCTGCCGGGCACTCAAACACAATCATTGGAGGCAATATATACATGGATCTGCAATCCGAATGCCTATAATATTTATTGGCACGCCGGCATCACAGGGTCTGGAAAGTCCACTTTAGCGCGTACAATTGCCCACGCGCTTCATCGAAGAAAGCAATTCGGTGGAAGCTTTTTCTTTGACAAGACTCAACGCGAGTCGCGTAGCACCCAGAGTCTTTGCATTTCGCTCGCTGCACAACTTGCTCTCTACCAGCCAGCAACAGCGTCGCATATATGCGAGATCTTGGGCGACGACCCAGATATATCTACAAGGTCGCTTTCTGTGCAGTTCTCGAGGCTCATCACTGGAAGTATTTCCACCGCTATTGGCCAGCCTGACAACGCCACTCCCATTTTTATCATCATTGATTCCTCAGATCAGCTGGATGAGGGAGACGCTATTTGTCTTGTCAATGTTTTGTCCCGTTCTGTTTGTCAGTGCCCCGTTTTGAAGTTCATCATCACCAGCAATCCAACGACCCGGAAGTCTCTTGACTTCAAGGCCAAGCACGGCGTGTTTTGCAGGAGTACGTCTGATGAAGAGTCAGAAACATCGCAAAGAGATGATGTTGGTCTCTATCTGAAGTATGGGTTCGAAACGATGGGACGTCAGTATCGGGAATCTTCTGCAAATGGACAAGAAATTCCACCCGGTTGGCCAGGCGATATATCAATGGGGATACTCAAAGATATCGCGGTCACGAACTACAATGTTGCGACAATTCTTTTGCGTCATATCTGGGGTCAAAAGCTCTCGAGACCCTTAGACCGGTTGCAAAGAGTTTTGTCGGTATACCGAATGCAGCCACAAAGCCAGACTCTGTCAATACTGCGGTCCATACTGGACAGTTCATCTCATGGGCGTTTGAATGCGCAATCACAAGTCTCAGCTGAAGCTCGAAGGTCAATTCTTGGCTCAATTGCCATTCTTCAAGATCAACTCCCAGCTAGGGCTTTTGCGAGTCTACTCGGCCTCCCCAGTCCGGTCCTACTCGAGACTCCGAGTGGATACCAAGCCGCCTGCGGCACAGCGACTTCACCAAATAGCATCGTGGCTTTTGTGCCTGAAGTAAACAAGATATTTTCCGGTAGCAACTCTGAAGAAAGCAGCTCGGATTTGACCAACTTGCGGGACTGGCAAGGCCAAATGTTTACAGATTGCCTACGCGTGCTTTCCCGAAATTTAGTATTCAGGTCTGTCGCCAGCACGTCCGGGGTGTCACTTCAAGACCCAAGATTTGTTCTCCAGGATGAAACAAATCACACAGATGTATCATACGCGTCCATGTATTGGGGTCATCATCTTGAAGAAAGTGGTTCAATACCCATACATGAAGACAAGATGCATGAATTTCTCAAGTCTTATCTTTTTGAGTGGGCGGCGGAACTGTGCCTCATGGCACTACCATTCGAGAGTCTCGAGATCTTGATGTCTCTTCGCCGTGCTTTTCCAGTAAGTGCGCCAGACACTGACAGCGGAAGTCATGCTAACCATTCTAGTCAAACACTGGTCACCTGATTAATTCATCATTGGAAAAATCAATACATGTTCTTGTTCCTTGGCTTGATAAGGCTCAATTTCTGACGCAACAAGAATATCTGAAAGCGCTCATCCGGGTACAGCAGCAGGGCCTCGGTGGTAATGCAGATTCCAGAGACAGCCCTGAAGATCATCCGATTGTTTCAGAGTTGCGAATGATAAACGCCGGAAAAAATATCCGAGCCGTGGCTGTTGCACCTGACTCTAAGATGGTGGCATGCACAGCTGACAAAACCATTCAATTTTGGTCTATTTCCACCGGTGCCTTGATGCAAACACTCAAGGGACATAAAAGATCTACAATATGTTTGGCCTTCTCATCGGATGGGAGGCTAGCTAGCGGGTCCTTCGACTTTACTGTGAAGATATGGCAACTCGATGTTGGCGTCGCTGAGAGAACACTCCGTGACCATACTGACGTAGTCGGCGTGGTGACTTACTCTTCTGGCTGCAAACTCATCGCGTCCGCTTCAGCCGACAAGACAGTCAAGCTTTGGTCAGTCGACCAGGGTACGTTATTACACACGTTCGAACATCGCTGCCTTTGGCTATCCATGAGCTCACAAGTGTGATGGAGCGAACATCCCTGTCACAAGTCCTCGATATGTCGCCCATTGCCTTACTATGTCACGCAAGTCGGCGGCATTGTGAAGATGATAATCGAGCTCCAGCAATCATGAGTGCTTTGGGTACAACAGAGTGGTATCGTGCATATCAACAGAGAAGCTTGCAAGGTTTAGCACCTGGGCTTGAGATGATACACAAAAAGTATCCCTTACAATTTGTCCGCGAGGCTTTTGCTTGTTTCGGGGCGGCATTTTTCTCCACGAATCAACATGGACCGAAAAAGTTTATGGCTAGTTCTAAAGCTTATAGTTATGCGCTAGGATGGAGAAAAATAACTGACGTCAAGTTCCGAGCCACCATGATGCCATTCACGCCAGACAACACCGAACGATCCATCCTCATGATGACACCTCATATCTCTGTCGGAGTTACAGAGCATCCAACCGTCAAATATTGGACCATCAATTCGGATGGATCTGTCCATATGCGAAAGGCAGGCGTCCTGGCAGCCTGCCCCCAGGATCCGAATATGAAAGAAGTCTCGGCTGAAGTGTGGGCCTGGATCCCGACTAGTAAATTCGGTGGTGCGCCACGAAGGGTTCACGAAAAGAATGTCAATTTGCTTCAATGGCTCGCTTCTTTCCGGCCGAACGCTGAAAAATATGCGATATTGCTGATCCAAGCTGGCCGGTATTCCAGGGGATTGGAGCGGGTCTATCGGAGCAGCGACAGCAGAGACTTTTTCAAATCTGGCACACTCTCAATTTACAAAACAACAGATAGCCTTCAACCACAGCTAGAGCGAGTCAACTTGTGAGTCATATAGAAATTCTTTTAGTTATTTCTTCTTTACACATACATAGCCATATTGCTTCGTCAGAATAAATATGCAAGACTCGCCCTATAAATCCTTGTCAACACGCTAGAGTCAGAATGCAAAGCTTCTTTCTCCCTCCTTTCCACCTCAAATTGGGCGCGCTCCTCGGCTACAGTCACGGTCGGCACGCCAGTGACCAGATCTGCAGCAGCCGCCGTGACGCGATTGGAACGCTTCACAAGCTTGTACCCAAGAAGGCAGACGAGATATACAGGGATACCAATGTAGCCCACGACGAAGTTTTTGTAGTCAGACTGCCCGACAAAGACGTCGGCGCCCTTGGTCAAAATGGTAATGACCAAAAGACCCAGCGCGGCATATGAGCCCGTGGCGCCGAGTGGCGCCTCGAATGGTATGTAAGCAGTGTCGATGCGCTGAACATCCCGTGCGCGGCGAAAACAGATATGAGTGATGAGTATGGAGACCCAGGTCAGAAGTCCTGATAACATTAGTCTGATGTTATTGATTTGGTTAAGGCAAGACTGGGGATATACCGAAAATGGTGACCACATTGATCAAGTAACCGAACACCGTAGCGCCACTTGTTGCGACAGACATGTATGCGAGACAGCAAAATGCGCCGCAGACACCCAAGGCAACAATGGGAACACCATTCTTGGAGGTAAACGTAAAGACGCGAGGTGCCTTGCAGTCAGCTGCAATGCCGTAAAGTGTACGAAAGGCAATGTAGATGTCCGAATTGGCAGCAGAGAACACAAAGACAAGCAGACAGGCATTGACCACAAGGTCGAGACCGATGATCTTGGCTAGTTTGATCGCGACGACAAAGGGCGATGCAGCTGCAGAGGTCTTGGAACCCACGGCAAAAGCCAAGTCGGTCGATTTGTACGGAACTACCATACCCAGCAGAAAAACGGAAATGATGTAGAAGAAGAGAATGCGGAAGAAGGCCATGCGGACTGCCTTGGGCATGTTTAGGCGAGGGTTTTTCGCTTCGCCCACGATGACTCCTACCAGCTCGGTGCTGGAAAACGCGTAGACAGCGGTCGTCAGTGCACTCCATAGGCCGAGGAGACGACCCGTCGGCCCCCCGATTTTGTATTCTGCAAAGGCGCCGGGGTCGTTCCAGTAGTGGAAGCCGAGAGGATCTCGAGTCGGTCACCGCCGGCTGCAACAACCAGTAGCAGCAACATGATACCTAGGATAATCACCACCTTGAGCGACGAGAGCCAAAACTCGAATTCGCCAAATGTCTTGACACTGATGCTGTTGATCAACAACACAAGGACCAGAGCGATCGTGATGAATACGGCAGGGGACACTCGGTCGCCAACCCAGTATTTGACGATCAGAGCTAAAGCCGAAAGCTGGTTTGGCGTCGCAAGTAGGTATTTGAAGAAATAGCAATATCCGGTCGCGAAGCCGAGGGCCGGGTCGACGAGTCGGGTGGCATATCCGCCGAAGCATTTCGAGAGAGGCATGTACGATATTATTTGGCCAAGGGCAGCCATAATGAGAAAAACGAAACTTCCGACAATGGAGTAGTCGATCAGGATGCCTGCTGGGCCGGTTTTGAGAAGGGCAGAGCCTCTGAGATGCACAGTCAGCTGACTGTAAATCCAAGAACACAAAGAGGCATTACGTACGTTCCAATCAGGAGGCCAGTACCAAGAGATCCGCCCAATGCAATCATGGTTACATGGCGGCCCTTGAGCCCTTTGTGCAACTCGTGGCCATTCGCATTCGAGGTGGTACGGCGGAGCCCATCTTCCTGCGCTGGCTGTTTTTCAGGGTCGCTGTTCATGTTGGAAGACTTTCGTGTTTCGCGAGGCTGCAATGGGTTGTTGCATTAGCCCGAGAGGTAGCCTGGGGAAAAACCCATTCCAAACAGTTATAATTGTTCGCATCAGCCATCCCTGGGACTATACAGCATCGTTATCAATGGCCCAATCGTTCTGGGCTAGACTGATTCGGAGTGGGGCACCGAGGCTGTTGGAGCTCGGAATCGACGACCGAGTCATCTTATCAGGGATAGTACTGGTTCTTCTGTACTGAGCGGTCATAAAATTGACACAGGCTGGAATTTAGTGTTGGAGAATTTAGTGTTGGAGAGCGGATCCAGTCTTTGGCCGTTGGCTTGTCAGCCGAGGTGAAGATCGTACTCGAGGCTCAAAGTAGGCCCGCCTTGGTGACTTTTCTGCAAAGGTTTGTGTATGCTTGTTCGACACAGTAATGTATTCTCTATTGTCGCATCCATCCACTGCGGTAGCGATCCGAAAGTGAAGCTTTACTTGGGTGGCTAGGCTACCATCGTGGAAATAGGTGCTATGATACATATCTATATTATCAATTTCGCTATTGACTCAGAGAGTCACCGCCAGCTCACCTAGAAGTGTGCTTTCAATCCTTCAATGGTACCCTTGAACCCCACGACCTCCTCTGGCTTGATACCAAGCTCTTTGGGAGTGACAAAGTCTTCAGTCTCGGCCCAAGGGTCGCAGAGCTCACCAAACTGCAACTGCAAGCCGAATTCGTATCCTCCAACACCCCAGATCTTCTTGTAGTCGTCCAGGGAGCATGTCATGACAGTTCCCTTCTTGCCGGTCACTTCAGACCAGATATCCATCATATCTTGGAAGGTGAGCTTTTCCAGGGCCAAGTTCACGTTCTTTCCATGGGCTTTGGATCCACTAGCGAGGATCTGACGGACCCAGATGCCAGGATTGACACTGACGTCTCCAGCGTTCAGGACCTTAGCATCGGGTCTCGTTGGTGCAATCTGCACGTATTGTCCACTGCCAGGCTTAAATGGTGTCAGACGATGCCTAGAAGCAGAGTTGTGACTTGTACATACCAGTTCGAGTGGCTTCATCATGGGCAGGAAGGCCATGTTTGCGGGGTAGTATCCGAAAAGCAGGTAAGTCGTCTTCGCAGCCAGCTGGGGCATGTCCGCCTTGATGCGAACGTCGACATTGGCCTTGTAATCCATCTGTGATGCAGAAAGATTAGAGTGCTTCCGTGAATAGCAGACACGACAACAACATACGTGAGGAACTGTGAGTTTGCCTCCAGTAACTGTCTTGGCGCTGGGGAGAGAGGACCAGATATAGTTCTCAAGAGTAGACGTCTGGGCAGCAGCACGCGCGAGCTTCATACCCTGCTCCTCTTCAATGGCACCAGCCTCATCCTGGGTCTTGCCAGAGAAGAGATACTCCCACCAGTTGGTGACAGCGAAGATCGCATGAACTCCCTGCTCTTTATGTCAGTAATTGTCAAGAACAAGCAGGCAGAAGGAACACCGACCTCGAATGCTTTCACCAGGGAAGCTTCGTCGTCAAAGTCGGCGCGGACAACTTCGATTCCACTCTGGGACAACTTGACCGCAGAGTCGCTGGAAGGGTTGCGGGTAATGGCTCTGATCTTCCATCCTGGCACATTCTTCATGATGTTGATGACACCACCACCTTGGGCGCCAGTGGCTCCAGTAACGGCGATAATCTTGGTCGACATGGTGGAGAGATTGACTTGGAAGCTTGGTAATAGAGTAAATGAAAAGTTGATTGTTGTTGTATGATCAAATGGATGTAATAGTCCCAGATCAGAGGTCAGTTATATACACATCAAAAAGGGGATCAAGCAGGCCGCTGAGTCAAGTAATGACTAAGCGCTGAGCTTCGGAATACTTTTTAAACCCATGATACTTGGACCCCGGAACATTGGACCACGGAACATTTCCATTTCGCCTTGTTTGTTAACGGGCCAGAAGGTTTAGGAGAGCGGACATCGTGGACGGTCAACGACGATCTGTGGATGGGCCGAGACGGAGCTTTGTGGGGCAAGGCGGTCGTTGTCGCATACCGCTGTAGAGCATAAACCGCATCACTGGAGTCTCGCACTGGCCCCCTAAACACTCCCGCGCGCGAATGACTAAGCCATCCATCCCTCACGAACGACTATGGTAAGATCTGTTCAGGCCACATACACTGTCATGGAGCCTACAATCCCTACATGTATATGATGATCAGAGTCTGGCCCCGCGGAACCTGCAGAAATTGTGCACTTTGAAGTTTCTGGCTAACTGGTACCCTGCATCGTGGCAGGATGACAAGCTAGTTCCGTCCGCACATGCCTCCGGCCAGAACACAATGTTGCTCCTTTCCGCGCTCACCAAGTACGCAAAGGATAATTTATGGGAGATGGTAAGCTTCTAAACTCGCTGTCTAGTTCTATGGTAAGCCGACATTGCAGAATTATTATTTGATTCCTTTTCTTGTCGCAGTACTCTTGACAACGACCTTCGTAAGAAGTTTCAAAATACAGAGACGGTACACCAGAATGCCCCATCTACAGGCAGGCGACTATTTTGTTATGGCGAAGCCAGGTTTTTGTTTGGATCTTAAAGAGTGTATTGACGATTATGTACCCTCGAGATAAGCCCCTTGGTATAAAATGAAAATCAGTCCTGCGGATAGATTCCTCCTATTCAAGATCACCAGTTTGCATTCCGCATCACATTTGCGATAATCAATTTCTTGCGCATCGTGGCGTAGTTGTAGTAGCGTTACCGCGTGTCGGCCAACACAAAGTAGCCATTTGGCACCCGTACTTTTGCTAGAACGAGCTGACCAGAGCCACAGGCTGTGTCGGTATGGAGTCGAGTCCGCGCGGGCCAATGTTCGGGCGCATCTTGAGCTGTTGCTCATCCTCGCCGCCCTGCAGACGCTTGATGACGTCCTCGGGGTCAAAGTCCACACCGATCGGATTCTCGGCGAAGGCAGAAGTCGCAAAGAAGGCCGTCTCTTCCTCCACAGTGTCGAAGGCGTCGACCTGCATCTCCACCTTGTTGCAGTCGGGGTCCTGGTAGTACAAGCTAAGAGTTGGCCCGTGGTTGACGCACCAGAACGGTTGGATTCCTTGAGCCTTGTGCTGTTGATAGGCAAGCATGAGGTCTGGGAGCGTCTTGAAGGTGAAGGCGATATGGTCCAGACCCGCAGAATCTGCTTCCTTTGGCTTGGCTTTGGGCATGTGAAGTATCGCAATACGATGGTGCTCTTCATCATAGGTCAGGAACGCCATCTTGTCGTTCTCGTACGCAGCATGGGCACCAAGCACTGCTTTGTAAAAGGCGACCATTGATCTGAAGTTGGCAGTCCGCAGCACTACGTGCGCAAGTTTGACAGGCGAGAGAGCCTTGTCACTGCTGGTATTTTGAGACTTGGACGTCATGATGAAATTTTCTCCTGTCGCTTTGTATTTTTTGAAGGAATTTGGGTGATGGAATTGGGTTTGAGAGTACGGCTATGAACCTCGGGACGTGATTGAATCCAGGTGTAGAATACAAAATGTTATTGTTAGATCGACTTCCGGCTATAAAGGTTGGGTACCTCTGTTTATATACCTGAGCAAAACACTCCCAAAGGATTGAACTTTCATGCGATTTCTAATCCAAATGTCATCCTGATCAAACATACTATGCTAATGATTAAGAATGAATCTCGCTTCTTGCTTATTGCACCCTTCGCGGCTCGCGGCTCACGGCTTACGCGGGGTTACTTATAGACTTTAATTGAAAACGAATAGTATCTTCATCCAAGGCTTAGTCATAACCGCGCGCGCATGATGGTGGGTCGCATTCGTGAATGACGTCGAAGTTATTTCCGAAAAAAAGGCATCCCCGGACTTGGTTTCCTATAATAACACTGAACACAGAATACTTCCAATCCCGAGTCTATATTGCACTTTCGGATATACGGCTTTAGCTTGTAGCCGGCTCAGAGGATCATAACTTGATAGTTGTCCTTGCCAACCGAATCATCGCCCCAAGTAGGTATTGAGTAGACCCGTCCACTGCTGAGGATGTGTCACACCTTACATGTGACTTGACATCACTAAGCTCGTTTTATTGAATCTCAATTGAATCTAGAAGAGCTCCCTGCAGTATCGTTTGCGGTATCAGCCGCGTAGAGCAGATCATGAGGGTCCGCCCAGAGCCAGTCCGTGGACAGTGGGGACCTGCGGAATTCATCCGCCGTCTCCCAATCAAGGAGACCCGCGATCGAAAGCATTTTATCTGGTGAGAGTCCATTGAGGAGTCCCAAAGGACTTTCCTGCGTCCCTGTGTTTGGTCCCAGTGGGTTCATCGGCGCGCCATCTTCTCCCGGGGCACTGTTGTCATTTGGCTGTCCAGACCCGATGGTGGTGCCGCACTGCTGTACATGACTAGCCTGCTCGGCGCTGTTTCGAAGCGCCTCGGGAAATCCAAACAGATTCTCCAATTCGCCTTCGAGATATTCGGCAACGTGGTTGCCTCTTTGAATCATATAGTTGAGTATTGTGAAGCTTTTATCCACATGAAATATGTCCTGCGCAGGGATTGAGGGCAGCGTCGACATGAGAGAGAGCACAAATGCGCACGCAAAGGTGCTCTCTAGGTCGAATGGAACGAATACATCTAATATACAGACATGAGTAGGGCTTGACTAGTTCGGAGTTGCTTTACTTACCGAGAAGCTTCTGAGACTGAAGGACTGCCAGAATGAAAAGTGACTTTGTTGCGGAGTCCCGTGAGGCTTTCCGTAGCGCTTTTATTGGCTCCGTGATCTCCTTCCTCGCAGCTGTGCCTGAAATCCTCTGTCTAAGAAATTCCTCAAGAGACACATAATTTCGATCCAAGAAGTAGACAGTCCACCATATAGCATGACGTCGCTGTGTCTCGGCCTTATTCATATCAACAGATGCATCTCGCGATGTAGCCCTTTGCTGAGAGAGATGCGCAGGGCTGGCCCAATCTGTTCACAGTCAGTGACTAACAATTAGCTGATCTATCCCACAATACTCACTTAGGCATAGGCACTATTGCGGTGATCCATGCACTGGAGATACGGTACGAGACCACAGAGGATCTCGATTGACAGTAATGGATCTTGATACAAGCGCATCATATCCGGCAAAAGCTCCAGGGCCCTGGCTATGAGGTTGAAACCCGCCGGCTTCTCTTCGATAAACTCGAACATGAGGGCATGGCCAAATCCCATGATAGTCAGGTATTGTATGTACCATAGTCTATCTTCGATCGAGGGCTCGTGTTTTGGACCACCATGCGAATAGAAATCATGCAGCTTTCCCATGAATGTCTGATCATGAAATATGTGATACAGTTGACCAAGGCGAAATTTGACGGTGTTCACGAGATACAGGCTGAAGTCTAGCGAGGGGAGTTCTTCCATGGTCAAAGCCCCAATCGGCTTGGCAGCAGGAGAGTCAATGGCAAAGGCAAATCCGTCCATGTTTAGCGGTATTTGCGTTGTTTCGCTGTCAGGGAGATGCTGCTGGATCATCTGCATGACCTGTTGGCTGTAAGCCCAGGTCGAGGACGGCCCAAGGAAGCCTGCTACTATGTCAATGAGTCTGGATCACCATCATGCCAAGTGTTTACCAACATCTTCTGCCATGATTGTCCGTCACAAATTTGGCAAGACCACTGGCCAGGGGATTGACGAATGAAGGGGCGGAGCGAGTGTCATTGCTGTCATCCAAGATTGTATTCGTGGAGACAGCCCCGAGGCGTCCATGTCCATCCTCGGAATCCGTCTGATCTCTTGGTAGGGTGCTGTCAGCCTCCCGTGGCTGGAGCAGATGACCGGTCAAAGTCAATCGCTGTACTCGGGGCTGTTTCTGAGGATTGACACCGAGGACAAGACTGTCTGCTTAGAGCAGCACCGCAAGTGCGAGCACCGGCATCGGTGGTCGAGACTCATCACGTGTTGACTGATGGGGAAGATCATTCAGGGTGCCCGCACAGCCAAGTTGTGGCATTATGCTACCATAGCATTGTATATACCCGATCCTTTCTACACAAGTTTCACTTTCTGCTAATCGAGGCTGTCCCAAAACTTGGTCCCACGCTATCCACTTTCCTCACAGAAGAACAATCCAGTCTTTTTGTACTCGCCAGTTTTCCTCGTCAGGAGCATTGAAAGACCGAGGAGGAGATCTTGAGGTGAGACTTTTCCCGCATTTTGAGCCTTGACCTCGCCATCGGTGACCTTGTTGAAGATCAACACTATTGACAAGCAATGAACTGGCCCGTCTTCAAGTCCCTCTCCCGTCTTCGGATCCTTGGGCGCTTCCACCGGCGCGTGCCACCAGTCAAAGCGCACGTGCGCCAGGCAGTGCACATCGTCTGTCAACAGCTCATACGGATAGGTAAACCCAAGGAATACATATTTCGCGGCGCAGTTCTGGTCGTCTAAATCTTGCACATTTTGGTCTACAACAATAGTTGTCTGACGGTCAATCACCCATCGGGGTTCTGCCCGTCAACTGTCCAGGAGCTCAAATTTTGGGTTGGATGAAGTCCCCACGTGAGTTTTCCACGTTACTCGATCTGACCAGGCCAAATACCAAAAGCCGCAGCTTCTGGGCACGCCAGGGAATTTCAGATTAGCCGAGCATACTAATATCATCGTCGATAACGTTTTTCTATCTACCGAGGTTAAGGTAGATTATAGTTAACATTCTTTTTTTTTTTTACCCGGCAGGGTCAAAGAAATACGGGGATAGGCTATATCAATGTTCATACTCTTACTTGTTGTGCTATGACTAACTGAGTCGAATATTCCCACTTGACATCAAATGCTCATAAGCATGAGGTATAGAGCAAAATTATCTTCAGCATCCGCTAGAGCCTCGGGAGACTGGGCTGTTGACCGTCTAGAAACGACTTTGCTTTACTGATAGCGACACACGCCTCTTCCTTGGTTCCAAGAACAGGGTATGTCAGGAAGAAATCGTGCGGCATGCCCTCCGAGATATTGAAGTGAACCCTGTTACCTCTGACGTCCGCCATTTGCATGGCAAAAATGCTGATGGACTCGTAAAACCCTTCCAGGCCGCCCGAATCAATATAGAGTGGTGTCTCGATCCGGAAGGGATGATTCAATGGTGAGATGTACGCCTCCTCTTGGTCACTCAACGTCTTTCCTAAGGGTCTGATTGCCTCGACGCCCCACTCCAACAGTGGCACGTCGAGGATGTCATATTGCACCTGGTGCGAGCGACTGTACCTCTGCACTGCTTGCGCAGTGACCTCAACCCACGGCGAGAGAACCACCGCACCGCCTGCTTGCCATGTCTAAGTTAGTTGATAGTTCACATCAACACGGGGTATGATAGCAACAACGAAAGGGAATCACGTACCTGGTTGGGGTAGCCCTTCATCGACTAGGTAGCGAAGTAGGCCTAGCACAATGTTTGCGCCCGCTGAATCGCCATGACCACAATTTCCGCTGGTGCGACACCCAGGTCGAGCACATGCTGATAAGTGGTGAAAAGGTCCTGCACCGCAGCTGGAAATGGGTTTTTATCCGAGGCCAGCCGGTACTGCAGGTACAAAACATTGGTGGACCCGAAATGCTCGGTGGCCACGACCAATACGCTTTTGGCATTCTTCTCAGGGTCCCATCCTGTCACGAACGCGCCACCGGCTGCGTATATGACCACTTTACGATTGGGATCCGCAGTCCCTGCTTGAACGGGCGCTGGGTGCCACACAGCTCCTACAGGCGCAGGCTTGGTGCTCGCCGATGGAGTGCTCAACACGCCACGGATCATTGATGGCTCGGGTGGTGAGATGAGAACAAAGCGACTCTGGGAGTTGGGCGTAGGGCTCAATTGTAGAGGTTGTTGGAAGCGAATCTTTGCCAGATAACGGAAGAAGGCACGTAGTATCGCAGCGCCTAGGCTGGTTTTGTAGCTCCATTGTGGCACAGCACGCAGAGGAGTGATTGTATATTTGAGCGACAGAAAGAGCAGATGGGGAACATTCACAGCCCAAAACCCCAAGATATAAAGGGTCTTGAATGGTTGAGATGACCAGGCGTAGGAAGCCATGATGTGCGGAATAGGTGTCAACGGCCGGTGAATGCCTCTCAACCTGTTGAACAGAGCAGAACAAGGAAGTATTATGGGAAGTTGGTAGAAATCCGTGTCAAAACAGGATAATTTATAACATAGAACTGGTTGTTCTTGCGCGCCGATGTGTAACATTAAAGTTGTTGTTCCCATATACAAAGTGCAAAGGCCACCACTACAATAATGCCCAATGCTGCACAATTACTGTTGGCCCGAAATGTGGACATAGACAGCCCGGGGGAACCAACGGTCCAACCCCACCGTACGTCCTCTGCACATGTATCATCATCCGCCAGCTGTCTACGTCGCCGAGGTTGGGGGCAGTCGTTGACAAGAGTCTTTGTATGCACTGCAAGATACTGGATGTCGGCAATCATCATTTCCGGCAAATGGAATATGACCTGGGACGCGTCCCGATTCTCCCAGCGCGTTGATCTGTGGATATGTCACAATGCGAGGCATATCTCATCTTGATAGTCAGGCCGTTTGGCTCGACAATGTCAGCGGTGAACCACTGTCGATAACGTGGCCTTCGTCCACTAACAATAAAACGATCCTTGATACGTGAAGGGTTTGCACAAAAGGCTCAGCCCGAAGCCTTTAGGGTGGAGGCGCCTGCAGCGTTTGGCAGGGTAAATGACTTGAGCTTCACTTGTGAAGTTTACATTTCGTTTTCTGGGAACCCTTGTGCTATGTTCTCACCATGACTGATATTTGTTTTTATTCAAGCGCAAAAGGTGACAGTTACTCTGAATCGCTCTCTCGATCGCAGCAGTGACGTCCTATTGCTTTAGCTCCCGAAAGGAGACATCTAAGCAATGGACAGATACATTGGCTATATAATATCTCCCCAAAGAGATCGATACATGCATCCTGTTTATCCTCGTTCTTGGGTCTCTGATATTGATCGCCAAGTTCTTTCCCAGGCGAGCAAGATCTGCCATCTTCTGCATATCAAAAGCTTGTGTATCATCATGCAACGCCCAAATGTCTGCTCGTTTGCCCGGAGATACAATTGTGGCCCATGGTTCAGTGCTATTAGCATCTACCCCACAGACGATCAGAAAACTCTGTTGGTTCAGATATTCTTTCTGTGATGATTCAATGGATTTCAATAATACACTGCCAGTGAAACCTGGAACGCCTTTTGTGATGAAGAGTCGTCGTTGCGGGTCCCATAAACGCCTCGGCTGGATTGTAGTCGGCCGAAAGAGCTTGGTATGGAATCCTTGTTTGAAAGCAATTGCCCCTCGAATGTTTGTTCCAAGAGCTAACTTTGAGGATAGCGTGGGCGAGATGGTTTTGCTTATGTAGAATACTTCCGTTGCTTCATAGTGTCGCCCTTCTGAAAGAGCAAAGCACGATGGTCGAGTTCGTGCATACAAATCGGCGCCGTGTTTTTCGACATAAATTCCCAGGTACTTTTTCTTGTGCTTCACGATTACGAAGCAGTCCAAGGCCAGTATGTTCGAGTCGTGAGATAAACCGCATTGCATTCGCAGGCCTTTGTTGGTAACGGCGAATTCGTCGCTGAGCCGCCCATCGCGCACCTTTTGAACATTACCGGCATCTCTGAACTCCGCTGGCGAGCTTGCAAGGAGGCCCCTGAATTTCTGCGTGTTTCTCTGCTCATCTGACTTCCACGCAAATATAGAGAGATCATTTGTCTCTCGAATTATGGCTTCTTGTAATCTCAGGAAAGCATTGTTGCCCTCGCCATAGAGTAGGGGCATATGCACCTGGAAAATGCCTAGAAGACAGTATGCCCGGTCCTCTAGACGCGTCGTAGTTCTCCGGGCTGCCCAGGACATCCGTTGTGCGACTGGGACAGATGACAGGCGAGACGGACTTTTCAGTACATTTCTATCAATGCCTGTAGTCGAAACGAGAAGAGAACGAAGGCTTGTTTTTGTGCCTATCAAACTCCACTCCGCATCGTAAAATTCCACTACCCGTGAAGCAATCAGCTCTTGCAAGGTCCAGCCACGTGCAAACCAACGGCATAATTTCAAGATTCTGGTTGTCAAAGAAACCTCAGGGCTTTCTTTGAGATCCTGCAGGAAAACATATGTAACGACAGACTTGGAATACCAGGCGAACATTGAGTTGATTGACTCTGTCAGCTCAGCGCTATTGGTCTTGTCAATACAGCAAGTATCGACCCAGGCGTATGGTATTCCCTGTATTCGAGCTTGCTCGCAGGTCTTTCGAATTTTCCAATAACCTTGCTGAAGTTGAGCTTCGTGCGACTTCTTGTATTGCTGGAATGTCACTTCATCGTCGTCCCAGGTATGTGACAGCGTGGCGAATTTGCGTGGAGGTATAGGAAACTCTTCCATCTCCAGAGTGTCCGTGTTGATTAGCCACATGGTGTTGTATCAAAGAATGCTATGGTTGCCACATATAAATGGAAGAGACGAGGAAGAACAAAAAGAAGAAGAAAAAGAAGTAACGGAAAACCTGGGGACGGCAGAATAATCATGAACCTCCTGATCGTGTTCCCCAGGATCAGGGAAGTAGGCAACTGCTCCATAGACAAAACCCCGCACCGGACAGTCCTAAATGAGCAACTCCGGTTCAATTTCAAGAATAACGCCATCTGCCACAGCACAACGGGCGAGTATTACAACACTTCGAAGTCAAAATGATGCAAGCAGGCTATAGATCGATGTTCTTACGCAGCGGCACAGTCACTGCTTAATGATGCTTCATCGACCTCAACAGCTAATGTCCAGTATCTTGAGCTTAACTATGCCTCAACGCTTTCACAGGATTGCTACAGGAACGTACGAGAAGCAGATTTTGCCTGACTGTTTTGCCAGATTGGTCGAGCATTTTATTGCAGAAAGCATCCATCGGGCTAGCACAAAGAGCTCGGTGGGGACTGACCCAAAGAGGTTCACAGAAGTGCCACATCCAATATCTTGTTCGGCACACCCCAAATGTATCCATGTGGAAAAGACTTCGATTGGGCTTCCAGAACTCCAAGATATACCCACAAGGTGTCTCGCTCGTCCTTGAAGGTTCTGGACGAAAATACCTCGACGTCTCGACAATATTGCCTGGTGCGGCATACAGTCCCAGACGAGTACTTGTCCGCGTCCGCTGTGAAGCCCCACAGTGATTGCAGGCCCGCACTCTCTGGGGATCCAAACTGTGACTCGAGCTGTGTGTCTTCTCTCCAAGTTGCATGTTGGCATATCCAAAAGACCTGCAATTTCGAGATGAACAGAATCCTTCGCGTAAGATACGCTTCTTGAAACGTCCACCCACGAGTATTCCAGTGAGTCTTAGTGACTACCTTCGCAACGTTTGGGTCGCTTGTGATGAGCTGCAGTTGATCAATGGTCTCGACGCATTGCCACTGGTCTCTCAAGTTCTTCCCGATGCCGGGCAAGCCAGTATGCGCTGATGTTCCCGTGGCTGCAACGACGACCAATCAGCGGCACCGTATATCTTGCCTATAAGCGGCAGCTCTGTTTCTCGTCATTTGCGTCGTTCTACTGGCTGCTGTTTACAATCTGGACATTTTCTACCATCGTTCCAGACGGCAAGACTGTATATGTTTTCTTACAGGTAGCTGCCTGTCGTCCGTGCCACATCGATCTGCGTTGTATTGTTTAAGTTTCTGGCGACCCCGCAAGACAAGGTAGAAAATGGAAGAAAACCACTGTTATTGGTGACCTTGATTACGCCCGAGTTCAGTAATTCCTTTCAATCCTGCCACAGGCCTGCAGATTCCTCGCCTGTCCGCTAGAAGTGTAAAAAGTGACCCGGCGGGGTTGTCACTTCTTTCCTCCTTTTAGCCAGCCTCGCCTTTCAATCTCACGTCCGTTTTCTTGCTCCAAATCTACCATTCTTCGACGACCACTTTGGTATTGTTGAATGACAGGGTCTAGAATAGTCTAACCAGGATAAAATCAATGATGTATTATTATATACTCTGTTTCTCCTAGTTTCTACGCTTTGCGGGCTTATTTGAGTGGTACCGGCTATTTCCGGGAGTTCCCGTGCATCTACTCCAACACCGTGGGGTTACCTTCAGTGTGCTACAGCACACAATCCATTTAACATTATCCTTCAAATAAATATAACACACTTCATTTGAATAACAGCCTAAAAGTTAGAGAATTCGCAAAAAGCATAAACATACAATACCGGGGATTCCCCAGTGGTCACCCACCTGAGTACAGAGTACTAATCCAGCGATCACCAGCTTATCTAGGGCAGAGCGGACGAGATGCCGAGTTTTCTAGTGTCTATGGTCGTATGTGCTGGATCTGGTCAATGTTAGCCGATATAATCAATGCACTCCATTCTGGCAGCAAGGCTGCCCCCCTCCATCTCCGGGAGATCAACGAAACCAAGGAACTTATTGTTCCACTTCCTTTTCTTTCAATATCCCAAGAATTGGAGCTCCTAGGTAGTCTCGTAGTTGTCGGCATGGCTGCACTCACATTTGGGAATTTGCGGTATCAAGAACCTCCGCCTAAGTAACAGGATAATGTGCTCAAAAAGTTCCCCTGCGTGCCGGCAAGGTCTTGTTTTCCTGTCTGCCAACCCTGCAACAGTGACGTTGTCAAAGCCGTCGGCGATCATCCAGCCCTCTACTGTCGACAAGTTCGTCGCCGATACTGTTTGGGGTGATGCAAGGCTGGTAGGCGAGCCCTGGGCGACAGCTTCGATGAGGAAGGCAACGTATGGAGCAACGACTGGGAGCCCGACACGCCCCGTCGGGAGTCTGTCATGATTCAACTAGAATACGCTATTCTCTTTAACACGAACAAATTGCCGTACGAAATCATATTTTCTTTTAAATATGTACCATTCACTGAAATTGCACAGATCAAGGCATCTGAGGCGAGGGCATTGATATCCAGACCATACACGGTAGTGAGGGCCGTGCGACTATACTACGTAAATGTACTCGGAGGAGTGACAGCGGCAGCCAACGCCCCTTGCCTGCCTTTTTTCTTTTCGCCATTATCACTCCAGGAACACCGGAAGTTCCAGAACGCCCGCATTCTGCTCAGGTGGGGAATATTCCAGGTCATCCGTGGCTTTACCGAGTCTCAAATTTGGCAGCCGCCGGAACAGAGTCGTGAAGACCATTTCCAATTCCATGCGAGACAAGATCTCTCCTTGACACCGATGAGGACCATATCCGAAACCTAGTACCTTGGCGGGGTCGCGCTGGCGGTGTATATCGAAATATTCAGGGTCCGACTCCTTAGCATCGAGTCTGTCACGATCCGCTGATTGGACGGAACAGATCACGCCAGTGTTCTCCGGGATATGCTTGTCGCCTATTGTGATATCCTTTGTCGTAGCGCGTCTGCTGTTGAGTGCCGAGGTGGTGTTGTAGCGCAACAGTTCGTTGACGACGGCTGGCGCAAGTGTCGGATCCTTCTTGAATTCTTCCAGCTGCGACGGGTGCGACAGGAGCGTGATGACGCCAAGGCCGATTGAATTAAGCAATGCCGCGTTGCCTGCAGTCAAGACGAGGAAGGCAAGATTGACGACGTCATCTTTGGTGACGTGTCCCGGCTTGAACTGTTTCTCGACTAGCTCACTGATCAAGTCATCTCGTGGACTTCTGATCCGATCTTCAACGAGGGTGCGCATCTTGGTCTGGAGATTTTGATTCGACGTCTCGGCAGCGTTTCTGCTGGTGCTGTGTCGAATCTCGCTGTCTCTTGCGAGCTCCTCGACTTGATCGTCAGGAACACCGAGCATCTTGAAGATGATCTCGCTTGGAATCTGGTTGGCCAAGTTCTCCATCAAATCCACAGGCTGCGACTGTCGGCCTTTTTCGATCAATCGGTCAATATTTCTGTCTATCGTAGATTGTATTGTCGGCCTGAGCTTGTGGATTGCTTCGGGACTGAATGCATTCTCGAGCATGTTTCTCTGGCGCTGATGAGCTGGGTCGTCCATGCTGACAAACGTTGGCCGGGCTGACTTGGCTTTGTGCCCAGCCTCATGGATCTCTGGGTAGCCAGAGTGCCTGCGATCGGCTGACAATTCGCCAGAGGCCAGCACATCGCATACATCCTTATGCCTCATCACAACCCATGCTTTGGTGCCATCGTAGAGCTCAACTTGCGAAACGGGATCCGACTTCCGGAGCTTCACGTTCTCAGGAGGGGGCTGGAACGTGTCTGTCCGATGGAAGGGAAACTGGGGGGTATGCATTGTGGCAGTCGACATCTTGTTGAATGGTATAAATATTTTAACAATCCGGACACTTGGTCATCTGAGCTTCAACGAGACGCAACAAGCAAGGCACAGGCACCGACATATATGTACAGCGCCAAGAACGTGGGATATTGATCATTGTATCATTGGTATGCAATTCTTGTGTTCTACCTGTAGCCTCACATGCCACGGCCGCAACATAGGTCTTTTGCGGCATTCACGGCAGCGACCCAACTGACATGATGGGAACTGACGAAAGCATTGCACAACTCTGGGGTCATGCTAATTGTCAAAATGACGTGAACTATAGAGGAATTTGGGGCAATTAAGTCTGAGTTTACTAGATCGCACCGGTGTACATGACAAACGCTTCGCTTCCGGTACTGCCGAGTCGGGTATTGAGCTCGGACTACTCAACTAGCTGCATGTCCGGACTTCCAAAACCACGAGACCTAAAGAGTATCAGATAGTTCTAACGAATTCGAGTTAGTCTCAATAGGCTTGCGCGACGGGCGAGTGTCTGGAGTTTAGTCTCAAGTCAAGCTGGCTACAGCTAGTTGGCAGTCAGCTTGGCTCCTGCCGCAGACAGGCTCGTATGTTGAATTATGCTGTAACGGTGACGGCACCAAAGCACGACTCCTCTTCTCCGCGGTCTCCGAGAAGATAGTTTCATGCCCTGGAGTGAACGGAATTTCATCTGCAAATAAATGACTGATGCGCGCTACTCGGTTTAACAATGTTCAGCACCTGCCCTCTGAGATTCTGGATCAGGACCATATACGCACAAACAACCCTACAGCATGCCTCAGCCACCACGAGAAGTCAAGAAGGGCGAATTCCCTGGCTCCAGCGCGGAGGAAATAGAGAACGAGCCCTCCTGGCGGCCTGGCCACAATCATCGCATTGGGTTCAGAAATAATCAGAACCGATTTGCGGGGCTCACGGAGGAGGACAAGCACCACTGGGACAATGAAGAAGAAGAGCGCCTGGCCGAGGAGGGCATGGAGAAGTATAGAACACTTCGTAAGCGATACGACCATGGCGACCTTCTCAATTTTCAGGATGTGATGAAAGGCCAGACGGTCAGTGCATGTGGCCAACGTAAAGTGGTTCCTGACTGATGCCAGTGATTAGGACTTTCACAAGCAAGATCCTAAGAACTACCCTCCCACTTGGCATTTCGTGGTAAACTCTACGGAAGACTTTATCAAGAACGAACAGGACTGGCCGGGTATGTGTTTTTCTTACGTCTGATGTTGCATTATTGAGACAATATTGGTAGCAAACATCAAAGCAAGAAAACAGAAGGAAGAGTCCCAGTCCGATGACGATACCCAAACCGACACGGAGGAGTCTACGGATGGTTCAAAAGAGCAGTCCTCCGGTTCCGATACCGACCAAGACAATCAAGCGGAAGATGATTGGAGACAGAACAGAGGTGGTAAGCACTCGGACAAGCATCATGGAGCGTATGGCCCAGGTTCGGATGCCGCACGCGACCTTGGCTCGGCATACAAAAAGCTGAGGGAGAAATACACTCCTCAAGAGATTGCTTTGTTGCGAGCGCTTCAGCACGAAAAGGAGTATACGCACGACATGAGACAAAACGACGGAAAGGTGATTTCACCTGTCAAAATAAAGGATGCAGAGCACCATCAAATAGGCATTGACACGCAAGACACAATGACTCCTGATAACTGGTACTGTACGCTGGGGACATTACGAGAACTAAAGCTGATCTGGACAGGGTACCACGCAGTGCCAATCTTATCCGGCAGACTGGCCAACATCCTCTCAATGCCGAACCAAGGCTCTCCGACCTTTTCGACGCTGGGATGATCACACCAAACCACATGCATTACGTCCGTAGTCATGGGGCAGTTCCGAGGCTCTTCTGGGAGACTCATATCCTCGACATCAACAATGGCCAGATGAGGTTGACGATGGATGACCTCGTGCAGCGATTCGAGCCTGTGAACATCGCCATGGCCATGGCGTGCGACGCAGTTAGGAGAGGAGAAATGAACATGATTCGGAAAAGCAAGGGCTTCGGCTGGGGTCCCGGGGCCATGTCGAATGCCTATTGGAAGGGGGCGCGACTTGCAGATGTGTTGAAGGCTGCTGGAATCTCTCGTGACAACGTGCAAGCTGACAAACGTCTATATGTCCACTTCGAGGGCGCAGACAGTCCTTCCGAGGGGGCGTATGCCACATCAGTAGCCTATGACCACGTCATTGACCCCATGAACGACGTGATTCTGGCTTACGAAATGGTAAGTCTGTCCGGCGGCAACATTGCGCAATGCTAACTCGGCAGATAGAACAACACGAAACTCCCACCAGACCACGGTTTTCCAGTTCGGGTCGTGATTCCAGGCTTCGTTGGGGCACGTTGCGTCAAATGGCTCGCGAAGATTTGGATCTCAGATAAAGAGAATGATTCCCATTATCATATCTGGGACAATCGCGTTTTGCCGTCCTTCATCACGGAGAAGGATGGAGAGTTTGCGCAGACCATGTTCCGTCACCCCGATACCGTATGTTACGAACAGAATCTCAACAGCGTGATTGCACGTCCAGCGCAGGACGAGAAGCTCGATCTCAAGAAGGTCCTTGAGGAGGACACATATCGGATCGAAGGAATCGCGTATGACGGCGGGGGCCACAAGGTCCAGCGTGTCGAGGTCTCGCTAGACGAGGGAAAGACTTGGCTGTACGCAATCAGGAGGGTGAGTATATAACAAGCACTCGGAGATGTTGTCACTAATTCTCGATCAAAGTACCCCGACTACCCTGTCCGTCACGGCGAGAAGTTTTGGACATGGTGTCATTGGCATGTGGACGTCGACTCGCTGTACTTCTCTCGAACAGATAGCATTGTTGTCCGTGCCTTCAATGTTTTCAAGAATACACAGCCCCGTGAGCCGATATGGAACATCATGGGCATGATGAACAACTGCTGGTACCGTGTCAAGCTGTCAGAGACTCCGGATGACCGGCGGTTGGTGTGTCGACACCCGGTCGATGCGGCAGGTGACGGCGGTTGGATGAAGCCCTCGGCGGAGAACCAACTTGCCGCTGCCAAGCAACAGTCAGACGTTCCAGATAAGCAGTTCACTCGGCAGGAGATCGAGAAACACTCTACCAAGGACGATTGCTGGTTGATCATCAACGACGTTGTGTACGACGCCACCAGTGTTCTCGATTGGCACCCCGGCGGCTCGTCTACCATCGTGGCCAATGCCGGGAAACTATCTTCCGATGTCACCAGCGCTTTTGAGAGCATTCACGACGAGTACGCTCACAAAAAGCTGCAGGAGTGTGCAATTGGTCGAGTGACCGACAAGGTATCACAGTACATGAGCGAGCAAGCCAAGGCGGATGCCGAAGCCGCCGCCACATCGGATCCAATGAAGTCGAAGACTTTGTTGCAGAGCAAGCGATGGACTTCGGTCAAACTCATTGACCGCAAGAAGATATCCGAGGACACCTTTCGATACATGTTCCGGTACAACAACGAGGACTCAAAGAAGCGGTTGGGCCTCGGGACGTGTCAACATATCCAGTTCGGAATTCACATGCTTGACAAGATGCTTGTGCGACCGTATACCCCTACGCGCCCAATCTTGCAGGACGATGATGACGGCACATTCGACCTGGTGCTTAAGACGTACTTCCCCGATGAGAACCAGCCAGGTGGAGCATTCTCCAACTTCCTCTACAAGCTGGACATTGGAGAGGACGTGCAGGTGTCTGGTCCATCAGGCGAGATCGAATACCACGAAAATGGGCAGTTCACCATAGATGGTAATGATGTCCACTTTGAGAAGGTCAACCTGATCGTGGGAGGCAGTGGCATCACTCCTGGTTATCAGTTGCTGGAGAAGGTCCTACGCACAGCCAGCGACAAGACTCAGATTCGAATGGTAGATGCCAATAGTGCCGAGAAGGACATTCTCCTAAGGAAGGAGATGGAAGAGCTGCAGAAAAGCCATCCGGACCGGTTCCAAGTCACACACGTGCTGTCACACCCTAGCGACCCGGACGAATGGAAAGGCGTGCAAGGCCATGTGGACGAGAAAATCATCAAGCAGGCATGCTTTGAGCCAGGCGACAAAGTGGTGTCCTTGCTATGTGGCCCTCCAACAATGATCCAAAAGGCTGCAGTGCCTGCTTTGGTAGACTGGGGTTTCGAGGAGGACAAGAATCTGTTTGGTTTTTGAGCAATGTTCATAATGAGGTCCTTATGGGCTACGGACTTGGTGATGAATGTCAGTTCTGTTTCATATTGGTAAAGCAAGCGTAAAATAAAGGCCAATAAATTTAACTGAGCCGAACTTGCCAAAACTGAGTTAGACTGAGACGATGTATAAAGGCGTAACGGGAAGGCCTAAGAACATTTATGAATCGACGGGTGGTTGCGAAAAATGACCTTGCGGAGGTGAAAGCGGGGTGAAAGTTGGCGTAGAACCAATTTGGAGGGCGATCGCCAGCTTTGTTGATCTGAAAGCATACGTAACAGATGTTATTTCTCAAGTAACAAGCCAACCAACCTCCGTAGATTCTGGGATTTCAGTATCATCTATTCTATCATAATCCGGCACCCAGAAGATACCCGCTTTAACAAATTCTCCGTGGCCTCTCTCTGGACGCTGGATTATGATCCCCCACCGTGACTCCATAGTGCATATCGCGACTGCTTCTCCCTCGAATTTCCGAATATGAGCAAGGAGATTGATCTCCATGGCATCGCTTGAGCGTCGGTTGATACCTTTCGGGTCGTTTCCAATGATGTATGTTGATGCCAGCATGTGCGCATATTTGTTGGATTCATAGGGGAGATTGGTGGCAAGGATGCCAACTTGAGGCAGCACTACACTGCCATTGCCCTGTATAATCCACGTGCTAACAGAGGGGTGGGCCGGATAGCCAGAATCATGAGTGAAGGTTTTGAAGAGTAGCCCATTATTCAGATGGCTTGGTGTGAACGGTAGCATCGACCCTTGCAATGCCACGCGTTCCACAGAACCGTCATTCTCATTCCTCACCCAGTCCACAGTGGCTATCTCATGGAAGCACATGAAAAACCCGGGTCCGATTTTGTTTCGCAATTCGTTCACAAAATCCAGAGGATAGAGTCCGCATACGAGATCGGTGTCATCATGATCTCGGATTTCCCGAAATTGATCAACTGTCTTGCCCACATACCAGTCTGTAGCGCCGGCGACAGACATGATAGCCTCAGCTCGTGAGTTTGAGCATACTCGACTTCGGCCCATGATCAACGACTTCATCCGATTACCGCTGGTTATATAGGTCATGCCAGTTTTGGATAGACAACTCTCGAGTTCCTTCGCGCCTGGCGGCTTATAATCACCTGAGTTCTCTTCGAATGATTCCGAGTCTGCATAAACGAGCGCAACAAGATCACCAATCGTAATGGGAAGCGCATAGTCGATCGTCAACGGCCGCCAAGCCCTGCTCAGCAACAACATATCTGGTCGCATGAGGGACTCTTGCAGGGTCCACAAGGACGACATCCACCCAGGAAGTCTCTCTACCATAGTCCCGGAGCCGTTGACGAGCAATCCGCAAGAGTTGGAAGCCAGCATTTTCGCGACTTCTCGGGACACTCCTATCCCCTTGAACCAACGAGGATCTGTTGTCGTTTTCATAAGCCAGCGGATGCCGAACCAGAGCAGTGTGGCTTGGAGTGGAATCCAATTCTCAATGTCGTTGAGCCAAGCCACCGCAGTTTTGGCATTTCTGAAAATTGTTGCCTGTCGCGCCACTTCGAGTTTGCATTCCTCGGCCAGTCGGTCATCCGAGCAGTCTTGAGGTATGCAGAGCAGATCAAACCAGACATACTTTTCTGCAAACCCAGCAGCCTTGAGCATTCCGGGTAGTTGTGTCACATCGAATCGAGAGTTTTCAGGAACAAGCCAAAGGTCAACGCCTGCAACTCTTGTCCCATGGCCGCCCTTTCTCCATCGGCCCCAGGTATGGCTCACAATAGCGTAGTCAATGCTGCTCTGCTGCAAGGTGGCCACAGCGACGGTTCGTTCAGCTGCGATATTCCAAAGATACCGTGGTAAAATACCCGCAGGGTCTGTTGAAGCTTGGTCTTGAGAACCTTCTTGCAGCCAGGGACAAGGATTATGAATAGTTGGAATGTCATGCCACCACTTCCCATTTCGAAGAATATCGAGTGTTATAGGCGCCGTGGGATACGAAGAGTCTTTGTCATGCTCAGTTCTCAGGCTCGCAAAGCAAGCATATGACATTCTTGCCAACGCTGCCGTGAGAAAGATGCTGGTGTCGAAGAATTCTCCGTACGAAGGATTACAAGAAAGCTCATCCTCACAGGAGCGGATCATATTGTAGTGGTACTGTGATAGATCTGTTGCCGCGAATCGAATCTCATGGTCCTCGGAGGTTTCGTTGATGTATGCAGGATGCGCTGGGTCTGCAAGTTCGCTGATCACAAAATCAAGAACCGTTCGATCTGCTGCAGGCACAAGTTCTTGCAGCTTCCGTACCTCTGTCTCGCGTGATCTCTCCGCCTCTCCCGAAATAACATAAGTGAAGAGACCTATCTTGGCCTGTTCTAGTATGTCGTCATGCTGCCTCGTCCACCATTCTCCCACGAGTGCTGTGATCTGCATCTCAGTCGCGGAAATGCCATCGAGGAATGTCTGATCTGCTCTCAGATGCAGCAGCCGGAACAAGTTCTGAAGCATCCGCATACTTTTGCGACGAGGCATGGACGAGGGTTTGGCGTAGGCCTCTACGGCATGGCCTAGCGTTTTACGTCCATAATCTTCATTGTTGCTCGACATCTGCACTAATTTATAGCCAGAGACCGACGCGTCAACAGCTCGAGTGATAAGGTGTAACTGTACGGAAGATGGTGCTCGATAAATGACGCGGACTGGTTGATATATAGACAGGACTAATAGATGAGACACGACGCGTAGAGTATTGTGTTTGTTCAAGGCGCCTGATAAGATTGTGGAAGATGGCTCTGGTCAGCAGCAGCTTGTCGACCCAGAATGAAGGGCTGCTGTGTGCGGGGTAATAAGCAGGGAAATGGATGTTGAATTGTCGAACAACCAGAAACTGAAAGGCGCCCATACGAATAGTTTCAGCGATGTCTGACAGTCGGCCTCCCACCTGAGAAAGTTTGAGACATCTTTATAGTTATTCGGTCGAAAGTTTGAAGAATGCCAAGGGGTGCAGTATGCTAGGGCCTGTGTACTACCTGGGTACACTGGTCTAACCTAGGCAGATGGTGCCAGGAAGCTGCCTAATTTAGCGTCCGACCACGCCTACCGCATTTCGGAATGCGACACACACGCCCGAAACCTCCCATGAATTCAGGCTGCAGTACACTATCAAAGAATTTCTTCCCCTGGTCGTCTTACAATACGCCTTATGCCGCTCTCAGATGAAGCTGTGAGCGTTGAATATATATCATCTTGTTATTCTGTCAGCTTGTACGACTAAATTTTGGGCCTAGAAATGTCTGAGGAAGATCTTCGCGCTGAAGAGGCGTTGCTGGGCAATTGGCCTCGCCGACTCCTGCATGTCCCGACGATGACTTCGTACGAATGGGGGACAGGAAACAGCTACGGATCTTTCAAGTCTCCTCTGTATAATGCCCTCACATACACATGGGGTCGATGGGAGCTCCGAGAGAAGCAGAAGCCTGAGGTTTTACCGCTCGCCATCAAAAACATCTCGTGGGACTGTCCGCGCACCGACCCAGACCATTTCGCCCCCTCCCAGCTTCACGAAGTGCTACAGCGCATGACAGAAAACGTCAATCCGACAACCTCCGGCCCGAATCCCCCTACTGTAGAGTTTGTGTGGTTAGACGTTGCCTGTATCGATCAGCGACGGACGGAAGCGAGATCTGCGGCTGAGATTGGGAGACAAGCGGCCATTTTTCGAGGCGCAAAAAAGGTATTCGCTTGGCTGACAACAATCCCGGACGCAGATCTGTCCTACACATTTCGAGATCTGGATCGCATATCTCAGGGTATAGCCATGCTCATGTCGGGTGGAACTGAAGATGCTCTTTCCGATGATAAGATGAAGCGAGGATATGAATGCCTGGCCTTCATCCTCAAAGATCCTTGGTTCTCGTCGTTGTGGACTCTACAGGAGGCTTTCATTCGAAGCGACGCCTGGCTGATGGGTCGAGCAGGACAAGTAGCCTCTACTCATCGCAAGGTCAGTTTGCGAACCTTGCTGGCATGTTGTGAACTATACAACAACGACATACTGCGAAACGACTCGTTACATGAGTCCTATTATAGTTCTGTCCGTCTGATTGAAGAGGCCGGACTGCTTGCCATGAGCACCGATAACGCTTTGGCCGTGTACACCTCAGCAAATTGTCGAACAACCAGCCGCGAAGAAGATCGCATCTATGGGATACAGCAGATTTTTGGGTTTCGTCTTGGAAATTCGGCCATTTCTCGGTCTTCAACGGCCAAATACTCTGCTGCGGAACTGGGGCGAGAGTTTGCTCGGACTCTTCTTCGGACACATCCAGTGTTGAGTCAGATGCATGTGTTTGCAGAAGAGTGCCCAGTGGGTAGTGCTTGGATGATTGGAAGCTCGTCGATTATGCCACGAGATGTTGTGGCGCATGTTGGGGAAAACGTCGACAAGTTCACTGCAGAGGAGATGGCCTGCGCTGAATTGTCGACCCGTGAAGTCTCCGGGGTGCTGTGGGGTACATTCGATGGGCTCGTCTGTAGCTACAGCCTGTTCTCAAAGATCAGCACCTACGTGAGCTCAGTTGACAGAGTTCCGCTAGCCTTTGTCCAGGAACTACGGAAAGTTCAGATCTTCCTGGACACCAGCACAGAGCTTAGAGACTTGAAGGACTTCAAGTCGACGCTAGATTATAGAGATCTAGGAAATGAGGTGGCTGAGTGGCTGTCGGATCAGTACCCGGACGACGTGCTTCAAGTCCTTCTTTTAGGGTGGCGGAGGTCATCGCCCGGTATGAGATTTGCACCAAAACAGATGACTGGCCTGATATTGTTACGAGCGCAGATAGCTGGAAGCGCATATTATCGCCGAATTGGATTCTGTTGTTGGAATGAACCGTTAACTCTTGGTCATTCATCCCAACCTGAGTTCGAAAGCTCTGTAATGGAACTGTTATGTGGGCTGGGTTCATCTTGGCGAAGAGAGTACGGAATTTTTGGTTGATGATAGCCTGGCGATTACGCCATGCACAAACTAGGTACCTAGGTATGCAACGCATTTATAAGAGACTAACAAGGAAATGAATCTACCTATTTATCACACTTTATAGAACTTAGCCTAGCCTCGCACGCGCAATCTATTAGTACAGATATATTCGCCAAGTCATTCAGTCTATAATGCATCAAAGCTCGGCGCACTACAGATTACAGAGTAGAGAGTAGTAATTCTCATTTCACTACTCGAGTAGATTCCATGCGGTATTTCAGGGTCCGGATGTCCACTGTCAAGGCACGAAGGTGGCACTCCCATCCTTCAACTGACCTTTCTGGCTAGCGCTGATCCTTACAGAAGCGCATACGGTGTAACCTGTAGGATCCAGATCTTCTACTTGCATTCTGTCTCGAGGGGGATTTGTGTCAGGTCGGAAATGCCAGCCTTTGGGCGATCTTATCGAGCTTGTAATAATCTGCATAGATCCAGCCACCCAAATATGAAATCATTGAATACCTATTTCATGAGTTCCACGATTCCATAGAGTATGACTCTACAGAGTATTCACATTGCTTCTTACAGCTGGGAGCCCACTAGGGCGAGTGTTAGCGTGCATGAGCTGATGGGTCATGCCAGCGCACCAGGCTACCAGGGCCTGCTGAGAACTGTATCTCTACGTCCAGGCCCAGAGCGCGATGGGAGAAAACACCACGAATCCTACATTCGCACTAGGCTGCGAGATGATTCACGAAACACCATGGGTGCTTTCAAGAGTTGTCTCGCCAGGAAACCTGGGAGTTCACGATACCAATATCAGGAATTGCCTTCCAGAACAGCTTTTCGCATATTGGAGCTGTTGCCGGGCAACAAGGACGACCGGATTTCATTCCAACTTCAAAATGTCGATTGGAACATCTCGACACCATACGAAGCGGTCTCGTATGCCTGGGGTGATGCCAAGAGCAAGGCGATGTCCACCTGCGACGGGCAGGATTTCATGATAACAAATAATCTGCATGATGGTCTACATGCGATGCGACATGGCAGCCAGTCCAGATTCTTATGGGCAGATGCCATCTGCATAGATCAAGCCAATTCGGAAGAAAGGGGACGACAGGTCAAACACATGGGCAACATATACCGAGGAGCAGCAAGAGTACTTGTTTGGCTGGGCGGCGACGAGAATGGACAAGGACGAAGGGCGATAGTCGCCATGAAAGAAATTGCGGCGAATGTTCTTGGAAGAACAGTCGAAGATTTGTCAGATCATGAACCAAATCTGCGGGAAGAACACGAGTTGTGGGACCTTCTCCCGGAACATATGCTCCAGGGGCTTGATTGTGACAATGAAGATTCATGGAAGGCCCTGTCTTGGTTCTTCTCCCGACCATGGTTCAGTCGCCTCTGGGTGATCCAGGAGGTGGTCTCCAATCGTAACGTCGAAGTGCTCTGTGGCAATAGTCACGTCAGCTGGGACATCGTGGCATTGACAGCATCGTATATACGGCGCCACGCGGACACAAACAGCCACTGGGGGATGGGTACGTCGTTTGTCGAAAACGCCTACTATATGCGACGCCGTTTCTGGCTTGAAAAAGTCAGCCTCCCAGCTTTACTCAATTGGGGCCGTTCGTTCAATGCCACAGACTCGCTCGACAGAGTGTACGGTTTTATGGCCATGCCTTCTTTTACTAATTCTGGTCTCGGCTGGGAAGCAGGCTATTCCAGATCAAAAGTCGAATTGTACAAAGACGTCGCATATCATTGCATTTCGAAAACACAGAGCCTTCGAATCCTCTGTTATTGCCAATATTCCCATGAGGATGAAGCATTTCCATCTTGGGTTCCTCAATGGGATCGGAAAGAATGCTACAAAGCGATAGACGACTCGCTGACGAAGGTTCAGTGGAATAGCGCGGCCAACACAAAGGTATCGTCCCATGTTGATCTGGAAGCCGGCGTGTTGGGTTTAAGTGGTGTCGTCGTCGATATCATCACCTCCTCTCGTCCCCTCGCATATAACATGGAGTCACACAAAGGGCAAGTTTCGCGCAATCACCCTTGCCTGGACTTTCTCGAGAGTCAGTGGCACAATTCATCAGCCTACTGTACAGGGGAAACTCAATTGGAGGCGCTCTCTCATGTCATAGCCGTGGGCCTAGGTGTCAATCGCCGCAAAGCCTCGGAAACTCCTGGGGAGGTCTACGCACATTTCAAATCCTACATAAACCACCTTCTCGAGGCCATAGGACAAGTGTCGCCTAGGGTGGAGTCACTGTCGAACGCCGACGTGAACAGGAATGATATTGTGGACTGGCGCCAGTATGAAGCTCTGATTCAACGTCAATGCCGCAACCGGAGCCTTTTCTTCACGCATAAGGGGTATATGGGGTTGGGCCCAAATGTACAGCCAGGTGATTTGGTATGCATCTTTTTCGGAGGCGAGGTACCGTTCGTCCTTCGCCCGAAGCAATCGCATCACGAACTTATTGGGGACGCCTATGTTCATGGGATAATGGAAGGAGAGATCATGGACGAATACGAGGATGGTGTTTATGAAAAGACGGATTTTGAAATACACTAATTGAAATCTGCATCTACACGTGACATATATCAGCCAGGGAAATTCATTCTGCAGGAGACCTTATGAGGAATAAAGTGACGGCGAACCTAGGTACAACTAATATGGATGTGAGTGAGCGGTGGAGGTATGCACTCACATCAATAATGCGATGATGAGGTGTCGAGGGAAGTAGAGAGCAGATGGCAGCTGACAGCACTTGATATTGTCTGATACACTCCCCGCATCTCTTTGTGCCAGTGCGACACCAGGCAGACGCGAACTTCTCCTCATCAATTAATTCGCAGGCCACGTTATAGGCCGATAACACAATATTTGTCTGACCCGATATGGGGCCTTGTTGTGAGCGTCCAGGTCCGAAAGCTATATCTTTACTGTATACACGAGCTGCGAGGATTCCATCATCATATCGCAATGTCTAATTCCATACCGTGGGGAACGTCGCCGCCACCACCCCCAAATCCTTGGGCGACTAGGAGTTTTCAAGAAACACCACCAATTATGGAGTACACAAGCGGATGGCCGTACAGATTGCTGCACGTAGAAACGATGACTTCCCATGTCAAGCAGGGAGAATGCACATACAACGGAGTTGAAGCACCGACCTACAATATTATGAGTTATACATGGGGCTTTTACCAAGACAGGACGGGCCAGCAGCCATCGTTGAAGATTCATGGAGTGGATTGGCCGATTCCGGCGATAAAGGCAACACATTTCACTCCTGAGACTTTTCATAACGCAATCCGTACTGTAGCCGATGGTCTGAATCACTCTTGTCAATGGATCTGGCTCGATGTAGCTTGTATACCACAGGCTCACGACGAAGAGACAATTGACTCCAAGGAGCTTCGTGTCAAAGAAATCGGGAGACAGGGCAAAATATTCAGAAAAGCATCCGAACCATTTGTCTGGATGTCATCGATGCGATATGACGACCTTGTTCGACCCCAAGAAAACCTGGACATTCTCGACATCACTCAAATGGTCAATGAGGGTCCCAGGGGGCACATATACCCAGATCCAATAAGCTACCTCCAAAGGTTTCGCGAGCTCGTCCTCAGGTTTTGTGGTTCGTGGAACAGACTCTTGGATCATCCTTGGTTCATATCACTCTGGACACTACAGGAAAGCAAATTGCGCACTGATGCCTCCGTAATATTCGACGATGGACATATGTGGTACCCTCTAGACGACGGTCGCAGAACGGTCTGGTTCTTAAGGGATATATCGAAAATGATGGAAACGCTCGTGCTTCTCCTACTTCGAGAATATGATGGCACCACCCGACTTTCGAGCATTACTCAGCAGGTGGCGCGCGCGAAGTCCACGGTGTCTCTATCAGCTCTGGACAAGCCACATGATATCTCAGGCGAGCTGATTGGACACCTCGAGCGTCTGTTGCAACGCCTAGGCAACTGTGGCTTCAGTGTGATATCTGCAGATTTCCCAAATGTTGTATATTCACTCGCACAGCATCGTCGCTCCACGCTGCCTGAGGATCGAATCTACGGGATCATACAAACATATGATATCAGCTGTGACCAACTACCTGACATCCCGAGCGAAGCTTCTCGACTGCAGGCTCTCGAAGACGACTTTGGTAAGAAGCTGATCAAAAAGCTACCAGTTGTATCGCAATTCTTTGTGCACACCATGGAAGACGGCCGGCCTCGACGAAGCTGGCTCATAACAAACGAATCTTACGCGGCGGATCTTTTCTGGTCATTTTTCATATCAAAGAAGCAAGTTGAAAATCTTTTCACAACATTTGAAGTGGTACAGAGAAGCTCAGTACAGAGCCCGGCGCACGATCTTTTTCTTCGCTTTGAGGGCAAGGCGTGGGACCTCGATTGCATGATTAGAATCCTCAAGGATCCTCCTCTACGAGGCCCGCCACGAGGCCCGCTACGAGGCCCTAAAATGACTTTTCTCCAGTCCTCCCCCGAGCGTAGTTCCAATCAGGGAATGTACACTGGACTGATTCTTGATCACCACGTGTCCAAGGCACTTCTTGGCCAGTCTATTGGGTATTTCCGGGATCTTGAAACTGTTTTAGATGCTTGTCAGAAGCTGTCCGACTTCTATTGCTCATCTGCCATCAACGTTCATTCCACGACTGTTGCACATCACATTCAGGTTGCGCTCTTAGGATCCAGTTGGAATGGCCACCTCCCCGCAGTGGATTATGTCGGATTGGTACTGGCACCAACCGTCAGGGAGTCTTTCGGAATGCAGGACTTACCGAACTCGCGCGAAAGAATCGCTGATTCTATTGTATGGGAGCGTGTGGGACTTCTCAGGTGGACAGAGTATTATCGTGATCCTCCTGTCTTGCACGAATTCTTCCCGCTTTCGCACGATTTCACGTGCTTGATTCGACGAGAAGTTACACCCAAATCCATCATCGGTTTCGATGATAGTGCCAGTATGGGCGAAGCTGTCGTCATTTTATCCCTCGACAGTACAACTACGAGACTTCAGACGACGCAGGTACACGAGAAATGGACTCTTCTTTCATAGATTTCCTTTAGGTGCATGTCTGCAGAAAAGAAGAAATGGCGCCAAGTATCTGGTATATTTTAACATTGTGCTTGAAGATATTTCAAGCTACTAACACCAGTGTCTAAGGGGTATGTTCCGGTGCTGCTTTGCAATTTGGCATGTCATTGGCGGGTACAGAGTTGTTCTTTCAAGGAACATGTTGCAGTGACGCAGTTTGCCCTCCGATCTTACCATAATGACGATACACTATATCCTGGACTCTCTTTTTCCCTTCCGCCATGCTTAGCACAGACTCCGACTTGACTTTTGCTGACACTGTTGTGACTCCGGGGCATTGCAGCCACACAGTCCTTCCATGTGATAAGGACCTTGCTACTCTCTCCTCGCTTCTACCAGTTCCCTGCCAGTCAAGCAGCCTTACCACATGCATGGCCAGAACGGCGTATAGCTGGTAGGCAAGCCACAGGTACTGAACAGAGTCGTCCAACCAAAACGTAAAGGTGAGGCCTGCAGGGAAGTATAGAACAAAACAGTAGAGTAAAACCATCGCAATTACTTCTCTGAAGCGATTTCCGGGGAAGCGCGAACCATTCCGAACGGGGTGGCCGTAGTGCCGAAAGAATTGTTGGACAAGTGCCGCAGGCCCGACGATAAGCAAGAAACAATGCTGAGGGAGGAAGATATTGAAGATCTCATTCTCGACTGCACAGTCATTCTTCTCGAGTTCCGGCAATGATGCAAGACCCTCGCGCCGTACACTCAAAGCCGCAGAGATTGTCTTCAGTAGCAAAGGTATTGCCATGACAATGGCCATCCACGGTGCACCAAGAAATATTGCGCCAATTCCGACACCTATCGCCACTATCTCGCTGAATAAGATGCAGACGAAGGTTTTCCAAGTGACAGTATCCTCTGAAATACGATCGACTGATGATGACCGATAGGCGGACGAGTCGCCCGATCGCACCGCGCCAAGTTCAAGATGATAAATGGTTTGAACAGCCCTCACCTGACACGAAGGCTTGACATTACCGTCTTCTCGGTAACCGGGTAGATCTTTTGTTGTCGTGTCGTCCTCCTGGAATGTTCTGTTCAATGACCGAACGACTTCGACCCAGAACGCATTTCGGGTTTCGTCAGATCGTGAATCGGCTGCGAGGCCAGTCGAGTAGGTGAGGTTCCTGTCGGCGTAAAATGCCGTGCCAAGCATATTTCCGCGCCCCGTACCCATGTAGAGACCATGTGTGCGGAATGTATCCAGCGCCTTCAATGCCGCCGCGTGCAAGGGGCCACCCATTGTCATGAGAAACGTCTGCTGCAAGGCCACCTTGAGTGAAAGGTCGTTGTAATACCTCTCAGGCCAGAATAAACGCTCAAAGAGGATCACCTCTGCGACTTCGCTGCCAACGTAGCCGAGAACGGCACCAAGCGCGCCGGTAAGTGTTGAGGACTGATCGGTAGCCATGGGGAGTCCAGGACTGAACCAAATATGAATTTACGACTTGATCGATCGTGGTGACCAACAGATACGGCACGATTCAAAGCGGAGGAAAAGAAATTTCGTCAATCTGAGATGTTTCTATACTTTTACTGTGCTGGAGAGGTAGCCAATGTCTGCATGGTCCGTATATGCTTACCTAGCCTTCGGTAATCCTGCAGAACCAACAGGTCTAAATAATGGCAGTAATGATGACTTTGCTCAAAGTGACTTCTTATCCTCGTAAATCCACTCGACTGCTCTCAAGAGTAGAAGTGTCTAGTCTACGCGGTCATCCAGTGATAACTATTGTCGTGTCATCTCGGGGGTGGCGGCGGTGATGGGGGCAGTGAAAAAGAAAGCATTTTCCAATTGGTTAGTGGCGCAAAATTTTGAACAGGGGGCCGCAACGCTTATGGCTGAATGCAATCATGCCGCCGCTTACCGTCCACCCATGCAGGCCTTCCTTGAGATCTGAGATCCTACATCATGCATTCTAATAGAAATTCCGCTTCTGAGGCATTCTGATCCTTTACCCCATCCTCTGTCGTGAGGCTGCCTCATCGCCTGCATCGCTCACAAGTCAAGACCTGGCTCTGCGCCGCGGTGAATATCCACCTGAGTTGCGGGGAAATGTATGATCCTGTTCAAGATCTGATGGTTTGAATCCACCTTGTCACCAATAAGCGCTCAAAATATACAGCATATTCTCGTAGCTACATTTCAGCCAACGACAAGGCGATCTTGTGTTCAGCTGTGTATGAGGAATACATCTGAACTGACAGCAGTTCTTACGACAGTATTCGCCAAGCTTTTGTCGGCTTCTGTTGAGAATTGCACCCGTCGGCAGATGACGCTACAAAACTTACACAAAGTCAATCATGGGGCAGACCGCACTTGAATCAGAGGAGGAAGCCCTCGGCCGTTGGCCACGTCGACTTCTTCACGTACCGAGTCTGACCTCTTACGAATGGAAACCAGGCAATATCTATGGATCCTGGACGGAGCCGCCTTACAATGCCATCACCTACACATGGGGCCGATGGCGACTAGAAGAGAATGAACGAACTAGTGTAGAGGCTCTAGGAGTGCTTGACACCCCTTGGAAGATACCACGAGTACAACCAGTCGCCTTCACACCGGCACAAATACTTGAGACCCTGCAGCGCGCAACCAAGTTTTATCATCAAGTAGACAATCCGTCGATTCCCGAGAAAGAGAAGCTTGAGCCCGTCGAGTTTGTCTGGCTCGATGTTGCGTGCATTGACCAACGCAGCGGAGAGCCACGCTCTGCAGCTGAGATTGGACGCCAGGCTTTGATTTTCAAGAATGCCAGGCAAGTCTTCGTCTGGTTGAGCACTATACCGACTCCGGACCTTTCTGATATTTTGGAGGGATTGCGGACCTTGCACGAGGTTGCCAACCGCATATTCTTATCCAGGGCATCTTACATACCGGATCAAACGCCAGCTCTTGCCAAGATACACTCATGCATTGAGACACTCATCACAGATCCATGGTTCACGTCTCTTTGGACTTTACAGGAGGCGTTTCTCCGACCCGATGCGGTGCTCTTCAGCCGAGACGGTATGCCGATTGTGAACAAGGAGTACGAACCATACTGTCATTCATTCTTGGATATTCTGGATTTCTTTGATGAATATTTCAGAGCCAAGACAGAAGAGAGAAATGTACCGGAACAATATTTCAGGACACAACAATTGCTGAAGGACGCCGGGCTTGCGGTTTTGCCGAGATTGAACGCACTGAGCGCGTATACAGCATCGGAAAGCCGCAAAGCAACTAAGGATGTGGACAAGTTTTATGGAATACAGCAGATTTTTGGGTTTCGCCTGGGTATCTCGTCGCTTTATGCCAAACCCGGGGCCTCCTACACAGAGGGCGAGCTGGAGATTCAATTTGGCCGACAGCTACTGCACCAATACCCCGTCTTGAGCCAGATGCATGTCTTCACAAAGACCTCTACAATAGGCGAAGGTTGGCTTGTCAGCCGGTCCTCCACTGTGCCGCCCGAATTGAGTGGCCATATAGCAAACGAATACCTCGGGATGAGCCATGAAGAGATACCATTGTGTAAGCTCTCGGTACATGAAGTCCAGGGCACCCACTGGGGACATTTCTCCGGAAAGGTATGTCGATTTGAGCAGCTGCATGCGGCATCCGATAGGCTCGAAGCATCAACGCAGACGTGGGTCATAATACATCTGGACAAAACATCGGAGATACCTTCCGTGTCGAAATTCACATACAAAGATAGCCAGGTTGTGCCGCAGGGCAAGAAGCAGCGAGAGCTCCGGCAGTGGCTAGTACAAGACTTTGCGCAAAGGGATAAGCTGGTGGTTTTGCTTCTCGGCTCACACAGAGATATCGATTCTGACGCGGAAATCGAGTACCACACCGTCGCGGCAATCCTGCTGCTTCAATGCAGGCATAAGAACGGCTTTGAGTACTACAGGCGCGTTGGATTTTGTTGGTGGGATCCGCGCAGTCGAGAGGAGGCTAGTTCGATGACGATCTTTGCGAAGAGCACAAATGTCCTTGGCGATATCCCGTGGGAGGAGAGACAGGGGTATTTCGGTTAAGATGTATTTCACCTAGGCATTTGGTCTTACTGGGTAGAGGTTCAATTTTGTACATGAAAGAGAAAAAAAATCATCCGCCTCAACAGCACACAACGCAAACAGCTTCAGCTCAGATATGCTTCAAACTCATTAATTAAAGGCACATACTTCTGACTTGGCTCATGACTTGATTCGTCAGTGCCAATAGATAGAGGATCCGCTGTATGCAAGAAAATAGCAGACTAATTATCTCAAAAGATTACGCAAAGCATCCCTCCCTTCAGCATTCCGGCTGTGATATGTGACGGTTAGGTTGACCCGTAGAGTCTCTGGTCCAAACCGTTCGTGTCCAAAGAGGATGGAGGAGCCTCGTTTTTCTGTGCTGCCCATGGCAGAACCTTGCTTGACAAAAGCATCCGCTATCTTGAACTCGGTGGATGACATTCTGCCCACTCGAGAAAATCGTGATATGTACATTGCGAAAACCACGTATAATTGATACGACAGCCACATGTACTGTATTCGTGTCGGCATCCAAAGCGTCGAGCAGAGCAAGCCAATTGGGAAGATTGAAATGAACGACACCACGGAAAACAACTGCATCACCTCGCGCGGGCGGTTCCGTTTTGGGTGGCCATAGTGTCTCATGAATTGTAGCACCAGCGTGGGTGGACCTCGGAACAACATGAAGTTGCCGTCCGATTGCGGACAGTGGATCTCAAAGTTGCAAGCCGGATCATCTGTTGAAGACGCAGACCCTGCCGAGACGAGCGGCTCACGTTCGAGTGCAAAATAGGCGCTGAAGATCCGGAGAAACAGGGGGATAATCCACAGTAACGCCCAAGAAGTTTTAAAAGCGCCAGCAACAATCGCTGCGATGATGATGGCTGAAAGCTCCGAAGTACAAATGGCGAGAAATACCCGGAAGCTTGGTGTCTGAGTATCCTCCGAGACAAAAGGCAAACCAGACTTCTTGTCCTGAAGCGTGGCTGATTTGATTTCCAAGTCGCTGACGGCTACCCGAGCACGCAGCAATGAATTCTCTTTTGACGTGCCGTCTTCGACACGCTCTGGAGACTGAGGTCCAGATGAGGTATTGTTGAACGGCAGCATTGGAAGGCAGGCAAGAGCGCGCACCCAAATACAGTTTCTCAAGGGTTCCGTATGAGTCTCATGCTTTTCTCCATCTCCGTGCATGGTGTATTGCCAGCCCTGCTCAGGAAAGAATGCAGTCCCAAGCATGTGTCCTCGGTGAGGACCCTCGAAGAGACCATGCTCAAAGAACTTGTCTAGAGTCTTGAGCGCAGCCTTGTACATGGGCCCGCCCAAGGGCGTGAGGGCCATGACGCCAAGGACCGAGCTGAGTTGGAAATTGGCATAGGATCGTTGGGGCCAGACAAGCCTCTCGAAAACAGGTGTGGTAGCGGCTTCTGCACCGATATATCCCAATACAGCACCGAATGCTCCAAAGATGTTAGCTTCAGTAGCCTGTGGAGAGCCAGAGGCTCCTGGGAAGGACTGCGAACTTGAATCTGACATGACTTTCTGCTGAGCCGACGCCAGAGTATTGAAGAGAAAAGCCGACATGATGGGCCGGGGGGCACACGCCAGTATTTGGATGGTCGGGCAGCAGGCGGAAAGGGCAACCGAATTCGATGTGGACTGGGGCGCGAACGAGGAGTTGAAGGTCAGCACAATGCAGAGGACATGCGTGGGCTTGCGATTTGAACGTTCGATTGGCCTCAGATAGTATGGGCGCTCCGCAGCGCTTTATACTAAAAGCCCAGAAACAGCTAGCGACGTAGGCTTCTTATGCAGTCTGGGCCAGAAAGTCTGACGCCTCGTGCAGATAGGACTGGAAGCGATGGTGGCAATGCATGCATCGGAGTCTGTTGCCACCCAGGGTCGAGGCAGAATCGTCCCGTCCGCAAAAGAAACCCCGCATCGATTGCGAGCCCATAACGATCCGGAAGCGGCATGGAGAAAACCCCTGGATGGAAGGACGCTGATTGGATGCGAGCTGTGATCGGCAGTCGTAACACAAATGTCAAGGAAAAAATCTCCGATATACAGTTCGCGATCGTCTGGATCACATGGTGTCGAGTTAATTCGACTGAAAATGATAGTTTTCTCTTAGAATAAAGGCTCATCTGAATAGCTACAGTGATCTCAATTGACATAACAATACCAGCAGTAAAACATACCCAAGAAGCAAGTAGATACACAAAGAGCCTCGGGACAAGGATTACACTTTGGGCTGTGCACTCTTCCCGCATAATTTCCGACAGACGATGTATGCATGCTCATCCACGTTGAATCGGATATATTGGGTCTCTCACGATGTAGCTTCTTTCTTTTCTCCTATTCGATTCATAATCATGGTTGCCCCGATGCCATCAGCTTCGGTGAGAATATGCCAATGGCAATCGGCTCTAGGGCTGGAGACAATGTCTGCTCATTCCAAATACAACGTAAGCTGATTGATGATTTTTCGAACATGCAAGAGTGGTGTCATTGACGCAGAGTTGGCTATGTAATGCTCTAGTTCACTGATAGAATGCTGCTGGATTGGGCGCAAGCCATGTCATGATGATTATCGACTTTGACAAGAACCCGAGCCATATGTGTAGTAGCTGCCAGAGAAGGGCGGTGTCTAAATTCTTGCGGCTGCTTGAGACGCTTTTTCTTGAGCGATGTCCATTTCGCAAGTCATCGCAAGCTCATTATCGTGGCATTTCAGAGCATGTATGGAATTCTGCCTTGCCCCCCGCGAGTGGTGAGACTAAAGTGCATTTTTTTGCTTTAGTTCAGAAGCCTCAGGTGGGTGGATGATAGCTTACGATCCCGTTGTGACGATGAACCCTCGCCTAAAAGATCAGATCATGCCACAGGGATGCCCATAACGCCGAGTAGTAGGCTTTGCATCATCAGAAAATTTCTCGGCTAGGCTTCTTAAATTCTGATAGCTTGAGCATGAAGCTCGCTGCTGCTCCATCGCCTAGAAGAATTGCACATCATAAGTACCGTGCATATAATCCTCAGCTCATGGTTTCGATCTTGTCTGAGTTAGACATAGCTATCATCACACACGACGAGCCGCCCGACCAGTATATAAAATCGATGATGTTGGTATTTTGTTGTATATCGACGGAACACTTGGCTCCGATTGTATATGACAAGCCTGAGTGAGTACCGTGAGAAGCGTGTTATGATTCAACATCCCAATATCTTGCATTGCAATTCGAAAGAGGTCGGGGGTTTCTTGGTGACAACGCAGCATTTGATTTTGACACATCGTTGTGCCTGCTAGCCGAAAGTGCACTTACAGGATCCTCACAATGACACTCGGACCTTCGTCAACGCAGAATTGCACTTTACACCGCCGCGACGCAGTTTCATACATGTGCATTTATCTCCACATGTCCTGCATGGCATCAACATTAATACCTTCGCATGAGGCTATGAAAATACTCGGCCATAAATAATTGAAAGTCTAGACCTTCCATAATGCACGCACCGCAAAGTATTTCCACATATAGTCATAAATATTGAGCCCGAACAATGATGGTTGATTGCCAAGGACTAGTGGTTGGGTTGTACGACCTTGCTTGAGAACTTGCAGTAGCCATTCCAACAGGCAATGAACTATGTGTAATCTGCTGTCACAGTATGCAACGTGAGCACGGATACTCGGCTGAGTCTGTCCGTCATGGCATAAACTGTCGCAAACCGGGACCTGGTATCTGTTATTTAGGTATCTAGTGGTTAGAAACACATTCCTATCTGTTGAAATCCATACGTTGGGGCGAAGCTCTAGCAACCCAAGTTATTTCTATGATGTTTTGACTTCTTTTTCTTTTTCTATTTCTTTTGCTTTTCTGTTCTTGAAAGAAATTTGATTTAGCAAATGATAATCAAACTTAAGCCAGAAACAACAAATACGAAGCCCTAATTCTCCTCAAGCAATCATCACAATTAGCGCAAGCCTTGCTAGTTAATAAAACTAATGGCTTTCGGTTTGGTGTGTTCCAAAAGATGGAAGGTTGTAATGACTGCCATCATCCGTCGCCAAGGCAACACATTAACAGCAAGTGATGGCGGATAAGTATTAATCCGAAGTCAGCGACTTGTCCCACCATTGTACTTATCTCAATTGTAGGGCCCCTCTCTTAAAGCACTGTTGTATCGAGATGACTGATTCATAGCCATGGATCAATGCGACGAACATGGGACGTGGCCACGCCGTTTGCTGCACGTAGAATCTCTAACGAGTTTTCCTTGGCAGCCTGGCAACGTTTATAATGGATGCCGGAATCCTAGCTATTCTGCCATTTCCTACACCTGGGGTCGGTTTGCTCTCCGTCCAGAGGATCCCCGCTATGCTTCGGTGCAGCCACTGCCTATCAAAGGCATCAACTGGAGCGACTTTCTTCCTCGGATGGATCCTAATCATTTTACAAACGACGAAATATTGCACATCCTAAAGACGGCAGTGCAATCTTGCGGCTCCTTCGCGCGGGAAGAATTCATTTGGCTCGATGTGGCCTGCATTGATCAAAATCCCGACAGCGCCGACTACTACCGGGAAATAGGACGGCAGGCCAAAATCTTCAGAGGTGCAACGCGGGTTTATGCTTGGCTTACAACAGCCAAGAGAGCCAAGTTGGAGCAGATCGAAAAAGATCTGGCGGATATTCTCGACAAACCCTTAACAAGTCCATTAACAAGGAGTAGAGGAGCACTTCCGGACAAGTCGCTCTCGATTGATTGGTATAATAGAGCAAAGGTTATCGTCGACGAGTACACGCACGATCCTTGGTTTACGTCGTTATGGACGCTTCAAGAGGCCTTTCTCAGTCCATATGCAATCATGCTTGGGCGGAAAGGCCCAACGAGAAAAACGCAACAGTGGTTGGAAAGCAATCGAGCTAAAGGCATGTGGCCAGCACAGCTGGATCATCTCATCAAAGCATGTCATTACCTTCGATTCGAAATTCAAAACACACTGGAGAGCACTGGGGACAGTCGATGTCAGTCGCTCATAGAGGACCTCGACCGCATTGGATTCCTTGATGCCGTGTATCTGCAGCAGGAGTGGCATTTCGCTCATGTCCCTGCAGCTCCAAAAGGCGCAATGGGCAATCCCTTTAGCCTTTTGACCGCGTCTCACCTCCGACAGTGCTCGAGACCATCGGACCGAGTATACGGCGTCATGCAGATATTCGAACTGCAACTCGGAAGATCGCGTCCAGGCATGGAGCAGGCAGATTTCAGCCTCGAAGACTTGACGTTTGACCTAGGGGCGGAGCTCATTATGAGATACCCCGTCGCCAGTCAGCTCATCGTACAGCATTCCGGATGCCCCGAGGGCCAAGCGTGGAGAGTACATGCCAACTCAACTTTGGCCGAGGAGTCTCACGACTTCTGGAGACACATCACCCATGTCTATGATGGGCCGGAAGAGGGCCCAGTGGATACTGATAGACGAGGCGCCTTTCTGGCCACCCAGGGAAGAACCAAAGAGCGTTTAGGGTCCTTTAGTGGATACTGCACGACCATAGAAACATTCTTCTCGGTTTTTGAATTCACATCGATTGCCTCGGTACTTCGAGTGAACCTTGATGCGCCCTGGGACACGGTATTCCCTCGCAGGGGGCTGTTCTCTCTTGACGAGGTCACGAAGAGTGAACTCCTAGAGGTACGCAAGGCGTATAGCAATGTCATCATCCTGCTTCTTGCACGCATAGAGCCACCCTCCGGCAGAGATGGATCGAGCTTCTTTGAAAATGTCACCTTCAAGAGTTGGGGCACTGGTCTCTTGCTTGCGGAAGTTGACGGGCAAGCACATTGGAAACGATTAGGAACAATAATCTGGGATGTCGGGGCATTGCAATTTGTTCCAGATTTCTGTGTTCCACAAAAAGCCGTCAAACTTGTAGACACTCAGCAGATCCCTAATGCTGTAGAGTATATCCATGGTCGTGGGGCAGGCTGGGAGTGGAAGACGGGTCTTTTTGGATAGGGAAATCTCTTTGTACACAGCTTACTCCTTTCTACCTCATCATATAGAAGGGAGAGGCTGTGAGGATTGAAAAGCTAATCTGCCTATAAAAGCACGGCCTGCTTGTTATAGCCATTTTAGCTTTTGGATTGAATAAACGTTATAAACTTTCCTCGCTTTTGCCACTAGAGATGGTGGACATGACGAGTACGGATTCAATGGGCATATATATGGAGAAGCTACATGCCACCACCCACAGGGAAGAAGGAGTCCAATAGTGTTGGGAGCCTGTGCCCCGCCATCTTGCCACGCCCAACATGCCACCGCGATCCTCGATACAGTGTACGCAGCAAATTCTAGACCGGGGACACTCTGTCGATACTGGGCATCGAGCGCAGAGTTCCGAGCAGCATGTCGGAAACAAGAGCGACAAAGAGAGCTCGCTTGATCGAGGAAGAGGATCAGGCTAGCAGTCCAAATCCGACGACCCCATCGATTGCTGCGCCGCCGGTGCGCCGCGACCAAGCGAAATCCATCAGCACGGTGAACCCAGGAGACAGCGTTGATGCATCTTTGAGCACAGCAGCTGGAGGTTCAAATGAGACGAGAATTCCCGAGTCCTCGACTCAACATGATGCTGGCGGAGATTTGCGTGTGTCAGACCCTGTCTCTGGGTTGTCCCGCCGCTCACTGGGCGCGGCGATTGAGGCCTTTGTGAAACCATCTAGACAGCCACCCAAGTACACACGCAGCCTTTCCAATTTGTTTTATATGCTCAAGATCACTCGGGATGAAGAAGCTCATGAGTATCAGAGATTCCTGAAGAGTCTCAGTCGAAGCCAAAAACACACACTGGAGTTGCTCAAGGAATGGTGGACTGGGCGAGATGCAGACTACGAACTTGTCTTTGTCAAAACCCTGATTTTCGCATATGCCATTGCATTCGACAACGATGATGTCGGGCCAACCACAGTCTCATGGCTCAAGGAGAACGCGCCGGACAGCGACCAGAATCTCCTCCGTGATGTCTGGCAAAACATGGAGGACGGCGACGAGTTCATCTCTGCCGCCATAATGAGCAAAGTGACAGAAGCCGACGACTATCCAGAGGACCACGAGCCGATCAAGGACATATCATCCTACCATAATGCATTGCACCACCTCTTTCTCACCGAGCTTTGTGGAGAGGAACTGGACTACGAAAACAGGCTGGAATTTCTCAAGGATGCCAGCGTGATCGCTGCAGCCGAGCGGATTGCCTATACTTGCCTCGATTACACCATTGCACGCCTCGATACAGACAAATCCGGGGACACAAGCTCCCTGAGTTCAGAAGCAGGACGCAAGTTGCGAGAGTGTGTAAAATGCATTCCCGCGACTGTAGATGCTTGTCATTGGCTCACTGACCAGGCACCCCTACACGAGCCTCAAGGATCGAGGTCGGGCCTGCCTCATTATCTTTGGGATATCGAAAAGAGATTCACAGTCGCCGTCGCGGATATCATCGACTCTCCTATGAGGTATGGCATCATCAGCCACACATGGGGTCGTTGGCGCCAAGACAACAGTGTGAAAGTGGATGGAGTACCCTGGCTCGTGCCTAGCCTGAGTCGCTACGATGTGCGCGGGATTCCTCAAATGATACATGACGCCGGCTTCCCCGAACCATATGTGTGGATCGACTTGTTTTGCATCCCGCAGGAGATGGCAACGACGTGGCAGGCAGAGATATGCAAACAGGAGCTCCCGCGACAAGCTGCCATATTTCAAAATGCCGCCACGGCAGTGGTCTGGCTCAGCGACATTGACGACTGGTCGGCTATAGATCCCATCATTTCATGGCTGAGCCTCGAGTACATGTCGGCGCACAGCATGCTCGAGTATGACAGGGCATTTGACATAGCCTCAGCTCGAGAGGTCATTCGTGAACAAGCTTCTTCATCGGATGGACTGAGTATCAGTACGATAGAAAAGGACGGCAACGTGAGGCAGGGCCCACCAGGATGGTTCACCTCGCTCTGGACCTTGCAAGAAGTCATGATGCGCCCGGACATGATTCTAGTCGATCGAAATTGGCTACCTTTGCTGGCTGGTGATTGCCTCGCCATAGACATGGACAGTCTAGCCGTGCTGCTCTCGCAGTCTGCTAGCGGTACATGGCGAATGACCGTTCCCGAGGCGCTGCCGAAAGGTGTCGAGGATTTCACCATAGTTATGAATTCGACGGGAATGAGTAATTTGTACTATTCAGGCGAGCTCACAGCGCTCATCGTTGGAAGGACCCGGGTTTCGACTAGCTCGAGAGCTCCGGCCATCATGTCTGTGCTGGGGGCGACCAAATGGTTCGAAGGGCAGGAACTAAGCAGTTCCAAACGCAAGAGGAGCAAGACTACATGATATGCGGCCTCTACCCGCTGGTCTTCGTGGAGGAAGTACACGATCGAGTCGGCGCCGCATTCTTCACGTGTTGGAATCAGCCGGCAACATGGCGCACTTGCGTAGGGGGGCCTGGCGATGAAGTTCAGATTGTTTCGCTAGTGGGCACGATGCTTCCGTTTATGCCAATTTCGGAGACCCAGACTCAGCGTGGGGTCTACTCTAAGATGACCATGCGACGATTGCCGGACCATCCTTCTATAGCAGGCTGGGAGATACACGCCGATGGCAGCGTCTTCTTGCCAGAGGTTGGTGTCATGGCCTCGACCGAGGCGAATCGCACGGAAAATTACGAAACCCGTCCCCTTAGTTGTATCGTACTGAGCAACGATCCGCAAGATACCACCACCATGAATGCGATTTTCAAGGAAGACGTCGTCTTACAAGATTGGATCTCGGGCTTTGACGGAGAGGCCTACGCTATCTGCACCGCGACGAATGGGTTCATGGTCCAGGGAGTGATATTGCATCGCGCGTTCGCGCAAGGACCGTTTGTCAAAGCAGGTACCTTTGAATCTCTCGATACTCTAGAGAGGCTACCGATAGCAATACCGCCCACTACAAGTAGCAATTGGCTCGTAGCGTGAGTATGAGCCTGTCCGTGACAGAAAGCAGTCACATTCCTTAAAATGAGTTTTCTTAATTGCTGCCAGGAGTTGATGATACAATCCGCGGGTGCTTTTCGTTTGACTCGTGACTGGCGATATGACCCAATCCGCGTGACATGAACCCCGGATTTAAATACCTCCAAGTATATATCGGTGCCAGGTGACAACTTTCGATGCTTCACATCTCAAATCCCTTCCAACGTTGGGGAGTGGGGACTCTCACAGCACTCTCCAGCTAACTGCAGTGCTAGGTGGAAGCAATGTATATCCAAAAAAGTACTCTCCCATCCTTACCAGGTGTTGAACTCCCGACATCCGATAAGGCAGCTTCTGAAGTAGAATCCCGTGTTGAACGTGACAATCTTCATACAGAGCGATGGCATAAACAGTGTTCTTGCCAGCTAGCTCCGCAAGTTTGGCATGTATGTCTTTCCCATTGTACGTCCCGCCCGACGCCGTGGACACCCTAGATGTTTTCGTGGTAGGAACTGTCCAGCGGAGATATCCATCGAACGGTTGTTGGGGACGATCACCTGATGTTATCGCTATGCCGACTGAAGAGATGAGAACACTTCCATCCGGTGCAATTTTCCAGGTGGACACCGACTCGTGATCTCTAATGTCAATTTTGGGGTGGGGTGGTGGCCCAACCAGGCCGGAAAACCAGCCTTGCCTATTGGTGAAAGGCAACATCGTCCCTAGGCTCGACTTTCGAAGGAATACATTCCGGAACGAGATGACCGGATCTCCTGTAGAGCATTCGTAAAAAGGCGCACCGAATGCCTCGGCTGCCTCTTGAACGAATTCGTGAGGATACAGCCCACAGATCAGGCGAGACCATTTCTTTTTCTCACTAATTCCGCGACGATACCAATCCGTGGTTCCGAGAGCAGACATAATTGCTGGTGCGCGGTTATCAGTAGACTGGCGCACATTCGCATTCAAGAGCACCGAGGTTGGCATGCCGACTGTGAGAACATTATCAAGGCGTGTGAGGGAGCATAACTGGAATAGGCGGTACACTGCAAGCGGAACGAACCAATCCGTATTGGACGGCGGGTGTTTGAAGCGGTTTTCCGCAAGGAAAGCTTCGTAAGATCTAAGACTTTCCCTTGCAGCAGGCTCTCTGCGTATGGCTGACCTATATTCGTCGGGGGTATTGAGAGGAGTACTGATTGGGCTATTGAGCCAGAGATAGTACCCAGCTTCTCGAATTAGCACCATGAGTGGCCTAAGTGGCAAGGCGGCTCCTCTTCGGTCGTTGAGCCTGCGCCAATGCTTTGAATACAGCTCAATGTCGGGGCAGAAGACACATTCCTGGAGCGTCCACAGAGACGAGAACCAAGTCGAAGGTTCTCCAGTGACACAATTCATTTCAGTTGCTCTCATCAATGATATCGGACTATGGGCGGCGTCAGCGACTTTCTGCAGCAAACCGTCGGCTTTGGCTCTATCCAGACGGGACGTCATTTTCAGGTATTTGAGGCACATCCAGTCCAAGGCATATTCGACCACATCCCATGCCTCGACGTCATTGATCCAAGCAAGGCATCGTTGAGAAGATTTGAATATCGCCGCTTGATTAGCGATTTCCAGCTGCGCTCGCTCGCTCTCGTCTTGTGGAATGCAGAACAAATCGAACCATATATACTCGAAACCAAGCTGCGCCAAATGCTCGGGGAGATCGCAAACATCATATAGTGTATTTTCGGGTACCAACCACGGGACACCTGGCACATTTGCGCTGGTACTCCTTCGCCACCGGCCCCAGGTGTGGCTAACACAAACATAATTTGGAAATATTTGCAGTGAGGACGTGACAACAGTTTGTCGAGCGGAAGTGTTCCATAAATAGAAGGGCTTGGGTGCCTTTGACAAATCATTGTTGAGAAGCATGTCGTTCAAGATTAATTTCGGATAGATGTGCGAAGGCTCTGGACCAGGAGGACGGGGGTGCAAGACTCCATAGGCAGCCTGCTGCACTGTCGCCTGAACGGATGCATCAAATCTGCGAGTTTGAAGCTGGTGCAAGGTCTTGTGGCTCATGTATGGCTCCCATGCACGTGGATGGAACTCGACCAAGAGTAGACGGAAGCAGGACGAGTGATAGAGCGACAAGAAGGTTTGTGCCTGGGTGGCATTGGCGCAAACATCATCGACTCCGACTCCGAGGGTTGGATTATCAAGATATTCCTGATCCAGTTGCTGTTCAATCCACCGGCGCGCCGCACGCGGCAGCGTAGGCTCGCAATGCGCGGCTGTCCACCAGGCTTCTAGTACCTCGAATGAAAAGCGCTGTGTGGGTGAAAGTGAAGAACGAAACTCGTCGCTGAGGTATAGTTGTCGACATTCCTCCAAGTCTTGGAGCAGTGTCTTCCACGATAGTCTCCGCTCGGTGTCAGAGTAAGGCTTCTGGAGATGGCGGCGCATTTGAACCCCCAGCGGACAGAGTCCCCATAATCTCTCGTTCATCGGCTCGTAATATTTGTCTCGCGATTGCGCGAGCCTGTCGTGCGCATCTTCTATTTTCTGTTGCCAGGAAAGGCGTGTTGCCCCGCAAGCAACGCGACGGCGCTCGAGATCATCATAGGCGGCGCAGTCGGTATCGAAAAGCTTGTTCCACGCCGGCGAAAAGGTATAATGGGAATTGATTGCATCATGATCCCAGCCGGCGGAGTTCCACAGCTCAAGCTCGCGATGAACAGTTTCTTGGCCTTGGTTCATGTCGCGACTTTAGACGGACCACAACTCGGTGGCTGCCGATGGGTGAATTGAACTGTCTTGGGTGGTTCCGATTCACTTCCGAAGAGGTCAGGCGTGTGCAAGTCGGTGCTTCAGGTAGGGGGGGGGCGTCGGCGTAAGCACCTGCAGATGTGTGAGGTTGGGTAGATACAAGGAACGTTCCATGGCTCCGCCTCTGAATATACACACTACGCAAAGAAGCAAAATAAAGTGAGTAAGTTCGCAATATTAGATTGAATTACGGTGACAGATTTTGTTGTGGCTTTCTATCGCCGTCAGCAACGTGAGCTTCTTTCGGAAGTAAACATGCAAATGGTGGGTCATTCACAGGGCGCTTGAGAACCACTGTATTTAGGTGCCACGTACCAGACACCACAGTGGGATACGGCCCCCATGAAGTGCCCCGCCTTTAGGCACACACAGTGGGAGACTGTTCGGTCCCATCGACTTTGTGACCATTTAGATCGTGAAGGATCACTCTTCTGAAGTTGTTTTTACCAACCTTACCAACCTGAATAGCGGTACCAGATGCTCACCATAGATACGATGTGCATGTCTTTCCTCTTAGGAAGCAGACATCATGACGCCACCTTATGCCCTTCGAAGCCAATCTCGGTGGACAGGTGACAACCCATGGCCTCGGCGGCTACTTCATGTCCCGTCCATGACTTCTTGCCCTTGGAAACCAGGTAATAAGTATGGTGGGAGAAAAGAGCCAAGCTACAATGCCATATCATACACATGGGGCCGCTTCGTCCTCAAGGAGGAACACGCCGAATATTCGTCCACCGAGCCACTACCGGTGAAAGGCCTACATTGGCCGGTGCCGCGTGTCAACCCAGTGCACTTCACCCAGGCTCAATTCCAGCACATCATCAACATTTCATCGCAGCACTATAATGTATACGACGATGACGAATTTCAACCGGCCGAGTTTATATGGCTTGATGTGGCGTGTATAGATCAAAGCTTTCCGCGCACGGCAGAGTATTACAGCGAGATTGGCCGCCAAGCCAAGATATTTCGAGGAGCGCAGGAAGTCGTCGCCTGGCTGACTACCTTTGACGGTGCGCGTATGAGTACGTGGTGGAATCAACTGAAAAGGGTGGAGGAGCCCGTCGCTGGTGTCGAGGTCGGAAACCCCCCGAGCATGGACCTTGACCTATGGCTCGAGGAAGTGCGCGCACTGCTCACCCAAATGAGGGCCGAACCGTGGTTTACATCCCTGTGGACGCTGCAGGAGGCGTTTCTTTCTCCCAAAGCCACGATATTTTGTAAGGACGGCCGACATCGCGATCAGTTCGGCCGGGTCGGAATGGACCACATCAGAACAGGCCTCTTGATAGACTTCATCTATCGGTGGACAGATGTACTTCGGCGGCTGAAAAGCATCCGGATCGCTCAACAATTCCACAACTTGTCTGTCAATCCAGAAGATATCTCGGCTCTCGAAAATGAAATACGAGGGATAGGAATTCTCGATGCCGCAAGGCTAGAGGTACAGCAGTTTCGGATCTTTGAAAAGAACGACTTCATATCCTCAACACCAATGGGGAATCCGCTTGCGCTCTTGGCTTCATCTCACAATCGGGAGTGCTATCACGTGGACGATCGCGTACGGGGGATCATGCAAGTCTTTGACCTGCGCCTGGGCGAGTCCTCGCCAAACGCCATTCCAGGCAAAACCTACTCTCTGCCAGAGCTGGAAGACGAGCTCGGTAATGGACTTCTGCTGAAGTATCCCATATCAAGCCACATGATCGTTCAAGACGTCAACTGCCAGGAACGAAAGGCTTGGAGAGTGAATTCTCGGTCGACGCTGATAGAAGAGGCTCACTCACTCTGGCGGCAGATGGTAGATCAGGGAGCACCCAGCGACGTGGAGCGTGACACCGTTCTGGCTTCGAACGGTGCTCGTCTGTCTCCTGAAACATTTGAAGGGGTCAATATGTTAAGCTTTCAAGGCCAATTCACCAGGATGGAGACATTTCTTGATGTACTCGGCGACCTTCTCGGCTACTTCACACCTTCTCTCCATTTGGATACGCAGTGGCTTAGAGAAATGGAAACGAGCCTGTCAGAAAGCGATGCGCATTTGGTACCGCAAAGGTTCAAGTGGCTGACGACACGATTCAAGCAACGTAACCTGGGCGTTTTATACCTGGCACGGATACGGCCACCACCCAGAGCCAAGCATCACCACGTGGACTATTGCGACTGGATGATAGGTCTCGTTGTCTGCCTCGAGGAGGGCCGTACAGATGTTTATCAGCGGATTGGAGTTGCCATACTTGATTTCCCACATCTTCGGGAACTCATGAAGCAGAAGGGACAGGATCTTCGGAGTACAGATATAGTGTCTGATGCTCACGAATATTTTTCTAGCTGTACTGGCCAAGGCTGGAATTTCCTCTCAGGACATTTAGGCTAGCCAGTTCTCGTCAGTGACCACCGAAGAGAAGCAGAAAAAAAAAGTTTTGTGGCTTAGCCAGTCCCCCCACAGCCAAGTAGCAGCATAGGCGACGAATACTTCAACAAAGCAAGAACGCAAATCCGATATGGTGTAGTGGCTAACATATGACGCTCTCATCCCTAATGATCCGTCATGCCCGGGGTTCGATTCCCCGTGTCGGAGATCCAGCATCGTGCAAGACTTATTCTTTTTCTCTTTTTCTGTTCTTCTCCCACGGGGAACGCCTTTTTTGCTTGCACATGCGCAGAGAGCTGAGTGTTGTACGGCCCTGGTAATTTAAAACCTGGAGGGCGGTTACTGACAGTCAAATTTTGTGTTTCTCAAATACTGCTCATAGAACAATTCTTCAAGTTTCGACAGTGAACGCTCATGTATAAAACCCTTACTCAACCAAAGTGGCCAACTTCTCTCTTCCACATCGACGTCAATCCAGCCAGTGAATCACCATGTGGTAAGTATTGCCCCCCAATCGTCAATATCCCTGTATTCCATGTACAAAATCCAATGCGACGATAGTAATCATGAGATCGGGCGCCTTGTTGCTTGCGCTGCTTCAGTAAGAGTAGCCCGACGTACATGGAGACACCTGAGGATCCCTGCTGATTTCTGTGTCCCAGCAGCAGAATGTTCAAAGCTCCGACGGGAAATCCCTTTGCCAACCACGATGCGAGTCGTTTCTGCCGACTTCCTTGAGGAACTAAGGCGTACTCTGTTGGCAGGTACTCTGGGCAAGATGACCATTCTGGAGTAACATCCATCGATATGGTAATCAAACTGGCACCGTCGAGCCTGGGTTTTACGAGTTCGTGCTGGCTGAAAGCTTCGGTAACCGCAAGGAACTCGCTAAAGGGGCAGATGAGGCCGTCGAATCTGGCCCAAACGATGCCTTCCATTCTGTTCAGAGTGAAAGTACACTGAGGTTCTTCCGCTGGCGCCAGTTCATCATGGCCCTTGGCTGCAGAGGTGGCTAGGTCTGATGCCAATCTTTGGTTTGGTGGAATCATGGAAGACGTGCTGCTCACGAGCCAAGCGCTTCCTATCGGAGCTGGAGCTGTGAACACGTGAAGCTGGCTCAGGACTGGATGCTTCTTGAGTAAATGAAGCCCGAGCTGCATTTGTAGATCTTGAAGTGTCCAAGTCTTCGCAGGGTCCGAATGAGCGGCAGATCTGCCGACACGCGCACCAAAGATCTGTTGAATGCCATAAATGGAGTCTTGCTGCTGTGAGAATTGACGGTGACCTGCAGCCGTGTACACGGCTAGTGCGTTACATCGTGACAGTGCCTGAAGCCCTGATTTCGTCATTAGTCTTAAAACCGCATCGTAAAGATCGGCTGGTGGATTGGATCTCTCAACGACTTCAGAAGCCACCTGTTCGGAAAAGTCCGTGATGGTGAAGAGTTCGGCTTGGAGAGGTACGCCAGATGCCGGTTGAGCCTTTGTTTGTGGATCTCTTGCGATACTCCCCTCGCTACTCATTAGGAGTGCATCATAACGGAGGTATGCTTCCTGGAGTGTCCACAAGGAGCTGAACCATGGATCGGCTAGGAGGGAACTGAGCTTGTCGTGAAATCTACGAAGCAGCGTTCTGTATTGGGAGCCAGCGCTGCTATTCCTGGTCTGTGCATGCTGAACAATTTGGTCTGCCACAGTGTCCAAGTCAAGAAGAGTCGCATTGAGATCTCTCGAGGATAAAGTGTTCAGCCAGGCAACTACTTTCTCAGCTCCATCGAATACCAAAGCTTGTCGTCCAATCTCAGCGGCCGAGTCCGCGCTGTTGGGCCTTTGATCGATGCAGGCCACGTCAAGCCATACAAACTGAACACTGGGGAGAACCTTCTCCCGAAAGTTGGAGAGGGTCGAGAAACCCTCTGCAGCTTTGCGTATGACTGTCTCCAACTGGCTGGCAGTAAATCGTTGTGGGTCTACTCGCGGTATCTTCCACGGCGTGCCCTTGATATCGATCGCACGAACAGAGGGCTGCTCATTTTCTGGGAGTCGCCAACGGCCCCACGTGTAGGTAATGGCATTGTATTTGGGTGCGATGTGATTGCCGTATCGATTCCCTCGCCGCCACTCGTGGGAAGTCATGGTGGGTACATGGAGTAGCCGCCTAGGCCAACGCTTGAGCGCATCATCTGTGATGGAAGTCATGCTCATCCAAGTGTGAAGATGTGAAGATTGTCACGCAGAGCTTGGAAAGAAAAGTTCACAAATACGGTCAGGTCTGCGGGGTACTCGTCGCAGGCTACCAGCATCACGTATCTTTCTATTCTTGCGTCGAGTCCATGGCAAGGCTGGGAAGACTAGGTATCGACGGTGTGGCTGAATTCCTGCATTGAAAAGTGTGCAGGATCGATCCAACGTATGTCCCACTCGACTCCGAGGATGGGCAAGGCTATATATTCTTTTGCTAGCCAAGTCCTGAGTCCAATTCTCCCCGTTCATATGACAGGGGCAAAAAAAAAAAGGCAACAAAAAAAAGGAGCATGGTTCTCGTTGATCATTGTACGGGTCGCTGAATTGCCAGTGATGCGACCCAATGTGTAGGTTTGTATATGGAGGCGTCGCCTGGGGAGATCGCAGTCAGCAGAGGGCTGAGTGCAGGACCCCGCTGACGTCGACCCCCGTTTCGTCAGCTTCCTGTGATCAGAAAATCTCTCTGGGCAAGGCCTTTTGCCTGATGCGCAAATGCTTAGAACCAGCTTTTCTAGGTCACTACCGTTATTCAATTCACAGTGCAATATATTGTGATATTCAGAGCGAGTATGTAAAAAATGCAAATCATTTAATACAAATCGCCCGAGTGTCACTGGAGGTAAGATGTACAAAGTCGCGCGTTACCCGTGCGGCAACCTGACATGGGCCCTAGCACTCAGCAGTGGGGCAAGAACTCCCCAGGTACCGTGACTGACCCTCAGTGTGGGTATTTATAGGCATGTAGTTTCCCCAAGGTGACCATATGAAGGAAGCTCATTGTAGACACTCCCGCGAACTTTCCCACGGAACAGTGAGTGAACCGTTCCTGGGTTTTCGATTCCATTCTGAATGCCGAAGTCATTGTCGCCTGGAGGCTGCACCCAAAGCACACCCTTTGTGCAGCTTGAACTCCACAGCTTGAACTCCAATCACCAACCGCGCATAAACCGTGTTGTTTCCAACATTTTGCTGCGTGATGGGGAAAGGGTCAGGCAAAGACAAGGAGTGCGACTTCAGCAAGAAGAACGCGCCAACCGATGGGACATATTTGATGGCAGGCGCGACGTATGAAGACGAACTCCGCTTCATCGACAAACTAAATGCACAGCTTGTGCGTTGGCCGCTCCGAGCCTCCTATGCCGTGGCCAGGTTGTGGAACAAGCAACTGGATGTTGTCGACGCGCCTGAGCTCCAGAGAGATGCAGATCATGCAAGGCGCCATCAATTCAACACCTAACGCAGAGATGGTAGACAATCTCGAGAATATTAAACCGCTCTACAAATCCTCTTCACTGACTCTTGGTTTTCGTCATTGCGGACTTTGCAAGATGCTTTTCTCCTTGGCACTGCCGAAGGCATTTTCATGCCCCGAGACGGCGACGTACCACATTTCAAAGAGTCGAGATTCCGCTTTCGCGATCTCTGCAACTTCTACACGGAGTTCTCGGGCGCGCTCAAGGATAGCGACAGCAGGTCCTCTTCGACTAACCAGACACTCCCGTCACGCTCGAAGAACTTTCTAGACCTGATGGATCGCGTGGGCCTCGGGGCGTTTTCGTCCAATAATGGAATAGCTGCTTTGGTGGCAGCCAACAACTGAATGCGCACAAATGAGGTAGACCGTGTCTACGGGATACAGCAGATTTTTGGCTTCAAACTCGGCGTAACAGCGAGGCCTGACTCCACTTATACTAAGGCTGAGCTCGACTTGCAATTTGCACAGTCCTTGCCATCGGTCTACCCTCTACTCAGCCAGCTACATGTTTTCATGGAACCGCCTCCGTTGGGCACCGCGTGGCGCCCCAATGCGAGTTCAATGCCAAGAAAATCGTCAATGTTCCAGAACCTCATGCCCATCGATCGCAGTTGCGGTCAGCCCTCGGATGACTTGGATCCCATGTGTTCGCTCACTACTTCTGGTGTGGATGGGCAGACCTGGGCACAGTTTACTGGCCCAATGTGCCCACTGGAAACGCTAGCTGGGAAGGCTTCTGTTCTTGAGCAAGATTCCCGATGGATTGCAGACCCTGTCATCAATGAATACCTCAGCAGGCTATCCATCATCGAAGCCCATCTGGATGTATCAGATCTCTTGGCCAAGAGCCCCGAATACAGAGGGTCAGGATATCACCCGGTTCCAAGTGGTGATCGTCAGCGAGCTCTCGCCCAGTGGATGGTGGCAAACTTCCTAGCTAATGACCTTCAAGTTCTTCTTCTTGGCCCAAAGCTGGGAAAGTTGAAGATTTTCGGACTCTTGTTGTTACGCCAACCAGATGCCAGGACTTCAAGAAGCACCCAACGGTGGAGGCGGCTAGGGTATTTTGAGTGGTGGCGATCGAAACCGCTTTATCCTGGAGATAGATTGATCGAGGACTGGGGGGTGGAGGCCAAACGTCAATTCCCAGAATGGGTTGAGCCGGACTATCTGAAGTTTTTCCAGGGCGGTAGCAAGGATTGGGTCGAGATGTCAGGATATTTTGGCTAGTTGGCAGCACTGATCAGGAGTATGTGTAATGTCTCTCGTGGCAGTTACGAAAAATACAGACATTCACGAGCCTCGTCATTACCAGGTAGAGGAAACAAATTGTTCGTGCTTGTATTTATGAATAAATTACTCGGGATAAATTTGTGACAAACAGCTTAAAGCACAGTCCAATTCACAGCCTGAGAAGGCGGTAGACCAATCTTTTGTATACCAAAGCTGCCAATCTTGACCAGGTACGTCTTGCCCAGTATGGGTATTTCAACAGCTTGAAGCAGAATGCCATGCATCATTGGACCATCTTGATATAGAGCGACAGCATAGACATGCCTGGTCCCCGATAGTTCTGCAAGCTTTCCCCAGAAATCAGAGGATTGGTAGAATTCCTGGCCACCATTCCAGTGAATGACTCCGGGAAAATATTCGGTCACTGGGGTGTGAGACATTGCGACGATACCAACAGTACGAATTCGGACACTCCCATCATGACGTACTTCCCAGTGCTTTACTGCTTCGTGATCTGAAAGATCAACATGACAATTGTCGGGCACTGGACTAAGATAGTTGTCCCACCCTTGTTTCCCTGAGAAAGGCAGCATACTTCCCACTGAGTCGCTTCGGAAGGGAGCTCGCAACAGACAGTCGAATGATATGTCAGTTCTGGACTTCTCAGCAGAAAGGACTTCAAAGAACTTGGCGCCAAACTTCATGGCGCATTCCTGTAAGAATGCAAGAGGGTATGATCCAAACACGAGCCTCTCATCTTTTCGCCGCTTCGGATCGTCGAGTCTCAGCTTATACCACTCAGTCACGCCCAGAGCTGACATAATGGCCGGAGCTCTGCTTTCGCTGCATTGGCGTATGTTGGCATTTGTGAAGATTCCCGCTGGTGACAGGGTATTGAGGACATAAGAGAGTTGGGTGATGTCATTCAGCCGCCTCAAGGACATGACAGTGCGCGGTATAGTGGACTGTCGAGTAGCTGCGTCCATCTCTGCGCCCGTTATCATTGCCATTTCGTACTCCAACGGGAGGCAGATGGGCACTGCGATCTTTTCCACAAGAGACATTGTCACAGTGGTCCGGTGAATAAACTCCATGAGCGCCCTAAGCCCTATGCGAGCGCCGCTTTTATCGCATAACGGCTGCCAGGTCTTGGAATACAGTTCTACATCTGGACACAAGATGGACTCTTGTAGCGTCCAGAGAGATGAAAACCAAGATGCTGGTTGGTCAGGACCCCATTCTCGATCACTTTCTTCTGCCACTAGATTTCCAGCAACTGGCTTCGATTTCATTATCTCGACCCGCGAGTGCCCTGATAATGACCGGAAAACCCGCGTCAGCCTTTCTTCGATCATACTTGGACAAGGATCATTTGTGAGTTGCAGATGTCTTAGGCTCATCCATTCCATCGAGCGACGAACCAATTTCCAGGAGTCGACATCATTGATCCATGCAATACACCGAGATGCACCATGGAAGATGGATGCTTGGTTGGCAATCTCGATTTCGGCTTGTGGGGACCCATCTTGGGGTATGCAGAAAAGGTCGAACCAGATGAACCCAAAGTCCAATTGTCCTAAGAGCTCAGGGAGATTGTTGACATCGTATCTTGAGTTTTCCGGGACCAGCCATGGAACGCCAGCCACATTAGTCGCGGAAGCCTTTCGCCACCGACCCCACGTATGGCTGATACAAACGTAAGGTGGGCATGACGGAAAATCGCTCGTCGGTATAGTTTGCTTTGACACATTGTTCCACAGATAATAGGGCTGAGCACCGTCTGAAGTTGGCGAATAGTCCCAGTGCGCATTGTGTGCGATTGGCCTCGGATACGGTGTTTGTTGAAACTCTTGAGATCGTCTGGGATGAAGTGCAGCATAAGCGACACGCTGAACGATTGCCTGACATGCCGCACGATATCGAAAGGCCTGCAAGCGCTGCAGACATTCATAAGACATGTAGTACTCCCAAGTCTGGGGATGAAACTCAAGGAGGAATAAGTAAAAGCAATATGAGTGGTACAGAGACGTCGAGTTGAGTGAGCTCTCAGACCTGATAAGATATTCTTCGTCAATCGGCCAAGACGTGGAAACTCTTTCGGTCCGTCTCTCCATGAACGCCCTGGCGGCCTCTGACAACTTGGGGTCGCAATACAGAGAATCCATCCATTCTGTGAGCACTTGGAATGATGCTTTCTGGGAGGCGGACAGAGAAGCCGCGAAGTCGGAGCTGTCCTCGTTCGTGTCTGATCTAGGTCGGGTTTGACAGAGTTGTGAAAATTCATCCCAGTTCCGCAAGGTACTGCGCCAACTATATTCGCGGTCCAGAGAGCACTGCGACAAACGTCGTTCCATGTACGCAGACAGCGGGCCGATTCTCCACAGATGCTCCTTCATTGGACTGAAACTTGTTTTTCTCTGTTCTTCGAGTGCCTTCCAGTAATCTTCGATTTCGTCCTGCCATGAAAGTCGCACCAGTGAAGTTTGTTCCTGGATCCTTTTGAGCTCATCGTATCGTTGGACGTAGCTTCTGGTCAAAAGGTCCCACTCCGGCGAGAACTGGTAGAGAATAGAACGTTGATCGTCGTTATCGTACTCTGCCTTCCACTTCTCGAGCTCATCAACCACCCCATCGTGATCGTCACCAAGATGTGAATCCATATGAGAGCCAAGCCCTTTGACGATCCCATACAAATGACGCTCATAGGGAGGGAAGGCAGAGAGAGCTGTGAGAATAGCAACATCTATCCGGTGGAAGGGAAGAACTATTTCAGTTACCTACCCCGCCGACGTCGCGGCCTAGTGCTTGCACAACGGTCACCATGCAAAGAGTATCATGAGATTCAGCTTGTCGTGGAGGGCAAATATGTCCTCTAGTGGGCGAATACTTTTGTTTGTGGTGTTTGTGAGTCCTTGGGATCTTCCGAGGCTCTTGGAAAAAGAGCGGCTGATGTGTGTGACCATGAGGCTGCAATCCTGCCCGACTGTCGGATTTACCAATCACATGGGTCTCCAGCGTGTCGATTGATGCGCGAAGGCCAGTGCACTACAGTCAGCCAATCGCGTAGCTTGTTGGACTATGAGTCATACGCCGGATTCAGTACCTTCCTATATACGTAGAATTCAGTTAGCTGAGCCGTAAGTACCTAGGCCAAAATCTCATAGGCATATCATTAAGACAAATAGAATTCTCATGATTTTGGGGTTCGGCAAAGAGGCGGTGTGCAGCATCGCATATTTAATAGCGCGATGCCGCACGCTTCGAGACAAGATAAAGCAGCTAATGTCAAGAATTTTCCGAAAATCTCAGCTGCTTGTCAGAAATGCAGGCCATGGACACTGATATCGATATCACGGCGGGCATGGACTTCGACCCCGATGGCGCTCAGATCGTATCGAAGCGACCTATGAAATCCATAGAGGTGGTCGACCCCAGCCCCCGATGGGCAGAATCTTTTGTCTCAATCGCGCAACGCATACAGACAGCGCTGGGCGACATCATCCTGGGTATTGAGCATGTTGGGTCCACGAGCATACCGATAGCTGCGAAAGACGTCATCGATATCGACTTGGTCGTAAAAGATCCCCGCGATGAAGGTGCCTACGTGCAGGCACTCGAGAATGCCGGCTTCCAATTCCTCCTCCGCGATCCGGACTGGCACGACCATCGGCTCTTCGGTCTCGCAGAACCGTACGCAAATGTCCATGTCTTTGGACCTAAAAGCGCTGAACACGCGCGACATCTACTGTTCAAGAGATGGCTGATTGAGCACGAGGATGACAGGGTGTTGTACGAAAATGCCAAAAGAGCGGCAGCAGAGGCAGGCCGCAAGTCCGGGGACAACGTGACCAAGTACAACCAAAGAAAAGAGCCAGTGATCAGAGAGATTCTTGGCCGAGCGTTCCAAGCCCAGGGACTCCCCGCTCGATCAATTGCTATAACCTGATTTGTTACGGGAAGATGTTCATCCCTCGAGAATGAGTGAAGTGGGTGAGCAGGCAGACTGATTCCACTGCCCCGCAGTGTAGGGTCAAAAAGGTGTGGGGTCGCGACGCTCTGAAATCAGTTTGAAATTGAAGAATAGTGGCTGGTACGAGATGCCTATATTGGCCAACAACATCAGCTTTCGTATACACAGTAAGCCTATTCACGAGACCTTCGCGTCGCTCAGGTCCCAGAGAGACTGTGCCAAGCATACCTCGCCAATCTCCGGCTACGAAGGAGGACTGGGCCCGCGCTATAGCTTCATGAGCGTCTCGATGCGCGACGCTAGAAATACTGTTATACTCGAATAAAAATCCTTTTTTTCTCAAGCGGGCGCGTGTCCCGGAGGTTTGTTTCCTGTGCCTATCTTGGCTTTTCCCCATAATGTAGCCCTGCACAGATTGTCAGCGACCTGGGGCGCATCCTCCCAACATGAAATCTTCCGCCTACATGTGCCACGCCCCCACTAAGTATGTAGGTATCTAGTTGGTTGGTGGTGACTTGCGAGGTGTTTTATAGTGGGGGCGTGGCACGAGTATAATTTCGCGGGAGCTTTCAAGACATTTTAGTTCGTACTAGTTTCTTTTAGCTGTACTTGGCTGTCGAGTATAGCTTAGCCTTGAGATCTCACCTGAAGTTTGCCAGAGCGATCATGGCTTCCACGATTGAACCATATCAGATTGCCGTACCTGAGGCCGATATTGAAAAGCTTAAATCCAAACTTGCTCTGGCAACGCTCCCAAGAGAAACAAGTTACTCGGATGAGTGGAAGTACGGAACACCGCTTGGTGAAATCAAGCGGCTCGTCCATGTGTGGCAGAATTCCTACGACTGGCGGAAAGCTGAGGCCGAGCTGAACGAGCTGCCGCATTTCATGACCACTATTTCTGTCGATGGCCACGAAGATGCCTTGAATGTCCACTTTGTACACCAGAAAGGCAAGAAAGCGAATAGCATTCCCATCCTGCTCTGCCATGGATGTGAGTACACTAACCCTCGAACGCGAGTATGCTCACTAACTGGTGCTGGCTAGGGCCTGGCAGCTTTCTCGAGGTTGTAAAGATCCTTCCACTGCTCACTTCCGGTGGCAGTGAAGCGGATCCTACTTTCCACGTGGTCGCACCATCCACGTCCAATTGTGGCTTCTCAGGCCGAACATCCAAGCCCGGGTTTGGGATCTCGCAACACGCAGAGGTTTGCCATAAGCTCATGCTGCAACTCGGATATGACAAATACGGCACGTAAAAGTTCATCCAAACATCTCGTTACTAGGCTAATCGAGGCTTTATCCAGTGACCCAAGGTGGCGATTGGGGATTTCCCATCACCCGTGCCATGGATTTCCTGTACCCTGACCACGTCCTCGCATCGCACCTGAACTTCATCATGAGTATTCCCCCTTCACTCATTTCCACCCCGCTGCTTGTCTTGCAGTACCTCATGGGGCGGTATACACCAAATGAAAAGGCTGGACTGAAGCGTACCCAGTGGTTCCAGGAGGAAGGAATGGGTTACAATCAGATCCAAGGCACCAAGCCGCACACCATTGGCTTTGCGCTCGCGGACAGTCCTGTGGCTCTGCTTGCTTGGCTCTACAAGAAGCTCCACGAGTGGACTGACTCATACCCTTGGACCGATGAAGAGATACTCACTTGGATCAGTATCTACTATTTCAGTACCGCGGGTGCGGACGCGAGTGTGCGTCTGTACTATGAAATCACCCACCCTACAGCCGCGGCCGATAATGACAGCAGCCTGGCGAACAGGTCTATTGAGGGCTGGATGAAGTGGAATGCGGTCCCTCTAGGATTGTCGTACTTCCCGAAGGACGTCATTGTGCTTCCCAGCTCGTGGGGCAGGACGCTGGGCCCTGTGGTATATGAGAAACGCCACGAGGAAGGAGGTCATTTTGCTGCATGGGAGAGACCTGAGCAACTAATCGCTGACGTGAGGCAGACGGTGCAAAACGCGAAAGCATTCACGTTTTTCACTTGAGTCAATGTGTTTCAGACAGCGAGAGCTTGAGATTGGAATCTGAGTTGATCATGGAGAGACGGGAGAGGTGCCGGAGATCAGCCAGACCTACCCGACCAGATTACCTACTGTGGAAACGACTTATGTTAGTACCTAGGTAGACAATAAAATTCAGGCATCGAATGCCATGGATCCAAAAAACCATATCATAGTGTCCGCGCTCATCTTTCCTTATTTCCTTTTCGAGAACCGCACTTTGCCACCAAACAATGACATTGCACGGTACCAAAGGCTTACTGCAGAGAGTCTCGAAGATTGACGTTCTTGACTGCGTTCTTAGTTTCCACCTGCGTATCAGAAGTTCGACGAGAACGGACCCTGGACTAGAAACTGAGCACAATGGGTAGTTCGAAGCGACAGTGAGCAAGACGAGCATGCCCGAAAAGATATCCGCGTATGATATGTATTGTTTATACCAGCTTGTTGCTGACCAAGCCTTGCTGATTCGTGTACATGACTGATTCCCTAAATTTCTTGTCTATCAACACCACGGCTCAAAGCTCTATCCAATACATAACGTAACAATATCCTGATCGTCTTGATCATCATTTCCGGGAAGATCGCGCATTCCGTTACCATATCACGCACAAATATTTCTGCTCCTCTTATTCTCCGTCTCCAGCTCTCTGTGATAGTATTTCAGCCTCGGTAACGCTGGCCCAAGTGGTCTTTGGCTTCGGAATCTTGCCCTGATTGGTCGCGGCCTTTGAAGTCGCGCTGATGTCTAGTACGCTTTCAAGAGCCGGTTTTGTCTGTTCAGGCCTTGGGAGTGGCGAGGTTAGACTGCGACAAAAATGGACTACTGGGGTCCCCTTAGCATAAACGCGCGGACCAAGCCTGACGTGTAGGCAGAGGATGCTTTCTCTGCATTATCCGCGGTGGACCGGTTTTGCGATCGCTGGATGCGTCAGGTTGTGTTCTTGTAACAATCTCTGGCTGTCGTCCCTTGATCGTAAACTTGCGAACCAAGCTTGACGTGTAGGCAGAAGATGCTTTCTCTGCATCATCCGCGGTAGAACGGCTTTGACTGGCATCGGTCGTCTTCTGTGCAGCGACGCGAGGCCCGGTTGCACTGTTTTCAGCAAGCGCCGTCTGGTAGTGCGACGTGCCCTGCTCGGTCCAGATGACGCCGGTGATCTGCTTAAACCTGTCTCTCCATATCTGCAGGCCCATATCCACCACCGGCTCCGGCGACGCAGCGCACAGCTGGAGCTTTTCCTGGTCCTGTTCGAGATAGGGGGTAAAATGGGGCAGGCGGATCGCGGTCGTCTGGACACCGATGAACGCGGCGTACCAGGTAATCCAGAGATTTTCTGGATGCGCCAGACCGGGCCAGTCCTCTCCCTGGAGGATCGAGCGGGGGAAGTACATCAGCCTTATAATCCAGTCAAGGACGCGAGGCCCACAGCTATATCCATCCCCGCGCACCTATTCGACATTTCTGATGATTTGTGCGCGAACTGGCCCTTTGGATCGCTCGTCGTCACCGAGTCTCTTCCAGAATCGCTGAACTCTATTGAGGAGGATGCGGGCACGCGAATCTTCGGCGGTGCGCTTGGAGTCCATGACAAAAAGCGTTCTGCCGCGTAAGTCATTAGCCCAGCCACCCAGTGGTTGTTGCGACTCTTGTCCTCGTCCTCCTTGCTGAAGGGGACCGACGCAGTAATCAACAACAAAGACACCTTCTTGTCCTGCAAACTACGGTACTACCGTGGAAGCTTTTTGGACAGATCGGTGTCGTCCGTGCTGTTGGGGACGTAACCCGCAAAGGGCTCGAACGCCAGCCGTGGAGTCAGGTCCTAGCGATGGCTCGAGATATAGTGGATGACTGCCTGTATCTTAGCATTTGCCAACCAAGCCCGGCGACCGATTTTGCGAATGATTGTCGCGATGTGTTGAACGGTCTGGCGCAAGTTTCGCTGCGGCAGCTACGACGGCCTCGGCGCCGCGTCCCTGTGGTCTATGACGGCTGCGATATCGGCGGCGGCACTACTCGCGTAGTAGTCGACGTCGGTCGGGCCAACGCTGGGCAGCTTATGGCTTGGGAGGGCGGCCTCGTTGAAGGGCGCGCCGAGAGGGAAGTGTAGGCGTTGTAGGATGTTACAGAGCGCCTCTATGGGAGCTAGGTGGATTTTGGCCGACTGCGAAAAAGACGCAGAGTCTTTGGTCGTAAGTTGTCTGGACGGCTGGCCAGGGCCATCCCCTGAGATCAGGCCGTGTTTTCCCATCTTAAGAGGAGAGATATCTTAATCTATAGATTGGTTAGCCCTCCTGCTTTTGATGACCGCGCCGTCTTGATCACGAACTTGCTGGAGCAGTGCAGCGCAGCCGGATTTGTGGTTGGTGTGTACCAGCGCCGGTGAAGATGGCTTGCAAATAAAGATGACAAGATCTGGTGATATTTTCGGCTTGGCTAGTAGGAGAATGCCGTCAGTTCGCGATGCGTGATGATGGAGTGTCTTTCGCGGTAGGAATGCTGCACAAGTCTGGAGGATTGGTTGGGAGGAGGGACTTAAGGGCAGTACAAGAAGCCGTGGGAAAAAAGCATTCCCGGTGTTGGTATGTGTGCGCCCGTGTAGAAGCTTGTTGGCGAGAACTGCGATAGTGGGGGATAGAGCCTTGAAGCTCTCCCAGCCACCGCCGTATTGTGTCCCCCACATGGTTTTCAGCGCCGGCGAGAGTGGCGATAGTAGATCACACCCCTTGAACTTGGTCAAGACGCCCCTAGCTATTTGGTGCTCTGTCCCCCACCTAACCTTGTTTTCTCTTCGAGCTTAGGCACTGACGCAATCATCCAAACTCGCACGACTTTTGCTTCGTCCTTGGTACAATAACCTTCAGTTGGCATCAAAGACGCAGTGAAATGGTAAGGCATCACACCAGTATTTTCCCCAAAGCAGCACGACTTTGCAGTCAAACCTGGGAAGACTTCGATGACCAGTCATGACATGAGGTAGATCCCTTCTAAGTCAGATGTTCTAATTTCTTATTGCCACCACAAGCTTCTTTGCGAACACGATGTCGCAGGGCAATGGATATCAACATAAATGGAAAGTGCTAAATGAAAGCAGATGATCAAACATTTATTCTATATAGCGACTGAGCCGCCACTTTTGAACATCAAGTTCCGATGTCGAAGGCGAACATTCCAGAATCGGCGTGGACACGTCCCGCCAAGAGAAGTCCAAGCACACTAAGCCATTGAGCACAGCCTTGATCACGGCCTTGATGCTGCTTGTGAGATGCCACAAATTCAGAGTGAACCGCACTCCAACGGCAATACCGCCATTTACCGCGATTTTGGTGCGTGTATGTGTGGGAGGAGAACTGAGCGGATACTCAAATCACTCAAGATGTCAGTATGGCCGCGGATTGATTGGGCAATCATGCTTTCCACTCCGCCCGGGTGTATCCTTCCAAGCGAGGTTTGCGACGGGAATCAATTAGTAGCGAAGGCGGCCGAGCGGCTTCTACTGATTCCATCTGGCGAAGGCTCTTGTTTCAGTTATCATCGATCGACTCAACTGCCGGGTAGAAAATATAAATCAAGGTACGGCTGGATCCCGCCTTGAGACACACACCGGAACCACGCCTCTACTGCCAATCGGACCTCATGGCGACCCGCCCTGCAAGAGAAGCCGGCCGGACGCAAACGCTTGCGATCAAGACGCGGCAAACCAAACAAAGGTTTAAGACATGCCATCGGGGCGCATTATGCCTTGTCGAACAAGCACCTCATACACCTGTAAGACGATTTAGACGGCAACTGTCGGTCACAAGCGATGTAAGCGAATGGCAATTGCAAAACACGGCAGGTTCATGGGGAAAGAAGGAGTCCGGTGACGATCATGGCTTCCACTAGGTTGCATATCGAGATTCTCTGTTCATATTAGTTTGACAGAGTTGGGGATTGGTCCCGTCTATTTAAAGCACCTCAACTCTCCTGATGCATCGAGTGAGAAGGAAGCCTCCTATACGTTCACTGACTTCCTTACGTCCTTTTACAAACACGAGCTCTTAGAACCTCTAGGAGCAACAGCTCTACCAGAATCAAGATGAAATTCTCTACTGCAGGCATTGCACTATGTGCGATTCAGGCCGTAGCCAGCTCCGCAATCGAACCGAGACAGACCAAGGCCTGCACGGCCGGCGATAAAGTGGCAACGGTATGAAGATCCTCCGAAACTTCCTACTCTTTCCCGATCTTGCTGCTTGATGTTGTGAAGTTTGCTGATGGGTTAGTGATACTAGTACAATGACCTGACCGCCCTCCCCATCGATGACGGCAACACCGGCTTGACCTCAGCCCAGCTCAATCCCTACAAGGATCTCAACTACACCAGATTCAGTTTAATTTCGGGGTCGGGTGGTGACAACATTCTCTTCTACACTCTCTCACGTATCTCGGCTGGGACTCTTAGTTCTGTTCAGTAGGTCTTCTCTTTCTATATCTCTGTGTCTTGTTTTCCATTTCTGTTGTTCCGGACGTGGCCCTTGACATGTCTGAGAAAATTGCTGATCCAAAAATCCCCGGCCACAGAAGCTCTCTCAACAATATCTTGGGCTCCTTGGGCCTCGGTATCGGTCTGCCCCCTCTCCTGGAAGCACCGCGCATCGTTGGCTCAAAATCTACGACTCAGTACCGCCTTCAAAGCTTTCAGTTCGGTGAGTCTGCTCGCAATGATTTGCATCTGTTCATGGTCGCTGCCAACCCATATGACCATGACATGAACCAGGAGGAACGCTAACTCTTTTATGACAAGGCTGCTCCATCCGAGCTGGGGCACCAGGCGACGTGATCCCAGTCCCCTGCACGGTCACCGTCCGGCCGGTCGAGACGCTGCGCCTCGCCCTGGGCCAAAGCTACAACTGCTCCTACACCGAGACGCCGGCGAGCGGCATCGGTGGCGGGCTCACTCTGAAGACGTGCACGCCCACGGGCTTGCTGGCCGGCCAGGGCTTCACCTTCCAGACCACGCCCGACATTCTCGACACCTCGAGCCTCGGATCCCTCAAGGGGCTTGTTGATACTGGGCTCGAGTTGCTTGTCGTCAGTGTGTTTGATAACTACACTTATCGCGAATATTGTCTTTGAGGAAGGATGTGAGCTATATGGTGGGACTTACTTTGCAAGTATTGCTTTCACCGGACAAGTCATTCATCCCGATACATTAAGATAGTGGGAGCAATGGGTAGTTTGCACAGTTTATTGATGTGAGGTACATTGACACTGATATTCCACCGTAGAACAAAAAAGTGCCATTTTCGTGCTTGCATTAACTTCCAACATTGGCTGTAAACCAAATCGATTACACCGGTTCATCTCACTTGTCCCGCTGATCGATCCTCCGACAAAAATAAAATACCATACAGCAAGGTAGACTAAACCAATAATTCAGACAACTTTTGTTTCAACAGCAATTTAAACATTTTAAGGTCTCCAAAGTCTAACTAATAAGTTCTGTCCTTTGATCGTACTATGCTTGCCCGTATATGCCTTTCCGAGGCCTCCATCGCAATGTTAAGGCAGATATGGTTACAGCCCACCATCTCTCTACCACGAAACACAAGCCTTTAACGCAGATCGTCCTCTATCGTGTTGTCATGATAGGTTACAAGACTAGAGCTGGCAAACTTGCTTCTTTTCCTGATTTGCTTGCCATACCTGCTGAAAACAAAAGGTGCCGCGCAAAACACTGTAGCAATGGCTGCCAACACTGATGTGGCCACGTTATTGCCTAATTGTGTATACATTGGCTGTGTGAATGGGACAATGATGGCGCAGGTCGAGGCTCGGGCCAGGATCAAGCCAGCATACCCAGAAGCAGCGTAAATAGTATAGCTATCAGCAAGATAGCCAGTCAAGGTGTACACATTCTCGTTGAGGAACTGAGCCAACATTGGTACAAACCAGTGGACGCGAGCGAACGGCGGCACCGTCCAAGCAAATAGCCATAGTCCTGTGGCTTTTTGTTAGCTTCCATGCCTACGAAGTCTTGGTGGGGAATCAACCGACCTCCTGCAAGACAAGGCGCAGCGATGGTAAATCCTGTGAGTTTGTCCTCTGGCTCTACATAAGCACCGCTCGCCTTGATCCCTGCAAGTTTCGCATGATCATGAAAGCGAGTGATGAAGCTTGCCAAACATCCGAACAAGATGGGAATGAAGCCAAGCGAAGCGGTAGTTGTATTCCACCCATAGGCTTCGAAGACGAGAGGTATAGACTCAGCCTGTAGATAGAAGAGTGCGCAGGTAACAGAACCCATGAACGCCACGGCCATTATGATGGGCTCTGTGCACAGAGGGCGTACGGGACGGACCAGCGTCAAGGTCATCAGTGCTTTGAGGTCTGGGGCAGCATCGGGGTTGAGTATCTTCAAGTCCGTATGCGGCAGCTCCTTTCTAACCTTCATGGCCTCCCTTTCTAGCAGCAAACTGGGTCTCGTCTCACTTATGAACAGACAGAAGCCAAGAACGACAGCAAGTGCAGCCGCAGCCATCCAAAACACCTAGCGCCTATTGTTTTTGATCAGTCATTTGTGAACTTGTGAGAATTGTCATAATACTTACCACCCTAGATTCTGTGTGACATATGAGCTGTAGATAGGCCCAGTGCAGACAGCGGCATTACCAACAACAGCCCAGACAAATATCCTGCCAACCAACCTACCGTAACGGTGAGCCGTTACCCGTAGACCTGCCAGCTTATAGTGAAATACTGTCATACGACACAAGCGTAGACCGCCTGCCTGCACACCGTGACAGCAACTAAATACAAAGCGCTGATGTCGTGGGATACAGCAGTATAGTTTTGCACTGAGAAAGCACAAAGTCTTAATTAAGGGTCGAACATCACGCCAACGGGCCCAAAGTGGGGAAAAAGCAGTCTTCGGGTTGTTTGATCTACTAGGTAACAAGGCGGCGTCTCAATAGTTAATTGCAAAGCTTGCCTAGATATAGTGAAGATAGACGGCAATTTCACCTAATAGACTCTTTAGTGGGTTGATTAGTCTTTGGATGAATTAATATAATGAAATGTAAGTATGAAATCGAAAATGTGTTATTTACAGACAATGTAAATATTTATAGCTTAATATATATACACTTTTTTCTTTACGAAAGGGGATCGAAAGACGAAACATGCAATATTAAAACATGCTTTTCAAATATAAATGCCAGCAAATAACCTTTTTTTTTCTTGAGATCTCCTGTACTCGAGATCCAACAGAGTTTGGAAGCTTAGTAGCTGCTTTGGCTTTTCTCTACCACCAGCACACACGCTATGTAAGCCCTCAAAAATGAAGGACACATTGTCGAGACTTCCAGCCTCTGAGACCAGTCTAGGAGTGGAATGGTTTGATCAATGATCAAGAAGAGGAAGAGGTTAGTGGTGATGTACGTTTCCAGTTTCTCGCATCGTGTGATGGACTCTCCGAGATCAACGATGAGCTGGTGAGCCGACGATAACTGTTGTTCCTCCTTGCTGGTTCCCGCGCTGGCAAAGTCGACCGCCGGAGAGCTTTCGCATATGAGATGAGCGACTCTATTGGCCTTTTCTCGCAAGAGTTCTGGCTCCTGTACATCTGCAGTGGTAAAGTTGTACCCTTCCACGGCGAACAGCCAAGCCTCCAGGAGATGAGATATCCTTTCTTTTGGCATGGTCCAAACGCTCTTTCGGGCAGATTTTCGTACTTCCTCGTGACCGTCCCTGTAGATGATCAGATCTAGGAGGCCGTGTTTATCGTAGGCCATGGCGGAGGCAAGCTTGTTGACCAGCAGATCGCGCGGGATGAAATTGGCATCAAAGGAAATGTAGCTTCCCCTTTCGAACTTGACCTTCGTTGCAGATGGGGCGTTGATGACAATCTCCCTCCACCGATCAAACTTCTCACCAGTCAGCACTAGCTTTTCCGTGTCAACCAGGTTGGACTGGTGACTGTTGTCGAGAATCTCTGCAATTTTGGATTCGATGGCCGCGGCTTGCGCGCAAATCAAGGAGCAGAACGCATCGACTTCAGTCCCATTCTGATGTCCCATCAACAAATCTGCTACTGTGTTTGACTTTTCATCCGCGGTTGTGTGCAAAAGAGCTCCGGGATGATCTGAGGCGAGATGGAAAGCAGTAATGACACAACTCCTAGTGTTACCAGCCTTGTTTCGATAGCGGTGGTGCACTACCGACCCTGCACTGAAAAGAACTGTGATGGGTTGCTCAGGGTATTCAACCTCGATGACTTTAGGATCGTTTCCAGTGATGTCGGCTTGGAAGCTAAACACTTTCTCAATGCTTTCATCGGTGATGAACAAGCTGTCATTCTCCGTGGACCACGGCTGAGACTGCGAGTCCACGCGTATGGGGCGGTTGCCTTTGTGCGTGCCTGGCAAGAAGGTAAAGTTCTGACCCGTAGGGCCTTTGACTTGTCCTTGCTCCCAGCCTAACAAAATCTTGTACTCCTCCCGGAAAGGCGTGTTGTCGATATGGAGCATATTGTCTTGTGCATTCACCGAGATTGGTTGAGTGTCTTTGCCGCGGGCATCAACCATTCTAACGGGACCGCCCATGGCGTAGGACATCAGGGCGATGAGCAGAGGGTGGATGATCGCACCGTTGTAAGCTTCGTTCTTGAGGAACTCTGGATGTTCAATGAGATTGGCAAACGAATGCAAGAAGGCTTGAGTTCCAACGTCGTTCATTGTGTTGGAGAAATCGTCGATGAGCTTCTGAAAGGAGGCCACATCAATCAGACCGGCGAAGACAGCGCATCCATCGCGCTGTAATACGTCCACTAATCTGATGAAACGAGCTTCGGTGGCTACGTTTTGCCACCCTTTCCGGAGCTGCTTCAATAAGGCATTCCGGAAACGTTCTTTGGACGTAGCATCTGGGCCGGAACGGAACTCGTTTGCCTCGAGACTGATGCACGGTTTTGCAGGCTTTGCAATGATAGACTGGAGCAAAGTAGCGCGCTCTTCGGGCGTGGTTGCGAAAGACAGGCCAACAGAAACGAGATCATCGGACTGGCTTGGCAAACTCCCTGAGGCCAGACCAAGGGAGGTTTGTTCTTTTCTCTGAAGGACCTTCATGCTAAGAATGAATTGTATCCAATGAAAGGTAATGAGCTCACTCGCGTATCAAACTATATCATCCACTATAATCTTGAGGTTATGAAGTCATCCAGATATAGACAACGTTTGCTTTGGAGGCTATTCGAGGTTACGAGTCATGGCGACTCGCCACTACCTCTTGATGGAAGACTGCTTACCTAAAAAAAGCGAAGGTCAGCAAATTGTATCGCATTTGAAAGGTCTGTACATCGTGCAATGTCAGCATGCATTATGAAGCGGATGGCAAGGGTCACAAGACGGCAAGTGGGTCGGTCAGCATGCATTTGAAGTTTATACTCTAACTGATCGGGCCTCTTCCCGGACCCCACCTTGCTGAAAGAAGTGTATACTCATTCGATCGGCTTATTCATGGACCACGACGGGTGTGCCGAAGTGGCTTCCGCCCGCTGAAGTAAACGACCATCTTTTTTCATCTCCGAGAACTTGTGCAAATCCAGACAATGTCTGGTGAATCATTCCTTGGAACACAAGTTCTTCCCGGAGCTGTCATGTCTCCGTTTCAACCCGTGCCTCGGAGCATTATTGGGTTCACGATGAAACCTTCAGAGCCTTATTTTCGACTCAGTCAGAGCGAGGACAGCGTCTCGACCGTGACAAAACTGGAGGACGATGAGCCCCTGAGACCCAGGCGCCATAGCTGCACTCGAAACTGCGTATGGCTTCTCATCGGAATTCTGGCCGCTGTGACCTGTCTAGCGCTTGGATACATGGCTCACCCGAACATCTCGGAACGACACACCCACCACGAGGACCATAATCACCAAAACAACGCTTCAACTCCCACCGAAGCATGCCCAACCGTCACCGAGCTCCACTGTGGGAACTCCTCCACGCAGGCACGAGCCAACGGTTGCGTGTTTGACCTGCTCACGAACAACTGGATGCCGAAGTACTGCTCCGACCCGCACACCGACGACGAGTACCGGGCGTGGGTTCTCGATCCCGCCCGCCAGCTCGGGGCGTGGGCCTTCTATCACGACGACCAAGCCCAGCACCAAGTGGCCTCGGAGGAGGAGCTGTCGAACCTGGTGGGGCACCACATCTGGACGACGACGGAGAACCACCTTGCGCACTGTGCTTTTCTCGCGAGGCGAATGCACCGACTGGTGACGGGCGAGATCGCCGCTGTCGCGCACAACACTTTGGCGCACACGATGCATTGTACCTCGGCAATCCTCGAGGCAGTGGTGGCGGAGAAGCCGACAGTTTCTCGGATAGGGTCCACGTTCGACGTGGGTATTGTATCATGTTTAGTCTAGGAGCAGCAGCAGAATACAGTGAGATTCACATACATTCTTCACATTGATGTAGGCGGTACTCACCGCTGGTCACCTGCTCGGGTATTTCCGGCTGCCTTTCAGAACCTCTCTTTTGTAGCTCTAGAGGATAAATTCGGACTTCATTATAAGCTCTTCGTTCCCGTTTCCCTCCTTCACACATGAGCTCAGATGAGAACATCCTTCTCCTCCGACTTCTATGCTAGGTGTATTAATGTTGGCTCTTCGTAACGTAAATATTCCATTTGACACCGGCGGTGTCTGATTTTTTCCGTGCAAGAGATCTCTTCTAAGCAAGAGGCAAGGCATATCTGATATGTCTCAGAATTCCAGGTCTGAGATTAATCAATCAAGTGACTGGCATCGATCATTTCACTTTTCCCCAAGAGAGGACTTTTGCTGAATTTCATATCCGCGGCGAGAATTTGAAATCACCCCAGAACGACGCGTCGTGTAGCAGAAATGTTTATACTGGTTTCAAGTGGGTCTAAAAGGAGAATGTCGCAGTACCCAGTGAATCGCAACAGTGAGATACAGAACACTGAAGGCAGACGACGAAGTTGACTTCAAAGGGTAAAAAGGCAAAAACAAGGAGAGAAGCTTGAGAGACAATAACACCCCCACCTACCCACATGTGGCGGGGGGAGTCGCTCCCCCAGCTGTCCTGACACGACGGTGGAATTGGCCATTAACCCAAACAAAACTTCATATTGACTCATATTGCAAGTAGGTGAGCACGTGGCTCCCTTTTGGTTATTTGGATTGTTCGATTGAATTTGTTTAAACTTATCTCTATGCATGACAAGGCGATCTTTATTCTCCTTGGCGTCAGCCACGAATACGTCCATATCAGTTGCATAGCATATTACCTCGCTTCGAGGAATCTGGAGAGAGCAGAGGAATCAATTTTCCTCGAAAGGCCATGGTTCTATGCCTATGAGTTTGTTAGCTTTCCAGTGTACGAAGTCCGAGAAGATCATCACCAGTTTTAGAAAGTAGCTTACCAGTCCAGGGGTGCTTCAAGATAGGGCCGATTGGAGGAACAGTGTTCTCTTCCAGGAATTTGTTCATTCTGTCTGCGTTGGCGCAAACATGAGGGGAATGGTGAAGGTTGACCGGATGAGGATTATCCTCGTGCCACTCGAAGACTAGTAGCGACATGTCGGCATGGCATAATTCTGATTGGCGGAGGCTGGAAAGAAGTCAGCAAAGTACCCAAAGTTTTGTCCACTGACGAGTCTTTTCTCACATGTCAATGCAATGATCTGTTTAATTCTCAAAGTTAGTAATGTCAAAGCAATCGCCTGAAGGACCAAGGTTGAGATTCCTACCAATGTGCCTAGGAATTGGATCTTCGGGAGTCGGTTTGTACATTTCCCGGGTCTCGGGGTAGTATTCCGGAAGCATCCATTGTCGAATGGTCTTCAGGCAATGTATGTTATGTATGAAGCTGAAAGTCCCCATGATTCCGCCTTGCTCATCTTGAAATTCAGTAAGAATGGCGTTGTCGGTTGCATTCACCCAGCCCGGCTTGGGTATACGCAGGGTGTAATCTATTGCAATGTTAGATCCATGACGAATAGAGCACAAATATCGATATACTTACTTCGTACGTATTCAGCCCAAGCATCCTCCAGTTCAGGTCGGGGCTTTCCGCGAAATCGGCCGTGGATGGCGAATTTGTCGTCGTATGTTTCCAATTGCCATTTGACGGCAGGAGCTATCCAATCTGGAAATTTGGCAGTGATGTTAGCTAGATCACAACCTTGATGATAAAAATAATAAGAGCGGCCAACTGACCTGCATGAGGCAACCGTGGAAGTTCTGCAATCTCTACAACGGCATCTGATTTTGGTGCGCTGATCATTAGAAGAATGCCGATATTCAGTAATAGAACGAACAGGTTGACAGCCAAGAAGGCCCAGTTGCGCTTTTTTTGCTGTTTGTGTTGTCTTGCTGACTGCTCATGATGAATCAGGTTCTGGGTGTCCCAATCCAAGTCCTCGAGGTCAGTGGAGGAGGAGCGGCGATCAATCGTGATTGATTCCTTGGAAGACATGTTGGGCAAGTCACACATCACCATTCATGTCATCACAACAAAATCTTTGGATGCAGAATGCATTCAGGTGAAAGATATTTTTGATAATCACAACTCAGAAGATGAACTTCGCATTTGCTCGGCCACCAGTGGAGCGAGCGTTGGACAATTCGCTTAGTATCGCCGGGCTTAGAGATGTTAGTGCCGCAGGTGGAGAAGATGACAATGCGCGCGTATGCGAGCTGACTTCCGATCTAACGCAAGGCGGTCGTTGATGACATTGCATCACATTAAGGGCAGGGATCTGGGCTATGTGCGAACATTCGTGATCAACGTTCGCAAACAACACTCTCGATTGCACCACAGCTTTGGTGTTCATACACCACGGCATCATGTTCGATACTGGAGGTCCACAAGTAGATGTCCGACAAAAACACTATTTATGTCTCTTGTGGGGCTGCCTTGACTGAGGTAGCCGTTCGTGGAAGACATCATATTTATCTCTCTGTTTCTTCATCCAGAAGTCCTCCAACTTGCACATCACCATCATCATCCTGAACTTGGGCACAGTTTTTTTTTCTCAAAATGAAGTTCATTCAATCAATCTTGCCCCTGCTCGTCCTTGGGGCTGCGGCTTCTCCTGTCCTCCGTAAGTATAGAGATCATCCTTATATGAGTGCCATTTTTCTCACTTTCAGTCTCCATGTTAGGAGAGCGAGGCCAGCTTGGAGAGCTCGGCAACTCTGACTCCAAGCGTTCCCAGCTTGGTGAGCTGGGCAACTCTGACTCCAAGCGCTCTCAGCTCGGTGAGCTCGGCAACTCTGATTCCAAGCGTTCCCAGCTTGGTGAGCTCGGCAACTCTGATTCCAAGCGTTCCCAGCTTGGTGAGCTCGGCAACTCTGATTCCAAGCGTTCCCAGCTCGGTGAGCTGGGCAACTCTGACTCCAAGCGCTCTCAGCTTGGAGAGCTCGGCAACTCTGACTCCAAGCGTTCCCAGCTTGGTGAGCTTGGCAACTCTGACTCCAAGCGCTCTCAGCTTGGAGAGCTGGGCAACTCTGATAGCTAGAGTGCTATTTGCCCCCTGAAATCAACCTTGACAAACCGATGCCAGCCCTCAGGCAACGAAGAATGACAGCTGTGGTCTTGAACATCAATTTTCGCCGTCGCCTAGGCAGGATACAAATGTTGCTGTTTGCTATGAGGCTGGAGGTCGGGACTTCTGGCGGATATGAAGGAAATTGTCATATCGTTGGTATTGTGGTCGCGTATGAGATTATCCTAGAAATCAGCAGGTGTAAGAATTCAATCATACGCACGATGGTTGCGAGTCTTGGTTTCTTGCGTATATTGTGACAGCATTCAGCGATTCATCTACTGCTACGTGCGTCACCACCGAGATTAAAGGAATTTGATCATTGCAATGACCGAGTGTTGCATGAAATACAAACTTGTTTTGGACTGCTCTTTCTAAATCTTGATGTATCAATACTTGTTTTTTCGTCTAATAAAAACGCGGCATACTGATTGCTATCCATGGCACTTGGACTTGTGGACCACTGTCTTGTGGGGGAGCGGGGGTTGGCTTATCTCGATCTCGTTGCAAGATTTCTAATTTCATGATTTTCTCATCCCAAAAAAGACACGAGCTTGGAATTTCCAAATATTGAATATCATTTTAGTAATACTTAGTACTGCCCTAGATATCAGGGATGTGAATTTCGGAAAACAAGACGTGTGTGTGTGTGTGTGTATAACGACAACAGTTCCAAGATAATATGTGATCTATAACTTCACATTGAAACTTATAGTATGTCGTTTCTGAGAGAGACCCTTTTGGAAAAGCGCCAGGAAATACTGCACAAAGTGCTGCTACAGAGCCGCTTAACCACGCTTCACAATTTTATGGATACTTGAGTCTGGGCCCTGTACCCGAGAAAACAGTTCCGCGATCGAATCTCCGAGAACACAGCCAGCGAGCATTGTGGCAGAGTATTACTCTGCTTTCTCCGATTCTGATATGGACCAGGACAGAAGGATTCAGCCTAATCAGCCTCGCTATCACCAGAGCTTGAATAATCATCATCCCTAGTTGAGCATTCCGACATGTCGTGAAATCTGCGTCTCAGTACATTAAGACAATGTTGGACTTCGTCTTGAGATTCAAGAAGTCCGAATTGTATTCCAAATTTGCAGAGTTTCTGGACATCTGATATCATAGATTCAGCTTTGTGTGCCACGCAGCAACCAAGATTGTGCCTCCTGGTGCTGTCAGTACCCCGGACTTTCTTCTTCGCCACTTGTTGAGATTGTTGGCTCTTCTGTCGCTGGCGCGTTATTAGTATAGCTAGCGCTTTCTGGAACGGACTGGCTCACGAGGGATGGCACCAAGGCTTCCTGATTCGTCTGGCTGGTGCGATCTCTCTCGCGGGTGCTACAAGATGGACCATGATTTCTTTGGGTGTGAGAGGAGTGAGTGTCCAAAGCTCCGGAGTCAGAGCCTGAATATGTGTTTTCTGACATCTCCACGTTTGGGAGCATGCTGATCGGCGACATCAAACCAATGCTCGCGGGGAAAACGTACTCAGAGTTGCTGGTGAAACTTGCATGTCTCGTATCCAGCATTGCCGAGTGATTCAGTTCGCGGTCGCGAGTGTTGAAATTCTTTGTTCGATTTGCTGGATCAGCTTCCTCCATTACGGGCGATATAGGGGGTCCCGAGCGTGAGCCGTCTATCGGTATCGACTCCATAGAGTGTGGAAAAACGGCATCATCTGAAGCAACATCAGGGGGCAAAGAAGTGAAGTCCGATCCGCCAAAGTAGCTATGAAATTCTCGCTGCGTGGTAGGTGAAAATGTGCTCAACACGTTCCAATTAGCTGTTGGAGCAATAGGATAGTTCGTGGTGGCGTCTCCAATATGGTTTTCCATCTGCAGGGGATCCAAGAGCATTGTTTCGTTTACTCTATTCCTGCTCCCTGCGCAATGTAAACAATTAATATAGAGACCACCAACGTTGACGATGTTGGGAAATAGTACGACTCACTGAAGCGTCTCTGGGCGTTCCGGTTTTGACGTTTCCTCTTCTCTCTTGGATCTTGCTGCATGTCCATCTGTGCTGTGTGCTTCGAAGATACAGGCGACGGCTGGCGGCATTATGCGCTGTTGTGATCCTGCATGACCGTACTCGCATGTCCCAGTTTTAAATTTCAGCCAGACGGGACGTTCTTGAGCACGCCATTCGCAAGCCTTGGAGGCGACCATCATACCATCATGGCAAGGAACTAGGCTTGCATGAGCCTGAATAAGCCCACTTGTTCTGATATCGGTGTCTGCTTGCAGGGGTAAAGATTCCTTACATCCAATATGAAACGGCCATCTCGTCATGAATTGTAACTTACAAAGCAGTCATGCTCGATCGAGAGATGAGGTAACCCCTGAGCGCTATCAGATTGGCCTTCTGGGCTATTCCGAGCCACACACGTGCCGTGTGAAGGGAGGGTTCTTTGCCTTCGCCTGTATGGGCATCGTGGCCACGCCAGTGCGCCAATGCTGGCGTCACTGCCCCCGGAACTGACCGGGCCCTTACCCGTAAGCGCTGGGCCGATTTCTGACTCGTGGGAAATTCGCTCGGCAATTCCAAGCGAGGGGGGAAAGCCGCGTATCTGGTAATTATTTTATCTTTAGGTTACAGAATCCTTCAAGAGCAGACGGCATCAAGGACCATTTTTCGGAGAGTAGTTCGTCGAGCAGCTAAACAGAGATTAGCTCACCGGGGCTACCTATCTGCTAAAGACTAAAGATAATGCCCATTCGAGTCCAGCCTGCGGGTATCAGCAGCCACCACCCCGGGTTAGGGAAGTCCCAGGGGCTGTGTGCAACTACTAGTCTCGCCTCGGGCTAGCACGTACCAGGGAGGTATGCAGTCAAGGCCGAGAGTCTCAACCAAGCTTTGCTCGGAAATGCTTGTCTTGCGGCACAGCGGCTATCCTGTCACCCTGTCACTTCACGTGCCGCAATCACGAAATCGTATACCCAGGTAAGCGGCCACTGGATAGGATGAGCTCGCCTCTTCGGGTCTTCACCGCCAATGTCATCCTGCGTGACTAGCATTGCCAAAGGTTCCTGTTGGGCTGTGGCGAGACCAGGTCCTGGTGGTATCAAATCCCTATACAAACGCACCCGCGTGGCACGGTTCAATGCCTCGGACGGCCCACTGACTGTTGCAGACTATGTAATCGCCTGAAGATAGCCAAGAGCTGTGTATAGGTCTTCACTTCTAGAGACAACTCTCTTGGCAGGCTGAGCTCATCATGTATCTCTTGCTGCAACTCCTTTCGGCCGTTTCTTCTATCCTTTTCCTGGTGCTACTCCCTTTTCGTCTGTCAAAGCTATGCGCAGATACATCCAAGGTTGTGCCAAAACACGCCGGCCGTGCCAAAGTAGTAAGTGTTGTACTTTTAGTCCCCATTGAACTGCTCGTGGCTGACCCTCTCATGAGGTCTTGACCTGTTTACTGCTTGTCGTTCAATTTGTCGTTGTTGTCATAGCCCTCCTGCTCCCTCTGCGTTTCGATATTAGCTTTCTGGCCGTTGTCACCACCTTGTTTGCAAGTGCAGGCTTGGTTCCGTTGCTATTCTTCGAGCACAGCCGGTCCATAAAGCCATCAGACCTTGCAGTCCTTTACCTGCTGGTGTCTCTAGCATGCGACTCTGCTGAGCTGGGAACTACCACATATCGAGATGTAACTCTCCCTATCGCCATTCCGGCTACAGCAAAAGTCGGTATCAAGCTGGTGTTACTCGTGCTCGAAAGTAGGGAAAAAGAAAAGATCTTGCGAGGTCATGATGTGCAATGGCCACCAGAAGAGCTGGCCGGTGTGCTGAGCAAGTCCTTTTTCTGGTGGGTCAATCCCGTTCTTGCTCAGGGAAGCCGTGGTATCCTCTCGGGAGACAGTCTTCCACCAATCGACCGCAAACTGTCCTCAAGAACACTACGACTCAAGGCTTTGCGTGCTTGGGATCAAAGAGGTAACTCGAACATCCGAAGAATGCGAAATATTACAGTGGTCTAAGTTTGGTGTAGCGAAACCGGAGTCGAAGACAACGCTGCCAAAGGTTTTGACAAGAAGCATGGTCTTTTATTTTCTTACACCAATCATTCCACGGCTTTTTCTGATAGCCTTTCGTTACGCTCAGCCTATTCTTATAAGCAGGGCCATTTCCCATATGACTCCGCTGTCCGGTGATTCAAAAACAGGCTACACGGTCATTCTGATGGCTGTCATCATTTACATTGGCTTGGCGGTAAGATCTCAAACCTTTCCCTTGCCGGTGCACAGTGGCTCACTCATGATCCAGATCTCCAAAGGGATCTATCAGCACCATCTCAATCGACTCAAAGTGATGATCCGAGGTGCGGTTGTCGGCCTCATAAACTCTAAATCTCTCAGCCACCACTCTCAAGGCTATGACGATGGAAGAGCCGTAGCCCTCATGAGCACTGATACGGAGAATGTTGTTCAAAGTGCGCAAATGTTCCATGAAACATGGGCACAAGCCATTGAGGTACTGATAGGCACACTGATGTTATGCAAGCAAGTCGGATGGATCTCTCTAGTTCCGTTGATGATCATTTTTTGTGAGTTGGACCATTTTGAATAATTACCTCATTGGAAAACTGACGTTATTTTCCGTTAGTTTGCTCGCGGATGAGTAAACATCTTGCAAATAACTTGCAGGAAAAGCAAAAGGATTGGAATTTAGCTACACAGAAACGCCTCGCTATGACCACGTCAATGCTCGGTTCTATGAAGAGTCTGAAGATGCTCGGCATCACACCATACACAGAATCCATGGTCCACAGCTTAAGACTTGAAGAACTGGACATGGCCAAGAAAGTTCGATGGATGATGGTAGCTTATAACGCAAGCGGTAAGTCTCTGTCCCTTGAAATCCTGATCTTGTCTAACAGACGACGTAGCGAATGCTCTCGGAATATTTTCCCCCATAGTCACATTTGTATTGTTCGTTCTCCTTGCACACTGGAATGGCTCCTTCCTTGACAGTGAGACGGCGTTTACGACTACTGCACTTCTCGGGCTAGTCACTCATCCTGCAAACATGATCATGTCAATCGTGCCGCAAGCTGTAGGCTCGCTAGCTGCTTTTGAACGGATCCAACAATATCTCTTGCAGCCGCCTCGCCGTGATCAACGATTGATACCCAAAGAGGCAGTTGGAGGTACTGCCAAAGCCAGACCCAGCATACGCCTTGACAGGGTCACTATCCAGAATAACGTCTCATCGCCACCGATCCTCAAAGACATTAGCATTACTGTTGATCAAGGCGCGATCGTTGTTTGCTCAGGCCCAGTGGGATGCGGCAAGACGACACTCGCCAAGGCCGTCCTTGGTGAGGTTCCTGTAGCTAGCGGGACAATATCGGTTGCTTCAAAGCGGATCGGGTACTGCGAACAATCACCTTGGTTGCCCAGTGGAACCCTCAAAGACGCCATTTGCGGCTATCTGCCCCACGACGTAGCATGGTATCAGAAGGTCGTCAAGATCTGTTGTCTCGAATATGATATCCTGGCACTTCCATATGGAGAACAAACCATGATCGGAAGCAGAGGACTGAATCTGTCAGGAGGTCAGAGGCAACGTGTCGTATGTACTAGGAACCTCTTATCTCCAAGCTTGCTTTTTTCTCCTCTCTTCGCAAGGCTCGTGGCTAGCTATACTAATAGTGATGCAGGCTCTTGCGCGCGCTTTATACGCCCGATGCGATATCGTACTTCTTGACGATAGTTTCAGTGCTCTCGATGGAAAAACAGAAACTCGGATAATTGAAAACCTCTTTGGATCAACAGGCTTGTTTAGACAGTCAGGAACGACGGTCTTCGTATTCAGTAACTCAGGTATATTTCAAATTGTAATGAATGATCTGTGCAGGTACTTACAGTTTTCAGCCACATACTTTTCGTTCGCAGACTGGTTGGTGGTTCTTGGTAACGCGTCGGTCCAGTACCAAGGAGTCTTGGCAGACTTGGCCCACAAGTCCGAAGGCGTACTCAAGGTAAAACTCACCGAGCCCCACGATGAGGTTGTCGGGGAAAAGCGACAGGAGGATATGGTTGTGCAACGCCAGAACCTCCAGTTGGCCGAGGCTATCTCAGATCTCAGCCGTGCGACCGGTGATTTCTCACTCTACGGTAAGAATGCTCTATGAGTCATTGACGGATCAACCAGTAACAGAGTTTTCTTCTCTAGGATACTATCTCCGCTCTGTAGGCGTTCGAAACTTCGTCATTCTCCTCACATGCACCTTGTCATATTCTTTTTTCATCACCTTTCCCCAATACTGGTTGCAGAGATGGACCGAGGCACCGCCATCGCAGACATTGTTCTATGTCGGTGGCTATCTCATCTTATCTCTCCTGGCGTGGGCTTCGACTAACGGATCCATGTGGTGAGTCTGTTATGAATCGTGTAAAATTTACTACTAACTATTGGGAAAGGTCCACGTACATCCTCATCGCACCTCAATCAGGAGCTGAGCTGCATCGGCGCCTTCTTTCGACTATCATAGGGTAGGCCTGCACTAATGTCGCTCCAGAATATCTTTGCTCATATGAAACAGGGCCCCGCTCTCATATTTCTCGAGTACCGACACGGGAGTAATACTCAACCGGTATGCTATGGTCTTCTTGCTACTGCGGTGTCCCAAACTGATCTCTGCGATAGTTTCAGTCAAGATACTCAGCTAATCGATCGACAATTACCGCCGGCCATCCTTGCCATATCTAACCGTGAGTCTTCTCCAGCTGGGCCAGAATTTAAGCTTATGAATGCAGAGGTTTTCAAGTTATTGGTACAGAGCATCTTGCTGTTCAGTGCGCAAAAGCTCATGTCTTTCACGCTACCCATCTGTGTGGCCACGGTGTATCTCGTACAACGAATATACTTGCGAACATCGCGGCAGTTGAGGTTGCTTGACCTTGAATCGCAGTCGGCAGTATATTCGAGTTTCTTGGAATCGGTACGGTACACGGCTTTCGGTGTTGCCATTTCTTTTATCTAACGATATCATAGGTGGAAGGTATCGCAACCATACGCGCTTTTGGATGGGAGGAACCCGTGGAGAACGCCAATATCAAGGCCCTGGATAAGTCCCAGCAGCCCTCTTATATCCTCCAGTGCTTGCAGCAATGGCTGAACCTCGTTCTCGACCTCATGGTTGCTGCAATAGCAACGGGACTCATAACGCTTGCAGTCTTGATCCGAGGTACCACGACGGCCGCACAGATCGGTATGGCACTGAACATAATTTTGGTCGCGAACACAACCCTCCTTGGTCTGGTTACGTCTTGGACTAACATGGAGATATCCCTCGGCGCTATGTATGATCCATCCTTCTCTTTCTTCTTCACAATTGCGTTTTTGTACCAACTGCAACTTAGCCCAGTTGCCATACTTGTCCAGTTGTTGACCATTCTCTAGATCGCGCCTGAAAAACTTGGAAGCCGAGACACCGAAAGAGGAGCGGTCTGGCGAGAACTACATCCCAGTGGAATCTTGGCCATCGTCAGGCAAGGTCGAGTTTGATAACGTGACAGTCGCATACAAGTGAGGCCAAACCGGGATGGTTATTTTGCTTATTAGAGCTAACGCTTAAGTCCAGCTCGGATGCCCTGGCCTTACAAGATATCGATATTGAAATAGCAGCAGGTCAGCAGCTCAACGTCTGTGGCCGTACAGGAAGGTATGTTTTCCGAGAGTCACGTGGGCGCTCCTCTAGCCATGTACTGATGTCAACCTACAGCGGGAAAAGCACTCTGTTGCTTACTCTCCTCCGTCTGCTGGACTTAAAGTCAGGTACTATAAGAGTGGATGGAATCGATCTGAGTCTTGTCCCACGTTCGCTGGTCCGACAGAGATGCTTCGTCACTATTGCGCAGGATCTATTTGTCCTCGGCCATGCCAGCCTACGATCCAATCTGGATGTAAGCAGTTGCATTGAGACCCCCCATTTCATGTTAGATGCCCTTGCTAATCGGCTCTTTACCTAGCCGTCCGCATCCTTGCCCGACCAAAACATCATTGACGCTCTTGAAAAAACTCAGCTGTGGTCACACTTCACATCCCGGAACATCATCCCGACAGCGAGAAAAGCCCGCCAGATCCTGAACAGCCCAGTCGCTTCACTACCCCACATGTCGGCCGGACAGTGCCAGATGTTCGCTCTCGCGCGAGCAATTATCCAGCTCCAGGTTCTCAATCATGCATCAAGCTCGGCCAAGTCTCAACCTTACCGCGGAGACCTCAAGCCAATCCTCCTGTTAGATGAGGCCACGTCGTCGCTGGACCCCGAGACGGAAGCTACAATGCGTAGAATCATACAGGGGGAGTTTACGGAGAAGGGTCATACGACCATCGCGATCACGCATCGGGCGAGCGGCATGGTCAAGCGAAAGGGTGAGAACTTGGTGGTTCTATTATCCAAAGGGAAGATTGAGATATTTGGCGGCGTGGAAGATGTGTTGGGTATTGCTACTCCCCAGTAGTGCTTTTTGGAGGAAGGAAGTTTCTGCGTGTGGCCAATGCTCAATAACATATATTCTTCAGTCGTTTATCATGACTTTCAAGGTTTTCTCGTTGACGAGCGATGAGTCTATTACATTCAATCACTGTATCAAAATCAAACTGCCTATCCATGTGGGGATCAATTGCGGAGGGGAAAGCAAGGCACAAGAAAGTTCGTAGAACGCACTGCTACTGTAGCTTTTCCATGAAATAGCAAAATTGAAGTTGTAGGTAAATCGTTGTGCTTTTCCATTGTGCGTCTATTAAAACATGATATCCGTGGATGAAGCTCAAAAAAAAAGTCACACCTCGCAACCGGGCATTCCAGCTTGAAAGATGTTCGACTGCTTGACGAATTGTGGTAATATGTCCCGCGTTGTAAAATTCTCCCCCAAATAGTAATCAACGTCACTATTGCTGTACTCTGGCCCGAGAATCTCCAGAACATGATTCTTAGCACTAAACAACCATGTTAGTTTTGGAATACCGCGTCGGTTTCAAAGTGACTCACAAGTCGACAAAAACTACATCAACGACATCTGTGCGGCCGTCTTCGATGTCCCCCAGGCCTGCGGCCCCTTGGTAGTAGTTCGGAAGGTCGTAGTATGGAATTGAACTGTGTGGGGTGTCATCGCCATCGGACCCGAAATCGTCCGTCGTCGTGTATCCGGGGCTTAGATCGGCTTCCTGGCGTCTCGTAATGCCCCCCAAAGCGTACCCACGACTGGCACCATCTCTGGCCGTAACGTGCACGACGTCGGGATCGACACAGAGATCGTACTCGAATCGCAGGAAGGCTGGGTCTTGTTTCTGACTCGGGCTTGCGCTATTCAGCTTATTCAGTAGTGTCATCGCCTTCCTGCGCGGCACAAGAGGAATATATAGCAACGCATTCCGAGATGGGGAAATGGTAAATGTATCATCGGTGGTAAAGGGTCCCTTGTGTAGGTCGAGACGAATTCCGCCCGTATTCGAGATGATGTAGCGCGGAATCTCCTTTCTCTCCTCATTGATGACAACCTCGGCCAGAGCCTGCGAGAGCAGAGGGAGGATACTGTCGGCGCTTCCGATCGGCGCGCACGTCATGCAGTAGCTCTTCGGAGCGCAGCCAATGACGTTGGTGAGCCCCAGACTGAGGCGGTATTTGTATATCTCATCCGTCGTTTCTAGCCCATTCTTTTGGTCGAAGTCCTGATCACCCGGTCTTCGCGCCACATGAAACTCGAAAGTTGCACGGTTCCAGTCCATGTACCTGCGTGAGTACCTGAATGGAGACCTAGAGTTAGCCGTTGCCTTACGGGTGGGATTTGCTACACCTGTGGGGTTAGGCGAGCTGCCCGTCCAAGCACTGTTGCTCTCATTGAAACCGCTCATGGAAACCCAGCCAAGAGTCTCACAGTACCTGCCTATGAAATTCTTAGAATCTTGAAGAAGGGATAATAGAATAGTAGTGCAAGGCCTACCTGACTCAATAGCCGTGGTACTATCGTCTAAGACTGCGAAGTCACGAATATGAGTGTGTCCGCCGAAGATCTGGATCGGGGTGTCCGGATGGACCTGGCGAATTGCATCATGGACCACCTCGAAAGTACCGCCAATCGACGATCGTACTGGGTTGTGACCTAAGATCAAGAACAAATCAACCGGCTGTGTAGAGTTGATGACCTCTTTGAACCAGTCTTGCATCACCAGGTCTTTTGCCATTGTAATCTTGGTAACATTGGTGTTCCCTGTCTCTATTGTTAGTCTCCAGAACAAATATGTCCGATCTTCAATACTGACGCGTGAAGTCAAAGAGCACGCCAAAGGCCATGATGCGAAGTCCATGATCGGTAACGAAATACTTGTACGGCTTTCCAATATACTCAAAGTTGTTCGAGGCTGGATTGAGAATCTGAACATTGGAGGTCAGGTATTTATCACCCCTGCATGAAATCCATTGCTGATGAGCATGCTGTTACAATGAGGAAACCAACTGGACCGCCCAGCTTTGGCCAGCTTACCAAAATCTGGCGATCTCCGCGAAAGTCTGATATGCCACATCGGCCAGGAGAAGCTCATGGTTCCCTACAGTGAGTTTTAGTCGGTCACGAGTCTCTTGTAAACAGACCATCAGCAGCCTCACCAATCGTCAGCAGGTCATAATTGAGTCTCTCAAAGATCTTCATCGAGATCTCGCCGTTCGGGGTCGTCATGTCCGATAAGCCAGTCCCATCGTGAAGATCACCTATAGACGCATTAAATCGATGATGACTATCACAGACCAGTGTTCACTAACCAGTATCCAGCACGAGCAAGTCCACACCCAGGTCACTGGCTCGCTGCTTCATGTGCTGAGAAAAAGATACAAAGTCACCCCAATCAGCGCCGTAATTCCCTTCCTTTAGATGACCTTCGAGCCAGCCATGTGAATCGGTCTATACATTGTGTTAGTGTACAAAAGCCTCTGCGGTATTGTAGAGATCTGTGGGAGAATGACCGTGTGCAAGAAGTTTACCTGGCCCCATTCCAACACCCTGTCTGGGCCGTACGTCGCCGCGGGAACGCCAGGCTGAATCCTTTTTACGTGGCGGACATGCTCGACGTGCCGAGTCGCATCGTGACAGTCCCCACATGCCAGGCCCATGGGGATGCAAAGCCCCAGGGCCAAAACCCAGACAGAATTCATGACGCGTTTCTCCAACAGCAAGGACGACAACAATGGCGATTTGCGAAAGGATACAGCAAAAAAGGTTGTTTCACGCGAATATACGAATAGTCGAAACGCTGCATCGCAGTCTGGTCAGCAAATAAGTACGTACCTCCTGGGCAGGGTCTCGGAAATCCATCTACCCTGCACGGGGTTGCTATACAATACGTGCTATATCAATCTAGCTTGATATGCATGTGCAGTAATCGTGCAGCCCCCACATTACATCCCCATCAAGCTCGGCGTTCCCGCTAATAGAAGCCAAGAATCCATATTCCCATGGCACTGTTCTGCTGCACGTGCCAGAGGTTCATGTAAGCGATCAGTCTCCTCCGATTCCCCTGCCATACTTCAAGCTGGACAAAGATGACAATCTCCGTTCCACTGAAAGTCGCCCGAGATTCGTCACGCCTTTTGCAGGAACTTTTCAGCGACAGCCCGCCGAGCAGGTCTGGATGTCAACTGGTTGATCGAGAGCACTTGCTACACATTATTCCCTTGCATACCTGGTCTGAATTGGGCAGGTGGCGCCGCTCGAGCAGATGGAGGAACAAGTCGCCGCACAGGTCTTGCAGTATCTGTCGCAGACTCCCTACGCGTGCTCGTCGCTGGCGCGACTCATGACTAGACCGGACAACTTTGTTTATCGCGGTGTCCTGACTCACCCCATCAACCTTGGTGATGGAACTACAGCCAAGAGCGTCATAATCAAGTGTTCCGTCGCCACGACGTACCAAGTCTTCGAAGAGGCGTTGCTCAAATCACTCATAAATCTGGCACCCCTCTCTGCTGCTGCAACTACTGTCGTCAAAACGCCAAATGTCTTTGTTTTTGACCGCGAGGCTAATATTCAAATCTTGGAAGACCTCGCCAATACGGACGGTCTGAAAACAGTCTTGTTGTCACCTGATGTCGGTACCGTAGTGCCCAGTCCCGAGGCCCTTGGCCTTTTGTTGGGATCGTGGCTCCAAGCTTTCCATGAGTGGGCTTCGGCACCTGATCAGGCTATTGTCCGCTCTCAGATGGGGCAGAATGACCGCATGCGCAAGACGAAGTATGAACATACGTTCGCTGCCATTATGAGAGTCCTAGGAGAACATCCAACACTCCTACACGGCTACAGGGACGAACTGCAATCCGTACAGGAGGCCGTAGCCAAGGACTTTGAGAGGCCGACGACGACTGAGGGAGATAAATACTGGGGTCTCATACACGGCGATTTCTGGTCGGGGAAGTAAGCTTTCCACCTCTTTTCTTCTGGTCCCTCATGATCCCCACAGTCAGGTTGGCCAGTTTCTCATTGACCGATCGCTAGCATGCTCTTCCCTAAGGTCCCATGGCGTGAGTCCCCCTCGCCGTCCGATGAACCCAACCGACTCTATGTCATTGATTGGGAGTTTGCTCAGTTCGGCCACCGATCGTACGACCTCGGTCAGATCGTCGGCGACCTTTATGAACGCAAGGTCACCAACAACAACGACATCGTCATACCCGTCATGGAAGGCGTCATTCGGGGCTATGGCGAACTGAGCGATGACATGGCGTTTAGGACTGCCATGTACGTGGGTGTCCATCTGATAAGCTGGGACAATCGGCGGCCTAGACAAGGTCCCAGGGTAGCACCCCCGGAGGTGGTCGCGAATATTCTGACAGTAGGACGGGACTTTGTTCTCAAGGCGTGGATGAAGGATCGGGAATTCTTCAAGCGAACTGCGCTATCATCTTTGTTCACTGTGAAGTAGGTAGTATGGGTCTTTAAGAAACGGGGTTATAAATCAAGGTGTTGCTTGATATGACGGGTTGAAAAGAACGAGGCCAGCAGTATTGTCCGCCAAAAAAAAGAAAACATGATGCAAGGCCAGAAAAAGCCGCTGGCTGCACTATGAATTAGCCCCGCTAGAGTGTCGAGTATGTAAGCAGGGAGAACGCGTGAAAGCCATTAGAACCGGCACAAAAAACAAAGAAAAATAAAGGGCAAAAACATACAACACCGGGGATTCCCCAGTCGTCACCGACCTGAGTACTGATCCAGCGATCACTAGCTTATCTAGGGCAGAGCGGACGGGATGCCGAGTTTTCTAGTGTCTGTGGTCGTATGTGGTAGGAAATATAAATATTAGGATATATATCGCAAACATGTTTCCCGCCTCAACAGTCAGAACATGGAATATTGAGAAAGTGCTCTCCGCATATACAATAAGCGCCGCACGCGCCTGCTTTTTGTCTGCGCAGCGATATTATATTGCTAATCTTATGGATTTTGACCCCGCGTGTGGAAGGGAGTGTCGCAATAGACCGTTTGCGCGGTGCAAATGGACAGGATTTGGAGGTTGCAATAGTGGGCGCAGGCAAGCGCAGATCACGACTCCAACTGTAGCAGTTGATGTAGCGGGAGGGAGTGTCATAGGACAAAGGGCACGGACACTGAGGGGATCGAAGGGAACGAAGGGATAGAATCAATCGGTTTGTATTTCAGTATCATGGTGCAGTCCTATGAAGTGTGATGAAGAAAGGGAGAAGCCCAAGACCAGTCAGGATGTTTATTTGGGGGGCGACTTTTAGGTGGGGTCCCCACCCCACGGGGGAGCTACGCCCTGCAACAGTTGAGGCCTCGCCCGTTGAGCATCCGGCGATCTGCTGCAGGAAAAGCCCGACTGTTGCCCGGCACCAGATCCATTTCCCGGTACGAGACGGTTTCTTGGGCAGGCAGCGATGGGCACAATATTCCACTCCAGACGGACGGCAAGTCATCCTATGCCCTCACATTGGGTTGGTATGCCACCGGCCGGCCTCTCTGGCTGTCTCGTGCCAAACAAATCATTTTAGCATGGGGCAGTACATTGGCGACTTTGAATGAACAAATACAAGGGGCAGAAGGCTTAGCATACATGACTGCCACGGCAGAAACCATAAGGGCCTCAAGCAATCACTCTGGGTGGTCTTCTGCAGATACGACAACCTATCTTGGAATGATTGAAAGAATCATAGCCACGTGGAACCAGTCCCAGGGTCTTACATCAGACACGTTCTTTATGAACCAGTGCTTTTGCGGCAACGGTGGTGCAATGAACGTTGCTGTTTTCAGCAATAACCGGAGCATGTATGAACGCATGGTCTATCAAGCCTCGATTGATGCCAACCCGGATCCTTCTATCGACTATGCCATTCCACTTTAGGTGTGTCCTCCATATTCTTTCAATGTACTATTATTGTCATTTGAACCCCGACTCATACAGAGTCTGTTTTTAACACATACAGGTATCCGGCTCAGCCAAGTATTACTGATTTGAGATGTTTGTCGTCCGGCTACACTTCCAGCAGCCAATTTCATAATACTTGAAATTAGTCGAATATACAAGAGAACTTCACGGTATTACCTCGAACCAAACCAAATGATGCCCAACTTCCTCTTGACAGGAGACCTAGCTCCAAGTATCGCAAGGTCTGTACCTGGCAACCAGTACCTCTGAAGGATGCACTTTGTACTCAATCCTATTATATTTAGTAAATCGGCCCCGAAAAAGCATCAGCGAGATTTAGCATACAGTGCTTGATCATACAGATCCACATCTTCCCCCGAGACTCCGAGAAGCTGACTCAATAAACTGGCAAACTCATCGTTATCTTTCTCCACTTTGCTCACGACGGCGTGGTAGACGTCCTGGGGAGTCATGGTGTAATCCGGTATGATGGCTGACTCCGGAGATGCCATACCAACCAGGGCAAACACCTTGTCGCGAAGATGGGTGCATTGCCAAATGTAATTTATATAAACACAACAACCTTATGGTGGCGGGGCACAACGCAGATTGCATGGATGTAAGAGCGAATTGTTCGGAGGAGGCCTTGACGCCCAAAGCATTCCAGAGTCTCGCCAGGTTGTACGCCTTGGTGGCGATGCTGCAGCTAGTAAGACTGAAAGAACCTTGCGTCGGGATGAAAATGCGCCGAGCTAAAATATCAGCGAATGAGAACCCGTTTCAGCAACCACCTTTCGGGAGCCCTGCCATTGAACCTGATGGTTGATCTTCTGGGAAACTATCACGTCTACCACTATGCCAGCAGGGCCCAAAGCGTGGATATAGACGTGATATCTGACAGAAACACATGAGACTAACCTACCTAGTGTTTATAGCCGTATACTGTGCTAATATTTGCCAGCAAACTGCGCTGTCATTCATCGGAATCTACAGGGTCTCGAGGTTCACTTGACTTTTATCTCAAGTGTCCAATATCACTTACATTTACAAGAATACGAATTGCTATTTCAGATTAATGAAATCCCAAAAGTCACTTGAATAAATCGCAGTATTTCAATCGGATCCAACTACGCCTTCCTTTGAAGACGCCGGCTGTTGCATTTTCTTAGAAGCTGTTTGCCCCATCACACGAGATCGCCTCTCTTCTTGTCGCTGCTTGCTCACCTCCCTCAAACGCAGCGGCTTCCCGGGTGTTAAATTTATGTGGTCCTCGACGATGATTGTATGCAGTATCAGCGCCAGCAGCCCGGCTGCGGCAAAAATGCCCATGAGTACCGCAATGTTCTTCTCCCATGACCACGACCTACGTGTCGGTGGGGTCGACGCCGGCCCCCGAGCACGCTGAGTAGCGCGCCGCGAGGTCGTCAAAGCTCGCCTGCGAGAACACATTCGATGGCCGGGCTCTTCGTCCGCGAGATAGGTGCAGCGCAGCTCGTAACAGCGGGCCATGACGTGGCAGGCAACGGCCGTGGGCCACGTCGGCGGGACGGACGCTGGGATCGACCGCAGGATCCGCAGGCTCAATCTGAGCCCGAGGTACGCCTGAGTCCGCAGCATCCACGCGTGGTGCCCGTCGAACTGTAGATTTCAGACGTTCCAGACACCCAGCCCGAACATCACCGCCGCCAGCACGGTGATCAAGCCCACGACCGCATGCATGCTTAGCTCGCCGCCCATGCCCGTGTCCGAGAGCAGGGTCGTGCCCGCGTTGCCAAGCACAGCCAGGACGACGGCTATGAAGCCCGCGATACGGGGGTACAGGATCGTCTTGTGGCGTATGCCCGTGACAAACTGAAAGGCGGCCAGGAGGCTGGCGGGGTAAGGAGCCAGAGAGATTCAGAATGATGGCGACTTTCCAGCGAGTGAAAGTACCACCACACAGTAGCACGACGTCTCGAAGCCCGTCGATTCGTCACCGTCGGGAACGTGATACTAGTCTTTGAATCATCGAACAGACTGGATCGTCCTCAAACCTAGATCGTTCCCGATGTTGGAGGCGAGGAAAGCTCCTGCCGGAGAATGGATGGCCCAGGTCTGTATGCGGCCGTGGTAGCCGAGTATCCGGACATGGATCATCCCATCTTTTCGCGAGAAAATAGCAGGACAAAGGCGGTCTTGGGAAACAGCACAGATGAACTGATGGAGCACGAGAAGTGTCAGCCTGTTGATGCACTGTATATAGAAAGTCTTGTGGAGTTCGGCGCTTCCATTTGTTTTGCTTGCAGTCTCTCTCTCTTTTGTTTCTTTCTGTCAGGGCTGAGGGTGCATAGACTCCGCAAATAGATTTGATATTCATGATTGCTGTACCTCGGTCTCGTGTGAGGCCATGAACTCCTCTGTGGCATCCACCCCTATGTACCTGTGACTGTGTCAGCGACTCTTCACCTGCGCACACGGCTTCTACTTACACGCTCAAAAGAATCTCGGCAAACTCATCAACATCAGTGCCTCTGCCCTGCTCGAGAAAGCGCTGGAAAGAATGGTTCTCCATGACAAAGTGTGGCTTCTCCGCCCAGGCACGTCGAAACTCGGCTGGAGACTTGGCTTCCCAGAGGTGACGGGAGAGCGTCCAACGGTGCATGTAAGCCCATGGATCGGGATCTTATACCCTAATATCAGTAATCGGATCAATTAGAGCTCGAGTGCCGCCTTACCTTCACAATCTAGGTTCTTGAGCAGCTCGTACAACGAAAGCACCGAGTAGGCCATTACGATGGTCCGGCGAACAGATTCGGCGAATATCCAGCGCTGTAAGGTTCAATCGGATGATGTCCCACAATGATACTCAGGAGTCGAGACTCACCTCCCACTCTAGCGGCTCTGCCTTTGTCACCCCATGCTCTAACCGGGCCACAGTGCTCAGGTTGTCGCGCATCTTGCACAGCTCCACCAGCCACGCATTCAGCAGCGGTATATCCTTCTCGGCTTGCGCGCGGAGAGTAATGTCGCCGTCGAACAGCCGTATGACTTGGTACATGAAGAGGGCCTGCGCGCGCGCGAGTCGCTCGGTCGTGGTCGTCACGAAGCGGGTAGACTCAGTCGTGACGAGATCTCTCGCCCCTCCGTGCAGGGCGCGCATGACCATGGCCGTGTTGGCGGGCGTTCGATTCGCGTAGAGCACGCTGGTAGAGAAGCAGGACACGATGCACTCTGGCGTGTAGTCGCGGTAGAGGAGGCGGTGCATGAACGGCGTCGCATTCCGCGTGGCCATGTCTGTTACAAAGGCCTTGATCCGAGTCATGATGTGGTAGAGAGGTGTGCTCGGGTCGTGGAGATGCCACGGAGTGATGTTGTTCTAGAGACTGTGAGCATTGCATACTTGTGTATATGGTGAGCGGTCAGACAACTCACGCATACTGAGGCCATTTTCTGGTACGACTGCACAATCTCTTCATCAGCTGGAGTGTCAGGACGCTCCGCAACAGAGTCGCTGTCAAAAGCAACAAGCCACTGATCGGTAGCCGCAGGCATGTCGCCGCCAATGAAGTCGTCTACAAGATCACCCATGAGCACGTCACTGCTACCTGTATCTACCGGGAGTCGAAGCGGGAACTCGGCAGAAAAGTCCGGAACAAAGTCCGCATCTATGGGTCTCATGTAGTCCGCCTCCGACCCTAGGTCATGGCCAAACAGCGGGTGTAAAGCGGCCGTCGACTCGAGATTTGTTGCGTCGGTCGCGAATGCCGTGCTGCGATCATCCTGTCTTACACATCTACCTGCTTGAATGGCGGTCCTGGTCATGCTGTAGTCGCAAGCAACATTCTTTTCTGCGCAGCGTGAGCATGTCGGCAGGCGCCTGTCGCACCGGCGCTTCGACTGGACGCAGGTGTGGCAGTTCTTCTGCCTGGATGCCGGGGCGGCGGACCCGACTGCAGTAAGGCCCATGTCCTTCGATCACTGGAGTTACGATTCCTGATTGGACATAGATAATATTCACTATGATAATGAAGTTGATTTCCAGGCTTTGCATGATTGAAAGAAGCTCCGAGTCGGTCAGGTCAGGTCAGGTCGTCAGATTGATTGAGCTGAGCGATTCGATTCTCCGCAACTCCGCCGCGCTCTAGCGTGTAGTCCGCTAAAACTCCGCTGGCTCCTCCAATGTTCCTCACTGTTCCGCTGGGCAGCAAAGAACAAGCAGAATGAAAGGTATTTTTGGTATTTCTGTCTTTCTCGGTTGGATTCTCTGTTTATATGGTATTGTAAAATGCTAGAATCATCGTTTCAAGCAGATCCATTAGGAGTAGCTTTTCGCACCACCGCGTCAATCGCCTCTGCCGTGTAAGCGAGATTCTTTGCATTCAATCCGGCGACATTGATGCGCCCACTAGCGGGCAGGTGAATGTGATACTTGGCCGTGAGATCCTCGCATTGGTCGGCCGACAACGCAAGGGTCCTGTTACTGATTAGTACGAGTGTCAAAGTTGAGATTCATAAGACGTACGAGAAAAGACCCTTGTCTGTGATGATGTGGTCCCAGTTGCCGGGCGTCTATCAACGTCAGCTTCAATGTTTCCTGCTTTGACATGATATACTCACCGAAAGCGTCTTGGTCAGGTATTCGTGCAGGATCGCTCGGTTCCTGTGCAGTCGAGCCCTCATCTCGGAGAGCTCAGCAATCCTATCAATGCATTAGAAGGGCTGTTTCCGATTATGCGTCGTAGGAACCTACCACTTCTGCCTCAACTCGGCATCCGAAAGCACAATCTTGACCAGCCTCGAGCCGAACGCCGGAGAAGAAGAAAACTCTTGGCGGATCAGCACCCGCAGCTGGTCCCTGACGTTGGCCGCCGTCTCGGGCGTCTTGGCTACAACGTGCAGCGCGCCGCAGCGCTCGCCGTACAGGGCAAAGTTCTTGGAAAATGACTGGCACACGATGACCTCGGGACAGGTCTCGGTCACAATGTGTACGCCCGCGGCGTCCTCGTGCAGTCCGTCGCCGAGTCCCTGGTACGCGATGTCGATAAAGGGCAGGTGCTCCCGGGCCTTGAGCTCGGCGGCCAGGATCTTCCACTGCTCCGGCGAGAAGTCGGCGCCGACGGGGTTCTGACAGCAGCCCTGAAGCGAGAAGATGCTCTTGGCCGGCGCCTCGCGGATGGTGCGCAGGCATGTCTCAAAGTCGACCTGCTTGGTGGCCGGGTCCACGTGACGGTACGTTTCTACCTCGAGGCCGACCTGCTTGAACAGGGGCACAGTGTTGCCCCAGGACGGAACGCCGACAAAGACCTTGGGGTTGGGCTGGATGTTGGTAGCCAGCAGGAGCGCTCCGAGATGGTTGGCTCCCGTTCCTGAGATTGACTGAACGGATGCTACCTGCGATTGAAACATTACCACCACACGTTCGAAAGCATTCTGGTTTCTGTGAGGCTCACTCGTCCACTGGATACCAGGCTGTTACCTTTGCCGAACATGACCTCGGCGGCCAATCGCAAGAACTCGGGCTCTCCCGTCGTGACTTCATACTATGCATAGCAGGTCAGAAACAACCCCCCTCAATTACGTTTACAGATCAACGTACATCGTGACCGAGATCAAGCTTCTCAAGTCTCCTTTTGGCCTGGCGAACAAAATCAGCAAAGGTCACATAAATGGTCGGCAGTTTCATCTACCTCTCGGACCACTTCCAACTCTTGATAGCGTCCTTGCTCATTTCGGTAAATGCCTACTCCTACGTCGACCTTTTCGGGAGACGTGTCTGAGTCTGCGCGCTTCTTCAGCCAGAACATGGGGTCGCTGGGACCCGCTTGGATATGTTCAAACATGGTTGCTGGGATTTCAGTTCTCTCTTATCAATATGATTTCAGGTTGTGCAGTGTCTTTGGTGTTCAGGTTCGTGGCTTGTTCCTGTGGTGTTGGATGACTGGCGGAAAGGTGAGTTCAAATTGGTCGCCCGAAGCTATTAACGGGCGGAGAGGACGAGATCGGAAGACCATATGGACGCATCGAGCAGATCCGGTGGAGACCGAATCCGGACCCGTACATGACGCGATACCCAATCACACACTTGTTCAGCAGATAGCTAGAAGGTATACTCGGGATGCAAAGCCGAGGGCATTTGGCACTGGAAAGTTTTGGGCCAATCGGCGGAGCATCGCGGGGCTCCATCGGCCAAGTATTCGAAATGCCGGTCGGCGTACTAGATGCCATGCCGGATAGCTGCCAGACTAACACTTATCTTTTACATGGCGTCGTTGCCAATCTGCTTATCGGTATTGTGACGGGTGTATTGATGTGTTTACAGGAGCCAAATGAAGCAGACGACTGTTCTTCGTGTCTGTTCTGAACACAGAACTGATTGCCAGAAACTCTGTTTATTGTCCTCCGGGCTCCCTCGAACGTCCAAGTGGAGCTCCATCTTGAAACCAGCGCGGGCCAGGTAGTATAACAATTACGGTAGTGCACCGAATAGTTTATCTGTGGTCAAACTCAAAAGGCTCCCAATCGACGTTTATATTACAGATATGGACCAATTTCATCCTCTACCTAGGTACTATTTATAGGATTACAGTACATGAGCGCTCCGAGTTCAGTCAGTCACTTCATTCATGTGTTGTGCTCCAAGATACGGGCTGGAATTCCTCGATCGGAGCTACAAGTCATACAACAGCCAATGGGAAGCCGACCCGAGAAAGAGGAGCCAGCTCGGCGGTGCAGCCGATGTTTCGTCACTCGCACTACACCGGAATGATAGGCACACTCGAGTCACATCTCGATTCTCACGAACACATCTCATTCAGTGACCAGATTAACGTCGAGGATACCCGAAGTCACGCTGAAGGTACCACGCTCGGACGAAAGGGCTTATTGAAAAGATCTTATTCTCACGATGACCGTTGCAGGCAGAACGATGCAGATCAGGACCCAGTACTAGGGTGAGCACTGAGTGCTGATTCGCCAAAAATGAGGTCAGATAGATGCGACTCGAGATGCGACAAATAAGTATCATTTCAAAGCCGCGCCCTGAGCCAGGCAGACCCGCGAATCGCCCGACTGGCATGCTTTCGCGTTCCGGATCCGGTATATATCCCCTACTCAATCAACCTCACTGCTGTCCCAGGTACACGGCAATGCACAGTCCCCCAGAGTACGGCGCCGTCGTGATCCTGAAGCCGTTGCGGGGGTCCTCCAGGTGAGCCATGAGCTCTTGATAGCCCGCCTTGCCGGCAAGGATATTATCCGCAACCACCATGGCGCCGACTCTCAAGTGCGGCTGCACGAGTCTCAGGGTCGGCATGGCCAGGGGTGTCCAGACTGTATTCTCATGTCAGTCCCGCACGTGCCGAGCTTCGAATCTCATGTGCGTCCCGAGGATCGTCTACTTACTATCCAGGAGAAGAAAATCGACCTGCTCAGGAAGTCCCATCCTCAAAGTCTCGCGCAGATCGCCCTCCCTCAGCTCAATCCACCTCTCGACCTCGTCGCCGGCCTCCCGCCAGTGCCGGCGCGCCCTCTCGGCCTTGACGCTCTCGTTCTCCGTGGCGATGACTCTGCCCTCGCCCTGGCCGGCGTTCTGCCCGACCGCCAGGGCGAGGTAGATGGTGCTCAGGCCGAACGAGGTTCCGGCCTCGACCACGTGCCGCGCGCTCGTGGCCCGCAGCAGGAGGTAGACGAGCGCGCACTTTTCCGGGTCCAGCGCGACGAACCACTCCAGGGCCCTCGAGGCCGGCTGGTCGTCGGTGCTCACGTAGGCCGGCTCCGCGAGGGCCTCGGCGTGCAGCCTCCGGAGCAGCGCGAGCGTCGGCGGGCTGGCGGACACGGACGACAGCGTCGTTTCGATAATTTCAGAGGTGGACATTCTTGTGCGGTAATGTGCTTGATTGATGTTGTTTGAAAGGGATGGATGAGCTGGCCTTGGGATGTGAGAGTCCTGGTATAAATGCTTCTGAATCTACTGATACTTCAGGTCGATATTGTAACATCCGCGACTGGGCAAAAGTTTCCCCCAACAGCAAGTCCATGCCGCCGGGAATCGCAGGGCTGACTCTGTACCATTGTTTCGTCGCAGTAGAAACTAGGCCCGGCAGGTGAAAACATAGTTTGGATCGACATTTGAGTCATCCGCGCCTTTTGTGCGGGGTTGCGCCGGCCGGCCAATATGGTAACTAACATGACGCATCGGTCATAAGAGCAAGACTATTGTTCACGAAACAATCTATTACTTCTCGTCTCATGTTAGGTGATTGGTTGTCGGACATCTTACGTTATGTGAATGTTCTCTTTTTCCGCGAGCCTGTATACGCGGAAGGTGAACACTAAATCACTGCGCTATAGAATCCAAATTATGTTTGTGCTATTGCTTTAAGCAGGATGGTGTATTGGCATGTTCAGCATATAGGTGTAATCTGAACCATCAATTAAACTCAGAACTGAATACTCGCTTTGACCAGTAGACGACCCCATTCATTGGCCGTGATCACTGTATTGTCTGCTTCTGACTTCCCTAAACTTGGCCTCCTTCTTCTTGACCGTCATTGTTCCTGTTACGAAAGCCACAAATGAAATCGGATCATACTCTGGTCACAACATAACACCATAGTCAGTCAGTTCAGCATCTAATCCTGTCGCATTATCATGGCGGGTCGTGGCATTGGCCCGGGGCGATACCAGAGGACTCCCGTCTCATCCACAGAGGTGATCTTAGGGGAGCTCTTCTCGCGATCCGTGCTCGCATTAGTATACAGTCTCTGCAGGCATGTTAGCAGATTGCCATTGTTGATACAACACGGTGTTACATACAGACTTGGCCGTCTGCTCCGCATCGGCTTCGACCCACTGGCAACGAGTGAAGGCGGTCCAGAGCGCTCCAAGATAGGAACTACGGTCGATGTGGTAATTTCCCTGAAGCAGAGGCTTGATCGCATCGGTCGCTTCTTGTGCGTGGTAGTGTGGTATGCGGCTAAGGATGGTATTAGCTGATGTTTGCGGGTGAGTCACAGGGGCAAGCTCACGGGAAGAGATGGTGGATTACGTGCAGGTCCACAATATGATGAAATGCGTGTCGCAAGAGCCATCCGGGATCGCGGTCAACAGTAGCGAGTGCTCCGCGGAGATATGTCCAGGTTTGCGGCGTGTATTTGGGAAGGTCGGGCGATGTATGGTGAAGGTAAGTGATCATGACTATTGTCTTGGTCAGGTTTTGTGACTGTATATGTTAATGAGCGCGCTTGGGCGTTGGTACTACTTACCGATCCAATGATTGACCCATGCGAGAGGGATAAAGTAGGCCCATATGATTGTCCAGGTGCCGAACCTCTGTGCCATACTATAGACTGCCATTGACATGAGAATGATACCCACATCAGAAGCGACAATGTACCAGAACTCGTTGTGGCGAAACAGAGAGCTACTTGGTAGGAAATGGCTGTTGTCCCACCATCCCCTTGATTTCTTGGGCGCCGAGTTTGGGCCGGCGGTGATGTGCGTCAGAAGATACCAGGGCCAGCCGACGATTTGCTGGATCAGGATCCTCAAAAGTACGACTATGGGCGCATCTTCTGCGAGGTGTTCCATGTCAATATTGCCGCGGAACAGCTCGGCATACTCAGCGCGCAGTGGTGGTACGTAATTAAGGTCTGTGGAGACATTGTTGGCATACTGATGGTGTCTTCCATGGCTAGATCTCCAAGAAAAGTAAGGATTCATGAGGGCCGAGTGGAGAGTCCAGCCGACTGTGTTGGAGATAAATTTGTCTGTCGAAAAGGCGCCATGTCCACACTCGTGGCCAAGTACCCATAGGCCGGTCAAGGGAAGACCTGCCAAGCTTGGGTAGACGACGTAGCAAAGCATGATACGGTAGAATGAGTGCTTGTCTTCGAGTCGTGAATCGAGGTAGACTGCACCCATCAGGAGACCGAGGAACACAGCCAAGTCTCGGAAGACAAAACTAAGAGAACGGACGGATGAAGGCTTTAGGCAGTGCTTGGGGATCTGGTTGCGGAGCCGCTGAACATCGAGTGAGACATTCTTTCCGTCCAGCTTCGTCTCAAGGCTCTGTTTATGCGTCAGATATTGGTACGGTGAAGTTAGGGACAGTCACTCACCCCAGCCTCGACTTTGTCCCCATGGACTGTTTCTGCAACCCAGGTACCCATGGTAAAGTTGATAGCCACAAGTAGGTTTCGAGTAGGTAGGTATATAAGATGATGCCGCAATGGATTGTGCGAGCAGTGAAAAGACAATGAGGTTTATTGAGCCTGTGATCAATGATTCTGCTGTTCAAACATACGAGGACTGCTTCCATATTTATACACATGCATCTCTCAATTCGCTTTCCGAGTGCGGCTCCGCGAGAGTGGCCGTGATAATAGCAAACATTTCGATACTTCGGGACCGATGATCAGGAACAAAGATGATGATAGATCACATGTTGTGATTCCTAGAGACTGTTGTTGGTTCTGGCCATCTGGGACATCGATCGTGATTACCTCCTTGCTTACTTCTTATCAAGGAAGTTGTGCCTGTCGTTCCGGCAGGCGGAAGAAGGATCGAAGCAAACATTCCATCGCTGCTTACTTCCATCGAACATCATTTGAAGCCGCATCTCCACGATCACTCATGATGTATGAAGCCGGCCTAATCGAATCACAAGACAATGCGTCTCCTACGATATCTCGAAGATTAAATCGTCCACGGATTAATGGCTGTCACACTTCTCTTTAGCCTCTCGTGGCCATCATTTGCGCGACTGTTCAGCGCAAAGCTGGAAATCGTACGGTTTTGACCCCTAGCAGACCATCAACTCTCATCCAACCATCATAACGGAACCGAACATGACGGTCTGGACCGTTGGTCGTGATTGTCAGATCAGGCTTATCTGTATGGTTCACACGACGATGCAAGACAAATTATTCTATCCCAGCGAATACTGATATGATTTGCTCATCGCCGCCGAGGCAGGAATATCGAGCAGCCTGTCAGCTTTTATATCTGCAAGGGTAAGCTTTTCCCCGAACTTCCATCTCCGCTTTTCCAAGCCCCTCCGGATCGGCGACAATGCGGCACAGCATGACATTATTGCTGGCACTGCTTAATTGTAATATGACATGTACCAATATGCTGTGATACATCAATGGATCCAAGCAGGGATGGCATCAACGTACCAACAGAATACCGACAGCGCAGCTGGTCATGATGTGACCCGCGTCGGCTGACACGTTGGTAGAAGATTTCATCACATTTCACAGATATGCAGTCTTGGATCGGGATCGCTGACCATCTTCCCCCTCTCCCAACTCTGTGCGCCTTACCATAACGCCGACAAAATGTCTTCATTCTGGGCCAGACAGCCTTTCAAGGCTCTTTACACTTTCTATGCAATCGCCGAGACGATCGCCGTCTTACCGTGGCTCCTGCTTCGATACGCTCCCCGAGGTGCTCGTCCGTTCAAGTCATGGAGCCTCAGAGTGTCCGTCGTGACCCCACTGGCGAGGCGCCTGCTAGGGTATCACGGCAAGACACAGTCCAGCGGCATGTCGAGCGTGATTTCTGACCATAAAAAGAACCCGGACAGATACTCTGCAGCATCGCCAGGCGATCCAGACCTCTACTCCGGAGTGCTCAAACCTGGAGCTGCGCAGCCTACAGAGGTCGGCGGCCTGTGGTATCCTGCTCCCTTATTCCCAGGGTCGCCGAGTATAGAGGACGAGAAGGTGGTACTTCACTTTCCTGGCGGTGCTTTCGTTATTGCATTCGGAACAGATGCGAACGGAACAATCATCTCGGACGTCATGAAGAAGCATCTGAAAGCAACACGAACGTTTGTAGCACAGTATCGCGTCTCTGCGGATGACTCGACACGGTTCCCGGCGGCCGTGCAAGACGCAGTAACCTTTTACCACTACATCTTGTCTCTGGGAGTCCGACCACAGAACATCATCTTGTCCGGCGACTCGGCTGCTGGGAACCTGGTCATTGCTCTGCTCCGATACCTCGAGTCCTCCGGAAAGCTTCCCCTGCCGAGTGGTGCCATGGCTTGGTCTCCATGGGTGGAGGTCACATCGCAGGCGGCAGCCGACCTCGCGGGATATCGAAACGAGTCGGTTGATACTCTGCCCGGGAATCTACTCCAGTGGGGTGCTGATTCCTACATGCCCGGGCCCGATCCGAGCGCCGAGGAACTCGACTACATCTCACCCTTAAATCGCCCGTTCCGCACCAGCGTGCCGCTCTTCATTCACGGAGGCAGCGCCGAAGCTCTATACGATGTAGTCAAGGAGTTTGCGGATCAGATGCAAGGGATTGAGAACAATCGAGTCCAGTTTAGCACAACCGAATTGGCGCCGCACGACCTCCTCTTGGCCTATGCAGGACTCGGACTGCAGCGCGAAATGGACAGTGCTGCTGAGGATGCATTCAGGTTCTTTGAAGAGAAGTAGGGACGGAACCTGGCAGATGTTCATGCTTCAAACTAGGTACTGAGCACAGGGTGCTGCTGCTTTCGTCAACGAAGGATGTAACGGTGTTACGCTGGGAGGCCACTACCAGTGGCAGTGTAATGGAAGCGGAGTCCAAGAAAAGTAATGCATCTAGCAAATATGTATGACACGGCCATGGCTTCAAGTAACTATTTTCTCAATGATTATTGCTGTCAATGCATTCTATCATGGAATATGGGCCCGAAGTACCGGGTTGGTGGCGGAATGCGACGGCAGCCAAAAGCTACAGCGTACATCCGTTCCAGATGCGGCGACGGAGCGAGGCGGATCAGTGTCCCGCATATATGAATGCAGATCTAGAACGAGATTCGGATGCAGGTATATATAGACTACACCCAAAGCTTGATTCGACTTCATTTTCATTCTCATTCTCTCTGTGTGCGTCTACAATCTAAATCGCTGTAACAATGCTCCGCCAAGCCCTTCTCATCGCCGCGGGCGTCGCCCAGCTGCCGTTTTCCCTGGCCCAAGTCACTGCTGATTTCGAGAGCGGCTGGGACCAGACTGCTTGGCCCATCTACGCCCCGGACTGCAACCAAGGCGGCTCGGTGACTCTGGACAGCACCACTGCCCACGGCGGCAAGAACTCGATCAAGGTCGCCGGCGCCGGCGGCTACTGCGGGCACGTCTTTTTCGGCACGACCAAGGTTCCCAGCGGCGACGTCTACGTGAGGGCTTATGTGTAGGATTCAATTCCACGCCGCTTTCTGTTTGTAAATGCTTACTTCCTTCCAGAAAGGCCACCACGGCCCTAACGGACTCTCACGTCTCCTTCATCACCATGCCCGACTCGGCCCAGGGCAGCAACAAGCACCTGCGCATCGGCGGGCAGAGCAAAATCCTCATGTACAACCGGGAGTCGGACGACGCGACGCTGCCGGACCTGTCGCCGCAGGGCATCGCGACGTCGGCGGCGCTGCCCACGGGCTCCTGGCAGTGCTTCGAGTACCACCTGGGCACCGACGGGACCATCGAGACGTGGCTCAACGGCAACGCGGTCGCCGGGCTCACGGTCAAGTCGGGCACGACCAACGCCAACGCCGCCCAGTGGACGCGCAGCACCTACGTCCCCAAGGTCACGGGCGTGTATTTCGGCTGGGAGTCGTACGGCGGCGATGTGAATACCCTCTGGTACGACGACATTGCGATTGCGTCGACGCGGGTTGGATGCGCGAATGCGACTTCCGCGTAGGCATAACTGAAATATTGGAAGTTTGCATGATACATGAGATAGATTGATTCTTGCATTCGAGTAACGGAATTAGTGTTTCAAGTACATGGCCGTATATTGTGGCGTTGAGTTTAGCCTAATCACCGCGGGATGTCACTCAGATGAACCTAATTGAGCGTCCCATGTGAATAATTTCATAGCATCATCCGATACACTCATAGCATTGAAAGAAATGATTGTAGCAATTTAAAAAAAAAATGGTCTGTAAATACATTTTCCGCTCCAGCAGACATGTGTGATTTGCTGAACGCGCGCCAAGGGCAAACACACTCGAACTGCTCCTAGACTCAAATCAGATGCTGCCACCAACGGCAGACTTCACAACCCCATCAATAATCTCCACAAACTCGGAAGTATGACTGAGCATGGGCGAATGCCCACAATCCATGCTCAAGATTTTGGATCCCGCACTCGCCCCAAACATGCGCTGGAAATCGCCGTTCAGACCGCGGTCCCTCTCGCAGATCATGTACGACGTCGGAACATGGCGGTACGCCTCATTGGTCAAGGGAAAATCCAGGGCCTTCGGGGCCTGGTGAAGGGTCTTGGATGCCCAGTCCTTGGCCTCGTCGTCAGGCAGATCGTGGTAGAGGACCTCGGCCGTGTTTTCAACGATGAATCTCCCGTCTGGTTCGACGGTGTGGTTGGGAGGTACACCGTAGGTGTTGAGTACCGACTGGCCTTTTGACATGATCACTGCTGCGAAGTAGAACAGGTGTACTGATAGAGATGGTGTCAGTCATTCTCTAAGGCTTTCATATGGCGCTCAAGTATGGTGAGTGTATAATGGCACGCGACACGGGGGCATTCTCACCGACGCCTCCAGGAAGCCCGTTGGCTTGTCGGTATTTAGCAGCGAGATCTCCAGTAACGGCTTCAGTGCCGACGAGACCACCGTAAGAGTGCGCAATCTGCATATCATCAGCGGACCATTATGAAGATGCAAGATCTTTCCCAAATCAACCCGAATTGAAAGAGCTCATCAAAACGGCAATTCAAAGAGTCGCTCCACGGCAGTCTGGTCTGGTCGAAACATACCCCGAAAACCTGCTTTCCTTCATCAGCAAGCTGTTTGATCTCGGACCGAACGACGCGCGCATCGTCTTCCAGAGACTTGAGAATAAAGTCGGGCTCATCGTGGCCGGTCAAGCTGGGCAAGGGCGGCTGGACGACTGGGTATCCGTAATCCCTGAGTGCGTTGGCCAGCTTGTAGTATACATCTGGCAACTGGAAGGCACCCTGGATCAAGACGATCGTGGGCTTTGCGGCGGTCTGAGACATCTTCAAGAGGCCGCTGAATACTGTTGCTCGTCTAGGAAGACAGGCTGAAAAAATACAAAGATATTGATATAACCGCTCATGAGCTGTAGCGAAGAGAGGCAATTGTCTGTGGTTCAATTCGGAGCAGCTCTCTCCACTCTTGTTGATCACGACCGTATGCGTTATGTTGAGTAGATCATGTCAGCAGGCAGAAGCGTGCTACTGGCTAATATGTCGAGCTTAGATATTCGCTAACATTGCTGATGCAAGCGGGAGCTCGTCGCACAAATCCTTCTAGCTGATCTTGAGCACGCCTTTCCGATTGGTCAAGTATGCAGCCATGCGGCACAATAAGCGATACAACGTGGGAAGATGAGGGCATTGGCGTTGGCGGATATCTAGCAGATTACCAGAAATAATTTAAACATTAAATAAGACATAAGAATCGTCTGAGACTGGTCGATATATGAATGCTTTTCCGGGAAAGTACCACATAAGTGATGATCTACCGAAACATACCCACGAACGGCAACCTCACACGTCCGGCACCACTCGTCGAAGTACCCGTAGGCAGCGTCGAAGATGTGCCAGTCGCAGTCTGACTGCCGGTGTCAGTCGTGGCATGCGAACTCGTCGAGCTTCCCGTCACCGTCGCCGTCTCGCTGCTTCCAGCACTCTGCGTCGACGTAGTAGACTCGGACGTGGAGCCGCTGGCCTCGGCGCCGGTGGTCGCAGACATGCCGCTTCCCCAAGACGCGGTGGCGGAGCTTGCGAGATCACCCGAGCTGATGCAGTCCTGGAGGTGGTCCCAGCCGTCAGACCACTGGTTCTCCCACCACGAGGAACGGTTGTTGAGGTCGTAGACACCAAAGACGTAATTGGCGCCGGGAAGAGTGTGCGCGTTGTAGAAGAACTGGGCGGCGCACTGGTTCGTGCAGGTAAAGTCTGATCGTGCCCACTCCTTGCTTCCCGGGTAGTCGAGATAGCACCATGAAGAGCTGGGGGATGTATCAGTACGGCCGCGGTCGTCGATATTATTGTTGAGTGTTCGCAAAACCTACCCATCCTTGGAACATGCAAAGGCATATTCATACTGGAAGATCTCACCAACAACGGACACGGGCACCTGCGGGCGAGGTCTCGTGTTGGTCTCTACAAGCGCACCGTCGCCCTCGGCCGTGCACTTCTCGGCGACATTGCGCACGTAGTCGTTCAATGAGTCTGCACATGTCGTCGTGCACGTACGCGCAAGGTCGTCGCCATCCGGGTTGAAATTAGGGCTGTTGGACGAGACAATGCCCAGCAGCGTCTGGTCGCAGTCGATGGGCGCGGCATAGGCATCCAAACACTCCTGAGATGTTGTCGAGGCCAAATGGTTGTGCACATAGTACCAGTAGTCCTGAACGACCGTATCCAAGCTGAAGCTGCACGCGGCCGGTCGGAGGAGCACAGCCAGCGCCAAGGCTAGACGTTGCAGTCTTGGGTTGAGTTCCGCCATGGCTGGTGTTCGAGATGAGGACTTCTGATTGATGGGATCTTCCCGAGAGACTCGAGGGGTCGCGTCTTAATATCTCTCTCGGAGAGCATTCCGAATATTTTCCTTCGCCTGAAGCCGCGGTTGCCTAGGGCAGGAGTCCAGGACCGGGGTCATCAATTAGGCCTAAAACAGATGGTCTCGGTGCCTTTTCCCTCCCTTACCTCGTCTTTCATTTATGGCGGATTTCCCCTGCTCAGCCTGGACGATGAAATCAGTCACCTGTTTAGTCTGTCGTAGTTCAAGCGCCGTTGACAATTAGATGGAGGCCGATGTCTGGTGCCCTCTCTCAGTCAGAAGGCGCTTCATCCCTTCCGATGTTTGTCCCAGCCCTCGTTCTCGAGGGATGCCCCAGGAGTCCTTTGCTCAGCTAAAACAAGAATCAAGCATTTTTCATTCAGCTCGGAGCAGTGATCAGTCTTCTACCATCATAATCGAGCCCCTGAGGAAAAGACCGAGGAGATCGTCATGATTGGCTGGACGGGGCTTCGGGAATTGCCTTGGTCATTGTAAGCTTATTTTAGTGCTTTTCAGGGCGCGTCCAGGCGTGAATAGCGTCGTGCTCAGATCCACTCCCTCGAGATCGCCAAATTGCAACGTCTTGGCGTCCGTATCACCTCCCCCGCCTTCCAGACGTCATGGGACCAGGACTTCCTGCGATAATGATGATGACCTCGTGCTTGTGAAAGAGATGCTGTAGTTGACAGGATGAGAAGCTGATTCTATGCATACATATATTGGTTGCTTGGGTGGTATAAGTCACGGTCGACCAAGAAACATGGCTTGTACTGGATAAAAACATCGTGCCATTCAGAGCAGGTATGTTCTTGTCAGTGACATACTCTTTACAATTCGAAAGCTCCATGAGTGTAACTAAATTATGGCAAAGATAGGATGCTCCGGGACATTCGTAAGATATTCGCCCTGCATGATTCCGTCGACGTACGCGTCGCCAAGGAACCAGAACCCATCAGTGGCATTTTGACCGTTGCGAGGCCGCAGGATGATGGGCGAGTCAATACCCCATAAAAGAGTCACTTGGTCACCAGGTTTGATTATAGCATGTCCTGTCCCCAACATGTTCTTTGCTGTTTCGAATAATGTTCTCTGCCGCCAAGCAAATCCAAGATATAGCGGCCACTCGTGCATGAGGTATAAAAGCTTCTCGTCGAGAGAAGTGAGTTGGTGTTTATCTACATTGAGGCAAAAGGCGCCTTCGGAGACAAACTCAATCACCTCTTGATACAAGAAGATGCAAGCACTACTCCATCATGACAGCCGATAGCATTCCACCAAGAGAAACTTCACGAGATTCAAGTGGTGTAGTCCAGATGGTCATTGATCTCAATGGCAGCATCGGCGTGGTTTGCTGGCCTACAAATTGCATTTCAACTAATCGCAATCAAGGAGTCGCTTGAAATTCATCCTGGCAATGGGAGGGACTGGACAGTGTCTTCCATTTCTGGTCAGCCTTCACTCATCAAGACTAGACTAGTATCCAGCTACGATGAGCTTGAACAAGCTTTGCCGACTTGAATGATGTATTTTAGGGCTGGTTCAAGTGTGTTCATAATTGTTGAACTGTCTAATTTGGGGCGTAATGCTGACTAAAATCGTATGAATAACGTTTTGCTAAGCGCTTCAGCTCCCATAAAGTCGAACTGTGTTTCCACGACGGGACCATTAACTTCAACTCTGTCTCCAAAAGCTCGGTGAGTTCCGTCACATAGTTCCCGCCGACAGTTTACTTATAGTGACTCTGGCCACACGACCCTGGAGCCCCCTGTAACTCGCGCTCATGCTATCAAGAAACACCAGATGTCGACACAATCACACTTTGAAGACATTGCCCACGTGATCAACTTGTCTTGTCCGAATTCTCCCTGAAGCAATGGAAATGGGTTTGAAGGAAGTATACAGGCCGCCAGAAGATGTTGCGGTTGTAGCAAAGTAAGCGATGCAGAGATACGCCATGAGATGACGTGATCTAACATTTTCAGCATCTGCTTCGTTCATGGTCTGTTTGGAGGCCCAAGAAAGACCTTTTCTGCAAAGAAACGACACTCGAAACTAGGGACACAAGAAGAGTCTACGAATACTGCGTGCACAAACGGATCCTCCGGGAACGCCAATGCGGCGTGTGGCGAGGAGAACAACGAGGAGAAGACAACATTCTGGCCTAAAGAGCTCTTGCCTGGAGTCGTCAGCGGTGTGCGCATCTTGACTTTTGGATACGATGCAGACGTTGGAAGATTTATGGCTGCCGCGGGCACCAATAGTCTATACCAGCATGCTCGAAACCTTCTGAACGACATTTCAAGCTTACTCGAGGAAACCCCGGAGGTACGTGATGTTTCTGTGATCAGACTCGAAGGCATCCGTCTAATGTCTTAGCCCTTGCCGGTGATCTTCATCGCTCATAGTTTGGGCGGATTGGTAGTTAAACAGGTAAGATCACAGAAACTCCCACTGCGCGACTTAAATTAAAACTAATGTTCCAAAGGCTCTCAATCAATCCGCAGGCGCCTCAGACCCTCAGAAGAGGCGCGTCCTGGATTGGTCCCGAGGCATCATATTCCTCGGCACACCTCATCACGGATCAACGGCCGCAACCTATGGTCGCTGGACGTTTCGACTCGTCAAGACCCTTGTGCTCCAAAGTGCGAATATCAAACTATTGGCCTCTCTCGAAAGGAACTCGGAACCACTAGACGAGCTGTCAACTACGTTTTGTGAAACCCTTGAGAAAGCCAATCGACTTCGTATGTGGTCATTTTCCGAAGAGAAAGAAATGCGATTTGGTATCATTGGCATGCAAATTGTCCCAGCAGATTCTGCCAAAATCAACCATGTGAGGGAGAACTGGGGAAGCATCTCAGGTGATCACAGTCAAATCGCAAAGTACTCTTCAACTCAAGATGAAGGATTCGAGAAGGTTAGCAAAGTCGTGAACGGGTGGGTGAGAGATATCCGGCGTGATTCTCAAAGTCAGTCAACCAATCCTTTTCATACATAGGTCAGCACAATTGATTGAATCGATTTACAGTAAATGTTTCACCATCCGACGAATGCAAGGGTGCGTATATAATGAGATACTTTTCAGAGACCACAGCTAACTATCTGAATAGAATGCCTGAATACTCTTGATGATCCAGCAGCACGAGATCGTGCACAGGAAGTGAGCCAGGTAGCACAGACGAATCCAAGTAGCTTCGAATGGCTGTTTACAGACCATGTACCATTCACCAGCTGGCTTGAGGATGATGCCGACCGTTTTGGGCCACTGTTCTGGATCACAGGACGACCAGGCTCAGGAAAGTCCACCCTGATGCGATTCGCACTCGAGGATAGACGCACTCTTGAGCTTTTGCCCGAGTCATCCGGAGAACCAGTCGCGTACTTCTTTCATCTTCGGGGGAAGTCAACAGCACAAAAGAGTCTCAAGGGAATGCTGAAAGAATTGCTGTACCAATTGCTCCGCCAATTCCCGCACTTCTATGAGCAAATCGGCCCGATCTACAGACGAAAGGTCAAGGTGCTTGATTCTCGCGAATGGGACACGAACAGCCTCATGGAGGGCCTGATGAGGCTATCAGAGCTTGCCTCCAAGTCAAAGACGATCCGAGACCGAGTCTTTCTCTTCATCGACGCCTTGGACGAGAACGAAAACAGGCATGACAACGAGGCATTGGTACGACTGTTTAAGCGCTTGTCCTGTGAGTACAGCCAAGCGAAGACACCAAATGCACCGCTTTTGAAAATATGCTTGGCAAGCCGGGATTGGCCGCTTTTCCAAAAAGAGCTTGGAAACAATCCTAAAATACCAACCTTCGCCGTACACAACTATACCACGAAAGATATTAAGTCATATGCCGCTACTCTTCTGGAAGAACCTCTTGAGACTATGCATATGTCTTCCACGCACCATGGCGATTATCTGCAGCTAGCGGCAGAGATCGAGAGTCGAGCGAATGGTGTATTTGTTTGGGTCAGAGTGGTGGTTGAGAATTCACGCCGCCACATCATCGATGGCACTTCGGTCGACGTACTTCGAGCAAAGATTCTTGAGTATCCGGAGGAGCTTGACCAACTCTATGAGTACACCGTCAAACGTATACCGGAAGATTACTTGGAAGAATTCCAGGTAGCGCTGAAAGTCGTCTACAGCAGTCATACAGCGCTGACACTCGCAGAGTTATATACCATAACTCAGATTTGCGTTCGTTACCCGCTCACAGGAGGCTTCCAGGCTTCACAAAATCTGATAGCATGGTTGGCTAGCCGTTCCGGGGGTTTGATAGAGCAGATTACTGTTCATGCTACTTCAAACAACGAATATGATCAGCAACGGCTTGGCACAACAATGAGAGTACAATTCATCCACCAAACAGTCCAAGATTACGCCCGGACTGGTATAAAAGGGTTTCCGAGAGTCAAGAACGAAGACGATAGGATATCAGACCAACCTGGCCACTATTTGATTGCTTTTGCTTTGCTTCAGAGAAACTTCCCGCATCCCACGCTTTCTTCGCTTGCTGAGGACATCCTTTGGTACCTGAGAGAATGCGAACATAGTTGGGACACCACCGCTGATGATACCGGAAGGCCTCAAATTCAGGGGCACCTGTTGCTTCTGGTAAACGATCGACTATTGTTACGCGATGCAATGCGGCCGAATTCTCGGGACCATCGTGCACCGATGTTAGACATTATATCTCGTCTCTCGGATATAGGATGGGCTTCGCAGCACCTAGAGATCATGCGAGCATATTTCAACCTGAGACAGAGGAGAGAGTTGATCAAGCTCTTCGCGGCACTGAACGATCGAGACTTCGACATGGAGATGATTGCCCCGTTTCGCAGGGAAGACGCGCGGCAAGTTCGCAGCACTTCCTCTTCCACAAATATGGTCCGCTCTACCGCGGTCGAGGAAACGAAACGAATCTACTCTGACGGTAGACCTGACGGTAGAGTGTCCAAGGCACGTTTTCGAATGGCGGTACTAGCTGTCAAGAGTATGAATCGCATCAGTCGCAACGTTTTCGCCAACATGATCCTTGTTTCTCAAAACCTATACTATCCTAAGGTCGTTCGGAGTTATCACCGACATCACGCAATAATTATGGCAGCCTTAGGTCGGCGTCTTACAGACGATCGTACAGATCGACCACGCATGCTCGCGAAGTTTCTTCGGGCTATCGACCACGGTTCAGACTCGTCCACCAGTCCGACAAGAGCACTAGCGGTCAAACCTAGCCACAACATCATCTGGACCCCTTCAACCTCGTCGCTTGCTGCCATCACGACGGCGGGACCGACAGGAGAGATCACGGATATGATGATGAGATATATGGCAAGAATGATACTCGCTGGTAGGGGTTACAGTGACGAGTCTGATATGGTTGAAATGAGTCTCAAATCTACCTATAAGATTTCTCTTGTCAGCTTTTGTGCAAGGTTCAAAGGGCAGGCCTCTGAGGCGTGGGTGCAGGAAATTTTGCAGCATAAAGACGCCTTACGCAACTGGAGGATGGGAAAGTACGAGCGTGCATTGCTTTCCGCAATGGGTGCCACATTGGCAGAAGGTAGAAATGTAGAAAACGACGAGGGGCTGCGCGATGTGCGACAATCTCTCATGTTTGCATCTCTGAAAACAGCATTGCCGGGAATTGGATCGAGATACCTTCTACAGGGCTGCATGGATTCAGCAAAAGATATGCGGACTGACTATAAGTAGTCACGGAGATTTCTTCGAATCTCGCAATTTCGAAATAAAATGAGTTGCGAACAAACTCTCATTTCACGAGCACGAGTAAAGCGAGAACTCTAGACACGACTTGAGATGGATTGATTGTCTATTCATGAGGGCACTAGAGCCACTATAGCAAATGCAATACACCTAAGGCTTGCAACGACCCATGAAGCGAGGGTACAAGCAAGTTGTCCGGACGGTGTGCTGGTTGGCTATCCAGGCAAGGAAACGCTCGAGTCCGAGACCGTATCCACCGTGAGGAGAGGTACCGTACCTATGACTTTGTTAGTGATTATCAACAGGATTCTAGGATTGTAAAAACTCACTTTCGCTGGTCAGTGTACCAGTAGTAGTCCTTGGAGTCGATGCCCTGCTTCTTGTAGGCCTCGAGAAGCTCCTCGTAACCCTCCATTCTCATGGATCCACCGACAATCTCACCGACACCGGGCATCAAGCAGTCGACACTCTCGGTGACGCGCAGGTCGGCGGGGTCCTTCTTCATGTAGAAGGCCTTGATCTCGACGGGGAAGTGGGTGAGGAAGATGGGTCGGTTGATGGCGTCGGTCATCCTGCGCTCGGCGGCCTCGGCGATATCGTCGCCGAAGACGTGGGGGTTGCCCTCCTCGTTGGGGATGGGAGGGTCTTGGGCGTTGAGCCAGTCAATGGCGTCCGTGTACTTCATGCGCATGAAGGGGCGCGAGGGCTTCTGGAACGTAGGGTTGAGCTCCTTGAGGTAGCCGGCAATGGTGGGGTTGGCGAGGACAATGTCAATCACGCGGCAGATGACCTCCTCCAAGTGTTCGAGAAGGTCGGTGAACTCTATGTAGTCCAGCTCGGCCTCGACATGTGTGTACTCGGACAAGTGGCGACGGGTCAGCGACTTCTCGGCACGGAAAGACTTTTCGATACAGTAGACGTCTCCCAGACTGGGCAGGACGGTCTCGAGGTAGAGCTGGGACGACTGGGTGAGGTAGGCAGTCTCGTCGTAGTAAGGGGCGCTGAAGAGAGTGGCACCACCCTCGACCTGAGTCTGGACCAGAGCAGGAGGAGAGACCTTGGTCAGCTCGAGATCATCGTAGACCTTTTGAAATGCGCGCTCAACGGCAGCTCTGATCTTCATCAGAGACGAAGCATTGTCTCCACGAAGCACAAGGTGGCGCTGGTCCAGCATCTGCGGGTCCCACTGGTTCTGCTGCGACGACACCCGGTTGGTGATGGCGTCTTGGTCGCTGGGCGAGGCACCCAGGACCTCGTAAAAGTCGACGTGCAGTTCCCTGCCGTCGGGGGCGGTGGCTCCCTCAGGCACCTTGCGCAGCTCACCGTACAGAGCCAACGAAGTACCTTGAGCAAAGGTCAGAGCATCGTAGTTCTTGGTAAGGTCGCCGGCTTGAAGGACACACTGCAGGTGGCCGTATCCGTCCACCAGGGTGATAAAGGTAGCCTGCTTCTGCGCTCTCAGACGGTGGATGCGACCGAGGACCTTGACTCTGGTGCCCTTCTTGTCGCCCTCGCCGAGCTCGACATCCTTGCGGCCCAGCTTGATCTTGATAGCCTTGGGCAGGGACGAGTCCTCCTTGAGGACAATCTTCTTGGCCTCCTCAAGGTTGGCCAGACGAGCCTGCTTCTGCTTCTCCTCCTCGGCAGCGGCCTGCGCCTGCTTCTGAAGCTTCTTCTTGTGGGCGCTCACGACGCTGTCGGCCTTCTTGGTGGCGCTCTTGGCGGGGTCCTTCCACTGCAGGCGCACAGAAGGGTCCTCTCCCTCGGCCACGGGACCAGTCACCGAGGCGCGGATCTGGTATTTCGGCGTGGGCTTGTCAATGTTCTGGATATAAGCGTGAGGGAGGGACTTGTATGGCTTGGACTCGGTTCCGTCGGCAGTCTCGTCGTCGGCGCCCTAGGGTTTGGGTGTCAGTGATTGCTGTCCAAGAAAGGTCCAGCAAGGCTCGGCGGGATGCAATCGTACAGCGTCAGTGTCCACGTAGACTGTTTCACCGCCGACAACGGCGTGCTTGACGCGCTCGGCCAGCTCTGATACTCCGGTCATGGTCGCGGTGCAGTTCTATGGCCAATTGTCGGAAATCGAATGCGTGATGAGGTCGAGCGGTCGCCTATCACTGTAGCTGGCAACTGACACTTTTTTGTGGTGTTGCGGGGCAAAGATAGAAATGTGCAGTGATCGAGTCGAGGGAGACAGTGGGATGAATAGGTAGCTTGGTGGGGTTCTTTCATAGTTACCAAATCGCTTCTGTTGATAGCGTATTGATTGGCTGCCAATGACTCACCCTAATCTCCAGGCTTGGGCCGCCGAATTGCGGTGCTGTGATGCGCACCCAAGGCCCGAGCTGAGCTTCATATCTGTCTCATACGTACGAATACAACTCTTATCGACGATATTGCGGATGTCAGCTCCCAATCTGTACTCACACATGCAACCAACCTCCTGTCAATCTATCTGTGGCAAGTAGGTCTCCCGAGTCTCGGCCATTGTGCGTGCCGGCTGAGCAGACTGATCATGGACGTCCAGATTGAATACACAAATCACTTACATTGTAATGACCATTTCAATCACATATCATATCATTTATTATACTCCGTAACTCTGCAATAATGACAGACCATCTCTCATGTGCACTTTTCAAGGTGGAATATACCAACCGTAAAGTCAACCACATACGACCACAGCTGCTAGGCCATGTGGACATTATTTCCATCTCCAGTCTTGCTTCATATTTTGCCATCCATTTCCATCTTTGGAATAAGTAGACCAGGGAATAGACGAGCCAAGTGTTTTTACAAAACATCATATAAAAACAACGCGACCGGACCAAAGGACCCGAACGAACCCAGTAGCGAAAAATCAACGAGATAATTACAACATATTAGTCTTTCCCTGGTCCGACTCAAGACAATTTCTTCTTAGTTGGCAACCTCCTCCTCGACCCAGCCGTTCAGGCCGCCCTGGATGGCCAGACCGAATCCGGAGCCCATACCTCCAAAGCTGGACTGGTACTGGTGACCTCTGCGCTCGCCTTCGGGGTGACCAATGGCGCTGACGGGGCTGTTGCCGCCGTTCTCGAAACCGGGGTTGAAGACGGGCAGACTGACAGCACGGTTGTGAGATCCGCGAGGGCCAGGAGCCAGCAGGCCACCAATGGTGGTGGCCGTGGGCGTGCCATTGCCAGCAGCATAGCCGTTAGAAATGCTTGCGGATTGGCCGTGGCCAAAGTGGCTTTGCTGAGGAATGTCCAGAGACAGCTCGTTTGGCGACGAGGCAGCAGTGCCAAAGAGAGCAGCTTGCTGAGAGCTCAACATGTTGTGCTGCTGGTGTTGCTGTTGCTGGGCCTGCTGGGACACCTGGCTCAGATACAGAGTCAGAGGGTTGTTACCATTGCCAAACATGTTCGACCCGCTTCCAGCTGACTGGGGCGAGGTTGCGCCAGTCGGGGAGACGCCGTTGGAACCACTCTGGGGAGGAGGCGAGGCGCCCTCACGAGGAGACTGAGCTTGGCCCTGCTGGAGCTGTCTTGGCTGGTTTCCGCAGCGGTCCTTGCCAAAGTTGACCTTGAACTTTCTGTAATCCTCCTTGCTTCGGATCGCCTCGATAGCCTTGATGGCGTTGGCAATGTTGGTGAAGTTGACAAAGGCGCAGCTCTTCTCGCGGAGGGTGTTAACCAGCTCAATCTCACCAAACTCGGTGAAATCTTGTCTCAGGCGCTCCTCAGTCCAGGTGTCATCGAGATTGCCAATGTACACGTTTCGCGAGGCACCACCGCTGACGGCCAAGGCGATAGCAGGAGGGAGCGGGCCAGAGTGCTTTCCCCAGCCAATCTTGAGGCGGCGGTTGTGGATCATGAGACCTTGAATGTTACTCAAAGCGTAGAACGAAGCGGCTGCCGTGGGGTCGATAAAGGTGACGAAGCAAATGTGCTTGTCCGGGATGTAACGGATGTGGTGCAGGAGTCCACCTCGTACAACATTGCAAATCTCCTCGATGGTGGTCTCGGGGTGGATGTTACCAAGGTAGATGGTTCGGTTACCAAGGTTGTTGATACCACCAGCCGTAGTAGCAACAGCTGCTGCTGCGACAGATTGCTGAGCCAGTGCGCTGGAAATGACCTCGCGGTCTGCGCCAGTAAGCATGTGAGCATATCCGGGGTTGATACCGAGGTACTGCGCGGCGTTCTGCTGCTGTGTCTTGGAGACGTAGGCGCATCGGTCCTTGCCATAGTAGACTCGGCGCGGAGATTGCCACTTGGGCTCCTGGGGCAGCTGCTGAACGGCCTTCATGGCATTAGCGACCGACAAGAAGTGGATAAAGGCAATGTTCTTCTCCCGGACAATCTTGATCGTGTCAATGGCGCCAAACTTTCCAAGATCCTCACGCAGCTCCTCGTCGCTAATCTCTTCGGGGAGGTTACCCAGATAGACATTTCGCGAAGCGCCAGACTGCTGAACAGCAAGGGCAACCGAGGTCGGGACCTGAGAGGGCTTGCCCCAGCCAATCTTGATATCCTGGCCCTTGATGCAGAGCTTTTTCAAGATAGCATCAGAGTGGAAGTGAGTAGCAGCATTGGCATCGAGGAAAGAGATGAAGGCGCAGTTCTTGTCGGGGAGAAGGCGGACCGACTCAATCTGTCCACTACGGACGTGACCCAGGATCTCCTCGGCAGACGTGTCAGGAGGAATGTTGCCAAGGTAGACGGTTCTGCTGGTTCCAGTGACCATGGCAGTAGGGCTCATCTGAACAGGCGAGGTGGGCTGCATCTGCATCTGACCTCCCATGTTGTTGAAGCCGCCAGTGGGAGACTGAGGAGCGAAGAATTGGGGTGCGCCGTAGGTCGAGGGAGAGACAATGGCCTGGTACTGCTGGGGAGACATGTGTGCCTGCACCGGGCTGCCCATACCATTGTTCTGCTGCTGCTGGCCGGCATGCTGGTGGCTCTGCTGGTACCCATTGAGGTTCTGGAACTGGTTGTTGGCAAAAGCGGGAGTGCCAGGCTGGAACGGGCTACCGAGGAGCAATTGAGAAGGAAGCAGAGGCGTGAACTGCATGTCAAAGCCAGTGCCGGGCGTGGTCATGTCCTGGGCATTGGTAGGAGCAGGGGGCTGCTGGTTCATCGACTGAGTATTAATCGAGGGAATGTTGCCTCGGCGAGGGTGCCTATCGGCAAAACCAGAAATGTTGGAAGTAAAGGCGCCGTGGGAGAAACCGGTATCGCTGTTGGAAGGCTTGGAGGTGTGACCGAAGCGGTTACCACCCTGGGAGGGCCCTGTAGGGATCCCAGAGACAGAAAGGTCCTGCATCCCGAGCAGATGAGGAGGGACAAGGCTGTCCCTCGATACGTGAGATAAAACCGCCGTTTTGGAAGTGATTATCGTGCCTTGAACGAGGCACGAATACAATTGAACAAGCTGGCGACCAGGCTAAAATGTGCGGACCAAAGCGGTTGGCAGATTTGCAATCAAGCAAGGCCGGTAATATTATAAAAGCTGCTCTAGGCTGATCGAACAAATGGTAGAAGCTCGAATTTGTCCGAAGAAGGCGGCCAAACTCGAGTATAGGGGGTATCTCAAGTAGGTTTAAAAGAATTACTGAAATGGATGAATCAGTAAAAAAGGTAAGGGAGATCGACTATGTGCAACAGGTCGAAATCCGCAGTATTGAATGGCAGAGATTAGGTGCCGTCAAGCTTGACGATTTGTAAAACAGGACCGCTCGCTAAAGATGCCGAACAGAGTACGTGCTGTATCGAACCAGTAGAACTACCCAAGAAGACGGGGGTCGGAAGTGATTCGAAGAAGACGAATGAATATGGACCGTGGTCGAGGGGGCCAGGAGCCAGGTTTCTTTGACCTCGGGGGAAACGGTACGGTCTGGGGTGTAGTCGTCGAATTCAAGCTGCGTCGGACAAAGGTGGACGAAGCGACTTTGATCTCCTCCCAAAGAAAGCGACCGCGTAGAGGGACGGCCGTGAACGAGCGTCGAGAAGATAGACAAACAACAAGGCGCCCCTTGTGTCTCGGGAGAAGCTGTGCACAAAGTCGAGGACCAGGGGGGACAGGTCAACGGAAGTAGTCCTTCTCGGCCGGAGCTCCTTATTCCCCAGCGGCTACTACGAGGCAAGTCAAATCGTCGTCGTCGTCGTCGAGCTGGCGGGACAAGATGAGTAAGCTCGAAAGCGCAAAATGTGGTAAGGATATTACGAAAATATAGTGAACGAGCGTAGGCAAGAAAAAAAAAGGACGGAAGATGGAGAAAGATCTAAAAAGCGGAGACCTGTGGTTGGTCGGGAGAAAAAGGATCGAATGACCAGAGGAGATTGAAGAGCAGGTCAGAAGCAAGAGAGCGAGCGTGAGGGAGAGGAGTAGCAAAAGGTGGAGGCAAAGGAGACGAAGAGAAGGGAAGAAGGGGAGATTGGAGATGGGGTCTTTTGGTAAAAGGTGATCAACCAGGAGCCAGCGACAGGCCCCAGAAGGTTACAACCCGATCACCGTTCAGGAGGAGAGGCAAGCGAAAAGGGCCCTGAGGAGGCGACGCCAGCACCAATACGGCAAGGACCACTGGAGCGAGGAGCCGGGGGTGGTTTAGCGCAGACTGCCCGAGCTGGCTGCGCTAAGTTTAATGAGTGCAGCCAGGGATCTCCCCCATTCTGTTAGCGGCAGGGGACTTGCTGCTGTTCGAATGTTCAATACAGGCAACGCACGCGCACCAGCACACGAGTATCTCATCTAACAGGTGATGCACGAATGGGGATTTTGGGTGTGAGGGGGGTTGCGGTACCTGCAGCCACACCTGTATCTACCTACATTATCACTCCTGGCTGCATTCAATTGCATTCTATCACCACGCGGCTCTGGGATGTTGTCTGTGGGCAGGACGGATCGACGTTGAGCTACCCAGGTATTGGATCTATTGGATACTGTGTAGTGTGTAAGTTGATCATGGAAAAGAAGCGCGGTTTGCTGCCACCCAGGATGCCGCCAATATCAAGGTCCCTTGCCTGCCTGTAAAAGTAACGTAGATAGATATTCTACAGCCAAGCAAGAGGGTCGGAGGGGTCTTTTTGCTGCTAGGTGTCCCGAGGTCTCTCCATTCTTTTCTGACATGCAGCAGCGCCAACTCAACAAGAAATTGAATAAAATATTTCTGCGCGGTCTTGCACCATCAACGGCGGTTATGCACTAATCTAACCTACAGTCCTGCAAGGTACGAATACAATGAGCCAATCCCCTTCAAGCATTCGATCAAGCGATCAAGAAGCCTCAAGCTAAAGTTTAGAAGACGAGCTCAAGTACGTACGCAGTATTGGTGTGTCTTCTCAACTCTTCCCTCACTGAAGCAGACGACTCGCCACAGCTCACGCGCACATGTTCTTCAGCGCATACACAACTGTAGTATATGCATGGATGCACTGACGAGCCCCAAAGAAGAACGAGCCCAGATCTTCCAATTGAGCATAAAGCAGACCAATCATTGTGGCCACGTCCGTACCCATTCATTTCGTCGCCCTATTTAGTGCGGAAGCCAAATAGGGGGTCTAAAATGTACAGCCGGCAGCCCGCACATCAGCTATACAACGCATCTATTATACCTGCTATTTTCTGTGGCATTATTGCCTGGCCTATCTCGCGTCTCGCCAAATTCAATAAAGAAGTGTCCAAGATTCTTAGTAAAGGGCAAAGCACATTTTCACGTCTTCTAAGAACACATATATATCGCTTAACGTTGACTCTTCACTAGTACCATGGCGGCTCATGCCTGTGTACTATTGACTGCTTGTCATGTATGAAGTATGTATGTCCTGTCACGAACCGTTCCCACCGCCGTTGTAACAGAAGGAGCACTGAGCATTTGCTCACGTGTCAGGCATCTCTTTCAACAGCGTATGATGCCTCAACAGTCAATACAAGCCAAGCCCGTAAAGTTTCCGAGTTGCACGTTTTACCAGTCTCTGTCAGTGCAAATGTCACCATACCTCGGTCCTCGAGGATCTAGCCTCTGGCAACATTGACGGTGCCCCGGTCGCGTGGAACTGAACACGGGCCAGCCGCTGCCATCAGTCCTTGAAGAGCGCCATGCCGGATGAAACATCTGGCAGCAAGTGCCATCCACTATCGTGTACGACGTCGGGACGCTTGAGTATTTCTGGAAGCTTGCTGCCATCCACCGAGATACGTGATACCCGGCCTGGAAACTCCTGCTCGTGGGAAGAACAGCATATGCCATAAGCGAGTCATGCCTATTGCCAGCACATGGTCAACCTGAAGCATGAGATGCAGACAGTTGTCCGCTGGCGAATGGTTCAGCCCACGATTACAAAGGCATACGTACCAAGATCATTATTCTCAAACTCACGCAACCAGGCGCAGCCCATTCGACTGTCCATCGTTGAACCCCTTTCGCGGGGTTGTCTCCTCCCCTAGCGTACCCAGGACCTGGGCCTCTCGGATCTTTAGCTGCTGTGCTAGGTTAGCTGTCAACTTTGGGCTGGCGCCGCTCTTTTACAGTCCGCGGCCGGATCCTTATCGCACTGTCTGTCCAACCAGCGCAGCATTTTGCTTCTTTTCAGCTTCATTCTTTTGAGGCTCTCGATGCGACTGTCGATTCCATCTTGGTCGAGTCTGCAACGAGTCGCCACCTCGATTATATGCAACCCATCACGCAACACAAATCGAATGGTCTGGTGTCGGGCGAGTGGAGTCGGGGTGCTATTCTGGGCGACGACACCTCATTCCCCAATCCAGCAACTTCTCTGCGACACGACGTCCGAGTCGATGCTTCTGGAGTCGAAGAAGCCTGTCGAGCCTGAGCCTGTGGGCATCAGATCGACGTTCGTAAAAAAGACGCCCGGACTCTCGGAGAAAAGCTCAGACATGAGGCTCAAGAGACCAGTTGGCCTGCTGGCGTGAGCGCGCATTGATCAGGGCTCCGCCTGCATAGTGTTGTCCGGTGCTCATGATCAATTGACAAGATTGAGCTGGTTTGACAGCGGGAAGACATAGCCACTGTTGGACACGTCGTCGCCTGAATTCTCCCCTGATTGATTTCTCTCAGATATTACAATGCTCAGATCATTGCTGCCAGATCAAACAACTGACAGCTTGCAATAAGGTCAAGCCAACTGCTCGCCAAGTTGAACCGTTCTGGAGGCCGCTCAGTTGAGGAGATCCCCCCCTGCCGAACCCCTTTACCCAAAATGCTGCCCTTGTCATCTCCACAAGACCCTTGCTTGCGAGAGCTGTTTCCTCATGGAAGGGAGGTACATGCGGTGCACAATTAACTTCACTACGGCAAGGTACCCGAACGTGTTATGCAACCGGCCACACACACCATCTTGTTTTGTAGGCACGGTATGATATACTGTATACTACGCACTTATACCCGGTCCACCCTTCCAGCTTCATTATTCATGGGAAATTCTTTTTTTATCTTTTTCACGCGTCGGCTAGCCGTGGACGAATATTACTTTCCATATCGGGCTGTCAACGGCTGTCCGTCCCGGGATATGAGAGCGAATTCGTCACGTGCTGTTAGAGCTGATCTACAACGAGAATCCAGGTTGCGGGAAAGGGTGTTTCTCGAGAAACGAAACAACCGTGAAGCAGGGTACCAGTGTCTCGAGCTGAAAGCTATCCTCATAACCAACTACGCCGCATGCCTACCTGAAGGAACAACAGCATAAACGAGATAAATACGCCGATTGGGCAAGCTGTGTTTATAGTCTCGTATAAGTGCTCCTCTAAAATAGCTGGTCTAAAGCTCCGAGTGCTTCGTAGTGAATTGGCGCGATGCCGAGCAAAGACAATAACAGCTATCTACAAAATAGTCTCGCCTTGAATGGAGGGTCACAATTCCAGTCCCGTATGGTGGTTCAGTTCCCGGCTGCTCGGGTCTGTGTACTGTACCGCCGTCATCTCTGACAGGTGTGTCCAGAGAATAACGCTGTGACTGTGTAACAATGTGCGACCTCGGGTCTTTTCAAGAGATTTGTGTTCCAATGAGCATATACCCCTGATTGTGTGTATTTAGAGTCCCTAACGTTATGCAACTGGTCTTCGTTGATGGCTAAAAGAAGTATCATATTCATGAATGTTCTAAAAGTCAAGACTCCATGAATGGACATGACTTGAAAAGGATGATAAATTATTCTGAACTGGCAGCGAATCTTTAATCAGGTGGTGACACCAAACAGCCTAATATCCTAGTCACAAGACATGCGAATACGTACCAAATATATGAATGCATATGTACAATCTCAAGAGCTCTGATGGCGAGCTGTGGTCTATAAATAGAGCGATGGGCAAACGACTCGTTCCTAGAATATGCTTAAAGGGAGCTCAATATCCAGCCGGCTCGGGCTTGACAGGGAATGCAGGCTTGTCAGCATTGGCCCGGCACTGTCCCCTCCAGTCTTGCGGCACAAACTTGTCAACAATAGTCTTGAATGCTTCCTGTAATCTGTATTAGCGATGATATCAACAGAGACAAAGAGATTGACACTCGATACATACCAGTGTACAGAAGCTGTCGTCGCCATCGAGATGCTTGCCTGCCGGCTTGCAGCCCGGAACCTTCATGACCTGATCATTGTAGCGAAGTCTGACGTAGTAGCCATCCAGCTTTTCTTTCTCGTCCGCAGCCAATTCTTCCGTCTTCTTGCGGCCAATGCCCGGTGGTGGCAGACCTGGCTTTGTAGAAGATCCCAATCCAAACACAGAGCCGAGGCTGCTGAGCCAACCAGACTTTTGCGCAGAAGGTCCCTCCATAGGTGGGATCGTCGGTTTTGTGGTTGAAGGCGTGGCAAGATCAGATTTTCGGAACATTTCAATAGCAATGTGGCTCGTGTATGGTGGCCACTTGTCGGTCTCGAATGAGCCCATACTGGCCAGGACAGCCGCCAACGTTGTATCATGGCAGCCACTCATGCCGAAACGAATCGGCGTCGCGCCCGTTCCAGCCTTGACATCGCCGTCGTTCAGATTCCGTGCCACCTCATACTCACCGTCGGCAGTGCTGCGCTCAGCTGATCCCACCATTCTCGACACAACGTCGCCCATGAGTCCTCCAATACCCAGCATGCGATATTCTTGACTCTCCTTGTATCCGGCGAACCACTCTTCGACTCCAATCTTTTCAACAATTGCAAGGCCCTTCTTGTCATAGAACTCGTTTGGCAATCTCGTCTCGGGGCCATGTGCTAGTGTGCTGTTGACCGTATCCATGATACCGCTGAGCCTGGGCTTTCCGTCTACGGCGACTCGCGGACTGGCCTCGGGCATCCACTTGCCATACAGCTTGTTCAGGTATTCCATGTCGTCGGTTGTGTTCCATCTATCCGACGCCCTCTGCGCAAAGGCACGCGATAGAGCAGCGAATCGGCGGCAATTGCTGTCGTTCGGGAAAAGCGTCTCATCGGCAATGGACCGTGTAAGGATCGTCGGGGCAGGGAAGTTGGGTGCGCGGGTGCCAGCAGGATACAAGCCGAGGAAGGTCTCCTGCAACGACTCCAAAGCTCTCGGAATGGGCGTGGCGCGGAGGTAAAGGCTATCGGCATTGGTTATGGTCGAGGGCAGGAAGCCCAATTGGTCCACGTAGAGCCTGCGCAGGCGAGAACCCAGGTTGAATGTCGTTTCCCTTCCCTTGTCCGTGAGCATTCCCATGTCGCAGATGGCGTCGAGCTCTCCGCCAGGGCCCGAGGCTATTACGGGTTCGTCATTGGGTCCAAACGCTTCGAGGCGGCGCTTCCACTCCAGAGTGGTGAATTGCGGTGACGAGTACGAGCCATCCAAGACGGCATTTCGCATGTGCCGCACCGCATTGCAGTAAGGCCAGAAGGCGGGAAGCCCAGCATTGGAGAATCGAGCAGACACGGGAGAACGTTCCCCGTGCCGAAGGAGAATCTGAACAAACTGAAGTTTGAGTTCAGACGGATACAGCTGCTTGAGCTCATCTTCCGTATACGGAGCGCGGGGAGTGAGGGTCGTCATGATGGAGATCGGCAGTGCTTGACTGCATAGACGGGCGGGATTGAGCGAATGTATTCAGGATGGAAACAATATCCAGGAAATACAAATGCCTCAAACGTCAAGACAGAGATATCTTGGGTAGGCAATGAATGAAAGGACCGCTGCGTGCTCACCGGCTTCCTAACGTCGTTCAACGGCTCGGAACTTTCTGGGTTACTAAGGTATCGTGAACTGTAGCAATTAGGTGACGTCGATCGGGTCATGGCCCAACCGAGCACTCTCAGTGGTCCGTTACGATAAGATACAGCGGTAATAGCGCTGAATCGGCAGGGTTGAGAGCTCCACCCCTGGCAGCTGGAGTGCGCTAAACTCCGACATCAGAGCTACCCATTGATCGCGAGCGTGACGAACTTTTTTCCTTGCTGCAAAGGTAATCAATACCGATCTCTGTCCCCCCACGAATATTTCCACCTACGACGCCGGATGTTATGAGGGCAGCCCAGTCAGTCTGCCTCATCTGTCGCCACCGACTCGCGACAAAGGCCGCTGCGCAACCATCGCAATGGCGCGCGCATCTGTCATCCTGGCATGGCGCTTCGAGCGGCGCAGGTAACAGCCCGGTCGCTACGCCATCTTCAAGCCTGACCGCCCCGAATACTACGCCGCCAGGAGACGGAGGATCGAGTACAAATGGATATGGTCGTACTGCCGACGGGGTGCAAAGACCGAAGCCAAGGGCGCCGCCCGCGCCACGAGGTGCGAACGGCAAAAAGGCGGCAAACTATGAGATGGCGGACCTCTTCAAAAAGATTGTCGACGGGCCGAGCACGGGGAGCGCTACTCCTGACAACTCAAATACGAGATCCACAAACATCAAGCTCGTTCAAGATGTTGGGAAACTGCAAGATATGCTAGACGCTCGAGCTCCGATCTTAGATGCCTTCAGGTTCTTGCAGACGACCTTGTATCCTGCCTTCAAGCAGAAGGATGTCACTATACCCAAGGTTTTTTATACAGTGGCTTCGAGCCTGCTGCACGAGATGATCCATGTCAAAAAAGATCATATATTGGATCCCGACTTGCCTACTGTTGCCGAGATTCTTCGCATTTGCGCCGACTTGGGAGAACTCAAAGCATCCGAATGGCTTGCGCTGACAGGGGAATTGGTCAAGTATCTCTGCGAGATGAAGACGTCTGCGGACGACTATCCCTCGATCGAAGCCTTCGAGGACCATCTAGGCACGAAGAACCAGGTCATCTCGGATCTGGTAGAGACTTGGAAAATACTCTCGCTGCCCAAGACCAGAGTCGCAGAAGGCAACGCCGACGCCAATGAGATTCGCGATGGGTTTTGGTTCCCGAGACTGGACAAGTTCGCCATCAACAAATACGCCAAATCCAACAACTTCTCACTGGCCCTCAGCAGCTTGTTTCCACAGTACAATCCCAACCAGCTAGGCGATAGGCTCTCCGTACTCGCCATTGCGACTCTTGCGCTTCTGATTGACGTGACGAGGAGCAACACGAGCTCCCGTCGTAGTGCTTCGCGTTTCATGACCAAGGTCGCCCACTTGATGGACATCACCGGTGTAAACGATAAAGCCCTTCGAAAGGCCATCAAGATTACATATCCTTCCATTGAAGGCTACGTCATGGGGCATTGGCCTAATATTGAAAAACACCTGAAAGAGGTGAATCAGTCATCCAATCAGGCCCCCGGATCGCAAGGATCCTCGAATTCGAGGACAAACAAAGGCTCGCACGATACGCTTTACTTTGAACAGAAGCTCGGTCAAGCATATTGGACACGAAACTGGACCGAGGTTGATCGCCTTTGGAGGGAGTTTCACGACCCTCAACCGCGAGGTACGACAGCCAGAAGAACGCCCGCACCCAAGCAAAGCCCTCACCTCTTTGATTCATTCATCAACACTTATATGGCTCTCAACAAGCCCGACAAGGCGATCGAGGTGTGGAATACGCTGCCCAAAGTTGGACTCAAGCCTACACTGAGGACGTGGAACGTCATGCTCGATGGCTGCAAAAAGGCACAGAATGGGAACGGCCTCAAGACTGTCTGGCAACGCTTGGTCAGTTCCGGTGCCAAGTTGGACATGCCAATCTGGACAACAAGGATAGCTGGATTGATGGAGTGCAATGATCCAGCTGCTGCTATCACGGCGCTCGAGGAAATGGCAGTACTCTGGCGCGAAGCTCAGCAGAAAAGGGACAGACACGCCGTTCCTGTCACAATAGAGCCCATCAACGCTGCTCTCTCGGGGCTGCTCCGCCTCAACAACCGAGGTGCTGTTCAGCGTCTGCTGTCGTGGGCCAAGGAACTCGGCGTAAATCCCAACATTTACACATTCAACCTGCTACTGAGACCGCTCATTCTCGAGGGGCGCGATAAAGAAGTCCAGGCACTTTTCAAGCACATGGAGTCTCTCGGTGTCAGTGTTGATGCTGCTACTTTTACATTGATCTTGGAAGGGACACTGAACCAACTTGAGGCATGGGATCCTGAAAATCTAGTCGAGATTGTCGAAAATGTCTTTGATGACATGAAGAAGGCCGGTCTCGAGGCGAACCACCAAAACTATGGCAAGATGATTCATCTGCTCCTGCGTTCTGGCGACCGTGCTCAAGAGTCGGTCAAGGCCGTATTGGGCCACATGTGGCAACAAGGTCTAGAGCTGTCCCCTCATATTTACACATCACTGGTCGAGCACTATTTTTCGCGCAACCCGCCTGATCTGGAAACCGTCAACGAGCTGATCCAGCGTCGCCGTCTGTTGGACTATGACGACATGGACCGTATTTTCTACGACCGGGTCATCAAGGGCTACGCGGCTGCCGAAGATCACGAAACGGCATTCAATATATATCGCAAGCTAAGCTCGGCTGGCTTCCTCGTCAATCTCGACGCTCAGTACGAGCTTCTCCATGCCCTTCTCTTGGCGGACAGGCGGGAGGATGCCCAAGGCCTTGTGGAAGACACGGTCAATAGATATGCCGAACATCACGGCGACGGTAGTTGGCTAGGTCATCGGTTCTGGCACACGGCCGAGAGGAACGGGTTCATTGACTGGATACCAGACGTCCGAGGTGGAAGAGCTGTCTTGCGAAATACATCATAGATCAAGATACAAATAGTGTAACAATATGTAATCGCAACCGGAGCATATATTCCCAGCTTCCAATATTTGTTCGAGCCTGGGGCCGTTCTTCTCTAGCCTTGAACAGTACGAGAAGTTCATTTATGCGCGTACATGACACTGCGAGGTGGCATCTTGTCTACAATTTGACTGGTAATGAGGGTGAAAGAATCCAAGGCTTGCCACGGGGTGTTTGACATGCTCAATCAAGCAAACGCACGTTGGAAGGAACCTTGACTGTAGCCACCGAAAAGGCAGTCAAGAGATTTCTCAGTCTATTGCACTCTGCAGCACAACTGAAGAATCTGGTCATTGTGTCTGTGAGGCCAGGCAGCGGCTGCCCAACCCTTCCTTTATGCACTCTCAGGCGTTTCAGAACAATCGAGTTCAGAACAATCCAAGTGCGAAACAATCAAGTGCGAGATTCTGCACTTGACTGTTTGCACCATCGACCTGACTTGTCAGGCAACCACAAAAACTCTTTTCTCTTCTTCCCACACTTGCCAGAATTTGTGCAGCTCCAAGTTCTTCCAACCAACCTTCATTTTCCCTCAACGCACACCATCCCAGTCTTGAGCAAGTGCGTCCCTATATATCGAGGTCTTGTTGCCAGCCAGAGATATATATCCCTGTCGTCTGCCGACAACAATCAAATCCTACCATCACCTCGAACGCGTCTTCACACCAGCTTGGAAAGCCATAACAACACCAAGCTCTTTCATTACTTTCAACGCGACATCTTCTGCCGCCCATTCTATTCCAAAAGCACGCCGATTTCGACATCGCAAGAGGAAAAGTACAGCTCCTTCCCCTCTCCATCAACTCGGCGTTCCATTCCGCGACTTGAATTACCGCGCCCCTTCCCATCTCCATCAAATCGGCGCTCTTTCCCAAGCCGCCCGCATTCCTCCACATCGCCATCAACAGAACGAGCTTCGGCGAAACAACAATGAGCACCATGACGTCCCAATCGGCGAACACCGAGGTGGCTTCACGTCGCCCACTTACGTCATTGCCCGTTGAGATCATCACCAAGATTTTCTCCAACCTAGTTCCGGACGTGCTGCCGACGGACTTCAAGGACAGAGAAGAATACGACGACGAAGAGAACGGATGGAGAGTACCCACCGTTGAAGATGCGGTCGGTCGAGACGCGCTACGCAATTTATGCCAAGTCTCGAAGACTTGCCATGCAATTGCCGGTCCCCTCCTGTATCGTAATATCACGATCAGCACCACAGCCCAGGCCTTTCAGCTATTCTTCGGAATTCTCATGAACGATCTGGGCCATCACACCAGGAACTTCGCCTTCATCCTGCTTGATGATGCCGTCGGCGAATACCCCGATCCCGCCACGTTTGACGCATATGAGATGTGTCTGACAAACCGTGACCTTCGACGCAAGGTCGAACAACGGCACGCTTATCTGTTCTCCGATGACATCGACGAGGAGCAGATTATGTCGCCGCATTTTCTTTCACATGTCGTCATGCTATCCGTGGGCATGATGCCTCGGGGAGAAGATGTGTTTCTTTCACTGCCCCGGCCCAATGACACACGCTTTGAGCCGATTGAAGGAGTGACTCTTCCTGACATGTCAAGTCAAGACATGCAGCCTGTCGGACCATGGAAGAGTGTTCGACTCCAAGCCTGTACCACGTTCAGTCGGGGTACGCGAGATGCTGCCTTTCTGTTGCTCCCGTTTGCGGCCAAGGCCACCCGCATCGAAATCTACGATGAGTACTGGCAATGCCAGGGTATGCAAAAGGTGATCGAGAGAGGCGAGTTGGAGCGCACAAATGTCCAGCAGTTCGAGGAGATTGATCTCCATATCGGCGCAAGAAACATTGCATGGCTGACGATCTTGCTGGAGGCATCGACCAAGCTCAAGACCCTCACGCTGGGCTTCAACTACTGTGGAGGAGCAGTTCCCGACACAGAGCTAGACTCTGTCTTGTTGCCCGCAGCGGGCAAGCTCGAGTCTTTGAACATGTACATGATAGGACGCCCGGGCTTCGACCTACCGGCCATGGCATCCTTGCCATCATTCTTGTCCCTGAAGCATCTCGCAATCGATCTTCCTCTTCTCTGGGGGGAGGCATTCGTCGACAACCCCACTAATATCCCCAAGATATCCAGAATGTTGCCCCAGAGTCTCCAGACGCTCACTCTAAGGGAAAGGATTTATGAGGGTGGCATGACTGGCATCTTCACGAACAAGGATCTGGCCCAGATGTACAACAAGTGGATGGCTGAGTCTGTCATTCAGCTCTGGCATGATTGCCACGCCGTCAGTCTACCGGAGTTGAGCAAGCTTCACCTCAACTTGTATGACTCCTACAAGTTCAGTCGAAGGTTTCCCGTCGAGAAAATGGTCGCTTTACGTGGGCTTTTCCAGACCGCTGGCGTCAGCCTACACTGGTCGTGGTACCACGACCAGAGTCTGCATCAGCAGAAGAGATTCCGCAGACCCAACAAGTGGACCAACAAGCCGGTCAAGAAGGTCTGGAACAACCATGAGTTCCGACCGGACGATGTTTGTGACTGTTGCTGAGGAAGACGTATGAGGTTGATGATGTACTTGCGTCCCTCCCTCGAAGCCGCCAATTCCAACATGGGCAACCCACCAGCCCCCCTTCATGCTTTGTCAAACATCTTGAAGTCTTCCAGTCGAGCAGCAGTCTCTTGTTTGCGGTTTTGCCGTGCAACAGAAACCCATATCCGACCGGCCGCGGCCACCAGACGGGACCGGAGTTCATTTGGAAGACTCATTTAGATACACAAGACAGTTATAAACCTGATACACCGAATATCTTTCGTTTTGACATGATCATCACCGTTGCCTGTTCCATCCAATAAGCCATAGTAGCTCTACTCATGCTCGTGAATAAACATTAAACGGGCAGGTACACATGCTGGAGCTTCCCAAGGCTTCCACTCGAAAGATTATCCCAGTGGAATAATCATTGAAGCAACGACCAAGTTTTGTAGCCCTAACATTGGAGGCAGGTGCTCTGAGCTGCAACTGCCTCACTTTTCTTGGTTTCAGGCAACCTCGCGCCGCACCTTTCTTCGATTTCCTGCACACACAAAAATCAAGCAAGCAAGCACCAGGGAACCTCAATCAGTGTGCTCTTCTGTTCAACAAAAATCTCTCTGCCCGTCCGCCAAAGCTCACGGCGACGGGGATAGTCTTTTCTTCCAGAACAGTCCTTGATACGTCCTTTCTGACCAGATATTTGACGCCGATTCTCAACCCATTTGAAGCCATTACCATCCACCATTCACCATCCGCAGGCACCCACAACAACCCTCCGCTTCCAGCACCGCTCGTTGGCTACAAGATCACCGCCGACGGACAAGCCAGTTTTCGATTCCGAGAAAGCACAAGCTCAACTCGACTGGCTGCCTCGACGATTCGAATCGAGCTTTCCCAGCACTTTCCCAGTCGGCCACATTCATTCGGTGACTCCACTCGACCAGCTTCAGCATACCGACACTGATGCATCGACATGTCTGCCAGAGCAACAGCGCCGGAGGCGGCAACAGGTTCTCGGCTTTTGTCTCTTCCACCTGAGATTGTGGATCGAATTTTCTCGGGCCTCGTCCCAGAGCCGATACTTACCAATGCTGCCTTCTGGGATGGACACCTACTTTCCCCGCAAGATCTGTTTGCCCGGACTGCATTGAAGAACCTGTGCGGCGTATCAAAACTGTGTCAGCAAATCGCCAGTCCCCTTCTGTATCGCAATGTCTCGTTGCAAAAGCCGTCCCAACTGATCAAGTTGTTCTATGCCCTTGTCTTGAACAATATGGGCCGACACGTCAGACATTTTGCTTTCGTCCTGCAGTGTCCCACAGAACCTTCATGGCACGACAATGTCCACAAGGTATTCAGCGCTGTTCCTTGGGAGGTATCGCAAATACTTGGGCGACTCACTCCACAAATACGTCCCAAATTCGAGCAGATTTATCCTAATCTATTCCTGGGCAAAACATCTCCGGCTACCATTCTTTCCGATCGGTTCTTGGTCCACATTCTGATGATATGTGTCAATTTCATGACTCGGGGCGAGGACATCCTACTTGGGCTACCCCACGACAAACTTGCCTCCATCACTGGTGAGCTCCCTCCTGCTCAGAATACCCACAAGAGCCCTCAACTGCTTCGTCATTCGTGGAGATCTTTCCGACTACGATGCGATCCCCAACTCATCACGACAGATAAGGCAACTTTCGATTTCCTCTGTCAAATTTTGACTCGTCGGACAACAAAAGTCGAACTCTTCAATCATCCGCGTCCTGAGCTTCCAGATTGGCATGATCCGGAGCTAGCTGATCTATACGATATTTCCATGTTGTTTGATTCTTCTCCGAGTCTCGTTCGCGTGAAGGAGGCCAAAGTGTATATCAACAACTACTTCGATATCGAGTGTCTTCAATTGCTCATGGAACACGCTATCAATGTGAGACGAGTCATGGTTGGCCTTCCAGATTTTGAGATCACCTTTCCAGAGTTCCAGAACTTGGACCCAGGCGCGAGGCTCTTGGATGCAATGGCAGGCCGTGCCCCCCAAATCGAATCCCTTCACATGTACACACAGTCGTACGGAGTGCTGACTCACCAGTTCGATATACGAGCAGAACATCAAGGCCTGAAGAGTCTTCGGATTGATCTTCCACTGCTTCAAGGACATCCGGACATGTGGGAGGAAGAGTGGGAATTTGATCCACCTACCACTATGTCGGGTTACATTCCGCCTTCGATACAGTCTTTGACCCTCAAAGAGAAATGGACAACAAGTCAGTCGGTCGAAATGCTGACACACAAAGATCCCGAGCCGCACTTCTTTGAGACCTACATGGATGGTGTGTTATCTGCTTTGCTTAACGATTGACGAGGCAAGAAACTACCTGCCTTGAAAGATTTCACCTTGGAAGCCTATGACAAGGTCGAGAGTAGCGGGTTCTTCAGAGAAGATGCATCAATGATTGCTTACGAGCAGAAATTCCGCGAGCTCGGGGTTATCTTCCGTTGGATCTGGCACCATGATGTTCAACATTCAGTCAAGTGCCCAGAAAACCTCTCCGAGCAAGACCTGAGCCGATGGAGTGGCAATGGACCAAACCACGTCTACGCGCCAAACTTGTGATGCTGCGACCAACTTCAGACGACCACATGACAATTAATCACTGTTGGCTGTCGTTCGAACTTCGTTTTCATGTTCAACCGAGATGTTGCTGATCGACTTTTCCGCATCTTTAGTCAGATGAGGCCATTCGATTTCGTATCATCCAAGAGATGATTGTACAGTACCTTGGTAGTTATAATACGAAGGGAATAGTCAACGAGGAATATGGTTTTTATTGGCAGCATTGGAAGCGTGGGTTTGATGTGACATCCAACCCGCCGATGAACACATGCGAATCGTGACTCTTTGGACCGAAACTTCAATTGCTAAATATGGGACATTGGCAGTGTCATTCGACCAACTAACTGTGCCCCGACATCTCAAGATGGTGACGTCGTCTGTACGATTTGAGTAGCAGGCGGAGGTCCTACCATTTTTCTGAAGAGAACTAAAACAGCAACTCTTGGAACGAAGCATAGTGCACAAAATGTGATATGATGGAGCAATACTTCCGAGAGAGGCATCGAATAAAGCAAAGTAGGCCAAGTAACTAACTGACCGAGTAGAACACAGTGACCCGTCCTCGTGGATAGCCAACGGCGTGGCAGAAGTGCACCGCGCTAATGCAGGTACCGCTATATTGATGAGCTCAAGTGATCGGCGATGGCGTTGCTATGATGCATACAAGTACTTTCTCGACATCATTGATTGCTATTGGATAGTGGTCTCGATATTCCTGATTTTCAACATGAATCACTTTCTACATGTCGGTTTGTGTGAGAAACATTGAAATACACCTCCAATTCACAGAATATCCATCAGTTGCTCTTCTTCTTTGCTATTACATAGTATCATCTCGCCAGCCACCATGTCGCGAACGCTGATGTCGAAGTCTCTGCGCCTTTCGCATCCAATAATCAGACTCCGAGTTGGGTTTGCCTTGCCTCTGTCCCCTGCATACTTCCACACTTCGGCAGCACGCGCGGCCGCTGCCAACCTGAACCCAAATACCATCTCGGCCATCACGGCAAGGGAGAAGCTCATCACCGGCGAGGACGGACCGGTCGCGGACGGCCCGACGGCTCAAGCTCAGAAATATGCTGGACAGCAGCTCACCCAGGCCATCATCTCAGATATAATGAAGGGCGAACAAACACTCACAGGTCTCAACGGTCCTATCTCTGGCGGTCCTGCTTCTTTGGTGCAGAGGATGTTTGATGCTGTATGTAATAAGACTCCATTATCGTAAGGGTGAATATTAACATATACCAGGGCGCCACAGGAGCAAAGCAAAGCTCGGGGGTATTAGACGCATCCACGATATCCGCCATCACGGATGCCGAGAAGAAGCTCACCGGCAGCGACGAGCCAGTCAAGGGAGGCCCGACGGCACAGGCGCAGAAGCACGCCAACGAGCCCATCAACTCGCAGAACCTGCACGATATCACCGAGGGTGAGAAGAAGATTACCGGCGGCGAGAGGGTCAAGGGCGGACCGACCGCGACGGCGCAAAGCGAGCTTGGGAGGAGTCGTTCGTAACCTTGGGATGTAATCATGTGGGAAATTACTGTATTAAAATTTGTATTATTTTACGACTATAAGTTCAACACTGCTCTTACCCGGTTGTCCCCGAGATTCGTCAACAAATTGCCATCGGTGGTGTTCTTTGCCCAGCAATTGCCGTTGTCATTGTCTCTCGCTGCGGAAAGTTCTAATTGGATATCAGTCAGTACTCGTTCTTCCCTCTTATGTCATTAAAAATACATACCGGTATTAAAGGACACCCCTTTGCAAGCGTCGGTTCCCGAATTGGCATTATACGAAGAGCACACCCGTAGGCAGTCCTCAAACGTATACGCCGTGGCCGCAAACAGATCCACCCCACCATTGCTGCCGCCCGTCATGTCGACGCCGCACTCGACGCTGTAGATGAACTCCTGCCCGCCGGACGGCAGGGTCAGGGCCTGGTTCTGCCCGGACCGCTGGTCGCAGTTGAACGAGACGACCACGCCCGACGTCGGCACCGACAGGGCGCTGGCGTCCGTGGTCTGGCTGCCCGAGGATGATGTCGTCGCCGTCGCCATGGGCTGGTTCGTCAGAGAGGTGGATGCCGTGCCCGTGGCCGCGCTGCCTGAGGCTGATGCCGCGGCGGCTTGCTTGGCGTTGCTGAGATTTCCTCACTTAGTACTCGAGGTTCTTTTCCCGTATGGTTGAGTAAGAATACTTACTTTGTAGCTGTTACACCGCCCACGGCTCCTCCGACCGATGCGCCAATCACCACTATACCCAAGATGATGAAGAAGATAAAAGTCGGCACCGCGAGACCGCATATCCGTTTCCTATCTCCCTTCTCTTGCTGGCCCGGCGGTAATGACTTGTACTCGCCTCCAGAATACCCCGCATGAGCCTGTTGTGCGTGGTCATGGCTGACCTGATACGCATCTTGACTAGGCGTATACGTCCCATTGCTCGGCGTGTACGGATCGTAGCCGCCCTGCTGGCTGACCTCGAGATCGCCGTGCGTCGTGTTGCCGCTCGAGTGCACCGTCTCGAGGTCCGGCTGGTGCCGGTGGCCGTCTACCGAGTACGACTGGACCAGGTACGCCGGGACGCGCTCCTTGGTCTGGTCCCCGCCGCGGTCGAGCTCCGGCGCCTCGCTCTCTCTGGCAGGTGTCGAGCCCATTGCTATCGAGAACAATGGTAGGAGTCAGTTCCTCTTGTTCTGTCCTTACGACTCGCAAAGCCAAGTGCCGAGAAGAAAGCCCGGGGACATACGAGATGATGGGAAGGAGCTTGGCCAAAAGACAAAAGAATATACGAAACTGGAGCTCGAGAGTCGAGAGGGAAGATCCCCGTTGAAAGGCCAATAAGCCCCTACATCCCAGAAGAGGAAACTAGGACTTATTCATTCGAGGATGAAGCATTGTCACGCAAGCCGCCCATTCCCACGCGACAGACATGGGCGGGTTCCCAGTCCGAGCGAGAATATCTACCTAACAGGCCGGGTATGGAATCCTTCGAGTCTGTTTGACTTTGTGGGCTAGTCTCTGAAGCGACTGGTCTCGCCCAGGGCACTGCCAAATGGAATCTCGCAGGGCCTTGCTATTCGCCAGCTTCCTCGATACCCCTGCCGCGCTTTCAGGGTCTTGACGAGAGCTGCATATTCGCGTCAGCAGCCCTTCAAGAATGGAAGGAATTATTATCAAAGAAGTTCGTTCTTGGCGGGCCCCAAAAATAAACGCATGGTTATTAGTGCTGCTGAATTTGGCTGGAAACCTGGCAGGACAGGTTGCCAGATCTGCCTTGCACGAAACTCGTTGAATATGGCCTGGGAAGAATCAATGCTGTGCTTCCACTCTAATATTTCGTAACAGGACACTCTTTACGCATGCATTGCTGCAAGCCCAAAAGGTTTTGTAGTTGGGTAGATTTTATGCTTAATCGTGCCGCCGACTTTACTAGGTACTGAGCGGGAAATGCCTTGGCGAGTTGTCGACTGCGGCTGAGAAGCCTGGGGATTTATATATAACCACGTACACCGTACTACTGCATACTTAGTCGGATCCACCTCCAAGCCAAACTGCCAAACTGGGCGATGAGAAGAACATCTGCGCCGAGTAAAACAAGACATCTCTCCAGCTGGCCACATAGCGAATTCAAACAACCGCCGAATGCTCCGCCACTTGCGGAAAACTCCAGGTTTCTTTCGACAGAGACTCGATGGCCATGGATGTATGTCATCGCAACCAATGAGAGACCATACCAACCATGATTCTTGAGGGGTTTATCCCTAATGCATAATCCATGTTTGGCATGCGACTCATACCACCACCATTTCTCTACTTCGGGGGTTGCCAAGGCTGATCGATCAGCCCTACTACTTACCTAGGTATACTAGGAGTCATCAGCATCGGTACCGAAGAGGCTGTGTCAGTCGGGGAAAGAACAAGAAGATTCGGCGCAGCATCTTGTCAAGTCGGGGAGTTTTGCAGTCTCTCGCATATGCAGAGCCAATGCCCTGGGAATACTACCCAGCTGAAATGCAGAAGCCACGCGGCCGGTTTTATAAAAGAATCCTTCTGCAATTTTGTCTCTGTTTCTTGTGGTAACACATGTAGGATTGACTGTTTGGAGATTTGGAGATAGTCTGTAGCAATAGAAGATCATTTCTTTCCTTCTCTACTGGGATTAGTTTGTGCGGCGCGGGCCGTCGATTGCCCAGCCCAACCACCACGCTACCTAGGTACTCTTGACTTTTGGAGTCGTCTACTGTATTCCCTCTTATAAATACAGCACGCTGCGAAGTGCGTGTTTATAGTGCAATTGCATACTATTCCGTGGCTCCACCGAGAGAGCAGCGATCGCCTGTGGAAAACTGGGACCCGCAAGTGCCCGCCTCCTTATCCAGGATGGGGGCCGATAAGTTGCAGTCCTGAGTTGTATATACATGGGGATTTCTCTCCGTACGAGTCTCGTTCCGCATGAGGTTATTATACATGTGCATCTCGCGCGTTGTATGATATCGATGAGCACATGTTGAATGGCAACTGCAGGCAATGCGACCACTGGGGCTAGTGGGAGAAGAATCCGCCACTCCGTCGACGACAATCTCAAGCATAGCTCGTTGGCATTCTCGAGATCCAGTGCAAACCAGTGACGCTTAACTCCATCTTCATTCTCGTTCCCATCTCCCGGAAGCCGCGGGAACAATTATCATCCGTGCTTTTGCTTCCACCATCATGAAGTCCCAGCGGACACTCCCACGATCATGTGGAGCCCCTTTTTTCATAAAATCATGAAACAGTTTAGGCCCCCCAGCGAACCCGTTCACCTCTCATCTCGGGTTGTCGGCTCGCGCATGTCGTATTTCGCATTTTTGATCGCGCGTCGGGTGCGTCATCGTTGGAGACCATCACCAGCCCTCTCATATTGCGCCAAGGCAACCAGGAGACGAAGTTCGAGTCCGTATTATATGCCTGAATATCAAGACATCAAAGAATCGCCTGTGCAGCTGTAATGTTCAGTGTATATTCGTCCACAGCGGACGTGTATTATCATTAGCTATAGAATTGCAGCATCGCAACCTTTTGGGGCTGTTATCTGGTAATGTAGCGAGTGACGTGGTTTGGCGTGTTTTACATCTCCTTTCAGACCTCAACCTGGCATTGTTGTAGTTGTTGTACAGTCTCGGTCTCCATTTCGATAGGTGCGAATGCGACTGTCAGTGTGCAGCTTTTCCGATCGTTTGAAACCCTCCGAGTGCCGGACAAGTCTTGGATCCCGTGTCTTTGCCCTCTTCTCTTTCCCAGTCAAAAGCAAACGCCCGACCAATGCTCCTTATTCGTCATGGTACAAGGACAAGGCTTATCCTGTTGCCAAACCCAAGAAAAAAATCCCTAAAATCATACAGTCGAAGAATCCGCACATAAAAGAGTGCGATATATTGTTGGTATCTCATGGAGTCTCGGCTCATTTCTCGGCCGCCACGGCAAGCTCGGCATTCTTCCTCGAGCGCTCGTACTTCAAGGAAGTGTCGCCCTTGAACATGGTACCCAACAGCCTGTCCCAGATGGTGAAGAAGGGCTGGGAAAAGTTGGACTTGATACCCCAGCTCTGGTGGTGGATGTCGTGGTAGGTAGCATTGTTGCTCGAGAGGTGCTGTAGAGGATCCCAGGGCAGCGCGTATCCACAGTGATCATCGACCGTCTTGATCGTCGAGGCGGTGAAGAAGGCGATTCCCTGGCGCGCAGTCATTCCAGTTACCAAGTACGCGAGACCGGCACCGGCGGTATCGAGAATAAAGCCCTCAACCGGATGATTGTAGAGAGCGCCGTACGCGTAGGGGACGTAGAGACGGTGGTGTCGGGAATGGAACTTGGCTACAATTCAGTTAGCGGTCGCTCAATATTAGATAAGCTTTGGGTGACTTACTGTACAACCACTTGTTCATGTGCATGGCGCGATGCAAAAAGTACTGCCATGTGTCGACAAAGGTGACGGCGAAGAAGAACTGCAGTCCTGGAACGACGAGGTAGTAGATGGTCTTGGCGACAGCCAATTCCCAGGCAGCAAAGGCAGGCACATCCATTCCGTCAGATCCGGCGAGGCCGGTGGTGAGGAAGGGATAGTGTCCACCGGATAGAACTCCGGCCAGTAGCGGGTGGGTGGCAGACATGCTCTTGGCCATGCCGACGGCATTGAGACCAAGCAATCCGAGCATTGCCGGCAGAGTACGCTGCGCCAGGCGAACCCTCGTCGCCCAGACGGCCACTTCGTAGTCTTCCATGCCCGTCAGCTGCGGGGGGTCCATCCAACCGAGCGCGGCGCCGACGACTGTCTGTATGATCTGTTGGACGATGACATCGCGAAAGACTTCGTACCGGGTGGCTCGGTTCCTCGAGGCAATCTCGGCAGGCGTGTGGAGGCGGTATTGCGGCCAAATGTCGAGAGTGTCGATAATGTGGAAGATGGCAGAGACGACCCAATAGGCGACGACGGGTGCGATCAGAGAGGTATAAAAGTCGTCGAGTCCGGGAATGAGGTGTTGAACGGGTTTCAGCTCGTAGGACGGTAGAGGTGGAAGCGCCTCCGGCATCGTGACGTTCGAGGCCATCTGAGGCGATTGATAGTAGGAAAAAAGGCGCCCGTTACGTCAAAATAGCTGTTTCCGCTCTTGTGTAGTGGTCTTTAGAGTGGTTGAGTGTATTGCTGCTTGTAGCGGCGGCTCACTGGTGGGGGAGGCGATTGCTGACGATTGCTGCGTGTGCGTCGCGGGTGGTCAATTGGCGATTGGTCGCGGGTGGCGAGAGGGAGCCTTGGGGGAGAATTATGTATTGGTCGGAGGTTATGTACGGGGGGTCTGAGCTGGACTGGAAGCGGCGGCAGCAGATGTAAGCTGGAGTTGTGTGAAGGAATGAATAATCTAACTTTCGGGGTCGTCGGGACCAGTAGTCGAGGCAAGGCAAAAGCGAGAAATTAAGTAAACAAGAGTATGATGCGCATAAGCATCTACTACTAAATTGAAGTAGGATTGGGGAACCTGGGGAGGCAGAATAGGTATTGGGTTGTTGTAGGAGGGAAGGTTCGGACTGGCGATGATGACGGATAGACGAGATCTTTCAATCTAAAAAGAGTCGCCCACTGGAGAGACTAGCACTAATCAATATGAATTGGCATTCATTCATTCTTTATGCCCGAGGGGACCTGCTAAACCAGCACTAATAAAAATAATACCAGCAAATCAATCAAACCCGCGGCCAATGCAGCTGGCGCGGCGCTGAGGTGATGACTGAAGAGGCGGCAACACCCTTGTGCACGAAATGCCGATAGCTCCGGTTCCTCCTTTTCCTCATTTCAATTTCGCTTGTCCGCGGCCGCCCTGCCTGCCTCGCGAACTTTTTTTCTTTGCTGCTTTGGCTTTGCCATGTCTTCCGGCATCGCCTGTTTTCGCGATTATGTGGGGGCAAATTGGATCGATTATGGGACGACCTTCTGTGACTTTTGGAATCTGCTGTTCCTCCCAACATGGAAAACATGATTGATACATGTTGAGCCGGGCTGCAGGTCTCTGCCAGCTATATCACCCTCGTGTACTTTGGACTCCGGTCTCATAAAAAAGCTCGCTGTCCTCGGCGCCCGTTCGCCGTTCTCGACGTGCTATAGAAAGATCACCTCTAACACCAAGCGGACACTGAACCTGGCGCCAGGCAAAACCGGGTCGTCTTCATATGCAGATCACAAAAGGGTCTTCTTTTCATATGCGTACTAGTGCCGTGCCCAACTGGTATTCCTCTTACCTTATGGCAGAGTGGCAAATTGGCCCAACATGGCGCCGATTCTGGGCTGCGGCTGGCGGCTGGCGGCTCTCTGCTTTTTCGCGAACGCTTTTCTGCCTGGCTTCTGGCTTGAACGAAAAGCTCCGCCCATTTTCCAGCCAATCCCTTGCTTTTACTAGCTTGGAAGGCCATCAATCATCAGATGACAGACATTCGCGGAGGCGCCGCCGTGTTAAACGCATGGTCTTTGCACCTTTCCCCGTGACGAGAGATCTAACCTGCAAAGAGACGATTTGACCTGATGTTTAGATCTTATGGAATAATACCATGCTGTACCTCGTACATTTGCGCATCAAACATCCCGCCACTGTAGAGAGCTATAAATTCTCAAGTCCTCAAAAATCAAGAGGGCCTCCGCGTTAACAATAGATTGATGCATGTAGTATTTGTTTATGTCGAAAAGCATGAAGCCGAAAATCTCAATGTATGTATGAATGAATGTGCATCCCACTTCAGAAGGCGAAAAGACCCAGCGCCCCGGCCAGACAACCCGATAATCAGAGCACTAAGCTGCGATAGGCTTGGTCGACGGCACTATCCCTTATCGGCTACGTCCATAGAGCTGCCCGCCCACTTTTTTCGTGTCTGCAGCCTGTCAAATTTGAGCCAGTATCGATTTTCTTGCTGCCCCTCCTTGTTGATACCCTCCGCGAGGTTTGGCTATTTTTTCCCCTGCTTGCGACTCGACGGCCTAAACTTCTCCACGAAAATATTCCCTTCTCCTCCTCATCCCTCCTTCACCACCCATTTCTCTGCCCAATTTCCGTCAGCGTCGCCTCGCTCTACCGTCAAAATGATCATCTTCAAGGTGAGTTGCTCATATGATGCGGCTGCCTCTCTCGTAGCCACGATCGAGGACGCTGCCACCCCGCAATTCTGCTTCGCGACTCTGGCTGAACCCCGCAATCACAGGACATCGTTACCGGCTCTGAGCTCATCTCCGACTCCTACGACCTCAAGGAGATCGATGGCATCCTCTACGAGGCCGACTGCGCCATGATCCAGGTCGGTGGTGAGACCTTCGGTACGTCAAAAATTCGCCATACGGCTTTCCTCCTTCTCGCCACGAATGCTAACTCTGTTCTTTCCCCCCACAGACACCGGTGCCAACGCTTCCGCCGAGGAGGCCGATGAGGGTACCGAGGATGGTGTCCAGAAGGTCAACAACATCATCCACTCTTTCCAGCTCACCGAGATGCCCATGGACAAGGCTGGCTACAAGGCCCACGTCAAGTGTACGTTTTCAGACATGCCATATCCGACAATGCGGGCAACCGCCAACTAGACGGACCTGACGCTAATGATACCGCAAAACAGCTTTCATCAAGACCACCAAGGCCAACATCGAGGCCGACAAGTCCCTGGACGCCGACGCCAAGGCCAAGGAGCAGGAGCTCTTCAAGACCAAGGGTCAGGCTTTCATCATGAAGGTCCTGAAGAACATTGACGACTACCAGTTCTACATTGGTGAGGCCGGTCCCTCCGACAACGACGACCAGCAGTAAGTTGCCAACACCTTTTCCATATACTCGAAGGAGAACACATCTGACAAGCGTAATCTAGCGTCGCTCTCCTCAACTACCGTGAGGACGGTGTCACCCCCTACTTCATCTTCTGGAAGCACGCTCTCAAGGGCGAGAAGGTTTAAAATGGGACACGGACAAAAACAAAATTTGATCTAAGGGGATTTGCGCGGAATTACTTGGCATAGATCTTATGATGTCGCCAAAAATGCGATGATCACGTCACGAAAACAATGAACTGCATTATGATACCGTTCCAGTAATGGGACAGGGACACCACAAAACAATTTGACTTTATCTTCCCATTATTCAAGGACCACAAACTGCAATGTGCTGCGTGATGTTCATCGAGGCCGATAATATTGGTTGCCGAACCAGAAATGAGTCGATACAAGACGCTATGGGGGATCGGACATGGTAATTGTCAACCATCCAGGCACTGCTCGTGAACAACAATGCTGTATATTTGTAACTTGCGCCGACCCAATGCTCTATGCTTTGCAAAGACAACTATTTACATCGATTGTAACCACTCTGTTCTTACGCCTCAGAAAGTTGGCCTTGTGCTCATGGGAACGGGCGGAGGTGCGTCCGAGTTACCACTCCGGGCAGGCGGCGCACTCAACTCGGCCTTCTTCCTAGGCGGAGGCGGAGCCGGCGGCTTCTTCTTGCCAATCGCAGACGCCAGATCCCTCACCGATATAGACCTTTCCGACTCTGGCGGCTGATGTGCACCGCCGACTCCTGGTGTGGTGCTCGGAGAAGCACCCGCCTGCGCCGTGGGACTGTAGCCAAACTTTTGACCTAGACTGTTTGCCGTCCGTATCCCACCGGCGACCTGCTCGCCGTGGCGCTGGCGGAAGTTGTTCGCCGTGCTGGCGGCGGCCTTGGCGTCCGAGAACGAGACGGTCGAGGGGTCCTTGTGGAACTGGGATGCCGTTTTGAGGGCGGCCTGTTTCTGCTGCCACGTCGTGCCCTGCGACGCGGCCGGAGCCGGAGCTGGAGAAGCAGGCGATCGCAGCGGAGGGGCCGGGCTGGTCTTGTTCCCAATGCCGAAACCCGGTACGGAGATCCCGGCCGCGCCCAATCGGCTCGCCGCGCCCTGGTTCAGCCACCCGTTCTCCGCCCTGGGAGGCTCCGGCGTGGGTGCTGCCGATCTCGAGGGCAAGCTGGGCGAGCCGGTGCGCACCGGCGAGTTGGTGCCCGATCTGGGTGGGAGACGAGGCGGCAGCGACGGGGGCGGGCCCTTTGCTACCGTCCCCGGAGCAGTGATCGCTGCGGGAGACGCAGTTCGTGCCAAGGGGGCCGACCGTCCATCGGCACCGTCCGTTCGTCCAGGCGGCGGAGGAAGGTGTGCTGTAGACAGACCCGTGCTGTCGAGCTGCCATTTCTTGGGCGGCGCCCGCGGCTCCGCCTCGGTGAGGCCTTCGTCTTGCGGTGCTGCGCTCGAATACGACTGCTGGGACCGGGCGGGGGGAGCCGGCGGGCCTGGCCTCGACGTCGACGAAGGCAAGGCGGGCGCATAGGGCGACGAAGGGGACGGAATGGCTTGCGAAGGGTCGCGCTTCGGCGGCGGAGCAAAGGAGGCCGGGTCGCGGAGGGACGAAATGGGGGCGGCGACATGGTTGGCTCGGTCTGCCGCAGCGGGATCACCGCGGCCGACGAGGTTTTTCTATGACACCATTTTGTTAGTATGGGAGAATATTGAAATTGGAATTGAAGCAATCGTCAATCTGCTTCCTTGATTCGGGGGAGCATACCATCTGACCCCTCAATGATGCCCCATCCTTCTCCGGGTGCCAGCCATTTTTGGCGAGGTCTTTCCACTTCGATGACATGGTTTCTCGGCGGCGATTTGGTATGGAAATCGAGGGCGGCAGGTGATCACAAGGAAAAGAAAGTCATTGTCGACAGTTCAATAGAGCTAATGACTTGGGGAGTCTTATCAGATGTCAATCCAGACGGGCCGCCCGTCGTTTGTGCATCTAGCTCCAGAAATGCCGGCAGTGCTAAATCGCAAAGTGGGTATGACGTGCGAAGCCGAGCATGCGCTAGAATGTACGGATGGAGGCCCAACTCGAGCATACCAGGGGTCTTTCTTATCGGGTTACCAGGTCACACCTGTATTATCGAAAGAGTACTGAAATTTGACTGTAATGATCCATTTGTATAGAATCAGAAGACAGTAAAATTCAATTACAGTCTTTAACACGACTAGTCGAGAGTACAGAGTACTGATCCGTTCAGTTGGCATCTTCAGCAGTATGGCCGCATTGATACATGTGAATCAGCGGACTGGGAACCCCTAGCAGCTGGACCCCCAGTGACGGGAACCCCTCCAAATCAAAAACCCAACCTAAATATTGACTTGCAAGTGCCCGCGACGCGCTTCTGCCTCGGACAGTCGCGATTACCACTTTAACTCGAAGATGCAATCATGTCAGCCTCTACCAATTCGGATACCGAGCTCTTGACTGAGCATTTCGGCTATCCGCCCGTCGTAAGTAGAAATTAGTTATCGTGTCCATTCAACACGCGCCAGTCAACGGCACCTGCAAGTCGCGAACTGACCAGTAATCCCCATCGCAGAGTCTCATCGACGACATCATCAACTCGGTCAACATCCTCGCCGACCGCGCCCTGACCTCGGTCGAACAAGCATTGGCCAATGTGCCACCCGCGGCCATAGGCTTCAAGAAGCCAAAAGGCTCCAAGGCCGCCGGCGCGCCCGACCCGGCTGAGCTGGCCAAGAATGAGATCGACGCCGGCACGCATCAGCTCGAGACTCTGCTTTGCGCCAGCATCGACCGCAGCTTTGACAAGTTTGAAATCTACATTTTGCGAAACATTCTCTGCGTCAAGCCCGTCGACATTAGGAATTGGATGAAACTGGGCCACTATGAGGGATTGGACTTTTCCTCGCTGAGTATCGCCGACCAGGCTGATGGGGAGGGCAACGCGAGCGCGGAGGCCGGCGACAGACCGACCTTGGCATCAATAAACCAGCTGCGCCGGAGACTACAAGAGAGCATGCGACTGAACGTGATGCTGCACGAAGAACAGCAGAGGAACGCGCAACTGCTGGCAGACCTCCGGGGCCTGCTGGGCGCGAGGGACGACAAGGTCAAGGACGAGGGAACATCGGCGGGCGCAGCAGCCAACGGTCAGGACGGTACAGCGGCGGCCCCGGGACCCCTGGCGTTCCTCCGCGATGGTGTCGCGCAGCTTAAGGATGCTGGCGCCGACACGCCGCTGAGCACGACCACGGCCTTTACCCTGTCGCAGCTCCAGGCGCTGCGGGCGCTGTCGACGTCGCTGCGGACCATGTCGCCGCATCTTCAGCCCGCCGAGGGCGCAAAGTCAGACGAGGTGGATCATGGCCACAAGAGCTGGCGGCGGGAGAGACTAGAGTACGTTGAGACGGCCACGAGGCGGCATCTCGAGAGCGTCCAAGGCCTCGAGCTGGGCAAGGACGGAGAAGTCAGGGATGGAGAGTGGCAAGCCGAGGGCAGGAATTTGGTCAGAGGCGAGGTTGAAGGGCTGGAAAGAGTCGTCTCCATGTTGGGCGGCGAGGCTGGTGCGCCGACTTCACAGGGTCACGATGATCGCATGGACGAGTCTTGAGACCTTTTCGTCATGGCACTATCTTTTCCTACGATGCACCTTGTCGTTGCTGGGGAGTTAAGGCGTTGGGTTACACAGGCTGGATACCATGTCAAGGGTCAGTGGAGTTTCAGCACGCGTGACATGATCATGATGAGGAAATGGTCGAGCATGGCTTTACAGCTGAACATGGATCGAGATAGAATCATTGATTTTGATGAACGACTGAACTTCCAGAAGAACGCTGATACCTTTTGGACTGCCATTAAGGGCATAGCGCTCGTATAGTCGTCTCCAATTATTGTAATGTTTCAAGAATCAAGTGGATATACGTCATTCTGTTATAGGAAATGGAATGGAAGACGGTTCATTGTCCGCAGCTATACAGACTACCAGCATATCTTATCTGATAGCCCACCCAGCCGCATGCCTGGTACCCGGTTGCCAGGAAACGAACAGTCTGTGCAAATACAACACAGGCAGGAAGTGCTTCGTTTTGCCGCCGCCCCTCTGTGATTGGCGTCATATTGTCCCGGAGCCGACTCCCGCTTCGGGATACGAGAAGATCGTCGGGTTTGCCACGGAAACAGGCAAGAGAAGAACTACGGCCATTCGTTGGCGGTCGGGCGTCATGTATAGTAGTTACATTCCCGAGTCTGAACACCGTTGCATTGAATGTGGATCGATCGTGGACAGTGATCGTAGTATAAGAGGATTATCAGATCCAACCTCTTGGTATTGCTTTCGAATTATTATCTCTAGTTGGGAAACAATTGAGAATATTCTGCCGTCGCATTCTAAGTCATTTTAATTATGCAATTCACACTCGCAGCTATTTTTGCGGCCGCCGCGTCGGCCAGTGCCATCGCGAGGCGCAACGATACCGGGTCATATTCCGTGACGGATTTCTACGCGAGCTGCATCCCGCATTCGACACTGTGCAGGTGAGAAGCCTCCCTCCCACCCGCCGCGCCACACGCAAGACATTGGGAAACTGACACTCCCCCACAGCTACCAATTCGAAGTCGACGCGGCCACCAACTGCACCCTCCTCCTACAGGGCCCGGACATCCTGCCCGCCGTGGCGCTGACGGGCTGCGAGGACCCCGCATACTCGTGGAGCGTCGCCACGACGGACGACGGCGGGCTGGAGTTGAGCATCACGACGGCGGCTGCGGCTGGAAATCTCACGGGCGTGCACGATATTGAGAGCGACGAGTTGGAGATCCAGAACAATGGCGCTTCCTCGAGTCAGCTCTACACCGGGCCCTTGGATTTCACCGCGGCATGAAAAAGGTTTATGTCTGATATACTCCTGTATGAACGTGGGTCTATAAGTTGAAGGGCATTTGTACTCGAGCTATATGCGACATTTATTGAGCGACTCCAATATTAAGGTGGTTCTTGATACATTACGAACTCTTGAAAACTAATTTGACGTCGATTATCCCATAATGGATCAAAGCCCAAAAAATGCGTTTCCTGTAATTGCCAAATTTGAGCATTGGGCGGTTATTAAAACCCCTACGTTCTTTGTTTTCCATTTATATACCGCTGTCCGTTTTCGGCATGGCATATCTGAGCCGACTAGAGAACAAAGCATGACTTCATCGATACCACGACAATGAGGTCGAGTCATCTTGGACGCAGTTTAATTTGGTAGATCAATCATTGCCAAGGTTATGTATCGCAAATTCGGCCTCGACACGGGACCAGGTACGTACAGTATGTCAACGACAGATAGCCAACCAGCGACACCAGTGTCAGCATGGCGACCGGGCAGGTTATCACTTGATTCAACGCCATCAGAGAGTCCAATGCTATCGCCAGTCAGGCAGAGAGCACTACGTGGAGCGCTTTCATCTCATGGGCTGGCAAACCTCGCGGGCGGACAGGGAAGGAGGCCAACCATTAGTATCGACCGCATCAGGGCTGGGAGCATATTCAGCCCGACCGATAGCACCGATCACGAGATGGTTGAAGGCTCGGAAGATGGATCTCGGAGGTCGAGCATGGCAACAGTGGCGGAAGAGATTCGAGATGCCAGAGACGACGAGCTACACTCGCGGCATAACCAGCCGCTTGGACACGCAGGGGAACGCCTATATCACGCTCGGAATCCCATCATTGTCGGGTTAATATCCATCTTGGTGCTGTGGGCAGCGACCCCTATCGGAATGACGCAATTCTCCGACGTCGTATACCGGGCCTGCCAACTGCCTATCGTGCCGTCCATTGCGTCTCGCCTCTCTATGGGCCTGTGCGGTTCGGCACCACTGACCGACGAAACCTTTACCAAAGTTCTCGACGCGCAGGTGCGATACGAGAAGATATACAGATACGTCGAGAAGCGGGCCAGTCTCCCGGATAAAATGACCGAGGCCGCCAAGAGAGTCGACTCCGATGAGTCGACTTCTCCCGAAAAAGAGGGTGATGCTTCAACGGGCATTTCGCCTAAGAACAATTTCCTGCACAGCGCTGACTACAGCCACGCCGTGCTGGACCTCACTTGCTTCCTCAAGCAGGCCAGGGAGACGGCGCAGCGACTAGTTGTTGCCGACAAGGTCGCCAAGTCGTCTCTGAACGCCCTCTTGTCGACAAAAGATCGCTGGACGTTTCTCAAGTCCGCCGAGTATCGGAAGTGGCAAGTCGTGAGGATCCACGACGCCCTCGCAGAGACATCAGTAATCCAAATCGCGCTGGTGATTGGCGGCGCCGAAGTCGCGCGCAAGAAGATTGAGATCCTCGAGCAGAGCATGCACAGCATGGAGAAGGGCGCCGAAGCGGAGCGGTCTCCCGTGCAAGACATCATCGCCCACCTGCAAGAGGCCCACGCGCTCCTCGAGCTGGTCAAGGACGGCGCCGAGAAGATCCGGGACGACCTGCTGGAGGCCCAGAGGTCCCGCCGGAGCCTCAAGCGGGGATCAAGGGCGGGCGCGCACAAGATGGCGCTCGAGTCGATGGTGGCCATCTGGGGCGGGCAGATGTGCCGCAACGTCAAGCTGCTGGGGGAGGCGCTGGCCGGGCCGCGGGTCGTCGATGTGGCCTCGTCGTCCAAGACTTTTGGGACTATTGACCCGTTGCTCACAACGACTCCAAAGTTTCGAGTTTGATCCATACCGATTTCCATGTGTGCATGATGCTTCGTGGGAGATTCTGAGAGGTTCAAGACTGTATATAGTAGAATAGCACTTGGAAACTGAATTTGAGACACGCTTGTGGACGACTATGTTCATACGGGCTATTGACTGATGTCGAATCCACATCTTTCTTTCTGAGCGTCTAGCGGTGCTGGTGAACAGAGCTGGACCCCATCCTCTCCGAGTCACTACCACCTTCCTCGATCGATACCGAGACCTCGTTGGTCTGCGTGATGATGTGCTTCTGGCTCTCCGAGTCGTCCCCGAGCTCGATCCAGTTGCCGCTGGCGTTATTGCTGCCGCCGGCGCGGATGACGGTGTTGTTGCCATTGGTGCGGCTCAGGTTGCTCATCTTGACGCTGCGGCTCGTCTTGCCGCCCGTGTGGCTGCGGCCCTTGCCGCCGCCGATGGTCGCCGTGCCGAATTGGGAGCCGGAGTGGGGGTCGTACGAGCCGCCGCGGGACGACTTGTCGAGGATGCTCTTGAGGAAGCGGCGCAGGGCCGGCAGGGAGCCGGCGATGATGCCGACGCCGCACTCGATCTCGGACCAGATGACGATGTTGGCGATTTGGTCTGGTGACAAGTCAGCATTCATACAGTCCATGTTCTCTGTTCAGCGAAAATTGACTTACAGTAAGTATCGGTCGGCGCCGTGTAAGCGCTGAGATAGGGCAGGCGGACAAGAGTGGTCACGCTGGCGACGGCGCCCAGCGCCAGGATGCCCGCGACCGAGATCTTCAGCCTGCGCTTCATCTGCAGGTTCCAGACGATGAAGCAGGGGATGATGGCGCAGGCCCAGTCGGTGACGATGGACGACGCCGAGATGTAGTAGCTCAGCCGCGTGATGATGTTGCCCGTCATACAGTACCCGATGCTGGCGTCGGCCTGCAGCACGGGGTCCCAGTTCTTGGCTATGGGCTGGCAGGTGATGACGACGGCGATGAAGCCGATCATGGCGCTCACCGTGGCCAGAAACATGACGCCCCAGAGAAGGAGGCGGTACTTGACTTCGGTTGTGATGCGAAATAGGGAGAAACAAATGCTGCATTTGATAAAGGGAAGTGTCCAGGCGTACGTGACTTGCCACAGTACCAGATACTACTTGAAATCAGTCGAGTGTTTGTACTCGGGAGAACAATTGTCGCATACCATGACGACGGCGGATTTGTTCCAGTCCGTCAGGTCTTCTCGGGCATCGTGGCTACCCAAGCTCGCATAGACGTCGAGACAGGCGAAAATGGAGTTTGTTGTAAATAAGCCCTGCATGGAGAGCAGAAGCAAAGTGTTAGTCTCCAGAATCTCAAGTATATGTCTATGCTGGCTTGTACTCATGGGAGCGAACTTACCACTGCGACCACCATCAACCAGTCGTCAATCCCGATATTACCGGCCTCGACGCGTGCAAACATTCGCAGCGACACGGCTAGGAGCGACAGAATGGTCAAAAGTATGGTGATGCCCAAGCAGGCCACGCCGAGCCCGTCGACGTCGGTGAGCCAGTTGGGCGTCATGTCGGTAAAGTAAACAAGGTCGCCGGCCATTTTGACGGCGTGGTCGCAGTTGGCGACCTACAAAGGAATGAAGAGAAGGAAATGGACAAGGAGACTGGATACGCAATAAACGAGTGACTGAGCAACGCTGAAGACGAGATGGAACTCTCGACTTGGTAAGAGGAAGGGGATATATCAATCACCTGCAGTAGAGATTCATCATCTCGGCGGTATATCAGACATGGCTATACCATACATATCCCTTTGATCACAAGACAATCTTGCCGAATAGTTAATTCAGATGAATCTTCACGTTTATTCGAAAGGGGCCCATTTTTTCGAGAAGAGGTACTTTGACCGTAGCCCCCCAGTCGCAACAGTCAAGGAAATTGTCTTGTATGAAGCCCCTACAACTGACTGTCCCACTAGGATTCGAGGAAAGGCATTGGGTCAATCTTTTCCGGTTACAGTATAACCAAGGGTTCCTAGTCTGGACCATCAAACGACCAAAGCTGGGTTTGTCGGGGAGGATACCTGTGGGTTGGATGAAGGATTATGTAACGAATTTCTTCGCACAAATGCTTGAAGTCTTTGGGCATGTGTTATACTAGTATAAATCGACTATAATAGGCGCCCTACACAACTAGATAGGCTTTTGAACAGCAGAGGCGGGGCCCGTAGGCTGTCGCTAGAAATAAAGTGGCCTCTCATCAGAATCCCTCGGGCCTACTTCAAGGCTTTCGGCCGAGATTATTTTATGTATATGCAGTGAATAGCATCTTTCCCTACTGGATCCATCAACGTTGAAGTCCATTACGTCAGCCAGTGTCTCAACGATATCACCATGAGGTAGTATTTTGATACGAGGCTTAGAAGGAAGGAACGAGGATGAAGTTCTCGCGCCTGGCAAGGCCATCGGGATTTACTTCCGCTGTTACGCATGCCAATCCGGGACGAAGCAGGTCGATCAGGTCGAGCCCGTTGGATATTCTCAAGAGCCGCAAGCGAAATTTCTCTGTACATTCAAAGATCAATGCAAAGGAAGGACGGATAGCCGTCGGTAGCAAGGTCCCTTGCCCCGAGACACTCATCTATGTGGGCTGGACATGGTTCGCACGAGTGTTTGCCCAGAATGGCGGGCAACGGCTTTGGAGGAGTCCGGCGAATCATGTTCGTGGTGAATAAGGTTCGGGACCGACGAGCTCAGCGAGAGCCATGCGGTGCACTGACGTTGTCTTCAGGCCAGGTACTCTGTACAGCTGGGGAACCGTTGAGATCCAAGACTCAAGAGCGCCCCGTATTGTATCGACTTCCCAGATTCGCTGCTGCTCGATACTGAGGCTCATCTAATGAGTGAGCTAGGTGAAGGGAACGGATACACTAGCCAACGGGAGGCCCCAGAGCGACTCCTTTCACGATAATTCCCGTATGGCTATTCGTCCATGGCTAGATACGGAAGAAATGATTGCCTCTTCCAGCCTCCTGCCCATGGTCGCTGCGAAGCCAATCGCCGGGGATTATATAAGTGTAAGTGGGACTGAGCAAGGTATTGGGACACTGGCCAGGCAGACTTGAGCCTCACTCATTGGCCACTTCGACCTGGAAACCCCAACCAGCTAATGAGGTACTCCTCATTACAGAGGTACTCATTGCTCGCTGCTGACTCAGGTGATCTTCATTCTACTCGGATACCACTGGCGCCTGTGGCGATACCCTCAATCCTACACTCGTCGCTGTCTACCTAATATAGCTGCGACTGACTTAGTGGAGTACACTGCCAGCGAAGTCCACGTGCACTAGACAAACAACACCATGTTCTTATTATATTGGTCGATTGTGAAAACGTCGAGCATACAACAAGGGCTTGGCTTTTCTATTATGTCGGCCATGCGCGCTTTTCTCGAAACATCTTACACACGTCTCAATCTGCCCCGTCTTGTTTGTCAAAAGACTTATGCAGAACCGTTGAACCCTAATGTGCAGACAGGGTGCGAAAATGCGAGGCGATGGGGTCGGGGTGGATCCCAGTCCCCATCCGAGAGCTGCGCCCACGGAAGACGGGAGAGGTGCCGGTAGAGAAGGAGGCTAGTTACAGGGCTGGCTGCGGTGGGAGGAGGAGTCGGCAAAAATCGTTCATTCGCGGCCCTGCAACACGGGCTTTGGGGCCCGAAGTGTGTAGTGATCAGCGCTCCGGGTGGAGCGAGTATGTTAGGCGAGATATTTGCGACTTTCACGGATTCTGGGAGAGTTCATGGGCAGACAGCATGTCGTTGCGAAAAGGGTTTCATAGCGGCAAGAAATCAGGCGATCAATGAAGACATACCCAGGTCTGCTTTGCTTTACTTTACTAGAGTAGGGACTGCTGTGCAGGGTGAGCTAGTCGAAGAGCTGAAGCCCTCTCCTTGACACCAAGCCAATCATGACGGCCTCCAAGTGAAAGGTTGCCTGGTAGAGGTGTTCCTATAGATGATTCGCGTTGCCGCTGCACCCTGACTGATACGTGGCATGCACTCTCCCTTGCCGGGAAATTTCTTCAACTCACCACCTCCTTATTTTCCAACGGATGTCGTCGAACTGCCGGGCAAAGACCGTGAGATGGAACTTCTAGAAAGCCAAGAGAAAGAAAAGGGGTGTATTATTGGTATCCTTGGCTGAAGATCGAAGGATTCGTCTACCATTACACCCTGGAATTGCGCAGGTGGGCGTTGTCGAAGGAGTTTGCCCGTCTGGGTCTATCCAATGTTATTGTCTCCTTGAAGATGCCGTGTACACTGAACGAGTAGAGTGTACGTGAGTTCGCTCCAACTGAATAGTCTGGGTAGGATGTATTCCCTGCAAAGTCTCATGAACTTCTTCCCAGGGGTATTGGAGAAAGACCTAGCAAACCCCAGGTCGCTGTGAACTCTTCACGACCCTGGTTGGCGGGGGTTGCAGTGGTGGTCTACAAGGCACAAGGGTCTCGGTTTCATCCATCATAAGTTTACACATGCTTAGCATATCATATCATACATCGGTAGTCGAATTTTGGGACAATAACCCAAACATGGCAAGGGATAGAAGACCAAAAAGCCAAGAATAAGGGTTTAACAGTCCACAATGGAGCTTCCAGTCAAAGTTTACCAGCAATCAATGTATGAAGATCAAATAAAAATCCCCATTTTCAAAGCGTCTTCCTGGTCGAGTCCCACCCTTTCTTCTCCGCTCCCCTTGAAGTGTATGGGTGCACAGTCAGATATCATGACTATAATTGGTTGAAGATCATAGCCGTCGGCAACCTCGTCTCCGCAGTCTTACCAAACCCATTGTCAGGGACCAGACATATCTTCAGTTCTGCCTCTGGGTGGCAGCCGCTCAAAGGCTGCATGTCAGCTTGCTGGTAGATGTATATAGATTCGAGCTCTCCCCTCATCTGTGAAAGAAGACCATTTCTATCTCATCCAGCAATTCAATAACCAAATTCAGTCTCTGACCATTTTGAACCTCTCTGAATACATATTAAATATGGCTGGCGTCGCTCCAGGAAAAACCTTCACCCCCGGTTTGGACTTTTCCAACCAGTCTTACAGCAACCTCTCCCAAAAGGTCGAGACAGACGTGAAGAGAGCCCACGAGATCATCAAAGAGAAGCTTCCGCTCCTCAGTGAGCTCAAGGCCCTGCTACAGATTTCTCTGGGCGACAAGCCGCCGTTCTGGATCGACGCCCGCTCCGGAACCGCCACAATCCTCGAGTCCTGCAGTGACGAGCCGGACACAAAGTTGACCATCAAGCCCGAGTACATTTCGCAGTTCTACGAGAACAAGCTGGAGCCCAGATATGGTCTCTTCAAGGATGCCTTCTTCAACGAGGCCTCCATGCCGCAGGGAAAGATCACCGTGGCCATCAAGTTTGCCGACTTGTTGACGCCGGTGCCGCCAGTGGCTCCCAAGCACGCCGACCAGTTCAGTCGTCTGCCCGAGGCCACCGAAGACATTGAGCAGGTGAAGCGGGACGTCAAGGAGTTTGGTTACGGTATCGTAAGTGGTCATATGATTTCAAGCACACGCGCTCGTCACTAATGATTGGAAACAGGCCAAGAACGTTCTGTCGCCAGAGCAAGTCGCCATCATGAAAAAGGCAGTCCAGGAGCAGGCGGCCGGCGAGCGCGAGGCGGGCATCGCGCAGGTCGACGGCGGCGCCACGGGGCCGAACCAGCGCATCTGGACGCTGATCAACAAGGGCGACGACTTCCTGGACCTGCTCAACCACCCCATCATCGACGAGTTCGTGCCGTGGCTGCTGGGCGAGCACGCCGTCATCACGACGTACACGGCCAACATCGCGCGGCCCGGCAACGTGCCCATGCAGCTGCACACGGACCAGGTCGCCGTGCAGCCGCCGATCCGCGACCTCGCGTTCGGCATGAACATGATGTTCTACCTCGAGGACATCACCGAGGCCAACGGCGGCACCCGCGTGTACCCGGCGTCGCACCTGGGGCCCGTCGCGCCCCCGGACATCTTCACCGTGGACGGCACCGTGGCGGCCGCGGCGCCGGCGGGCTCGGTGCTCGTGTTCGAGTCGCGGCTGTGGCACGCGACGGGGCCCAACGTCGAGGCGTCGGGCGAGCGGCCCGTCATCCTGCTCTTCTTCATGCGCTCCTTCATCCGCCAGCAGGAGAACAACTTCCTGTCGCTGCGCAAGGACGTCTGGCCCAAGCTGTCGGACCGCCACAAGCGCATGCTCGGCTTCTACACCACGGGCGCCCTCGGCGGCGTCGACGGCGAGGTCCGGGAGGGCCTCTTTGTCGAGTGGAAGGAGGGCGTCGGCGAGATGCGCGCTCCCCACAAGCCGCTGGCTTAGGCTTGCTTGTCTGCTAAGGATATGAGAAGCAGCTTTGTACATAGGATCATGAATATCAACAATAATCGATAAAGTAGCATACAAGCGATTTCCTCCTGTAACAGCCGGTGTTGTTGTAATATTGATACTCGTGGGCAGAGTTTCTATCAGGCGACGGAAAAAGCAATTGCTACATCATTGATCCATCTTTCTAAGTAAATCCAAAAAGCTTCACAGTAATCAACAGAATGTCGTTCACATGTATGAGCGTTTGATTCCATTCACCTTGAGATCATACACCGAGTGGCGTCGTATACTCCCCGTTTTGCCACGGAAGCCGATTATACTCAGCTGGAAGCGCACCAACCCACTTGAGAGACTTTGCTGAAAGCGTCCCAGATGAGCGCTGAGCAGACCGGGGTTGACTGTGGCGTAGCGGACCGTCCCGGAACTAGAGTAAGAACTTTGCAGGTATTGTGCGGCGTGGGTACCATCAGCGCCCGTTTCTCGTGATCTTTTTCCTGGTTCACTCTCTGGAAAATGTACATGTCTAACGTGACTGTATGAAAATATGATACTGGTAACTTCATGTCCGTTGAAAGACTTCTACAACAGCCCTCTTTCACCAGGCACCAACCATGCGCATCAATCAGACCGCATCATAATACTCAAGGAGGCCGCCGGCTCAATCGGCTGTGATACTCGCTCAAGGGAAGTGCCGTAGTACAGACTTGCGACTGATCACAAAACAATGAGCTGAAAATCCCCTTCACCAGGTAGTCCCCGGAAGCTAAACACTGTGCTGAAACATACATGTCTTGAACATGGAATCCACAGTCGCTCCTTGTTATACAGCAGGGCTCGGAAGATTCGGATGAAGAGGTGTCAATTCTGACATGTACCTATCGAGTAACATCATCCGAGAGACAGGAGACTTTCAGCTGAGTGTCTATGATCGGACGTCTGTTCCGTGAGACAACATTCGGTGTATTAGTTGCCAAGAAGCACACATGAGACCCAGAAGATAGCCGCAACTGTCCGGATTTCTCAAGGAGAAAAGTTTTTTTTCAATCGAAGATAAACACATCCCGTAAGCAAATCTCAATTGCATAATTCGACATTATCATAATGTGAACTTGATTACTTTTGTAAGATATTATTATACTAGTTTACGACACACATATCAGAGCCTTCAGGCCACTGGCCCCCATACTCGCTCCCATACAAAGCTTTTCTTTCTTTCAAGAAAACAGCTTAGACGCAGAGGGTAGCCTCCAGGTTGACGGGCTGGGGGCAGCCGTAGACCTTCTTGGCGCCGGGGACGCTGTAGCAGGCGGCGTCGCCGGCGGCGCAGTCGAACACCTCGCACCCGTCGCCGGGGGTCAGGATGTTGTGCGCGTCGGCAAAGGGGTTGCCCCATTCGCTGGTGGTACAAGGTCAGCAAGAGATTTCTCCAGAGCGAGATGAACAAGAAACCACTCACGTGCTCAGCTCGTAGTAGGCGTAGTCCGGGGCCGTGGAGAACGAGTAGCCAAAGAACAGCGGAGCGTCAAGAGTCTTAGTCTTGGCGATCTTCACAGTCTGTTTGTGGAAGCGGATGGTTAGTTTTGAGCGAGAGAAGTAGGAAGAAGTCACTGACAGATCCGGCAGACTTGAAGTCCTCGGCAAATTGTTGGCCGGGTGTGACGGTGGTGAGGGTGCCGGCGGCGCTGCCGTCAAAGGGGAACGACTGGACGTAGATGTTGGTCTGGCAGTTGTTCTTGACGACGGCCTGCTGGGCGAGGGCGCCGGTGGCGACGAGGGCGGCGCCCATGATGGTAGAGAAGGACTTCATCTTGACGGTGAGAGGTGAGCGAGTGAGTGATTAAGTTGGAGGAATTAATTGATTAAGATGGAGCGATTGGAGAGTAGAGAAGATATTCCGTCTGAGCTGGATTCGTTCGAGGCGACGCAACGGCCGTATATGTACTCTGAGCCGGCCGGCGAGGTGACATCTTGGCGGGAGTAACGTAGTCAGTCAATCAACTGGTCAACGTACGTTGGGCGCAGTGTCTTCGGTAGCATCGAGTGACACGTTGGAGAGTCGAGGCATCGCAATGTTGCCAGATCCGGCATCCCATTAGAGACTCGATCAAGGGAGGTCCACGTCCGGGCTCAAGGAAGCATCATAGTAAAGGGCCTGTCAGCTGACCTGGCAAGACCCCGGGGCGCAATACGAGACTCTCATCTTCGTATCACTTGGACACGAGGGCGGGGTTGGACAGTGTCGGGCAGGGGTTTCCAGGCCCGGATCCAATCACGAGTCCACTTGGCACTCCAGGTCTCCGCACAAAAGAGATCTAGAGATCTAGTGACCGTTCGGGAATGCTGCCGAAGCAACCGTCCTGCAGCGGTGAATAGTAAATAAGCTATCCCCTCTGGGACTTCTAGAACTCTCAAAAGATCTGAGTCCCCATCAATCATTACGGATCTTTCTATTCCAGGTTCATCATACAAGCAGTCGCTGGGAATCCCATGGCCATCTTACGGTTGCAAGCGGCAGCCTGCGTAACACGTCTGCTTTTGTTTTCAGTACTCGCATGTTTACAATCAATTAGTGCTATTGTTACTTGTTATTACAGGGTCGGCTCATTTTTCAATTGAACTTCCTGAAGACGTCGTATTGATGTCTATGATGCGCCTCTAGATTAACAATCTGATCTCACGAGATGTAATACTCTTGTCTCTTGGCATCCAGGGCTTCCGTGTCCATTATCACGACGCTCCACTTCATCTTCAATCTGAAAATGGGTCACCGAGATACGAGCTTTGCAGTTATGGATGGCATTGACAAAGTTTGCCTGTCGAGTTTGCTTGTGTTCTTATTTTGGTCGGTTTGCCCCTGAAGTTTGCTCTCGCATTATCCCGTATGCAATCGGATTCTTGTCTTGTCAAACGTGACGCCTGTCATCTCTGTGCACTCACCACGCGATAAGCGAGGGCTTCATAGGGTCATATCCTTCTAGAACGCACAAGGAACATCGGACAACAGGATAGAGATCGGTCGGCGTCTTTGCCATTTTTCAGATTGTAAGAAGCAAGTCATAGCGACCATCTTCGGCTGTTCTATACTTGCGACAATCGATGCTCACGACTGTCAGTCGGAGCACGGAAACGCCGGCTCTTTTATATCGACGCGAAATCATATCGGTATCCTCTTTCCCTCCTGAACTGTTCTATCATCCAGTATATACATTGGATCATAACATACGAAAGGATCTCGGGTACTAATCATCAATCCACGCTCCTGGAACTGGCTGGTCATCAGGCTCGATCATCTCCCAGAAGTCTCCAGCAAACACATCCGTAGGCTCCAACCACCAAAGTGCCCAGTTGTCGACATCTGGCCCGTACTGGAACCCAATGAGCTCGAGGTCGAGCCTCTGGTAATTGTCCCAGCAGATCTCAATGTCGTCGCCGCCAGAAACTCGGTACAAGCAATGATGCCTTCCATAGCCTTGTAGATTGAAGATCTCTGCTTCTCGCTCACCATACTTGTGAAGATTAACACCCCCATCCTTGAGTACTTTGAGCCATGCCTTTATACCAGTGTCCATGTTGCGAAAATGTCTCCAGAGCGACATTGTACGTTTCGGAAATCGCTGGTTTCGAGCTTTCCGGGCGCGCCAAGGTAACATGGAAATGATCAGTGAAGCAAATAACGGAGTTCTGAAGTGATCCCATCTGGCATCAGGGGCCAGTTCGTGGTATTCATGAACATGTGGTATTATGTCCAAAGCAACCAGGGCCCACTTCGTTGACGTTTCTTGATCGTGCCAGCCAGCGCTGCCAACCCCTATTGCAAGAGCGTGAAGCAAGGTGTCGTCGCAATATCCAAGGTTCAATCGACTAGTATAAATGTCCTGCGCTCGTAGAATCCCCTGTGGTGCAAGCACATGTGGAAAGAAAATCGGAGCCATGCGGTTGGTTGATAGTGCAAGGAGCCATGCAAATTGAGTTCGCTGTTTGTAAAAAGATTCATGATAGAACTCGTCATCCGACCATATCTGTCTCCGATGAAAATTGAAAGATTCTACATCGCCGTAGAAATTGCTGAATAGCTGAAAACGGATATGATCTCCGAAATCATCTGAACGTAGCAGGTTTCTCAGCTCGTGTAGTGCCTCTTCGTCAGGAGCTCGTCGCTGCCATATGATCCATACAAGCGGCCTGTGAAGCAGCTCGCGCTCCAAACTCAAGAGATACTTGCAACTTTTCCACGCGCCGAATCGTAGTGCGAGCTGGGTTTCAATGAGTCCAAGTTTCTGGTATTGGGACAAATTGTACTTACCTGGCACAGGCTCCGCTCATTGCCACTTGTGTCGATGAAGCGATCTCGCGGGGTGAATTCCCTTCGTTCAAAAGCTTGATACATGGCCTTCTCGTCATTAGACCGAATCAGCTTGATGGCCTCGTTGGTGTGGCTATCGTGGAGTACGTGAACCTTGTATGAGGCCAAGGATCCTTGCCAACCCGTGTAGCTCTTTTCAATAAAGATCTCGAATACTCGGTAGGTGAGCCAAGGCGGCATCTGTAATTTGACTTCAAGCGTTGCCACCTTGGATTCCGGACTTTGCTTCTCCAGACGCCGCGAATGCTTGGCTGGTGGCGAATCGTCAAGACCATCACTCTTGGCTGCTGGGGGCATCTCAAGCATGAGTTTCCCAGTAAGGAAAGGAAATCCAATGTGGAATCTGCGGCTGATGAGCATATCACTGGTTGATTTTGGTTTCTGAGCCGTGGAGGGTTTCGATCTAATCGATCCCACTGCTTTTTGCACGGATGCACAATCTTCATATGCAGGCGATTCCGATGGGAGGTTGGAACCAATTGCAATTGCACGATCCCGCCGAATCCGCGATATAATCATGTCGGGCTGAACCCTTTGCCAGGCACTTCTTCTATTAGTATCACACTCGCAAAAGGTGGGGGACGAATCAAATACATGATGTATAGCTGCTGTGTCATGGTGAGGCATTGCACGGCCGTATACAAGCGATGCTCAAATCTCGCAATCGAATCCTTCTTGAGCACCAGCTTGGCGGCCATGAACCTGCGTCGAAACCCTCGAGAAGTCTGCAACTGCCTGGTCAGGTCAATAATCGTGCTAGACAAGTGGTCTGCTGCCTGTTGGCATTGGTCGATAGCTGCGCGCAATGAGCCGTACAGTGTGACGGAGATGCCGGGCTCGACAGCATCGTGAATGTTCAACTCGTGGAGGGCGGCAGCAATGACTTCAATCTGCCCAAGGAGAAAGCTCAAACTCTCTGGAGCGTCGCGGATCTCGTGGAAAAGACGTTTGAGCTCTAGACCCGTCGTCAAGATCTGCCCTGCAAGCTGGGCTACGTTTATGCCGGACGCTACCACACCGAGAATCTCCGCCATGGTTGGCTATCATTGGAGGTGTTGTGCAATTTCAAGTCTGCGTTCCGTAGAGAAGTCGGCGGAAACGTGTCTCGCCCTCGCAAGACTTTTCAAAAGTCCTGGGCTCCATGTCGTGGCTTCTTCTCAAGCCCTCGACTGCAATTCAATCTTGCCCCTGAGAAGGAATCGGCGGCGTTGCTTTTTGTGTAACAGAAAAGACGTGAGAATGGCAGTGAGCACTGTCATTGCACGATGAATATTCTTGGCACACGTGGAGGATGAAGCGAGATGGGGGCCGAATGCTATTCTGGTGGACAGAGAGAGAGATACCGTTTGGGGGCAGGCGCATTGCATCCCACCAATAGTCGACGGCCGTACCTGCCTGCCTGTATTGTATTTGTCGAATCTTATATTTGTGACCGAAAAAGGCATCGAAGCTGTGCTTATGGGAAAGTGCGAGCTGAGGAGGGGTCAAAACGGATCCTTGCCTGTCAGCAGAGATCAATATTCTTCTCGTCTCTGAAGGCCATGACAATTTGACGATCAATTGAAGCAGGCCTGTCGAATCTCGTCGCATCAGTGAGCACAGTTCAGTTGACAGGACTGAAACCCCGATGAGATGAAAATGTGAACCTTCTAGAAACGACTATAATCTTTTGTCCAGCCACTGACTATAGTGGAGTTCCACCCCGGCGGTGCAGCGAGTTGTTGATACGGAAAAACCATATGGAGACGAATTCACACTGCTTATAGGCCCATTGCCCAGACTTTCTAGGCACCGACAGAGGGTCCCGCTGATTAGCGCCTTGGTACGGAGTACAGGCGTACTATGCCTTCAGCTGCATGGCTGCTCGCAAGAGGAGACGGTGAGATCTTGATGTGGCCGTGTCCGTTATACGGCGCTTCAGTGAGTCACGGCCGGTGCTCTGTGACTGTGTTGATGGGCTTATAATAGGAACAATCGAGTAGGTCCCGCTACAAGCTTCCAATCGCATCAAATTGACTCGCTTCACAGGTCCCTTCACTGTCGTCAAGATGAATGCTCCAACAAATCCTCGAATCGCCGGGTTCGTTGAGCGTTGGTCTCAATTGCCTGTCGAGTTGATCGAGCCCATTCTGGCCAAGTTACCTCTACACCGGCTCCTCGAACTGTCGCTCTCGCCTAATGCATCTCCTGCATTCGTCGAGACCATCAAAAACAGCCCCTCCCGAGCGTGGCTGTTCCGAAGCAACGGAGAGAATAATCTCGACGAAATCCGGCACCTGTACAAGGCCATTAGCAGTCTGGCGTGGGCATACGGCCACAATACCAGAGACCAGACCGAGATCACGCGTGAGCACTTTGCCATCTATGATGTGGGATCTGAACCGCTGCCCAGCCAAGGAGTCTCGCATAAAGACCCAATGCCCGAGCTGAGAGACGGTTTCATGCGCCTATTCCTCGACATTCTGCCTGTGCTTGGACGAACTCGCAACCTATCAGCCTATACAGCGCCCGACTTTCGGTGCCCAACTGTATACCTCTCAGCCATAAGAGCGCACGACTTCCAAGCCCTATGTGTGTTCCTCCCAGACGATATCATGGAGAGGGTAAGGTCTGCATCAGAACTGAGTGGCGCTCGATCGGCTCTTGGAGCGCAGACCACGACGCCGCCGCCGGTCCCGGAACTGCCGCTGGAGGTCATCAAAACAAGAGCCTATCAATTGTTAAACCTTGAATGGACCGTCGAACAGGCACTTCGCTTTGTCCCACACCTTCTCCAGGCGTACGCAGACTACTGCCGGGCTCGGTCGTCGGAGTTGCTTCGGATCAGCGAGCTGTACGAACAATATCCCACTCTCCTGAAGAGGCGCAGCGCCCCAGAGCATCCGCTACGAAATCTGAATCACATTCCAGCCAGACTTCGTGCGGACGCAAAGAGTTTTCTCCGAAAGCCTTTGAGACGCGGCAAGGTCAGAAGCCAGTATCACTTTGCGGACGCGTATCCCACCCTGGTATCGTACGGCTGGTGCATGCGGCTTTTCCAGATTGTGGTTGAGAAACATCCTGTGAAAGAGGGCGGCGTGTATCCAGATGAGCTGCTGCCAGATCTCCAGCTTTGTCTTGCGGGTATCTCAAACAGAAGACCGCATGCCCAGGCAATGGTGCACTCTCCAGCCGAACTCGAGTGGCTCGAGGCTTGCGTTCACTGCGTCGACTGGATGAATGCCAACGCTTCGCATCTCGGCGTGGACCTTCGCGAGTGCATCCAGCCTCAAGCAGATATAGGCTCCAGGATACTTCTCAATGCTCAAGATTTTGCAAAATTCATCGAGGAGGAGCCAGTTGAGACGATTGTCGAGCAGATCAAGCTAGACGTGGAGATCTGCGATGATGCATCTTCCACCAAGCTTCCCAGTCTGCTGGGACTTTATCTGCCGTCTTTCAGTGCACCAAGAGCAAGAGAGATAGCAGAAAAATTGACGCCTGGCCTCGACATTGCGACCCAGCAACTCATTTATAATGACACGGCTAAAAAGTTGAAGCGCGGCATACACAAGATCCCAGAAGTGAAACCGAATTATGACGATCACCAACTTCCGTATGAGGCTCTGGAATCGTGCCCGAGTGATGCTTCCAACGACACCAAAAACACCTGGGCCCAAGCCGTCCGCAAGTATGCAGATTCCAGGCCCATCAGAGGCCCTAGAGATCAGAAGCCCTGCTACATCTGCCGCTACGTCGTCCGAGACATGCACAAGACTTTTCCGTCCCTTTGCAAGGCGTGCGGCGAGTTCAATCTGGCCGGGTCCAATCTGTCTTTGCCCAAGAGCCTCGACTTGAACAACAGAGTGGCACTCGTGACTGGCGCTCGTGTTAATCTCGGCTACCATACTGCCCTGCGACTTCTGCGCTGCGGTGCCCGTGTCATCGCCTCGACTAGGTATCCCGAAGATGCATTGTCTCGGTACCAGGCCGAGCCCGACTTTGCTGTCTGGAAAGACAGGCTGAGGATTATTGGCGCCGACTTCCGCGCCGCTGCGGATGCCTTTGGCCTCGTGGAGCAGACCAAGAAGGTCGTGGATGAGTGGGGAGGCAGACTGGATATCCTGGTCAATAACGCGGCTCAGACGCTGACGGACAGCATCAAGAAGGAAAAGGGAGCCGTCGCGAGAGAAGCCATCTTGTACAGGGAAGGCGGCACGAAGACGACCATCGTCGGGCACAACTATATACCTCGGGTCAGAGGCGTCGCCCCCGACAGGCTGATTGGGGCGTCCGAGGGCAGCAACAAAGAGAAGTTCCTGGAGGGTAACTCAACCAGCGACGGCCTGGTTAATACCTTATCATCCGAGACCTCTGCGCTGCAGCTCAAACCAGATGACGAAGGCCCCTCGTCATGGGTCCAGTCAATATCCGAGATACCCTACGAGGACGTGGTCACGGCCCAGAGCGTCAACGCGCTGGTACCTCTCATCCTGCTGCGCGAGCTCCTCCCCTTGATGTACAGACAGCACGACGACGACAAGAAACCACAAGGTGAGAAATTTGCAAAATGTCTCTGCTCACGCACAGTCGAAGAAGAACTGACAGCAGAAAAAATAGACCCCAACCGCCCGGCCGCCTACGTCGTCAACGTCTCCTCCCGCGAGGGCATATTCGAGTCGTCGCACAAGAGCAGCGCCAAGAGGGGCCACCACGTGCACACCAATATGAGCAAGGCGGCGCTCAACATGATCACCGAGACCGAGGCCGTGACGGCCTGGCGCGGGGGCCGCCGCGTAGCCATCAACACCGTCGATCCGGGCTACATGAGCGCCGCGCCGGAATTTGAGAACGCATACGGCGGCGAGAGACCCATTGGCTGGGAGGACGGCGCCGGTCGGGTCCTCTGGCCCGTTGCCATTGGCGAAGGTGCCGAGCAGAAGCCGGTCTGGGGACGGTTCTTGAAACATTACGGTGCTTCCAGGGTCGATGTGCGCTGGGGGCGCGGGTGAGGTGCCCAGCAAGTAGATAGCGATAGAAATTCATATCCAATGACAAAAGTGTCCCGCAGGTTGACATTGCTCAATTGATTGTTGGTACAGAGTGGTATAATTCAGTAGCCCGTAAACAGCAATGTTGTCAAATCCTCAAAACTAAAGCCGAACACCTATCCGACTTGCTGTGATTTTCCGTCAAGTATATATATCCCGCCTAGTATTCGAAATCATCGTCAACGCTAGGCCCCTTGTTCTTGGTAACGGCCTCCTGTTTCCTGTACATCTCGGCCACCTGTCTACTGCTCGTGGCCTCGTCGGGCTTCTTGTCGTCTCTAATCTTGATGAACCGGGGGAACCGCAGACTGATGCCCTTTTCACCAGCGGGGTCGACGCCTTCCTTTAGTCCTGCCTTGTACCTCGGGCTCAAGGTCAGGTCGGCAGTCTTGACCTCCCAAACGTACTTGGGCTCAAACCAGACATCCGGCTGGTGTTGACCGCCACTGGAGTGCAGGTAGAAGGGCTTGGGGCGATCAATGACAATCTCCGACAGCGACTTGTGTAAATCCTCGAGGACTTGTTCCGAGAAACCTGTGCCAATGTTGCAGACCGTCTCATACGTATCGGTACCTGGGTTGTAACATGCAAGCAAAAAGGCACCGTAGACAGATGTACGTTTGCCCTTGCCGTAGTAGGCACCCAGCACTACGAGATCCAGGGAATCACCGACACCAGAAAGATAATCCTTCTTGATCTATAACACAAGTCAGTATATACCAAAAAACACGGGACGAATCTCTTACCTTGAGCCAATTTCGACTGCGCTTACTGGGCTCATATCCACTCTCGGTGCCGTCGAGCATCTTTACCATGAGACCCTCGCAAGAAGCCTTGACACTGTCGTCGAGGAAAGTCTGAATTTCTTCAAGCTCTTGACCGTCCATGCTTGTAGCAAAGGCAAACTCGCCTTCTACAGGCTGGAAGGACTTGTGTAGTAACTCGCGACGTTCGCGGAGTGACTTTTCCACAACAGCCTCGCCATTGAGGAAGAGCAGATCAAATGCAAAGACACAGACCTTGATTTTGACATCTTCAATCTTGACATCCTTCTTCTTCCTCGTCATGAGCTGTTGAAAGGGCAGGACCTTTTTCTCTGTCACATCCCAAGCGACTGTCTCACAGTCAAGGACAAAGCTTTTTGTGCCATCCTTGACCCAGGTGTCGAGCTTGGCCAAAATGTCTGGATATTTCTTTGACAGATCTTCGGAATTCCTCGAGAAAATGGACGCGATACCCTTGGCGGCCTCTTTTGCGGCCCCAGGCACGCCATCAATATACTCATCCTTGTGCTCCTTGGCCACGTAATGGATTTGAGCTCTCTCGCCATCATACTTGTACTCACACGTAAAGGTTTGGTTCTCAAAACGATCCAAAACTTCAGTGATGGCCTTAGTAGGCTTGGCAAGCATGGGCTTCAATGGCACACCAGGTCGGAGCTTGCACTCTTCCCGCAGTTTCATGATGCCGCTCTTGAGCATAGTGGGGATAATGACATCCCATGTGGGGAGTTCACTGTGATCGACTATCAGCTTCCATCACACAACACAGCCACTCCAACACATACCTGTAAGTCGTCTTGAGAGCCTGTTCAGCCTTCTCCATATCGGTTGTACTGGGCACCGCTCCCTTCTTTTCAAATTCATGAATGATCATGGCTTGTGCTACAGAGACCAGAACAGTCTTCTCTGCAAGTCCAAGTCGTAGCTTACCCTCCAAGAAACGGATCAAGTACTTGGCTTCACTTGGTCCACCCTTATCCTTGTAAATGTCAACTTTACCCGTGGAGTGGGCGTCGGCAGATGACAGAAGCTTCTTGATACCGTCGACCTTGCGTCCCTGGGCACCATTACCGGCAACGGTGGCAATGCCCATCAGGCCTTTGTGGACACCCTGTACAGTCAGGGGCTTAGGCTTGAACATGGTCGGCTGGGTCGACCGGGACTTGACAGCAACAAGACCAAGATCACCAATATCTTTCTGATCGGCCTTGATCACCTGCAAGCTTCTTCCGGTCGTTTCACCAATGGCTTTCATGATGAGAGACTCACCGATACCCAACTCGATGCCGGCATAATCGGGTGCAAGCTTATTGATCATCAAGTTGACAACAGGGAGAAAATCATCTGGCGTCAGGCGAAGAACTTGACGCAGGAAGAGCGCGCAGTGCTCGGTGATTTCCAACCGCTTCGTCGTGAGCTCGATGAGCGAGAATGTGGTGCAGAGTGCGGCATAAGGCACAGGTGTGCCTGCCTTCCAATCGGGGTAAGGATCTTTGGCCTTGGACTTGAGTTTCGTCTGCACCTTTTCCCGGGCCTTCTTTGCGACTTCGGGCTTCTCGTCTTCTTCATCAATGTCCTCCACTTCTGAGGCAGATTCGGTGGCGCTGGCCTCTTCCTTGACTGGCGCATCTTCTTCCACTGGCTCGGGCTTGGTCTTTTTCTTGGAGGCTACCACTGCCGGCTTCTTGGTGGCCTCCTTCTTGGGAGACTCCTTCTTGGGAGACTCCTTCTTAATCTTAGGTGACTTGACCGGCTTCGCAGGTTCCGCGTCGGGCATGGCCTCATCTTCTTCGTCCTCCTCTATCGTCCTGCGACTCCTGCGTGGCCTCTTTGACACTGGGACATCTTCCTCTTCCTCGTCGACTTCTTCCGACTTGACTTTGGTTGGCGATTTCTTCACCTTGCCCTTGGGCGACAAGCTAGCTCGGTCTCGCTTCTTTGAATCCGCTGGCGATTTCACCTTGGGCTCGGGGGACTTGGCACTGCCGCTGGATGCGCCATTCTCTTCCGTCTCTGCGACATCGTCATCTTCCGTCTTTTTCGAGACGGGTTTGGTGCTGAAGGAGAGTTTCGATTGCGTCTTTGGGGCGGAACCGTTCGGAGCTCCAAAGAACTTTCTAAGACAAATATCAATACCCAGTCATGATACAAGATAACAAAGACCTTGCAAGGCAACCGACCCCAGGGTGGTTTGCGAGGACTTAACATACCCCAAAGTTGCCTGTTTGGGCGCCATGTTGACGGTAGCTGTGCTAAGCAGTCTCTTGGACGTGCTCGTCGCAAGACCAAGGATGAGACGACGGGAAGCCAGAATGGCAATTGGCTTTGCAGAACAATTGTAATTGTCTCGAGTACGAATTACAAAGAAGAGTCCCAATATTTAAAGACGACGGAAAAAAAAGGGTCTTTTGGAATTGGGAATGGGGAGCGCTGCCTAGAATCAATCAGTGCTTCTGATTTCAGTGGTGTAGGCAGAAGGGCCCCAACATACCGAGCTAGCGACGCGCCTGCCCGCGTTAATTGAGCTGGCTGAGCTTCTGGATCGTGACGCGAGACGAATGCGTACAGTAATAAAAATACAGTTTAAGGATCATAAAGCACTGTGCTTCACGTCGAGTATACAGCTTTATCGATTATGCATGCAACTTAAAACTTGGGAACTGCGAGATCGCACCGAGGCCCGGAAATAGTATCCGCAGCTGCTCCCAGTTGAGTGAGCTTCCTCTTCTGGGGTTCTCTTTTCTGCAGCGGAAATATGCTCATATTTGATATTCTGTCCTTTGCTTTCGATTGAACTTGTGCTCAGTACTTACCAGGGCGTGTGTATTTCGATTCTTGATCGCCCCCAAGATCCACGACTATACTCTGCGACAAGATGACCTCTCCACGCACCACCTCCCTCCGCCGGCTCACGCAGCTCTCATCACAAGTCTCGGAATCCTCGCGATCCATCTCCTCCTCGTCGGGCGGCCCGATCAACCATGCCGCCTACTGCGCGGCGCACCCGCCGGGGCCCATCCCTCTGCCCCTCGACGCCCAGAGCCTGCGGGCCTCGATGCTCGCCCGCCCCGAGGTCCTGACGCCCGACTGCCTGAGCCCGATGCCGTCGCAGCTGCTCAACGCCTCGCTGGCCGACTTCCTCCCGGCGGCCGCCGTCCCGCCGACCCCGACCACGACCCTCGCCGAGGCCTACCACCTGATCCACTTCCCCCTGCAGCTGCGGCCCTCGCTCCTCGTCGCCGACGGCACCGACCCGTACAACCTGCCCGGCGCGCCGTGGGAGCGGCGCCTCTGGGCCGGCGGGCGCGTCGCGTTCCACCAGCCGCTGCCTACGCGCGGCCAGGACGCCGTGTGCCGCGAGCACATTGCCGACGTCAGCGTCAAGGGCCGGCCCGGCGAGGAGAAGATCTTTGTCGACGTGGTCCGGCGCTACGGCGAGGGCGCCCTGTTCGCCGACGGCGACGAGGCCGTGACCGAGAGCCGGACCCTGGTTTTCATGAAAGGCCGCACGCCCGAGGAGGCCAAGGCCGAGGCCGCCAAGGGGGCCCGGGTCGTCAAAGGTGAGGAGGAATGCCGGCCGGAGATCGTGAGATGAACGCCGAACTGACAATACTACCAAATCCCAGTTCCGTACAAACCGAGTTACAAGCACACCCTGACGCCGACGCCGACGCTCTTGTTCAACTACAGCGCTCTGACCTACAACGCCCACCAGATCCACCTCAATCCGCAGTACTGCCAGGAGGTGGAAGGCCACCGCAACCTGCTAGTCCACGGCCCGCTGTCCCTGACGCTGATGCTCGCGGTCCTGCGGTCGCAGCTCAACGGCCAGGAGAGGATACGCAGCATCGACTACCGCAACATTGCACCGCTGTACGTCGGCGAGCCTCTGTCCATCTGTATGCGACCGCAGAAAGACGACGCCGAACAAGAGCAAAAGTGGGATGTGTGGATTGAAAACAATGAGGGTGGACTCAGCGTCAAGGGGACTGTAGTTGTTGGCCGTGAATGAGTTGGCCGAGGGTGGCAGGCAATATTGACAGCAATGTCGTAGAACAGGTGAGTGATACCCAATCTTTGAAGCGCACCATGTTGGTCTTCTGTAAAATATAGTAAAGCTTTTCAGTAAACAATTGCATATCAGACAAGAAAATCATCAGTGTATGGGTATTATTTTATTTGTCTCTGTGCATGAGAAACCAAGTCCTTGAAGTTCTCAAGTTTGTCTGTCATGCGCTCTCCGCCCGGTGTGTATCTTATATAGATCATCAAGGTCGTTCCATCTCGTCAGTCTATATTACATGTGCAACCCCCCAAATCTGTGTAGGTGTAAAGTCAAAACTATGTTCATAGAAAACAGGGCAAGAAGTAAATATGCCTGAAACGAACAGGGAGGACCCATGAGTTTCCGCTATTCCTCCTGCACCAAGTTTGTTTATCCGAAAGTGTCGTACATGACATTTTCAGATGAAGAAGTGGGGTAGTCCTATATCCGACCGCCCTGTATTGATATTGTGAGGCTTTTTTCGAAATTCTGTTTTCGATTTATGCAAAGCTCACACCAAAGTAGTATTCACCGTTCTCGCCAGGGTCCCGCGCGCTCTAGGTCACGGGGCTCAGGAAGTCGCTGAGTATCAATTCATCGGCACTTGGCCGCTTGTTGTGGTCGATCTCGAAAGTCTGATTCAAGAAGGCCTTGGCTTCGGGGCTGGCCGAGTCGGGAATCGTAGGTGTTGCCCGACCGCCTCCAATCTTGAAGATTGCTTGGAGCTGAGAGCAGTCTGGGAACGGGTGGTTGCCCGTCATCATCTCAACGACCAGGCAGCCGAGTGACCAGATATCTGCCTTTCGCGTATATGACGTCTGCTTAACGACCTCCGGGGCCATCCAAAACACGGAGCCCTGCAGCGAGGGGCGGTGCTTGTTGTTAGCAGCACCGCCGAGGATGTTTGTGGCCTCGAGCTTCTTGCTGATACCGAAATCGGAAATCTTGATAGTTCCCTTGTTGTCCACGAGGATGTTGGCACCCTTGATGTCTCGGTGAATGATGTCTTGGTTGTGTAGATAAGAAAGGCCCTGAAGGATTTGTCGAACAAAGCTTCTGACGAGAGGCTCGGGCAATGCGCCGTATGAGTTGAGCATTGTCTGTACCGAGCCACCCGGGACATACTCGAGGAAAATGTTGAGGTGCTCCTGGGAAGAGCTGCAGCCAAGATACTGCACAATGTTGGGGTGTTGCATGCTGCGCAAAAGACTGATCTCGCGCTTGAGCGCTTCAATCATGCTCTTCTTGCGGGAGTCACTCTGGCTGTTGGCACCTGGCGAGGGCGTCTCGACCTGCTTGACAGCAAGAAGTTCACCAGTGATGGCATGCAGTGCGAGATACACACAGCCGAAAGAACCTTGGCCGATGAGTGCACCCTTCATCCACTTGTTGTCATCCCATGACTCGCCGGCAAGGAAGCTCTGGAGCTCTGCATCTTCGTCTTCACCATCCTGCTGCAAGGCCTCCGAAATCTCCTTCAACGAACCAGAACCTTGAGTACTGGTTTCGCTAAAGTAACTCTGTCTCATGACGTGGCTCTGGCCATCAGGATCGGTAATACTAATACCGGTCGCACTGTCGGATCCGCTATCGGCAAATGAGACGTAGGACTTGCGGTTGGGCTCGAGGGCGGATTCCTCTGTCAGTGTGCCAAGCACAGAGGACGCAACTGAATCGCGGTATTGGTGTTGCAATCGGCTGGGTTCCCTCGCTCTTGGCTTTCCCGGCTGGCCATTGGAAGTGAGCCAGCTGTCTGCAATGGTTGGGATGGGAGGAGCGTCTGCTATACTAGACGCAAAACTGAGGTTACTCGCCACACTAAGGCGGCTGTTAACTCTGCTGAGGCGCGTAGAACGACGCATGGACAGCCTTGCAGTCCGGTCAATCTCGTCTTTGGGATGATCGGGGAAATAAGAAGTCAGATCAGACGTAATAAGCTCGCTTGGTGGTCTGAGTCCGCCAAACTGCCGAAGGAGTTTCCGTCGAGGTGCACCCCGCATATCGTCAGGTGCTGGCCGCTCCAGGTCTCTGGCGGCGCTCTGGAGATTTCGTTCACGGTCCTGGAATGATAGAGGCGACAGCGGCTGCTGTAAGCCTTCATCCCAGTTCTCACCCAACAGCTTTTGAACCTTGAGCTGACTTCTCTTATCTTGTACATTCTCGAGAGCTCGTGTGTGGGTTTGCTGGGCCTCTTCCATGGCGATGGCAGCAGCCCGCTGTAACTCGGAGTCGCCGGGTTCGCCGGCCGGGACTTTTCGGAGGATGAGGCGACCTCGTTCGGGGCGTTTCTGGTCCTTGATTATACGCCAAAGCTCGGTGTCACCAAGTCGCCGACACTGCTTAGGGTCGGGCTCGACACCGGCTAGCACCCAGAAGCAGTAGTTCCTATCATGGTCTTCTCGAAGGGCGAATTTTCGTAACGTTACGCGCATGACTTCTTCACAAGTGCTGCATCCTGAGATCTTAACGACCTTTGTGACACCACCTGTAGAGATGACACGTATAACGTCTTGACCCTGTGGGAGTCCAGCCATCAGCGAGCCATCCGTACTTGATTGGTTTCTGGTGTGGGTATTTACCAGGCGTTGGGATTGGGGTTGCTCGGGTGAGCTGGGGAATCTTCCTGTATTAGGGGTCGCATTGCTCATATGGACCTGCTGGTTGGGATATCTTTGACCTCTGGCCGCCCGGAGATCTGCGCTCGGCAGCGGCGAAGTAGGTCGCGAGGTCTTGCCGCTATCGATGGGGGCTCTCAAACCACTGTTAAAGCTTGAGAGATCCACCTGTCGGGAGTATCTCTTGTTTGAAGACGGGGTCGGCATTGCTCTGCTACTGGCAGAGGTGGGCGGTCTGGGAGACCCGGTGGAGGGTGTGTATTGAGTGTCTGCCAATCCGCCAAACGAGTCCTGAGAACACAAGTGTTAGAAGATATCGACGCGGGGCCATCTCTCACCGCAGATGGTGCAAGCACAAGATGAACACAACGCGAGGGAGGAAGACTCACCCTATTCCGCTTCTTGACATTGGCATAAGCTCTTGTCCTCAACTTCTTGATGCCAAGAAACAGGCGCACACGATCGCCAACCTTTTCGATTCCCATTTCCTTCAATACATCCTTGTCCAGTTCGAGTAGGTTCTCGCCGTTGATGTGGTTTTTCCTGAATAGCTTTTCGTATTCGCCGCACTTGACGCTTCTTAGGTAGTCGGCAACTTGATCTTCGTTCCAGTTCTTGACTGCGTCCGGGCCGTCCAAATCCGAAAACTCGGACTCGGTAGGACTGTTGAAGCCCTGGCCGGACGACGGCATGGCGTGGGCTCTCCTCGTGGGCGGCATGTTGGAGGATGAGTTGTTGCCAACGTGTGCAGAGCCCGACGATCCGAGTGGTGCCGGGTAGGACTTGGGGGCTAGCATGGCCATTGTGTCCCGAGTATTGCAAAAGGAACAACAACTACGTCCGGTCCCTTTGTGTTTTTAGGCCGGCATGAGACTCGCGGAGATGTCGGGAAGTGAGGATTCGTAGGATTCGTTGGGCAGCGGGAAAAAGTGGTGGAAGCCGCCACGAAATGTTCCGTCGATTGGTCCGTCGAGGTGATTGCAGCAACGCCGATGTTCCAAACCCAGGAAATACAGTCTATTTGGTGGTCCTTGAGCCGTGCTCGCCCTCTTACCACTGTTCGTGAGGAATCGTTCACGCCTGGGAGGCCTTTTGGGGTGGTATTTCCCGCTACTGGGCTCGTCCTCGCTGGGCCGATGGTATCGTGGAGTTCAGCAGATCACAACGCAGGCGGAGCGCCCCGACTTGCTTTCGAGGTGTTATAGCGCGGCGCGGACGGGGCAGCGTCGGGAACGGGCAACGGTGAGAGAGTGGGCGTTGGCAGCTGCAGCTCCAGAACGGGTGGGAATAGCGTCGTTTTGTTGGAGCGGTGTCGAGTGGTTTATTGCAGTGGAATCTTGCAGCCAGCAAATCCGAGCCCGCCTTTGGCTGGTTGACGGGTGGGCACCAGATTGTTTGGCGGTTTCAAATAGCGTTGGCCGCGTCGACCGGCGGCACTTTTAGGCTCTCGAGAGGCTACCAAGCGGGTGGGTGCTAGGCCTAGCGCCTGCAGGCCCTGGATTTTTTTTTTTTTGGCTTTAGGGTGCCTTGTGAGAACAGAGATGGATCCCACTAAGATCGGCCCACCCTCTCGACATGAAACCACTTCCCCCAAGGTCGTTCACAGTTGCTTTTCGGGGTGTTGCGTTCATCAAAGAGCATATACGGTAGATGGGCAATCAGCCCATACAGCCTCGGTTTAGAGAAACACAAGAAAAGGCTGTCCTTGTCTGACTGTGTCGCGGATCCCGAAGATTGTAGGAGCCAAGGCAGCCTGACGTGGCAGGAGATAGATTGCGAGGAGATGGTGCCAGCTAGGCAAGACTCGGGGGATGACAGGCGAGGCGGAAGAGAGTGGAATTTGCGAGGGCAAAAGATCAATGCAGGACGGTGGTGCGAGCCGGTGGGCGAGGGAGAAAAGAGAGAGGGCGAAGAAAATAGAAAAGAGGGGATTGAGAGCTGCCGTATCTGGTTGGCGGACGAGAACTGCTTCGGTTTCAGTGGGCGAAAGGTATTGGCTCATGTTTAATATTATTTGACCATGTTGTATGCAGTATCTGAAGCGAGCTACCCAACCTAAGTCTCCCCTATGCCCATCCTACGCTGATGTAACTGAAAACGGAAATACACGTACATGGAAAGAAGATCGCGTCTACGAAGTACTCGATGCTTTGAATCTGCAGCCCGTCTGTACGTATGTGATTGACGTGACCTGGAGCCTCTCTCTGTTATGAACAGGGAATCGCGAAAACAAGCTCACGTTGGCCCAGGTTCCGCGAGATCAGACTGTCCCGAGGCGAGGGTGCCTTTGGGGGGTCGCATTCTTGCTGGCATGGTGATGATCAGTTGTCCTTCCATAAAATCTGTGCCTGGTGGCAGGCTCCAGGAGGTCTTTCAGCGGCGCAACATGCCGCCATGATTGGCCTATACTCCCCTGTCGCTGACTATCTCGGCGGCAGCTGGTGTCTGGTGAAACTCGGCAAAGGTGGACACCAGACGATCAGGGCGCTGACCACTGTTGCTCCCTCCCTCACAGTGCAGCCTGGCAGTTATAGGCCACCTACAGAACCGTTGTGCTTGTTCCTGAGTGGCAGGGGCGCTGCATTGAAGAATGGACACTCGCCGACCATAACCTTTTGATTTCAACAATACATGTCTTCCGCAATTCAACTTGTATTTAAACACAAAAAATACAGAAATAAAGCTGAATGGCATAGAATAATAAACTCCGTTTGATGTTTATTATTTATATTTTATGCCGATATATTTCGGCTATTCAAAGTTGATATTTGGTGCTGGTGACTTAGTCCAAGTGTCCATTCTCCACTGCAGCGCTCCTGGTGGCTCGGCCCTCCGCCCTTTCGCCCAGCAGCCAGAAGCCACTCACTGTGCCCCGAACGGCCCCATCGTCATCCTGCGCACATCATGCCTACTGCTGTCCGTTATTCGGCGCCCAGCATCCCAACGACCACCACCCAACGGACGTATCAGACGACGATCTGTTGGTGATCGACCACACAGAATGCTGTCATACCCCATTCAAAAGTAAGAGACTGCAAAAAAAAGTTCACGTGTGGCATACAAAGTCGAGAAAAGGGGGGTTCCGACTCAGAATACTACGCCAAGTGGTAAATAGTCGTAAATGCTTTGCAGCTTGCAGTATATGCAGCCCTGAGAAGCTTGATGATCACCATCTGCCAGTCTGATCAGCATCATTCTACAGATCTTCTCACAAGTTTTGTGCTATGCATCAAGGGATCATCCAAACTCAGGTACTAATACTACCATGATCAGGGCTGATAAGTTGGTAAATGCTGTCGCGGCTCGTGCTTGATGGCCGACTCATCCAGGTCTGATGGTAGTGTCAACGGCGATGCCCGTCCGAATCGTCTTACCACGAGCACTGATGATTCCAACGGTGCATAGCGTCGCGTCCCGAGCTCATTTCCCTTCATTGCGCAAGCGCATATAGTATGATCGGTCGACACCAGACACGTAAGATGCTGTTCATTCAGTCATTCACCTTTACAGCCTACAGCTCGCCACCCGGATAGACATGGGTTTACCTCGCAACACTAGATCTGGTCAGGGGTACCGACACGAATATTACTATGCAGGTATGCTAGGGCTCCTGGCGTCGTTATTAAACACGGTCTGTTGGATCCTGGGGCCAAAAGTCAACACTGCTCAGTGCTCACTGCTGGCTGATGGAGAACCTTTCTAAATTTTCACCTTTCTCCCTTCTCCGGGGAAACAGATCCTCATCAATGGAGTCGCCGGCGGGATCGGGGAAACAATTACAGGCCGCGCACTGATACGGGGGGCAAGCAAGCACCTGAGCGCCGGGCAAAAAGGAACAGCGATTGGTGCTCATCGTGTTGGTGCTCCTGGCAATTATTCGCCAGGCCAATAAAGTCGTGATATCGGATCAAGCGGTTCTGATGGAAAAGCGGACCTCATCGCTTCTCCCAACCCAGGGGACTTACCCTGCGTCCCGACTTCAGGGGTTCCGGACAGGGGGCCAACCAACGATCGCCAATGTGAAACTCGCCGCGTTTCGACGGTTCGGGGTCTGTGAACCACCATCCCCCCAGCTTATCCAGCCTCACGAGCTTTCCATTTCCGCCAAGCCTGCAAAATACACATTCACAGGGCCGACACGAGACTTCGCTATTAGCCGTGTGTGCGAGCCGACAAGAAGCCGATGGGTTCAAGGCATCATATTTTTCAGCAATTCGTCAGCGCCAATACTTACGAGACCTCGTCTCAGACGCCCAGAGATTGTCGCTGCTGATCACGACAAGTTCTCTCGATCGTGCCATGGAGGCTTACATGCATCTCTTCGATGCCCGGGCAACGACAAGCACATGTGCCAAACTTGCAGAGACACATGAAGACCCCAAAGCGGTCGGGGCCCCGTTGAGGATGTGGTTCCCATTCCATCGTGCACAATGGGATTCATCGTAGCGTATCCTCTGGACCCGATGGAAGAGTCCCTACATATTACTTTGCTGCTCATCCGGTTGAAATCAAGTTTGTTCCGCTGCGCCGCATCCCGAGGGAGCCATCGCGGGATCTGGGGTGTAGTAATCTGGATCAACGGGTCTCGTGTTCTCACCGACCTCGAAGACAGGCTGGTCTTCCCATCAAGATGCTATAGCTCCATGATGATATATAGTAGGTAGGACAGCTCACTTCCCACGTGCATATACGGGAATCACCCTCATGCACCACTGAAACTGCCAACCTTGGGTATGTACGGTGTACGATACTGTGTAGGGCAATTGACTCCTGGCTGTGTGCTGGCAAGCGGCCACTGCTTCTGGTCAAACTCGCACATGGGATTCGTGAGAGCCGATGATTCAGCAAGTCAAGTGAGTAATCGTGCCTGCGAAAGCTGCAAGTCTCATAATGCACGACCCTTTTCGACTCGTCCTGCAGTCGTCAAAGAGAGCTGCGCAGACGGTTAGCTGCAGCTTGTCGCAGTGCCCAGCAAAGCCAATGCGGTCACCCGCTCATCACGGCCAAGACATTGTTTCGATTCATTACACCATCTCATACTATTTGAGTATCGAAAACACGGTACAATGAGTGATGGATGAAGTTATTCAGAGATCTACGCCTACTGGTTCCAGTCCAGAAGATGCCTATCCCAATATGGTTAGGCCACCCATGACGAAGACGTCGAGAATTGTTCTTCAGCAGTCGATAATCGAGATTAACCATGCCGTCATGATGGACACAGACAAAACGCTGGCTCCGAGCTGATCAACATCTTTGCAGCATGGTCCAACACATGAGTCGTACTTCGGCATCGTCCCGGGGATAGATCGTGACAGCATTTGTGGGCCAAGATTCAGGGCTCAAGGAGAGTTCCAACAGGATGGCTCGGGGGTGTGATCCGTCCCATAGTGTTCAATTCCACTCGGGAAAGGGGGGGGAGACTAGAGATCGAACAAGCGCCGCAAGTGCAATATGATCTCCACATTCAAGATGGTAATAAGATCGTCCACCTACAACACATCTAGTACTAGGCTGAGAAAAGTTGAACTGCAGTGTATTGCGGCGGCAGGCAGCTTGCCAAGAGGAAGACCTTGGTGCAAGCCATGGATGGACAGCGATGAAGATGGACAGACGCGTAACCAAAACTGTGATAACGAGTTGCGTTGGTCTGTTAAATTAGCGATTAGCACCTGTGCCTAGCGAACAAGGGTCGATCGATGACGTCGCGATCCGCATCTCCCGTTGGATGCAATTCTTCAAAATTGGATCTGGGAGAAGATTGACTTTCTGCTTTGGTCTTGGGCCAGGGGAAGAAGAAGTTGCTTTATTTTCATACATACAGTTTACATATGATATTCGACTCGACTGCTCGATCAACTTCAATGATTCACAAACTAGACAGCGCCGTTCCCAAAGTCTAAACAGCCCCCCATATCCCCGCTTCGTGACGATTTTGGGCACGCAGGCGCCTTGTCAAACTGCCCTGTGTCTCGCCGCGGCTCTCGTCTCATTGGGCCATCACAGCAGCTTGACCAACAGGTCCCCTGCGCCGATCTTCATTGGGCAGACTCAGCTGGAGAAAACCGGTTCCCAATCGTACACGGCCAGTGACGCGATACCATCCCGTGCCTGTAGCTAGCACCGGCGACCACTCAGCTTGCGCAGGCCAGAAAATCCCACGCAACCGTGAGGAGGCGAGCTTAACTCAACGTCGTCCAAGTTCCCATCCTCCTCCTCGTGGCTCGATCAACACTGCTGGGTTTCATTCGGGGTCGCTAGAGATATCTCAACCTTCAGCCATACTCCGTACTATACGTATACTCTGAGGTGGAACGTTCAGGGGTCAGGACTAAGACACGGGGCCCAAGGCGCATGCCTAGTTGCATCTGTCACCCACCTTCACACACATTCACATCACCGAGTCGTGCGACAGACGTTCGGGATCGGAGATCTATCCGGCATCTCCAAAGTCGATCACTCCGCTCAGCAACAACATAGCGGTGATCTGCTGGTCGACACGGAAACAGTTGAGACCACAGAATAGCAAGGCAGCAGTCGCTCGTATACTTCCGGGAGGCTATCTTGACTAAATCAATGTATCCCGACTATCCAGATGGATTCTAGAAATGCGGCGCAGCACATGATCGACGGGAAAGGATCGTCAAAGACCCAGAGGCGATCCTCCTTCTCGTCCACCAAGTCCACCATGAGGGTATTCAGAAGCCTCAGCATCGGCTCCCAGATGTCACATGTCTCCAACGCCTCTGATCCGGACATTGCGGGCCATGGTACGGAGAGGAAAAAGTCCATGTTGCGCAAGGTCAGACCTGCGGACAGGCAAGATCTTGGGCGCCGACCTTCCAAGGCATCCTCGGAGGACTACATAGAAGTCCTCTCCAACTCGACCAGACCGACGACACCCTCGGGTGGCTGCAGTCGGAGGACCAGTATCTCCGGTGAAGGAACGACGGCCATCAAGTTTGGCCCCCTCAAGGAAGAAAGCTCGGTCTTGAAGACAAAGAGAGAGTATCTGGTCCTGACCACGAGCGGACTCTTCAAATTCAAGAATCGCCGGGTCGCTACAGAGCAGTTCCCTCAGATCTCTGCGTCAGCAAACACAAGCGACGCTCTGACACTTGTTGAGTCAAACGTCTCTTTTCGGGATGTTGGCGTCGGAGCCGATGTCTATGTCCCGTTGGACAGAGTCATTACGGTCTACAGAGATGAGGGGACAAAACCCTCCTTTGGATTGGAAATATGGTGGAAGGACCCGGCCACGACGGGCTATTTTGCCAACATCGAACTCAACTTTGCCCTTCCAGAGGACCGCGAGGACTGGTTGAAACAAATACAATACGCAATCAGGCAGCGGACAAAAGCTTCCTGGGTCGAGGATCATCACATGACTATGGACCAGGAACTCGAGCTGGATCTGGCTCGCATCCTGGAAGCAAAATACCCACACCAGAGCGCTCATCTGGACATATATCCCGTAGTACCACGTAGACCATATGGTCCAACACGATCAAGCTCCAACGACTCCAAGAAGGGTTTCAGGGAGAACTCTTCATTCTACCTGGCTTTCAGCAAAAACATTTGCTTTTTAGCTCAATTCACGAAATCGCCTAATGGCCACAAGGTCAACCCCAACGTCGTCCAGTACGGCTTAGTCACACTGTCAAAGGTCAACGCTCATACTAATGATGAGAGGTTTGACCTGATCTTTCGGTATGTATTATGTTAAACGACTGACAGTCAAAGTGCTAACTCGCCCCTTAGATTGCCACTAGATAGGCCAAGAAAGCTTGAGCTTTCGAGCCGATACCACAGAAGTATCGTGTCACGTCTATTCAAATCAGACACTTATCTAAAGCCTGCATGGCCCCTATGGACTCGACGGGAGACATTCCTCATTGAGGGAGAATCGCAACAGATACCCTTGCCATCGGGAGAGGATTATGGAGGTTTCAAGAGAACGCTCGAAGCATTCTTGGAAGGTTATCACTCCGCATCAGTCGATTGGAAGGTCAATTGGCGGGATGTCAAGTACGCTCCAGAGTTTCAGCTCATTCCTCCAGCAAAGGATATGACTTATACTGTCCATCAGCTTCTTGCCGTCTTCAGGGCTCTTCGCTTTAATGATTTCTTCAAGTCTCTGTCATTTCGTGGCGTTGACTTTTCCACCTTGTCCAATCTCTCTGACAATGCATTTCGAATGGAACCGACTGCATGGCTGTCGAGAACTGGTAAGTCCTCATTCCAATCCGTACTGGAGTATCATAGCCACTCACGAAAGTCCAGGCAAGCGAAGTCTCACCCGCGATGAATTTGAGATCGTGGAAAAGTCTTCGGTCTTGTTCCAGGAGGTAGTCGCCATGTTACTGGGCTCGGAGTCCATCAAACACGTTGATTTCAGTGAGGTGCTTGCCAGAACAGCTGTCCCGTCAACTCCAACCTCGGCCGTATCGGGCCCATCCTCGAATTTGGGATGTGAGATCGTCCCGCCCATCATCCTTCTCCTCCGGTCATTACAGAGTCGGTGCAAATCAATCATTCTCAGTGGCAACCGCCTGGACCAAATTGACGTCACGGAGATCTGTAAGTGTAGCTGCTCTCGACTATCGACAAGACGTACTGACAGCTATGGTCCAGGTCAAACCCTTCAGTCGCAGCCCAGTAATCTACGGGGTCTGGGCTTCTCCCGGTGCCAACTCGACGAGCTAGCCATGGTCACTCTCTGGGACGGAATTCACGAGCAACGACAAAGCCTCGAGTTCCTAGACCTCTCAGGTAACTTTGGCGGCCTCGCGGCAGGCAGGGTGGCAGAAACTTTGCGCGAAGCGAGCAACCTGCGCAAGCTGGACCTCTCTTACTGCCTGAAAGGAGCACTCGATGGCCCTCTACTCCGACCGTGGACCTCATCTCCTTACACGGATCCCTGGCGGCTTGAGGAAGTTAACCTGTCGGGTTGGAAGGTCAGTTGTGGTCACTGATATCCTCAAGGATAAATATACTGACAATCGCAGATCAACTTTGAAACCATTAGTGGACTCCTTCGCTACATTGAGTTGGAAGAGTCTGATTGTCTTCAACAATTACAGTTGAACAACTGTGGGATCACTGGAGAAGTAGCTACGGCCATCTTCTGCAGAATCGGAAATGGTCGCGATATGCATCTCCACTTGAGCAGCAATCCCCTCGAGGTCGGCTCCATTGATTGGATCGACCTTGTTCAAGGAGACGAAACCCCGAAGAGATTGAGTTTGGATATGATTGAGTTCAACGACGAGGAAAACTTTGACAGGCTCCTGAAGGCACTCGCCAAGAACAGCACTCTGGAGCATTTGAGCCTCGTCGGAACAGGACCTCCTGGCAGGGCCAGTCCAAGGACTTCAGCGCTTCTGTCCGCATTCCTCGAGGAGAACAACACGCTGCAGTTCTTGGACTTTTCGGGGTTTAGCGGGAAGCTGGAGGATGCTCACCTCGGCTGGGGTCTTTCGGGGGCCTTGGGAGGACTGAAACACAACGAGTCTCTCCGCCAGCTTCGTGTACGGAATCACGACATGGGCTCGGCAGACGATATTACAGAACTTTGCAGGGTCATTGCCCTCAACAAGGGGCTAGCAATGCTCGACATGCAGAACAACAACTTTGACCATCATCAGTTGGCAAAGCTTGTACATGCGTTGGATATGAACCAGCAGATCATATCGTTCCCAATCACTGAGGCCGATCGAGGCAGTGCTTTGGAGAAGGAGAGGAAAGTCTTTATCAAGACTCTGAAGAAGCCGCCCAAAGGCTCTCTTGGAAGATCAGATAACGCGCGCCTGCAAGGAATCTTGGATTGGCTGCGCGAGCATTGGAGCTCCGAAACGCAAAAGGTTGAAGCGATACTCAAGAGAAATCAGGAAAACCCGGTCAATCATGAGCTGGAATTTGACAGAGAATGTTTGGACGCGTGGAACGACGAGCGCCTGCCTTTATGGCTTACTCGCAAGGCCTCGGGGCGCGACAAGTCGAGAGCGAGGAGAGACACCATGATGTCCAGATCGAGCACCTTTACCGACGTGAACGAAGGCATGCTGTCTCGGTCGAGCACGTTCAGCAAGCCCGAAGACGCCACGCTGTCTAGATCGGGCACGTTTGGCGAGATTCCCAGCTCCTCGGCTTTTCCAAACATGCTGGGCAGTCTATCTTTCGGTCCTTCCGAGCCCACGCTCGGCACATACACTATCGAGGAGGAGGTTCCAACGCCGCTCGCGGAGCCCAGCGTCTCGCCGCTCAGCTTCAGTATGGGCGAAGACGGTCATGGGGCCACGTCACTACAAGACGATCTATGGATGAAGCCTCACGCGAAATAAAAAAGCTTGTACATATGCACGTCACTTTGAAGGTGCGGATTGGAAACGGAGAATATTGGATATAAGTTAGAGCGGCGTTTCCGAGCTTTGGTTTAACATGATACCCCCATCAGCAACATTGGGAATTGGAATTTCTTGTTTTAGCAATAGATACCGTAGACGAGATGATTTATTCAAGTTTTGCATTGTTTCTTCGATTCATCAGCATTTGGCTTTGTTTCGTGGTTCGTCAATATTCGGAGAATACATCTCGCAGATTGGCGACAAAGAAATCAATATCGCGTGGCTTTGCTTGTACACATGAAATCCGGAAATGGGAATCATAAAGACGCCAATAACATTGTTCACACCGCGCACTTTGCAAAAGATACACCATAAGCCAAGCAGGGCTCGGTCCGTGAACACTTCCAAATCCTGCACCACGCCAATCCGTCCCCCCTCCCAAGTGAAAGAGAAGAGAAAACGAAACGAAACGAAATGCCCAAGAAACTCACCGAGCGGGCCGAGTCCGTCGCCCGGATCCTCAAGACGCGCTTCGACCACGACGGGCGGTACTTTCTCGAGGCGTACGTGGGCTCGGGCGTGCAGGCCGACGTGTACCGGATCCGCAAGCGCAGCGGCGCCGAGGCCGGCGCCGGCGTCAACTTCGGCCCGGAGCGCGTCGCCGTCAAGGTCCCCGCCCCGCCCGAGACGCACCGCTGGAACCACGGCGGCGACCTGTTCGACGAGAAGGAGGCGCTCAAGCTGTTCTCGGGCGCCATGCACGTCGTGCGCATCTTCGAGATGCACGAGGGCGGGCCCGACGGCGATCCCCTGAGCAAGAATATCGAGGGCGCGGCCGTCATGCCTACCAAGGACTGGATGTACATGGAGTGGCTGGATAATGGAAATCTGATCGATTTCAGGTTGAGGGCTGGTAAGCCGCCGGCACGGCCGGTGCCCAACCGGCTGATGTGGAGGATATTCCTGTGTCGTGAGTATATTGTCTCGATGAGAGAGGATTTCTCGGACTCGTGTGGTTTTGCTGATCGTTTTGTGCTAGTCGTACGCATGGTCATTGTCTGCGCCTGGAGCGAAGTGCACGTCACGGGCACGAGCAAGCTGGAGAAGATGCAGGAAGGTCATCCGAAATGATTTACACCAACACCGATATGCATGGAGGAAACAGTAAGTTATCGTCTGTTGTGGTTGGGGAAAAAAAACAGAGAAAAAGAAAAAGAGTCATTTGTTTCAAGCCATGTGGGATTTACTGAATCATCTGTGGGGGACAGTGGTTTTTGGCGACTTTGTTCCTGGTAGCCCGGACCACGAGCATCGCCTGTCGCCTATCCTGAAAATGATCGATTTGGGCTTCATATACAAGACGAAGACGGAAACGTGAGTCTGACCAATCGGCCCCCCTCTCGATATGACGATGTAGCTGAAAGCGAGCGACAGGGAAGAAAAGTGGAAGGCAACAGTCAAAGAAATGACCATGACAATTGGGGAGGTAAGTCGACCCTTTATCCACTTACCGCTGGGCCGAGCAACGCATTTCTCTTTCGATACCCGCTACTGACCGATGCGTGACTTTCGCAGGAGATGCGCTTGCTGCTCGAAATCGGCAACAGACCGACAAAGGACCTGGACTCGGACCTCAAGAAGATTGTCACGTGGTGCAATCGTCGCCAGAGGGACTACTGCCGGGACCTGGAGGAGCTGGTGCCCTGGGTCGAGAACGCCGTCAAGGGCAGGGACGCGGCGTGGTACAAGAGGCAGATGCCCAACATGAGCGGGGAGGCGCTCCTGAACGAGGAGGACGATTTTATTAGGCAATACGTGATTGACATGATTGTGAATGCGAGTACCGAGGCTGAGGTCGGTCCATAGAGAGTGATGGAAAATAGGAGTGTATATAGAGGACTTGATATTATATGGATCAATGTGTCTGCAGTTGAGCGAAACAAGGCGGAGTAAATGTGAGCACGTCTGAGGCTTGAGCGAGTCGTGACATGTATCTATCGCTACCTAAAATAAACAAGAATGCTCATCGAGAGACCACAGGCAATATCAGCTGACTCGCATGGCTCTGCCCCGTGTGGATACGGTGAAGGCCCTGGTTCGCATCCACGGGCTCCTTCAGCGTCAACATCTCCATCTCCGGAAGGCGGAGATCATGCCCGGCTACCCGCAACGCTATGCCCTCGCCGGCCGCGAACACCATCCCGATCGGCCACAGAGGAATATCCAACTGAACAATCTCGCCGTGTCTCACGGCTTGAGTCTTGTCATGGGCATACCACGGAATGTTGCCGTGCATGACCTTGGAGACGTGGTGGCTCGCACGAAGCTTGCCATCTGGACCCAGAAACTTGGCAATGTTGGTGTTGGGAACCTCGGCCTCGGGAATAGGGCATTGATAGTTGGAATGCACAAGTAGCTTGCCTTCCTTTGAAATCTTTCGGATTTGCACCTGGACATCCATTTCTGGACCTTCTTCGTACGACATGAACAGCCTAGCCACCGGGTATCCGGCCAGTTCGGTATAAGCGTCAAAGTGGACCGTAAAGTCGGCACAGTCCGTGAGGTGGTGACTCTGGTATGACGTGGCGGCATCGCCCGAGGGTGCAGAAAGGCTCATGGTCTGATTAGCAGCGTCAAGGAAATACGTCCTCTGCTCGACATCAGGGAGGGGCCAACTCTTCTCGGGACGCTCGATGATGGTCGCGATCTCACTATCGTTGAATCCTAGAAGAGAGAGGCGGAGGCGGGGAGTATTGTCCCATGCATTGGCTTCGCCTTTGACGTAGCAGTCGAAAAACTTTTGGAGGTCGTCGTTGACCTCGGGCCGGTACAGGTCGCTCCCTGATTTGAAGTCAGCGTGGTGAATATATTGCTAATGCCAAAGGTGACATCTCGCGTGCTTACATTCTTGATATGGATGAACACGCAGCCACTTATCCGCAGACTTGGCCCTGACAAACGTGTCAAACGAACCACGACTATGCAGTCCAGTCGAGAAAGATGCGGTCAGATACATGGGTATCGAGATCTTCTCCACGTCAATGGCCTTGTCAGCCCAGTAATCGTCGAAGAGAGGTCTTTTGGATGGCATGTCGGTCGAGTTTTCAATCGAGCCGTTTCCTGAACGAGTGTTAATGTCATCTCAGCTTCACGGGACGACTCAGAGCATACCGGCGAAGAAATTGGCGAACCCATCCCCAAAGAAACCGGCTCCAATGATGCCGCCGCGAGCCGCCGAGTCTCGGTAACTATCGTTCTGAGCTTCCCACGGGGAGATGGCTTTGAGAGCTGGGTGATGGAAGCGAGATGCCATGTTGATCTGGGAGATTGCCAGCCACTATCCAAGGTAAACGTTAGAGTTGATCTTGAGAGGATGTCATTCCGCCTCACCGAAGGCATGGCCCCGAGGAATACAAACTTACCGAGTTCCCTGCCATTGCGACAGCTCCCGAACACCACGGCTGTTTTGAAGCCCAGTCGATAGTGTCATAGACATCCATCGCTTCCTGATGAACGGTCAGAAAATGAGTTGCTGAGTACAAGCCTTGTTTCAACGTACAGCTTCACCCCACATGAGAATGCCACCATCCGAGTCGCCAGCACCCCGCGCATCAACATTCAAAATGGCATACCCCCGAGCCACCCAGTCGGCCGGGTCCGGGGCCTCGAACTTTTCGTAGCCCGATGTTGCCTCGAAAGGGATACCACAACGGAAAGGACCCATTCGATCGTAGGTCATAACGCCTGTGGCCAACATCAGCCCTAATCCGAGCTCACGAGTAACCGTTCAGTTCAGCGCCAATAGCTCACCTCCACCTTTGCCGTACGGGCTCCAAGCGATGACGGCCGGTACCTTTTTTCCGTCGTCGCTGCTGCTGGGACGGAAGACGTCCGTGTACAGCTTGGCGCCGTCTCGCATCAGGACCTGTGCATCCCTCTCGAAGATGGTCTCGACGGCAAAAGAGCGTCTTCCTTCCGAGCGCTGGTGGCCTGCCGGGAGGACAGTCTTTGACGGGTTGAATCCATTATAGAGGTACGCAGGATTGGCCTCGGGCCGGGTCAGTGGCGTGAAAAGTACGTCGGGAAAGCGTGCAGTGAGCCTTTCCATGATGGAGATCTTTTGCGCGTTTGCAGTGGTATACAATGTTGTATGTACGATAGCGATGTTCGGAATGCTTGGAGTTTACATTCTGAAGACTTCACTTATTTGATAGTCTTGGATGGGGCTACGGATATATGGCTATATCCGACATCAGCTTAGATTTTGGAGTAGAGAATGCCGATTGGTCTTCATATTCCCGTTTTCTTTTGGCTCGGTTCTGAATACACGTACCTACCTGGAGATCACCTTTGGTTGTCCATACGTGTCGGCATCGGTGGCGGCGTTGGGGCAATGCCGGTGGTGGCCCATTACTTTACAGACGCGAGCGCGAGCGCCACCCACTTTCCGACAAGCCCCCTTGACACTTGTTCCAAGTCTCGGCTAGGTAAGCGGTGCTTTTTATGACCAGTCCCGCAAGTTCCCATCTCTCCGTTGCCTGACTAAGCGGAGTATAGGATCAGTCGATCCACAAATTCCATCGCTCTAACTCCCCGCTCTGTGCCCGATAGCGTAAAGTCTTTCTTTCTTCCTCGGCATCGAACCCTCCACGCCACTAGACTTCTTTAACGGTCTTCTGTTTGCCCAAAACTGTCTCTCTATGGATAGTGTTGACCGACTATCCATATACCAGCATGTCTGGACCGAATTGTAGTCTGTTAAAATATCCAACATGTCTAGAAGTTTATGATTCCTTTACTCTTTTATGCTACTTTATTCCCCTTAATTAAGCCACCACCTCTTCTTTCCCTTCTCGTCCATATTCTTTGTGTGTCTCGCTTTACGCGATTGAGGATCTTCTAGCATACCTGCGAGCTTGGCTAGACCGGATTCTTTGAGCTGGGTGGATAGAATATATTGCGAAACCCGATCGTAAGAGCGAATCCACTGGACCACGATGCTCAAGATGTAGCACGGTCCTCCCAAGCCAAGCTTGGTCATAAGCGGGATCTCGCGCCGCCCTCCCTCAAAGTCTATACCTTTGACTTGGCGCGACGAGTGCGATACCTCGGAAGCTTGCCACATGCGTCCTGTAGGGCCCGTGTAGGCGCCTGGTTTGAACGCGAACGCCTCCCAGGGCGGCGCCAGCGCGACGAGATCCAGCACGAACAGCTGCTGCGGTCCTTTTGCGTCGGCCAATAACCAGAGCCCGATGTCTGGCTCGATGTTTCCGACATGCACCGGGACTTGTACCTTGAACGGCAAGTGGGAGGCTACGCGCCGAAGGGTCCTGCTTTTCGGGTCCCAGGTGAAGTTGAACCCAGCGGGCCGGCCGAGTTCTACAAGCTCCGAGGTCTGTTCATTCAAACATGTCAAACTCGACGCTCTGTTCTGAAAGTGCGTGAGGCTGATGTTTCATGGCAAAAATTGGTCTTGTCTGCCAGATCCTGTCCGAATACATTACTTCAGGATGCTCGGCTGAGACCCGAAATAAATGATTCCGCTCGCCCGCCGCTGCGGAATCTATAGCCAGGGCTTTGGTAGGATCGGAGCCGAATGTGCACCGAAGTGTCACATAGGTTTGGGGGTTGATATCTATGGCTCTAAGACCAATGGCTCTCCGACTTAGCTCGAATGAAGGTAATTGTGGGTGTCTCCAAGATATAACGTCCGCCGAGTGGGCAAAATCGGCAGTCGTTCTGGCCAAGAACCCAAACGGGCCTGCGTCGCGTTTTTCTTTTTGCCACCAAGCAAAGATGGACTCGTCTGTCGTAACCTTGAGAATCTCTTCTTGCAGCCGCCGGAACGCCTTGACCAGGCCTTCTCCATATAGCAGTGGCATGTTGACGTCGAATATCCCCAGGAGACAGTAGGCTCTGTCCTCTGGTTTTTTGGTGACTCGCTGTGACGCACAGCACATGCGGCAAGCTATACTGGCGTTTGTCAAGCTCTCCTCACCACTCAAATATGGTTCTCCAATCGATGTGATTTTCGACAGTCGGCGAGACAGCTCGGCCCTGGTACCGAGTTCTGCCCAGGATGACGATAAGAAGATGACATTCTTGGGGGCTAGAAGCTCTTGTAGGGTCCAACCGCGCGTGAACCATTTGCTCTTCGACAACTCGGACTCTTCCTCGGCAATGTCCTCTATGGTCGACACGTCGGAAAGGAAGGCAAAGCAGATCTCCGATTCCTCATACCAGCGGTACATTGAATTGATGGCTTCGGAGAGCTCCGCGCTGCTGCTCTTGTCGATGCAGCAGGTATCAATCCAAATGTATCGGAGACCATGTCCGTGGCGCGCATAATCACACGCGCTCTTGACCTTGAGATACCCGCGCCTACCGAGGACGGCGTCTTGAACGGGCGTGTTCAGGTCGGCCAGGCTGATCTCTTCATCTTCCCAGCGATGAGAGAGGATGGCGTAGGGCGGGGTGAACTCGTCCACCTCGACAACTTCAAGGCTCTCCGCGTCCAACAACCTCATTATCTTTGCGCAATCGCGAAGTCGAGTCAGTTGGCATATAAAGTTAATTCAATGCATCTCAAGGCGCCACGGGTGTATGCAAGTGAGTTTGCTCCGTCACCCAGATGCAACCGAGTGCTCGCATGGGCGTTTGGAATTGGGAAGAGGGAGCCAAGCGGGGTTGGATGAGGCTCTGGCGCTTCGTTCGATTAAGAACAGTATATTTTTGTGCCGATCGCCTGCACTGCTGATTGGTTGCGATGCGCCCAGAAGTGACATGTTGGCATTTGCATGGAAAATGTAGGCTGTGCAGCCTATGCATTTGGAAAGTCTCTCATCATGCACTCGGGGGAAGAGTGAGCAGATAAAGACGACCCCACAAATGTAGGTGTTCCAAATACGAAGAAGCCCGGTGAACGTGCCGGGTTCAAAGTTCAAACAATCGTCGTAGTCTAGGAAATCTAGACTCCATAGAAATCGGAACATTCAAAGACGAGATCAGCATTTTATCTACACATTCTATTGCATATGAATAGCAGGTCATGTTTTGAACTTGTATTTCCTTGCGGACTACAATACCCCCACCCTATTCATAAAACATTACCAAACAAACATTCATGCTGATATGGTCGACGCTTTGATTGCTCTTGTTCAGAGCCACGATTCGCAAGATATATTATTTCTGTCAATTTCACAGGCACAGCCTTTTTTGCCCTGCTCGCCCTATCAGCCATTTTTCTACCTGTTTGACTTATCCCACTGTCATTCTAGTCTCAAGGCACATGTCCGTACCCAAGAAGAGTAATGCAACGATGTCTCAATCCCCACGTCGTATTGCTGTAATTGAATTAAGCTGACTACCCAGCTCAATTCCATAAAAGATGAATAATCGCTGCAGCGCTTCCACGTCTCCAGAAGAGCATGCTTCGGTCTTGGATGGCTCGTGGCCATTTGTAGTCAACGAAGGAGTCCCGACAAGCACAACGAACATCAGACGTACCAATGACTTCATCAGTAGCAAGATGCAAGGAATATGCAAGATGTCGCGGCCATGAAAGAGATGCGTGGATGCTATGTCGGAGGCAATCAAGCGGGGTGACTGCAATGCTTCGGTGTTGGTATACTATAATTATGCAAATTTACGGCACTCTCGACCGGGAAATGCCCGCAAGAAATCGCATGGGTGCTTAATTATAGGCGTTGACTTGTGAGAATGTGTGGTGGTGAATGCATCCAAGGTTGGCGGCTATGCATGTTGAAAGTCTTGTGCAAAGTCAATTCGAAAATAACTTTCGTAAAAGCCATATGTGGATATCGCTCTTCAGAGAGGAGATGCATACCAGGCTTTCCGATAAAGAAGGTACATGGCCGTCTCTGGACATACTCAAATCCATGATGTTCCCAGCTTTTGCGGCCGGGCGAGTCCTCCTAGCATGTCATACCCGTGGCGCTGACCCTTCGAGCCCATCATGTCTGGGCCCAAAGGCATGTATCGGCGCAGGAATCGCATCTTGGCATTGGCGTTTGCTTTTACAGTTGCTTTCACTTTTCATTGGATGAGAAACCATCCCTTCGTCACGCCTCTAGATGCCGCGGCTCCCGAGCACAGGTCGACATGCCCGAAATCCTCGCTGGCCAAGGATGTCGCCGTCGTATTGAGGACCGGCGCGACGGAATCGCAAAAGAAGGTCCCTATTCATTTCGAGACCGGCATGTCCTGCGTATCAGACTTTATCATCTACTCGGACTTTAACGAGACCATTGAAGGCCATCAGGTGTACGATGTGCTGGCCAACGTTAGCGATGCCATCAAGGATACCGTACCCGAGTTCAATCTGTATAATCATCTCCGGTCCCGGCAAAGGGAAGGCCTGGTCTACAAGACCTTGTACGGCAGCGGACCACAGGGCGCTCTAGAGAACCGAGGCTGGAAGCTGGACAAGTGGAAGTTCTTGCCCATGGTGGACCGCGTGCTCCGGGACCGACCGCGGGCAAAGTGGCTCGTCTTCATCGAGGCGGACACGTACATGCTGTGGCAGAACATGCTGCGGTACCTGGCCCGGTTCGACGCGGCGGCGCCGCACTACCTCGGCAAGCACATGTACATCAACGACGTCTTCTTCGGGCACGGCGGCTCGGGCTTCGTGCTGTCGCGGCCGGCGGCGGAGATGGTGTCGGCGCGCTGGCGGGCGCACACGGCCGAGTACGACGAGTACACGCAGACCGAGTGGGCCGGCGACGCCATCCTCGGCAAGGCGCTGCGCGACGCCGGCGTCGACATGTTCTCGTCCTTCCCCCACCTCCAGGGCGACAGCCTGACCACGGTCGACTGGAACGTGTCCAAGCTCGGCCGCGAGCCGTGGTGCTACGCCCCGGCCACGTTCCACCACATGAACCGGTCCGAGTTCCGTGAGCTGTGGACCTTCGAGCAGGCCTGGCTGTCCGAGTACGGATCGACAGGCCCGGCGCCGCGCTTCCGGGACATCTTTAGGAGTCTCGTGCTGCCCAAGCTGAAGCCGGGGATCGACGACTGGGACAACCTGTCGACGGGCATGGACTTTCGAGAGATGGTCCTGGGCTCGTCGCAGCACTGCCGAGCTGCCTGCGAGAGCATACCGACCTGTCTCCAGTTCTCCTACAATAAGGGGGCGTGCTTCATCTCGAGCCAGCTCAAGCTGGGCCATCCCGTTGAGAGCGGCTGCCTCGAGTACTCCAACGCGGAAGGAAAATGCATCACGAAACGCGGGGAGGATGACACGACCAGTCAGGGCGCCGGCGTCTCGTCTGGTTGGATCATGAGTAGGGTGGCTACGTATGTCAATGATTTGGATCGGTCGTGTGAGAACAGAGATGAGAGTGATTGGATAGTGCAAAGCTAGGTGTAAGATGATGGAATACTTGAAGGCCCAACTTGTTGTAGGAGACGGTGGTTACTGTTTGGTTGTTAGATGTAGTCATTTCAAATATTGTAATTTATGCTCAACCTCCAGTTTGGACTATATTTTAGAAGCGCTCGAGAGAATATCGGGTAGAGGAATCATATCTAACTTGGGACAACGCCATTGGTGAGAGAAACTACTGCTCCTGTGTTCTTGATTAACAATGAGGCAAAAGAACAGTAGCGGGTGAACTGTCTGGCAGCCGCAACAGATGGATGTGTGCTCTTCTCCGGGTTCTCCTTGAGAAGCCGGAAAATCAGGACTGCCCGGCCTTAGTAAAGAAGAGCGGCAAACGAGGGACCGGAAGCGGCCGGTTGGCAGTAAATGGTGAGCGCTTTTCGGGGCGTTGTATGGGACTCCGGTCTATTCTGTTGGTATGGCAACAAAGGTACCGGAGAAAACTATCATCGGGGTGGAAAGATTTCGTGGCTACACCAAACTGTCGTCCCATTCAAAAATGGCTTCAACGGTGTGTGATGTGATGTAGCAGGGGCGCTTTAATCATCAACAGGTTCAAAAAATAAAAACCTAAAAAAAAAAAAGAACTTGCCGGTACGTAGGTGCAGTTCTCTTGGGGTGACGCCACAGTTGCCTCTTGCTCAACATCACCAGCGCGTCGATACTGACGGTCGAGTGGATCCAACGTGATGAGGGCATCTTGGCCGCTGCCCCCTGCTAAAATTGCAGCTCGACAGGTGGTGTTGACATTGGTGATTCGGGTTTCATTAGTGAATGGCCACTGATGCTGGTGATCTAAGAAATCTGATGTGGTCCTACCGATACCCGTTCCTATGAATTTAGAGTTTAAACTTTTGTTTTTTCCTCGTTTATTTCAAGAACATGAGAGAAATAATCGTAAATGTTTTTATTTGCTCCTGATAAAACAAACGGTTGAAAAGTTTGGGTTCAATATTCGTAGAGCCACGATAAGTTTTACAGTGGGCGCATACGCCATCTTTGTTATGGTCCTCCGAGTCCCTGAGTTGTATTGCGTATAAAATACTATATATCAGACGGCCAGGACCTCCATGATTCCCATGTAGTAAAGTCAGAGAATCAACGTCTTCCACCATTACAGGGCTATCTACAACCAACACAATCACTTCCCCCGTCCTCACTCTAGACGAACACTATCTACAACCAAAACAAACACTTCTCTCATTCTCACTCAAGACAACCACTATTTACAAACCACACCATGCAGTCACGAACCCTCCTCCAGCTGGCCCTGGTCGCCGTCTTGACCCTGCTCGCCGTCCCAGCTGTCGCCGCCCCAGTCGCTGCCACCCCAGCCGTCGCTGCCCGAACCGTCGCCGCCAAGCCCAATAGTTGCGCGGGTGAAGTCTGGGGAGGTCTGTTCATGACGGACTGGCAGCTCAACGTCGCGAACGACACCATGTACAACCCCAACGAATGCGGCAACGGCTGCCTCGACAACTTCCGCGGACGCTGCGGCTGGATCACCCACTGGATATGCGAGCGCAACGCCCAGAGTGCCTATTATCACTTCTCCTCGTCGCGGTTCTGCACCGCGTACGACATCACCCAGGCCGTCCTGGCTTGTACCAGAGGGGAGCAGAATATTGGCTGCATGACCACGACAATACGCCATGGGGGTCAAGGTATTACTGATAAGAAGAAGGGAGGCGCTTAAGGCCCTGAATGCACTAGTAGGATGTATGCCACACAGGGGCAGGAGAGTCGGGTTACGGAGCTCTCTTTGGAGGACAATCATGTGGAGGGCTTGGAGCTGGAGAATCATGTCAACTCGTTCCTTGCGGAAAGCCCTTCATGAATCTCGCTGCCACCGAGTCTGATACCGGCCGGAGGTGGTGATTTTAGTTCGGGGTATTCTGCGAAGATGAATATGCAGTATTATTGGAAAATGAACATACAGTATTATTTGGAATTGCATCCATCACGTTTATCAAGCTGTCGTCTTTTCTCGTGAAGAAATACACCAGAGCCGTCTGTCTGCCCGGTAAGAGATTCCAGTGCCTTTTTGCCTCAAGCATGACAAGCGCTCTTCGGTTGTGCCGCATGGATTTTGGCCGCCGTGGCAACGACGCACCAACATTGAAGAGCCGAATAACCTGACGCCAAATCGGTCTTCCCCAAGTCCATGTGCTGTAAAGCCGCTGTGGCTGGCCGAGCATCACTGCATCCAATTGAGATGGAGGCCCTGATTAGTGAACACTAGAACCGGATCTCTTCCATGCACGTTGCAGTGTTCCGTTCATAGATGACCGAATCTGAGCGGTGCCATCTCCGTTAGTCGTCCTTGGTGATCTGCTCGTATGTAGAGGCAACATTCCTGTTTACTTGTTGAAGAGACGAACAATACAGACCGTTGATCTACAATCTTTGTATTATTTTAGACACACTTAGTACTGCCAAAAGGGACGGCCGGCGCAAGAATCGCAAGCTTATAATCAAGGCAGTAAAAGGAAACAAAGTATGTTTGTTTTGATGGCAATTTCTTTATCGAGCAGGGTCAAGCAGCACTGTTATTAGTGACTCGGGAAACTATCCACTTGTTGGAAGGCTCGGATCTTTGAAGTATGGACTGATCGGCCGAAAGCTATGCTCGAGTATTCGACCAAGTCTGATGTAGAACACCGAAAGTCTTAATTCACAACTCTATCGCCCATTATAGGCGGTCACTCGAATTCGGACGATTTGTGGGTGTATAATTCTAGTCAAAGAGGTCTTGCGATCGAATGGATGATAATGCCAATTATAAAAAAGTGAGTTCATGTTGTATCGGATGGCAAGACCTGGAAGGCATAGTCCCGTCCGGATTTGCTTCGACTAAAAAATCAAGATGATGCCAAAAGTTCGGCGCATTGTTGATATTACGATCCCAGTGTGAGTATAAAAGATCCTTTCTGGAAACAAAAGGCGGACATTTCCTGAATCGAGCCGCTCATACAATGTGATTGGCGTAATTCTAGTGGTTCGGACGACTGCTGTGGGCTGGTGGGGTCGGGTATTGATTTCAGTAGCCCCACCAACTTACCTTCCTTCATATTTGGCTACGGGTAACCCGATGCAATCCCTCCGTGGCGGGTTTCTCGGTATGGAATATGAACAAGCAGGCTATTGACAACCTTCCATTCAGAAATACCGGACTAAAGTCGAGCTGTCAGCTGCATCGAGCATGCTTGCGGACCAGGCCATGGAGCTATTGGGTTAGTACGACCAGCCTGTGCATAACGGAGTAACAATCCCTATGATACGCCGTAGTGGACGAAGCACGCTCTCAAAGCCGTGTCTTATCCCTGTGCCCATAAGCCACGGCCGAGGGATGACTGGAGCTCCGATGATGCATGCGTGCGCACCTGGTGAGAAAGTGCGAGGGAGCTTTACCCTCATCTACCTACAGAAGAGCCCAGACACAGTTCTAGGTTGGGTCACTGCAACGACCATTGATCACCTAGTCGAATCCTTTTCCAGTGAATTTTGTCGTGCCCCGCGCCTTCCCCAAATCCTGGGTCTCGGAACTATGCCCTCGGCGAAAAATGTGTTTCGTTTGCCTGATTCACACGTAGGTTCCAGCGGATTTTCACTAGCCTTGTGCCTATCTACCTGGAGTCCGAGAAAGGACCTCGCATTCTCACCCGTGGACGAGACTCCGGACGGTTTTGATCTTGGAGGTTACATACCTTAGGCTTGGGCTGGGCTTGGGCTTGGGCTTGGGCCTCGCATTCTGTCAGCCGACGCCCGTGGCCAGTCTCCGCCTGTACTCCTCCATCCCCATCACGCATGTTTGCCTTTGCCGTTCACACAAGACTACCTTTTCGACCTAAGTTTTTGAGTGTCAGCCAAGGTGGTAGGCTAGCATGTGCATGGAGTAATAGCCTGAGTCGAAGAGACGATAGTTCTGACCTGTCTCTCAAGAAGGAATAAATAAATATCTTTCATCCCTAGATTGCCGATTTGAAAATATCCGACGATTGTTTTTCATCCAGTCTGCACTTTCCTTTTGACGCTGCAACTTTTTTGGTGCCGTGCCACCACACTCACGTTTGCATTGCAGACCACAGACCATCGTGTGCTTTTTGGGACCCATCGTCCATCAGACCACCATCCTCGCGTACGATTCATCACATTGATCAAGCGGAGCAGCTGAGCAAATGTCCCCCCGGACAGCACTGCAACAAGGACGGATCGACGGAACTCGGCTTCATTATCATATTTCTTGACGACGACGATTCTTTTGGGCCTTCAAGTTCTCGCCATCGGATCAGAGTCGTCAAGAGGAATTCCGTCTTGACGTCTCTGGTCGAGAGAGGTTCTTGTTGCCGGTGCAACAAGCCTGGCAAAGGATTATCGTCCGGTATCCATCGTACAGATTCGACACCTACAAAGTACGGCATCCGAACAACAAATTTACATGATATCATTTCCATCCGGACGTCTTGGATCCTGTCATGGCCAATCACGCTGTGCAGGTGCACGACCGTAATCAGCTGCCAGGTACGAAGAAACCTGAAAACACTCGCCAACATTTTTTTATTTTTTTGTTTCCTTGTGTCTGCTTTGGTTTAATGTCGGTAAATCGGAAAACAACTATGCTAATAAACACTGAAATTCAGGAAACTTAGATCTGCAGTCGGTGGTTAACGGCCAGGCCAACCAAGCGGCGGCTCACGCTGGAGGATTCGCTCCAGCTCCAGCTGCTAGCGGCGCTGGCGGGGCCTTGAACCCTTTGCCTCCGGGCGTGTTGACTTCCTACCCCCGGCCATTCGAGTACAACCACCACCTCTCCCACCTCGACCCATTATCTCCGTTCCCTGCACTCGGTCCTGCCCAGCCAGGCTGCGCGTTTCCGAATCACAGTGTTGGCCGGTATCTTCCTCCGCATCCAACAAACACTGTCGTCGGCCATTCAAACAGTTTCTCGCCCTGGGCCGCCAACGCACCAGTGAACCCGAGTTTCTTCCCGCCTCCTCAGCTACCTGTTGCCGCGGCGCCCACTTGGTCGCCAGTGCCACCGTATTCCGCCACCGCCGCGCCCGCACAAAACCTCGATCTCTTCTCCTGCGCTGGATCTCGCGACTTAGCACGAGGCACCTTGCAGATGCCCGTACAGCAAGGCAATTTCAATTCATTAGGGGATGCATACAACTCTTTTGGCCTGAGTGGAGGATCAAACACTGTCTACGGTGGCCAGTCTGCCCCGCCACAGCTCAACCAGCACCACAACCTTTACAACCACAACAATCTCGGGGCGGTTTCAAACCCAGCACCTGCATCATCCGACATCCCACAATCGAGTGGCACCTATAACCACGCTCCTTCGCTTCACCACGCTCCTTGGTCGACTTCTTACCAGACCGCCCCCAGCCAACCTCTTGGTGCCCTGGCCGGACTGGGCGACAACTATCTCGACGACTTTACCAGAACACTCCTCGCCAACGACTTCTCATCCCCATCACTCCCTCCGCACGGCAGCAGCCCACCGAGGCTGAGCAACATTGCGACTCAAACCGAACCGACATTGCCTACACTCACCTCGTCGATACAGATCGTAGACAGCAATATGCCGGGTCGGAGCCGCGCCGCTAGAGCTAGCGATACAAACCTGGTCGACCTCACGTCCCCTAAGCTGGAGCATGATGGCGAACCTGGGGGCGTAGATCCTGCTACTCCCATGCGGCCCCGGGCCACGAGAAAGCGTAGCCGCGCAGCCGCAAGCACTGGCAGTACGGCTGGAACAACCCAAAGGCGGGCCTCGACAGCTTCGCGACAGATCAAGTCTCTCAAGCGCTCGGCACCCAAACCTGATTTCGATGACGACAGCTTGTTCGGCGGCTCCTCTCCTGCACCACTGGACGACGATGTCCTCGATCTCACCGGCACGGACGAGCTCCCGCCTGAGCTGGTGAAGCCCAAGGTGGACAATCGGACCAAGCTCAGCAAGTTCAACTGTTCCATCTGCATGGACAACCCCACCGATCTGACAGTCACCCACTGTGGTATGCCATGTTGTTCATCTCAATGCTCCCGTTTCCACTCGTTAACCAGTGTATCCAGGTCACCTGTTCTGTTCCGAGTGTTTACATTCTGCACTACACATTGACAGTATCAAGAGAACTTGTCCGTTATGCAGACAAAAGGTCGAGATCAAAACGAGAGTGGGCCAGAAAACCCCAAAGAATGGATTCTTCCATCTTGAGCTCAAGTTGATGACTGCGAATCGCAAGGGCAAGAGACCCGTCGGCCAGTAGACAATTTCGAGACCGAAGCTGATGCGAAATTTTGCTCTGGCCAAGCAATGTCATGAGCATGAGCAAAGGTTCTTTATGACTCTGGTTACTTTTTTTTTAACCAGTGAGGCGTATTGCATGGACTGGAGTTCTTGATTTAGGAGACTTGGACGCATTCGATACCCAGATCTTTACAGGGGAAAGGAAAGCCGACGGAACGGAAGTCCGGCAAAGGAGTACCTGGTTGACACTTATAAGGGATTGTGTCTTTTCTGTCCGCCTCCATTCTCCCCCTTTTTACCTGAGCTGAATCTGTATATACTGGTACAGTTGCGGTCAGCCAGTCAGTTGCGCAAAGTGAGCATTTTATAGATTAGCGCCCCCGGCCATTGACAGCGACGAGCAGCTCCTGGCGGACGCGCCTCGTATATAACTAATGTATTCTTACACGAGGACATGTGTATGCTCTTTAGTGCCGTTCGCGATGTTGTGGGAGTCATGGCAATGAGGATTGTTGTATGGACTTCCCGTTATGTTGCAATCTCCTTCTGACGTCGGCGTTGCTCGGTTGCCATCTGTCTGGACAGAAGGCAGTCGATTTCCAGATTGTGGAGCCCGAAACTTGCCGCACCTCGAACTTTGAGTGTCACGTTGGGCAGAATGGACCATTATCATGATGAAGACTAATGTCCATAATACAGGAGTATATCACGAATAACGACAAAAATCTACATAAACAGCAACTTCTACGTGTTCTAAAGCCCGAGCTTGTTATAATATCCCGTTTCTGTCTATAATAGGGCTGGCGACATCGTCCGCGTCGCCACCTCCCCGACCCAGCAGCCCTCTCTCTTCTAGAATATCGCTATCCTCTTGCGTGCGCCCCAGTCGCCCCAGGATGCCGGCGTCGCCATCTTGGAGGTCCTCGCTGTCCTTTCTCGACTCCTCTGCCCCGTTCAAGACGAACCAGCAGTCTTTCTTGGTGAGCAGACCGAGGAGGACGCCGCGCTCGGTGAAGAGGACGTATCGGACGCCGAGCTTCTGGAAGTAGGTCACGGCGAGGTGCAGGGAGCTGCGCGACGGCAGGGTGAGGGGCGTCTGGTCCATCCAGGGCCTAAGATCGAGCGTGCTTCTTGGGTCCGCGAGGGGCTGGTGCGAGAAGAAGCATTCCGACTCTGGAGGTAGGTTGCGCGGTGAAGAGGTTGCCGACGTCAGATTGTAGACCAACTCGGAACGGCTGATGTAGCCCAGGAGAATGGCTTCCCGGGGATCCGATATTACGGGGAAGCCGCGGTATTCACATGATTCCAGGACATTTCGCAGAGAAGCAATGGTATGGCCAGTGGCGGTAAGCACGACCATGTCCTCGATGCGGGTCATGATCTGGCCAGCTGGGATGTCGGGAACGCTCTGAGCACCGTGGCCGTCATCACCAGAATCAAGGAAGGGGTATCCATTGAAGTGAATCCAAGACTCGTAGATGCCGCGGCGAGAAAACGCATCGCCAACCCATACGGAGATCATGACTGCAATCATGATGGGCAAGACGTAGGTCAGCGCGCCCGTGAGCTCGAATGTGATGACAACAATGCTGACGGTCATGCGAGTGACGCCTGCAAGAGTGGCAGCAGCACCAATGATGGCGTACACGCCGGGCGTGATGCACGGAATATCAGGCTCGCATTTGCTGAATGCGATAAAGCCGGGATGATTGTGTTGCCAGATCTCCATGATGATACCCACCGCTCGGCCGCTCAGGGCACCAATGGCCATGCTGGGCAATATTATACCAGCAGGGATCTGCAAACCAAACGTGATCGAGGCCAAGAAGAACCCAAGTACTGCAGCAAAGAGCAGAAGCACAATAGTCCCTGCTGTCGCGATGCCCGTTTTGCAGAGACCAAAGGGATCATCGAGAACCTGCGTACAATCCGAGAGCAGTGAAGACACGATCTCGGAAGACTGTGCTCGCATGTAGTGATTTGGATAATTAACAAGTGCGGTGAGTAGCGCAACGAGGACAACCTGAACCAGAGGGCCAGGGAGTGTCCAGCTGGTGGACTTTTTCCAGCGGGCCACGGCCATGTTGGTTTTGATGAAAAGACCGCCATAGATGCCGCCCATGATGCCGATGATGGCAAAAGGGATCATCTCGAAACCATGCCAGCTAGACCCGTACTTGACCTGGAACAAGACCAGCTGGCCGGAACGAAATGGGTCGAAAGCCTGTAGCATCACAGCCGCTGTCATGGCACAGACAAACGACTGCCACATGGTCTTGTCGGGAAAGTAGTAGGATAGTTGCTCCAAGCTGAAGAGGACACCGCCGATCGGAGCGCCGAAAGCGACGGATATACCTGACGCCGCGGCTGCCGAGAGGACCTCGCGCTTTCGAGCTTCGTTCTCGTTGATACTGGGAAACAGCTTGATGAGCAGATTGGCGCAGCAACAAGCTACGTGGACCAGTGGACCCTCTTTTCCAAGCCACATTCCGGAGGCGACGGCGAGTGCCTACATAATGTTAGTATTGCACAGGGTATCTGCGAGAATGGACAAACGAACTAAACCTAGACTCTTGATGAGCAGTGTCCAGCCACCAAGGAATCGACGTATAATGAATCCTCCCAGCATCGTCTTGATCTCGGGAATTCCACTGTGTTTGGCGTATACAGCGTACTCCTTGACCAAAGTACCTGCGCCCAACGCAAAGGTGACCGAGAGCAGGAGAAAGAAAAAGTACTCAATGAACCACTTGCCACCGGCGCTCGTAATACCTAATGCTGTGGCCCAAGGTTTCCATCCCACACACATGGCGCCTTGGTCGTATCCATAACAGCAGAAGTTCCTGTTGAGATAAAAGGCGCCGCCATCCGGCCCTGATGCACAATAGCCCGTCTTCAGATCGGCGAGCCAGTCGGATGCTACGTCGATGCCCGCTGCGAGCGCGCCGACGGCGATGCCAGTAAAAACGAGTATAAACCATATCTGCGACGCATCGAGGAGCTGTTGTATGTAGCCCACCAAGCCCGTCGCACTAGAGTACAGAACTCGTAGCCGCTGTCTTTCCTTTGTGTATTCAAAGATCCAATCGATGGCCGTGAGATCCTCGTAGCCGACTCGGCGTCCCGGCCCTTCGACATACCAGTCCAGGGGTATTCCATCTTTTGATCCATTGAGTGCGGTGCCGCCTGATTCGCTGCGAGTCGGTGTTCCGATGCCGAGCCCTTGCATACGAGTAGGCGTGTCAAGTCCCGATGTGTTGGGCGTTCGCGGTCTAGGAGACCGAGGGGGTGTACCGAAACGGTTGCCTGTAATCGCCGAGAGCAAGCGGCCCGGGTGTGACAGCACGGGCTCGTTCTGCTTTTGTTTCCGCTTGAAGCTCATGGGCTGACCCATCGGGTCGTCGCCGAGCAGATCGCCATCTTGGGGTGCGCTGAAGAGATCCAAGTCATCATCGCTGTCGTCGCCATTGTTACTGGCATCGTTATCGGGGCGCCGATGCGCTCGGGGCGGCGGTCGGTCGCTGAAAGAGTGCGAGGAGGATGACGAACCCTCCTCTCCTATGGATATCCTACTGGCCATGCTGGAGAGGCAGCGGGCGCAACTGCCATGTTCGATCGTCCGATTCCTCGAAAAAGGTGAAATGCTCGGTAGGAAAGGCCGATGGAATGCTGGAGATAGGAATATGATTGATTGCGACAAGGCTGAGTAGGGGGATCGTGGCAGGGGTTACGCAATGTAGCTCTATGATAAGCCCCGATAAGTCATGCCCCAACTCCACAGGCGGGTGCTCAGCTCGGAAGCTGTTACCAGACTGTTACCGGACTTGCTGTCTGTGACCAGCCGTCAAAACCTTGCTAAACCTACGACATTGAGCCCGCCTAAGCTGGAAACTTCTAGGCATTTGACAAACATCACAGACGCAGGATGCTGAGCTCAGTTTCTTCTTGATCTATTACAGCTCTTGCTTGGGTCTCCCGATAAACTTTTCTCCAAACTCGGTTTCTGGTCAATTTTGGGCTTTTCCTGTTGCATTGGGCAATCCGATTCGTGCCTAATGAAAACCCTAAGCACGGGTCTACTCTGCTTCCACACCAACAGTATACACATACACGCCCAGGAAGATGGTATATCAAAGTGTGCCGGCCGAGGAACAGCTTGGTTTGAATCCAAGTCAACAGAATGCATCTCTTGACAAGATAGCAGAACTTCTCAAGCAAAAGGACGATACATCGCGCTTCGTTGGTCTGGCTCTACTGAAATCGACCCTGGATTCGTCTGAGCTGCTCAGAAACGACAAGACTATAGTCAGCACATTATGGAGCGCCATACCTTCCAAGTTTCTCGATCGCCTCCTCCGGACTGGCTCAAAACCAGGTACGAAACAGTCAGATGGCAAGGAGATGCTTGATCTTGCCGCAAATGTCTTGTACACATTTGCCATTTTGCTCCCAGAAGAGGCAAGAGCAGATGATAAGCTTCTTGGGCGACTTCCACTCTTAGTCAATGCCATTATCCAGAGGTAATCTACATCGCCCTCTTTGCACGACATGAAGTATAATACTGACCGAGACAGCTCGGAAGAGACAACTGATTTCATTTTGAAAACGTTGCTCACCATTGTCAGCTCCTCGGTAGAAGGTAGCGGTGCACTCGCGGCGGTTCAAGACTGGTCTCCTCTGGTTGAGATTGCCCCGAAACAACCTTTGGTACTGTCCATCCTGGCATGGACCTGGACGAATGGCAACCGGTCCAATACAAAAGCCACATCCGAGAGGATCGACGATTGTATCAGCTCTCTCTGCGCATCCTACAAGGGAACAGATGCCATCACGTTGCTAGACTTCTTGGGTAAGCTTCTGGGTCGCCTAGACGCCGATGTGAGTACCACAATCCATATTCTTACGCCTGGTTTGTTCAGTCTCGAGTATTAACTCATCGAAGCTTCTTCTTGAACGTCCATCATGGTTGTCCTCTGCTATTTCCTTTATCCACAATCTCACAACAGCCAAACCAACAGCCGCGAGTCGTGAGGCATACACGAACTGCGCTGCCAATCTGCTCGTCGCCTATGGAGACACAGCCAGCCATCTCCTGTTTCAAGACATTTTCAAATCCTCCAAATCCCTCTCGTACCTATTTATGAGCATGGTCTTGATCGACCTTCGATCGAGCCTCCCAAACTTGCTTGCAAAGCTCAATACTCCAGACTATCCAGCTATTTCGGAACGACTGACGTCGGCGCTCATCATTCTCTCATTCTTCATTAATCACCTGTTGAAGATGATGGACCAAGCCGAGTCTGAGGACATTTTTAAACAAATTCAGCCAGATCTTCTCCTCAAGCTCAGAGATTCGGTCATCGAAGCGCTATCACTGATACTAGAATATCTCAGAGACAGATGGGACGCTGCGGTTTCCGGAGCCCAAGGCCTCGACCCTGATGCACGATCCTCGGAAGCGCACACGGGTCTGGGATCTTTCAAGACGCTGGCATGGGACTCAAAGCACGAGTCTGCTTCCGAGGATCGCCTTCTATTGGCAGCCTTGAAAGCATTGGGCGACTGGATAAGAGAGGATGACTCTCCCGGCTTGAGGCGAGAAGCTGCTGGTCTGGTAGATCTGCTCATGGACCTTTATCAGCCAAGCACTGCCACGCGGATTGGAGTTGCTACACGTCCTCTCGTGCTAGGCGTCCTCGATGGAATAGTGAAGGAAGACCATGGCGTCCAGTCGCTCCTGGAATATAATGGCTGGTCTGTGCTAAGCCGGGACCTGCTCAGCATTCTCTCAAATTCTGGACAGACTGACCGCCTCGAAAATGAGCTTGGCCAGCATATTTCGGCAATCCTAATGATGCTGAGCGACGATACTTCAGTGACGCCGGCTGATTGGCTGGACTTGGTCACAGGAGTCGCTGCCTACGACGTTCCGCCACTATCGCAGCCTCCCGCCTCCCTGCAACACCTCTGGGCTGATGCCCTGGAGCTCTGTACCTCATTGCTTCTTAAAGCACCTGCTGGTACGAGAAGGCGTTACACACATACATCGAGAGCATTGAGTGGCATCTCAGAAACAATTTGTCTGAAGACGCTGGAAGACGACGTCAAAGAACAGATTCAGAGTAGCGCGGCACGATTATCCGGCGACCCATTTTTGCAGTAGTATATTGCTATCTTTGACCGCCACCACAGTGTCCAGCTCGCTGACACCTCGGACAGAGAGGATCAAATTCAAACCACTTCCTACGCCGTCCTCTCGTTGAACATCAAGTCAAATGGAGGCGCTACCAGGGTGAAGCAGTCCAAGATTTCGTCTTGATACGATTGCCAGTCTGTGTTGGGTGGAAACCTGAGATCGAAATTGAAAGCAACTCTAGCGACCACACTTCTTATTTCACGCACGGCAAGAGGTTTCCCAACGCATACATGCTTGCCTATACCATGATTGTCAGCTTTCTGGACGTCCAACTGAAAGAATCGACGTACCAAGACTGAATGGGAAGAAAGCCTCTCTATTACACTTTACTTTTGATTCAGCGAGCCACCTCTCTGGAATGAACTCTGTCGGCCGCTCAAACGAGCGCTCATCGCGGTGAATCACATATGTCGGCGCCAGCACATCCGTATCTCCAGGAACCCATACTGCCGGACCAAAATTGGACTCTGGGATGAGAATACCTTCAGGGGGCGTCGTACGGGGGTTGCCACTTATTCCCGGCGGGCGTATACGTAGGGTTTCATTGATGATGGCGTCGACCCACTCGACTGTCTCTTTGTTACCAATGAGTGTCGCATAACTGAATGAGTCCGGTCCGTTGGGGAATAGCTTATCAAGCAGCTGTTGCAGTTTGAGAAGAACAGATGGCGTCGCAGCCATGAACCAGAGAGTATTGGCCAGCGCACTTTGCGTGGTGTCTGCGCCGGCGGCAATCATGACCCTACTCTCGGCATTCATGGCCTCCTGAGTCGGGGGCGCCGAGGGCCCACCAGCCTCCATGGCATCCAGCAGGTGGGACATGACATCTTTGCGAGTCTCCGAAGCCCCTTTGCCCGACTCAATATCGACCTTGCGCTGGACCTGTCGCTCACGGACCACGTCAGCGCACAGATATAGAAAAGGGGCAAAGTCGCTGCCACCGCCGGGGAGAGCGCTGAGGAAGTCCATAAGCCATGGCATCCAGCGTAGAGTTCCGAAAACAACGTGTGCTTTTTTCATCGCCAACAGAGCTGGATGCGAAACACCCGAGACTGAGCTGCCGTATTTGTTTCCGAAGCCAACAAGGGCCATAATGTCGAATGAGAGTCTGCCCATTTCCTCGGGTATGTCGAGACTACTCTGTTCCTTGACCCTCTGGATAAAGTTTCCGATGATCTCCTGAATATCGGCATCAAACTTGTCCATGATCTGGGTGCTAAAGGCCTGCTCCCAAGGCCGTCTTCTCTGCTTGTGGTCCTCGGGCAGTCGTGAAAGGGAGAAGCTGAGCTTGCTGTGATCATTGCCCTGGTGTGACCACCAGGTACCTTTGCCGAGTGCCATGAGCTGTGGTATTGCGTCGGGGCGGTTGATAGACACCAGGCGTGGCCCTGCCTTATACTCAGTCTACCGTCTCATCATTGGAAGTTTCGGGTGACATACCAATACGCACGACATCTCCATACTCACGATGCAAGTCAACCAGGTTCTCGTGAAACTTGAATTCTCCAGAGCTCTTCCTGACTGTCCAGATTGAAGTCAATCGAGCTGCAAACGGACCAGGAAATTTCTGACAACGGTGGAAAAAGCCGCGGTACACAAGTATAGAGCTTGCCAGGCTGATCAAGAACGACGAAAGAAACAGGCCCAACTTGGAGAGTGCTCCAAGGAGCGAAAGTTCCCAAACGCTCACGAACCACCAAGTCAGAAAAAGACATGAAGCAATGGCCACACCGAGAAGCCGCCAGACCATATAGTCCACCTCGACCCTCCGGGCGTATACATGATGGAAGAGTATGCCGCTCAGCGCGGACAGACCGATGAGACTCCTGTCCGAAGGGGCAGTTTCGAAAAACATGGTGAACTATCTAATAATAATTCAGGTCTTCTCGCGGCTGTCCAGATGCTGAACCCGGCGACGTTTCGAGCTTATGTATCCCAAGTCGAGCGCGCCATGCCCATGGACGCAATCTTTGTGGTCACCCACTTACACCCCGGTGCTGAGTCCCCGGTTTGGTCAGTCTGGCCGCGATGCGAGGGAGGGGTTGGCGATGAAATACGCAAGCCGGGGCAGCTCTGATAGGCCTCGATGAAGCCCTGGAAGCTCAGGGCGAATATTTGGAGCCCTGGAGCTCTGGGCGTCGCACCGGGGCTAGACGACTCTAGCTGTCGAACTAGCGGCCCGACTCCGCAGAAAATTGGTTTGTTTCTTAGCTGACTTACCCGAAGTGCGCTATAGGTCGGGTGTATCGTCGAATCTCGATGACTGGGCGGCTTTGCCGGCGCGCACAGTTGTCCGCAGTCCGTGTGGAAGAGGCCAATGGAGCGACGGGACCAGCGTGACGTGACGTCGTATCATGATGGCTTCGATAAGGCATGATATGATGCAGATGCGTCACAAGACGGCATGGCTACATGAATTCCAAGCTGCTTTTGGGTGTCTGCTTGATGAATAATCACGACTGACCCGGCGAAGACCCCTGCTTGCATTGCCCGTTAGTTACTTTTTTCATATGTACTTTCGCAAAACATGGATTCCTTGGCTCTTTTCGGAAATCATTACATTAGTCGCGAGAACCGCGCCATCTTTTTCCATTTCCACCTTCGATACATGCGGTCGATAAAAAGAGATCCACCGCTGGAAGACGGGAAACTAAAGATATTTACGAAACTGTGACTAATGGTTAAGAATGCCAATGCGGAATATTCCTTTGGCTTCTGGCACCCAAATCAGCAGAGCTCACCGAGAGCTCGAAAGGAAAAGAACCTGGGGTAACGAGCATTGAATAGTATACCGATTGGTTGGTTCCGAACTGCCCACGGCAGCGGTGAGTCTTCTTTTAAAGTATCGAGTGCCGAGCCGTTGCGCTACTACCGGCACGCCAACTACCACTATCTGCAGGGAAGACCACAACTACCCGTTCCCTGCTCCGAGCTGGGAAGTCTGGGAAAACAGACAGGTCGAGATCTACGATGGGAAGTGGAGACCCTTATCCCGTCTGAAGATCCTCTTCTCGCCAACCCATCAGATGTCGAGAGCCGGGCGGGCTTTCTCTGGGTCGACGCTCGATAGTACAACGGCCAGGTGGAAACAGACAAGACATAATCTCTTTTTTCCTTATTTTTTCCGCCGTTATTCCCGGATGAAGAAGATTCAACATGTGTGGTGCGTACGCAGCTCTGCGGTCCCCATTTGTTGATCGAAATGATGATTATCTTTTCGTACAAGATCGAGGCGAACAAATCTGCCGGGCAACATTCTCTCCCACTGACTCAGCGGAAAACTGCCCGAAAGAAGCAGCATAACGACAACACTTGAGGAAAATAAGCCGACATGGTGGAGAAATCTCACGCCGTTGATTCGTGTTGGCAGAGTGGGAGGCAAGACAAGACAGGCTTGGCGGTTCATGCCCGTGGTAAGAGTCCGAGTTGGGACAGAGCCACTCATCAGGCCGGAGAAATAAAACAATGGACCCTTGAGGATGCACCACATGTTTGTTGGTGCTTATCCGGACGCAAGGGACATGTCAAATCCGAATCCGTTCCCTGGTTTCCGGGTGCCTCCCAATTTATCAGTCTATTATATCGACCGTTCTTCCCTACATTGGAACCCAGGCCTATCACAGTAAACCACGTCTCCTATCATGGTTCGAGAATCACCACTACTTCTGCTGCTGATCAAACTCAGGGCCGACCTCCTTGCTCTCGAGACGGTCCCTCACTCGATCACTGCAGCGCAAACCTCTCACGAACTCATCCGTCATCCGTCCTTGGGGGTGTAGCTATCTGCCGGCGGCGAAAAAGTCGCTTTGACAATTGACTCCGCTGATCTACAGCGAGAAGAAAGGTCTGGACAACAGCAGACGTGCATCAGAGCAAACAAATCGACAAAAACGGGATATTTTGCGAGGGAGTAATCACCGACCCTTCTCCAGCTGTTCTCCAGCGATTAGGAAAATATCTGGCCATACTATTGATTTGAAAAGGTGGAGGAAAGCGGGAATCAACATGGCCTGATTGAATCGGACGCCGGGTCAATTCTCTTTTCTCACCTGCGAGACTGCGAGACCCAGAGGCCTCAAATGGTAAGCAGGCCCCAACTAGTGACTGATGTCCTTGGCCGGGTGAGGCAGCCGGTCCCCCCATCGCCGGGGGCGGAACCGTCTGCCGGCTTAGCTTGGGGCATTATTTCGTCGTTTTCTGAAGTTGACAAGTCGGATTTCCCGTGGCAGTGGGTATCTAACGCTTTCTAACACGGACTGTGGTGGATCTTGTCCGAATTACTCATTCTCGCCGTCCTATATCCCAGTCATTACGAGGTGCCTATTAAGATACCCTGGGACAGGTTCGTCGACCAGTCACCATGTAGCCCATTTGCATGTGTCTATCTATCACCGCACGATCCACAGATGGTGTCATTACCGCCTAGCAGGTTCAGAGGTCTTTCGATAGACACGGTCACATATCAAGAGATCAGCAAGGTTTTGGATTCTGTCAATGTTGAGATCGTATCTTTTCACGGCGGTCTCACTGCTGATAGTAATCTATCCCCAAGCCAATCGACGCGCACTGCTCCAGCTCCTCAAATGGGGTCTGTATGCTCGGCCACTGCAGCGTGCGCTTGGTCATGTTTCCCCCGGTCGCCGGCAGCCACCGGCCGGCAACGTCCAACTCGTCCAGTGTGTTCCGGTACCCCCTCGCTGCGAGATACCCGGCGTCCGGGTTGGGGTCGTAATTGCGCGCAAACGCCGCAAACGAGTCGAGCACGAACTGCTCAAACGGCAGGTCGTGCTCGTCGCGCAGCGGCAGGCCCTGCCGCGCCAGGTTGCCGAACACGTAGTACAGCTCGCCCGAGTGGCACTTGAAGTACTCGGCGCTCGGGTCGCCGTAGGGCCGCGCCGCCGTCCGCGGCGGCTCGCACACGTCCAGCCCCGGCCACCCCGTCGTCTGGTACGACCGGTTGAACTCGTAGTAGTAGACGTCGGGCGCTAAGCGGTGCGTGTCCAGGCCCGTGTACACCGTGGCCTGGTCGACGCAGCGGAAGATGCCGTCGGTCGCGAGGCGCGCCGACATGTTGAACAGCGCCAGGGTCTGGTTCTCGAGGTCCGGGACCGGGAACAGGTCGGCCGAGGGAATCGGGAACCCGGACGCGTTCAGGTACGCGTCCTCGTCGGTCGTGGTCGGGTAGCTGATCATGGCGGCGCCGTCGTCGCGCATGATGCCCATCATGAGGCGCACCGGCAGCGTGTCGCCGTACAGCGGCAGCTCGTCGGTCGTCAGGTACGTGCCGTCGACGACGGGGTACCGCGCCGACGTGCCGAGGTTGGCGAGGTCGTAGGCCGGGACGGCCCGCAGGCAATCCACCCGCGACGCCGCGTCGGTGCAGTCGGTCGCGTTCAGGATGGCGTTGCCGGCGACTGCCATCTCCTTCGCGATCGTGTAGTACTTGGAGTACGTCGTGCCGTACTGGATGCCGCCGAGGTTGCTCAGGGGGATGGCTCCGGCGAACTTGCCGATGGATTTCGGCGAGGCGAGCAGCGCGCGCACGCTGCCTGCGCCCGCCGACTGGCCGAAGATGGTGATCCGTTCGGGGTCGCCTCCGAAGTCTTTAATGTTCCTCCGGACCCAGTCCAGCGCATTGATCTGGTCGGCGAGTCCGAAGTTGCCGTTGGTGACTCCGTCGTCGAGGGCCAGGAATCCCAGAGTCGTCAGCCGGTAGTTGATGTTGACGGCCACCACGTCTCCGCGGGATGCCAGGTTTCCTCCGTCTGCCGTCGGGTCGTTGGCGGTGCCGCCGGTGAAAGCGCCTCCATGGATCCATATCTACGACTGTTAGTATGCACATTACTCTGCACGATGACTGGGAGCATCTCGACTCACTGTCACTGGCCTGAGGTCTTTGGCAGACGAGTTGGTGCTTGGCAGATAATTGGTCCATATGTTCAAGAAGAGGCAGTCTTCCGATCCTACATTTCCGCCCTGGACACACTGCGAGCCATACTCGAGCGCCGAAACCTGACTGCCGTTTCCTGCATACGGTGTCGAATAAGTGAAGCGTTCGGGCTGTGGCGCATAGCGTACACCGAGGAAGCGAAAGCTGTAGCGATCACGGAAACTGGTACAATCGTCTTAGCAAAACTTGCGCATCGAGAAGGAGTAAAAATCTATGTACCCAGTCAGGTATTCGCCATTAGACCGGACCGTGACCTGCCACTGCTCGCTCGTGTCCTTGAACGTCTCATTCGAAAAGGGCGCTGACTGCGTGCATAGGACTGGCAGTCGGGAGGCGATTGCCGGCCACGAGATGCGGCCAGTCCGATCGATAGCCCGGCTCCCCACTCCTTTGGAAGCAATCCAGAAGGATGAAGTGCCGAGCGCGGTATCCTTGTATTTTAGATAATCAAGGTTGTGTTGTATGCTCGCGTTCCCAATGTCTGGCGACCATAGCTGCTCTCCTAGCGCCTTGCAAGCCGTGAGAGCATCGCTGTACGGGCGGGCTGATAGTACGATTATACTAGAGTTGGCCATCGGGCTATCGGCGCCTTAGGATTGTTATTCATGTTTATGTTCTTTTATTCTTGAGGCTCAAGCTTACCTTGTAAGTCATTGTCGGCCACAATGGTGATACCCGTGTTCAGTCGGTCAGGGGACGGAGCCGCTCCGACGCAGACCGCCAATGCGGCAAACCACAAAGCTGGCAGCATCCTGGACAGTCGACGAGTGGAAGCAAACGTCTCGAATCTTCACCGCATGAAAGCACATAAATCTGGAAAGCCAAGACAAGTCATCCTTTTATGGCCGTCGCCCTCAGATACCATCGCCAGCCAGACGTGAGTCCACCGCTACTCACTGACGGCATCATTCCAGTATAGCTTCCCTTGCGCCGAGCTATTCCTCCAATCGGATGGATGCGAGGGAATTACCCCGAGTCCCAAGGTCGTGGGCTTTTTGCAATATCGCCAAGGCAGTTCTGCATGCAGGGACGGACTCGAGTGGTATTATCGCCCCGCATTCCCGCGAACCCTGCTGGAGAGGAGAATTGGGGAAAAGTGTAAAAAAATAGTTGGGCTATGTGTTTAGGCTAAATAGGATTCAACGGTGACATCCGCTCTAGACTGGAGTATTCGCTAGTATATTACTGCAAAGAGGCCAACGATGTGACCCAGAGTGTCATAAGTCTCTTTCATACCGGGCACCTGGAAATCCTTGACAGAGCTTTTGGATACCTGGCATAGAAGTAGAAATGACAATACTTATCTCCGGTACAGATTTCAGAGCTGTTGCACCTTCATCATCAACGAAACCAGATCCGTACCGTGTTTAGGCAGTCACAATGCATCTCACATGTTTTCCTGAGGCTGTGCTGTCTCCTCCAATCATTGATGCGCAATCCCCAGCCGATGCGACTCCGGGGTCCTGATAGTCTTCTACAGAAGCCGGGCGATTATGGCATCATGAAAACAATTTCTGTTCTCGTCGTCTGACGCTGAGGACTCGGCGAAAGGGTTCCATTCAGAGGTTACGATTTATTCCCATCTCGCTTCTTATGACATCTAAAGCGGCTTCAAGTCGAGGCTACATGCCAAAGTGACAAAACGCTCATCGGGATCTCGCAAAATGACTGAAGTCGCTGTTAAGCAGCCTCAGTCGAGGGTAATACGACAGACAGACGACCCGAACCCGCCATGGCTCATCAGTCGAACTTTCGTCAAGAAAGGCGCTCCAGTCTCGAAGGAAGTCGCGAGCAGCGTCAATGATGGCTCCCTCGTCAGCAACGGAGTTGCACAACAAAACTTGGACGTCATAGTGTTGCGAAGGTGCGACTACTCGACCTCCAGACTTGCTCAGATTTATCCCGATGGCGAACCTTCAGATCCCCCAGAGCGGGCATGGAGGGAGCCCATGCCATTCCAAACGCCCGATGATCACTGCGCTGTCTACCTTTCTGCTGGTATAGATTACGATGAGATACAAAGAATAATTGCAGTCCCTCTCAACCATCAGAAAAAAGACCAGGACCTCCAGGAACTGAACAGACGGACAAACGGGGCCAAGGACAGCAATCTCCCAAAAGGCATGCGCTTTATTGATTGCCACCAGGATTCGGCACAGGCAATAGCCGTCTCGACTTCCAACCTCGAATTTGTAGCTTTAAGCTACGTTTGGGGGATGCCCGAGGCTGACGCAGACATTCACATGACGAGCAACACGAGCCTGATACCGCGTACCATTAGAGACACCATGACGGTGGTCAAAGAACTCGGACTGCGATATCTCTGGGTAGACAAGTATTGTATCGAAGAGCGCAACAGACACACGATCATTAGCCAGATGGATAAAATATACAAAGCGGCGACGCTCACTATAGCGGCTGCATCGGGACACAATCCATTCCACGGGCTACCGGGCGTGTCCCGGCTCCGTCACCACGAGTTCCGCACAACAGACTGGTATCCACATACCGCTATTATCATAAAAGACCCTGCTGTCGAAATCAAAAACTCCCATTGGTCTACTCGGGGGTGGACATATCAGGAAGGCCTATTTTCACCTCGCTGTCTTATATTCACGCCGACTCAGTGGATACTGACCCAGATGGGTGTATCGTATAGAGAACAACGACCATTTGTTCATGATTGGACGCCTTTTCCTGAATTCGTTGAGGGCCCCGTGTCATGCATATTTGAGGCGATCAATGACTATGCCACGCGAGACCTGACCTATCCTTCAGACTCTCTGGAAGCATTCCTCGGAGTATTGAACGACTGGCAGTCTCAATGGTGGTCTCACCTGTCGGGTATTCCGTTCGGTGGGGGAGATGTATTGGGCTGGTTTCCTCCTTCGAATATCTTCCTGTTCCTGCATGGCCTTTTCTGGTGTTGCGAGGGAGCAAGTCTCATCCGCGTGCCCACCATTCCCTCATGGAGCTGGGCTGGCTGGCGTGGATTCGCTAGACGAGGTGTTCCGTTTGGAAAATTCAATATTACTGATTGGGCCGGCATGTCCACGGATATTGACGTTCAGATCTGTACGGACAAGCCATTTGAAATACAGGATTATCCACAATACATTTCATCGGTCAGAGAAAACAACAACAAGGGCATTGTTGTCGACACACTCCAGATTACAGGCTGGAGCATCATAGTTGACATTGACATGCTCCTCAAACTCTGGGTATACTGGGACAGCTTGAATTTCCTGGCCCAAAATAGAAACGGATCTTTGGCCATTCTCGTCATTTGTTGGCACACATGGCCTCAGTCTATCAGACGCTGGAAACTATTGGTCGTTGGAAAATTGCCCGGCACCCATGATATTTATCATCGATTGGGGGCGCTGTTGTGGAAGATGCCAGGTTGGTCGAGTCCCGAGACTGCCACGTTTGAAGGCCAACCCTTTGAGCGGCGCTCGTTCACGTTGGTGTGAAAGTCGTCACGGCTCCGCGGTCCCGAATAGTCCCATATCGTTATGCAGATCGTTCTGCAGAGATACTACTGTGAAGTGTTATTGCCAACATGGGCCGTTGTTATGTTACTCCATGTGGTGATTGGCATCTCGAACGGAGTTAAGAGGCTGAAATCGCCGGACAGGGCAACACTATACCCAGATCAGCAAACGCTTTTAGATTTGCGCGTTACCCAAAAGAGTAAACGCTTTTCAAATGAATCAAGCCACGGACACCTTAACATGCGCAGAATCAAAAAGCCATGTCTTGGTCGACCCGGACTTTGTGTGTTGGTACAGGCCGTTTCTATATGGATTTAGGATTTGAACAGAGTGCCGGAATTTACATTGGCATAGAACATGGATTCGACACAACGCAACCGTGGACTGTTTATATATAGGAGCATCTTGACAAGCTCGGTTTATTATTTGCAGCGAAGATTGATTCAAATTAACTACACCACAATCTGTTCAATAATACATCCATCATGTCAGCAGTCCCTTTCATTCAATTCGTTCGGGAGCAGTGGTGGCGACTCCCACTTGCCGTGTCTGCCGAGAAATGTTCAGGAGGAACTTACATCGTCACCGGCTCCAACACAGGCCTTGGACTCGAAACAGCTCGGCATTTAGCGAATGCTGGTTCTAAGAAGGTCATCCTTGGTGTGCGCAACATGAGGAGCGGAGAGGAGGCGAAGCTCGACATCGAACGGACCACGAAAACTCAAGGTGTCGTCGAAGTCTGGCCGCTCGACTTGGCAAGTTGCACATCGGTCAAGGCTTTTGCAAAGCGTGCCACCGAGAATCTCGATCGCATCGATGCCGTGATCGAAAATGCCAGTGTCGCGTACGACTCTTACAAACTCGGGGTCGATTGCCATGAAGAAAGCGTGGTGATCAATGTGTTGAACACTTTCCTCCTCGCCGTGCTTCTCTTTCCCAAGCTGGAATATAGCGCAAAGAAGTTCGATATTCTGCCACACCTGATCATCGTATCCAGCGAAACAGCCTTTATGGATGTTGCCAGAGCAGAGCTGGACAAGGTCCGCGACGATCCCTTGCGCAAGATGGATGACGAGAAGTTGGCCGACATGAGCGCCAGGTACGTCTCTTCTTGATTTCCAAAGGAATTCCAGCCATGACTGATTCAGTTTACAGATACCCGTTCACGAAATTGATCCAAGTCTTGGCCGCCAGACAACTGGCCTCGATGCTTCCAGTTGACCGACGTAGAGTTGTACTCAACTATGTGAACCCAGGATTGTGCAAGACTGGCCTCAGTCGCCATGTCGGGCTGGTGACGAGGCTTCAAATCAATACAGCAAAGGCGCTGCTTGGAAGAACCGCTGAGCAAGGTAGCCGAAACCTGCTGTATGGAGCAGTTGCTGGCAAGGAAAGCCATGGGTGTTACATCGGCAACTGTGAGATCGAAGAGTGAGTGGACCCAGACACCCCTTCCAGACAAGAAATTCGCTAACAAGCCAAGTGACCGTGTTCCAGATTGGATCACAGGTACTACTGGCCAGGAGACTCAAGAGCGAGTCTGGAATGATATCGAGCAAGAGCTGGAAAAGATTGAGCCGGGGTGTATTGGAAGGCTTAAGGGCGGCCTTTGATGGTTGATATCATATACCCAACATGGGAGGCATCATGAATAGCTGCGTTACCATTGAATAGAGTCGTTTGCAGATATGATTGTGCAAAACACCAATCCATGGAAGCTTCGAAAGTCGTTGGTGAAGCTGATCAGAGTCGGTTATCTCCAGGTACTCAATGCTCTCGTGTACCTTTGGCAGTATCCAAGTGTCGTCTGATGGGCAGAAGACTGTCGTTCTGCTTATCAGTAGAGTCCAGATCAATACCTGATGGCTTGATGCAGAGGTCCCAGGAGGTTTAATCGTGGCTGCTTTGATTCTTTGACAAAGAAGTGGAAGAGGTGGAAGTTTTCGATTCAGGCCGACTAGGAAAGTAATGACGAAACAGTACAAGCCGAGGAGGAGCAGGTTGCTTGTCTCGTCATCCAAAGGCGGAGAGGAAAGAGCATTGATAGAAACCATCCGATATCCCAGGAAATTGAGGACTTCATGGAAGATATTTCCGTCGATCATTGCTGGACTGTGAGTACATGTATTGATGAGTGTTGCCAATGCTTGTACATATTGGAGAACTTCCTGTAAATCGGGAAGCAAGTGCGGAAGTGGCGAATCTTTAGGATTTTGCGTCGTGTCGCCGAGCACGCTCTTGACATTTTCACTCTCGACCTCTGTATAATGGAACTTTGTGGGAGTTCCAAGGTGGAGAGCAAACTCCAGGTCAGCTCTGTCAGTCGTCGTTAGTGTTGTGAAGAGTTGTAGTACCGCTAGGCCAGCTTACCTGAAAACCTTCTTGGCCAAGGCAGGCTGCTTTTTTGCAAGCTCACGAATTCCGCCTCGCAGGTTGGTCAAACGCTCCAGGCCATCCAGATGAACGAGGCCCTTTTTATAATCTCCCTTTAAACGTTCATACTGGGTCATGGCCACTACGGCGGCAAAAGTCGTGTCTGCTGTAGCTTCATTCCCCGATAGCTTTTTGTTGATCAACTGAAAGGTGCGGCTGAGATGGAGTATCGTCTCAGCTGAATCGTCACCGCCCAGTATCATCGAGTTCAGGGAAGCATTGAACGTGGCCACGATACAGTGGAAATCTGGAAGTTGCTTTTAGTTCCTGGGTACCAATTGACCTTACAGGCGAGGTACTTACAGGCTTCATCGATGAATATGAATTGAAACCACATGGAAGAAGTGAGATCCAAACATATCGCGCCCTGAAGAGTGTCCGGATATACGGGAGGGCTCACAAATGTGAGCACTAGAGAATCACTACCGTCAGCAAACACGGTCAAAGGCACATTGGCAATGGGAATGATCACCTTGAGTGAATAAGTTCTTGGTTCTAGGAGTCAGGTCAAACCGTACGCCCAAAAGGGATACCGCATCGTACCAGGGTCGCTCGATGGCAAGTTCGTCTTCTTTAACCTTGTCTCCTGATTCAAGCTGACCTGTGACATGGTTCGATTTGTCCTTCGGCTGCTGCTCTTGCGCTTGAACCGATCTCCGTTGGTGACGCCCCTTGCCCGCATTTTTTCCCTTGGCAGCGTGACTTCTGATCAACTTTCTGGTCTTTCCATCAATAGCGGTGTTGTCGACGAATTGAAATGCCATTCTGGCGAGTGTACATCGATACAGCGAGCCTTGATGACGCTCTCAATGGTCGTCGCATTCAGAGCTTGAGGAGCTGCTGACATGAGGGGAGGGTCATCGTACCGACGTGTCTAGGCGAATGGTTGCAGGGGCTAAATAGCGGCACAGCAGTTAACTCCGGTAACGCCAGGGCACAATTTCAAGCTTCAATCGCCTAAAGATCGCCCGCTAATCTGAATTCCTCAGTGCTTGACAAGAGCGGCTATATGAATCAACGGAAGGCACCATCGATTTGCATCCCACCTCAATATTAGGGAAATGCAATTCGGAATGGTTTCGTTGGTGAACACGCACGATTGCTATATCTTCACCCAAACACAGCATCGGATCGTAAGCGAGAGACAACAAACCAGCGGGCCGCGTTCCGGGATACTCGGCGCCCGCAAAGGATTCAATGGGCCACGAGCATCCGCTGGTTCTACACCATAGGCTGACACAAAAGACATGACACGTCAAAAGTCACGATGGCTTCGAGAACCCAGAAATGCAGAGTTGTCAAATGCGCAGAGACATTCGGCACGGCCAGGTGGGACAAGGTTTGCACACATTCGCCTGTGCGATTATCTTAGTTGACAGCTAGAGCGGACCTGTGTTCAGCCGCTTCTCTCTCGCAATCGGAACTTTGCTACTCATGACTTCATCTCGCCTCATGATACAGCACGCCGGTTCTGAGGGATCCTGTCTTTTCTCTCGTGGCTTCCAGCATAATGCGGTCCCACCGAAAATGGCCTGGGCAAGCACTGGCAGTGCTGTTCGCTTTCTCGTCCAGGTGGTGAGCAACAGCGTACAATATGAAACCCAGGCGTCGCTTTCTCGCATGGTCTAAGCGAAAGAGAGCCACCAGCCACAACATACGCAGGACTCAGACGCCTACAAAGTCCTCTAAGAACTCAAAGTTGATCCGAGAGGGACTGGCATGACTTCTTAAGCTTCGCGATTAAGCGAGTGCGACGGGACAAGTATGATGCTGGAGTCATCCTACTTGTGGCACCCCTGCGCCCGACAGCAAAGCCAAAGCCCACCCGAGGTAAGCATCGATCGCCATCCCTTGCAGAGGACCCTTACAGGTTTAGTGGGTAGACTCTCTTGTTGACGATCTAATCAAAAGTTCCGATCCAAACTGGCCATCGTCGAAGCTGTGAGTGCCTTGTTGGCGCGGACCAGCTGGTTGGTTGGCGATTAAAACAGCCAAGCTAGTCCTAATCAGCGACAGATGCGAGTGCGAGTATGAGTCGGAGTAATCCCACTCTAGCGCCCATCATATTCGCATCGCATTCTCGAGTCCATGTAGGACACACATGCTTTGTTATGCACTAAAGTCAAGACTTCACGATGATTCTGTATATAAGAACTTGTTGCCCGTCGCCAGGGGACCTCTTTTCAATCATCACACATCAACACATAACAATAAAGACAACAAACTCATCAGCTTCGATTTACACTTACGCATCGCCTGGTCATCAGCCCAACTGAATAAGTAAAGGACTTGGAACATCATCACGACAATCGCATCCGATCACAATGAGCTCAACAGCGTTCAAGGTCATCCTCGTTGGCGGAGGTCCAATCGGACTTACAGCAGCCCATGCTCTGACTCGCGCAAATATCAACTTTGTCCTTCTCGAAAGCCGGCCCACCATCGCGATAGATGCTGGTGCTAGTCTGGTCCTATCGCCCATGGGTCTGAGAGTCCTCGGACAGCTAGGTCTTCAGGAAGATCTTAACCAAGTCAGCACCGCTGTCAGGGAGGTAACGCGTTGCGACCACAGCGGCAACGATCTTGGAAACTTCTTCTTTTTCGAGCACGTCAAGAGAAAGTAAGTCTTTTCTACCAATCCCACAAAAATCAGTATCTAATCATTCTTAGCCACGGTGAATATCCCAGAGTAGTCAGCCGCCATGATCTGACAAAGCTCTTGTACGAATCACTCCCGACAGAGAGGCGAGGATGCATGTTCCCGAACAAAAAGGTGTCCAACGTCACCACTTCATCTACTGGTGTGACGGTCAGCTGTACCGATGGCACATCATACGACGGCAGTATCATCATCGGCGCAGACGGCGCTCACAGTCGAGTGCGCCAGCAGATGCGAACCTTGGCAATGCAATCATCAAACGGCAAGAATATTGGCATCAATGAAGAGAACCCGTTCCTCACAACATTCCGAGCTCTTTGGCTGAGGTTTCCCACCAACATTGGACTGAAGCCAGGTCAGGCACACGAGACACACGGCGACCGCCTGGGTATTCAGCTCTTTGCTGGTGAAGACACCGGTGTCATGGGCCTCTACGAGCGCCTACCCAAGCCCACGCAAGATCGTCATCGCTATACCGAAGAGGATGAGGAGGCATTGATCAACAGGTGGGGTCACCTGCCTCTCTCGGACGGTCTCACGGTGCGCGATGCCTGGAACGCCAAGTTGTATACCGGATATGTTGATCTCGAGGAAGGTGTTGTAGAGCACTGGAGCTGGGACAGAATCGTGCTCGCCGGCGACGCGGCACACAAGTATACCCCCAGCCTGGGCTCCGGGTGCAACACCGGAATCGCAGATGTCGTGGTCTTGGTCAACGAGTTGCACAGAATGCTCAGCGCCGACACGGCTGAGTCTGCTGAGAAACGCCACGGGGAGCCCACCATCGAAGAGCTCACTGCAGCGTTCAAGACGTACCAGGAGGCTAGGCATGCCACGGTCACGGCAGGCTGCCAGCAGTCTGGAAACGCCACTGCCATGGCGACCTGGCAGAGCACCTTTATGAAGGTGTTCGACAAGTACGTCATGGCGAATCAGAGTGTTCAGAAGTACTTTATGAACAGGGGCGCCATCAACACGGCCAAGTCGCCCGTCCTCGATTTTGTATACGGGCCCGAGCCAATGACTGGCGTAGTGCCGTGGGTACAACCAATACTGCCAAGCAAGGAAGTCACTGTCTGAGCGACGAATAATGAGACGAGGGCATGAGGTTGGGACATGGATGGACGGCATTAATGACATTATAGATATGGATAGATTTGGAGTTGCATGACATTTCTTTTTCTTGAGTTCATTAGAGGACTGTACAGTATTAATATTACACCTTGCTCAACTCAAATTCCAGAGTCGTCTTGTTCGTCATCTGCCTGTTCGGGCGAGCTGTAGAAAGTATCCCACGTCTGGCAAGTATCGGTCATCACCCCGACATCAGCTTCAATCAGAGCAGGAATCTCGGAAGCCCTTTCAACAAGCTGTAATGCCAGTCCCTGGCTAGCATGCCAAGCGATATGGCAGTGAAGAAGCCACGATCTAGAAAGTGTCAGCCATGGATTTCCACCACCTCAAATAATAGTCTAATGTGCTTTTTAGGAGACTCACCCGGGGTTATCCGTCTTGAAGGCGATCACCAAGTATCCGTTTCCAGTCAGCGTTACCGTATCCCTCCGAGGCGGATTCTTGGTGTTCAGCGCCGTGATCCCGGGCAGGAATGCCCCAGAACCCTGAGCGAGGACGAAGAAATCGTGGCCTAGTGACGCATGTCAGTTTATAAGCAATCTCTTAGAACAATCATCACAGTCGTACCGTGCAAGTGCATTGGATGATAGGCATTGACCAGCGTCAGATCTTGTATGATCCAATACACCCACTTGTCCGCGGCGTCGATGGACACGACGTTGCTGTCGGCAGGGAAATTCACCACCGAATCGTGGACGTCTAGGATCGTCGGCTCGGACCAGTTCACCACCAGCGTCCGGGTCTGGATCGTCCAGTGGAAGACGAGGTCCAGCTCGTAGAACCATCCCAGCGACAGGTAGTCTTCGACATCGCTATCGCCGACGTCGAGCGCCAACCGCGGGACCAGGCTCTCGTAGGGCTCGTCGCCGCACGAGTCCGTCATGTCCGGGTCGACGGTGCTCGTAGGGTCTAGGGATGCGTCCGCGCCCTCGTACCGCATCACGCCCAGGATCTTGTCCCTGCTGTCGTTGTCGTTGTTGTTGCACGCCGTCTGGTATACCGCCCTGAGCCAGTAGTTGTCGATTTCTTCACTGGCCTCCACGACGACGTCGTACCGCTGCCCGCTGGCCAGGATGATGTTGTTCGTCGTGTACGGCTCCACGGGCACCAGGTCGCTCGCGACGACGGTCAGGTTGTGTCCGTCGATGGTAAACTTCATCCAGCCGTCGGCCTGCACGCCGACGATCCGCAGGAGGTACTTGTTCCCCGGGGCAAAGGTGACCTCGAACCGCTCCGCAACCCCGACACACGCCGCGTCGTCGGCCGAGCCCGCGCAGTCGTACGGGTTCAGCCCGTTGATCAATCCGTTCTCCGCGATGGGCTGGTAGAGGGCAATCTTGCGCTGGGTCTCCTCCCACACTGCGAACGCGCTGGTGTGCGCCCAGTCCTGGATCATGACTGGGCCGACGTCAACGTCGTAGTCGGCACTCGCCGGCCCGTGGATCACGATGGGCCCGAACAGCCCCTCGGCGAGCTGCAGGCTAAAGTGCGAGTGGTACCACGTCGTGCCGTACTGGGTCGCGCGCCAGCGGTAGGTCGCGGTCTCGCCGGGGGATATGGGGCACTGTGTCACGCCGGGGACGCCTGGAGTCGTCAGTCCAGGCTTACTGTGACAAGGTTTCATGGGGATGGCTTACCGTCGTGGGCGTTGGTGTTGAGCTGGCGTATGCCGTGCCAGTGGATAGCAGTGCTAAGTATGATCAGTGTTCGGCGCTCCAATGATTGACAGGTTCATGGCCATATACCCATTGTCGGGGATCGCGTTGGTCACATGGATCACGACCTCGTCTCCCCAGTCCGCCTCGATGAGCGGCCCCGGAAGTGAGCCGTTGAATACTTGCACTTCGCGCTCGTAGCCGTCGGGGGCCAACATCATCTTCTCAGCTGTGAGCCAATACTATTGTCACCATTAGTATCCGAGGGCGGTCGGCTGTTGACAAATGATATCGCCGAAACTGCAAAGTTTCCGATCGCACCTCTCTCGTGACACCCGTGTCGGGCGTTATTTGATAGTAGTCAGTGTCGATGCTGTATTCGCCCCAGCAATTGCGAGAAGTGGCCGTGTTCTTGCAGGAAGTAGACTGGCGAGCAGCTGTATTCTCTCGCGCGAGAGATCGTGCTGCTGCGCCTGACACGAGGCCCAGCAGCAGAGCCGCGATCGTAGCGACATGCATTTCGGTCAGCGATAAGTCTGACAACTATGAGCAGGAGACGATGGACATCCATTTCTGAGTTGGTCCGTCAAAGATTTTATTGAAGTCAACATGAAGGCCACTGCAAACGAATGACATGTGAACTGCCATGATCAATCCTTGGGGTATATAATCCTTGCTATACATGAGTATAGCATGCTCCCAAGGCCCTTGCCCCGGGCCAGGGCATGAACCATCTCATGTCCGACCAGTATATCCGGGAATGACGCCGCAAGTAATCTCCGGAAACGCACAGTCCTATAGAATGCAACCTCCTTCCCCGCGGCTTCTGCCGACTCGTACGAGTCATCCCCGGCCGAGATCCCCTGTTTCGTTCAAGACGCCCGGGAGGATGTGGGGTAGATATAAATGATGCTGGGGCAGAATGGAAGGCAGTAAGGATTCGCTCTTTACTTGGCGAACAGACCTCGGGAGTTATTTCTCGAGACAACTACAGAATATTGTCAAATTATATGCCGGATTGTCATGAGCTGTAGAGCAGTACATGTCCATCATCCCAAGTGGATTCAATAAGCAACAAGAACCCAGGGTCTCCATTCACGATACATTCAATGTCCTCAAGTTGTTCAGCGAGAAATCTTTCTCGAAGATGTTTTGTTCAAAATAAAGAACGGGTTTTGCACTCGGACGTGCCAAGTACTTAGCCATAATACGGATAAGTGGCAGAAGCATCCCAGCACGACCCGTCGACATAATCCCCGGTGACATTCTTGACCGGAACACCATTTCCGAACTCGAGACTCTGTCCTCCATCGGTGGCATTGGCATCAAACCGCGGCCAGCCTGCGGTCGCGCTGACTTCTGCCGCATCCTTGGTGAACGCCAGCAAGAAATCCTGCATCGCCTCGGAAGTGTCGATCTCGAGCTGCGGTATCTCGCCCACGTCCAGCATGTACGTCCCGAAAATCATTAGCACGTCGCTCCAGTGAAATGCGCCGAGCCACGAGACCGGGCTGATGTTGGAGAAATTGCCTATACAGAGAAAATTCACAATTTTAGCAGGATTTCAAGTTTGAGCGGATAGTGGCACACTGACCTGCGTAAAAATACCGATACGTATCGAGACCGAAGGACTGTCGCAGAAAGCTGTCCCGATAAGCGTAGCAGGACCAGGCTTTCGCGTTGCTAATGGATCCAGTGAGGTTGCCTTCGGTAGGAATCTCAGTAGCAGCGTTGGAAATAATGGCCGGACCTTTGGCGACCAGACCTTTCGCGTATCGGTCAGTCTCGTTGGTAAAGATGTACTTTTCGTCGGCTTTTTTATCCTTGTCAGCTCGAGCCTCGATATTTGGAAGACTAGAGTATACTTACGGATGTATTTCGAGTAAGAAAGTGACGGCGTCGCGTTCCAGTTGTTCACGGTTTCAATAAGCTGCACAAACGATATCTGCCGCATGCACTCCAGCTCGGCGTGAGAATCGTCTCCGTAGTTGCAGCCAAGAGCCGCCGCAATGCGACTGAAATCTGCGAACGGATCAAGCATCGTCGTCAGATTGAGACGGACGTCTGGTGGCTGGGATATCAGTCCAAACTTGTTGACAAGCGGGTCTTCGCCCCATGCCAGCGTATATAGATGTGCGAGGGCGGCGCCTTGGGACTGACCCCAGAGCTTTTTCAGGTGTTAATTGACAATGAATTTGCGCAATATTGAGAATTCTACCCACCATGATGTTGTCCTTGTCGCCGCCAAAGAGCTCAATGTTTTCCGAAACCCATTCCACTGCAGCGCGTACATCGAGAAGAGTTAGAGACGTCTCATCCACAGCTCGAGATTTGGGATCTGTCTTGAACATTAGCGTTTGCTCATGGACTACGCTGCGACTCTCATACTTCCAAGGATGCCGACACGATAGTTCATAGTGACAACGATGTGCTCTTGCGATCTAGATACCCAGTTAGTCGGTAGCTGAGATGCAATGTTGGTTCCGCCCGTGACGCCTCCGCCTCCTGTGACATATACCGCGACGGGAAGCTTGGACGTTTCGTTTGCATAACTCGGTGTCCAGATGCCCAGGGACAAGCAGTCTTCGGCGGTGCTCCAGGCAATCGCCCCAGCATTGGTGGGCTCGCCAATGTTGATGACCGTATTTGGCGGCTGATACATGTTCCACAGGCTAGCAACGCCAGACACAAACTGTGGGCATGCTGACCAAGATACATTAGTTCAAATATACACGCGATGCTATATCTGTCAGTGGGCATACCAGGACCAAAGAATGTCGAGTCAATTGTCTTGTTTGTCTCTTTTGGCTGCTGCGGTGGCATCCATCGAAGATCGCCAACCGGCGGCTTGAGTATGTTCAGTGTGCAAGTCTTGGCTGCAACCAATTAGGAATGACATACCTGAGCATAAGGCACACGCAAAAACTGTCGAACATCGGGATAAGTATCGTTGAGCATTCCTATAAACGTCCCAGTCGAGGTAGCCACTGTCAAGTTGGTCCAGTTCGAAAGAGTCCTTGGAGGCTGCCATGTCATGTTCGCGTAGTACGGATCAAACATGGCACCAAATGAACTCGTTGCCGTGGCCAGCAGCCAAGCCAGCGATGCTTGCGCCGAAATCATGGTTTTCATCGTATAGGTAATCGGCAGAAATTGCAAATGGACTGATGATAGACCATGGAGTCGTGAAAATGGCGATACTTTTATAGGAGTTTAACGACTTGCATTGAGGAGTCCTACCAATCGGAGTCGCACATTCGCATGCGGGGATTGAGGCAATTCATAGCCGTGGAGCTGCGATTCCAGGGATCCTACATTTCAGTGCATCTCCCATGACGTTGCCAAGTCGCATTCGAACGACCATGACCGATTTCGTGTTGCTTGATAGGACCGGTAGGCTGTAGGTACCATATAGTGGAGTGGACTAGTGGATATAGGGCCTATAGGACTTCTTGGGGTTGCTCGTAAATACGATGCGAATGCGGAGATGCAACGGCTCATTCGAATGTGATCTTCCATTTGAGTGAAATCAATCTTTCGTCTCACAGTTATGCCAAAAAGTCCATCACCTCTCGCCATTCTCACAGACGGTCCTGTTTGTACGACTGAGTAAGTGCGAAGTGTGCACCGAAGTTGAAAAAGTCTTTCCGAGACAAACTCTGTCTTCTGTGTCACGGTATGTAGATTCTACTTTTAAACATTACAAATCGTATGACTAAAATAATCATTGAAATTATGGCCAATATCCTGCTTGGTGGTATCAAGTACCTTCATACCGCTTTGTCAACGTGAATGTGAAACCACTCGACCGCCTTGATGAGTCCCCGGGCCCGTCCCCTAGCATTCTTGAACTCGTCCGTCTTGCGAAAGGCCTCGTGCGCCTCGACGCTGTCCCAGCCGCTGATGACGACAAAGCACCGGCCCTCGGCCTGGCCGAGGCTGCTGTGATGCACGCCGTCGGCGGCCCAGCCCCAGGCGCTGCCGACGTAGCCCTTGGCCGTGTACTTGGTCACCTGGTCGGACCTCTCGATGGACTTTGCCCACTCGGGGTCGGCGTTGGAGAAGAAGAAGAACACGGGCTCCACGATAGGCGCCTTAAGTATGTCCTCGAGGGGCCTGTTCAGACTGATGGACAGGTTCAAGGGCGGAGCGGCGATGCGATCTTTCCACTCGTCTTCCAACCCATTAAGATGCGGCCTTGTCTCTGCAGCTGACAATGTTCTCATTAGCACGTATTCCGAATATCCGGAATGAGAGGCGGAGTCACCCGAGAATATCACCATCTTGTCCCTCTTGTCGATATCGATGCCATAGTACCATTCACTATGGGGGATCCTCGTTGCTATGCAGTCGATGAGAGGAGCCTTTACTTCGCTCAAGTCCTTTGTGCATCTGAACACGGTAATATTTTGACGAACAGACATGATGGGATGCTCGGATTGTGAGACTGGAACCGTGGACGGGCAGCGGTGATATCGCTTGGAGGATGAAGTGGCTGTTGACGTTGACGATGCCAGCTGCTCACATAAATAAGCTTCACCGGAGGGGCACTGACATGTCTCTTCATGCATGACGCAATGAACTTAAAATCCAAGCGCGTCTTTAAGCTACAGACTGGATATGGCTTCATGACACGTCAGGAAACAGGATTTCCGTTGCGGCCAGGAGACTTTGCTGGAAGTGGGTTGATGGCCATCATCTTCATGCGCAAGTACCTCGCAATGGCCGACTGCTAGGTAGTAGGGAGTACAGTAGATATGATTAAATCGAAAACAAGTCATGTCTGCAAATGTCAACAATCAATAGACCTGGCTGATCAAGAATTTCGTGATGCCCATATGCGACATTAATCGTCCGGTGCTTTACTTGAAATCGTGTATAAATCATTGCTTTCTCGGCCGCTCTTGATCGTGTACTGATGACATGTCGAAAATCCAGGCTCCTGAGATGGATCCGCGGATTCCGGACCCAGCGGGAGTGGACCGGCAATCTTCTATACTACTTTCACCCAGCGACTATCGCAGATGATACCCCACCGTCGACGGCACTATAAAGCATCTGGCTGACTATCTATTCATTTTAGACCTGAAATCTTTTACTGTCTTTGGCAAAGACCCCAGAAAGATGCCGGTGGCCAACTCACAGCCAACCGTTTCATCCGTCTACTTCGTACGAGCAAAGAATTTAGAGTTCACAGACCCCTCTGTCACTCAAGCTGTCGGTAGTTGTGCGCACGGAGTCCGAAGATACAATACTGGACCGAAATCAGAATATCGCCTTCGCAAGACCAAAACGATAACATTTTATTGGTTATCAACGCCACGCTGAGCTTTGTGACCGTACCCTGCGGCTGAAACAGGGTGAGATACATGTCATTGATCATGGAAACAAATCCTCCCGGCAGATCTACCCCGCTCGGCAATAAGCATGCCAGCCATGTTGATTGTCTCACCACGGACTTGTACAAGTCTTAAATCCGGTATCGTATTGTGATCCTGCCATGTATAAAAGCAGAGATGGTATAGGAGGAAGGACTCAACAACATACTTGATACGCCTTGTATACATTGAGAAGATTGATACTATCACCTTCAAAAAACCGCAACAATGGCCTCAGTACCCAAAAGTCTCCAGGAAAGCTTAGATGCGACCCAAGTCTCGTATCAACAGCTGGGAAAATGTGGACTCCGAGTCTCCGTGCCAATTCTTGGAGCCATGTCTTTTGGTCAGTAAGGATGGTCATGAGCTGAACAGGACATCACTACTGACACGGATCGATGCAGGCCAAAAAGAATGGCAGCCGTGGGTCGTGGACGACCAAGACGAAGTCGACAAGCTTCTCAAGGGCGCATATGATCGTGGGCTCAACACTTGGGACACGGCCAATGGCTACTCCAACGGCGCGTCCGAGGTCATGATCGGTAAGCCACTCAGGAAGCCTCAGGGGTCAGAGCCGCCTTCACTAACATCAAGACAGGCAACACCATCAAGAAACACAACATCCCGAGACACAAGCTGGTGCTGCTCACAAAGTGCTTCGGCCTAGTCGGCGAGGAACCTAGCATCATGCACATGAAACACAGCGAGCAAATGAAGCAGTCCAAGGACTACGTGAACCAGGGCGGCCTGTCGAGGACGGCCATCTTCAACGCCGTCGATGCCAGCCTGAAGAGGCTGCAGACCCACTACATTGACATCCTCCAGATTCACCGCTACGACGACACGGTCCGCCCGGAAGAGACCATGAAGGCTTTACATGACCTGGTAGAGAGCGGCAAGGTTCGTTATATCGGTGCGTATACTCTCAAACCCGCCCGCTTGTCGTGGAAAACGCCCACTGATACCCGAAACAGGCGCGTCGTCCATGTGGGCGTACCAATTCGCCAAGCTGCAGACGATCGCCGAGGTCCGCGGCTGGACGCAGTTCGTAAGCATGCAGAACCACTACTCGCTCTGCTACCGCGAGGAGGAGCGCGAGATGAACAAGTACTGCCGCGAGACGGGCGTCGGTCTGATCCCGTGGTCGCCGCTGTACCGCGGGTTGCTGGCGCGGCCGCTGGACTCGGAGACGACGGTGAGGGAAGAAGCGTCCAAGGGCGGGCCGCATGATGTCAAGGCCGGCTCGTTCAAGGACAGCCCGGACGCGGCCATCATCTCGAGGGTCGAGGAGCTCGCGGGCAAGAAGGGCTGGAAGATGAGCCATGTCGCGCTGGCCTGGATCATCCAAAAGGGTACCATTCCGATCGTGGGTTTGAGCAATCTACAGAGGCTCGAGGAGGCGACTGCTGTCAGGGGAAAGACCTTGACCGAAGAGGAGATCAAATACTTGGAGGAGCCGTACCAGCCAAAGGCCATCTCGGGTCATTTTTGATCTCGATTCCCATGGTACAGCAATAGAAACATGTAATAAAGATCACTAGTTGAGAACTCAAGCAAGAGACTGCTGCATTTGCAACATAATAACATTTTCAGATTTTCAGAGACCAAGATGTCATATCACGCCCGGTGCTCCTGCGTTTGTCACACGGATAGATACTTGATTCCTGCACTTTTCCAGAAGGGGCGCTTGCCAGCTCACTGCAGCACAGGGCACCTTTTCCCCGCAGCTGGGAAGCCCCAAACACGAGCCTAGGTCGACCATTGGGGGCTGATCTGCGCTGACGGCCAGGCAGCCGAATTCCTGCAGCTCGTTTACATGGAGCTTCTTGAAATAGAGTATATACCTCCCTGTTTATCTTAACTTGACGCAGGTCCCCATCTTGGTTGTCAACTATTTCAAGGAAGCCCAGCCAACACCAACAAAATGGCTGACGAGCGCTGGGAAGACATGATTATGCGCCTCGGCCAATTCGAAGCAGAGTACAATCGCCAATGGAACAAGGACTTTGCCGAGAATGAGGCACTCTTGTCCTCAGGCCTGCACCAAGAGTCCAAGGCAGAAGCGCCAATGGCGCCAGAGACGCACCATGACCGTGGACACCACGAGGACGCCACCACAAAGTCCTTCTTCAAACACTCGAGCGCCAGGCGCCTCAACACGGACGCGTTCATCACGACGGCGCTGACCAAGCAGTACCCTAACCTGCAAATCGTCGTGACTCCGTCGGGGTCCTGCAACCTGCTGGCCTATGCCAGGGCAGGCTTCGCGAGCTTCGATCCCGTCGAGGAGAACTCCAGCAGCCTGCCGAGCTCTCTGCAGTGGGACTTTTACGTCCCGCCGGCCCGCAGACTGGATGGCGCGCGGGGCGGCCTGGCGGAGATGCCACTCTTTGGCAAGTACATGTACAAGTGGAAGGACTCGGACTTCATCGTCTACTTCGTCGACGGGCGGGACGGGTCGTCGTCGTACCCCGTGATCCAGAACTTCTACATCCTCACGACGGACAAGCAAAAGGCGCACGAGCTCGTCCTCGAGGCGGGGCGGTGGAACGCCGAGCTGCACGACGAGGTCTGGGTGTTCGACGGGGGGTACTGGCAAAAGAGTAAAGACCTGTATCGGTCGTTCCGGGGCGCCGGCTGGGACGCCGTGATCCTGGATCCGGCCATGAAGGCGAGCATCATCGACGACCACCTGTCCTTCTTCGCGTCGCGCGACACGTACGAGCACCTCCGCGTGCCCTGGAAGCGCGGCATCATCTACCACGGCCCGCCCGGCAACGGCAAGACCATCAGCATCAAGGCCATGATGAACACGCTGTACCAGCAGAAGCCCGTCTCGGTCCCGACCCTCTACGTCCGGAGCCTCTTCTCGGTGGGTGCCATCTCCGTTGTAAGTGACACCTGGTAGATAAAAAAGGCTGACGTCTTTCTTTCTGTTTTCCCAATCTCCAGTATCAAGGTCCAGAGTACTCAATCAAGCAGGTCTTTGGCAAAGCCCGCCAGCTGGCGCCGTGTTACCTCGTCTTTGAGGACCTGGACTCGCTCATCAGCGACGCCGTGCGCAGCTACTTCTTGAACGAGGTCGACGGTCTGAAGAGCAATGACGGCATATTCATTGTCGGAAGTACGAACCACCTCGAGAGGTTGGATCCTGGAATATCGGTGAGGTTTTTTTCTTTTCTGCCTCTTCAATCGATTTGATATTTGGTGAACAAGGCAAACTAACCATTGAAATAGAAACGCCCATCGCGCTTCGACAGGAAATACTTCTTCCCCAACCCCAATCTCGAAGAGCGTATCGCCTACTGCCACTTCTGGCAGGGTAAGCTCAAGGACAATAAGGAGATTGACTTTCCCGACAAGCTGTGCAAGGCTATTGCCGACATTACTGACAAGTTCAGCTTCGCCTACATGCAGGAGGCATTCGTGGCCGCGTTGTTGGCACTGGCGCGCAAGTCGGAAAAGCACGGCGAGAAGAAGAAGACAGACTTCATGAGGGATCTGGAGGACGACTGGGTCGGCGTCGCTGTTGATGACGACGGCGGCGATCTGGAAGATCTCGTATTGTGGGTCGAGATCAAGAAGCAGATCCAAATCCTCCGCGAGGGTATCAAGGGGGAATGAACAGGTCCAGTCGCAATGCATGATCAACAATGCCATGCTTTATCCGACCTTTGGGACTGTACAATCACGCTTCTAAGATATCTAAATGACAATAACGTAAGGAATCTTGATACTTTCTTTGCCATTATGATCTAATGGTTCATTGAAGGCCGTATGTGGGATGAAACCTCTAGTGAATGGAAGACAGGGGCCTATGATTCTAGTGTAAACCCTTTCTCTAATAAGCCAAACATACTCTGCTTCTAGTCGACGGGGTATTTGGTACCGCCCTGGCGTCGGACTTCGTCCATGATCTCGAGGACGCGAATGGTCTCGGACCAGGGCATGATGCTGCTCTCCTTCTTTCCAGCCGCCAGATCCAGAGCCGTGTTGTCGGCCTCGTAGATGAAGCCCTGCTGCGGCCGCTGGTAGTCATACTTCTTGCCCTTGGGTTTCTCGTCTCCGGTCCACTTGGGATAGACGGTGAACGACCGCGGGTGCGAGGGCACGTGGCCCTCGACCTCGACGAAGCCGTCGGTGCCGTCAATGGTGGCGATGACGTTGCTCGAGGCCGGGGTGGCGCCGTAGGCCCGCTCCGTCGACGACGTCACGATGGCCTGGCGATCCGTCTCGGGGTGGTGCAGGAGAATGGTGGTCGTCACCTCGATGCCGTCGACAAAGGACTGGGCCGCCTTGATGGTGGGCATCTTCCGCGGCGCGGGCGCGTCCGCCTCGAGCGTCAGGATCGACCACGTCAGAGGGTAGATGCCAATGTCGAGCAGCGAGCCGGCGCCGAGGCTGACGTCCTTGTACCGCGACGTCGACGGCAGCCCCGCGATGTCCAGGTACATCTGAAAGTCGGACGTGGTGCGGAATACGTTTCCAATGGCCTTGTCCTCATACAGCAGCTTGCGCAGGTCGGCCACCAGCGGCCGGTGGCGCAGCCACATGGCCTCGGCGACGTACACGCCCTTGGCCTCGGCGGCGGCGAAGACCTCCCTCGCGTCCTTGGCGTTGAGCGTAAAGGCCTTCTCGCAGAGGACGTTCTTGCCGGCGGCGATGGCGGCGAGGCAGTCCCGCTTGTGGAAGCCGTGCGGGCTGCCGATGTAGACGCAGTCCACGTTCGGGTCCCGGTAGACGTCGTCGTAGCTGCCGTACAGGGCGGGCTTGGCGTCGGGGACATCCTTGAGGAGCTTGGATGCAAAGTCCTGGCTCTTCTCAAGGGAAGACGAGCCGATGGCCTGTATGATGTGTTTGGCCTTGGCGTCGGTGCGCGGCATGACCAGGTCCCCCACGAACCATGATGAGATCAGGCCGGTGGCTGCGGGTATTTGTGAGCGGGTGTATTATGGTGAATGTAGAGTAATTGGACTTACTGATGATGCCCCAGCGGCAAGTAGGAATATCCGAAGAGGCCATGGTGATCTTGTCAATCTTGGGTTATATATATGGTCTGGGCGGTTTGGAGGTTTTATGTACTACAACAGCTGCAGAATAGAGCCCTGGACTGATGGCGGGGTTGCAGTTCAAGTTTGGGGAAAGCATAACGAACTTTTTGGCGGGTCTCACATGGAAATGCGGGGAGCTGGAGCTGGAGCTGGAGCCTACAGTGACGTGACGCATCTTGCGTATAGTTTTTCAGTGCTGACGATTGATGACCCTGCAGGGCAATAATTCGGCGACTATGATATGATGGGCTCCTGCACTTCGACTACTCGACAACCAGTGAATCCATAACTGGCCGGACCATTACTCCCACCAATACGAAAACGACTCCGTGGCGGAATCGCCGGACTGGAAGCGCCATTTGCTGATGGAGGGGGGGAGCAAACTCCGATACAAGAAGGCCTATCATCACTGAAGCGCAAGCCTGCCTGCACAGCTTGGAAACTGTCAGACAAAAAGTGACAGACGCATTGCAACAGGACGGGTTCTGCAAGTAAGCCCGCCAATTAAACTTGATTTCTACTACAGTTGGACGATTGGGAATTCTATACTATTGAACAAGCTTCTAATTAGCAACATTATAGTCCCGTTCTGGTCTCGATTATTTCGTTATTAGAACTGAACTAGCCATCCGCTTTCCTGGAACATCCGCCAGCGCCGAAAAGTCCGACCCTCTCCGATATCCATGAATCCTGGTCATGCAGGTCTGTCTTGAACTGGGTGCCATATGCAGATATTCATGACATGGCACTCTTCATTCAGCAGACCGCCCTTCGAAACTTCTCCTCTTGGACACCTGCCAATGCTCTGTGTAACGAATCGATAAGATGGACCCTGGTCGCGGATTTGACAGTGGTAACCAGTGGCATCTAGGATCAAGACCCCCCGTTTTCCACCTTGCTTGACTAATAGCATCGACTGCCACGGCGACACAGCGCTGTGGGATGCTGCTCGCTTCCGAGGCGGCTTTGACAGGAAGACAAAGCTGTATGACTATAAAGTCCCGTCTGATTGGCCTACATCCTAATGAAATCGATATTTCTCTGATCGGCGACCAAATAATGCAACGACTAAACACCCATACCCAAGTCGACAGGCGGAACTACCCTATTCAGGCGCTGCTTGGGGACCCAAAATGCCAATCAATGAGATGAGCTCTAGGCTCCATCCTGCCGGACCGGGGAATCCTCTCTCCATCCCTTCGCAATTTGTTTCTTCTTCTCCTCCTCACTTGCGCGTACGACAGGATTACAAATCTGCAGAGGAAGGAGGAAAAGGAAAAGAAAAAGACGACATATCGACTGCTGGTAAGTTTCCCGCGATACATTTTGACATGTCACGGCATGACTGTACACCGGATGACTAAGACACCCTCGCCAGCAGCTCTACTTGATGATGATCCAAGATGAACTCCCCCGCGTACGTACAGCCCGAAGACTGGGCGAGACATAAGGGGTTGATCATGAGCCTCTACGAGACCAAGAGTCTCAAGGAAACGATGCGCATCATGCAGGACAAGCATCAGTTCCGCGCGACGTAGGTTCCCAACCAATATTCTGGTCAACACATTTTTTTTTCAGACCAACCTGCTTCTTCTTTGTCCCCGGATGAATCGGAATGGAACGCTCATACCTGCCCGCCCGAGCGGCGGCTCGAAAAGATCAAAGATGTACAAATATCAGCTCCAAAAATGGGGCGCCCGCAAGAACCTCACGGTCAGCTTTCTTCACGAGCTCGACGCCGGAGCCGCCCCCGAAGTGGGAGGAGCAGGCGGGGCAGAGCAGCGGCGGATGCTCTTCCGCGGCCGGGAGATCAACAAGGCCGAGCTGCAGTCATACGTTATCCGTCGCGCGCACAGGAACAAGTGGAATCGGTTCCTCTTCAAGGACGAGACCGTCCGCCGGGACGGCGAAGAGGACAGCGCATCAATGGAAGAGTCGGACGAGTTCTCGGATGGATCTGGATCTACCGCCGTCGTGATCATCAAGTCTTCGCCAGCCACGTCTCCGCTGTCGGGGACAATGCGATTGCCCGACGGATTATACGACTTTGAAAAGATCTTCTACTCGTTCAGGATCTACGCCGAGGACGCGTTGGCCAATTGGACGTGGATGAACAGCAGCGCGGGCGCAGCGGGCGCGGGCGACGAAACCTCGCCGTGCACCCAACTGGACCTGTGGACGGTGCACATGACGACCAGCAGCGACCTGCTGCGGTACGGCCACACAAACCAGGGCTTCCGGATGCTCGAGGTGTGCCACCAGCAGTGCGCGGACCTGATCAAGACGCGCGACCCGCGGCTCGTCGTGCGCATCTTCCGGGCCATCCTGCCGTTCCTGCGGGGCCACCCCGAGGTCGTCTGGCTGCTGCTCCGGTACGTCGGCGGCCTCTCGACCATCCTGTACGGCGGCATGCACCCCCTGCGCCAGGTCGCCGAGAGCTGGCACCGCATGGACGAGGGCGAGATCTTCCGGCAGGCCCGGCCGCTGCTCCAGTGCTACTACGCCCTGCTGCAGGACCAGATGGCCACGTCGGCGAACCACGGGCTCATCGCGGGCTACGCGTCGCGGGAGATCCGGACCATCTCCGCGGCGCACCTCGAGCCCGCCGACGAGGCCGCGGACCCGGCCGCCGTCGTGCGCTGGCTCGGCGGCGACTACTACCACACGGCTGACGCGGCCGTCGAGGCCATGGAGGGGGCTTCGTACAGCGCGCACAGCAGCGGCGACGACGTCGACTTTACGCGCTTCAACCACCGGCTCTCCGAGAGGCACGCGTACCAGGAGGAGGCCATCACCGTCGAGGAGGCCAAGCGCCTGGGCGAGTTCTGCAGGAACACATTTGGGCTCGGGGACGGTCGCACCATCGACTGCCTGGCCATGACCAGCCGCGGGCTGCGCGCGGAGGGGTTCGTCAAGGAAGCTGCTGGGGTTGACCAGGAGTTGGAGGTCGCCATGGATTACTTTTGTCGGTTGAATGGCACCCACTCACCCGCGTCGCCAGAGATTGAACAGCTGAGACTGGATGCGACACGTGAGAATAACGATCATGTAGTTGTAGAAAACAAGTAATGATAATATGCTGCCGGGGCGGTTACAACCAACAAGCTCGAGTCTCGTGGTGCTTCTACAACATTATGACACTATCACACCAGCATACTCAATCCTGGATTTCCCACTCGCTATCATCCCCCCGATCCACAACCTCCCACGAAGTCTCTTCACCGCTAGATTCGGTATGCTTCAATTGCTTCCCCTCCATCGAGGGCATGATGTCTCGCGACAACAACTGCATACCCGCCTGCGACGCGGGCGAAAACGTCGATAGATCCCTCTTGATCACCAGCGGAAGACTAATGTCATCATTCGTACCCGGCGAGCCGACCCGAGCCAGACTGTTCCACGTCGAGGCGCTCTTGTCCAGGACCACTTTGACGTGGGACTTCTCGTCTCCGCCGCGGGGGAGGATCACCGAGGGCTCAAACGTGTCGGCGCCGACAATGTCGGGAATCCGGGCTAGCAGCAGCGCCTCGCTCGCGCCGCCCTTGGAGATGTTGAGCTGGGCCTTTTGGTCATGGTTCTTGACCGTGGCGACGAGATCCCCAGTCGGACTTTGCACGTAGTCGTTCCACAGAAGGGCGCGCTCTCCGTTTGCATTCGGCTGTATCGCGGCGGGAACTGCGGCTTTCCGCTTGTCGTCACCGAGGATGGTGCTGGTCGTGCCAGGTGTCTTCGGGGCAAGGGATGGCTGCTCTGGCTGCGAATCATGGTCTGAGACCGTGCGATCTAATTGGAGGTAGCCTGTCACGTCAATAGTGATTGGGATTGAAGAGTGGTCTTGAATATAGAGAAGTTGTCCATCCCTGGAGAAGGCGAACTTTCGTGGTTGCATGATACCTTTCTCATGGACGCGTTGAAAGACGCATATTGCTTTGTTGATCGAGGTCAGCCAAGTCTTCATTGGCCCAAGAACGCGGATGACTTACGAGTCGAGTAGTTGCAGACAAATATGCCCGCAGTGGTGGTGCAGGCAAAAACAGGTAGTGTCGGGTGTATAACCAATTCAAAAAGCTTGCCAGCCAACTGCCTCGTAGGTTCGAGGGACTCGACGCGTGATTGTGGCTTGAAGGGCATATATCTGCGCCAGAGCTGCGTTGGGTCGGTTTTCTGGGATTGCCCCGTCGTCTTGGCCAGCTGAAATACGCTGACGGCTATGGGAAAGGACTTGGCCTGCTCGACGACAATCATGTCTTGCCCGCGTTTGTCAAAGTAGATCCAGTAGAGGTAGACCCGACTGAGATTTTCCGGCCTTTGGAGGCGGAAATATGCGTCAATTCGAAAACACGAGGAGAAATCCTGACCTGAAGGGACAGACCAGAACGCTTGCATGTCGGAGCTGAGATGCAGAGGTATCACCGAAGCGAGGTGCCGCCCTGTGAGTCCTTGCCGATGTTGCCATACCAAGGTATAGAGTGTTCGCAAGACGGAGAAATGGGTCCCCGATGGACTGATGGACAGAGGAAACTGCAGAGAGCCCAGATGTAGCGTCTGATAGAGCTGCGAGACAACCTCTGTCGGGTCCAGCGTCACATTGATGTTCAATCTTTCGCCCTTATTGTCATTATTTGCCATCTCAGCTCGAAGACGCCAACCAGTGCAGTATTTCAGACTCGTGAAGAGCTCCGAGTGTCTGTGAGGCTGCGAATAACACTCCATGAAATACCTGCGTCCTGTTAGTTTGTCGCGCCAGGCGGTGATACGATGAGCAAGACCTAGTAGACATACCGTGTGGCGAACACGCTCAACACCATGTGCATGGCCTCACCACGTATCAATCTGGACACCCTGTTGATGGGAATGGGCCAGTGCTCATCTCCCAGCGGAGCTGTCGCAGATAACTGAGTAACATTGATGCCCGGTAAAGTCTCGTTGAATACGGAAGATTGAAAAACGGCCACTTCTTCCCAAATGCACACGGGGTCCTTCACAAGATGCTTATGCCATACTCTGCTGATGTGATCAAGATACTTGTTGAACTTGTTGATGAGCTCAATGGATGAGGTGTCATCAAAGAAGGGCAGGCCGTTGTTGAAGTCAATGCGTTCAACCTTGTCGTTTGGAAGACGTTTCTTGAAGATATAAGTGGCCTCTATCCAGGAATTTATGGCTTTGGGTTGTCCCAGAAATTTCCTCAGAGCAGTAGCGAGCTGAACGGCTGCATCGTCGATTTCGCGCCTAGAATTCCGGTTCCTACTTGCGCAATATGCCAGACAATGGTCGGGCCATAATGCAACAGCGTACTCTGCCAAGGGGAAAGCATTTTTGATATTTGATTGGCAGTGCTTCGTGTCCCAGATATTGGGCAGCGGCTCAGCTGGCATCGTGTATGTCAGGTACTCTAGACACGTAGACGCAATCATACAATTGGCCCACGAAGGTGTCGGGACGAGACTTGACTTGGCAGGAAAGCCTGTTCCGAGATTGGGGTGTTCAAAACCTCGCAAATACTCCTTCACCGAAGAGTGTATGAATTTGACGTACCCGCCGCCGGGTTGATCCGATGCAGATGAACATGACCCGGACTCGATGAGTCCACCACAAATCGCGGTGATATTCACCTCAGAATTGGTCAAGTGTTCGGCATGTGAATCGCGCTGGTGTCTGGTTCTTTGCAAAGTAGCTTCTTCCAGTTCACGTACGGTCAATGGTCTCAACGATTGAAGAACCCAGCCAAGAATCGACTTGACTATAGCTGCTCTTACGGGGGGGCCTCCCAGAATAGCCAGGACCACTGCATACATCTTGTCGAGACCTTCCGCCATCTTCGCCTGTTCCAATGCCTCGAGGCGCTCCGAGACACTGAGTTCGGGAGAGTCGAGAAGTTGAATCAGCAGGCGAGCCCAAAGGAACACACCTTTCGCCTTCGTAGCGAAGAAATTCCCGAGATGGTCAGTATTCAAGTACCGCGGAAGAATATCTCTCGCCGTCATATCTTCCAGCTGAATGATGAGATACCGGCGTATATCATCTAAATTGTGCTGGTCCATGTTCAACTCCAGTCGTGCCGTGCTCGTCATAGATTTCCTACTGAAGAAAACTCTGTTCAGCAGGGGGGAGTCTGGCGGTGATCTAAGCAAGATGTCCACGTCCTTGGCGTGGCTCTTGCACTCGTCCAAGCCGTCGATTATCAGGTAGACATTGACGGCGCTGAGGATTCCAAGGCACAAGCCAAACAGCTCAGAGAGCTCACGGGGAGAGGCGGTCAGCTTCCCATCCGAGTCCGACCACATGGTGAATGCAAACAGGTCCATCAGTAGCTGATTTTCGAGATTGCGCTGCAACACTTGGGCAAGTATGGCCCGGTAGGCATCCACGACGGTAGTGCTCTTTTGCAGCAGAGAGTCAAAGAAGAAGTAGCAGACGAGGCTTTGGATGCTGTCGCCCAAGTCATGCTGTAATTCAGAGACCAGAGATGCTGCAAGGACTGTCTTGCCGGCGCCAGGCTTTCCTGCATTTGAGTTGCATCAGTAGGATAGTTCCTAGCAGATAGGTTTATGTCGTACGAACCATAAATCCAAATTTCAGGCTGCTTCACAGCCATTTCGCCATCTTCTGAAGAGCTTTGTCTCATCTTGCACTGGTGATACCACGTCGTGAAAGCCGTGCTCTTTGTGAACCATTGACTCGTCCCAGGAGCCCTCTGTCTCAAGGCACGGTCGCAGGTATCGTCAAGCGCAGATGGTGCCAGCCAGGCTCTAGCGGTCGTGCCAAAGGTATCTAGAAAGAGGGGTTAGCTGATTGCAAGATTCTTTGAGTGATGTTCTCTCTTACGTAGGCTCTCGTCGAACACTCTCCGCTCTGTTGTGGCTTCCTCTTGAGCTGGTCTTTTGCCTTGTCCTCGTTGTATCCACTGTATCTGATCTTCGAGCCGTCTTCTCAGACATCGCAATGACTTGATCATATTTTCCATCCGAAACGGCTTCCAGGTAAACTTGCTAAGGATACGGGTGGTACTCCTCTTCCCTATAATGTCGTCAGCAAGATTCGATCATTCACGAAACAGGTTGATCACCATTCATCTCACCTCCATCTTGGGCATAGAAGAGCCGAATGACGCCAATCACGTAAAGCAACAGCTCTTCGTACACATTATCGAGTATGTCCTTGATTTCCCCTGACTGTCCGCAGAGAATTTGTCCATCTACGTTGGTGAAGAAGCTTATTTGCTCGGCCACTGTTTCCAGACTGCGAATGAGTTTCTCATGGAAGCTGCTGAAGTCCTGGAGCAACTGCACAGAAAGTAAATATAGTTTCCGATATTGATCGCTGGAGAATTCCTCACCTGTACAATGATGCGAATACCTGCCCAAGCAACACCAAAGTGCACCGGATCTACTTGGCACACAGTATCGACAGCGGCGAAAAATGAATCCAGGCAGTATACCGCTTTGCTGATGATTTGAAACGCTCGTGGATTGTTTATCGTCTCCTGTCTTTTGCTGGCCTCCCGCAATACGTCTTTTCCATTCTGTACTTTGGTCGTGAGCAGCGTTGTATGGCTTTCCTCCGGCAGGGACGAGATGAGCAATCTCAGTTTTGCCGTGGCAGATGCAGATGCAGATGCCGCTGGCTGCGCGCCAGAGCTGGCTGCCGGGTTCTTGCCCGCTCGGATGGGAAGACTGCTGTGTTCCTTCCCGTCTCTCATGATGAAGCAAGACTAATGATCATTCTGAAGATCTAGCAAGTCAACCAAATCCGGGAAGAAGCAGTACATAAGTATTGCTACATTTTATGGCCGAAAAAGGTTCCCGAATCCTGCATTGGCCTCAGGAGGCAAGAGATCAACATACTGCACTAGGATATGCCCAAGGCCATTCCACCGAAACCTTGCCTTGTGGATGCCTATTTGAATCCTTCGATATCTAGTGGGCTGACTCACAGAGGCTGAGTCAAACAGAACAACTCGCCATACAGAGCGCATGCGCATCCGCGCCTTAATTGAACAAAGCTCCGAGAAAGGCCCAGTCTGGACTGCAGAGGCATTGGAACGCAGGGTTTTTTTTTCTTTTTCTTTTTTTCCCTTTGGTCGTTTTCCCCCTCCAACGGTTGTGATCGAACACTACCTAGAACAGGTACGATGGTCAGGCAAATTTGATATTGAAGCATGAATTTATGTCAAGGTGACCAGGTCGGGAAATATTGATTTGATTGCATCGCAAATGCTTGGGTTGACTATCACTACATGGGCATCTTGCTGTGCTATTCTATTGCATCTGCCATTTTTTGGCTTTCAAAATTCCATCAAGCAACGTTGCATGCCCATCTCATCCATCAATATTTGTTCCAAACTCTCTTAGCAAGCTCCTGGTTATCAGTAAATCCCAAACGTCTGTTGGCGTAATCGGTACAACATTTATAATGTGCTACAAGGCAACAAATTGGAACCCTCACACCAACCATCACCCAGCATCTGGAATAGCGCTTTCAAATTGGGGTATGTGAATACTGCCTCCGATTGCTTGGCAGATCCTTCCATACAAGATTGGACCTTGCTGACATCCAGACGTGGCTCGTCGTAATCGGGAGCTTCCTGCTGATTCCAGTCATAAACGCTCTCGGCCACCATTGCGATATCGAATGGCTCGGCCAGAAGAGAGTTAAACATCTTCCATTGCTCGCCGAGGCTTTCGATGATACCGTTTGACGCCTCTCTACAAAAGACAATCCATAACGGTTTGGCGGGCTTGGAGATGTCCATAAACAGATGGAAGCCAGTGTTGGTCACCTGTTTGCGGCAAAAGCCTTGCCAATGTCCATGGATGTATACCTCTCCCAGATGGACCATATACTGCGGCAGTCGAGAGCGATCATCCTCGCACAAGCCTGACTTGTGTACTGCTTCATATCCACCAAGGCGATAGGAGTACTCAAAATAGTGCAGGTCCGCACTCTCATAGGCGTCATCATCGAGAAAGCCTCGTTGATCCCTTTGTGAGCGCTTGGGTTCGTTTGAAAATCGGTCAGTCCTCCTCAAGAAGTACTGTAGACCATCACGGGTGAATAGCATGTGATCATCAACGCGAACCAGCCGGTCCTTGAAACCTTTCATGCCATCGGGCAGCCTGAAATCCAGGCTGCAGAGCCAAGACACATAACTGTTCCGGTATATCGTGCACTGGTCGGTCGTTGGAGCTTTGGCATATGCCATCAGTTCCGAGCTTCCTTTCACTGCCTGCTTGTCGGAGCTCTCCAAATGATCCAAGCGGGAAAGAGCATTCTTCATCTCTGCCGCCAGGGCAGAAGTATCTTGCGAGAGAGGTGCTGCGATACTGTCGATCATCTCATCTCTTCGCTGGTCAAGGTCCGTCATCTCCCTCTTCAAAGCGGCGAGATCAGCATCAAGCCGTTGTTCAGCGGCTGTATGTTTCTTGTCACCAATCATTTGATGATTTTGAAATTGTTCAACGAACTCAATCTTGTTTTCCAGCTGTGTAACAAGGGTTTTGAGCTTCTGGAGGTTGCCTTCAACTACTGTGGAGTTTTGTGGAAGTTGTGGCGGCTGCTGGCGGGTCTCAAGAGCCACGACACGCTTTCTCAGCGCATCCAACTGTAGATCGTTGGACTTGATGCAAGAATCCAGAGATCTCTGCAAATGTGGGACCTGGGTATTTTCCAACAAAGCAACTCGAGATTGTAGGTTGGGTACATGACTTGCTAGATTCGCAGTGTGCTTGTTGTGATATTGGCTGGTATTCTCTTGAAGGTCATCGAGTGCATGTTGTATGTTGTCGACTCGGGATTGCAGGATGGGAACCTGACCTACTAGAGATGCAGTCTGTTTGTGGCGGGTGTACAAATGAGCGGTATTTCTCTTCAGGTCATCAAACCTCTGTTGAGAGTCGTAGAGATCATTCGCGAGATGTTCCACCTCATTGCGCAGATCAATACGTTGAGTCTCTGCATCTTCAACTGCCAACTGCTGTGACTCGAGTCTTTGTGCAAGCGACGTTCCGAAGTGATTGACTTGTCCAACGTGGTCCTCCAGAGACTCTTGGCTTTCGTGGTACACCTTTAGTCTTTTTGAGGTTTCCTCTCCTAGTTGTTCGACTCCATCGAGGCGTTGCGACAATGAGGTGGCAATGCTCATCTCCTTGGAGTTGCGAACTTCCAGATCAATCTGGGCATTTTTGAGTGACTCGATGTTGTGTCGTATGTCTTGGAGATCCCACTCGACCTCTCTGCTTGAAATTAAATGATCCTGGACGGAGCGAAGAACGTCGACATCAGCGTTCAGGCTGTCGACACTCTTACTAGCGTCTACGTAGGCTTCTTGGAGAGTATTAGACTTTGCGTCCAGGTTGTGAGTTTCTGTTGTGACCGTGGAGAGCTGCCGTTGTATGCTTCCAAGCGTAGCATTGACTGTTGCCAGTTGCTTGTGAAGGTCGCTGACTTGAGTCCTCTGCCTCTCAATGACCTTTAGATGGGTGTCGAAGTCTTGAATTCGCCCTTCCAGCAGCTCAAGTCGCCGCTTCTGTGCGGGCTTGAGACCTCCATCCTCGTGGATATCTCTGAATGTCGAAGTACTCTGCGTCTGTTTTAAGAAGGAGATTTCAGGGAATTCTATGTGACCTGAATACGGGGCAACGAGTTTGTACTTACGAGTCTAGGTCGACCGACGTTCGACATGTTGGTGACTTTGTCGCACAAAGCCGGAGACCCCTGGTCGATGGATTGTTCGGCGGCGGCCGATGGTGACTTGAATTTCGAATGAGACGCAACTATATGTCCCTGAATTAGCAAACGCATACGGTAGTCAGATTGTGGGAAGCTCACCTACAAAGAGATGAAGCACAGTATCAATACACGGAATCCGAAGTTCTCCCGCAGCTCTGGGTCGCAGGACTCTCGAGTTGTCGACGTGTGCTGGTGGCCGGGCTGGGCACAACCAGAGAAGAGAAGAAGGTAGGAGGTTTGTGAGCTTGCCGACTGAAGATTGACCAACAGGTCCAAGAAAAGAAAAGAAAAACGTCTCGAAGGAATGCGTCAAGAGTTTTGGAGGCGCAACTGCAGGTGCGCGAGTGGACTGCCAGGGAAAGTGACCCGGATGGACAACAGGCACTCTACTGCGAGTGAATCGTCGAAGTGAGTGGCGACGTAGAAGAGCCTACTATGTATAGTTGGAACAGAAGAAAAAATAATCGGTGACGGGAAAAGAAACGAATGGCAACCAGCCCTGATAGAGTCGGCGTGCTGGATGAGGGGAAATGTGTGAGAGTGAAGCTAGAAAGCTTGTGGGCAAGAAGGCAGGTAGAGCCGCGGCGGAAGGTGCGTCAGGTTAGGGCAGGGCCCAGTCCAATCAAAGGCCGCCAGATATTGGAACAATTAAAACTGGCAGTTACGACAAAAGTCTGAAACTGACGGTGATTAGTCGAGTATTGGACGTGTGGCAACTACGACTTCCCATGGGGGTGAAGTCATGTGTTATCAACTGGTGTCCCGGTCTGCCTTGGGAACAGTGGTGTGTTGAGAATCGTCAAAATTGGAACGACAGGCAGTCTATCGGCAGATGTGTGTTGTAGAGAGAGAGATAACGATATTGCAGCTTGTGCAGTCGAGCTTGTTGCTTTTGTACTTGTTCCGGCTGGTGACTTCCACTTCTTGGTAACTGCCTCACTTGGTGGAATTGGTCCAATTTCCGTTGTTGGTCAGGCCACAAGTGGATAGGAGAAGTACATACTTGGGTCGATGTTCGTTACCTCCCAGAAAATATTGTTGAAAGCTATTGGTTTCATGACATATCAAAGCAGGTACTCCAACACATCGAATATAATGCCAGTGGAAATATCAAACCAGATATTGCCTTGGCAAGAAAGCAAGTTGGAAGGGCATTTCTGTCCATGTAATCTGATCGTATCCACACGTTTTCATGCAGCTGACTATTTGCTTGTAATGAACATTTCGAACAGGAATTTTGGTGAAGTCACACCAAACAGAATTTGAATGCTCCGTGGGATTAAACCTGGTGGTCCCGATGCGACTTGCTTTGCGGACTTGATGATGCTTCCGCGTCACATTCTCACTCGTGCGAGACAACCAATGTCCAAGTCAGCGAAGGGTTACTGATTAGTTCCGTATATGTACTCTGTATACAATAATAGAAAATCCAAGCGATGATGAACGCGACTTTGTATGTGGTTTGTCGCGGGTCGTGGGGTAGGACTACGCCAATACATCAGACATTCCATGGCCCGATCAAAACTAAGGGCAGTACAACCTAATAGAATACATAGCAACGTCGCTCAAGCTTACTCAATGACATTATTATATTATACGAATTGACCTTGAAAGGTCTTCTTGGCCCATCTATGCGGACATACATTACTACACATCATCGCCTAGTTGGTCTCCGAGGAGGGTATTTCGTCAACCAGCATTTTTATTCCTCCTTTTCACATAAGCCTAGTACACACCAGGCAGAATTCGCCACTTGACAGCCTTCTTGTACTTCTCCCAGTCCTCGCCATACTTCATACTGCACTTGTCATCATCACGTCCATCGCGGTGAATCAAGAGCACGGCAAAGTAGAGAATGTAGAAGTAAGTGAACAGCATACCCCATCCTCGGGCCGGACCCTGGATGACCTCACGACCATCTGCCATCTTGAAGGCGCCTGGAATATCGCTACCAGCACTGAGGATGACGTAGCCCGCAATACCAGTTGGCAGTGAGTAAGGCCAAGACTGGATCCAATCGCCGAGGTAGTTGATGTGTCGAGCAGTGCCCCACCAGCCCGAGGTCAGGAGACGCGAGCCAGTCTTGGTCTCAATGTACTTGAGGTGGGCAACCTTGGGGTCGTTGGGGTTTGTGCGGAAAGTGTTCTTTTCGGCGTTGCTGAGACGGAAAATGGTAAAGCCGGCGAGAAGGACAGCCAAAACGCCGCCGGTGCCGAGCCAGCCCATTTGAAGGGGATAGACGGACAGGTACCGAACCTGCTGGGAGTACATGAAGGGTAGCCAGCCAAGGTCGCCAAAGGCAAGCATGAAGCCAAAACCGTCTCTGGTGATGTCCATCATGGTCAGAAGAGCAGACTCCATGACGAAGCTGTCCATGACGTAGAGACTCTGCACAACCGTGATGAACACTGCACTGTCGGTGACATAGCCGTAGGTACGATACTGCTTCGCGAGCCATGCGAGGTCAATCAGGATCCAACCGAGAAGACCGGGGCGGACTTCACAGAATGTCTTGATGTCGATCTCTCCGAAGAAGGGCAGAGTGACGCGCGGGTTCAGTTCGCGACCGATGTAGAAGTCGTAGATCATGTTGCCCGTGTGACCGCCAGCTGCAAGCTCGCGCTTCTCGGGGTTACCAGGCTTGACAGAGAAACTCGCAATGTAGACGTATATAGCAAGAGCAAACGAGATGATGATGTTGGCGGTCAGGATCTGAAGGTAGTTGTCGGTGATGTACGTCCAGAGGGGAAACTCGGCGCCCTGGGCGATAGTTCCGGCAAGGCAAACAGCAAGGATGAAGCAGCTCGACGCGAGACCTGGGAGAGTATGCATTAGATCGGGAAGTCTTCGTCTGCGAACATGGACCCATGCCTACCGTTGAACTTGTACTTGAGTCTACCTCCTGACGCGAGATCGGTGCCCTCGACCTCTTGGGCTGGCAGGATGCGAAACAAGACCAGGCTGAGAAGATAGTAGGCCAATGTCCAACCGAGAGAATCCCAGCTGCCCAGGCCCCAGATGCCGTCCGCGGGCCATCCTGCCTCGGCCTTCAGGGCTTCGAGCGAGAGGTTCTTGGGGTCGAGGAGGGAAGGGATGGGACAGCCAGATATGTCGTTGCAACCGAATGCGTAGACATACTGCAGAATTGGTAGTCCAGCGACGATTCCAAAGGCGCCGATACTGGTGGTTGTGTTAGTTCTGCGTACAGTCCAAGACGTGGCTGCGGGCCGAGGAGCTTGGGAGTTGACTTACGGGCCGCCGAATTCGTACTTGTCCATTGCGTGCGGTGTTTCAAACCTTGAGCAAGATCACAATGGAAGTTCCACACCGTGTAGGAGGAGGGACGAAGAGAGGCGCGTCTTGCTGGGTAACAAGACGCTTTTGGGGGTTGCAATTTAAAAATGTTGACGTCGTCGAAGGACCCTTTTTATGAGTTTCCCCAATGTATTTCCCAGGTCGGAGCTCACCAATCAGAGCACATTCCACAGGAGCTTCTTAGCTTACCATGCGACGCTAGTCGACCGGGTCGGTTGGCTTCCGTGTGGCACGATCAGAGCAGAGAGCTGTAGGCACCACGATATGTGGTTGACTATTCTGACATGAGCATCGGGGTATCGGAGCATCGGAGCTCTTGGGTTTCAATGCTTGAATAATACCAAAACAAGGCAATGTTCAGATGAACCATACGATATACGGCATACATGATAGTATTTAGTGGCTTGGTATATACTCTGTGTCCTTGATGCGCAACATGTCAGCACTTCTACTTCGTACTTACACCGTACACAGCCCACAAGCTAGCCAGGAGAAGCAAATGTGAAATGTAATGTACTTTAGGGTGCACCAAAACCTCAAATGGGCCCGCCCATGGACAACGAAGCGTCCCGCTACCATAGATAGTAGATTCTGCGATCGACGGCCCCAGATCTGTCAACGTCCGCGGCTATGGAGCGAAGACTTGCTGACAAACAATGCGCATTTGTTCCTGGTGTTTAGCTGGACTCGATATCCCGACTGATTTGGATCCCCTGGCTCCCAATGCCCCAGTGCCATGTGGGAGGTTTGTTTTACACATTGTTCTAGCAGTTTTGGCAGGGTTCTGACGGCAAGGCACGAGCTGTGCATTGGACCTAGGGTCCTGGCTGGACTGGCATGGTGGGCTGGGATTGCGTACCACGCTCACGTTAAAGTGCTGTAATGTACTCACTAATAGGCTGCGGCGACGGGCTGCGGCTGCCTCTTTGCTGGGCACATACGTAACCGGCACCAGTAGCCGAGCTGCCAGAATGTCAGCAAGCAGACAGGTGTCGCAAACCTTCGACTTGGGAGGAACAAACACCACTCTCATTATTGAACTTAAACATCCTCATTTGCTTCATTTCAACCGTGTCCACATGCGAAATCTCTGCCTCTGCTGAGCCGCATCCGCCACGCGATCCCCCTTTCCTTTTCATTCATGACCGTTCCTTCCACCCTTTGTTAAGCGCAACGAGCGCCTATTTCAATTCTGCTACTCTGCTTCCACCTGGTTGCGCCTCCCGATACTGCCGACCCGAAACACAAGATGCGCGCGATATCGTCATCCACAGTCCTGGCCCTGCTGTCCCTGGTGGGCGGCTCCTGGGCAGCTGAAGCAGACAAGACCACCACTGCCGAAGCCTGCACGGCGACGAATCCGAAATCCGGAGCCTTCTTCGACCTGCGGCCCGATATTGCCGTCAAGCAGCCGTCGGACGGGTCCAAAGTGAAAAGCGGTGTGCCGATCAAGGACTACAAGATCAATGGATTCGACTATGGCTTCAATTTCACCATGAACATTTGCGCCCCGGTGGTCGAAGAGATCAGCAACGTCCGTGGCGGCATCAACTCGGAGCAATGGAGCAACATAAGTGCATACTACACTGCGAAAGGAGATACGTACAGCTTGGGCTTCTCCAATGGCGAGCTGAAGCGGCGCGGGACGAAGCTGGTCCTCCAATACACGGGCGGCTCGACTTGCGGGCAGAGTTCCAAGAGGGATGCCGAGAGCGTCGCTACAAAGAGGTCGGTGCACAACGGTGCCTCGTACAAGTATTCCGACTACGAGGATGAAGATGAACGCTCTGCCAGCACAGCGAGCGCACGAGTATCCAAGGAAACCGACTCGCCGAAGCAGCGCAAGTCTGCGACCATCTCTTTCCATTGCGATCGGGACCCGTCAGCATCAGGCGCAACCGTAGCTTGGGTCAGCGTAGACCCCGACGAATGTGCATACAACTTTGAGGCGCGCTCAATTCACGCATGTGCCGGCGTCGAACAGCATACTCCAGGCAGTGTTGGTCCGGGCGCAGTGTTTGGCATCATTTTGGCTGTGGCCATCATGGTGTACGTGGGCGGAGGCGTATTTTACCAGCGCACCGTAGCTAACCAAAGAGGATGGAGGCAGCTGCCAAACTACTCGCTCTGGGCCGGTATCTGGAGCTTTCTCTCTGTAAGTCTGAAGTCTGAATCAGAAGAGGGGACTAAAATCAGCTAACATGCTATAGGATATTTTCATTGCTGCCACAGCCTCTTGCGCACGATTCTTTCCAAACCGCGGGGGCTACCATTATATCTCTGGCTCTCCCTCTAGAACAAGGCAGAGCCGCGATCGTGAAGCCGAGAACAGGCTCATTGACGAGTACGACGAGGAATGGGACGACTGATTGCTGCCATTACCACCATTGCCTCGCGACAGAGCATTTGCATTGTGTTTCACATGGGACTATATCTGGGTATCGGCGTTTAAGGAGTACCCCAGACTGGAGTGTCTGCTTTCAGATCAATCAACATATTGGAATTGGGAAAAGCTTTTTACATCGCAACTTCATGGTGACTATCATACAAGACTTGCCAGTACTGAAGTGCAAGTCGTATCATTGCTGGTATGGTTCGTGACCTTGTACGTAAGCAAGATTCATTTATCATATTTTGGAGTAATGCCCACGGGTCTGTTCTCCGTCCACAGGGAGTCAAGGGGTAAGATTGAGAGATTCCGATTGATCTGCTCAAAGTGACAAGGCTGTTCAAGAGGAAGTGTTTCTTGCTTGAAAAATATACCCTGCATTTGTTCCGGGCTTTATAACCGCCGCTTTCCAAGTCAGGCCAGATACAGGAGATACGTGTTGACTCCATGTCGTAAACACTATTATTCCACCTTACAAAATTGACTGAGAGCAGCAAAATGACGGCAACATGGAAATTCGAACATGAAGCCCGGCCAGTGTTTGAATTTGTCTGCCACATAGGAAAATAAGCATTAGAGACTATACACCTACTTTGCAAATACAAACGTTCATTGTCTCGCCTGTGGCGAGAAGCCGTAGGTCGATGCAAAGTACGTACGGAGGACATCCCTCTCCCTTTGACAAACGAATTTCAGATTGTGGACAGTCATATGGCTTGATGTTGACCGAAATTTACATTCCGAGAAATTCAGCCACGCGCCACAGCTCGGTCAAAGGCTTTCTTCTTTTGCCTCTCACAAGACGGCGTCACAATTCAAGGTTGCGTAACTTCAACTTCGGTCAAGAACGACAGTTTACAGTGCACAGGCCCCACGGAAACCTGGGCTGCTGTATATAAAACTCTAACAACCAATGAGCATCACCCGGACCTGCTCTACCCACCCCGGAACACCTTCCTATCTATCACAAGCTAGTTGGGGTACGACAACCATCGGGAACTCAAACCCCTGCGCAAGCTTCATCGGCCTTGATCCGTCTCTTTTCAACCAAAAGCTCGCGGTTCACCGCACGCATCCACATTCATTCAAAGGTAGAGACGGGTGGTCGCCGCTGGGTCACGACGTCAATGCGAGGAAACCGCTGATATAGGTACGGATTATCGTGGCCGTGATATTTACTTTCCTCCCTCCGCCATGAACCACAGTAATTGCTGACCCTCTACCAGCATCGCATTCAAGATGAAGGTTGTCATCTTCTTATCGCTCCTCGTCACCTGGGTGCAGGCCCTGGGCCAGTACGGCGGAAACAACATTGCCCGCCAGCTCTCCCACAGCACCAGCGCTCAGGATGCCACAACACCGTTCCTTGAGGTCGTACAGCCAGCTGTTCCTCCCCGCATGACTCTGGATGATCCGGTCTGCCGACAGACAATTGTACAGCAAGACTTTGGAAATAGCTACGGCACTCCCTTTGTTGGCGCATACAGCCCGCCCGCGGACTGCAACTTCACAACCACCATCCTGAACCTGACAGTCACATCCCAGGGCCGCCAGTATGACCGACTTGCGCTCCTCTACCTTGGCGACAATGAGGTCTGGCGCACCAGCACCGCCATGCCCATCCAGTCCGGCATCCAGTGGACCTACCAGAAGGACGTCTCCGTCTTCCACAGCCTGTTCGCCCAGGATCAGAAGGTGATCCTCAGCCTGGACAACATCCTCTCCGGGGACCTCTACACGGGCACTTACGAGGTGACCTTGGAGGCGCTCTACTTTGACGATGTCTACACTCCCGGCTTCGCGCCTGCCGACGAGATTTTTGCCATCTCCAAGCTGGCTTCTGACCAGAACTCGACGTCGGTCTTCTCGCTCCCTGGCGACAGCGGAAGCGTCAACCTCACTCTAGCCCGCAACATCAAGCAGGCCGTCGTCTCCATCTCTGCCAGCGGCAACGGCGCCGAAGAGTTTTGGTTCGCCAACATGCCCAGTGAGTACACCAACACGTTCCCAGGCCCGCTCGGCGAGCTCGCCGGCTACAGCCCGTTCCGCGAGGTGCAGCTCCTCATCGACGGGAAGCTGGCCGGCGTGGAGTGGCCTTTTCCGATTCTCTTCAGCGGCGGCGTCGACCCCGGCGCCTGGAGGCCCATTGTCGGCATCGACACGTACGACCTGCCGACTTTTGAGATTGACGTGACGCCCTGGCTCTCGCTCCTGTGCAACGGCGAGCAGCACGAGTTCCAGCTGCGCGTCGTGGGTTACGACAGCGCCGCCGAGGATCACATTGGAACGGTGGGGTCCAACTGGTACGTCGCCGGGTCGCTATTCGTCTGGCTCGACGAGACCGTCAACCAGACCCAGGCCGGCGAAATCACAACCTCTGCAGCCGCGCCCGAATTCAAGTTCCTGCCTGATCTCACCCACAACTCGACCGGCGGCAACACTTCCTTCTGGTTCTCCCTCGGCGCAGAGCGAACGCTCTCCATCAGCTCGACCATTGCGACGGCCGACGGCAACAAGACGGTCTCGTGGGAGCAGCACATGTCCTTCAACAGCATCCAGAAGCTGACCAACGAGGCCCTGAACCAGTCGACGACCATGGTCACCCAGGGGACCTACTCGGGCTCGGCGTCCGGCGGCGCCGTCTCGACCTTCCGGTACCCGCTCAACCTGTACAGCTCCTACGACGTCTCGGCGACCAACACCGTGACCAGCCCCGGGTCCGTCTTCTGCATGGTCGACCGGGGCCTGTCCAGCGACGGCGCCGCGCTGCTGCCGCTCATGTCCGGCCTCATCGCGGGCCCCGAGAGCCTGTCCGTCCGCCAGAACGTCACGAGCATGTACTACTGGAACGACACCATTGTCGAGGCGACGGGCGACAACAACACGTGCGACGGGGCGTCGTGGCTGTCGTTCACTGGGAACTCGACCGCTACCAGTGGCGTGCAGGAGTTTGGCCAGTATCTGCAGGAGTTGGATGACGCCTGGGTGCAGCGGCAGCAGGTCTGGAGTGCCATTCCGGTCCCTAGCACGGCGCCGCTGGCAATCCCGAGCTGATGTCCTGTTCTATAAGAACGCATGAATTATAGCCAGTGCCAAGACTTGCCACATCAGTGTAGCCGTTGTTGCAATGAAACACGCAAGTGACGCATGAATAAAGATATTGTCTTCAAAAAACATACGTAGTCGGAGCCATTGTGCTTAACCAGCTTGTGTGCGGGGTTTCACAAGTATGTTCAGGTAGAAACATTCCGTGACTCCTATATTCTCCAGATTTGATTTCGGTAAATGTCTCGAACCATGGCCAGAAACAGCCCGTCTTTTATAAAATCACTCTTTAGGCACTGGCTAAGTTCCAACCGAATGCTTTTGCCAAATGCTTTCGGGAGAAGCTTTGATTGCTGATGACGAATTCCACTTGTACCGTGATAACGAAATAAATGGTATAAAGTCATGTGCTCTCAATACCGACGGAAACTATCGTGGTGTAGAATGATAATATATCGCGCAGCTTAATTGAAAGAGAGATACCAAGGGGGCCAGAAATCAATCTTCTCGATATCAGGTCGTCATCATGGTCAAAATTGCAATTGCAGGAGCCAACAGCCGTACGCTTCCCAAGTCCATGAATAGTCCAGAGCTGACCCATCAAACATCTCGACTAATCTAATCTTAGAACTGGCCAGAGAGGTCATCGACCAACTCGCAGCCACCAGAAAACACGACATCATAGCTCTCTTCCGAAAGGTCCAGAACATCTTCAAATCCAAGCACAGGGACATGCCATACTAACAGCAACAAAAGGACCTCGAATCGATTCCTACGCTTCCCGGCGTCGAATGGATCAAGACGCTGTTCGAGGATAAAGCCGAGCTCGTCAGTCTCCTGACCGGCGTCGACGCGCTGTTCTGCTTCTTTCCGGCGCAACTGGACAAAGACGGCGAGGCCCAGAAGCGACTCATCGACGCCGCCGTCGAGGCGGGGGTCAAGCGCTATGCGCCGTCAGAGTGGTCTACGTGAGTCTTGTCCGAGACGACATGTGCTAATATCTGTTAATATGACTGTGCGGATTGCTCACTGGGTCTAGGGGCATGAACCTGGCGCTGTCGGTGGATGTGATACCGTGGTACGCGGGCAAGATTGAGATCCGAGAGTATCTGAAGCGAATCAACCAGGAGTCAAAGGTCCGTCACCGGGCCATTTTTCGCATCGCATCCCACTTCCCTGTTCCACATCGCAAAAGGAACTAACTCAATATTTCAGGTCCTCGAGTACAGCTTATTCCAGCCAGGCCTGTTCCTAGACTACCTAGACCGTAGCCCCAAAAGCGCAGAGCACAGCTCAACGATCCCGACTCTCGTCGACTTCGACAAAGGCACCGCCATCACGACCGAGCGCACTCGCGACACTCCCGTGGCTTACACCGCCGTCGAGGACATTGCCAAGGTCGTCGTCCGCGCTGTCGACTTTGAGGGCGAGTGGCCGGTGGTGGGAGGGTTTCAGGGCAGCATGCTCTCCGTAGCGCACCTCGTCGCCATTGGAGAAGCCGTCCGCGGTGAGTTGGTCCATCGCGATGAGCAGGCATGGCAGGGCTTGCGACTAATCGTGTGCTACAGGCGAGAAATTCCAGGTAGACCTCCTTGAGACCGAAGACATCGACGCTGGCGTACTGAAGACGGACAAATTTTCGCGCATCAGCTCTCCTGCTGTGCCCGAGGAGCAGGTAGATGCATGGTCGCTGATGGCCACGATCGGTCTTCTCCAGTCCTTGGAGCGCGGCTGCTGGGACATATCCGACGAGTGGAACCAGCTTTTGCCGGATCTCGAGTTCGTCAAGGCAGAGGAGTTTCTGAAGAAGGTTTGATCGGTTCCGGCTTCTACTTGTATTTGCAAATTGGTGCTCTCATATCAATTCCAGATTCCTCGTCTCTCGTCTCTCATTAGATTACATGGGTTCTGAAACTTCTCCGTGCTGGTGTGTGTATCCAGAGCACGTATTCTTCGGCGAATATACTGGTCCCACGAGTGAGACAATTGACATCGTCAACAATGCCTAGTGGTTCACGATCGCAAACGTTACCCCTTCACACCTCCAACTCATCAAGCGCCTTCTCAATCTTGGCCCAAAGCCCAGCGACCCGGAACCCCGCAAGCCAGTAATTCCCCATACTGTCCTGCCCGGTGACCGTAAAGCCCTCGGGGAACTTGAAAGGCAGATACGTCGTCTGTATATAGCTCGGGTACAGCTCCTTTTCTCTGTCCTCATCGGCCGAGGCGGCGGGGCTGAAGTCGTGGCCGTAAAAGTCGGCCTTGCGCCAGTTGGACATGGTGACCGTCTGCATGCCGGCGTCGCCCAGGAGCGGGAGCATCTTCCCGGGCTCGCGCCGCTGCATCGCGCAGTACGACTCGACCTGTGCCCGCGTGCCCTGCTCGACGATGGACCGCCGGATCTCCCTGGCCGTGTGGCTGACGGGCGCGGCGATCATGTCCCGGGCCGGCATGAACGTGTACAGCATGGTGAACAGGTTGCTGAGATACGGAGCCCGGGAGGGATCTGTTGAGAGTCCCAGCGCCTTGCGCGCGTCCGCTGCGTACTGAAAACTGATCGTGCGCTTCGAGCTTGGGCTCAGACTGGTGGATGCGATGAGCCGCGCCCACCATGCGGCCAGGACGTCGCCTTCCGACAGAAAGGGGACTTCCCCAGGCTTCGCTTTTGCTTTGAGCTCTTCTATTGACTGAGCTCTCAAATTGTCCAGGAACGATTTGGGAATACACACAACTCGGTTCTCTTTGGCCTTGACTGCTAGGTCCAAAACGTTGCGGGCTCCATACCCGATCATGGTCCCCATCTTCATCTTTCGGTCCGCTAGTATGTGAGGCTCAGTAGGCTTCAGGCCGAGATCCTTGAACTGGTCGAAATCTGCCGAGCCCGGGTCGCCACCAAATGGTTTGGCAATCAGATGCTCCCGGCCGTGAATAACATGCGTCCAAGCCTTCATGATCGCTCCCCAGCCCATTAGGTCGAAGGAGGTGTGGCTGTAGTAGAGCACCACAAGAGTCGCGTCGGTGAAGGAGACCACATGAAGACCGAGTAGACCGCGATCCTGCGTCAGCCAGTCGTCTATGCTGGTAGGCGTTCCCTCTGGTCGCGCAAGGCTCGTGAACAACTCTGGGTCGCCTGCCACCGTTGGCTTGTTTTCGGACGCGCGCGGGAGTTTTGACGCGAGCGGATGCTCGGCGATAGAAATGCCATGCTGAGCGTGTGAGAATGTAACAGCGGGTCTTTGCGGCGTGAACTCTGCAGGCAGATGATATTCCATCCTACCCTTGGCCTTCCACAAATATTAGTTGCGATGCAAGTTTCCCCGATGCTTTCAGATGGTCAACTTGCATTCTTTCTGAGACGAGCTCCGAGCTTGCGCCATCCCTCCATCGATATCAGCCGTTCCAGGCTTTCGTAGAGCCTTTTGGCATCTAGTGCTGCATCGAATCTGGACAGCGAGAAGATGACGAGCGATTTGAGAACCACTGTCTCGTCCCAGTAACGCAGCGGAACTACCGTATCGGTCGGTACCCGCGCGGGTGCTGCCTTTCCAAACCAGGCTGACATCTTCATGCTCCTTGGATCTTCGGCGTGAGTATGTTCTACTGCTCAATTGTGCTCAAGAGTTTGTCGTTGCAAAACTCGGACGGAATGCGCTCCGACTGCAGATAGCCTTATGGCATACGCCAAGACAAAGAGGAAACAGTTCGCGCGAATCGACAAAATTTACCATCATATCATGTATACACCCACGCCAAGTGGTCGATCATTTACGATCATGTCGCCGTGCCGCACACTGACAGCTGTCATTCGAACAGCCATTCGCGGAATGTTGCAAGGGTGTTATGGGGTAGCCGGGTGTGCTCTACATTCAGTTTATCATACATTTGGTTTACTTGGTCTGGTGTACTCTAGGTATGAGGTACCTGACTAAGTACCGAATGGGACCTTTTGCCGTTGATTATAAGTTACAAATTGGACATGATGTGTTCGGAGAGAGAGCCACGGGCGAAACTTAACGTGTTGTTGTGGTCCATTCGTGGCCTGATCAGTTGTTGATTCGCTGTATCAATCTCCGCTGGCGCAAGAGGTTCAATATTCAATAGTAGGGTGATGGACACGAATGTTTTCAACAAATGTGAAATGGAAAGCCACTTTCTGGTAATGAAAGTTGTTTGATTCAACAGAAAGGGATCTTGCTTGATGCCCATACAAAATAACAATGCAAAGCTCACATCATTGTCTCAGCCACTAGTTGACCGCCGGTCTCTTCATCCCGCTCAGCGTTGTCGCTATGTCCAAGTACGTCGTTTGCATGAGCATGTTTTGCAGAGGTCCCGTTCTCCTTGTGCTGCGTATTATCAGGCGGCATCGTGGAGCGTCGGGATTGCAGGCTGTTGACTAGGCTCATCAAGTCCTGAATCACTTGGTGCAGTCGTGTGGAGTTTGCCTTCTCCAGCCCTAGTCTCTGCTCTTCCAAATCTATCCTTTTCTTCTCGAGGTCCAGTTTTCTGGTCTTTAGGTCTAGGTTCTCTCTAGTTGTCTCACGTTCGTCGTCGGGAGCTTTCTGGTCCTCCGCCATCAGGTCGTGTAAGTGGCCAATTCTCTTGTCCAATGTGTCTAGCTTCTCGTCCAATTGCTCGATTGCCGCGCCCCATCCTTTCTAAGGTCTTTCTCGCGATCTAGCTGTGGTATCTCTCTTGGCAGTGCTTCGGTTATTCTTGTTGCGGCCAGTTCTTGCAGCCTTGATTCTCTTCGACCTCCGGACAGGCACAATATGGTCGTCATCGTCAACAATGAAGTCACTCAACCCATTTTCCGAATAGCCCGAGTCTTTGTCACTCTGACTATTTTCCTCTGCGATGGCGCCAAGGTTGTCGGTTTCATGTTTACCTTTGTAGAAGGCAAAAAGCTCTTCACTCGAACTACTTTCCTCTGCGAAAGGATGATGGACGTCAGAATCAGCTTTTTGGGGCTCTTCGGCTTCATTCTCGGTGATGATTTTACTAGCATCGCGTTTCGGTGGGGGAGAAGGCGTTTGTGGTGTTGGGTTGCGTTCATCCTTGTTCCCTCTGTTGTGGGCGTTATCGATCTCTCTAGCATCGCGCTTCGGTGGGAGAGCAGACGTTTGTGGTACTGGGTTTGGTTCATCCTCGTCCTCTCCGCTGTGGGCGTTATCGCTTTTCCGGTCCGATAAAGGGATAGACTTCTGGCTTGGTAGAGGGCGAAGCTCCAGGCTCGGCGCAGAAAGGGCCCAAGGGGTGAGACGTGGTGCAAAGAGTGATGAAGGCTCTTGGTGCACCTCAAAAGAAACCTTTTTCTTTGGTCGAGGAGAAAGTTCTTGGTGCACCTCAAAAGAAACCCTTTTCTTTGGTCGAGGAGAAGACTTCTGGTCTGATTCAGGAGTGTGTTTCTGGCTCAGTTGAGTAGAAGGCTTTTGGTCCTGTCGAGGAGTAGGAGGTTTCTGGTACGATCGAGAAGGAACCAGTATTCTTGAAGAAGAAGGCTTCAAAGAAGAAGAAGGCTTGTATTCTGGCTGAGGATGAGGCTTTCCAGATAGAAAAGTCTGACTCGGAGAAGGCTTCTGGGCTGACTGAGGAGAAGATTTCCCAGGCAGAAACTTGTTCTTCAGTTGAGAAATAGGCTTGGGGCTCGGTAGGAGAGAAGACGTCTGGCTCGGCCGAGGAGAAGGCTTCTCAGTCGATTGAGGCAAAGACTTCTGAGTCGATTTGGGAGAAGCCTTCTGATCAGGTCGAAGAAGAGGCTTTTTGAATGGTGGGTCGAACTCCTCGTCACGGGCATGTTTTGGTTGAGATGTAGTCCCGTCGCCTTCGCTACTGTCAGAAGATGATATAAATACTCGTCTTTTGTTGTTACGTTTACCCTGGGGGCCCCGTTGGGCTCTAACATTTCCAGAGGGCATAGTAAATTGCGAAATGTCGACCGAGCCGCATCGCAATCGATCGGACCTTTTCGTGGCTGACTTGTTCTTCCCAAAGTCGCGAACGCAAATAATCGGGCTCGCTTGACCTTCGGGTTTTACGGGTAGAATATGTTGTGTCAAATAGTATATTGCCAAGAAAACAAAGTAAAAGCCTGGGTCATGAAAATAAACAGCAGCTGGAGCAATAAGAGCTGTGGTGCCTAGAAACTGTTTTGTTTTCCTCGGTTCAACCATTGGACTGCCTGCTTATTAACCATGGTTGGATGATAGATGACGATGATTACAGGCACAGGTGGTCCTTACCGTTCCAATGAGAACCAGGAAAGAACTCCCGATTGAACACGACCGGGGATTCTTGGACAACGACGACACCAGCGCTCTTACCAGAACAACAATCGTATAGGAGATTCTGCATGTCAGTCCACATGGCTCAGATACGCACTTTGAGAGCGAAATGATGTAAATATACCTAAATGCAATCGCTTCGATCAACATCAACTTTGTTAGGACAGTATACTGGCTTCCTGGCTCCAGTTGCGGCTTGTATGTAAACGTGATAGCGCTAGAAAGTGACTGTACCGCACAACTTTAGGGGTCTCACGCCCCACAAAGAGAACATTAGGTATGGTAACACTGAATACAGGTAGTGGCGCACAACTGGATAGCCGCGGTTGGGTGAGATCGATGCTACAACATAGTCGACAAAAAGAGTTTATTCCATGTCCTAATGGACGTTCAGCAACTTACCCTCGACCTTTTATGATTAGGTAGAAACAGTTCGGACCTTCGACATTTTGAGGCTCTGACGAGAGATCATGGGAAATATGCCCCGGCAATGTTCGCGTCAGCCGGGGCGGCCCCGCAGCCATCGGCCACGAACCATGCATGGACTCTGGAGCATTCCGACCCAGCTATCCTCTTCTATTCACAAGAGACCATCAATCTGAGGCACAGATATAGTGATATCAGACATCATTCAAAATGATGCCATTTCAAAAGACTATTCGGGCTTGTCGCATAGCAATCCCACGGGCGCCGCATGCTGCGAATCGTGGCGGACAGCTCCGATACAGCAAGAGAGCCGTGAGCGCGTCGACGCCGCTGCAGAGCAGGGCGCATGTGACGCTTCCAGTATGGACATTACTTGCTCTGCCCGCGGCAGTCGGATTGGGCGCGTGGTGGTCGGGTGCGCAGAGCTCGGGACCTCATGAGCTCAATCGATCACCGGAAACACGTTACGCCAATCAGACAGCCATGCTCAAAGTTTGTTGATCTGCCAAACTGCCAGTCGGGCTTCTTGCGCTGACGAACTTGGCAGGCCGCACACGAAATCAGCAGTCTGCTTGGCGAGGACTCCATCAGCTTTGACGAGGACACAATTGAGAGTCATGGATATTCCGACTGGTCCACCTCAAACTCACCCGGCAGGCCAGTGGCTGTCGTCTACCCGAAGACAACAGACGAGGTCTGCGGAATCGTCAAGATATGCAATAAGCATAACGTTCCCATGGGTAAGCTGAATTTACAGAATTCTGCCGCCGACAAGAACATGTAGATGCTCATCACAAATAGTACCTTATGGAGCTGGGTCTTCGGTAGAGGGAAGCTTTTCCTCTCCGTACAGCGGTATATGCATCGACTTTACCATGATGGACAAGGTCATTGCATTTCACCCAGACGAGTAGGTTCCCGCTACACTAAAGGATTCCAAAATCACTAATGGCAGATAGTATGGACGTTGTGGTTCAGCCTGGCGTCAACTGGGTGGATCTCAATAATCAGATCAAAGACGACGGGCTTTTTGTTCCGCTTGACCCATCACCAACCGCGACTATTGGCGGCATGGTGTCGACCAATTGCAGCGGCACGAATGCCTTCCGATACGGCACCATGAAAGACTGGGTGGTAAGCGTGACGGTGGTGCTTGCAGATGGACGAGTCATCAAGACGCGGAGAAGACCTAGGAAGAACTCGGCCGGCTACAACCTGACGTCTCTGTTTGTCGGCGCCGAAGGAACCTTGGGTATCGTCACCGAGGTCGCAATGAAGTTGGCCGTCATTCCCCAGGATACGAGCGTCGCCGTCGTCTCTTTCCCCACACTCAAGGACGCGACCACGGCTGCTACGAAGCTCATTCGATCGGGAATCCAGCTTGCTGCTTTGGAACTAATGGATGACACGCAAATGGAGGTCGTCAATCGCCATGGCAGCGAGGCAGTCAAAAAGATCAAATGGGATGAAAGTCCGACGCTGTTTCTAAAGTACGTCGCAAAATGCCCCGGTAACAGCAAACAATCCGGCTGACGACTTATTGCAGATTCTCAGGGACGACCGATGGCATCAAAGGCGACGTCTCTAGGGTGACCGACCTTGTACAGCCGTACTCACCACAGTCTATATTCTTTGCTAGGAATAAGCAGGAGGAAGCCGATATGTGGTCAGCACGGAAAGAAGCACTGTGGACCATGACATCGATCAAGCCGCCGGGATACTCTATTTGGTCAACTGACGTGGCGGTGCCGATATCCAGATTGGCCGAAATCATTGGTCAGTACTGGCACACATCTCAATTATCAATGGCTTATCAGACTACATTACAGAACTGTCCAAGGAGGATTCAGGAAAGCTGGGCCTCTTTGCGAGTGTGATCGGTCATGTTGGCGATGGAAACTTCCACCAAGCTGTCTTGTATGAGACTGAGAACAAATCACATCAAAAGTTTGTCTCCGACTGTGTCCATAAGATGATGAGTAGAGCCTTGGAGATGGAGGGAACTGTGTCGGTAAGTGTCTTGATTATCAGAACCCATGACACATATGCTTACTCAGTTCAGGGCGAGCATGCTATTGGCATAGGCAAAAAGGTAAAGGTTTCCCTCGCGGATGAGTGATGATTGTGCTTACATGAACAGGAATGTCTTGTCGATGAACTTGGTGTCGATACGATACATCTTATGAAAACACTGAAGCAAGCCGTTGATCCGAAGTAAGTCATGTCTTACTCAATAGAGACTTGATCGAACTAACATCAGATAGATGGTTGATGAACCCTGGTAAGGTATTTGACCTTCCGTAGTTTGGTGGTTCTAGACGCGACCATTTAACCTGGAAAACAAGATGCTGTTCCCATCATTGTAGATACGATACTATACATCTTCATGTAACTGCAAGCCCATCTGATATCTTGTCCCCCACCCGAGTTGAAGTTCATCGTGCTGGAGGCCAACCATGCCCGTTTGCAGAAAGACCGCCACTTGAAACGCAGACAACAAAGGCGCCTCCCAAACCACGGCCATTGCCAGGCAGCAAACAGAAGCTACTGTGGTCCCAAAGGTCCCAAGAGACCAGGTTCCATTACCGCAGCCGGGGGAAGATGGCAGGCACCATGTGCCAGAGTTGGCAGAGCGCGAGTATTCAAAATCAGTGAACGTGTTCAACTCTGCCCCGGCAGCAAGCAGACTAAGGCCCAGTGTTCGACCCCGTAGCCCCCCACCCCCCGGTTGGATGCGCGCCTGAACTGTTTTGCAATTTTTCTTAATCGCCGTTTTTCTTTTCTATTTTTTTTCTAGCAATTAACTCTTTTGGACTTTCTGGATGAGGTATTCTATAGCTGCACTGTAATGCCTACACTCCTCTCTATAGATACTTTTTACTGTTTTTCCCCGGAATCGATGGAATTGGATGATGAAAATGGCTTGGGGTACGAATGTGTGAAAGCGGCGAATGGTATGATGAAAGCCGCACAAGACACGCAGTCTCACAGTTTGTATCATTTTGAGTATCTTGGGAGAGCAGAATGCTGGAAGGGGTCTGAAGAAATGTCTTTAGTGATGAGAGGCTTCTCATCCAAGCCCTGAGGATTCTTAGTGTCCAAGTCCGATGAAACCATGTCTTGAAAGTAGGTGGTCGGGCGTGGCATCTGCCCAATATAAATGTCAGAGCGAGTCAGCATTGATCCAATATATCAAGATGTGACTGTGGCAATGGCTTGTTTTCGTATGACCAAGGAGTCAACGCTTCGGGGGCAAAGTTGTATCGGCGGTGAGCCACGTCAATTATTCATGGGCTTTTAATCGATAGGGAAGTCTAGAGAACCTTTAATGAACTCAATTGAACCAAGGGATGTTCGCAGAACTTTCTCACGACTCGGAAAGCTAATATTTAGCTGACTGCTTATCCTCAATTCAAACTTATACAGAATTTCCATGTACATAAGAAAGCACCTTGAGATGCGAGGTCACGGTTCAGCAAACTTTTACTCGTGATATTCCAGACCAGCCGCATGGTATACTGGTCCTTTTGGCAGTGATTTACGCCTGCAACACTGCATGCCCATGGGTGACTGAAGACTGTCTGTCGCATATAGAGTAAAGAGCAGTCTGCACCAAATCTCAAGGTCATTTGTATCTGTCAAGTATGAAAGCCATGCGCGCGACCGCCGCGGGTGAAACGAGAATGGCTACTCAAGTAGGCAGGGAGTGTGGCTCAACCGCCAATACGACCCTCTTACTGCATGAAACGTAGTGTATTCTTCCTGTCGGTCGCCTTTTGAATGGGAAAATCTTCCTGTTCAACAAAGTTGATTGTCACTCTTGAGTGCTGCGGAACGCGGCATGGTCTCGTCCTCGGAATGGGACTTGCGCGCCACAGATCTTGCGCTCTCATTACAGCGCTGCAGAGTCTCGTCGACCCTCGATGATAGTGGCGATTTCGATGAGCCCTACACTTCTTTTGCCAAGCCCAATCCCTCTTCGATACTCGTGGGAATGGGCGTTCCCTTTATTGACACGGATTGTTGTTTTCACAGCAATGGCCTGCCCTGGACACGGCTAGAGCGTCTTTTTGCAGCCCCATCGCATCTCTTGTACGACACACCATGATGCCGATGCTATATCGAACCACTCAAATGCCGTCCCAAGGGGTCTGTACACGCACTCACAGTCCTCGTCATGACGAAGCCCAGAGAAGATGCAGACGGAACAAATGCGGGGCGAGGTGGGTGGGGGTTGCTTTCGCATGGGCGATCAGCAGCACTGCATCTGGGGACTTTCCACAACTACAATTGGCGACGGACTGCATCCTGCCTGTCTCTTGGGCCATATCGAGACGCAGGGGACGCTTTTCGTGATAAGACGTGATGATTCGAGTATATACCAGATCCCAAGCCGCCAAGATCGTGCGCACACGTCGCCACTCAAGACGTACGTAGCGTTATGTACTGTGTACAATTGTAGAGTCCGTTCAGTAGTCCAGAGTGGAGGCGACAGGCAGGCACGTACGTGGTTACAGTTGCATCGCGTTACGAGCCGCTCTTCCTTGTGCTCTCCGCGCGCAGTGACACTCTCGACACTTTTGAGGAATCGTCAGGGCGCCCCAGGTCCGGTCAGAGCCAAGAGGTACGGCGTACGTAATGTGGGAGAATGGAATGACGGGGGTTCATGTTCGGTTGCTACGTTGGGTTTGTGGTAAGAGTAGTAGGTAATAGACGCCAAATGCATGATGCCGACTTTCCCAGATCACGACATGCACACAGACTGTCCCATCGGCCTGTTGCATCAGACGATCCAGTTGCAACGTGGCCGAGGAACCTCGGGGCCAAGGCTCTGGGAGAGAAGAACAAAGTGTCCATGTACCTTACATAGGAATCTCGAACGACGAGGGGTGGCAAGACAGATTGACGAGGGGCGAGGACCTTGCAGGAAGACAGGTTCGTCCCAATAGGGAAGCTGCGAAGTTTATGAGTCCAGACTTTGCCCAGTTCCCACACCTTGTGAGCCGCATTGATTTGCTCCACCATTACGAGTGCGTTCTTGGCATAGTCAGAGTGCGACTTTGGGAGGGAATATAGCCGGTAAAGATTTGGGGTGGTGGTTGCAAGTTCCAGGTGATAAACGAGATGAGCATAGCCGTTGGAGGCAGGAGAATACTACTATGATGGCAGAATAAGGTTTTTGCGGCGTTCAAACGGCTAAAAAGGCCCACCAGTGGTTAGGAATGAGTATGCGCTGGGATGAGTTCCAGGTCAGCATGTCAGCGGTTCTTGCAATCACATTGCGCTGGTAATGGACTTTTTGTCTGTTCACAATTCGGCCATTCTTTTCTGGCCGGTGACATACATCCAGTATCTACAAGACTAAAAAGTCAAAGATTCATGACTGCAAGTTCCTTTCCGCCTCTATCTGCCCTTGCATGACTTGCTCGGGCACCTGGTGTATTATGCCCCCCCTCTCTACCACTTATCATTGGCACTTTCAGGGAGCCCGCTAGAGTCAGAGTCGGGTAGACTGCCCAGACAAACAGATCCAGGCCTGCTAGGCTCGGCAGTCATTGCGTGCGAGAGTCACGAATCAAGAACCTCGAATGGCTGGTTCTTTTGACATGGCTGAACGGTCAGGGCGTAATTAATGCAATTCTCTTATGCCAGCGATTAAACGGCAGAACGACCTGATGAAGGAGGTCAGCCCGGACGGTGCCTGAATACCAAATGTAAAGATTAAGGCCCATAGCTTCTCGGCGGACCAATGCGCAGCGCGGAATAGAATCCCACATGTCTGTCTCCTTCCCGCAAGAGCCCCATCAGGCAGGTTGTGCTATTTTTATGCTGTGATTATAACAAGGTGTACGAGTTATTGTATTCGCAGACACGACCAACTCAATAAACTCCATGTGTGACTGTGTGACAGCTGGACATGTTGTGAACCCCCCTTCTTCCTTCTTTCGCTGGTGCTGCCTGCGCGCCGCCTGCTTGAGTGGTGAAATGCGCGGCGGCTATGTAGGTAGGGGAGAAGAAGTTGAGCACTTTTTGGTTCATCACCATCGGAAGGATTCCCTTCCCCCATATTATGTTTGTCTGTTTGGTCTCCGCAATCGCGTCACCCGACGGAGGGGTCCCTGTCGTTTACCTGTTACTGCAGAAGTGCAGGCAGATCATATATGTAGAAAGAGGAGAGGCAAATGTCTCTCTGTTCGGCCGCCTTCGTCCGTACCGCAGCGCATTTGTTGGCAGCCCTGCTACTTCGTACAAACATCCATAGACGAGACGGCCTCGGAACAAATCCATTATAGCGGTCTGGGTGAGCTAATGTTGTCTAACCAGAGACCCGCAAAGTCTAAATTGTTGTGAGTGACCATATGCATCTGTAGTACTTTGTGCTAGTCTGTCGTCTGCTGGTCCTACCTACACCATTTTCCATTCTTCGCTTCTACGTAGAGATCATGAGCAGTTCATTCCATCTGCCTCCATCTCCGTCGTTCTTGGCTCTGCGCTGCTAGCTTGCTAGGTAGAGGCTCCGGGGCCACCCTCCTCATGGCCTTCCTGACTTGTCTAAGCGCCCAGCGCCCACATAGAGCGGGACGCCACCAAGTAGCTGGGATTCTAGCAAGACCGTTTTCTCCTCCCAATTGACCAACGGCGTTCGAGAGGGCAGGCCCCTCTGGCAACATGTTGGCACCAAGATCTCGCCTGGACTGCCCCCGGTCCCTGCCAAGCCATGTTGCTTGTCCTGCTTGTGCGCCCACTGCGTCGAGCGCCCGTGGACCTTCCCGGCGAGCCCCCCTGTGTCGGCTGTCCTATTACGACGGCGGAAGTTGAACCGATAGTGGTGATCATGCTGGGTAGCTTATCATGACCGGCATACAGGCATACATGGTCGCACCCGTAGTGGAGTCACATTTTTGGGGCAACAGCTTTAGGAGAGCAAGGGGAGCCAGGGGAGCTCGGGGACGCAGAGCAACGCCAGCAGGCTATTCGCCCAGTCAGTATGCAGCATCACAGCCCACCCCGATTTGGACCCCGGATCGTCATATGTAGTATCTAGTATGCTTGCTCCATGTTGGTCTCCCGCTGCTTGTTGTTGTTAGCCAGGTAGCGTGCGTGGGTAGATACAAATAATGGCGCCCGTCCCGCTTTCACATGAGGAAGAGGGACGAGAGATCTTGCTTCTCTCATCGGGTCCATTTGTTGGTTAGGTAGCTCTTCGTCTTCCTGCCGATCGTTTTGCTATACTACAGTAGACAGACCTGAGAAGAGTCGGGATTGTGTCGTCAGTAGAAAACCGTCGCCATGGTCCGAACCAACGTGGTCTTGTCGCTCCTTGCGAGCGCCGGAGCTGCTCTCGCCGAGGCAACAGCTCGCCCCGGTGTCAAGGTTGTTCCTGGATCGTTCATTGTTGAATTCGAGGATAGCGAGGTTTGTCCAACTCCAATTCGTCATATCTGGCGATTCCCTACTGACACGGAATTGCACAGGACTCCTCCAACTTCTTCAGCCATGCCAGCACTCTCAGCGAGACCACGAGGACCTTTGACTCGTCGCTGTTCAAGGGTGCCGCGATCAAGTTCAACAACCTCGCCACGGCCGAGACCGAGGCCAACAACCTCTTGTCGCTGCCCAGCGTCAAGAAGGTCTGGCCGAACCGGGTGTACTCCTTGCCCGAGACCGAGGTCAAGTGGACCGGAACACCAGAGTCATCCGCCCTGTCCAAGAGGCAAGACAGCAACACCACCGACACCTTTTCGCCGCACGTCATGACCCAGGTCGACAAGCTCCGCGCTCAGGGCGTCGTCGGTTCAGGAATCAAGATTGGTGTCATTGACACAGGTGTAAGCTGTTTTCAAGTCTTGACGTGGCAGCATATACTGACTCTCCTAGGTCGACTATACTCACCCGGCCCTCGGAGGCGGCTTCGGCGCGGGCTACCTGGTCAGCTACGGTTACGATCTCGTTGGCGACGACTACACTGGCTTCAATGTCCCGGTCCCGGATGACGAGTAAGATATCTGGCGGATAATTTGCCATGGCTTTATGCTGATCTTTTTTAGTCCCTATGATGGATGCGCCGGTCACGGTTCCCACGTTGCTGGTATCATTGCCGCCCAGGAGAACGAGTTTGGCTTTACTGGTGCTGCTCCTGTAAGTGAAGAAGCAACTCGTATTTCGAACCATTGACTGACTTGAATGAACAGGGTGTCACGCTCGGCGCATTCCGTGTCTTTGGTTGTGATGGCAGCGCTGCCAATGATGTTCTCATCGAGGCTTACCTCCGAGCATACGATGCCGGCAGTCAGATCATCACTGCTTCCATCGGTGGATCGTCTGGATGGAGCGAGGACCCCTGGGCCGTGGTCGTCTCCCGCATTGTCGAGCAGGGTGTTCCCTGCACCGTCTCCGCCGGCAACAGCGGTGACTATGGTCTTTTCTACGCCAGCACCGCTGCCAACGGCAAGAAGGTCACCGCCATTGCCTCCTTCGACAACATCGAGTCGCCCGCCCTCCTCACCGTCTCCAACTACACCATCGATGGAGGCGAGGTCGAGCAGTTTGGCTACGCTGCTGGTGAGCCCGCTGAGTGGGCTGGCGTGAACCTGCCTCTCTGGACGCCTTCTTACAACACCAGCGATGTCGCCGGTGGCTGCGACGCCTACCCTACAGACACACCCGACCTGTCTGGCTACGTCGTCCTGATTCGCCGTGGAACCTGTACCTTTGTCCAGAAGGCCACCAACGCTGCCGCCTATGGCGCCAAGTACATCTTGTTCTACAACAACGTTGCTGGCGCCACCGCTGCCGCCGCTGACACCGTTGATGGCATTCTTGCTGTGGGCATGGTCACCGCGGACCAGGGAGTGACCTGGGTCAACGCCCTTGCCGCCGGCTCAGAGGTCGAGCTGGACTTTGAGGATCCCCTGACGGCCCCCGTCCAGTTGACCACCTCCAACAACACGCTCACTGGAGGCTACCTCAGCACCTACACATCTTGGGGCCCTACCTTCGAGGCCGATGTCAAGCCCCAGGTCGGAACTCCAGGTGGCAACATCCTGTCCACTTGGCCCCAGACCCTGGGCTCTTATGCTGTCCTCTCTGGAACTTCCATGGCCTGCCCTCTCACTGCCGGTATCATTGCCCTCGTCGCCGAAGTCCGTGGCACATTCGACCCCGCCGTTATTGAGAGCCTCTTGGCTTCCACCGCCGCCCCGGCCAACCTCAACGATGGCACTGGCACCTACGATATCCTCGCTCCTGTCGCCCAGCAGGGTGCCGGACTCGTCCAGGCCTACGATGCTGCCTATGCTACCGTCATCCCCAGCGTCTCCTACCTCGCCTTCAACGACACCGACCACCTCGTCAGCACCCTCAACTTCACTGTGTCCAACACGGGATCCGAGGACGTCACCTACGACCTGAGCTCTGTTGGCGCCGCTACCGGATACACCTTCTCGACCACGATCTACCCCGACTACTTCCCCGGCATCGAGTTTGACGACTCGGCTGCCACCGTTGCCTTTGGCGAGGACAAGGTCACAGTTCCCGCCGGCGGCGACGCCGTCATTACCGTCACCGTCACCCCGCCTACTCTGGACGCCACCCGCCTCCCCGTCTACTCTGGCTACATCCACCTGAACGGCAGCAACGGCGACAGCCTGTCGGTGCCCTACCAGGGCATCGTCGGCAGCCTACACAACACAACGGTCCTAGCCGACGGCTGGCTCGCGCTGTCGACGGACTCTGCCCTGACCCCGATCACGGGCAGCAACTCGAGCTTCGTGCTGTACAAGAACAACGCCAACACGACGACGGTGGTCGAGCCACTGGCCGTGTCGGACCTGGCGTTCGGCTCGCCGCTCGTCAAGTACGAGGTCGTCGACGCCAGCAGCACCAACCTCGGCGACATCCTCGGGTCGCCCATCGAGTTCGCCTCGCGCGACCCCTGGTCCGCCGCCTGGAACGGCACCCTGGCCGACGGCACCTACGCCCCCGCCGGCACGTACCACTTCAAGATCTCGGCCCTGCACGTCTTTGGCGACGCCAGCGACGAGTCCGAGTACGATGTCGCCGAGTCGGTGGACTTTACCATCTCTTATGCCAACTAAAAGATGAGAAATGATGAAAAGAAAAAAGTGACGGGATGAATTGGTCACGAACGACAATAATGATGTGTCTTGTGTATGCTACTTCTTTGTATATATGAACAGAATTTTACGAAACCTGATTTTTCTTCGTTTCTCCATTTCCAGCACTTCATTGAATAAGATGATTGAGTTTTCGTAAGAATTGATGCTGAACCCCACGCATAGGGTCACTGGTGGGACTATACTGACGAGAGACGTCATGGACAGACAGATCGATTGATCTGACATCTGTGCCACAATAATGAATGGATTGATCTACACCATCCAGCGGTAACGGGACATTGGGAAAAAGAAAAGAACTGTATTATAAATCCCAAACTGTATAAACAATGTAAGCACGGATTAGCGCACCAAACCGTGTGGAAACGCCGCGGGGCATAGTGGTGATGCCGTCATGACGTCCTCGTTGGCGTGCAGATTCGGTAATGTGCGGCACGTCACGTTTACATTTGGCTCTGGCTTACTATATCATACTGAAGGATCGTGATAGAAAACAGAATGCACGTTTGTATTATTGACAATGTTTCGACTCCTTTCAACCAAATCAGCACCGATCCGCAGTGCATTCCGATCATATCGACCACTTCCAGTAACCATTCCAAAAGCAACCATGGCAACCGGTCAGTAAAACTCTTATAATGCTTGGGGGCCTATTCACAGCGTGTGGCTAAAACTTGCGCCGCAAAAAGGCAAAGCTGAAAACCACGACCTCCACGCGACCAGCCTGTTCGACGTATCGCACGTGACGGCAGTCGTAACGGGTGGCGGCACCGGCATCGGCCTCATGATCGCGCAGGCCCTGCAGTCCAACGGCGCCAGGGTGTACATCACGGGGCGGAGGGCCGAGGTCCTCGAGCAGACGGTCAAGCGCTACAGCACCGGCCCCGGGAGTCTTGAGGCCCTACCCGGCGACGTCAGCACCAAGGACGGCGCCGTCGAGATAGCGAGGCAGCTCGGGGAAAAGGAGCCCAAGGGCATCCACCTGCTGGTGAATAATGCGGGCATCGCGCGGGACGATGCCACGAAATACTGTATGTAAAGCCTTCATTGGCCCGAAGCCGTATGTCTGCTAAAGCAAGACTTCCCCCAACCAGCATCCGCCGGCCAGCCAGACATGAAAGATGCCCAGGCCATCTCGGAGCACTTTATGAAATCGGAGCAGGACGCGTGGGCCGAGACATTCCAGACCAACGTAGCCGGAGCGTACTACATGTCCATGGCTCTTCTACCTCTCCTGGCCAAGGGGCGCGACGCCACACCCGGGTACACGTCGCAGGTGGTCAACGTGACGTCGATCTCGGGCGTCATGAAGGGTCCCAGCATGGGTCAGCCGATCTACGCGACGAGCAAGGCGGCCGCGACGCAGCTCAGCCGCGTGCTGGCGGCGCTGTTCACCGGCGTCGGGATCCGGGTCAACACGATCGCGCCTGGCATTTTCCCGAGCGAGATGACGGCGGGCGCGTCCGGCGAGGACAACAAGAGCCAGCTCGACATGAAGCCGAGCAACCCGTCCGGGCGGACGGGGCACGATACGGATATGGGAGCCACGATCCTCTTCCTGGCGGGTCGGGGTGGTCTGTTTTATAATGGGCAGATATTGTACCCGGATGGAGGTGAGTCAAATACTACGATTTGATGATTTACATGCGGCAACTGACGTGGGATTATCATAGGATCAACGCTTGTTCAGCCGGCGGCGAATAATTAGGTGGTCAAGGTACGACGGTAGTCACCACGGGGAAATCACTATAAGGCACTACAGTTGTAATATGAAAAAGTCAGTGTTGGCGAATGTTGATCCTAAACCACAATGGTAGACTCCTGACAGCCAAAACTCGCGTCATTTGTAGTGGCCGATGAGCGCTGAGATAATCGCTAAATCAAGTCATGATCCGGCTCGGGAAATCTGCAGGCCCACTCTATACCATCTACTTCGTAGTGCAATGACACCTAAGTCAATGTGTAAATAGAGCAACTTGAACGAGGCGCCGAAAGAGAAAGCCCGAGTCGATCATATGAAGAGCTACACAACAGAGGTGCTGAAGAGTCAGCCTGGTATTACCCAGAGCAGTCATCTGCAGTTGCTAATGCGTAAGTCGGCGTAACATGTCCCGTTGCCGACAAGTATCTTCGCTACTGCATGTTTGCTGAAGAGATTGATGATGCAAAGTTCAACTTCGCACTGACTTCTACTAGGCTGGAGGAGGACAGGTCACGCACTATGAGGTATCTGAGATACCGTTCGAAGTTTTCAAATAAATTTCTTATTTCGAAAAAAATACTATTCCGAGTCCGTCCTACTCCTAGCTTTTAAATCTCTTCCCAAAGTGTTTCTAATATGCAACCTTTCTGGGATGTCCTCTCTAATTTGGGGGGCAGGGTATCTGTTTTGAGGTCCCGGCCACCGGAATGCTCATGAGGATGAGGGTGTGAGAGAGCACCACTACTTGTAAATGAAACGCTTACGCCGAAAAGTCCCTGTGCCAGATGTGTGTGTAGATGCTATGTAAAGAGAAAGATAGAGACGCGGGAAAAACATAAAGTCTGTCCAGTATTTGGAGAGTTATCATGGGGGCTCTCATGACTTGGCCCCGAAAACAATCGAATTTCAAATCGCTTTAGTGGTCCTCGACGTCCTCGTCCCGCCCGGGGTACATGATGTCCTGGATCCAGACGGCGCGGACCAGGTTGTACAGGACGAAGAGGTAGGTGCAGAGCAGGACGACGGAGATGCCGTTGGCAAAGTAGAGCACGACCTCGTTCCCGAGCTCGTTGCCGATGGAGATGGTGGCCAGGATGAAGCCCGTGTTGGGGAACACCATGGCCCACCAGCCGAGGTGGAAGTACTTCGGAGGGGACGCGATGACGGCCACGACGCCGACGAAGAACCACCAGAGCGCCAGCGCCCACAGGAAGATGGCGCCGATGGTGGCGAAGATCCGGATGATCTCGGCGTCGATCATGCCGTCGCCGTTGGGGTCGAAGCGGTTGGGCAGGCCGTTGGCCATTCCGATGAAAGCCAGGGCTGCAATGAGATTGTTAGCACCTTGAATTATTGGATCCATCCGAAGAGACAACATACCGGTGAAAGATGGAGGTCCAACACACATGAACAGACCAGGGCGGTGCTCGCGGTTCGGCAGGCCTGGACATTGTTAGAATGAATTTCATATTACTCATCAAGACATAAGAAACTTACCGGCTTGCATCAGACGACCGACCATGTGAGCATACATCATGAAGGAGACCGAGATACCCAAGCCCTGGCACGTGAGACCGCCGACGACGATCGGCACGGCGTCAATGTCGGGCTGGGTGGAGGCAATGACCGAGGCAATGGTGCCCGACAGCATGATGGGGAAAATTGGCAGGATCCACGTCGGCATCATGGTCTGCAGGCCGAAGCTGTGAGACGCAAAGACGAAGCTGTACTGCCCGACGGCCAGCGCGAGAGTGACGATGACATATCCCCAAAAGACGGTCTTGATAGCCCAGGTGAGCGCCACGTCGTTGTCGGGTATGGCGTACCTCTGCGTGCTGGTGATGAGAGTGGCAATGGAGAGGAAAAAGGTCGGGAAGAAGAAGCCTTCGCGCGGGTGTGACAGAGATCTGGTAAAGTCGCCGCGGTGCAGGAAGAAACGGGCGACCATGAGAGTGGTGATGGTGGTGAAGATGAGAATGTTGAGGATGTAGACAAACAGTCCGATTTGCCGGAGCCCGGGGAACTGATGCGGTTGTGCAAAGATGAGAAGAGATAGACCACCCGTGCTCATGGGAAATGTGTACCAGGCCCAGGTGAAGTGGTGAAGTCTCTCTTTGAATCCGATCCGAGGCCGGTTGGGGTCATTGATATCAATGTGGCCATGGTGTTGTTCGCCGCTCTCGACGTCGTGGCTCTCCTTGCCAGCCCGGATCGATGTGGCTGCCGAGTTGAGTCGTGTCTCTGGTTCGGGGCTTGCGGGTCTCTTTTCACTCTGGCGGCTTGCGTATCCCGAGTGATCTTGCATGGTTGACATTTCGTACCCCAACGACGACGATGGCCCGGCAGTATAGGCGTCGTACCCGGAGCCGGAGGGCTCGGCGGCGGGATAGGGTCTAGATACTGTGCTCTTCTCCATTGCACCTGGCAATAGCCTGATTGGCGGATACTCTTGAGAGTCGGACTAGGTGACCGATATAGACGACTCGACTAAAAATTAGAAATGGTATAGTGAATGAGTGTTATGAATGGTCTGTCCGAGGCTCCAGGAAAGTGGAGAGCAAGAGACGGGAGTGTGTCAAGGAAATAGGAAAAAGAGGTATTATTGATGAAATAGAGATCCCAGAAAACAGAAAAAAGAAGAGTGCCAGACTCTGAAATATAATACCAAACTCCCCAAAGTCCAAGCAGTGGCCTCTTGTTTTCTTTCGATGTTCAAGATCGTCTCGCAGCCACTCTCCCTCCTCTGCTTGGGGTGAGTCCGTCCCCTTTATCAAGTGGACTCTGCCGAGACTGATAGCTATACTGCCAAGAAATGAGAAACAGCATGGAAATCAGACGCGTCTGTGGCCAAGACTTCATGAAGTCAAGATTGGGCATAGTCGAGGGCTAGAGATAAGCCAAGAGACGGCTGGGCGTGTAGTAGTGGCAGCAGGCAGCCCGAGCTTCCAATGACGATCTTCATGAGTACCATTTGAGGAAGTCGCCCAAGGCCAGACTCTATGGCCGCGGATCAGCTTGGCACGGGGGGTTCGGGCGGCGGACGAGTATCTTGTCTGACCCACCGGGATCAAGTCATTGGGCGTCTACGAGGTAATACTACTACCTGTACCTAGCTGACCTCTGATTACTGCTCATCATACCACTGTTGCGACTGAATCTTTTAATTATGATGGTGTGGCTCGCAAGAGTGGTTCGACGGGAGCAGCGCCACATGTACTTTGCTAAACTATAGCGGACAGCTAATAAACATTTGACCAAAAGAAGCACCGGCCATTGTGGGCTTGCCCCAGCAATGCGGAGGCGGAGTCTGGAGATGGACGGTTTGTATCTGAGCTTTTCTTTCTCTGTCTTCCTTCTTTCGCATACCTTAGGTAACCAGGTCTTGTATGAGCTTCTCGTAGGCCCCCACGTGTTGGAAACATCCAAGAACCGTGTATACCTACCAACATATTAAAATAGCAAAGAAGACAAGAGAATGCCCCGGCAGTTGAGGTGTGACATGGCAGATCATCCAGTGAAAGACGCCCAATCGGAGGGACTGGCGCTTCCACCATGGGCTGTGGTGCTTGGCGGGAACAGGGTCTTCAGGGCTCAGGCAGAGCAGTTGGATTGCTGATGCCTGCTGGAATGGAATTTGGCTACGTGAACCTAGGAGCCAAGCAAAAGCCGCCCGCCTGTGTGAAGTTGAACAAACGAGATATGCGACACTTGCCGTCGTGGTGGAAACTGTCGTAGCGATCTCAGATCGGTGGATCCCCTTCCAGCATCTAGCATCCAGCGTTCTGCCCTGTCCCGTCCTGTCCTTTGTCGCAAGATGCAGCGGAACCGCGCTTGGTATTGCGCTGCATGATGAGCGACGGGCGGCGACGCAACGATGCGCTGTGAGGCTCTTCAGCGCCGCTCTTGGCAGGTCTTGGGCGCGTCTTGGCTGTCAAATGTTAGTGGGTTCCCGGTGGGGACACAGGGGGGCTTGGGGGGCTTGGGGGCTTTTGCCCAGCTGAGCCAAAACAGCAAAGGTACCCCTACAACATTGGACCAGAGCGCCACTACAGGGCTGTTCGTTCGGGTGTAATAGGTCTGGGCAAAAACACTTACCCCCGATCTCTGCCGATAAGACCGCTATGCTGCTGAGCTTGAGGCAGCTCTTGCTTCGTTTGCTACTGTCTGAGCGGGTACGAACCTTCGGGTCGTTTCATCACATCACACTTGCGAAACATGCATCTAGACTCGAAGATTTGAGAATCTTATTCTTTTTCGAATCTTCTTGTCAGTTATCGTCGGTGCGCTGAGCACGGAACCGATCGCAGCATGACACTGCGAAACGGCGGCCCATCGCTTGCCCGGGCACCGATCGTGGCCTGGCGGCTCTGAGATCTATCTCATCAGATATGCAAGAAGAGAGTCCAAACAGTTTGTTGCTCCACCCGATTGTGACGCCTCGCTGCAGCAGTACCGAGCCAGCCACAGATATTACGCAATCGTCTTTGTTCTATTATAGTAAAAGCTGCTGGACTTCCTACTCACCCATAAGATCGTCCAATCGCAGAGAGGCAAGAGGAGGGGCTATACTCACCAAGACTTTCACTGCAGCGGCCCGCTCTTGGTGTACACATCTCCCGTGCCTTATACCCGCTCCGGCCCGTCCATGTGCCAATCGTCTTGTGCTAACCTTAAAAAAATCAATCATCAGGTCTGTCTTCAGTTCCCGATCTTCCCTATCGATCAAGAATTACGGCATAGTAATGCCATGGTGGCGATCAGATCGAATAAGCAATGCTCTAAATTCAGTGGACAGGTCGGCAGGATACAGCTTTATCCGGGTCACTTCTCGCAAAAACAACGTTGAATTTTGCAGCGAACGACCTATTCCATCGTTGAGGAATAACATTTAGTCACAGCCATGTGGCTTGCTATATCACACCGGAGCCCGGATATGACAGCAAGGGGTATAAACTCTGCCAGATCTGTCCCGAACCATCTAGGCCGAATGTTTGTTTCCCTGGACGTGGCGTGGTCCCCGTACCAGGACGCATACACACATCTGATAATCGATATCACGGCACTACTGTACGCACGGCATTGGCATTGCTATAGTTTTCCGCCGTTGCTTCCGGCAATGCAAGTCTGGTTCCCGCTGGCATCAGTGGCTTGGCCGTCTTGAATCATTTTCTCGGTGGTATTCAGACAGGATGCAACCAGGATTCTGCAAATTTCTGAAAAGTTCTGCGAAATCCTGCAAAAGCTTTGTCATCGAGAAGAAGCCAAGGCTGTAATCTCGACGACTCTGCATGAGCGGGTACCCGGCAATCGACAGGGTTTTCCATTAGAGAAGCGGCCAACGTCGTAATCTTGGACATCTCTGCGCGGAAACACGACCAGAATGCCGCGATATCCTCGTCAAGAAGGCGGCATTGTCACAATTGTGACGGCTCCGAGTGGATATCGAATCAAGATCCCGCAATATTTTCGTCGAGAAAAGCAGCCAAGATCACAATCTTGACGATTCCGCGTGGATAGATCCGTCCGGAATGGAGACTGTTTCACGGGATGATGTCGGCCAGACGCGAGTGCGGTTGCGTCGAGTGCCTGCTGTCATTACTTGGCCTCCGCAAGTCCGTCTTGGCTTTGAAGTGCTGATGACGGATGATGTTTTCATTCTTGATAAGCTGGAGGATAGGCTTCTCGGATGAAATCGCGGAATTTATTCATGCAGGCGAGACACGCTGCGGCACATTCTCGAATACGTTCTTCCCTCTGGTCATTGAAAAATCAAAAGAGGGCGAACAGTTATCGGGGCTGTGATGTTGGCTTGGCAGAGCCCACCGGTTGACGACTACGTTGCTGATCTCATGTGCCAAGAGCATCCATTGCTCAATTTGAGGCTCTGTGCTTGGTGTGCGGATCCCTCGTATTGTCCTGTTCCAAAGTTCCAAACTGGATTTTCGGATTTTATTGGCGGCACAAACCTCTTGGGCCGCGACGAAGAAAAGAATTTGAAATTATCTAGTCGCCAAGACTGTGGCAAAGTCAACAAGTAGTATATAGTCACTTCGTCCTTGCAGCCTTGGCAGTCTTGGTTCATCACAGGCTGTGAGAGCATGGGATACTGTCTGTCCTGGGAATTAAAAAGAATAAAAAAAAACCCCCCCAATATCGTGACTTTCCATCAAGAAGATAATCTTGCAGGATCAAGCCAACACATATCGCTCGCCATTACATCATGACTTTTGCGTGTGTAACGCCAGCGTGCCGTTTGCCTATCTTCCATAACTATTCAAAGATCTAAAAATCTTGCTGTATCTGTGCAGATCGTTCAAGTTTCAGAGACTCCTTCCAATCTCAGTAAACAGAACGGAATCTCTTTACTACGGCCGCTTGAGACTTCCCAGTGCAGATCACCCGCTCGGCTCCGAATGCCGACCGATACAGAGGATCACTCCCTTCGTTTGTTGTAGTCTTCATGGCAGGAACATTCCTTTCCTGTTGTTGCAAACGAACACCATGACGTGTACAAAAGGCGTGGTCACACATCTTGGTCGAACACGAAACTGGCCAATGATGCGAATCCGATCGCTCGGATTCCTGCATCAACCCGTCAAGACTTATTCCCAACACGATATCAGACAGAATCCTCGACTAACAGTCGCTCATTCTGCGGTAGTTCCTGATTGTTCAAAAACAACATAACTACAACACCAGATACAACGTCTTACACAACGAATGCAAAACAACCACAATCACTGCTCCAAAACCATTATTGCAGAGATGGATGCTAATATGAGTAGATCATAGACCACTCGAGTTCAGGCTCTTCAAAGACGTTTGCAAACCCCTCCACGCGATCCTCACCATGCAAGAACCCGAGGCGCTGCATGTAAGACGCCGGGGGTGGTAGCACAGAACCGCCCGCCCAACCTCTGCCTGCCCTCCCCGCAAACGGTTCCTTTGCTTTTTTTTCTTTCTCGCTTATTGCTCCTCTCTTTCTCGGACGCCGAACGGAGCCTTGCATTTTGTAGGTCAGGATGCTCAACGTAATCGTTCTCAAACCGCAAGACACCGGTTCCTGCCTGCACCGCAGTCCATCTGGCTCAAGGTTGAAGAGCTGCATTGCAAACAGCGACCCGAGACTGCTACTCGTCGGTTGCTGGATCTCACGCAAGACAAGAAGAAAGCGGCCGTGGTTCGAGATAAATCCTCTAGCTGGGAAAACCGTGTAACCGCCACGTTTGGGAAACACAAGAACAACTTACAACGGGGAGGCGGTCTGGGCTCGACTCCAGAACCCGGCACCATGGTTCCCCCAGAGTCATCACGCTGCATGAGATGTGCGTTTTTCGCCCGACGTTGGTAGGTAGTGCTGTGATGGGGGTTTGCTGGCGATATTAGAGGAGAGTCAATACGTCGGCCAATGGTACAAGGCTGGGTGGCTTGTCTCAGCTCCCTGGCTCGGTGCAGAGGCGAATCAGGCTGAGGTGGCGCAGAAGTGGTGATGAAGAATCGTTTCGCATACTGCTGTCACGGAGTACAAGGGTATGTATGTAGACAGGGCTGGGTAAAAAGGCTGTCGAGTTCAGCTTTGGGCAGGTTCTTTTTTATTTCTTCTACAGATGCTTAATCTCAGAGTCCCGGTCTGCGGGTTTTGATCCCGTCAAGTTTGTATCTACCAACTCGAATCAATTTGAATCGTTCCCGTAACGCCATGGCGATCTTGTCAACAGCGTCCCCCAACAAGAGAACTATAGAAGGTCCCCCACCCCTCCTTCAAACCATCACTAGGTTTGACAATACGCAAACGTCTATACAAACGTTCACGGTCACACTCGGGTCCGGCAAGGAGACTAGCGGAGCAGACACATCCTACGTCGCGCCAGCACCTGCCAGCAGCGGAATTAGCCAAGCCGCTCTCGGCGGCATAATCGGAGCCGTTGTTGGAGCCATCATTCTGCTTGTTTTCGCTTGGGCTTGTTGTGGCCGTGTTCGTATGCCAAAGCTGTCCTCCTACGGCAGCACGACCTCTGGATCCACGTCCGGGTCTTCGTCGAGCGGCAGCGGCTCCAGCGGGCGATCCGAGTCCGGGAGTGAGATGGAGGAAGCAGAATGGGTCGACGATGGTGGACAGGGTCCAAGGCCGATGCAGGGCCGACCACCAATGCCGCCCGCGATGCCATGGGGAGGGGCGCCGCCGGGAGCGTTTCCCATGGGTAGAGGAATGCCGCCAGGTATGGCGCGTGGTATGCCAATGCCCATGCCCATGGGAATGGGCAATCCGATGGGACATGCGGGTCCGCCTCCTCCTATGCCACCTCCAATGGCGCAGTGATGTGTATTTGGCTATTTTGCTGTGCTTTCATAATGAAGACTTCAAGTTGATGGACCCTAGCGGCTCAGTCATGGAACGAACATGTGTACTGTCCCATCGTAAGTTCATCATGATCGGCGAGGCAGCAAGCGATTGCTGCTTCGGTAGTGACAGATGATCATCCGACAATCGACTCGGATGCCTTGACGCATAGAAGAGCAGCGAAAGCAGCGATGCTTCCAAGCACGACCATTTGCAAACCTTCCCAGGCGCTCTCCTTGATGCGGTTCCATCGCCGGGCCTGGTAGTCCCAAGCACGACTCCAGTGCTTGTCTTCGACATCCTCCTGCAAGAGGTAGTGCTTGGTGAAGCCGAAAATGAATAATGCCAAGACGCAGACGGCAAAACTCCACTTGAGACCCGCGCAGACTTCCGTGACAAAGAAGTAGGGGAAGAGTGGTAGAAGTCCGCCGAGCAGGTATCCCATGGCGACCGACAGACCGTTCCAGACAGGAGAGCAAGAGAGATCATCCTCGCTGTCGGAATCATTGCCGTCCTGCAAGCTCTGTCGCTGCTCGACAATGGCAGCGGCAATGGATGGTTGCGCGTCCACGTGGGCCCTGACGGCGTCTAGGAGATGCTGGGGTAGACGCAAGGGCCCGAGGTGCTCCTCCAAGACCGTGCTCCGGGTCTTCTCCGCGGCCTTTTCCCGGTCGAAGTGCTGCTGATCGCTGAACTGAACCTGCGTTTCCTTTTTCGAAGCCGCAGCCGCAGCGATATCACCGCGTGCCGATAGATAACCTCCGATGCCCATACTGATGCTGCCCGCAGCAATTTCCGCCATTCCGGCCATGATGACTGTGTCCGTCTGGCCCAAGGAAGAGAGACCTGCGGTCAGGGCAAACGGCACCGTCAAGCCATCTGCGAAGCCAAGGGTAAAGTCGGCGAGAAATCGAGAGAGTGTAGGCAGCTGGATGGAGCTGCGCTGAGCTAGACCAGCGCGGTAGAAGCCTCGATCGTCGCCATCGCTGCTGTATCCCAACGAGGTCGCCGGCGTATATGGTGTTCCCGGGATAGACTCGTAGGCGGGCTCCTGCTGGCCGAGCTTCTGGATCATATTGAAAGACATGCTTTTGATAATCTGAATAACAACGGCGCGCCCGTCAAAATCCAAAGCCGTGGTCGTGAATAGTGTAAGCAGTTTAGTAGAGGAGCGAGAGTTTGTGCCAAGCACGTGTTCGGGTTTCTGGAGGTGGCGATTCTTCTTGCTATGAGAGAAGGAACGATGGTGAAAATTGAATGAATGGTTGTTAGTTGGTGGGTATAATGGAAAGTTGGAACTGGCAACGTGGGCGAGATATCTATGTTTATTTGACCAGAGCAGAAGCAAGCTGGAGGAAATGGTTAAGTACAACAAAATGCCAGCCAAGCCAGCCTCCTACCACAGATTAAGAGCTGTTGACGAGTCCAGATGACGCCGGCTCGACAGAAAGATCCCGTTACATTGTGGAAACCACGAATCATCACCATCTGTGCATCTAAGTAGAACGCGTAACCCCTGTGGAGATGATGACCACGCCCAATAACGGCTGCTACAATCAGCAGGTGCCGAGACTTTGGCGATCCAGCCAGTGGCCAGCCAGCCTGAACAGAATAGCTCAGGTCCCCTGCCAGAAATCCCCTGGAGAGCCAATCTACCTGTAGACGGGGCGGAGGGACGAAGAGCAGGTCCCCATAAGAAGCCTAGCTTAGATTTATGCATGAGCTTGGCTGCCGCGTCGTAGTATATTCCACAACCAGAGGCCACACAGGCCTACCTTAATCCAGCTAAGCCCCCCCAAGTGCTCCCGAGTGCCCCTGTAACGACCCGTTGACTGCCGCGCGTATCTTGAGTCGTAATGCTAGGGCTGTACGTGTTTCTCCATAATGTTCTTCTCTTTCTTCCCCTTGTGCCCTGCCTGACAAGACCGCAGGAAACATTTCCTCCACTCGACTAGAGATCCGCGTCGCCCTGCTATCGCTCTGGATTCACAATGTCGATCCTGTAATTCGCCGTGGCCAGCACCACGGGCTGTGTCGTGGTGGAGATGGTTCGGGACGACTGGCCCACCCCCATCGGCTTCCCTTCAGTGCCACTGCCAATGCTTGGCGTTGACGAACACACGTGCATTCTTCCATTCCATGTTCCCCTTCAGCTTCTCCTCTTCCACCTTCCTCTCTGGTCAAGCTGCAGTGCTACCATCTTACCATTACCTCGAGGCGGACTGGTCAGTTTTGTCGGTTCGACGGACGAACGACAGGATCAATCTGGACGATGGATGGCCTGTCTTCTGCAGACTGCACGACGGGATTGTCTGCATCGCATCTCGACCTCCATGGGCTGGCTACATTACATTGTAGGCGGGACCTGGTTAAAGCTACAGGTAACCATCCGAGCCGTCGCGACATACGAACTTTCACAGTCGTTAGATACCACCATTCAACACAACTTTCTACCAGTCCAAGACATGCGCCCGTGTGTATACTCGGTCCCCGTGTGTATTAGTCTTTCGGCCCGCGTGATATTCTTGGATGCCTAGCTAGCCATCAAGACAATTCATATCCGTCAAAGCTTGTTTTTCTTATTTCCGCTCCCAGCACGAGATCGTACAGGCATGTATCTCGTAGACATGGCCAACCGACTGGTGCGCCGCCATTGGCCATTGAATCACCCACGAGGCCTCTATTCCCGCAATCTCATTGGTCGGACAACAAGTGCAGCGATCATTCCCCCACCTCGTCTACGAAGTTCCTCTTTTCCTTCTTCGAGACGTGAGCCGAAGCCTTCCCAACCAGCCGGTTGGTGCACGTCGTTGACCAGAGATCCTGGGAGATGCAGCTGCTAAATCTGTATTCTCACTAGACATGTCCTCCTGCTCCTCCCTCTCGGTTTTAGAGCCGGACATCGGAAGGAGGCGACATAACCGAACCAAACATTTCCTTCGTGTTGAAATCATTTAAACTTGTACCTGACCGCGTGCTTGGCTTCATCCGTGTCCCTCGATCCTGTCGGCTAGTATAAGCGTGGTCGGCGTTCATCGAACTTTCTTTCAAGACTACCTGATCATATCTTTGACTCGGTAGCTGTTCCGATCACGATGTATATCGCACTGCTCTCTCTTCCTCTCCTGGCCGCCGGCGTTGCGGCGCAGGCCGAGAACCAGTACACTGCGACTGCCACTGCTGATGTCGCCGCGGCCAAGGCTACGGCCAAGACGTCCAGCCCTACCAGCAACGTCAAGGGCGCCGCTTTCGACCGCTTCGTCGTGGTCTGGTTGGAGAACACTGACTATGACATGGCTGCTGGTGATGGTAAGTCTTTCTCTTCAATGGCCAACTACTAATTGATACCTTTGCTGACTGATAACTCAAGAAAACCTCGCTTGGCTCGCATCGAAAGGCATCACCCTGTCCGGCTACCATGCTGTCACCCATCCCAGTGAGCCCAACTATGTCGCAGCTATCGGAGGCGACTACTTTGGCATGCAGAACGACAACTTTAATCAAGTCGATGCCAATGTCTCCACCGTTGTCGATCTGCTCGAGGACAAGGGTATCACATGGTCCGAGTATCAGGAAGATATGCCCTACACTGGCTTCGAGGGCATGGCGTGGGTGAACCAGAAGACGGGCGCCAACGATTACGTTCGCAAGCACAACCCTGCCGTCATCTACAATAACAACGCCGACAAGACGGACCGCCTGTCCCTGATCAAGAACCTCACCCTCTTCTACGAGGACCTCGAGAATGAGACCCTCCCGCAGTGGATGTTCATCACTCCCAACATGACGAGCGATGGCCACGACACGGACGTGAGCGTCGCCGGCACGTGGACTCGCAACTTCTTGGAGCCCCTCCTGAACGACACGCGCTTTATGCAAAACACCCTCGTCCTGGTCACCTTTGACGAGAACGAGAGTTACACCATTCAGAACCAGGTTCTGGGCATCTTACTCGGCGACGCCGTCTCGTCGGACCTGGTCGGTACCACTGACGACAACTACTACAACCACTACAGCGAGATCGCCACCGTCTCGGCCAACTGGGACCTGCACACCCTGGGCCGGTTCGACGTGGGCGCCAACGTCTTCAGCGTCGTCGCCGACAAGACGGGCGACACGATCCGCGAGTGGTCCGGCGAGGTCCCGCTGGCGAACCGGTACTTCAACTACTCGTACGCCGGCCACTTCAACACGGACGGAGGCAACAGCCGCTACCCGGGACCCCAGCTGGGCGACTGCGGCCTGCCTCACAACCGTACCGTCCTCCCCAGCATCAAGGACGCCTGGTACGGCAACCCCGCCCCCGTCTACTACGACTCGAGCCTGGAGATCCCCGACGGCCTGAACCCTCCCACCGGCTACGCGCCCGTAGAGTAGGTGGCCTATTAAGATTGACCCCCTTTGTAACTGTAATAGTTAATGCAATTTTTTTGCCATTATTTCTCTGCGACCACTGGTCATCTTTGATTTGAAAGACTACTGCTGCAATCGATACTAGTAGACTTATGTTAATGGACTTATCTTATATCCAGGCATCAATCCTCGTCGAGTACAGTCAACATTGATCTGGCTACGTCTAGATTAATCCTCGTGGCTGTGGTTATTTTCTCTGTCATCATTTGAGAAAGAATGAGAAAAGCAACCAAACGACGAATAATGATTACTTATCATCGACTGGTGAGGAGCACGTCATTGTTAGCCTTCACCGGCGACACGAGACAGATGTCAGCGTCTCGAGGTCGCAGCAATAATTCGAGGTGACAGCGACAAGTGAGCTGTTCGAGGAGCTGAGAAATCGTCAGCCTTGATGGAACTCGAGCGCCACCCGGTGACTCCTTTATACACCTCGCCTCTGGTAGGGGAGACCATGTGACGTCGACGACGCAGATGTTGCACATCCTTCCGGGCACGTCATCAAACCGCCCAAGCCGATATCAACATGTCATGCTGGGAACTTTTCCAGCCAACGGGGCGGGCGCGAGATCCGTATTTTTTTTTATTTTTTTTCTTTTGGAAGGGTCTCGCAAAATACAATGGTGGGTGGGTAGCGAGATTGTTGGGCCTAGTATAAAGGATCGAGAGAATTTGCTTATTGGTTTGTTTTGAAACTTGGCCTTCTTCAGCCGCACGCCAGCTCCGCAAGTTCGAGTACCTATAGTTCGGGAAACTCCGTAAATGAATACCCAGGTTCGAGAGGGAAGAAGGCAACAAGAAGCGGGTGCAGGTGCGGGTCCTCCCACCGTCAGCTCGTGTGTGAAGAAACCCAACCGGGCGGTAATTGTGGCTTTTTGGTTTTTTGCTTATTCCAATGCGATGGAAGGAAAAGAACAAGGAACGAAAAAAAAAAAAAAAAAAAAAAAATCGTAGCCAAAGGGCAGCAAGCAGAGAAAAGCCGACTGAGCCGGAGCCGGGCAGATCGATGTATGCAAGATCTAGACACCCTTGCTCTTGTACACCGTACGCGATCCCATCCGCATACCCAGAAAGTATGCCTTGCTTACAGGGTGGCTTGACTCTATCGACTGCAGAGGTTTGCCAGTCTGGAAGCACATCGGAAGAAAAGAGTCTGCAAATTATCTGCATCAGCTCACATGCATGAGGTCTTTTGGTGATTGCGAGCGCTTATTTGATCACCGGTGCATTGTTCCTGGCTTTTTCGAAAAAGACACCTGCATCGTCGATCGGGGCGTGGTGATCCCTGCACGTGATGTATGCAGGCTCTGTCTACCCTCACGTGCGACTTTGGACATGCTTGAAATCGATGACCAACTGCCAGTTACACGGCTTATCTGCATTTCTGAATCAAAGCGTAAACTATGTGATATCATATTTGATTTCGAGAAATAGGCTTGCGGTTTTACACCTGGCAGAACTCGGGTAAAGTGTGACCACGTGTCTGTGAAGCAAGGTCCACCATGTTATAGGTATTTCTGGCCTTGAATATTCCGCCGGAAACAGCATTGAAGACGTTCCTCGGTGATTTGTTTGATAGTGTATCATCGTTGACCTAAATGTCTATCCTGAAGTAGTACAAAAACTCCTGTTCCAAGCCCAGCCGAACATAAAACGAAACACAAACATTTTCTAATAATAGCCACCCAAAAAACACCTTGTATGCCTGTCGTGGTAATCATGGACATACAGATTTGGGCCGCTCAGAAATTTGCCCTTGCGTGCAACCGGTGCTGTTCCATTATTAAGGTTATGATCGCCGCCCTCTCTTTGCAGCCTTAACGGCTTTGATCATGCCTTGTTCCCACTCGCCTACTCCTGTCAGTACGGTTTATTTGCGATGAGGAAATTAGAGAATATACTGAGTCGTCTATTGGAAGACCTTGTCATGGAGCAACTTATTTCCAGGCCGCCTAGCGTTTGAGCTGTAACAGGAGTACCATCCGGGGAAGTCTGCATCAGCAGGATATTCAGGTTGTAGGGCTTATCGCTGGCCACGGACACCTTGATATTAGAGAAGATGGCAAACTTCTTCTCTGTATCAAGCTCGGGGGCGTCTATGACAGACTCGTTTTGGAGCATATAGCTCTGGCCTGCGTTGAATATGTTGGCGTATCCGCCGGTCTGGTCCGTGGCAAACACCTGGACCCAATATTCCGTTGCTGGCTTGCAGTTGGTGAAACTCAGGACGAGAGGAGGATCCGCCGCCCTGTCCTTCAACACTCTCTCTTGTGGTCGAACCTCGACCGTGATCTGGGGCCGCGACAGGATATCCTCTTGGGTCTCTGCCATGTTGTAGTCGTAGCTGTAGCCTTCGTATGTCTGCTCGTAGTTTTGCATTCCGTAGCTTTGATCGTACCCGTAGCTGGAGTAGTAGGCCTGCTGGTTCATGGGAGCCGCCATACTCGCCGAGTAGCTCGCCTTATATGCCATGCTGGCGTGACACTAGGAGCGTAGGACTTCCCAGGAGAAACGAAAACGGTCTTTCCCAAAGATCAAGATCAAGAAGAGCTTTCTCTGCAAACGGCAAAGAGTACAGGGTTGACGGGTCTTGTGAAGAAAGAACGGCTCGGCCAGGGATGATGTCGGTGGCCGTCTTCGGTGAAAGGAAACCACGAACCAGAGGCAAAGAACGATGATTTTTCGGATTCAGAAACGGCCTAAGAGAATGAACAATGTTGATAATGTACTTCTGAAAGAACTTGAACGCTTGCGGGCCATGAAGGAGGCGTTTATATAGAGATATCGGAACAGAAATCCAGAGCTGAAAAAAAGCGGCCTGCCTCAAGCCAATATTCTCGCATGCCTTGCCAGACGAAGCCTCAAAGTGAGAGAGAGTCTTGATGCTCGAGCATCTGCAACATAGGATACATGAAGAGGAGCTGTTCGAACTAGTGGCCTTGTCGGTGACCTCGGGGATGCCTGCAAAAGAATCCATGCAAACGGAGCGGCTCGAATTCCCCGGTGCTCAGATGTAGTATGGGAATTTATCTGGTTGGTTTTCTGCTTTTTTGTCTTTCTTTTCTCGTTTCTCTCTTGAGATCCCAGGGACTCTCCGGTATTATCCACCTTGTCTGGCATCTTTTCTCTGGATTTGCTTTTATGAACCCCTGGAAATAAGAATTTTAGTAACATATAGGCCCAGCAGACTGGTAAGACCAGGGTATGATGCCAACCTAGATCAGATTCGAAGATGTGTAGTCTGCTTGGACCCTGGGGGCGGCGTCCCAGAGGTGTGGGTTCACGTGGATTGTAAGATTGTTGTTCAGTAATCATTTTCGCGAGGCCTTCCTTTCAGCCACATGGTTCCCTGGATGCATATAGAAGGTATAAGGGTCGGGCTTGGCACGATTAGCGAGATGCGGGCATCGTAAACAGAGTTTCAGACAGCATGTTTTGTTCCTTTTTCTTCCTTGATCGAGAGGGTGGATATAGTGCAACTCTGGAATAAAAGACGGTCAATATTGCGCACGAGTAAAAAGCTGAGAAAATGTGTTCCCTGCTTACTTTCTGGAACTTGGATTGTCAAATTTACCCTTGGCTAAACCCAATCCAACGGTTTTCTTTCCTTTTCGCCAAAGAAGGTCGAGACACTTTGTGCTCGGTCCCAGCAGCCCGGGTGCTGCGTGCTCATCCCGGCCTTCTTAGTGCGAAACGGGGCGCCTTGTCGACTGTGTTGCTTTTTCTGTTCGTAAGGATCACCATTTTTCACACTTGCAATCTCCAAGGAAGAAGAGAGTGGGAAAAAAAAATAATGAATCAAGTCCACCTCCACCACCCAAGCAGCACGCACACCCCCGGCTTGCGACTCTAGAGAACTCTAGCGAACCTTGAGCCGATCTTCTGATGGTATTCTGACGCACACCCACGGCCGCGGCCCATCAATCACTTTCCGCCTTCCGCCCAAGAAGAACGTCGACGGCCTTCTCCGCTGGCTTCCGTCGAGTTCATTCGAACTTCTATCGTATTCTCGTATCCTCGTATCTCGTGTTTCTCTTTCCTCCCCTGCCGTGGACTGCAGAGCCTGATGATGAACCGGGAGGTATAGTAGTTTGTTGCGGCCCGACTGCATCACTACGATGAATGTAGTATACAAATCGTAGTGAGCAGTAGCAAGCAGCATCACATTAGGCTGATTTCCCTATTATCCAGTGGCCTCAAGTTGACAACTTGAAACAAATTCGTCATGTTTGGCACCGTTGCATCTAGACTTTTGTGAGATTAGGAATAATGGCTCCAGCTATAGAATTTCCTTCACGGGCCCAATCCCTGGGTTCACGAACTAAGCAAGTTGAAAAAGCGAAAGCAAAAATTCGAGGTCACTGTGGTGCCATTATGAGAGCAATTCTGACCGGAAATATCAAAACGTAACGATGGATCTGTTGTGGCAGCCCTGCAACCCCAGCCAACCGGGTCCGGTCCGTGAGATCACGAGAGATCCAGACTCATTATAGTGCGCCGGTATAACGGGCATGGATACTACCAATTGGGCAACTACCTGGCAATTTCAGCAAACGTACACTTGCAATGGTCAATTGTACGCCTGATGACGACGCCGGGGGTGTTCTATTATCAGGTAAAGTGGGCAACTTTTCTGTCAGATATTTGTCACAAGAGGCTACTAGACTCTGGCCCTCTGGCCCCCATCTGCGTTCCAAGACCTTCAGCTGTCGGGTGTGGCTTGACATGAACGGCACGCAAATCTACTAGTGAAGAACTATTAGCATTGGTTGCAGCAGCAATTGGCTCCGCGGCTCAATGACATGGGAGCAGGCGACCGAGAAATCCGTATTCGGCCGAGAAAGCGTGGAAGGCCGACTGGCCACACATCAAGGAACGGATCTGTCGTACTTGAGCCACTCCTTTGCAAGACGACGTCTTTTTTCCGCCCATCTCTGCGGTCTACGGGTTGGCCGCACTAGATCCAGATCATGCAAGCCGTGGAAATCTTGTCACACCAGGGCAAGGCCGAGCCCGAGATCCATGCTTCTACTAGTCTCATCAATCTTTGGATGACACTCGTTGGGCACCCGATGCTCCATCTGGCAATCTGGCATTGATCGATGCGTACCATGCTATGACATGCCTGGGTGACACAGGGCTGATTCAAACAGGAAATCCAGGGAGAGCACAAGACAACAAACCCACCAATCCAAGCACGGCGGCCAGCGGACGTCACGAACCCGGGGAGGAGATCCCGCTTGGAAGAGCAATAAACTCATAAGCGCATGCTTTGTACATCTATTAAACACTTGGTATACACTGTCGAAAGAATCTGTGACCAGTCATGGCCATGCAGTAGTACCGAACTGAAGATGCCTGCCGCCGCCTTTGGTGATGCCAAGTCCCCTGTCGCAAGGCATTCGCAAGGCGAGACACTCGGGCCTGACCACAGCTCGTCCGCTCCCCTCAAGAAGGAACTTTTGTTCTCAGCTGAACGCCATGCCATCCCTTCATCTGCTCTCCCAGGACAGCATTCACCATCCGCTGCTGCTTCAACATATTTGTGCCGCGAAACTTTTCCGACGCGATTTCGATGCCGTACATGGAGCCGCAGCCCCCGGATACGTCCTGGACCATGAGCTCCGTGGGTGCGAACTCGGCCGTGAGCTTGTCCCATATTTCCGACTCGGCGGGATCGAGGTAGTCGGGCTTCTCGGGCGTGCCTGGACTTGGTGTTGATGACGAGAATGCTGCGGCCGCTGCTGATGTCTCGGGCGAGGTTGAGTATTGCCTTGACGACGGCAGCAGGGCGCCCGGGCGTCGGGACTGCAGGATCGTGGCCAGGGGCGTCGAGGTCGCCCTCCACGACATCGTGTGGGCGGTGGTGGCGGCGGCACGAGCATATGCGGTTGTGCTCTGCGCTCTCGATGCAGTAGCGAGCTGCCGCACAGCTCTGGTGGCTGCGCACCTGCATTGATGGCACAACATGGCGGCTGAACGCGAATGTGACTGAATAGGACTTGAGTGGCGGTAGAAGAGAGTACAATGAAGTCGCATGTGCAAGATTGCTGGTTTGCGTGCCGTGATGAGAGAAAGCCGACCGGCAATTGAGTCCCGGCGTTGGACAAGAGTTGAATGTTGGCCAACGAAAGTGAAGTGATTAGTAGCTACAAAAGAAGCTCCAACCAACAGAGCTGCGGCGGCGGCCTTTCCATTATCTTCAGGTGCGGCCGCGGCAACTGTGGAGTGGACCGAACGTCACTAACTTGGATTTCTTCGGCCCGGAAATTCAGCTTAGCCGCTATTTCCCTTGCAGCGACCCAATCAGCGCTGCCCATAATATAAGCATAGATATGGTACCTCTAAAGCTTGCATCACTTGATGATTTACTGTAAGATGCTCTGGGAAACGACTCGAGTCGAAAATACAAGGATACGTGACTAGGTACTCGTTTTTGCTGTCTACAGACGGGTCCCAGAACATCTACCTAGCCCATGTGATTCAATGGCCAACCAAACCTCTCACCCATCTCTCTCATGCCCGTCGCCTCCCAGAAACTTGAGGATTCTGCCAAAAGTGATGTTTATATTTCCGTGATATTCTGTCTCGCAGGACTAACTAGAGGTTCTTGTCAATACTTTATATTGTCATGTGGTTGTGAGCAGGAAAATATTATAGCTTTTGCGACTCGATTCCACAATTCAGCGTTGCAAAGGACATCAACGTCCAATTCAAAACTGGAGAAACCTTGTTTCAACGTCTGATAAATGGGGTTTCTGTTGAACATCTCTGCAGATGATCCAGATGACCATAAAAGTGCAATTGATCGTTGAAACATTGCAATACAGGTTGCAATTTGTTCTAATTGACCATTTGAATCATGGCAACCTTATTTAATCCAAATGACTTCCTGTTACTATATAGAATGATATACTGCTGCTTTTTAGGAGTCAAGTTCCAATACCACGTACACTCATTGCTGTACTCTCTAGAATGTCTCGTGGTGTGCTCTTATGACCAGCCTTTTTCTTCTTCTCGTTTTTTCCCTCCCCCTGAGCCCAAATCCTTTTCAAAGACAAGGAAGGAGGAGGAAAAAGACACAACACACCAAAATTATGTCAATCCGCACGGCAAAATCTACCAAAACTGGAAAATCAGGTAGTCGCAATCGTGAAGGATCGCTATATACAGCTTGTTAGGAAGATATAAGAGTCCGGCGATCAAAGTAAAAGCTGTGAGGTCATGAAAACTCTGCTCATCAAATATGCCCATGTGTATTATACCTGAATTGGTGCAAAGTGGTATGCAAAAGGTCTTCGTCATGTTGAGCAGCAACTCATTGGAATATGTACTCCATCAACATTACAATTATGAGTCTCCTATTACTTGAACCTGGTCGATACTCATGAGCTCGTTTGATTCGATCACACTTGGATAGATAAATTACATGCTAATGAGGTGCTGTCATCTTTTGGAAAACTTTCTCTAGGTGAATTAAACTTTGAAAGTAGGCAGAGAAACACCTTACTGGTCTCCGAACATACTAGTATCATTTTACAATCTATTGAAATAATAATCCATAAAACATTTGAGCTGGTTTTCATTGACGTGGCCCATGTCAAGTTCGCACTGGCTTTGCTGAGCATCTGACTGAGATATCTACCTCCTATGACTTGTTGTTTTTAAGCGACGGCATGATCATGGGAAATACTGATCATCAGGATCGCTGGCTGAGGCCGGCTGTACCATTAATTGAAATGCGAACGCTCAGTGTGCCGGGAATGTAAATAAATAAGACACTTCCACGGATCTACATGTATGAACGTGGACTCGATAGCCGCACTGGTCAGAATCACTTGCGGCGAAACAATCACTACTTATCAATAAGCAGACCAGAACCAACGCTGAACATTCGAAAATTTCCATGTATTCAAATTTTGGATACCGCTTGTCGAATCGGGAAGGTGAAAGCCGAGAAAGGGTACCGAGCAAAACAACCTCAGCCCTTCGCACTCGAGCATCGATCACGACATCTGAGGCTCAAATAAGCATGTTGCCAAATACCATCTGAAGTCCCTTTTCACAAACAAGCTTAACAAGCGATCCTCGTTGATGGGATTACCGAAATCGCGGTTCGATCCGGCTCATGCATACCATTCTTATTTTCCCCTGCCCTGGGCTTGCGGGAAAGAATGGGCTGCATGTTCTTCAGCCCTGCCGAGGAGCTACCCTTGCAACGGCCGGGGAGGAGGGGGAAAATCGTACGATTCTGACATCAAGCGCTACGGCTGCTCTGAGGATCGTTCACTAAGGGCCCGCCGTGGGCTTTGGACCCTTAATAAAGGTAAAGATATATAAGACCAGTCGGGGATCATATTTCTGTCGAAACGGTCTTGTCAAACCACATGCCGCAAGACTACAAACGCCGTACCATGGATTTCAGCATTCGCAGCGACCACAAACACGACAATCGTTGGACTTCGGACCCACAACACCGCAGCCGAATCACTCACGGATGATATGGACTTGGACGCACGTGAAGACCGCACCCAGTTTTCACTATCTATGTTCAATGTCACATGGCCTGCAGGGGAAGAATAAGACGACCATACCTACCGGGGCTCCGGCGGTTGCAACTCAAGTTCGAGATAGATCAGACGAATCTTGGTTAATCTTCTTTAATTACTTCTGGTGCCGGCCTGAACGGGAAGGTAGAAGAAGGCGGCCTCGAAAAGCTGATTGTGGATTGTCAGAAGAACTCGGATCAAAACCTGGAAATCGCTCGTCACGACTATCAACGGGTCCCTCGGGTCCCATACTGTGGCATACAGCGACAGGTAAATGCCAACCTGTCATTTTCAATCGTCTTGCCATCCGCAGCCAGACCGCAACGCATCATCGTCGCTACTCGGCTACCTAGGCAATACCCGCTAATTCCCTTGCCCCGAAAACAACAAGGGCGGAACTTCCCCAAAGAATAATTTCTATGCTCTTTTTTTGCTTCTCCCTTATTAACAACAAATTTAGATCGCTGGTCAGTCTTGGGGACGGGGGACCACCAGGAGCTTACGCACGCTTATGCACAGATAGCGGCTGCATAGGAGAGCGGACAAGTCGTTGGGGATCTGCGAGCTACTGACCGACGACGATTTGCTACTGTGGAGCGACGATCGGACGGGCAACGACCACCTGACGATGTGGAAATTTCGTCAACACACGATTTGGAAGACACTAGAACGGAGAGAAGAACTCTGGTCGCGGATGCGCGGAACCCGAACATTGTAGGAGAAGTCGAGCTCGCGGGCCTTGCACGCCGTAAGCCGGGAAGAAAAGGAGGAGCAAGATCCATTCCCTGGCCTGCTCCCAGTCGCGATAAAGCAGTCTGGTAGCTACCGCAAGCCCGAATGTAGATACGCTAACTTGAACCGACTTGGTAAGTGGGATGAGTGCCCCTGTCTCAAGCTGCCCAGTCTGGCTGCCAACGTTGGATGCCGATGGACCCCAACAACGCCAACAATTGAGTCTAGGTTCGGTATCGACATAGCAGGGGGCCCTAAATTTTTGCATTGATCCACTGGAGCTCTCTACCGTACCGATTTCGAGCCAGAAGAGCAAAAACGAGGTTGCATTGAAGCTGAACATTGAGTTCGAACAAGTTGTCAATTTTGACATCAGCTCGAGAAGACATGCTGAAGAGTACCGGGAGCTGGAACAGTCAGCTTTTGACAGAATCGCGTGCGCAAAACAGTAAGCCGCAAAAAGATGCGATCCTCCAGGATCAGGCCCGATGCTATTTTTTGTACCTTTCCCCGGACCAAGCTATACTATTTTGAGTATAGCGATATTTTGTATGTTGAGCTCTGGTTGGTGTTTCCACATTTCTGCATACTCTTGTCCACCTTATTCTGCATCATACAAGGACTTCACAGACGCTGTCAGCAATATGCAATCCTGCTCGACTGATAGATACAGTGTTTGAGTCCCGTCAGCACAAGCACGTCATGGTGGTATTCTTATCTCTTCTGTCAGGCCTCGCTGGTTTGGTAGTGAAAGCCAGTGAAAGCCAGTCAGCTTGGCCAGATGCTTCTGTTTCAGTCACGATGCCATGCCACGGACGCTACCATAATCAGTTTTTGACAAATTCTTTGAGTTCAATGCGCCTTGGTCCAAGCCCGCACAAAGATCCGTAGCTCGGTAACATGGCACTGGCGTCGTCTCGTTTCTCTCTCTCCCAGCGGAATGGATACGGTACAAATTGCATTTGGCTAAAGTTTCTTGGTCCCTGGATCTTCCCCAACGCCCCGGAACTTGCAGCCTGATGAACACAGTTGCTTACCTGAAAGGCTAATGAAGAACGACATTCCAAGCCCGCCATTCTCAAGCTGGATGCCCAATGGTTGCAAACTTTGATGGCACCCGACTCCCCTGCTCTCGCTCCTGCCCTCGCTCCGATTCATGATCCTGACATACTGCGAGCTCATGTTTTACTGACTAGGATGAGGATCACACACTCCACGTTATCCGCCACAAAGCACTGGTTGAGTAATCTGTTGCTTGTATGTACATGCATTACTTTGGGGTTCTCGAAGACGGAACAAATATCGAGGTGCCATATTGCCATAAATTCAAGCGAACCAATGCAAATGTAACAATCTATAAGTTGAGCCAGAGTCTATAGTGGGGTGCTGGTCCCAGGCCGCGTGCCGCAGGCATGAATAACACATTTTGGTTCCGCACTCGCTTCGGTCGTGTCGAGGTACCGTATACCAGCCAATTTGCTGATGCCATGGCCCAAAGCAGGCACAAAACCACTCACATTTGGCGTGTAGAATAGCGTGCGGACCTGGATTGTCGATCATGGTTGATACAGGTACACACTACATGGCCAGTGTCATGCAAAGTAAGAGGTTGATAGTGCGTGCTCAGGTAACCTAGTATTCAACCACATCAGCCTTGTTGGTACCGCCATATTCACCCCGTCACCCCAGTCCTCACCCCCCTCCACCCGGCCAAAGGAACGGGTATTTCCTTCTGTTGAATTGGAACAGGACTACTAAATAGCTTTTTAATTGTCGACGTCCGCTCGTCAGCTTCTGTCTTGGACCTCCTCTTGTTGCCTCTCTTGACCTGTCTCTTGACTATCTCCAGATTTTCCTTCCTCCATACCGATAGACTCGTTTTGCTTCGTGCGGAAAGACGGTCGACGTACGTTGCATATTTGTCGACCTTTTTTTGTGTAAGTCACTGCGCTGCGAGGTCATCACTGATGACTTTGTATCCCTCCTGCCTTGCCCAATCACGCCTTGCACCAGCTCTCGAATATCTTTCCCTCCCTCGCACATTTGTTGCATGATGCAGCATCCTCCCATGCTGTTGCCCGTGGCCCGAGTTGTTTCGGCTTCGCGGTGCAATGGTCTATTCGTTTTCGCTCGGCTTCGACTCGCGGTGACTGCAAAATGCATACCGGTTCAGCTACTGCAACGGCCCTTACCTGACACATTTCCCACGGGAGACGGGCGTACGGACATCTGGGATGGGGAAAAACCATTGGAAACTTCAACGGACGAACCAAGCGATGCCCAGGTGGTGGGCGGGACCTGAACAAGGCGGGACACTTTTTTTGGAGTGACCTTTTGGGAAGCTTCCCAGCCAACTGGGGCCCTTCCTAATCCTTGCGACAGTAGCCCGCCCACACGCTTATCCTGCGCCGCGCTTCTGTGAGATCGGGCCTGGATAGCTTTGTGGGTTTTTTTTTCTGGAGGGTTTCGGTCCCCGAATTTCCAAGGTCCCCTGCCCGCCAGAAAGCGTACCGCGTCTCCCACCCCCAAACCAATGACGATACCTCAATACCTGTCTCAACAGAAAGTCCCCGTTTCCCGGTAGGACCCAATGAGAAGCCCCGGATCCCCGATCAAGCTGCGCCAAAGGTCCCATCACCTGGGTCAACCGGCATGTTAGACACAGAACCGCTGCGGACTTTGTCAGTGGGATCATCCTTCGCCTTTTCGTTCGGGGCATTTCGACTCGTATCCCTACATTGGCCAAGTGGACTAACTGCTTGGGACTGACCTCAATTGTTCACTGTTCTGCTCGTCTGGTTTCAGCTTCCACCCAATAATTCACTGTCCCCAGAAAAAACCGCCCAAAAATTAGTGAATTCCCCTTGCACATCTTTTGTTCACGCGGGCAACTTTTTTTCTCGTCACTTCTTCCTTCACTCCCTTCTTCATATGCTAATTGCAGATTTCGGTACGGGTTGCAGATATTCCCCAATTCGTCCAAAGTCCCACGATTTGCTCTTTCCACATTAGGAGTCTACCACCGAAACGACGTCAGGTAGCATCCGAAACAGCAACGAGTTGACAAAAAAAGAGTCTAAAGAGGGACAATCAGGTACGGCGCCCACGTGCAACAAGACTCGGCGCGCCTCGCTGCGTGCAATCTATCACAGACTCAACTGATACTAACCTCCAATGGTTTTCCAGAGCTGCAGATAACACATTTCTGCTCCTGTCCGCACTCTTCCTCCTACGATTGCACTGTTTTCGAGCTTACTGGGAGCTCGACTCGGGCAGTCTCTGTACATTAATGGTCGTCTAGATCTTCTTGTATTCCGCATAATCGATTCGATCATCCCCTCCAGGTCGGATCCCGCCACTATTACTACATCTCTTCCGCCATCTGTCACAATGGCGACCAACGGACACGGCCCTGCCACCAACGGCACCAATGGCGAGACCAACGGCAAGGCCACCTACGCTGAGAAGCACAGGATCGCAGACCACTTCATTGGTGGTAACAAGCTTGAGAATGCTGCCCCTTCTCAAGTCAAGGACTTTGTGGCCGAGCACGACGGTCACACTGTCATCACCAACGTAAGCAAAGCACCCTCCAGGACAGCCTGACAAGCAAGAATCACGAACAGCTGCTGACCACCTGACGAACAGGTTCTGATTGCCAACAACGGTATCGCCGCCGTCAAGGAGATCCGATCGGTACGGAAATGGGCCTACGATACATTCGGCAACGAGAAGGCTATCCAATTCACGGTCATGGCCACCCCCGAAGATTTGGCAGCCAACGCCGACTACATCAGAATGGCCGACCACTACGTCGAGGTGCCCGGTGGTACGAATAACAACAACTACGCAAACGTGGAGCTGATTGTCGATATTGCCGAGCGCATGAACGTGCACGCCGTGTGGGCAGGATGGTGAGTTGGCTATAGCTGGACATGGCGTGGAGGATTCGAGCTGACTTTGCATTCCAGGGGCCACGCCTCCGAAAACCCCAAACTCCCAGAGACTCTGGCAGCGTCGCCAAAGAAGATTGTTTTCATCGGACCCCCGGGTTCTGCCATGCGATCTCTTGGTGACAAGATCTCCTCCACAATTGTCGCACAACACGCCAAAGTTCCCTGTATACCATGGTCTGGAACCGGTGTGGACAAGGTCGAGATCGATGACAAGGGTATCGTGACCGTTGAGGACGACGTCTACCTCAAGGGTTGCGTGAGCTCATGGGAAGAGGGTCTCGAAAAGGCCAAGGAGATCGGCTTCCCCGTCATGATCAAGGCTTCCGAAGGTGGTGGTGGTAAGGGTATCCGAAAGGCCACGTCGGAAGACGGCTTTGAGCAGCTGTACAAGGCTGCGGCAAGCGAGATCCCCGGCTCTCCCATCTTCATCATGAAGCTTGCTGGAAACGCAAGACATTTGGAGGTCCAATTGCTTGCTGACCAGTACGGCAACAACATCTCCCTCTTCGGCAGAGATTGTTCGGTTCAGCGAAGACACCAGAAGATCATTGAGGAGGCCCCAGTAACCATCGCCAAGCCCCCTACCTTCAAGGGTATGGAGGACGCCGCCGTGCGCCTGGGTAAGCTCGTCGGTTACGTCTCTGCCGGAACCGTCGAGTACCTGTACTCGCACGCCGACGACCAGTTCTACTTCCTCGAGCTGAACCCTCGTCTGCAGGTCGAGCATCCTACCACGGAAATGGTCAGTGGTGTCAACCTGCCCGTTGCTCAGCTCCAGATTGCCATGGGTATCCCACTTCACCGCATTCGTGACATTCGTCTGCTGTACGGCGTTGACCCCAAGACCACCACCGAGATCGACTTTGAGTTCAAGAGCCCCCAGAGTGAGAAGACCCAGCGCAAGCCCGTCGCCAAGGGCCACTGTACTGCCTGTCGTATCACCTCTGAGGATCCCGGTGAGGGTTTCAAGCCTTCCAACGGTGTGCTGAGGGATCTCAACTTCAGATCTAGTGCCAATGTCTGGGGTTACTTCTCCGTCAGTACTGCTTCCAGTATTCACAGTTTCTCCGACTCTCAGTTTGGTCACATTTTCGCCTACGGTGAGAACCGTGCTGCTTCCCGAAAGCACATGGTTGTCGCCTTGAAGGAACTGAGCATTCGTGGTGACTTCAAGACTACTGTTGAGTACTTGATCAAGCTGCTCGAGACGGAAGCCTTTGAGGACAACACCATCACCACTGGCTGGCTTGATGAGCTCATCACCACCAAGCTGACTGCTGAACGCCCGGATCCCATGCTTGCCGTCATCTGCGGTGCCGTTACCAAGGCACACATTGCTAGCGAGGAATGCATCACTGACTACCGCAATGGCCTCCTTAGAGGACAGGTCCCCTCCAAGGACATTCTCAAGACGGTCTTCGGCATTGACTTCATCTACGAGGGCTCCCGCTACAAGTTCACCGCCACCAGGGCAAGCTTCGACAGTTACCACCTCTTCATCAATGGCTCGCGCTGCATTGTTGGCATTCGTGCCCTCAGTGACGGTGGTCTCTTGGTTCTTGTTGACGGTCGCAGTCACAGCGTTTACTGGAAGGAGGAAGTTGGTGCTACCCGTCTTTCTGTCGACGGCAAGACTTGCTTGCTCGAGCAGGAGAACGACCCCACACAGCTCCGAACTCCCAGTCCTGGTAAGCTGGTCAAGTTCACCGTGGAGAACGGCGAGCATGTCAAGGCCGGCCAGACCTACGCCGAGGTTGAGGTCATGAAGATGTTCATGCCTCTTGTTGCTCAGGAAGACGGTATTGTTCAGCTTATCAAGCAGCCCGGTATCACCATCGAGGCTGGTGATATTCTGGGTATACTTGCTCTTGATGACCCTACGCGCGTCAAGCAGGCTACTCCCTTCCTCGGTCGCCTTCCCGATCTTGGCCCGCCCCAGGTCATCGGAAACAAGCCTGCCCAGCGCTTCGGCACTCTCTACAACACCCTGACCAACATTCTCGACGGTTTCGACAACTCGGCCATCATGAAGGCGACTCTCGACGAGACGATCAACGTTCTGCGCGATCCTGAGCTTGCCTTTGGTGAATGGAACTCGCAGCACTCGGCCCTTCACTCCCGCATGCCCGGCAAGCTCGACACCCTGCTCACCCAGGTTATTGACAAGGCTAGATCGCGAAGCGCCGAGTTCCCGGCCAAGGCCTTGTCCAAGGCTCTCAACAAGTACTTGGATGAGAACCTGTCAGCTGGCGATGCCGGCCTTTTGAGAGATGCTCTGGCTCCCCTTACAGCTGTCCTGGATGTGTACTCCGAGGGACAAAAGGCCCGCGAGCTCAGGGCTATCGCTGCTCTGCTCGACAAGTACTACGACGTCGAGAAGCTCTTCTCTGGTCGCCGTTCGCAAGATGAGGACGTCATCTTGAAGCTCCGTGACGAGAACAAGGACGACTTTATGAAGGTCATTCAGGTCGTCCTCTCCCACAGCCGCGTGGGCTCCAAGAGCAACTTGATCGTCGCCATCCTCGAGAGATACCGTCCCAACCAGCCCGCTGTTGGTAACATCAGCAAGCACTTGCGTCCCTCTCTGCGCAACCTCACCGAGCTCGAAGCGCGCCAGACTGCCAAGGTCTCTGTCAAGGCACGAGAGATCCTGATCCAGTGCTCTCTCCCTTCCCTCGAGGAGCGTACCGAGCAGATGGCACACATCCTCAAGTCGTCTGTCATTGAGAGCAAGTACGGCGAGGCTGGATGGGAGCACCGTGAACCCAACTTTGACGTCATCAGAGAGGTGGTTGACTCCAAGTACACTGTCTTTGACGTCCTGAGCAAGTTCTTCGCCCATGAAGATCCCTGGGTCGGCCTGGCTGCCCTTGAGGTCTACGTCCGCCGTGCCTACCGTGCGTACAACCTTAAGCAGATTTACTACCAGTCTGACGACACTGATGCCCCCTCTTTCCTGACCTGGGACTTTGCCTTCAGGAAGATGGGCCAGCCTGAGCTGGGCGTCGCTGGCAACGCTGCATACACTTCTGTTCCTCAGACCCCCACGCACGAGTATAGCTTCAAGCGCATCAGCTCCATCAGCGACATGTCGTACCTCGACCGTCACACTTCCGAGGAGCCTACACGCAAGGGTGTCATCGCCTCCTGCAAGTATGTGGACGACGCTGAGGAGTACCTGCAAAAGGTGCTCGAGTCGCTTCCTCACAAGAAGAACAGCCCCAAGGTCATCCCTGACCTGAGCGGCAAGCGCAAGCCCGTCCGTTCCGAGACCTTCGACGAGCTCTCCAATGTCGTTAACATTGCCATTGCTGACGCCGAGTCGACGGTCGACGAGGACATTCTGACCCGTCTCCGTGCCATCGTAGATGCCAACAAGGCCGAGCTTCTGGCTCGCAAAGTCCGTCGTGTGACCTTCATCGCCGGCCACAACGATGGTACTTACCCTGGCCACTACACCTTCCGAGGCCCAGAGTACCAGGAGGACGACAGTATCCGCCACAACGAGCCCGCCCTTGCTTACCAGCTGGAGCTTGGACGTCTGTCCAAGTTCAAGTTGTCCCCTGTGTTCACCGACAACAAGAACATCCACATCTACGAGGCCGTTGGTAAGGGAGTTGAGACCGACAAGCGTTACTTCACCCGTGCTGTGATCCGCCCTGGACGTCTGCGGGATGAGATCCCCACTACCGATTACCTCATCTCTGAGACTGACCGTGTCATCAACGACATCTTTGATGCTCTCGAGATTATTGGCAACAACAACTCTGATCTCAACCACATGTTCATCAACTTCACTCCCGTCTTCTCGCTTCAGCCCTCCGAGGTCGAGCATTCCCTGCAGGGATTCTTGGATCGCTTCGGACCCCGCGGCTGGCGTCTGCGTGTCGCTCAGGTCGAGATCCGCATCATTTGCACGGATCCCAGCACTGGCCTGCCCTACCCTATGCGTATCATTGTGACCAACACCTCTGGTTACGTGATCCAGGTTGAGATCTACGCCGAGCGCAAGTCGGAGAAGGGCGAGATGATCTTTCACTCGATTGGCGGAACCACCAAGGTTGGCGCCATGCACCTGCTGCCCATCACCACTCCCTACCCGACCAAGAACGCCCTCCAGCCCAAGCGTTACAAGGCCCACCTCATGGGTACTCAGTACGTGTACGATTTCCCCGAGCTCTTCCGTCAAGCCATTCAGAATAGCTGGGTCAAGACCGTCAAGGCTCAGCCTGCTATGGCAGAGAAGCAGCCTCCCCAGGGTGAATGCATCGACTTCATGGAGTTGGTTCTCGACGACTCTGACAAGCTTGCCGAGGTTTCCCGTGAGCCTGGCACCAACACCTGCGGTATGGTCGGTTGGATGATCAATGCCCGCACTCCCGAGTACCCCAAGGGCCGTAAGTTCATCATTGTGGCCAACGACATCACTTACAAGATTGGTTCCTTCGGCCCCAAGGAGGACCACTTCTTCAACAAGTGTACCGAGCTTGCCCGTGCCCTTGGTATCCCCCGTATCTACTTGTCTGCCAACTCTGGTGCCCGTCTCGGAATAGCCGATGAGCTCATTCCTCACTTCAAGGTTGCTTGGAACGACCCAGAGAAGCAGGAAGCCGGTTTCAAGTACTTGTACCTCGACGACGAGGGCAAGAAGAGATTCGAGGACGGTCCTACTCGTGATGTCATCACCGAGGAGATTGTGGAGGATGGCGAAACGCGACACAAGCTTACCGCCGTCATCGGTGCTGAGGACGGTCTTGGTGTCGAGTGTCTGCGTGGCTCTGGTCTTATTGCCGGTGCCACCAGCCGTGCCTACAACGATATCTTCACCATCACCCTCGTCACCTGCCGCTCTATTGGTAAGTCTGCTCTAACAATTCTTCGTGACTCTCGACTAATAATTTCCAGGTATCGGTGCTTACCTCGTCCGTCTTGGTCAGCGTGCTGTCCAGATTGAGGGCCAGCCCATCATCCTTACTGGTGCTGGAGCTCTCAACAACCTGCTGGGTCGCGAGGTCTACACTTCCAACCTGCAGCTTGGTGGTACTCAGATCATGTACCGAAACGGTGTTTCGCACATGACCGCCAACGACGACTTTGCTGGTGTCTCCAAGATTGTCGACTGGCTGTCTTTCGTCCCTGCTCAGCGCAACCTGCCCGTGCCCATTACCCCCAGCGTCGACTCCTGGGACCGTGACTGCATCTTCACGCCTCAGGGCAAGGCTCCTTACGACGTGAGATGGCTCATTGACGGCAAGCAGGACGAGGAGGGCTTCCAGCCTGGTCTCTTCGACAAGGACTCGTTCGTCGAGACCCTTGGCGGTTGGGCCCGCACTGTCGTCGTCGGTCGTGCTCGCCTCGGCGGTATCCCCATGGGTGTCATCGCCGTCGAGACCCGCACCGTCGAGAACATCACCCCTGCCGACCCTGCCAACCCCGACTCCGTGGAGCAGGTCGCCCAGGAAGCCGGTGGTGTCTGGTACCCCAACTCGGCCTTCAAGACTGCCCAGGCTATCAACGACTTCAACCACGGTGAGCAGCTGCCTCTCATGATCCTCGCCAACTGGAGAGGTTTCTCTGGTGGTCAGCGTGACATGTACAACGAGGTTCTCAAGTACGGATCGTACATTGTCGACGCCCTCGTCAAGTACGAGCAGCCCATCTTTGTCTACATTCCTCCCTTCGGTGAGCTTCGTGGTGGATCTTGGGTCGTCGTTGACCCTACCATCAACCCGACCTCGATGGAGATGTACGCCGATGTTGAGGCTCGCGCTGGTGTCCTCGAGCCCGAGGGTATCATTGGTATCAAGTACCGCAAGGAGAAGCAGCTTGACACGATGGCCCGCATGGACCCTACCTACGGCGCCCTTCGCAAGCAGCTTGCCGACGCCAGCCTCACCAAGGAGCAGCTTGAGGAGGTCAAGAGCCAGATGAGCGTCCGCGAGAAGCAGCTCCTGCCCATATACGCCCAGATCAGCATCCAGTTCGCCGATCTGCACGACCGCGCTGGCCGCATGAAGGCCAAGGGCACGATTCGACAGGAGATTGAGTGGAAGAACGCTCGTCGCTTCTTCTACTGGCGTGTGCGCAGAAGACTCAACGAGGAGTACATCCTCAAGCGCATGACTGCCGCCGTCGCTTCCCACAAGCCTGTGCTCGCCAACTCTGCCGCTGCCAGCCAGGAGCGCAGCAGGCACATGGAGCTTCTCGCAGCCTGGACCGGCATTGCCGACTACGACACCAACGACAAGGATGTCGCCACCTGGTTCGAGACGGAGGCCGAGACCATCACTACCAAGGTCAAGCAGCTCAAGAGCGATGCATCTGCCAGCGAGCTCGCTGACTTGTTCCGCGGAGACAAGACTACCGCGCTCAAGGGACTGAAGGAGATCCTCCACACCATGCCCGTGGCAGAGCGTGAGGAGATTCTCAAGTACCTCAAGTAGGTGCTGTAAAACAAACGGGGAGGAATCCAGAGAATCAAATTGCATTGATAGAAGGATCGGGATTACGATGTATCCGTGTACATGACATGCATATAACGGTTTGGCGAACGGTTGGCTGAATTTGGCGTTTTGGTTCATGCTTTAATTCTTTTTCCATAAGTGTGCCATAGATAGAGAGAGTTCACAAGTATTCATTGTTCACACAACTTCTGATCCATCATATCGTGACTACCCGTAAACATGTTTGAATTAGTACCACGATGCATACTATGGAAGCATAGAGTAGTCGGGCCAACAACTTGCTGTTGAATAATCACAACTAAGTAATACCATGGTGTTTCCCTTTTTAATTGGCCAAGACGTGCTTGAGTTGATCGGCTATGGGACTTGGGACGAAGACTTCTTCGCCTCTTCGTCTCTCTCCTTGACATATTCGCTCTCGAAATCTAAGCCGCTCTCCTTCCTTACCACACCAAACAGACTAGTCGAGTCGAGCGTCCGCGCAGGACCATCCGGATGAATTTTGCCCTCGCCGTCAGCCCACTCTTTGGCCTTGCCCAGACCCTCGTACGTGATCCGTCCGGCCCGAATGTTGACGCCCTCCCTCTTCGCGATCCCGATGGCGTGGCCCACATCTTTCATGGCCAGGTCGAGGCTCGACCACGGCGCTTGGCCGGCGCCGGGGCAGTACACGCCCGTTGTCATCCGGACCGAGTCCGTATGTGCCACCGGCCCAAAGTTGAGCTCGAGCAGCCGCTCGAGCGTCGCCGCCGGTAGGCCCGTCTTGGACGCGAAGACGTGGGCTTCGGCGATGATTTGCATCAGGGATGCCATGAGGAGATTTCTGCAAAGTAGTCAGTATGCTGTTCTCTTTTTGATTCCCGGTTTTGTTGCGCAACGGGCAAAGGATCGTACCCCGTCGTCTTCAACAGCAGAGCCTTGTCCGGCTCGGTCCCCACCACCAGGACCTCCCTCGCCACGACGCCCCTGAGCAGCGGCGAGACCGCGCGGAGGACGTCGTCCGGCCCGGCGAACGCGGCCAGGAGGGTGCCCGCGGCGGCGGCGGGAGACGCGCCAAAGACGGGCATCGACGCGAAGCGGGCCCTCGCTGCGCTCACAATCGCGGAGACGGTCTTGGACGTGTCCGGGTGGACGGTCGTGGTGTCGATGACGATCTTGTTATGGATGTTACCAGAGGCGATGATCTGGTCTATGATGGACAGGACGGCGTCGTCGTCGCTGGACTAGGAAGGTTTCAATGAATTTGTCCCTGATGTCCCTGGTGCCCTGCTGGTTTACTCACGGACATGAAGATGACGTCGCTCTCCCGGGACAGCTGCGCCACGGATGTGCTCGTCCGCGCCCCGAGCTCCTCCAGGGGCTTGCACCGCGAGGCCGTCCTGTTGTACACCCTGAGAGACTGCGAGCCCTGCTCAGCCAGATGTTTCTGGATCCTCGAGGCCATGCCCGTTCCCATGCTCCCGAGACCGATCCATCCCACGGTAGCCGAGGGGGGTGAGGCTTCGGTTGTGGACGTCATCTTGTAATACTGCTTACTACCCGAGTCGCATTGGAAACTGTATGAACGCCTACAGTCAATACATGTGCCCGGGTCTGGTTTTATACTATGACGAGATGACGTGTGCGTGAGTCGAAAATCAACTGCGTCGGGAGCCTGCGTAAGCGGAGCTCTCGGAGTGGGGCGCCGGACGCTTCTGTTAGTCCCGGGACTGTCCCGAAGTCCTATAACTTGCTTCCACGAGACGCTTGTACTATTTTATTACAGTACTACAGAGCAATTCTACAAATGAGCTTCGTAACGATCGTGTCCAGGCTGACATGCCCCTTTCACATTTCCGAATCACTCCGTCCCGAACACCTACGCCGCACCCCCGGCGATGCGCACAATCATATCAGCCAGTCTCTCGGGCTGACTCGCAAACGGGCTATGGCTCGTCTCGATACCCTCCAGTGTCATTTTCGGCACCGAAGCAGCTTCCAGCAGCGCCCGCTGCGCAAACGCCGGGAACACGGCGCCCTGTTCCGTGACAATGTACGTCATGGGCACGCCCACGTCGGCGGCGATGTAGTCGACCGGCGTCTCGAACGCGTCCTGCGAGTGCGGCTGGAAGAGGTCAAAGTACGCCTCCGCCTCGGCGTCGGGGAGGTCGCTGTACAGGGCCTTTTCGGCGCCCTTGGATAGGGTCATGAGGTTGTTCTAGAGATTCGAGAGCGCACGAGCGTCAGGCTTCTGTCTGCTGAGGAGGGTGGGAAAGGACAGAGTGTGTGAATACCTTGGTATACGGCTCGACACCCCCCTGACCAGGCTGCCACGACCCCCCGAGGGTCTGCAGCGTATCCGATCCCCGGACCGGTATCACGACGGCCGCGATGAAGATGATTTGTTTGAACCCGCCCTTTTCGCCGCGCGTCGCGCGCTGGCTGGTCTCGAATCCTTGCGTTGCGACGACCTAAATATTACACTGTTGAGCACATTTTCAAGAACCAACAAATACTCCAGTTGTGTCATATATCGGCAACTTATCCCCGCAAACGACAAGCAGACAAGGGGAATTGAAAGAACTCACAGCCGGCACACCGCCCGCCGAATGGGCAACGAGGATAACCTCCCTGCCCTGCTTGAACAGCGGCATCGCCGCCTTGCGTATCTCGTCCACATCGGCATGGTACGTGACGCCCGCGGCCGATGACCCCATGGACGGCAGCTGCGGGCAGCGGTACTCGAGGCCCCGGCCCTCGAGCTGCTCCCTGAGTTTGTCGTAGGCGGCCGGGGGATGCCAGCCGCCGCAGACGACGAGGAAGGCTGGTTTGGTTGAGGAGGACATGTCTGTTGATTATTTGGGGAATAGATGTATGGTGGAGTTGGACTACAAGACTTGAGGGAGAGAGGACGTGAGAGGGAATCGAGAAGGCTGAATTCAGAAATCTTCACTTATAAGACTCACCAACCACACAGATTACTTACATGAGTCTGAACAGAGAGAATAATATGCCGGAAACTCCCGGAACTTGCAAAGCCACTGATGGTCTGCTGACATGCTCACCAAGTCTACAGCCATGTACAGCGGTTGCAGGAAACAAAGGAACGCTGTACTGACTGCCCATGCTTTGATGGCGTCAGCAAAATATCAAGAAAGAAAACGGGGATGGATACACGAAATGAAGTCCAGGCTCAGCCGGGTCATCTCGGATTGGGGTTGTGATTGCTTCAGCTCTTACTCGGACGGATGAATTCTGACGCCGTTCTTACTTGTGTGCAATCCACTATAGATCACCTTGGGTGACTCAGACATATGGATCAGAAAAGTATCGTTCATTAGACCACATGTCTGTGGACTGGGATATTTTAATCAGATCCGTCTTGTATCTTGCTTGATCAACGTACCTGGGTCTGTTGTAGCCGATTGCATTTACAGAAAGCATGACTTGTCTCTTGTATCATACAGACCAAATCTGCCATGAGCTCAATCCCGCTACCAATGGCACCATCACATGTTCACAAGTTCAAGTACGCATTCGGTTTGAGTCCAATTGAAATCTTTGTATTTTCCCATGCCTACCAATCAGCAACTGGTGCTCGCTCGTCTTGAGTGGCTACCAGAGCAATCTATTTCATTCCGTTTTCTATACCCATCCCCAAACCATGTTCCCTTCCCAAGACAATCTTTGCAACCACGTGAGCTTGATCAAGGCACGACTTGAGAAACGGCAGTTGTTTTAATCATGCAGCTGAGCATGGTCAAAGACGCACATCAGCCTGCAATATTGTATTTGACCATTTTGCGCTGCTAACCGTCATGAACAAGTTTGTGCTGTGATGCCTCAGTCCACCGATCCCATCTCTCCACCGAATGCTGCAGAGAAAAAGCTGAGAGTGCTGGACGATCCGAGGAAATGGAAAACAACGAAACAAAACGCTAGTAATTATGCATTAGAAGGAACTCAGCTCCGTTCCAGTTCCAAGCATAATTGGATCCGTAAACTCCGCCGTGCCTCGGGCGCCATTGCCAAAATGTATATCGACTTTTTTTGTCATGCCAAAAACTCCCCAGTTCATTTCATGTGCGTGCCTGGGTCCGATCGCGTCTCCAAATATTCATCATGCCAAATGCTCCATGCCGAAACGCCAAACTAAAAATGCAGGAAAAGAAAACAAAAACGCAAAAGCAGGTTCGTGATCGAAAAAGCTGAGATGATGCGAAAAGGAGCAGATAACCCCAAAACGACGAGTCGTGAATATTCGTTCAGCTTCCGTCGCAACAGATGTACATGTATCGTGGTGATGAGTCCATGATCATGGATTTCTCCAAACTGGTCTTAACCCCTTATTGCTGGCCGAGAATGAGCTTCTGTTGCGAAAGGAAAGCGATCCTGAACGAAGGGAGCATCGAATGCGACACTTGGCGACGTACCAGCAAGAGGGCTGAACCCAGAAGTCATGGGTGCTGGTGCACGCGGTTCGGCCTTGAAAACCGGCGCAGGACTCAGCGTTTGACGCATAGCCATGGGAGGACCGCCGAGAGGGGACTCGGCAGGCGACGCACCAACAGCAATGTGCTGGTTCTGGAAGTAGGGACTCAGGTTTTGGTGGAGGGCGTAGTGAAGTGCGCCCTGCTGGTTCGTGCCAGACATCATGTCAGGGCTTCCGTCCAAGCTCGAGTTGGTACTGTTGGTGGTGTAGAGCCCGTCGTTGAGACCATCGTAGCGACCAGTGCGGAGAGTTCCATCCTTAATTTGGGGGCTAGTCGGCTTGGACCCATTGAACTGCAGCAGAGGAGTGAAAGTTAGTTAAAATTCTTCTGATGCTGGAAGTAATCCTGGGTATTCTGATCATGCGTCAGAGGATTGGTGGTATGGCCAGTGGTACGTACAAAGCAGTATTTGTTGACGATCTCCTCGTATGACGCCGAGGACATGATGGGGGAAGCTGTTCCAGAGACCTGAACCTTGGGAGCCATGGAGGGTGCAGGCGGGCCAGAGGGGATCTCCTTGGTAGGCTGCGGCTGTGGAGCAAAGGATGCCTTCTTATTTGGCTTCATGTACAGTCCATCGCCACGGGGACTACCCTTGGACTCCTTGTGAGCCTGCTTAGCCGCGTTAAGGGATACACCAAAGTCATAGCGGTTTGCAAATGCGAGTCCGCTAGGCGTAGACAGCCTGTTTGCGAGGTTATCACTGGGAAGGGCAGTGGTAGACTTGGAGCTCTTCAGGCGCAGCATGGTTGGCTCAGCCTCGCCCAAGTACTCATGGATAGGCTGATCAAAGAACTTGCCATCATGGCCAAAATCATCAAGACTGCCGACGGGCATGGACTTGGGCCGGGGGCTAGTCGATGGGCTCGAGCGGCGGTTGCTTCGCGGGAGAGAGTTGAGGGGTCTCGAAGAAGCTCCCTTGAAGTTTCCTTTGCCATTCTGCGGGAGCATCTTCTTACGGAAGTCAACCTGGAAATTGAGGCTGTTGTTGTTGTCCCAGTATTCGAGTCCGTTGACGCTGTACTTGACACAGAAGAACAAGGTCTTGGATTCCAGGTTGGCCATGTCAGACAGCTTGATAGTGAATTGGAACCGGTCGTGGCCTGCTTCGGACTCCCTCGGTCTGATCTCGTGGGTGAACTCTGCACCAACCTCGGAGGTGGTCTTCCAGTAGTCAAAGGTAAACCTGCAGACTACGTGCTTCTGGAAAGCAAGATTGGCCACGGCGATTGATCCTATCAAGGACTTTTGGTCACTAGACATCCAGACCCGCTCAACACGAGCAGGAAGCGACTTGCGTAGGATGTTCTCCCCAGGAAAGTTGGCTAGGACAAGCTCCCACTCGTACGGAGGCGATTTCGTTCCAGACTTCTCGTCGAAGGGGTACTCGGTGTCGCTCTCGTAGTTATCGGCTGGTGAAGAGCCAGCACTGACGGCGAGCGGGCGGTCGACCTGCAAAAAGTGCCGCACATGCTCAAGATGTGAGTCGAAGTGGACAGCTTTCGAAAAGGTAGGCGTACCCGGCATGCTCGAGGGTCTCCGGTAAGCTGCGGGTCTCAGAGCAGGGCGAACGAGTTCACCCGACTTCTTGCGCACCATCTGGGGCTTGAATGGAGGGTCATCCAGGTCCGAATCGTCCGATGCGGTAGCAGACGTATCCGACTTTGCGATCATACCTGCAAGGTTGGGTTCCGTCTTGGATCGGTTGTGCATGACTCGTCGTTGCCCGTTCTGGTTGGTGTCGACCTTGAGACCATTTTGCGCAGCATCTGACAGGTAGTCCACTTGTGTGGGCAAGACCAGCAGATCGCCTGGCGATGGGGCCGAGTCGTCACGCCTCGGCGAGCTTTCCCGGTGTTGCGGGATAGCGCTGATGGCGTCCTTCAGCTCCTTCAAGTTCTCGATCTGCCGTCCTCTCGGCAAAGTTGAGTTGGCTCCCTCGTCTTCGCTAGAGGTTTGAGAGTCTGGTGGCGAGATGATAGCACCCACAGGCATTGTCCTGGCGTCAGTGATGGGCGGCGGCGATTGCCTGACTGGCATGGGCTGGAGGTTAGCAACCATAGCCTTGAGGTTGACCGAAGTACCAGGCGGGGTGATCTCCATGGAAGAGTGGGACACCGAGGGTGACGTTGAAGCATTGGCCGATGGCGTCCGTCGGTGCTTGGTCATATATGATGCGGACCGGGGCAGCGCTGGACGAGGCGAAGAGGCGGCGGGGGAGCCGCCGTTCACAGATGCCGTGCCATGGATGGAAGATCGACGGCTGGCGCTGGGAGATGAGGGAGCTGAGGACGCGGGAGAGCGATGGGAGGGGGGCGTGTAAGGCATTCCCAGAGCTGTGGGCTGCCAGATGAAAAGAGGTGTGGGGTAGAGGGAGGAAAAGTCGAGGTTCGACTTAAGGCTGTTGTTCCTAGGAGCCTGCTTCAAGTGAGGTAGACAGGGGAAGATTAACCTCCAGGCCTCAAACCAAAAGTCTGAAGAGAGGACGTCTTCTTCGGGAGGGGCGACTGAGCGCGAAGAGAAGCCTGTATGTTGGGAAGGTTCTATCAGCATTATTGTCCGACTCGATGCATGGTTCCATTTTACGTCAATTTGCTTCTTCTAGGGTGGCTAGATGCGGAGAAACAGCCAATAGCTTCACCAGACACTCGTCTGGAGTAGGCACAAGGCGGGGATTGGAATATTTATGTGACACGCTGAATCCGGGGAAACTGGGTTGTGGAATGTGAATCGAAGCGTTGGGAGCTCTGACGAGACATTGTAGTCGAGGCGCGTGCGTTGTCACAGGCTACGCCACTGAGGAATGACGATTCTTGACTCTGCCGTTTCCTTCTGACTCTCTCCGTCAAGGTCGTGTCGTCTCCACCAGTAACATTTTGTCATGACTCCTTCGGGATTGCCCAATAATATGCCGGGGAAAATCTCCGCATGTTGTAGACACGATCGGCCAGGTTTTCTGAATAGAAAGTTTGGTTTACTTACAGGTAGTTGACTAGAGTCGGTGAGGAACGGGACTCATAGAGTGTAGTCGCGAAAGGCTTCGAAGAGGTGCACAGGCAATATTCCAGCAACTGCACAACTACTCTCGAGTTCTTGTCGTGAACGACTGAGATTTACGACTTCGACGTGCTACAAAAGCAAAAGTCGAAATGCGTAGAGTCAGGAACTCTGTGATCGAGCCAACTGGTGTAGAGTGGTCGATATGCGAGTACGGAGGGCAACCCGCAGAAGAGCGTAGACGCACAAAGGCGAGTGCGTGTTCTGACGTGTATGGTTTGTCTGCGGCGGCGGCCTGCTTGCTTTCCCCTTGTTCGACAACGGCAGGGAAGATTCTGTGTTCCCTTTATTGACTCTTTGGTCGTTGGCTTTCTTCCACCATCCAAGGACTAGGCAAGTAGTACTCTTGGAATCAAGCCGGCAACGGAGCCGTGGGAGTGTCCTGAACCGCTGGTACTTCTGGACAAGGCGTCTCGAGAAAGGTCGTCTCAACAAGTAGACGGATCGGCTCAAGGTGACCACAAATTTCCCAACTGATCGTTACTTCGTCTCTGGTGATACCGGTCAAAGGGCGAGTCGTGACGGCAAACGCAAGGCGTGATCGTATAGACGAAAATCAAGACCGAGAGTGAGCTGAGCAGAAGACAGCGGAGGCGGAAAAGAGATAGTCGGATGAATAAAAGAAATGAAGCAAACGCAATGCTATCAGATTAAGTCCAAGCCTGGGGGGATTGATGTTGGACGGATAGATTTGAAATGTGCGTTGCAGAGCAAAGACGGTGGGAAGGGGGAGTAGATAGGCGGAGTGGGTAGGAGGAGGACTAATATGGTCGGGGTGGAGGCGGCGGTCGTGGTAGTTCAGTTGGTGGTGGTGGTGGTGGTGCGGTTTTGGATGCCGGGGATCCTCTCAGTGGTACACTTTTTTTTTCTGCTCTCCCTTTGCTGCTGGCTCTCTACCACACAATGAAATCTCACCAAATATCGCTGCAACTAAACGGAGACAACGGGGGCTAACGCAAGTACGTACATTGACCACCCCTGATAGCTCGAGGATCAACCCACCAGACAGAAAGGTACTTGAGGGCGAGAGGTACTTCCCGTTGGGTGAGACTCAACCTTGGGAAGAGAGGCGAGTATCGATGTAGGCAAGGTAAGGTAGCGCTGGGATGGGATGGGATCGCTGGATCCCCTCAAAAAGTCGAACTGGCGGGCCTGGAGAGAAAACCGGGCCAGAGCAAGCGGCGCGGCGTTGACCAGGGTATGGGATTCTGGCTTGTCTGGCCTGCAGGCCCCCCATGCAGCAGGAGGGAAAAAATATGCTGGAGCTAAAAAGAATACTTGGTTTCTGAGGGGGTACAGCAGAGACAGTACGACGACGCAGAATCCACACTCGACCACATCAACCGTACAGTTTCTACCTCATCTCGGTTCACACTGTCCGCTCCCGTTGGCCTGGGCGTCTACTGGTTTGGGGCTGGTCTCTGTGCGTCCAAGCCCGCTGCCACAAAGAATCGCTCGCTAATTTCCAGTAGTAGCACCATACGACGCGCTGAAGCTAGCCGTTCTTCCAGTGGAGTTTGCAGTGCTCTTCCCTTTGCGGGGGGTTGAACATTTCTGACTTCTGCTTGGACTCTGAGCTGAGCGCTTCTCTCTGGGTCTCCCCAGTAATTGTAGCGCAAAACTAAATATTGGGGAGACTAGCGACAATTTGGCAATCAATCGTCAATTACAAAAAAAACGTTGGACTGCGGCAAGTGTCGTTACCGTCGCCCCCCGTATTACCATGGAACGGGCTGCTTCAGGTCATCCGGTTTTTCCTGCTGTTGTGTTTAAGCTGTCGGAAGAGAAGACAAATCAATCATGAGGACAAGCGTGTCGCGTTATTATACCCAGGCTCTTGTCTGTTCGCAAATTCAAGCTTCGCCTGTGTCTTCCTTGGTAAGATACCTGGGCAGTGACCAGGGCTTGTCGGTACAATGAAGGGAGATGGCATACGGTTGTGCCAAACGGATCTCGGAACTCATTGGCATCCTATAATATCGCTTCGCCCTCCCGAGGCGTCCTCAACACTTTGTGCGGCGTAAGCAATAGTAGGAACGTGGGAATCGGATCATGATCGTGAGCCTGGGCATGGCATGGCAACCTGGAACGAATTCACAGGACGTCATCAGCAGTCCGCGCATCTGCCCACGCAGTCTCGGGTGCAAATTCATCTGATCATAGTCTTCTCGACGCTTCAAGATACACAACACAACCGCGCTTTCACGAGAACAGCGCCATGGTATACAAGCTTGGGAGAGAGTGAGTAAGTGTATCAGATCTGAAGCATGCATCGAAAAGTCAATATGCGCCTAGCACGTTTTTTTGCAGTGACACTTTGGGGATGAAAACTTTGATCCTTTTAAGAATCGACCAAAAAGAATTTATCTGAACGGCGCCGTGTATACTATATCAGTGGATTTGACTGTCCATCAGTTTTGATTCTTGAATTTGCCTTCAAGCTGCCTGCCGTTTGGGAAGTATTGAGTATTCGTTCCGTGTATCGTTCCAGAAAGATGAATGGATCGGGGAGAAAGCAAGGTCACTGAACCCGCTGAGTGGCCGGTCTTGCTCATGTCTAGTGTATGGGACCGCCTAAAAATGTGGCGTACGATGTACAGGAATTATTTTAGCTACAGCAACGGCTTCAGCAGTGAGCCCACTGCTTGCGACAACCCAAAAGTACTTTGCGACAGACGTCGAAATGACGTAGGCATATTTGACTCTGTCTTTTGTGTGGTCTTTCTCCATTACTTGTAGCGGGGAGGATTTTTGTGGCCTGTTTTGCTGGATATAAGCACTTTAACTGGGTTGATAAAAGACACAGGCCACAAGATGCCCTTTTCTGTAAACATACTGCCCTGGCCCTGGAAGGCTGGGACGTGCTGTTGAGGGCAGAGGGCTGGATTGCTGATTGTCGGCACGCCTGGCCAGGCAGGGTGCGTCTTGTTACCTGAGCTTTGCACATGGCAGGCAGATAGGCGATGAGTAGACGCGGTTAGACAACAATCCCGGCTTCCAACATTTAAAATCACCGTCCGTGTTCGCATGGAAACCGAAATACGTACTTCTTAGTCTCTTTTGGCAGGTTTTCAAGAAGTCGAATGCGTGTTTCGCGCCCAGAAACCAACGGATATCACGGGCTGCAAGTTGGACGCGTTATGACTATCATGAGTATCTACACCTGTCCAATGACATGTTTGTCGACGCCTTGACCAACCTTCGACTATTTCAGCTAGAACATGGAAACTATCATCGCGATACTCGACATTAGTTTACCGTTTTTAAGGTGAAAGCAGAACTCTGCATATAACAGAGCCAGCAGTGAGTCCACTATAAATGGTATAATGACTTGCAGGCAGACAGACTATCTGGGCGGAGACGACATGTAGCCTCCAGAATCACTTGCTGTTTATGGTTCCCATGCAGCACGATGTTTCCCCCGGATTGTCCGGCATGGACCCCTCCTGCCGCGAGCAGACAAGACTCTCAGTCAGATGTGCCTCTGATCCGCTGCATTCCCGTGGTCGTGCCTTGGAACCTGCTCGAAGGAAGCAGTCGACAGATTCCCCCAATCGCTGCGGGCGGAAATATGGTTTTGCATGACACCTCAGGGTCTAGTCCTGTCCAACTTTCATGGAAGACATCCATCTGCTTACGGTATGTACGGACTCGGATTTGTGTATGGCCATATCTCTTGCGTTCTCACCGACCCCTCCACCACGACATGGTGGTGCGTTGCCGCCGTGGCTACAGAACACCACAACATGGTATAACAACGAATCAGCACTGTGATGTTGATTGATTGCATCTCTGTCGTGTTGCCGGCGCCTTGCCTTATTATGAGGCAAATAAGAAGCTGACTACAGACTCAACAGCGACTTCGGGGGTGATGCTTATTAACTGCTGTCGCAATGCTACCGCGTCTTCGGCTCTCCGAGTCCTTATCCTTCAATATTACAAGACATGTCAAATCAGGGCCAAGCACGCGATCTGCACCGTGTGCGATGCGGACGTCGTTCTCGACCCGACCGAGTGCGACATTTTTGCCAGCCAGCCAGCCAAATGCCGAGTCAGCCTCATGCTTTGCAAGATATGGACTTTTCGACCATTCCTATATGTGCAGCTTGAAAATGCTGATCATTTTTAGAGGGGAATCATAAATATGGGTTTCTTTTGCACTGCCGGGAGATAGGCATTTGTTCTCGATGGGCGGGAGCAATACCGATTTGTAGGTAAGATACGAGCTCCACAGTCGGATAGATTTTGAGAGGCTACCCAAGTGATGGGTCGCTGCTTGCATCCGAAACAGCGGCGATAAGACTCCACGATGGATCGTGGAATTTTTAGAGTCTGGAAGAAATAAAAGTGGACGACGACAACCTCCATACCCACTAGCTTAAACAGACTCTTTTTTTCGTCAGCCAGGGGACCTGTCATTGCTGCAGCATGGTCCTCTCTCGGCCTCTCTTTCTCTTCGCCCTCTCTTCGGTCCTTTCCCCAGAGAATCACAACGATCGTGCACGCTGCAACTTCTGTTCTGATCTGTTACTCCACGATCGTGGGAAACTCGGCGAAAACGACTGATTTGTCGGCTAATCCCTACATCGTTAGCAATCGACCCTTGTTTTGTACTGTCTGTCGCACAGTAATGTGTTATGTGATCTCGCGCGCCAGTCGGCGCCTATTGCGACTCCAGAGTTCAACTTCTCAGGAGACCGGAGATCATACTTGCGCAATGTCTCTTTTCAATATCATTTGACGCTTCAACGTTGGCTGCCATAAAGATTTATTTCATCAAAGAGGTATAGCCAATTTTTCGGGATCCCCTGTCTTGAGCCACAGGAGTATCTCTTCAGAGTCAGACAAAAGTCCGCTCGAGACACGGCCATTGAGGCGTTCGCCCCTGGGGCTTGCAAGCGCCAAGAGGGAAAAGATCCTTGCTGTCTGTAGCCGGCACGCGTCGCCAACACGAGATTCAAAAAGTCAAAAGAAGCACCACTTTTGAAGAATGATTACCTTTCGCGACATCATTTCAGCAATATTGCCATTCTTGATGAATTATATGAGACTAATACGATAGATGCACACTTGTCAAGTGGATTTGAGGCATAGTTTCACCGGCGAACTTCATTCTCCTCCGAAACTTTTAAGAATACGTGAAGGCGGACACCTCCGGAAGCTGCGGGGGCGTTGAAAACAATTTGAGGTCGGACGACGATCAATTCCGGATCGAACGGGAGTCTGGACCTCTGAGCTCTCTTTCTTGGATGCAACGCCGAGCTTCTCTCAGCCTTTTTCTTCGCGATCCCAGAAGCGCGACTCCACAAACGAGACAACATGCCAGGAAAAGTTAAATTTGACAATCGTTTGGCGATGGAGGAGGAGAACACAGAAACCGCTTACTCATGCATGCCTAGTCATTCCCATTACATACCACATCCCGTAGAGGCTTTTCCGCGCGGACAAGAGAAAAAGTTTGTTATCAATAGAGGAATGGATCATGGAACGGTGCCATGCAGACTCGAGTTGCAGCCTTGGATCGCGCGGCACCTTTTCGTGTCCCCGGCCAGGGGTCGGGAAGCCACCAGATTGGTCAGACGTGCGGCCACGGGCGATGCAAAAGGCAAAAGCGGTGCAAAGCAGGAGATAAGGGAAGTCTTGCGGTAGCGTTTCTTCCTCAGCCTCCGAAAGCGGGCCCCCTTCTCACTGCCCATCACATCACCACATTTGCGATGAAACAAGACTGCAATCCGATCAGCCAATTCAGGCGGACGCCCAATCATGTTTCCGCATCAAGCCCCGTCTGCTTCTTCGTCGCCAGGCGCGCCTCGTCTTCTTGTTTTGACGAGAGACTAGACTGATATTGGCTGCATGTGAATTGTGACGGTCTAGGATTTCGCAGAAATGGGCAGATGCTTTTCTCGAGATGTTGTATCACTGAGAGAGGGAAGAAAAAATGTGCTGCGAGACCCCTAAATGGCAGATGGATCCCTTCGTGCATGCCCTAGGCAATCTACGTTTATGCGATCGACTTGCTTGGTTAACTATTACTACTACTATATTTTGCCGCCGGAGCAGTCTTGGTGTATGCACCATCATCATTGGGCAAACATGAAGCAACCCTTCTGCACGCGCAAACCCTGCTGCTTATGGGACGAAACGTACACTACATATTCCCGAGCAATGTTGCTACAGCAGGTGTCGATTTGTAAGTCGTACATTGCCTCCTCGATGGCGAGCATTGAGGTGTGTGATGTATATTCCAACGCATGACTGCCCGTTCGGACAGATGTCCGAGTCGCAGAGGGTGATGCAATACAGATTACCTCAGATGAAGAAGTCACTGCAGGAGACAACAAAGCCAAGACTCTTTGATTGCGTAGCATATCGAATTAATGATGCCATGTGCAGTAGCTCAGTCTCCCATTGTAGCAGACGTTATCTTGCCAGTATTCAACCACATCTCCGGATACTACATAGGAGCGGCAACCTACATGTTGTTCCCATATTGAAACTTGGTAGCTCGTTGATTCCGGAGACGGTAGCCAAGTGGCATGTCGTCAACGTCGACCAGTTTTATACTTTGTAGAGTCAAGATGGACCAGACCAACCATATAACCTACAAGCTAACAAGACTTGTTTGATGGAAACTTCTGCTATGTATTACCACAGATGCTGACACATTTCCCCTATAACCGCTTTCCAAAGTGTGCGTCTCCCGAATTTCCAAAATTATCAAAAATCGACCCACTGACTCCAACCTTGGCGATTCGACAAAGTCTCTCGCACTGTCGAGCAGGACAAGCGTAGCAAGAAGGAGCCTTCTGCGTCCCGCAGGGGCCATGGGTTCTGTTCTACGTAACTTCTCCTCCCTCGACCTCCCCCCCCTGTCGGCATGCACCTGTGGCCCAAGCTCCTCCTACATATTCCTCCTCGCTCTTGCCCAGAATGATTGGTGATTGGACGTGTCGAGGAGAAAGAGCGAGCGAAAAAATTGACCTCCGCAATGCAATGCTGTTTCTCTTCGCAACCTGTCGCGGGGCTTTTACTCGGCCTTTCCTCCACATGCACTCCGCTTTGAGCTTTGACGGGATCCAGAATCTCCAGACGGATGCCAATTCATTCGTATCGACAACATCCACTTTTTTGACAATGCATCAGAAACCCACTCGTGAGGTGGTGTGGTCCCCGAGTCATGCTTCAGCTTCTCCCTTCCCGCTTCTCAATTGTTCTGAATGTCCTCGTCCATCACTTCAGCTTTTATTGTGTTTCGACATGTCACCAATTGACAACTCACTGCGTGCGGTTCGTGCCCCATATCGTAGCTTCTAGCTCGGATTAGTTGTCGGCTTTCGGTAGCCGATCTCCTACCTGAAAAGACGGTAGCCAACGTACGCGGACGGCATGCCGAGCCGTTCAAGAATGGCCAGGCCAGGCTCCTCTTGCGCGCTTTGTCTCCAAGGAATGGGCCGCATTTGACGGTGAGAGCCATGCAAACCACGCCCCCATCTCCTTACGCAGTCCTCTCGCCATATTACAGAACAGTGCCGCTTCAGGTTGGTTGGCTTGCTCTTCCTATGGCTCGGCAGCTCATCTTGGGCCTGGCCCTTTTCAACATACTTTTGCCAGAGAATGGCTACCTAATGTAGGTACACGACTCAAGAGGCTACATTGACGAAGAGCCTCTTCCACACTTGTTCGATCAATCTCAACCAATGCAACGCAAATGCAAACGTCCTACCAATGTGATATCGACAGCCAAATCAATACCATAAGTGCCAAATCACGGCTGGAGAAAAGCTCACTTGACGATCGGGCAATGTCTAGTGCGCCAAAACGAGCCACGCTGACAGCCTTCCCGTACATTCGTCTGCCCACCGTGCCCCCCACCATTTTATGTTTTTTTTAGCAGACCATTCAATGGCCCATGTTGCCAGGTTACATAACGACGTCCTGCCCAACAGGTGCCGCTGCGCGTTAGGATCGCGGCAGCGATTATGGAGTACTACTGTCGTCGCCGGCCACCCCTGGGCTTTGCTTTGCGACCTGGCAACGTGCCCTGAACCTCATATTGCGGGCACGATACTAATAATTCCGTTGACAAGGTTTCAAAATTTGAAAAATGACAAGGCAAGGACATAACCTGAATGCAGACTGCCAGCCCGAGTAGGACATGGTTTGCCTCTTCTTGTTTGACATCTAATGAGTATATCTGTTGGATAGTCCTTTCACTCGACTAGGTTATCTGGTCGGGATTCTAAGCAACAATGACCAATTCATGATTTTTCCGCACAAGGTATTGCAATGCAATCGAGTCACAGAACCAAAACTTTCTTGAGTTCTGGAAAGGGACTGTGACGCCATGCTATCCACTGACTAAGCACGTCAAGAGGCTGTCCGAGTGGATGTTATAGTCGAACTATCAGCTACGCCCAGCTCTCGGAGGCGATTGCGCGTCCAATCAGTACGCCCATGTCGGCCGCAATCCTTGGCATCAACCAGCTGGAGAGAGAAAAACTTCATCGCAAGCCCGCTTTCCCTCAGATCACCACGATTACTACAAGCTGATTAGTTTCGCGATGTGCGGACTAGCAAATGGATTCGGGGCGTTGCGCGTGTGGAGCCTTTCCAACAGCGTAGCTAGCCCGGTGCAATGCTCCTCTTTGGACTTGATATCCGCTAGACTTGCTTCATCCGGTACGCGAGGGTTGTTGGATGCAACCATGTTGCAATTCCTGCCTCTCTTTGTCTGGCCGCGGGGATTGCATTCCAATCAGCTGGGCTTTTCAACCATGGGAAAGACGACTTGGAAATCGCATCTGCTGCCGTGACAAGCTTTCAACAAGTCCATTGCACAACACCCATCTGCTCTATTAGAGTTTCGCGTACCTGATCTGCCTGGCTATCTCCCGCTGTCCCTACCTCGTAGGGCCTAATTCTTTCCATGTCAGGGACCTCGAGGCAGATATGGGCTGTGACAAGTTCAACGCGTGGATCAATATCAGAGACTAGAAGGACCACTTGACGATGGATCCTCCTTGGAAATGCTCGTCGCATCGTACCGTACCGAAAACGAGCGTCATTACGTGAGGCTCCAGCTCCTGCCGTTCAAACGTGTTGGCGGCCCCCGTAGACTGCTAGAGGATGACTATATACGGCTACAGCACAGAGCACCAGCATTGAATTTCACGCAGTTCACTCCGCTCCCCGTAGAACAAAGAGGGGCACTTCTGGTCCCTTACTACACGTCAGTGTATATCCCAAACTCCACCTGGCAAAGAATTGTCTCTCAGATGTCATTGTATAGTTCAGGATTCGGTCTTGTCATCTTTCTGCTCCGAAACCATATTCCCCTGCCGTTTTCCCGGAGTTGTCGTTCCACACCGCTTGGGGAATGCCGGAGCGCCAGGACTTTATTTGATCGAAGAGAGAGATCCATTCCACATGATCGTGAGACGAGCAAGAATCCGTAAGATTTGTAGGACCAGGGATTTCCCCATTGTACGAATACACAGCCCGGGGGACTTATATATCGTAGGAAGTATTTCTCCTAGCCCTGACGTCACATTGCGTCTCGTCCGAAATATGTCGGCGCCTCGACCATCGGAATTTTGGTATCAGATCGACCTCTGGGCTGGGGCCGTCGGATGGTCCCCCCACTGAACTGGGGTACGTGGGTATGGGGGTTTGTAAGTGTAAGACTGCCCTTTCAGTGGTTCGAGCGCGCCGGAAAGGGAAGTAGCACGGCCTGTTGCCAGGCGCTGGTTCGCTGAGCACGGAGTAAGAAGCGACCCATTTTGAGAGGATCCGCTGGACATGGATCAGGGCAGAAGGTTTTTTTTGCTACAATCTTTACTATCAGACTGCTACTGTTGCCTATTAATTTTGTTCCGGGCGACACGCACTGACTGGCTTGGTTGGCCAGGTACTGAGATTGGAATTGCTTTTGTCAGTTATATATTCGGCATAGGCAAGATCACGATCCTGCATGGTGTTTGCTTTTTTTTAATCCGCTTTGGCCATTTCTTTCCAAGCTGAAGCTCCAGGCCTAGACATTCCGTTTGTTCATTTGAAAGTCCCAGAGGTCTGGTAGAGTTGCATCCTTGCTTTTGTCTCACTTGGACATCCAGCCTTGGCAGCACCCATGTTTGCAATATCTCTCTTCATGGGTTGAAGGGCCGGCCAAGGAGATATGCTACCTCCTCCGGGATTAGAAGATAGAGCATTTTCATCTTTTGTGAAACACTCTCGGGGTATGTGTCCTTCTTGAACTTCGGGAGCCGAGGCTACCTGCGTATTCTGGTGCTCTCGGCTTCTCGGGCGCCCCCAAGCTACGCTTTGTCAGACCATAGGGGATGCTCGCATACTGGGTTTGCAGTTCTTTCTTGACGAAAGACTATCCTGTGTTGGCGACACCCGAACAATGTGCATTGGCATTCTGAATCTGGGGGGATTCACACAGTCCATGCAACGCTGTCCCCAGTTTCTGGAAGAATTAAGGTTTCAGCCGGAGCTTTTCGAGCGACGACGCGACTGGGCACATCTGCTTGTCAGCGGTCACTTGATTCATGATCCCATTTCTTAACTTGGCCAAGGTGAGGTGAGGTGCATGTTCCTAGGCCCCCCGAGACCTGGCGCGCGGACGGGACACATTTCTGGATTTCGCTGCAGGTAAACAAGCTCGGAGTACGAGGGCTTCGTACATGCTCCCCAGGCGTCCTGATCCTGAACAATGTCTCGGGACATCCTCATCTCTCCATGCCCATTCCCATGCAGACACACAGGCACGATTATACGGCAACGAAACCCAACCCATGGATGTGAAACCTAGGTAGTCAGGTGGCCGAATCGTCCTGCACGCCTCGGCCGCCTCTTTCCAGCCATTTCTGGCTGCCGGGTGCTGCTGTTGACCGGTCTAGAAGGAGGATCGGACAGGTCCCGATCGTGATACTATTGGCTTGATCATTCATGGCTTCATTTTCTTTGCAAAGCCATCAACAACAAGACCTGCATGCCTCTTGGTGATCGACCGTCAGCCTTACGCAGGCCCCAGAGCCAAGCTTGCAACCCCGCACTGCTGTCATGACTTTGGACCAGCGTCGTGGCGACTGGGTTTTGCTGTAGCACCATACATCTAGAAGCCACATCGTCCTTCCAATGATTAGATTGCCATGTTGCTAGAGCTGGCAGTCTGGAACTACACGGTGTAGTTTTCCTTCACCGGCCGCCGTCTTTTGAAAATCCAGACGCTATCCAAGCCCAAGCTATACATGACCACTTATACCTATCTATACTAGGTCTTATCCCGGGAGATTGGGATCGTTAGCAAGAAGGGGGACAGGAAACCAGCGGTGTAAGCTGAGCTTGTGTGTCTGTGTGTATGTGTGTGTGAAGACCGGCATCCAAGCATCTGGCAACTTATTCACTGACAAGAGGCCGGTTCCTCGACTATATCCCGCGGATCATTGCCTTCGCGTCGGCACTAGCTGTATCTGTGCATTCTTGTTGTGCGAAGAAAGCAGGCCCAGATCTGATCTGCACAATATCGCGCGGGCACATGTAGAACGGACGAAACCCAACCAGTTCATTGGCCAGGTCACAAGGGTTACCATATCGGGAAGGCGCCGTGACGGGATCGGAATATCCAATTACTCGTGACACCGCTTCTGGATTGAAAGTTGCAACTGGGGGACTAGACAACCATGATAGTCCTCGATGGTTGTTTGTTTCTTGTCTCGAAGGGGCTGACGACTCACCTGGCTACTAATCCAGCGGTGCCACGAATGAGACCAAGGCGAGTTCGGCGGAGCGCCCATTTCTCGCGGATATCGGTGTCTGTCTCCAAACCCAAGCGGCGGTCACGCCAGTATGCCGAGTGCGCCGCCGTCTTAGCCGCCATTTTGGACGGAGGCTGAATCAGACCCGAGCGGGCGAGTCGTCCACCGAGCTTCCCGCTTCCATGCTTCCCAGATGTCGGAAGAAAGGATATCTGCAATAGAGTGGCTTGCTACGTGTGGGGAGATACTGGAACATTGGCACAAAGAAAAGCTGCCTTTGGTGCCAAGGAGAAGAAAGTTACATGGTCTTGCTGCTACACTGATGCGTCAGTCATGTGCCATGGCAACTATCTCACGGGTTTCGATCATCAACAGCGAAGCTCATGATGCTCTATTCGAGATAGACTCTCTGTTCTGCTCATCCGACGGTCGTCTCGTGACAGTCATGTTCCATCGCGGATATACGCTGCCATGGACCTTGCATTCTCTGTCAAGCTCGCTTGGAGTGACGTGCTTGTCTCCAGAGCAGGGCGCAACCTCCAAAGCATGAGACTACTCCTGCCGTCAGAAAATACTGGAGCTCCATGCACGAGTACGTTCTGGGGATGATGGCGTTGCGCGTCAGGGAGCTGGTTCTTACCGATATGACGATGCCGAGTGCAGGATGATCATGCAATACGTTATCCTTGATCATCTTTGATCCCTTCGAATATATCTGTAAACAATGCTAACCTGATTGTACCAGATTCCTCGCATGTACTCTTGCCTCTGAGGTACATTCAGCTTGATCAACGAGGATACTCGGAGCAAAGGAAATAATTATGGGCATATGAGGTCTGCTATCTATGGTCTCGCCTGGAAGCAAAGCCCGTGTCGTACATGACTTCTCCAAGTCTAGGGAACAGAGGATGCCGCTTCACCGAGCGCACCGTCATGATATTGTATTACAGGTTCCGAAGAAGAAACCTTCTTCGGGAAGCATTGCTATCACGGAAAGGAATTACTACCGGCTTTCCAGATGGCGTATCCCTTCCCGCCTCCGAATTCACAAGAGGGGGCTGTGCAACAAAGACTCGCAACTTTCCGGAACCAGCAGAACCTTTTCCATGACGAGTGACGGCTATATCACAGTTCTTTATTCTTGGAGGCCAGGATACTCACCACGTAGCTTCAAGTGGGTGTAGCAATTTCGAATATATTGTGAGAGCTTCCGCTCTGCCGTTCATGGTCGAACCGATGAAGAGAGAAAAAGGGAGTGTTCCACGACCATCTCACCAATTATACACAACATGGCACAGCCGGTCGCTGGATATTGTGTGTCGTCAAACGTGTCGGCGACGACGCCTGCTGAGAGAGGGTGTCCAAACATCTGGAGGACTGTCCAATCGCTGGGCCATTTGTGCTCTGATGGGTGCGCATGGGTGATTTTCGCCGAGACGGCCCTTTGGAGAATACAGCACCACCCCGATTTCTTTCGTCTGTAAATTCGATGCTCTGGGCTCAGCCGAGCCTATTGGACCCTGCTTGCAGATGGCTACGTCACATGCGAAGCGCTCCCTCTCTCTCGAATCCGGGGAAAAGAGTGAGAGAAAGAGTGGTGGTATCAGAGCTAGGAGCTGTGCAATGGGCGTAGCATATGCTGTGTGACACAAACCTCAACGGTGGTTGACTTGCCGGTAAACGACTTTCTTGTTGGAGTACTCGGTGACGGGGACAGCTCTTCCTCTCGACTGGATTCGTTTTCGTCGTTAGATTGCTCGGTTTTACCATGTATAACCAAGTGTTTCCTTGCGTAACATGTCGCATGCTTTTTTCAGTGAGCAGCCCCGTTGGGCGGCCTGCGCATGTACACGCCTAAAGCGGTCTCGAAATACGGCTGGCGTCTAGAATCACAAACTATTCCAGGGTCCAGACATTTTACAGCTCCCCCAAGCTGCGGACGGTCGTCTGGGGTAATAACTCGCGGCTGCTAAGTTTGGACGGGATTCTGCGGGAACTGGGGAAATAGCCTCCATATTCCCGGGCGCGTCTATAGCAACGCTGTCGTTGCATGGAGCGTACCTGCAATCATCACGCAGATGATACCCCTATGGTGTTCCATGGGCTTACATCGCTACCTATCTTACGTATTGTGAGCAATATATTCTATCTGTAATGTTATCAAAATCCATTACACTATCAAATAGCAGCAATCCGACCTCCCTATCTGTACCGGTTAGGTCTTCATATATGCAGAGTCTGCCAGATTGGTGTTTGAACGCTGCGTTCCTGCGACAGACCGAGAAATATATCGAGCAACGCTCCTTTTGGGCCGCCGCAGCCCCGGCGTTGCCTAGAACGCCCTGTATCATGCAAGCCCGTATGCAAGTCAATGTAGGGTTCTGACCCAGCTCGTGCGGCTGATTGGGCAGAGGCTTCGCTCCGAGAGCGTTATCTAGCTACGCGTCCTCTCAAAGCATGTGAGTCGTAGCCAACTTTGTAGCAGCTGCAATGCAGGATTGGTGTTTATTTTTCCTCCCTGAGAATGCATGGCATCTTTGATAGTGGTGGGAGGGATGCCCAATGGGAGAATATTTCCTACCGTCTTCGCTCGCGAGAGATTGCATAACAGGCAAGTCTCGCCTTTCGCTCGGAGAGATCGGGCTCGTCCGTGGGTTGCAGTTGATGGGATGGGACTGTCAATGTTGCCCCTCCACCACGCCCCCCTCAACAACCAAGTGCGCATAAGATGGGATCGTATATGTGGCTGAGAGGGAAACCTGCACGTCGAATGGGTGTGCGAGTACAACGCTGAAAGTTTCTTGTCGCTGCCAGACAGACACCCACTTCAATATGTCAAATTAGTTGGGAATGGCCTCACTTGGGGAGACGTCAAAAAGTGGCGAGACATCCAACAGAAAAACTCTGAAATTTCCCTTGCCCCAAATGCAAAAATGCTGGTCGCCCAGCCGAGTTGTCGTATGTTTCTGGACCAGTCCAATTAATTCCCTTTCCATGCCTGCCGGCTTACCCCTCACCCCTGGAACCCATCAATCGTCCCACCTCCCCCGGGCTGTCACGGAGGAGCTGAGAGTATAAACGTTGCCCGCAACAGGGATGTACAAGCAGAGTCTCCTGTTATTCCATAAGCCAGGAAGGCGTTAGATATTTGACCATGATATCTTTCCACCTACTGCCCATTTCTACGTAGGCCCTGTCCATTGAGACCCACAAGAAGGATCTGTGCCAAGCATCACCCAAGAGAGAAACCGAGCCGCTCGCTTGTGTAAAGTTTGAGCGAGCTTTGTTCAATCCCTCCCCCTCCTTTGGGACAGCCACACAAGGGGAGCGCGTCTGTCCTGCCCGAGTCTAAAACCATTGACAAAGCTCCGTCTGGACCCGGACCCGGACCCCTCTGCTTGGGTGAGAGAAGATGGTGTGATGATGGGAGGAGCCCCAACGAATAATAAACCAACCACCGATCCTGGGGAAAATTTAGCTACTGCACCATGGCAGACTCGGTCTGCTCGGGAAAGGCAACTAATCTAACAAAACCTCCAATCTCTTTTCTCTGTCTCTCTCGCTGTGTAGACGCTGGCGTGCAACGTGAAACGTTTTCCAGAGGGCTGAAGTTGCTGTCGACATTTGAGCGGAAAGAATATACATCAATTGATACAACTCCTGCGTGGACAGTATCTTCACACTGTCGTTCGGGCATACTGTGTAAGAAAGGTCAATGTAACCCTGAGGTATAGTATTACCAATTTAGGTAGTAGTATCTTGCATATCGCAACGACAATCTTCCCCATGCGCTTGCCTCCACAAGGTATCATGTTGACCACGCTGCAGCTTGTCCGAAGAGTTCTCATCACTATCTGAACGTGATGCTGTATCCATAATCTTTGTCCAGTCGTACGGAGCTCGAGGTCTACAGATCAGACACTCAACACATGAACTTGGTACATGATCACAGGTCTTGCGTATATCCATCTATATTGATTCCTTTTTCTGTCCTGCGCATGTTATACCAATCTATACCTGTGACCAGAATGCCATCATCCTGCTGCCGACCCAGAGCAACATGTGAGAACCTGCACTCGTTGCATATCACGTCAATGATGGCCAAGAGGGATCGCCAGCGGCACACACAAAACGTGTCCGAGGGCATGGTCGCAGCAAGATGGATGGACGCCGCACAACTGAACAACGTAACAATCTGCAATACCAGAGGGCGGGTAGGCTCTCTTTTGGGTATGAGCATTCCGGCACTGAACCCCTACCAGTAGGCAAAAGCGAGGCTGATGCCGATCTCTGCACGTCAAGAAAAGGCTAGACGGTCTTGCTCTTTATCTTGAATGGGGATGGGAAGATCACCTACACAAGTCCCTGCATAACATGGTTAATAATAAGCAAAATGCCCACGGGGGTTTCTAATGTGTTTGGATCCCGGTCTCGTTCGCCACAACCACACGTGTATCACCAGATCAACAGTCCTCTTCACTTAGCCCAAGATCTTGGTGAGGGGTCGTTTGACGTAACGCCCAGGACCAAGAATTCACAACGGCCTTTTCCCAGCTTCTCGTTCTGTATGCCGAACGTGAGCTCGAATGCCCGCAGATGCTGTCATGCTACATATATTCCTGCCCTGCGTAGATTGGCAGCCCCGTACTATTCTACGTCATGGTATGTGACTTTGGGAGAAGCATTTTGGAAGCAGACCACGGATTGCAGACCGGAACCAACCTTGGCGGCATTCGCACCGATAACGCTGCCCAACTCTGCCATGAATTTCAAGTGTGTAATAAGAAAAGCACCTGGTTGGCACATAGGTTCCCACGCCTTGAGATAGTGGCGGCAGGGCCTCTAGTTCGTGCATGTAAACTTTTATGCTTCCTGGGTGCGTCTTTCCCCTCTGCAGATCCGATATGCCCCCAGGTTCGTCCGGATAGCCATCCAGCTTTCCCCAGCCGGGGTCTGATAGTGTACGTTCTTACAGAACCAAGTCCGGACCACGAAAGAATTGATTAAAGAGCTATATCTAGGATCTGCCAAAAAGCATAGGCAAACCAATTTGTATGTAGTTTGCATGTCAGAGCGAGAGCGGTGCCGGCCGAAGAGTACTAGCTACCGATACTAGGACGCGGGATCGACAGTTTCCTGGTGGTGTGCTACCACCAAACTCTATCCCAAGCTAAAAGCTCAGCATATCAAGTCAACTCGCGGTGCCCTGTCAGCCTTCTCTGAATCAAAGAGAGACCTGGACGCCAAGGTACCAGTCACTGGGGGCCAGCCACATCCCACAGGCGGTGAGGCATGATTTGGGAGGAACGTGTAGACATGACTCGCGAGAAACCACTTCGTCTATCTTTGATCTGGTCTTCCTCCTGGTGCTGGCTCCATCAGAACGGTGGCTCGAGGCTAGTTAGCGGGCTACGAATAAGAAATCATGCATGTTTTTAGCAGAGCGCTTGTATGATAGCCTGGCGTCAAACTCCTGGGAAAAGGCATAAGATGTTTTAGATTAGATGAAATTAAGCATCGAGACGCCATGTAGCATAATCCGGGGAAAAGCTCGACTGCCACCTTTATCAGAGACCCTTTCGAACAACTACGCGTTGGTGGGCTGCGACGTCTCGATGCCAATTTTGGGAGACAGGCCAAACGATTCTAGACCCTGCTGAATGTCGACCGAACAAGGAAGAAGCCTTGTGGCTGTTTGATTGTCTAAGATCTATGGCAGTATCAAACTCATGGTGGCTTGACCATAGACTCGGTGATGAGTCAGGTGAAGGCACGGCGCTGCCATAATAATTCCTCGTACAGTGCCTGGTGATACCAGTTGATGGTATGAACACCGAAATATTCATGTTATTCCAGCGTATGTAGTAGACATATGGACTTTATTCCCGTGCCAGGTAAGTGAATCAACACGCACGGAGCTGAAGCGACTGAGAGGCGGGTATTATTAGAGACGCATCGTAAATCTTACACGTTTATGCTATTAAGTAGTTGTGTGATCAATGGATCAAGATAAGCCTTGTATATAGTATGATTTGTTGAAGTTTGATGGAATTCGTTAAAACTATGAGTGACCATCCACAAGTCATGTATAGGTGGCGTGAAGATACCGCGAGGAAATCGGTTCTCTGTGATGTATACACACGTGCCTCAGTCACTCAGATAATCCTACTCGGTCTTAGAAGTCATACTCATGGTTATGATCAGCTTGATAATTAATAACAGAGCCTAATAATGCTCGAACCTGATACGTAAGTGTTACAATAGAGTGTATATATATATAGAGAGAGAGAGAGAGTATGTGTGTGTGTGTGCGAGAGAATATAATTCCATGACTCTTTCGCGGTACTTAACACGAAATCTCAAAGTGATCTATACAGGCATGTTGAGAGCAGGTAGCAGCTGCTTATTGAATAAAAGTGTTGTATTCACTTGAAGGTCCACCACATATATACAAGCAAGATAGATACTTTTCGAAAGTTATATCAACTCCCACTGTTGCCCGACCAAATGAATGATCGCCTCATGAGTATTTACCCAGAGCAAATATCCAGGTAAGTCTTTTGAGTCGCAACAGTAATAGACAGTTGTCTTGTTATTTAGAAGGCAATTTCTAAATACCCACTTGAGCTTCTGATCCTATACAAGTGTAAGAAGGTAGGGGGAATTTACTCATATTTACTGTAATCTTGCAATCGTCATACATTTATAGTCACCATGCCACATCGTAGAATATTTTGCAACAGTGAATTGCACAAAAGGAATATCTGCCGTCGGGCTTATATTTGTCTTCACGATTCTGCCACCTCCGCCGTTCTCTACATATGTTTGAGAATCTCCAAAGCTTGTGCCTTGGACCAAGTTTAAGTATATCACCAGCTTCCAACTGTGTCGGCCAGCCCCCTCCTCGATTCGAATTTCCATCCCGGAAATATCGTGAAAAAGAAAAAAGTTCCAACGCCAGAGCCATGCTATTATAACCCCGAAGCACCATACCATGACTGACAACGCCATCACCATGCCTAACAACCAACGCCGGTACCGTTCCATAAAATCAAGCGCTATGGTAGAGCATTTTGACTGCTCGCACGAAACAGAGACTGTGGTTTCCAGTGTGACGAACTGGATGGATGTCGAAAGTGTAAACCCCTGAGTGGTATCAAGACAAAAGAAATTCAGGAGGCTTGACGATCCACCTAGTACGTCTCGCCAAGGTCAGCGAGGGAGTTGCTTGGAAATCCCACGCTGGACCGCCTGGATGCAGCACTCTGCCGTCGAGGCATGGGAATACCACTGTTGCTCGCGCCCGAAGGGATATATTTGCTATATGTTCCCCTCCGGCTGGGCGTGCGGCCTTCAAAGTCTTCGTCTGCCTCGTCTGCCTCGTCAAACTCGGCCCGCCCGATGCTGTGCGAGTGGCCGTGGACGCTGCCCGACAAGGAGCTGCGGGGCCTCAAGCTGAGTGGCGTCTTGGTACCGCTCATGGATGTTCTGGAAACTGGACGTCCCATGTCTGCCCGCGAAACCGGTCTGTCAGGCCGCACAAACTGAGAAGACGCTGCACTAGCGCGGCTGCTCGGCCGTGAGATAGAAACGGAACTGGAGTCGGCATCGTAGGTGCTGGTCCGGTTTGGCAGTGGGCCAAAAGACAGGCGAGATACTCCAGACGTGCTAAGCCGGGGCACATGCTTTCCTGGCCGGCCAATGCCAGTCGATTGGGATGGCGTCTCATCGGCAATGGTAGACGAGGTAGTTGAGCCAGTCGTACGTTTCCGACTCCTGATCGTAACCGTAGACGGGACACTGGTGCTACCGAGTATCGACCGTGGCGAGGCTCGCGGCGGGGTTGTCGTGGGCGCGGGAAGCTTGGATCGCGCATTTTGAACGCGGGCTTCGAGGCGTTGCATTTGCGCTGTAAGGGTACGGATGTGGTTGAGAGAAGTGGATGGCGGTACTCTGTGAGAAGTGGCCCGAGGCGCAGGCGTCCTCGTTGGCGCTGGTGTTCGAGTCCCAGTGGCGGATCTGAGCCCTGTCGTTGTCCTGGTGTTTGACGTCGTCATGGCTCTGGGCCTGGGCGTAGTAGTGCTTGGAACCGAGGCTGAAGGTAATCTGGACTTCTTCTGCGAAGAAGGCATCGGTGTTCGAAGTCTCGAAGCGGGCCGGGGGAGCGACGAAGCTTCGGACACGGGTGGCGAAGGAGGGTCGGAGAGCCCAGGCGTCAGTTTCCTGGGAGGAGGCAGAGACATCTCGTCGGGTGGTGTAGAAATAAGTGGCGAGCTCGCAGTCGAGCGAGGAGAGTTCTCAAAGGTGGGCGATCCGGGGATAGAGATGTCGGTAGAAATGACAGATAAATGGCGATTCTCGGCCTTCTTGACCTTGTCTTGCAGAATGTCGGCTTCGACTTTGAGGTCGGACAACTCTTCGCGCAACCTCTGAGCCTCGATTCTGAGTGTCTCTCGCTCCTTCTCGCCGATCTTGACCTCCTCCTCCATCATGACGCTCCTCTCGATTGCCTGGTTGTACTTCGATTCCAGGTCCTCGAGCGAAGAAGTCGTGTGGCGGGCCTGTCGCTCAAAATCATCGTTGGCGACCTCGATATCCCGCAACTTCATCTGAAGAGTTCTGTTGGTGTCGCGGAGAGTGGTGATCTCCTTCTCGAGAGCATTTTGCGCCGTGTTAGCCTCGGCCTTAGCTTTCCGACATTTTTCCTGTCGCATTGTCAGTAACCACGTTTCTGGACCAGAGAAACATCAAGAAATTTACCTTCCACTCATTGGCCTCAAATTGGGCGCCCTCGGCCTTTGTCCGCAATGATCGCTCCCTCTTATCGGCAGCCTCTAGGTCCTTTTCAAGTTCTGCCTCGAGCTCGTGACTGGACTCTCGGAACTCGGCTAGCTCGACAGCCAGCTGCTCGTATTGGTTCTTGTACCACGTCAAGGACTCCTCGGTCGTCGCGTTCGGGTTTGGCGGGGAAGATGGTGGCTCAGCCATGTTTGTTGATTTCTAGCGATGAACGCAGGTTTATGTTTGATAGTGTCGCATGAGCGATCGCAAATGGTGGGCGGTTCGAGCGACCCGAAAGAAGATACTGGCGAGTATTGATTGCTGATCCGTCGCACCAATTTGACGCGACGCAATAAGAAGCAGAATCGAACAGATATTAGACAAAAAAGTATGTCGTACGGATGTTGAAGAATCAAATGGGCATCAAGTCGAGATATCGCTGGCACGGGGCAGGTATATCTTCGCAGCCCCTGCCGGATCTCGTGAACCAGGACGCAGAGCGAGCCTTGGTGCTTGCAATATCCAATGTGGCCAAAAGCGCACGTCGGATAGCCGTTGGATAATGATAGCGCGAAAGAAAGGATCGATATCTCTGAGCAATTATTGGCACAGAGAAAACGAAGACGGCGGTCTGGCTATCTCGTCCTTCCGAGACAGGAGGGTCGCGGGGTTATCTGGGACGTGGACGGGCGTGTCTCCTTGACGACAGCCTTGTCGCGGGCGGGTTGTTGGCGCAGGTACGTCCAACGCGGGAGGGGAAAGAGGGTGAGTCGTTTGTTGTGGTGTTGATTGCTGGAGCCGGTCCGGGGCGGGTTTGTCGTTCGTGGGTTGGGTGTCGTCGCCGTCGCTGATCAGGCTGGGTTAGTATTGTTGTTCGTCGTCGAGATGCCGGGCTATCGCATCTTCAAGTCATCCACCCCAGTTGTAGAAGGGGGCCCGGATGGGAAATGGTCGAGGGATCGCGGTTGACCTCGCTGTCGTCGTGGATGGGGATGCCGGTGTCAAGGTGTTTCCCAACCCTCCACTTTGAATGAATGATCTGTTGACTGTCCCAAGGTCAGTCCCTCCCCTTGGGCAGGCATGGCGCTAGCGCGTTGCGGGCTTAGCTGGGCTTTCTGGCTACCATAGGCAACGCCCGTGCTGGGCGTTAGTGCGGTGCGGGTGATGCCAACCTCTGCTGATGACCATTGGATGGGCGGGCAGGAGACCATTACCTTTAGTGGGGGGTTCAGCCAAGGCGCGTGAACACGTGTGGGTAAAGAAAAACAACCCCCCAAAACATGAAGATGCAAAAGCAAACAAGACGGTGTCTGACGGAGAAGAGGTTCCTCCAGTTTGATCTTCAATATCTTGACGGTCTCTGAAGCTGCTGGAATTTGTTGAAACCCTCCCCAAATAGGCAGAAAGCTTCTTCCCACCACTTCTGCGTAGATGCTAACGAGAACCCGACATGATCCGGCATTGAATTAGTTGCCGCTCGCCCCAATTGACCACCGCCTCATCTAAAGGGTCAATGCAACGGCCCTCTAGCTTCCTTGTCCAGTTCCTGGCGGTGCCCAATTTTAGCCCATCAACCAACCTCCATCATTCGTCGTCAAAGGTTCGAGAATGTGCCCACTTGCTCTGTCCCTTTTCTGCACACTGCTCGCAGACAATCTTACCCCCAAATAGATAGCAGCTCCTCCATCACCGGCCAGCCTCTCCTTAATTCTAGTTCACGATACACTATTGAATCTCAAATCGAGAGGGTCACCGCCGCATTCGCTTCATAAGATGAGGACAAACAAATTGATTGCCAAAAACGTTCACCACACGAGGTGCTCCTCATTATTAGAGCTCTACTACTCGTCTTGAGCGTCAGCTATTTCGCAGAGCGCCACGATGACGCAGAGCTATAGTATCCTCGGCACATCCCACCTTGGAGTTTAATCATTTGGCGACCCAGCCAGTTCCGCCATCTCCGGTCCTCCATCAAGGTTTGAAGCCAAGGCACGACAACGACATCCATTGACTTGCACATTCGAAAAGTTGGATGCATGATGAACAGCATACATACACCGACTGATCAAGCTGCTGCATCCTCGCTGCGCTGCACACGATGCTCACCTGGCCCCTCCACCAGTAGCACAGTTCCATCGGGAAATACGACTCGTGCACGTGGATAGCCACTGGCATCCGCACAGAGACTGATCGGTTCAATGATTTTGCCTTCTCTCCACTGGAAGGATATCGCCCAGCCATCTCTCAGACAGACACCAGACAGCTCGCCTTCGGACCACGACTTTGGACATGATGGCAACAGCCTAATCTCGACCTCCTCATGGCCAGCCTCTACTCCCCCTGCCGACGCTTGAAAGGATTGTACGATGCATTCCAGTATGCCAGCACAACCGCCAAAGTTGCCATCAATTTGGAAAGGCGGATGGCTGTCAAGAAGGTTCGGTAGGGTCGACTTGCTCAGCAGTAACTCCATGTGATTACCGCAGCCCTCAGCATCCCACAGGCGGGCGTGCATGTTGAGGAGCCAGGCCCTGCTCCAGCCAGTGTGGCCGCCTCCGTGCGCCGCGCGACGCTCTAGGACTCGTCGCGCGGCGTCAGCCAGCTCCGGCGATCGTATGGGATTGATCAAATTCCCAGGATATAGGCCAAAGAGGTGAGAGACGTGTCGGTGTCCGGGCTCGAATTCTTTGTAGTCTTGGAAGCCCCACTCTTGTATAAGACCGCGTTCGTTGACTTGCAGTGGTGGAATGCGAGCGAGCATCTCTTCAACCTTGAGCTTTAGTGGACAGTCCTGCTTCAAGACGTCTATGCTCCACAAGTACAAGTTCAAGGCCGTTGCGATGATGGTCATATCTATGGCTGACCCCTCGCAAAGTATTCCAGTCTCCCCTGAGTCTGAAATATATGTGTTCTCGGGCGAAAGAGACGGGCTCGTGACGAGATATCTCCCGTCTGCTGATGGTATCAGGAAATCCTGCAAAAATAATATGCAGCCCTTGAGAAGTGGGAAAAGTCGCCAATGCAAGGATTGGTCATATTTCACCTGCAACATCTGAACAGTATCCATACAGAGCCACAAACCCCCGAGCGGCCACAATGTTCCTGGCATCCAGGTGTCTTGAGGGTCGGTGTCGGCCCAAATATCGGTGTTGCTGTGAGCACACCACCCTGAGCATCCGTACATGAGGTTGGCGGTTCTTCTGCCGCGCTCAGCCATGCGCTCGAGTAGTCCTACCAGGGGTAACACACACTCGAGTAGATTGGAAGCCGCCGTGGGCCAGTAGTTCATCTGAATGTTGATGTTGATTGTGTACTTGCAGCCCCACGGAGGTGAGAAACTCGGATTCCAGATCCCTTGCAAGTTTGCTGGCAACGCTTTACTCCCACCCCGACTGCTAGAAATTAGCAGGTATCTCCCATAATTGTGGTATAGTGCAATCAGCCCAACGTCTGTGGGATCTCTGTTTGCGATTCGGACGTCCGTGGGAAGATGATGAAAATCCGGCGACAGTCGTAGGCTTGTGCGCTCAAACAAGCCTCGATGGTCCACGACGTGTCGTGATAGTATGTGTTCCCACGAGTTCTGGAGCGCTTCGCGTACGTTTGTCAGAGCCACCTCCTCTGGGCTCTCGCACCGATAGGTAGTTTGAGCGCCGATCACTATGAGGCAGTCTGTGGATTTGACCCATATGCAAGTATTGGTCGCCAAAACAGTACCATGCTTGGAATCGCTTTTCACGCCCAGGACACAGCTGAGCCGGTTACTGAGGTGCCCGCCAGGCGTGGCGTCCATCAAGATCCGGGCCGACCCTGCTTCGTCCGTCTCTTCTACCCTCAAACGATCAAAGAACTCGTTCGTATCCCATTCATTTTCGCCGCGGCGACCAAGACGCACGGTAAACTCGACTGGCTCTGAGGAGATGACACGCATCACCAGTACCTTGTCGGGGTGACTTGCAATCATGTCTCTGCGGATTGTAATGCCGTTGACCTCGTACTCCAGGGAATGGGTGGCAGTCGCGATGTCAAGCCACCGCTTGTACGACTTGACTTTAGGCTCCTCGTGGCCAAACTCCAGGTAGACGGAGCCCAGCGGCTCGTAGTGCCTCATCGAGGCAGGACTAGAGAAGAACTCATCGCGGACGAGCTCTTCGGCGTCCCGGCGCCGTCCGCTGCGGATCAGTTGTCGTAGTCTGGCTAGATGTTTCGCGCTTGCCGGCGTGCGGTCTTGAGGTCCGCCGTACCATACAGAGTCTTCGTTGAGTTGTAGAAGCTCCGTCGTGGTCCGGCCGTGGACCATGCATCCTAATCGACCATTTCCGAGAGGCAGCGCCTGTGACCACTCGCTGGCTGGGGAATCGTAATGCAGACAGAGATGGGCATGGTCGGGGTTCATCTTGTATGGCCTCCCGTGAATCATAGAAAATGATTTAGCCAGGAGCACAGTAGAGCCCGAGTCAAATATTGGACTAGTAGGAGTTCATGTTTACGCACGTAAAGATGCTCGATCACGTTTCAATACAAATGCTTGCCGTGCAGTTACAATGACACCGGCTCCAGCCGACTGGAGAAGCGTCCCGATATCCCGGGACCGTCACGAAAAGAGCACACTAGCAGTCTTTCTATCCAGGTTCAACCTGTCGCTTTGTCCGCCCATCACGACCCCTAAGCCCTACGCTCGCAGAGAGCGACGCCTCTACCGGTATGATCCAGATGGTCTGGTTGGACGGAAGATTTGTGGACCAAGGCTCAATCCGGGGGTGAATGTGGGGTATGCAGTTATGATCAGTCGACCACGGGCTAGTATTGTCCGGGGAAGCCAATCACCAAGGGTTATAGTCGGAAAAGCTCCACCAACACAGATATCCGACCAACCGACCGGCTGGCCAGTGACCACAATGTCTTTCTCCAAGTGTCCCTGTTGCTCGGAGCGAGGCCTCGCTTGCTGCGTCTGGGGAGCGCGCCAATGGCAGATCATGATCAGGTCACTGTCAATGAACAGTCACAAAGCTGCATGGACCGGCTCGCCTAGATCGTGTTGGGGAATCCGTCCAACAGCGTTCCGGCCCGGTCTTCAGGATGGACCCTGGAAAGAGCATGGTATTACATGTAGGATCCTCGAACCGAGTAGACGGTACGCATCGGTTTTGCTTATTTATATAATGCCCGTCGAGCTCGCCTCGGCGTCTACTGTCTGCCAGCCAACGGCCTGGGACACGCAGGCGTTCTGACTCAACCATTCTCCCCGGCCCTATCTACTCTGACCTGAGTTGTGCTTCGACACGAACCCACCGCGATCATGGCAGAACGCGACCACAAGACCGGCGTCTCGCACGTCGACGCCGCCGAGACGGCCGAGAAGCTTGGCACAACCGTCGACGAAGTCATCGCCACGAGGATTACCGAAGAAGACATGCTGAGGCACTCGGCAGAGGCACTGACCTTTCGCTCGCGGACCGGCCTGCGCATCTGCGCCATCATGTTTGTCATGGGCTGCAACCAGGCTGGTTACGGTATAGACTGGGCCGTCATTGGCGGCATCAACGCCTACGACAGCTGGCACAGCTATTTTGGTTTCGGGAACGCGGGCGTCATCATTGGCACCATCAACGCCCTCATGACCGTCGGCACGTTTGTCGGCGCCCCGTTTCTCGCCCTCGGTGATACATTTGGTAGACGGGGTGTCAACTTCATCGGGAACTTTCTGGTCGTAATCGCGGCGCTCTTGCAGGGTCTGGCTCCCAACCTCCCCTGCTTCTTCATCGGGAGACTGCTGCTGGGATTTGGCACGGCATTGTGCACCGCCCCTCAGTACATGGCCGAGATAGCCCCTCTGCATCTCCGAGGCAGACTTGTCGGTATCTTCGGTGCCTGCTTTCAGGTCGGCAGTATCTTGATGAACGCGGCGCTCATCGGCTTCACCCAGTGGACAAACAGCAATTGGCAGTGGAGGACACCGCTGAGTGAGTTCTCTTCTTACCCCTGCTTCTCCCTCTTTTCCGTCAAGGGAAAAAACAACTGATGTCGCTCAAGTTCTCGAGGGGTTTTTCCCATTCATCGTTTGTGCCACCATCTACTTCCTGTGTCCCGAGTCTCCTCGATGGCTTGTCATGAAGAACAGGCATGACGAAGCCCGCCGCGTGATCGCCAAGTACATGACGACGCACAATGATCTGAACTCGCCCATAGTCGGTCTCATGATGACCCAGATCGAGGAGTCCCTCGAGGAGTCAAGCACCGGAATCAAGGCCGCGTACGACTATCGCGTGTTCTTCACCAAGGAAGTCAGGTTCCGCACGCTGGTCCTCCTCGTCTACTCTCTGTTCCAGTCGTGGAACGGCGGCGGCATCATCTCGCAGTATCTCACTCCTGCTCTGGAGACCATTGGGATCACGCGTGATATCGACCAGCTGGGAATCAACCTCGGGCTCACGGCCGTCTATTTCGTCTTTACAGCGTTCGGATCGTACCTCATTGACATATTCAGGCGGCGGACGCTGATCTTCTCGGGACTGATCGCCATCATCATTGCTCAGACGGCCGTCACGATTACCAGCTGGAAGTTCAGCGAGACCGGATCCCATGCCGCGGCATCGCTGACCATATTTTGGATCTTTGCGTTCCAGGTGGCCTCGGCGTCCCTCATTGCGACCATGCACAACCTGTACCCTGTCGAGATACTCTCGCTGCCGCTCCGGGCCAAAGGCATGGGCTTGTATGCCATGTTCCAGGGGGCGGCAGGCGTAGTCAGCAACTATGCCATCTCCCTGGGCATCAGCCAGCTGGGCTACAAGATCTGGGCCGTGTACATTGGGTACAACGTGGTGCAGCTGGTGGCCAGCTACTTCATCTTCCCGGAGACGAGCAGGCTGAGCCTCGAGGAGATTGACTCCATTTTCGAGACCAAGCACACGAACCCCGTGCGACTGAGCCTGACCATCAGCAAGGCGAAGAAGGAGACGCGCAGAGCTGCGCGGGAGACGGGCTCCGGCTCCTATTAATTAGTAGTCCTGGCTAGGGGGGCCCACAAGGATGAGGTGGAAATCAAATGCGGATATAACAAACATCAGCACTTGGCTCAACTTCATCAGCGGTTGTGGACCCTGTGAACAATCTTAGCGGTCAGGCTCCAAGAACAGTGCTCCAAGTGAAATAGAAGACCCGAGACGCATTCCTCGTATGCATTGATCTTGACATATTCGTATTTTAGTCCCATCGCTGCTTGTTCGTATGCTCGTCTGAGGACGCCCTGGATACTTTAAACTTTGGCGCCGTCGGGAATTATCATATAGCGCATCATAGTCGTCCCATCTTATAGGCAGACAGGCCCACTCGGTAGGTATGCACAAAGGCATTGATGCGGAGAAGACGCCAGGGTAACCTGGGTGCCAGTGCTTGGGCCTCTTTGATCAATTGCCAGGTAGCAGCCCATTGTAGCACCTCTCCTGGACTCGAGATGTCGGCCAGCTTTGTATGCAAAGTCCTAGGGATCAATTCAGGGAATTTCATGGCAGTTTTGCTGCAAATATTAGGGGACATGGGCTGCTAGGATTGGAGCTTATGCACCAACCTGGGCTCGCTAAACCCACGCTAGCTCCATGGGTATAGCTTACCAATGTGCACTAAGCAAGCTGCCGTCCAAAGTCCTACATTTTTCAACGAACCAACCTTTCGTGTTGTGTAGTACAGCCTCGAGGTGTTTCAATTCCCACGTTTCTTTGGCTTTATCTTTAGAAACTCTAGAGTTGCGAGTATTAATAGCCTGGTGCGTCGATCGGCCCTTTTGCAGATCATACACTGGTTCAGGCCGCTGCATAAAACCTGTCATTGCCAGCCCCAAATCTGTGCTGGCTGAGTCCCCGACTGTGCCTCTGGGTGCTGACACAAGACGACGATTTATTGCCCCCCTCTCGACCCCCCCGGGCGGCTAGCGGCCGTCAATGGTGCCAGCGGAATCCCTGAAAATGGATATTCAGATACCCTTAGTATGGGATAATATGCCAGACCCGACGTGGGGGAAGACCTCGAGGTTCAAACAAACCAAACGCCATTGCCCAGTGGAGTGATCAGTGACCTCAGTGATGAAGCTGTAGGTAGTCTTGGCATATAGGCAGCGGGCGCATTCACAATAACTTGTCCCATTGCTTCCCGACAATGCCTCTATTTGCGGATAAGATGATACGGGGCCAGGGCAGGACAGACACACCCACCCACCCACATGCTAAGTATATCCAGAGGGGATGCCGTCAATGACGAGATGCCCAAACATGCTGCATACAATACAGGCAAACCGCCCAATATGCGTAGGGCCAGGGTCTTGTATGTGAATGGCGTAAGCACAGCCAATCAGTAGGGGCACTCGACAGGCCTGGAACAGGCTGGCAAAGCCCACATTATCAGCGGCTTCATTAAAATACCGAAGCCGAGCGTCTGCAGGTACGATACATACCCTGGTTTGACTGCCCAGTCCAGTCACCTCTCTGCCGCCTCCGCTGCCTGCCATCGCTGCTAACCGCCCGGTCGGTCGGGGAACAGATCCCATTCCTCCCTCTGTAACAAATCCTTCCACACGCCTGCGCACAACGCTGCTTGTTGCAACTCCGCTCAGCGGCTCGACTCGCTGCTCGCCGCGCTTCATCGCACGTCGTCGCCTACGGGGTCGCGTCCGTTGCGCGCGATAAAAAAAGAGAGAAGCAGTGCCAGCCATTTCCCGCAACTGCGGCAGCCAGCCATGGCGTCGCTCGTCATTGCCGAGACCGTCACCGGCCTGTCGAGCCTACTGGACGCCGTGGCCAACACCCTCGCCAGCGCCGCCGAGCTGCGACGGAAATGGGGCGAGGACAGCATGACCGTCTTGTCGCTGGAGAACCAGCTCCTGACGCTGCAGGGAGTCGTCAGCCAGACCAAATATCGCGTCGAGCAGTCCATTTCTTCTCAGTATGGAGCGCCCGCCCTGCATGACCTGCTCGTCCTCTACCTGGACCGATGCATCGCCTGCTGCCGGCCGCTTCTCGCAAAAGTAGACGCCGATATCCTGCAGCAGCACCGGCTCGCCGCCAGCGGGCCCAGGAGGAGCATGTCGAAACTCATGATGAGGATGAGGAGTGGCAAGAAGGAAATTAATCCAATGGCGCAACAACCGTCGTCTTCCAGTAATCGCCCGGGGAGCTCATCACAACAACCATCCTCGTCGTCGTCGTCACGGACGGTAAAGCTAGAGGAAGCACTACCGATTGTTCAGCACCACATGGCAGCCTGGACACTCATCCAACAAGTCTGCAATAGGTCAGTCCCGGCTCCCATCTCTTATCGTTGGGTCATATGCCCGACATGTCGTTTTGTCTTAGCCAAGCTTCAATCACTAACCTTTCGAGCAGCGCTGCCATATCACACCAAGAGTATATCCTTGCAAGTGATCAGACTCGCATAATATTCCAATCCATGGAGGAGACGGCGTCATGGGTGTATGCCAATAAGGACGCCGGCTCGATGCTTTCGTCGCCCTCATCGTCGACATCTTCACCAGCCGACTTTTCACCACACAGCACGTCGACACAGTCTTCGAGCTATGACCCCCATTTCTCCATGCATGCTTACCACCAGTGGCCTCATCAACCGACAACAGTAGACGAGGCGCTACTGTACCAGAATGAAGCGCAAGCTTATCAAATTGAGGCCTCGTCGAGTAGCGCAGCCGCCTACACCCCTGCCGAAGACGCAGACAAGTTCTTGGTAGAGGAGTATCGCGTCGAGACTCATGACAAGTTCAGCGTATTGCCACCTACGATCACCGACGAGAAGGAAGTTGTAGCTGGACCCAGCGGGACGCCTGTTGAAACTAGGGAAAAGTTCAGCGTGATGTCTCCAGCATTGTCGGAAGAGAAATACCCTGCTTCCAGCTCAAGCAATACACCCATCGAAACGAGGGAAAAGTTCAGCATATTACCAACACCAGTCGATGGAAAGATCCTGAGCGGGACGCCCGTAGAGACCAAGGAAAAGTTCAGCGTCGACCCACGTGATTCGCCGATGGATAGTGGGAAGGTTCTGGTCGATTGGAGTTCGATGACGCCAGTTGATCCGCAGGACAAGTTCACAGTCGAGAGCCCTAGCAGTCCTTCGAATAGCGACGCGACATTAGCCGGGAGCCTCCGTACCATGTCACTGAAAGAGTACAACCCATCACTCAGGAGCAAATGGCTGCGGCGCGGACTTTCCTCCGCGTCATCCGAGAAGAGCGAGGTCCAGAAGCGATCCCGCGCCATCGACCACGACCTGAAGAAGGAAAAGAAGAAGAAGAAACAGAATGAGTACAAGATCTTGCTGCTCGGATCCGAGTCGAGGTCGTATCTCCTGTCGGCGGCGCATAGAAAGGACGAGAAAAAGTTTATGCATCAAGACCTGATGGAATATCGACCAGTGATATTGTCCAACATGGCAAAGTGCATCCACGCGCTAGTACAGCAGATGCGCAATGCGGAATTGCGCAAGGATTCGAGGTATCTGTGGGCGTACGTGGAGTTGATAGAAGAATATCTCCCCGACAATGGTGGGAACTCCTGGCCAGCAAGAGAATTAGACGATCGGTTCTATGATGCGCTCAAGACCATCGTTTCAGATTCTCTTGTATCCGACCTGGTTCGGAAGTCTTCTTTCGACAAGAAGGCACACTGGCCAGGACCTGCAAAACAGTCAGTAACCATGTCGAGCAAGCAGATAGGACGAGTAGGCTGACCGTATATTACAGTTACTTTGAGTCAATACCCCGGATATCGGCGACGAATTACGTGCCAACGGAGCTGGATATCTTACATACCACAACATTCATGGCCAAATCGAGAGGCGTCAATCTCATCAAGATCAAAGATGCCGAAATTGGAGTCGAATTTATCGATGTTGGCGGCCTACTAGGCAAGAAAGGCAAATGGATCCATCAGTTCGAAGCTGCCGTCTTCCTAGTCTTCGTCATTGACATGGAGGAGTGTCAACATAGCGGGCAGATGATTGAGACCATGAAGAACGTGGAAGCCGTGATAGAGTCGCCATGGTTCAAGGAGGCGTCGATACTATTGCTCGTCAACAAGGCACCAGAACCAAAAGTCAAACCGGAACTCACCATCTACAAGAATGTCCTGAAAACGACCACATCCATGCTGGAGAAATTTCAAGAACAACATGTTGGGCGTGTTATGATCACGACGGGCACAATCATGGGCGACGGCAAAGGAGTGATAGACAGCATTCTTCAGAACCTGAGGGATGCAATTCTGATCAAAACATTGAGGCTCCAGACGAAATTACTTTGAACAAGACAAAGTTAGCTGGAACAAGTATGGGAAAACCAAGAAACCCATACTGATTGCCTTAGAACAAATAGTAAAATGATGAATAAAATTTGCGTTTGAGCAATTGCCGGGTTCCTTTCTGTAATCATCCACTCCCATGTGGAACTCATGCAATGCAACAAACAAACTTTAATTAGAAATGGATCTGCCGACCTCCGAATTATACCTCGGGTGTTTCTTTTTCTTTTCTTTTTTATGTCTTTTTTCTTATACAAAGTCAGCAAGCACATCTCATTTTCATGGTTTGTTTGACTCGGCGACCATTGCCCACCTACTTTGTTGACTGTATTACCAGCCATGGAAAACACCTACCTACTAAAGCATTTTTCGAGCTCACCGAAGTAAACGGCCCCCAAACTGGAGAGGACACAAGGAAAGACAAGACGAGGTAAGACATGCACCATTTGTAACACGTTATATGCATGCAAACTTTCCACTTGGCACTGCACGCGACATGCAGGCATTTATTATGGAAAATGGGGATTCCGGGATCCCTGGGGGAGCGAAATTTTGCGGTTTTCGAATATCGATACCCGCAAAGTATATCGACCTCCCCTAGCGACATCCGGCGGAAACGGGGTCATGGCGTCGAGTGAAGACACTGACGATCCGGAGTATTTATAGTAACCATATAACGGTCAACTGGAGAAATGGAACGCTGATCCACACACACGCAGATACATGCTGCTCCGTTACGTGCCGTGCCTCCCAGGAATAGGAAGCAGCTCGCGCTGTTTCCGCTCCGCTCCTGATTTTCTCCTCCTCTCGTCTCGTCATTTCTCCGCTTTCATAACTCGTTGGTTTGTTGTAGGATTAGTATATCGTCGTCGCCCTGGATCCTCAGTTTGCCTTTGCCTTTGCTACCCGCGCGGCCCGTCCTTCCTCCCGCTCCCGCTCCCGCTCCGGCGGGATCCTCCTCCTCGGCACCCACCCTCTCGACCAAGGCATCCAGCCAACCCGCGAGCCGAAACGCGGCCTTGGCGATCTGCTGCTCGACAATGTGCATGGCGCCGTGGGCGTAGCGCTCGGTGCCCAATAACAAATCGCCCATGCCCTCGGACCACCGGCCGTAGGCGTAGTCGCAGACGATAGAGTTCGAGTCCCGCGCCCACTGCTCGGCGCAGTAGGTGCCCCGGCGGGCGTCGAGGTCGCAGCCGGCCCAGGTCGACCGGGGCGCGCGGAAGGCGTCAGCCCGGGTCCGCGCGACCAGGCCCGCAAAGTACGGGTGCAGAGACGTCGGCGGCGGGCCGGAGGCCGGGAGAGGCGCGAGGGCGTAGAGGATTTGTTTGTCCCATACCTGTGCGCGCCGGTTGTCAGTTTTTTGTACCTCTATCTACTAGATCTGGTGGGCTTGTATCACAAAAGAAGCACAGGTGTAGGGCTGCCGTTCCTGCGCCCGAGACCAGGCCGAGAGAGATTCCCCTTGTGCCACGTACCTGGTGCAGATTCGAGTCTGTCCCGTTGAACTTGACCTTGACCGAGTTACCCCCAAAGGACCGCTCCGACGTGTGCAACGGCTGCGCAACGTCCCCTATAAAGTGCGTGATCCACTTCAGCGCCTCGGAGCACACCATCTTGTCCGGGGGTCCTGTGCTGTAAGACTCATGTTCACCACTGCCGTCGCCTGCCCCCGCCTCCGCGCCCTGACGGGCTGCTCTCAGACACGACTCGAGAATCTGCGTCTGGTTGGCAATCTGCTGCACGACGCAGCCGCCCGTCTGGCAGTCCCGGTGGTAGTACAGTCCGCAGTCGTCGGGCGGGTTGTCCCGGGCGCTGATGAAGTGCCAGGTGTAGCTGTACGCATACGGGCCCCGGCGTATCGTGTCGGCCCAGCCGGCAGCGCGGCCTAGCGACCCCTCGTACTCGGGCTCCAGGATCGAGGCGACCATGTCTTGCGTCGCGCCGCCGATCATCTCGTCGGCCATGAAGCCGATCTGGTTGTGTACTTCCAGCTGCCACGAGCTCGCCGGCGCCAAGAGGCCGGCGAGCGTCAGCAGGGTGCCAAATGTCGTCCTGGATAACATGTTGATCTTTCTCATGTAGCTGTATGAATGCGCATCTAAACTTCGGCAGACGATCAAATGTGGAGGGAGATACCCTCCCTCATATGTAGTTCCATATCTGGATGATCGTCCTGTCTCAGCCAGCCACAATCGTTCTGGCGCGCTGTATTGCTACAAGATTCAGCTCTGCACAAGGTCTCGACCAAAATGGACTTCGCCCCACATTGCCCTTGCAAGTATAGTTCGGCTCGGTTTTCAGCTGAAGTCTGGGCTACAGCTCGATAAACTTCGAGGGTCACATGTCCTTTGGGAAGGTTATGGTTGTTGTCATCCTTTCCATTCTTGAATTCTCCTGACATTCCTTTCATGTCACATCTCAATTCCAAGATATCAAATGAGTATCACCACGTGCATCCCACTACGGCTTCTTGCCGTGATGAAGTACGACACAATCTAGGCAATGGAGCAATATTACCCATTGCCGCTCGCTTTGATACGTGCTCATCAGTGCAAAAGTGCCGTACGACGCCGAAAGGACAGACTTCGTCGTTGTGCATGTCTCGCAACGCGGACTCTACATGATCAAAGCCGGAAGGGCATCCGCAAGACTTGATGTCCAGCTCTGGGTCTCATTGAGATCGCACAGTCGAGGTATCGAGTCAATCGCGGCTTGGACGTTGCCGAATCTCGTCCTGGCGTGGATTTGAGCAAGCCGCTGGAGGAAAAAGGCCCGGTCGTCTGGCTCGATGCTCTCGATGGCTGCCACGAAGCAAGGCCAGACGAGCGCGTGGGCTCCATGGGCAGATGGTGGCAATTCCGAGACCAGACTGCGTAGTTTCTTGACGGACGCATTTACCGCGGTGGAATCCCCGTTTGCGCGCCGTAGGTAGATCTGGAATGCTTCCACAAACGTCTTGTGGGAAATTTCGACGGCGAGGTGATGCTCTGGTGGGAAATCGTGAGGTATCCAGTCGAGACGATTGAAGAGTGACTCGGAAATGATCTCGATCCCCTCTTGTTCGTTGAGTTGAGGGCGCGCAATGATCTCGAACCTGTGTATACTATCAACACATGCGCATATGCATGACAGTGAAGACCTTACATGTGAGTTTGCTGAGTCAAAAAGTCAAATAGCTCTCGCGGCACGGCACTCTCATCGCAATTTTGAGCTGTCAAGAGCAACATGCGAAGCAGCGGAGCGAAACTCGACCCGGGATTGATCGTCTCGCCGACGAGGAGAACAATGAGCGCCACCCAGGTGGTCGTGGTGAAGACGGAATTCCCGCCCATGGCATCCTTCTGCAGCCTGTCGATGATGGCCTTCTTTCCTCTGTCGGCGGCGCTCTTGAGCTGCGGCTGCGACTGGCTGAGATGCTGAGCCGCGACGACTCCGACGGCGCGCTGAAGTAGATCGTCATGACATGCCAGGGGAAGGATGAATTCCCGGTATCCGTTCTTCATCCCGTCGATGACGACCATGACAGGGGCGACCGAGCTCGAGACTGGAATACGGTCAGTTCCGGGAATACTTTTAATTAGAAGGACAAAAAGGCAGCGATTACAGTGTGATAGAAGCATCCGCGCATGATGTCCCACGGGAGGAAGCCATGCTTGAGGTCTTGGATGAGCCGAATGCGACAATTGTTCGGCCGCCCTTTGAAGTATGGCGACGGAAATGCTCTCGTCTCTTTTGTTTCGTCGTGCTATAGGCGAACCGAACAACAAATCCACCTCTTGCGCCGACGGAGGCTCGGGACCTGTGCCGTTTTTATCACGTCCAGTGCCCTGAGTCCTGGGCTGGCCTGGACGTCCTGAGCGTACTACAGCACTGCTGCTACTGTCGTCCGTCTGGACTTTCTGCTGCTCCTTGGGTGTCGCTTGCATCGCCGGTATGCGTGAATTTTTGAATTTCCCCCGCGATGCGACACCAGGAACAAAGCGAATGCGTCCGAGACCAGAACATTCAAGCCCCTTTTGTATGCATTTCCTGCAGTGAGGGTCGCCCAGGTCACAGACGATGCGACGCTTCGAGCACTGAAAACAGCCCTTTGGCTTTTGAGGGGTCATGGTTTCCGTTTAGGTCAGACAGCCATCTTGGCGGGGACTTCTCTTTTCGAATTGCTACTTGCAGAGCAGGAACGACAAAGGGTAGCGAGGTCTTGAAAAGAACCAGAGTATCAGAGGGAGGTCGTCATTAAAACGTAAGCTTATGGTGATCAGAACATCACGAGCATGTAAAGGTCTGTCGAAAAACGTAGATTGAAACTGTTATCTCTCCATGCGAACCCGCCTAGATTGCGGAGCTCTGTGGGCGCAAGGACGCGCTACCAAAGGAGCCGGCAGAGCATAAACCACCCCTAAACCTGTTCACGTTGGGGCCCTATTGGTGGTGATATTCAGTGCTCTAATGGTTGCAAATATGCCAACTCCCTGAGAACGCAAGTTGGCAACAACGGTTATAAGTGCCTAATATGCCGTCCACTTAGGGGTATACGCCTCGAAAGTTGTCTTCTTGATATCTGTCATCTAGGTCTACTTGATACCGCATTTATTTTGCATCATGATTCCGGTTCAAGGCCTTCTGAATAATCGAAACTTGCAAGAATGGCCTCCCAGGCACAACTCGAGCGATTTGATGGTCAAAGACCTGACACATGCTACCTTTGAGCTAGGTTAGCTGGTACAGTCCAGATCGGCCAGCTCTAATCGAGCTTCCACTCCATCTGCCATGCTTTGCTTTCAAAAAAGTCAAAGATTCGACCGGGCTACTTGTGATTGACATTCGCCGAGCAATTCGCTAAGCACAGCCGCAGCCGCTCTCGTGCCCTCCTCGATGGCGCCGTCGATGAAGCTGCGCCAACCTAATGCCCAGTCCGAGTTGGCAAACAGGATGTTGCCGTGCCGGGCTCTCATGTCATCGAGATGGCTGACCAAAAGCCCGGGCGGAGAGAAGAACCAAGCTCCCTTGGCAAACTCATCCTTCGCCCAGTTGTGGAAGACCTGCAGCTCCAAATCAGTATGAGAACATATTGAAAGAATTACGAGTAAAGGGTAAATGGAAGGTACTGACAAGTCGTTGAATATCGCGTATCTCTGGTGCTAGGCCCCGCACCGCAGCAATCGTCTGGTCAATGTCCTCTTCTGCCTGGATGTGATTCTGCGCAGCACCAAAGCACACGATATGGGTATTCCCGCTCGGCGTCGTGCCGTCTCCGATGGCGTATATCAGCTTGTTGTGGGGATGCGTGATGCCGCTCCATGAACGCATGTCCTTGTCCTTGATCTCGGCGTGCACCTTTACGCACTGGTTGACGTGGCCGATGCTGATGGCCTTCTGCTTGCCCTGGGCCAGAGGTGGATCGAATTTGATGGTGCTGAGGACGTTGAGAGGGACGGTGCAGATGATGCGGGACGCCGAGAATGCTCTACCGGCTTTGGTAACAACGGCGACGCCATTCGAGGAGCTCTCGACCGACTCGAGAGGAGTGGAAAAGGAATACGACAACCTCCCGGTTCTCGAGGCCTCATGGAAGAAATGGCGAGCAAAACTAGACTGGCCTTCTCGAAACTTGTACGTGATCAACATGTCGAGACAGCCTTGGTAGGTGAACCCACACAGCGCCCACCAGTGCAGGAACTCCAGAAAGCTCATGTTGAACAGTGTGCCGCCGCTGCAGAGTAACACAAACGCCTCCAGAGTTGTTCTCTCATCTGGTGTCAGATCGGCGGCAATCTGGTCGAGTCTGTCCTGTGCAGACATGCCGTCGTATGCCCGGGCTTGCTCGTTGTGAAATATGTCGTGCGGCTGAGGCATGATATTTCGCCCTCTTGCTCCATCTATGTTGACGAATTTCTCGAGTCCCGATGCGAGGAGTTTGTCCTACATCATCATACATCAGTAACTCATGATGAATATTCACTGGATTTCGAATCGTTACCTCTTCGTCGTGGCTTCGGGTCGTGCTCCCCGACGCAGAATTCAGACGAAAGTGGTTCACTCCGTGAGAAAAGTCAAAGGAGCTTTCGAGCGCGGTGCTCAAGCCATATCTTTGGATCTCGCGCCAGACGTGCGGCTGGTGCCAGTGAACCCACGTACCGCCCATCTCAAAGGGATATCCCCCGATATTGGAAGACCACGACCGGCCGCCGATGCGATCGCGCGCCTCGAGGAGTAGTACTTTGAGTCCTGTCCAGTCAAGTATCAAGTCAGTCACCTTGCATCACTTGCGTCCTGAGCGACAATTACCTGCCAAGGTGGCGTCGCGGGCAGCTGTCAGACCACAATACCCAGCGCCTACCACGATTAAATCGTACTTCTCACCGGAGGTTATGTTGGTTGATGGTTGAATTACGCCCAGAGATGGCACGCCTGGCTTGAGGCCATCCTTGGGCGTCCATGAGAAGCCGTCGCGACTTGTCATGCTGACTGAGGCAAAAGTCGGGACCATGAAGTCTATTCTGATACTAACGAGAAGGCAAATATCGGGTGAGAATCTTGAAGTTTATGTATACGAGTTCATATACATCTTGCCTGGCGAGAATTCTTATTACCCAATTTAATCCCACGACTCCTCGTTATCTTGAGATTCTCCCAAATTGGCTAATACTGAGAGACATTTGGCCTCGCCTGGTTATCAATCCCAAACCAGGGCAATAAAGAGAGATTTCCCAGGCTATATCCACATTCACGACTTCGTGATATACGTAGGCGCGCAATGTTTGACAAGACTTTGCCTCTTAATTCTCAATAATAAGGAACAAAATGTTTGATATCTGTGTTGGTATACCCATCAAATATCCACTTCCCCACGATCATCTAACCCCGATCAGGGCAATAAAATGAGAAAACGGTCCCGCTTCTGGGACTATATGAAGCCAGCCATACTTCTTTTGGGTAATAAATGGAGAAGGAATATACTTGTAGAAGCAAGCACTTGTTCCCCCAGAGAGCCATGGTTTGGTACATGTATTGGTTTGACTTTGACGCGTCGATATGAAGAAGACGCCAGCAAATAGAGTTTTTACGGACCACGTCTACGGGCCCAAATCCGATATCTGGTGTTTGCTCACGTAGTCCGTACTAGGCATCTTATCACGGCCTGCGATACCCCCATGCTCCAGACCATCTATCTGCTGAATGATCGAGACTCTGCCAATCGGATATCTCATCACTTGGGCAGTGATGATCTATGAACCAGATAGGACCGCAAGAGATAGAGCGTCGCATTGTGATGATGCAAATACACTATAAAGGCTGCCCGAGGAGGCTGGTGTTTCCCACCGATTCCTGTTGCTCGACAGAATCGTGCCATCATCACTTGGAACAGAACGACAAGATGTCTCTGAGCAAAGTCAAGAGCCAACCAATAGGTATGCGACGATGTACAGTCCGAATCTGCAACCGGATTTCTATTAATACTTTGCAGATGGGGAACGTCCCTTTCCCGACTTGGAATTACGTGAGTAAAACTCTCTAGCCACTCCACGGAGAAAGCACTAAACCCGCCGGGCAGAAACGACCAACCATGAGGGTCAGGTCCTACATCTGACAGGTCTCGACGGATCGAGCAAGGCGAGCGCCCGGCCCATGACACTATGGGAGACCATCTCGGCGAGCTGGATCATCTGCAACAGCTGGGCGGGCATAGCTGCCACCATCGCCCTGGCCATCACACTGGGAGGTCCTGCCATTCTCATCTACGGCCCGGTCGTCATGTTCTTCCTCGTCGGCTGCTGCTCCATCACCCTGGCGGAGCTCGCCAGCGTGTACCCTACGGCTGGCGGGCAGTACCACTGGACATCTATCTTGGCGCCAAAGAAGCTGAGTCGCGGTCTTGTGCGTTTATGTTATACAGTCTTATGCATGTAGACACGAGAGCTGACACAGGACGACCAGAGCTATTTCTGCGGGGCCGTCAACGTCTTCTCATGGATCGCTATTTGTTCCGGCATCGCCATCATTGGGCCGCAGCTTGTTCTCGGCATGGTGGCCTTCTTTGATGCCAATTATGTCGCCCAGCCGTGGCACATCTTCTTGCTCTATCAAGCGTTCAATCTTCTTGTACTTTTGTACAATATATTTGTGCTCAGATACACTCTCTGGATTCATACTCTCGCACGTAAGTCTAGCCGTCCGCTCAATGCTATACAATGGAGTCCTCTGCTTACTATTATGTAGTCGCAGTATCAATACTCAGCTTCGTGGTAATACTCGTGACCTGTATCGCGAGAGCACCGGCATTCCAGGAAACTGCATTTGTCTGGGACACGGTGCTAAACGGCAGCGGATGGGACTCGGAGACCGTGGCGTTCCTGGTAGGCCTCGTATCGCCCAACTACATGTACGCCGGCATCGACGGGGCCCTGCACCTGGCCGAAGAGTGCACCAATGCTGCGACCGTGATACCGAGGGCACTGCTGAGCACCGTCAGCATCGGGTTTGTCACATCGTTCGCGTTTATGATTGCCATGGTCTACTGCGTGCAGGATTTTGATACGGTCATATCCACGGCTACTGGGTGAGTGGTGGCATTTCGCACACTGTGATATCTCTGTATCAAAAAGGGGCTTCTGTTGACACTTGAACAGCGTCCCAATCTACGAGCTCTGGTATCAAGCAACATCTTCTCGTATAGCTGCCACATTCTTCCAGTGCCTGCTCCTCTTGGCAGTCATATTTGCCCTCAACGGAGCACACCAGACGGCGTCGCGTCTGACGTGGTCCTTTGCCCGCGACAGCGCGTGCTGGGGAGACTTTGTGATCATGCGCACGCACCCAGACCTTGAGGTACCCGTGTACGCTCTCCTGGCAAACTTTGGCATCATGTTCGTCATCGGCTGCGTCTATCTGGGGTCGACATCGGCGTTCAACGCGATTATTGGCACGGGGCTGACGTTGCAGCACATCACGTACGCCGTACCGGCGGTCCTGGTAGTGTACAGGAGAAGGTCGGAAAAGATCCTGCCGAGAGGTCGAGCATTTGCGGTGCCTGATGTCGTGGGATACGTGGCGAATGTGGTGACTGTGATCACGGCTGTCCTGGCACTCGTCTTCTATAATTTCCCGACGACATTGCCGTCTACGGGTGAAAATATGAGTGAGTGCATCTGTTGTGTAGAGCCTATTGAATATGCTAATGTGAGTCAAGATTATGGTGCAGCTGTCCTTGCCGTCATGGCTTTGTTTGGTCTCGTCAATTGGTTTGGTCACGCCAGGAAACACTTTCAAGGGCCCAGACTGGACGAGAGCGATGTATAGGACATCAAAGCTTGTGTGATTGAATGCCGATAGCTGTACGTCAGGCTTGACATATGAGAAGCCGCCTAGTCTATGATAAATTCCGGTATGTGGGCCTCTGGAAATTCAAATGCCTTCTGAAAACAGCTCCAACACACGGGCGCTCCATCCATGATTGCAATGCAGTGGTCCTTTCCTTGCTGCGAGAGAATCGATGCCACAGCGAGTCTCGCCGGCCAGTTCCCATGGGCGTGGACTATTCCCGGAGTTCCTGGCGGGTCAAGTAATTCATCCCACGAGCTGATGCTGACCAAGTCTCCCAGAACGGAGTAGTCCCCATTCTCATGTTCGCATTTCTCCGCCGGCGTAAAGACACAGTATCGACCCTTCTCAAAACTGAGCACATCAATGTCACCGACCCACTTTCCTCCTTGCCTCACTGATAATACTGATTCGAGAAGAAAAACCTCCTGGTCAATCTCGCCCTTGTTTTCCCAGCATTCAATTGGCATTTTCCAATCGGTGAATGAGAGATGAAGCGAAGAGCTTTCGAAGGCATCGTGACGTTTACCATTGAAAGGATGGTGCTGCACACTGAACGGATCATAAGCGGCTTCGCGGATCATTGGCTCAAGCGGTACAACCAAGAAGACCAAACCAGTCTGGCCTATATTGCCAATCAGATGGTGTATTTCCGAGGCTTTGTTCTTCGATCCCGGGTCCGAGAGTAAGATTCCAGAAACAAACAACGAGTCTTCGGCCCCGAGAGCAACGACCTCTCCGAGCTGCTCGGGGTCGATATTGAAGCGGCCAGACTCAAACATTGCAATGCAGGCAAAAGTCTGAGCTCTGGTGAGGTTCTCGGCCCAGTCTTCTGCCGACATGCGAAGGACATCGAGCCGTTGTCCGGATCTAATTTCTTTGCGCAGGTCGTCAGGCATCCATCGGGCACTGTTCAACTTCAGATCAACGATGCGGGGCGATATGGTAGCCATTGGTAGTTGCTTGTAGACGTGCGTCGCGATCTCCAGCACCCGCAGAGACGCGAGGTACTGCGTCGATGGCTTGTTGTTGTTACACATGATAGTGTAGGACATCCAACCCTGATCATTTGCATGAACTATCGTCTCGTGCGAGTCGGCACCGACAATCCGCTGTGTTGGATGGTGGCGTGTCGGATGTTGCCATGAGAATTCATCTGATGCCTGCCAAGTCGAGTCAGTCAGTCTTGTGTCTAACACGGAGGACGTTAGAACAAACCTGAAGAATGGCGAATATGTAATCCAAGAGATTCTTGGTAGCTGTGAAGTCGTGCAACCATAGTCTACTTTGGCTGATACTTCCAACGCTTCTCCCAGCGTGTTCCAAGAGAGACTGCAATGACGATATCGAACTCGTACTCCCTTTCACCCAGACTTGGAATCCCCATGCGGGAAGGTCTTGCGACACAGCGTGGATGTGAGCCTCCCCGGATCCGTCGGCAAACATGGATGGTGGGTTATGCCAGACTAAGTGCTGGTTGGCTTCTTCGCGTTTGATCGGTGCCGGCTGCTCACTTGGATCATGTATGATGAAACAAGTCTCGCCCAGTTTCTCAATTTCGATCTTTCTTTTCTCCAGAGAATCAATAGGGTAATGGGACATGTCAGTGCCTTCCTTTATATCATAGTATATCCATCGCACATGCCCATGGCCTTCGGTTCCGTTGCGATCCTGGCAAGGACTGTGCTGAAGGGTGGCCCATTCGTGGTAAGTAATGCCCTTGCTGAGATAGTTTTTGTAACTAATTGCTGCGCTGGCATCGCTGGTGGGATTGAAGCTGGACCAGGCGCTCCGTAAGTAGGCTATCCCGCGATCAATGTCTCCTCTGACGGGCATGGCTGCCATACAATGAGGGTTGCAGAGACCGAAGAAGGACAATGTGAACATAGGGCTGCTGTCCAGGAATTGTGTCGCGCGTCGAGAGCCATACTTGATCAGTGAAAAGTCTTGGTCTCTTTCGAGCCTGTCTTGACTGAGTAGTGCGCGGCACGCATCAGATATTCTCCAAAGCCAAGTGAGGGACTTGGATTGGGACCTCTGGTGCTGTTGTACAAGATCTCCCAGCTGTCTGAACCAACTCACGGCTTCTTCAAAACTTGCGTTCGGGACTTGCCACTGGCGGAGAATATTGCCCAAGGCAATGAGCCATACTTTGGACATATTGAGTCTTGGCTGGCTGCGAGGGCTCGTGACCTTCACCGACGTTCCGTAATATCTCAAATGAGAAAGCGCAAGAGACCAGCTATTGACTTCGTGATTGCTCTTCCCTGTGTACTCGAGACCAAGGCTCAGAACCGCGGAAATAGGTAGCAGATCATCGTTGAGATGCACGGGAATGGTACCTGCTCCTTGAAATACCAGCAAGTCGGGATATAAGTGCCAAGACTGAATGGCATGTAGCAGCGCCCGGTCCGTAGCCTCCTGGGGCAGATTATTCAGAAGATCTTCCATGGTTTTCATAGACTTGATCCAAGATTGGATGACCTTTTGGTAGGTTGTTCCCGTCGCCGTCCAGGGAAGCTTGACGTTCTCGGCAATGAGGTTGAACTGGCAGTGCTGTGAGCGTTTTATTTGCTCTGCTCTCCGAAGCCAGGCTCTCATGCTCGCGTCCCATTTTGCCAATTCCGACCTTTCGATGTCCTGTTGCGACGCTTCAAATACTTCCTTATAGATAATACCGCCACCGCTCATGGTTGCTTTCATCTCCTGTTTCCGTTCCCGGACCAATTCAAACCACAAGCCCGTGGCTTCCGATGGACTCCATGCATTCGCTAGCATGCAACCGAGCAGATGCACGCTGATGGCCGAGGGCCCTGAGGTGGCCGCCGCCCACAGCGATCGAGCATCCGCGCCAATATGGTCTTTGAAAAACCCATCGGCATCAGTACCTTGCGGGTTAATCCTTTCGTCTGACATGATCTCCGAAGCTCGCCGGCCGTAGGCCCTGATCAAGGCTGGCGTCGGCGGAACGATATCGTTGAATAGCCGACCAAGTTTGGTTGCAATCTCATGAATCTTGCCATTCTCGGCCTCATCTTTGCGCCTTTCGGCGAGTGCCAATCCAATGGGACGAAACTCAATGGGTGCCTCGCACTTGAACAATGAGACATCGACGTTCACGTGTATAAGGGAGGCCGAGTTCTCCATCACAGCAGAAAACAGGCTGGCCTTCATGGCTGGTATCCGGAAGGGGTGTCTTCTTTGTGCGAGATATGTAGATGACTGGTAGATGGAAACTGCCCCGTACCAGCAAGACGCAGACAGGGCAGCCGTGTCCTCCAAGAGGACCAGATAGTCAGAGTATGATATGTGACTTACAATACTTCGTGAACTTTTATTCTGTAGCGCGCGGGGGGAATAATGGACAACATAAGAAGACACACTGCCTAACAATTGGCCTACGTACAAATGAAGTTAGAGACGTGACAACGCATACATAGGGCAACTCCGCCGCTTCTCCACACTCAAGCATGAATTCTGCAAGTTTGTATGCATGAAAGAGGCAATGCAGGTTTTTGAGCAAAAAGTCACAAAAGCAAAAGTTGTGTTGACGTAAATGCTATGAGCACTTCTATTCATGACATAATTATGACAGAAGTCGCCGCATCAATGGTTCTCCAAGAATGTCCATAATGTCTGGCGAAAGCTTCAGCTGACGACATCTTCCGTATACCTATTCACGTGACGCCATGTCACTTTGCGAATAGGCATACTGGGAACGAACAACCATCTACGACTCTAGTACTCGTTCTTGATAGGGGCCAGGCAGATACCAATACAGTCAGCGCCACCATTGCTGGGATCACAGTCATCGTTGGGGAAGTCGTAGCACTAAACATGAAAATTAGCAACTGAAGTCGACCAAGAGCAGTAGAGGTTGGGGGGTCCTTCTCACCTCCAACCCGGAGCCTTCTGGACAGCTACGTCCAACAAATCCAGAGCAAGCCGGGTAGTCGTTCGGGACACAGATACCCGGCGCATCACAGGCCACTATAGCTCATGTCAGTGAATGATTCTTTAGAGTATCCGGCACGCAGAGGATGAAAGGAAAAGACTCACAACCGCATCCCCCCTTACGAGGATCGTCAATGCACTGGTAGTCCGCAGGGCAATGGTTAGGCGTGATGGCCTCCCCGCCGCAAGCCTGGTACGTCGTCGTCGGTGCCTTCCTGGCCTCGACGGTCGAGGTCGGGAGGGAGTAGCACTTGCCGAGGCAGCGGTCCGTGTCGATGCAGCCGGGGTCGTTGGGCACGCAGACGGTGCCGTCGTCGCACGGTGCGATGCGGAGGCCGCAGGCCCGGGCTCCATCGTCCAGCGGCGCCGTGCAGGTGCCGGCGCACTGGCCGACCGTGTTGGTGCAGTCGGGGCTGTCGGGGACGCACACGTTGCCGTCGGTGCACGGCGCCAGCTTGAAGCCGCAGCCGGTGGCCGAAGCACCTGCGACCAGTGCGACGATGACGGGAAGTGAAAGGCGAACCATGTTAGCTTGATATTTGATATGTCACGTGTTTAAGTGTCTTGTTATAGTAGAATTAGTGATGAGAAGACGTTTCTTTCTGGCTGTAAAGTTTTCTAGAAGTGAAGGGAGGATATCTTTCTTAGCAAAAGATATCTGGTGTATTGTTACGGAAACACAGCAGCTTTATATAGAGGAATTCCAGGCGATGTGAAGCCAAATGAAGTCTACAACTATTTTGACAGTTTGCACACAACAGGTAATGATTATCGAAGCTTTGGCATCTTCCGTTGGTGATGAGCACTGCCAAGATGTGTTTGCAAAGGCATGAACGTTCCCGAGCCAATGAGTAGCATGGTATAAGCGGATGAGGATGGGACGAGAAACTGGGGAAGTGAGGGAGGAATTGGCTTGGCATAATAAACTTTGGTCGAGGTCGGAAGGGATAGACTGCTCGGAGGGCTGTGAAAGCCAGCTCGTATAATTCGTGGCTGCTGAGATACCATAAGACACGGCTGGTGCCAAGACCGAACGGAATAGTAGACGATCCAGTCTGAGTAGAGATTTTAGTGTATCAAGGAGGATGCGTTACGCCAGGTTCGCGGACGAGATGGCCTCATTGGCTGAACCGCATAGCCAAGGATTATGTCTTATAAGACGAAGGATCCCAACAGGCATTCAGCTATCCAAAAAGGACACAAATCTCAATTGTGACGCCAAGCCGCTCCAGCTTGGGCATAATGGTAACCTAGAAGGGCGTATGAACCTTGTCTCTACGTCCTTGTTGAATTGCCGGTATAGTATATATCATTTTCCAATATCGAATTCCTTGGCACTATGAACCCTGGCAAATACGGACAGCAAACACTGCATTTTTACCGTGACCAAAGCGGAACACTGCTCGTCGTCTCCACATAACTGCCAGCTTCCATAATCTGCGTCACAATGGCGAGTTTCCGGGGATGATGATAAGTGTTGGCCCGTTGGTGCCAAAGCTCAAGCTTCACCCGCAGGGCATCGCCGTTGCTCAAAGTTCCACTGGTGTAAGCTTCGCAGGCCGTAGCCCGTGCCGTGGCAGTGAAACCTTGAAGTTTCCCAAGGTCAATACGGATCGTTTTGTAATACGCTTGACGTTTGTGAAATTGATAGTAAATGTTGTGATTGGATTAAACGATCACGCCACCGGCCAGTGGCTGCGTGAATGATTATACTGATCTTTACCAATGCTGTTTGAATGGTTACCTGTAGACCAATGTGATTCGTCGAGCGGAGTAAGCTGTAGCAGCTGAAAGACTAAGAAAGCGGCCAAAGTATCATTACGCAGACTTATCACGTGAAACGTCTGCCGTGGCTGAAGTCTTGTGCTCTTGGACATCATCCGACGACGTATCGCGGGCCGGAGCATGACCCATGATGGCCTCCGCATAGCGCTGCCTCTCGAGTTCGTGGACCAGTCCCCAGTCACCAATCTCTTCCTCGAAGAACTGATCCAGGTCCAGACCACGAGCCTCGGCATCATCCGAGATGCGAAGGTGAAGGCCGGGAATGTACTTCATGATGAGGAGAAGAGCACACGACACGGTGAAAGAGTAGGCAGAGATGGCGGTGATCTCGGCAAATTGTCTTCCGACCTGAATACCCTCTCCGTCAATCGCACCCGATGCAATCGTGACGCCATCCAGCGATGAAACTGCAAACCGGTCAGAAGAAATGATCAAAACCTTCCTATCAATAAGAGAAGCACTTACTCGATGACGTCGCAAATATACCCGTGAGAAAGGCGCCGACCATGCCGCCAATGCCATGAAGCTTGAAGACGTCCATGCCCTCGTCGATGCGGAGCCAGTCGTTGACGTTCTCCATGAGGGCACACACGACGGCGGTCAGGAAGCCGATCACGGCGGCGAGCCAGACGCTCACGTAGCCCGCCGCCGGGGTGATGCCCACGAGCCCGGCAATGGCCCCCTCGCAGGCGCCAACGACGGTGAAGCGGCGCTTGTGCTTGAAGTAGTCGACAGCGACCTATTCGGGAAACATACGTGAGCGGGTTTGTTCTAAGCGAGCAAAGAGCAAAGGGGTATGTGGGGTCTTACCCATCCAATGGCACCAGTTGACGCGGCAGTGTTGGTGTTGAACGCGGCCAACATGGACCGGATCGAGGCATTCAGAGCAGATCCACCGTTGAACCCGAACCAACCGAACCAGATCAGGACAGTGCCGAGGAATACCAGGGTCGTGTTGTGCGGCTTGCCGTGGCTCTTGTCCTCGGGGTTCTTCTTTCGCTTGCCAAGCACCAGGGCATAAGCAAGAGCTGACCAACCGGATGCGATGTGGACGGGACCTCCACCGGCAAAATCGAGCGAGGGGAGCTGTTTTCGAGTTATCCAAGTCAGCAGCTGAAGAGAAGTATAAGATGTAAGCTGGCGGGGATCTCACGTTATACAGCCAGCCGTTTGCGTTCCACGTCCAGCAGGCGATCGGACAGTAGACAACGGTGGCCCAGAAGAAGCCAAAGACCAGCGATGGAATGATGCGGCCGCGCTCAAAGGCGCCGCCGACGACGATCTGGACAGTGCAGGCGCAGAACAGCAGCTGGTACAAGCAGAACACGATCTCCGGGATAGTGGCGTTGCCCGGGGACGGCGCAGACATGACGTTCTTGAGCCCAAAGTTAGCCAGGTCGCCGATGAACGGACCTGCCGTTCGGCTATAGGCCAAGCTGTATCCCCAGAACATCCATTGAATGGTTACGACTGCAGACACCATGAACGACTGGAAAAGTAGTGCGAGTGCAGACTTTCGGCGAGCGAGACCACCGTAGAGCAGACCGATACCGGGGATGATGAGCCAAACGATGTAGCCGCAGAACACCAGGTAGGTATAATTCCACTCGTATCCGACATACTGAGCATTGACGTCTACCTCGAGCGGATTGCCGCCGTCCGGCTGGGACTCATCGTAGCTGGGCTTTTGAGACAGGGTTGTCAGTTTGAATCTCTATGGTTCGAGACTCGAGCCTCAAGTGAGCTTTTTACTTACAGCCTCGCTCATTGTGGGCCAACAATACGAGCAATGCACTTGACTATGCACCTGAATAAGGAATGGAAGGATAGATCAGAAAGGCAGACATTTTGGTAGCCATCAACGCGGTGGATAGCCCGGGCATATGAAGACCTCGGCGTGGTCCCGACACCCCTGATTCCAACAGCATGGAAATCTCTCATCAAACTTATCGCTGCTTCTATCGATGGTTTCTGAAACTCCTTATCAATCGCCAAGCTGAAGCTTTCTGGGGCTCTTCTCCGCGTCCGCACGCCTTGGCTGAGATATACAGAGCGAAAGAGCCCCGGTATGATGCTGTCATTGGTCCACATCCCAACGGACGCTAACGCAGAATAGAAAAACTATCCACAAGTTGGATCTGGGGCACTTCGTCTTATCTCTTGGCGGTACCGAGAGCACGGAGTAACGGCTCTCGATTTTTCTGAACGTCGAGTTCATGAAAGTTGACAGTTGGGATGGCGTCTACAGCTCCGCCATTGAAATGCTATCCCTCAAATAATATGAACACTTGCCAGTCGATCTGAGCATGTCAGACTGCCTTCATCCATACCATGAGCCACGACCATTTCTTAGTCTACAATTTCGCGACCACGATGTGCTGAGTCGCACAAGGGCCAAGAAAATATAGACTGCCAGACTCTCGATCCATTTACGATCACCAATGTCTTTGGACGTTGAACCCGTCCTCTCATGTCGGCTTCACACTGACCCAGCATCCGTTCAGAAGCGAGGTGTTGATAGCCAATCTCAGGACTGGCGGGCGATCGTCCTTGGCTTCAATAGTCTGAAAAGCCTGCAAGAGGCGAAACGTGACCATGGCCATCTGCGTCAACGCAAAATTCTGTCCGATGCCTAGCCCAGAGGGTCAGCCAATATTGCACTTGGTATGCCAAGATAGTACTCACAGATGCGGGGTCCAGCATTGAAGGGGAGGTATTCGAAGCTGTCTTCTTTTAGCAAAAGTGACCGTAGTTATCACGGAGGGAAACTTACCCCGGCTTGAGAGATTCCCAGCGTTCCGGGATGAACTGGTCTGCGTCATCGCCAAACTTGTCTTGCCTGCGCTGCATCGACCAAACATCATACCGCACATCGGTGCCCTTTGGTATAAATATCGGCGACTTCCCATCCGGGCCACCTCCGACGGGTAGAATCGTGTCGCGGATGGCCTCTCGCCCGTTGAGCGGCACCGGAGGATTCAGCCGGAGAGCCTCCTTCACGGCCCAGCTCAGATACTTCATGTTCTTGAGCTGTTCCCAGGTCGGATCCTCCTCGCCGAGCTCTCGGATTTCTCTCTGTATCTTGGACACAACTTCTGGCCGCCTCGACAATTCGTAGAAGAGGTACGTGAGCACGCTGGTCGTCGTGTCGCGCCCAGCCAGAAATATGCTCAGCAGTTGGCCGCGAATCACTTCGTCGGGCTCTCCCTGATGCAAGAGCTCATCCAGGAAGACGTATTTCCGCTGTTGCTCTTGTCCCTTTCCCGTCTTCAGCTGCTCCTTCTTTGCTTCTAATAGGTCATCCACGTAGCTGTGGACGAATCGTGCGTATTTTTTCAGCTCGGGTTCGGGGAAGAGCATTGTCAGCCAACCAAGTCGTGCCCTGAAACCTATCTTCATCAAGGCGGCATCAAACCATTGACCAAACTGTATGTCCCTCTCCAAGGCTTTGCCCAGGACGTCTGTCGTCTGGCCAAACATGAAGTCGGAGATGCTGTCAATCGTCAACATTGAGAAGAGGTTTTGTATGTCGAAACGACTGCCGTCTCGAGGGATCTGGGCGATGAGCTTGGTGATGTGCTTATCGAAACAGGCCAGGTCTGAGATCTGATCGCGGACGAACGCCGGACGGAGCGTCGCCCGAGAATGCTGCCACTCGGGACCGTTGGTCGTAAAGATGCTATGGTCGCCCAGGACAGGCTTGAACCCACGGACGCGCAGTGAAGGTATGACCCAGTCCTCGAACTTGGTGCTCAACATGGTCTTGATGTTTTCCGGATCGTCCGTGGTGTACGACATGATGGTCGACGGAAACATCATCTGTCGAAAGGTATGGCCAAGGGTTGCAAACTGCTTGACGCGCAATTGAAGTAGAGTGTGCTGCTTGATTCCTCTGCCGGTTTCCAGGAGGAAGGGAATGCCCAGTGGATTATTTCGATACGTTGTGGCCGGAGCACATCCATTCTGGGCCATCTTGCGGTAGTACTCGTGGCTTGCATAGAGCCATAGGTGCGTATAGATCGCCGACAGCACAAGCACAATGCCAAAAGCTTTGTGTTGTATACTGGGAGGGCCGGGGCGTAGATAAAGAATGTCCATCATCAACGTCGCGGCCGCGATGGTGATGGCGACGGTGGCCAAATGATATCTCCTCGCAGCACCATTACTGAGGGTTTCCAGCCCAATGAACTGTTTCTCCATTACTTTCGAAGTATAGTCTTTTGCCATTTCGCGCTCCGCTTGATCTGCTGGAAATGTTTGGTGCCTACAAGATTATACGCGACTCACTGTGGATGCGCGACAAGCGAAGTCGCTTTCATTCAAGAACTTTTTGGTCGCGATATCGACGGGGTAGGAGAACTGGTGCATTTCCCGATCAGGCAAATCACGTCTGTCCGTTTTTCTCGTCCCTCTTCATCACGGGATATTACTGATCAGCAAACCCGAGACGGAGGTCTGCCTCGGCATGTCAGACTGCTAGCGTCAATCTGTCAAAGATGTGAGGTGTTGCCAGTCTGACACGAGGCGGGTAAATAGATATCGAAAAGATGACATGTGAGAAGTAGACTGTAGAATGATGATCCGAGTTCAGATTTCCCCGTCGCAGCAAAATAGACTTTCTTCTACCCCACCTCGCTGTCTCGAGTCTTACTGGCGTTGTACCAAATTCACTCAACTTGAAAGTACTTGCTTGTTAGGAACTACCGATTCGGATAGCGAAGGTCGAAAAATTCATTTCCAATGCGTTGTAGTTGTTGCTAAGAGCACCCGAAGTAAGTCTTGGACGCGGTAGTCTATAGAAGTTCAAGCAATAAGACACTACGAGGTTCCAAATGGTGTATGGTCGCAGAACCTGGCTTACCTTTATTTTCCATTTGTTACACTCTATCACTGGTTCATTTCTTAGGTGTCCTTGGCTCGGTAATTGTGTATGAATTTAGTAAGAAAACGTGGCAGGCATTATCTCGCCGGAAGATCGCTGTGTGTGGTGATATTACAAGAATTCAAGCATCGGCTTGTTTCTGCTTATAAGTATTCATAGTCTTATCATATTGGCCTCAATACCTAATCTAGGTATGAAGGCAATAACCGCCAATAAGTCAAGCCATATTCAAAGTCTTGATGCTTCCGTTCTTTCCCCACTTTGCAGTGTGAAACATGAGCCCTCGGCTTCTGAAATGCGATTAAAAAGTTTTGAAGCAGGCAGATTCCCGCCAAAAAAGACGTGATTTTTCGGTGTTTGCATTGATGTTTTTGTACTTGAGGTTTATAATCCTCTGGTTTGCCACGAATATAGGACTAGATAAGTGTTATCGAGCATCGTCACACATCTTCGAGCTGGACCAATACCCATCACTCTACCTTCCCGCACCGCGATCCCATCAAGAACTAGGCAGTAGTGAAGAGGCGGCTAAGGTGCTACACGTGCAACATTGCCACGTATCGGCTTAATCAATGCAGCCACTTCTTGATGATAATATTAACTCTTGTTTCTTGTAGTGATGGCGCATTGTGTATTCAGGCGTAGCAGAGCCGTAACGAACCATCCATAGGTATAGTTTTGGGCCCCCTCCCCTTTCTACTTGAGTCCTGCCTACGAGCCTTGGCGTAGGTTGCAACATTGATCGACCATATCGCCATATTGGCCATGGCAGGTTATGACGCCAGGGGATCCGCCCCCCAATAGCTAGCTCCTGCGACGCTGGCAGGGGGCAGGATTGTCTTTTGTATACACCCTTGAGTAAAGTATGTCAGGAAAGGGAATTCAGATTACACCATCCGAGCTGGCTGGGGTCAGGGCGCTGAACGGGCGGCATATTAACAAAGATCTTGATACAAGCCCATTTTGCCTCGAGCACGACTGATGGAAATATCACGACAGGTCCTTGCAACACGATGGTAGGCGATGCTGCCGCCATCTTGTTGACAGCAGGGTGACGGTCATACTTTGCCTGTGTAAAGGATCATGATGGCTTATACAACGGTGTTAAGCACCAAGAAACGGAGCCTAACATCATCCAACTGATTGAGATGTTGAAGAATCGACTGACTTGGCGATGCCTCTCATTGTTGGCCCTTGGATACAGGTGCATACATGTTATTGGCCGCAACTTCGCAGGCAGTGGCAGACATCATGTACAGATATCGCATACCACGCCGGAAACTTGAGAGCTTGGTGAAACTTGAAAATTGCGCTTGTAAGTCAGCTATCTCTGGGTCAATTGCTTCAATTTTGATCTGCATAGACTGTAGCTCAGGCTTCAATTTGCTCGGGTGCGAGAGGTGATTGCATTGATCATGGCTGCAACATCATGCGCGCTATAGGGGCCTTGATTGTGTGGAAATATAGGCGACTCCAAGGATGGCGTTCTGAATTTCTGCACTCTACGCGTCCCGCTTTTGCCAAGCCTCTAAGGCTAGTGCATTGTGCTGCTAGATCCAGACCCTTATCCTCGAAAAAAGTTTAGCCCCCCATCGTCGACAGCCGGTGCCTCCAGCTCGTCATACATGTTGCAACGAAAATTGCCCACGCCATAGCTATCGCGACCAAGCTCGTGCGGCCCCATCGCCATACCCATATTCGAAACTGCCATGCGTCTATACAGAAGGTAGCGATGCTCAATTATGCAGGGCCGCAGCTCAGGCGCGCCCAAATGGCAAGCTTCGTGCGCATCGCTAAACACAGAGCGGCGCATAGCCTAAGACATCGACAAGCATGGCTGAACCCGTCGCAACTGAGGTTGCAGTCGACCGCGAGCGCTGCGCAACCGGTAGAAGATGATGCCGCGACACCATTACGGCCCCAGTCCCTTGCTAGGCAATCCGAGGCCAGGTTCAACGAGATTGGAGTCCAACACCTAAGCAGCCATGTCTACGATCAAGTCTTTCCCTCGGGCAGCAAGCCGCCACCGAAGGAGCTGGTCGAGCTCTCCAGAGATCATTTGCGGCGACACGATCTCCTCGGCAAGAACACCGACAACAATCCGCCGATTGCCTTTGATGTGCCTCCGATTCAAGGGCAGACTCTAGATGAACACTTCCACAAGCTGGGAGTCGACTGCGCTGAGCCGTTCCTTAGCCACGCGAAGGAGTTTGCCAAGGAAAACGCGCCGCCGCGACCGAGAAAATGGGTGCGGCGAAGCGGCTGGACCAAGTACTACAGCGACGGACGGACTGAGGCTGTCGAGGCTCCCGACGACAAGCTCTTGTGCTTCGATACCGAGGTCATGTGGAAGGAGAGCTCATTTGCCGTCATGGCTTGTGCGATGAGTCCGAATGCGTGGTACGCCTGGCTATCGCCGTGGTTATTAGGTGAATCAAAGGATGATAAGCACCTCATTCCATTGGGGGACCCTTCCCAAGATCGGATCATCGTTGGCCACAATATTGGATACGATCGCGCCAGGATACTCGAAGAATACGACCTGAAGCAAACCCGAAATTGCTTCTTGGACACCATGTCACTACATGTTGCAGTGAATGGCATGTGTTCTCAGCAGCGACCTACGTGGATGAAGCACAAGAAGAGCAGGGAGCTACGGGACAAAATTTCCAAGGAGACGAACAACGCCGAGCTCGCCACTCTGCTCGCCAGCAACAACTTGAGAGAAGAGGAGGAGGAACTCTGGGTCGAACGAAGCGCCATCAACTCGCTAAGGGATGTCGCCAAATTTCACCTCGACGTGACTCTCGACAAGGCTGCCCGTGACGAATTTGGGGGCTCAGACCGCGAAGAGATTCTCGGCCGATTGGACCACCTCTTGGACTACTGCGCTGCCGATGTCGCCATCACCCACAGGGTCTACAAAATCGTCTTTCCAAACTTTCTCGAGACGTGCCCGCACCCAGTCAGCTTTGCGGCGTTGCGGCACCTCTCTACCGTCATCTTGCCCGTGGATGAGTCCTGGGATGCCTACATCGCTAATGCGGAAGCAACATATCACCAGCTTTCTGATGCTGTTACCGAGCGGCTCGTGGGGCTTACAGACAAGGCGCTCGCGATCAAGGATGACTCGGAGAAGTGGGAGGACGACCTGTGGCTGCGACAATTGGATTGGTCCGGAATGGAGATCAAGATGGTCAAGGGCAAGAAGAAGGGCGATCCTCCGAGGCCGGCAGCTCGTCAAAAGATGCCAGGCATGCCGAAATGGTACAAGGATCTCTTCGTCAAGAAGGATATGCCGATCAACATCACCGTGAGGACTCGAGTCGCCCCGCTACTGCTGAGACTGGCATGGGATGGCTACCCGTTGCACTGGTCCGACAAGTACGGCTGGACCTTTAGGGTTCCGCTCAAGGACATGTCAAAATATGCCGAGACCCAGCTCGTACGTTGCGATATGAGCGACGAGCCGATCGAAGCAATCAAGGAAGATCGGGGTGGGTTTTATATCAAACTCCCTCACAAGGACGGCCCCACTGCACGATGTGCAAACCCGCTTGCAAAAGGCTACCTTTCGTATTTCGACAAGGGCACTCTATCTTCCGAGTTTACGTATGCCAAGGAGGCGCTCGAGATGAATGCCTCATGTTCATACTGGATCAGTGCGCGTGACAGAATCATGTCGCAGATGGTGGTCTATGAGGATGAGAAGACAAATCATTCCAAAAAGACTTTATCGAAACCACACAAGCAGGGCTATATTCTACCGCAAATCATACCAATGGGCACCATCACCCGAAGAGCCGTCGAGAACACCTGGCTCACCGCTAGCAACGCAAAGAAGAACCGCGTGGGATCTGAGCTGAAGGCGATGGTACGAGCACCGCCGGGATACTCTTTTGTTGGCGCAGACGTGGACTCGGAGGAGCTGTGGATTGCGAGTGTCATTGGCGACGCAATCTTCAAGCTGCATGGCGGCAATGCTATTGGCTTCATGACCTTGGAGGGTACCAAGGCTGCGGGCACTGATCTTCACTCCCGTACTGCCTCGATCTTGGGTATAACCCGTAACGATGCCAAGGTCTTCAACTACGGGCGTATCTACGGCGCTGGCTTAAAGTTTGCCGCGACGCTCCTTCGCCAGTTCGATCCGGGTTTGTCGGAAGCCGAGACGCTCGAAACTGCCGGAAAACTGTACTCAAACACCAAGGGCACAAAGACAAATCGCAAAGCGCTGTACAAACGACCATTTTGGCGAGGCGGCACAGAGTCATTCGTCTTCAACAAGCTCGAAGAGTTTGCCGAGCAGGACAGGCCACGAACTCCCGTCCTAGGTGCTGGTATCACAGAGGCTCTCATGGGTCGTTTTGTCAGCAAAGGTGGCTTCCTGACCAGTCGAATCAATTGGGCCATTCAATCCAGCGGTGTCGATTACCTGCATCTTCTCATCGTAGGCATGGATTATCTTGTCCGGCGCTTCAACATCAATGCTCGCTTGGCCATTACCGTTCATGACGAGATCCGCTATCTCGTCAAGGACGAGGACAAGTACCGTGCCGCCATGGCACTGCAAGTGGCCAACTTGTGGACGAGAGCCATGTTTGCACAGCAGGTCGGCATCGACGATTTGCCTCAGGCTTGTGCTTATTTCTCCGCAGTAGACATTGACCACGTGCTGAGAAAGGAGGTTGATATGGACTGTGTCACGCCCAGCCACTCGACAACCATTCCTCCTGGAGAGAGTATCGACATCGTCCAGCTTCTTGATAAGGGCCCTGAGGCGTATCTAGATCCGTCGATCGTCCCAGAGAGATTTGCGCCCAAGCTAGACGACATCCCATACACCCCGCGCGTTCCTGTCATGGCCTCCCTCAACGACGCAACCTCCCTGAGCGATCTCTCCTTCTTGAAAGCCCAGATCACCGCCGACGAGGCCGAGCTCAAGGAGATTCTGAAAGAGCAGAAAAAGACCACGTTCCCCAGCTCTGGCGGATCTTCCACAACAGGGGGATCCAGCGGTCCAGGGCGTGTCGGCAGGCCACGCAAGCTCGTTCCGTACAGCAGCCAGCCGCAACTCATCCCGCACATGTATCAGCCCCTTGAGAGTACGCGGTTCACCAAGAGCTTCGACAAGGCCGGCAAATGGGTCTTTGAACGGCTACCTCCCAAGTCAAGCCGAGGTTGGGGCCCGAGGGTATAACCCGGCCTACGAACTCAACCTCTGTAGTATTACTTGTATGAGAAAGATGCCATCTCTGCAGCACGACACATTTTTCCTTTGTATATATTTGGGGGGACTGTATATCACGGTGTAAGAATTCATATCATGTATCTTGGGGTGACGGGGCTGGGCAGGGGCTGGCAGGCTTATCAGGCGTTGATGGTAGTACTCGTGTAGCATTTGTTGGAGTCTATAGTGTTGGTGTCGGCCTTGTTGATGTGCAGTCTCACAAACCTTGCGAGCACTAAAATAATTGAGAAACATCATTCCAAAGACATCATTCCTATACTCATTAAGACTGCACAAATTTGAGACAGAGACTGGATCATGAGTAGACATTCCAGATGCGAGACAGGTATGAACAGAGTAAATTTATATACTGGTATCTTCGGCGCAAACAAAAAGAAAAATGCCTCGAGATGTTTGAGAAGCGAAAAATATAATCGAAGTAAAAAAGCATTACTGGAATTACATCGGCGCGAGGCCTCAAAAACATCGTTTCTAAAGCTTTGCAAGTGTGACAAAGTAAAAGGGTAAAAAAGAGTATAGTAAAAACAATGGCTGGCTACACGAGTGGGCGGAGGAGTACTATCTCTTTTTTCCTTGTTGAACCCGGCCCCTCCCATAATAGAAAAGTGTATATCATTAAATAGACAAAAAAAGCTTACAGATAAAAAAAAAAGAAGTATAACCAAAAATGTTTTTTTTCTCATCCAATCATAGTACCCATTTGAATAACCAGATTCCAGCGCCATGACGCCTGTTTATGGCTGAGTATCTTCGTCGTGAAAACTGTAGATGGCCTGATCGCTAAAATAGCCCGGAAGTCGAGGTAGATAGAAAAGGCCGCAGAAGCACATATGGCCAGAATAGAGGCAGAAAATCTCATGTTTCGCCTGCGTGACCCCAGACTTTCCAGCCTCTGCAACTCATGTCGAGTCGAATGTGATCGCTAAAATTCCCCAGAATGAAATTTAGGAGGACTCGGTCTTGGCCTCCTCCGTCTCGGCTGCTACATTAGCGGTAGCGGCCTCAACAACTTGAGGTTCGGCCTTGACCTCAGCGACTGGTGCCTCAGTCTGGTTCTCGGCGACTGCCGGCTCCTCCGACTTGACCTCCTCCTCGGCCTTGGGGGCCTCGACAACGGGCGAAGCGGGCTGGCTAGCCTGGGGCTTCTCCTCCTCGGTCTTAGAATCCACCTTCTCGATAGCGGCAACTGGCTCGGCAGACTTGGTCTCCTCTTCCTTGGCGCTAGACTCGCTGCCGACGCTGGTGGTAGACTCCCGCTTGTTCTTGGGGTCCACGGAGACAAACGAGGCCTTGACGCGCTGGAGGCCGAGCTTCTCGGCCTTCTCAGCCTTCTCCTTCTCGGCCTTCTCCTTGTCCTTGTCCGAGTAGCCGCTGGCGACATTCTCCATCTTCTCGCGGAATGAGTCATCATAGTAACTCATGACGGAAGAAGCGCGGTGGCTGGAACGTACTGTCTCTCCCGACGTACGGGGGGTGGCCGTCGTGTTGCCATTCACGGAAAAGGTGGAGTCCAGGTTCACAGACGAGAGGCGGCTCGTCGTCGAGTTGGAGTTGGTCCTGGTCAGCGGGGGCTTCTTGCTGAGCGGAGGAGCGGCCGAGGCCTGCTTGCTCTCAAACATGGCCAGTCGGTTGGAAACGCTGCCGGATGCCTTCTTCAGGACGCCAATGTCCTGGCCCAGGCTGCCCGACTTCTTCTCCTCGAGCTCCTTGATCCACGCCAGGCGGTTGCCAACTCCTCGGGTAGAGGTCCTCCGCGACGGGACTGTGGACTGTGGTGCGCTTGCTGGGGTTGCGGCCGGGGGTCCGGGGTTGGACGTGGGCGCAGACGTCACGGACTTTTGCCATTGCTGGATTCTGTCCAATGGGTTGGTGGACGAACTCCTGGATGGGGGGTTCGCGGCCGTCTTGAGAGCTGGCTGGGTCGTTGCCGGTGTGGGCGTCGCATACATGGAGTGACGACCAACACGATCCAGCTTCTCCGGAGCCTTGGCCTGGGGAGCTGCAGCGATGTTGTGCTTTGTCGTCGCTGACAGCGCAGTTGATTCATTTTGAATTGAGTGGATCGAATTGATCGACTTGCGGGCAGCGTGCCGCGCAGTCGGTGTCCTTTCGACGACTGGCGGCGGGTTCTGCACTGGGGGATCCGGCAGAATGGCGTTTGTCTTCCACAGCGGATCCGTGACATACCTCTTGGGCTCGACGGGCCTGCCACGATCCAGTACGCTGCCCACGGACTGTGCGCTGCTGGACTGTAATGGGCGCTTATACGCGAGGCTCGTGGTCTCCACCATGGAGTATGGCCGCTTGTTGTTGTTGTTGCTGTCGCTGTCCTGTTTCTGAAGATAGGGCCAGTCAATTTTCCCCTGATCCTCTGTCCCTAGCGACAGAATGGTAGAGAATCTGTTAGCTATTGGTGTCGAGTCCTCTTGAGCTGGCTGTTGTGGTTGTGGTTGTGGTTGTGGCGGTTGCTGCTGCTGCTTCCCCTTCTCCTGCGGCAGCTCCTCGTCCTTGGGCGTGTCAAGCCATCCCTCCGAAAGACTTAATCTGTTCAAGTCCAGATCGAGAGGTTTGAACTCTGGCGTGGCATCTGGCGAGAGAGCCTTTCTTTGCCTCTTGAATCTGAAGATGGAACCGGCCTTTTCGTCTACAATGTCTGGCGACCTCTGGCCCTGGGCCCCTTTGGCAGCACCGCCGCCGCGCCTTATGATGAGGCCGGTCAGCTTCTGTGCTAGCGGCCGCCTGGCCGACGAGGACTCTACTGCATCGTGTTTTCCGGGCATCTTTTGAAATTCAGTGGTTTGCAAGGTTGCATCATGACCCAACCGGTTGTTTACAACAAGAGGGCAGGACAACACAAAAAAAACAAGGGCACCGCGAATCCCTAGGCAGAATAAGGAGGGAATCACGTGGTTCTGGGCGTTGCTGAATTGGATTGGATTGGACTGGATTGGATTTGGGGGACCTGTCCAATGTCGCAGCGCATTGTGGTGGCCCCTTAGTTTCATACCCAGAATGTAACGCACCTACCAGGGGGCGGTCCCCAGGCTCCCTCGCGTCAATTCATTTTGCCGGAAAATGACCGTCATATCCGGGCCTGGGCAATTTGGCAGGCATGGGCAATCCTTTCAGAATTACGGACCACCGTCCGGGGTTTGCTGGAGATTGAGCGCACGTCTTTCGCGTCAATCTGCTAACAGTAGTCTGGGCTCGAGACTGGTCACTGGCTTTCATTGGACTCTGTGCTAAACGTTGCCTAGGTAGGGAGGTCCAGCTCGGCCTGCCCGTCCGACACCCAATCAATAACATTCAATGAGGGGCACTCGGGGCGCGTTTGGGCGCGCTCCTCCCCTGTGAATTTTGATGGAATTGATGGAAATCCCCCTCCACGGATTTTGAACCCTCCAAGGAACCCGAGGGAACGGCAACCAAGGAGCCCATCAATGAATGTCCCTCTTTCACCCCTCCTGCTCCATATGCCATGCTCATGTTGATGAGGAATGTCGATCGCGGATCGCACATGCAATCTGCCGTTGCGAGGAACAACCGCTTTGCCCATAGCTCGGGAACGGCTCGTTATTAGTACTAGTATTGATTACCACCTACCCTATTACGCCCTTATTGATGTCATTCAGATTGCCGAGAGATTGAAAATCATAAATAAACATCCCGCTGCGGGCTCCAATGACTGATGATCACCCGCCGCCCTCGAGGATCCCGCGCTCAGTTCGCGAGTCTCCGTCACCCAGGAGGAATGGTGTAACGCCAGTTGTGCCCAGGTCACCTTCGTTCCAGGTAACAGAACTGCGGTTTCAGTGCTGTACCAACCCGTTGGGAACTCGTCTTACAGGGACGAGTGTCGCGCGTTCTTCACTTCATCTGCTGTAGCACGCTAGACGTGGCCTGGTGCTAACCTGAGCTGTATACTCTCCGTCGATCGTGGAAACATGACTCGTCTTCTCGAAGCATTTCGGCTCCAGCCCTCGACGAATCAGCACGCGTCCGTCCCTCGCCTATTGGCTCCGCAAGAAACGTCCCCATGCGAACTCCACGTTCGAACCTTGAAGAAATGGACAGATCACCACAATTCTTTACCATCTTCTTCCACTTGGCTGCCCGGAGCAGCCCTCGGCTGGTGTCAGAGTTATTCTCGGAACACAGCCATCATACGGCTCACCGTTGGGGCCTGATTCATTATTTGCCTGAGATTTATTGGCTCACGGTCGCTGGCTTGTGCCGTGTACGAAGTACTTTGTAGGTGAGCAAATTGGTTGGGAATCAGCGCCCATGATTTCCGACAATCACAGCTGCCCCCCGATGCCCGGCCCCCATCTTTTTTGTGTGCGACTTGCCCTGAACGGCACAGCTGCGAGAAAAATGGCCACATTCGTACCAACTGCCAAACCCCATGGGCCTGCGAGTCGATTACGGCCTAGGTGAACCCATAGTTCCTGCGGAAGAGACGAAGCTAGCACGCGGCACACGGGTCCAGTTCCGGGCGCGCGATTTTGTAGACGTCGAACTTGATAGCGCTGCGAGCTGCTGTGCTATCTGGGATTCCAGAATAAACGGGACTCTCACGACGTGTTCTTGCGTGGACCCTTGAACATATGCCGCCAGAAGGTGTCTGCCGGGCCGCGCACCGCCGTGGGTTCTTCAACGGTGCCGACCGTCAACGGTGCCGACCGTCAACGGTCTTGAAAAGTGTAGGATCAAGTGTCCGGATGGAGTCTTGCCGGCGTTCTCAAGACGACTTCCGAGCGCGTCCCTGGCCTTCACGGCATCTCGTGAATTCGACATCACAAAGACCGAAGACATCTAGCACGGCGATGAGCATACCGTCAACCCGGTAGAATACGGCGGGGCTCCTGCAGTCTTGTGGATAACACTCGAAAAGTATCAGTCATACGAGCCCTCGCCGACAAGAGCGGTGACATGCTTCTTTGGTGTTCTAACTTCTTTCTGTATGTCCATGATCAGACACCGCTACTCCAGAGTTTTTAAATCTCTTGGCCATGTGGATCTGTATGGTGTTGCGCAGCGGTATGTATTGCTCCGGACTCGGGAATGTATGCGTCCGAATCCGTGATCATGTTGGATATCTGTGAACTGGACTGACGCGGCCGTGAGAGATATTCCGAGATCTGTCCCCATTATATTGAGTGATTCGAAGGCTGGCTGATTTTGAATGAACAGGATCTTCTGTCAGGCTGAAAGCCATGTATGTAAATTGCGGTTCTCTATTGGTGGGTTGCGCAAAACTGTAGACATTTGGCGACTCACACGGAGCCGTGTCTCGCTACCCTAGACGGTTCGACTAAGAAACCAGGAAAACAAACAGAAGCGAGTGAGCGACCGAAATTACAGGTCACCGAAACTAATAAAGCTATGAATCTTGGCTTGTATATAAGCTTACGGAGCGGGCAGCTGATCATCAGAACAAATGTGTTGACCCCGCGCAACCAGCGTCCGTCTGTCTTGGTAAGCAGTTCGTCATGTTAAACATCTCGATCAGGGTGTTCCGAGAGACCCGAAGGAACTCTGCCAAGATGCTTTTGAGCTGCTCGAGACAGCGGGCGACTTCGCTTCAATACTGCGTCGCGGGGTTTTTCTTTCACTCCCATTGCGCCTTATTCTGACTGCTCCTCGTATTGGAGATGCCCAAGGTTTCATCGTTCATGACGCCATGCCATACATTTTGCGCTCCTCCTGCCATTAAGTCTGCAGCCAAGCTCTTGGCTTTCAGCTATCAGGTTGAATCCCCTAAGAAATCTAATCTGATGAGGAGATAATCTTATCAGATTGGTGGTATTGTGTGCTTACCATTCTCCGCATCTACTGGTGACAATTTCGGAAGCTGTTGGCTTGGACTGGCGCCGCCAAGTGCTACAGTGTCGCATCACACGCGCGATTGTCGAGGATCGATGGGACCTTTGGGAGCAGATGGCGGGCGAAGGCGGTAATATGCCAAGTCGGAGGGCCAAGCAGCCAGAGATGTCGGAGCAGATTTGGGACGTATATTAGGGACTGAGCGCGCTCCTGGAGGAGCTGTCAGGGCGCGGAACGAGAACTTTGAGATACAGAGCAGCTCTCGAGTGGCATCATGGCGGAATCCGAGCAACCTACGCTTACGAGCTTGTCGGCAAAGATCTCGGAACTCTCGGGGTCTTTGGCGAAATTCTACGAACAGCAGAATCTGCCACCAGTCTCATTCGCTGCCAACAGTCCCTCGAGATATAATGAACTGTCCCCGGAAATGTTCATAGTTCGACAGAACCTGCTGGACGCGTTGAATGATATGACCTATCTCGCACAAGGGCCTGCAGATAGCATCTTCAACTACGCTCACTCGGTAAGGGTCTCTATGGCGAGTCATAAAGACGGAACGAAGAATACTGAGACAGATTCCAGGCTATCCCCGACGCTGCCGCGCTGAACACACTCAACGCCTTTGACTTTTGGTCAGCGGTGCCACTGGACGGCTCGGCGACGTATGAGGAAATTTCGGCCCACGTCTTGCTCCCCCGGGGCGTCGTCTATCGCTTGGTGCAGCACGCCATCACGCAGCGGATATTCGCGCCGGCAGGAGCGGGAAGGGTGAAGCATACCTCGCGCTCGGCGGCGCTGGCGCAGTCGTCGGGACTCAAGGCCCTAGTGTCCTCGATATTAGACGACGCGGGCGCGCCCGTCATGGTGCTGCACGAGGCTCTGCGCCGATACAATCTCGGCAAGCCCGAGCTCACTCAGCGCGTCGACGAGACGGCCTTTGCGCTGTTCCATCGCGGCGGTCAGTTCGGCGGTTTCGAAAACACGTGGGATATGCTTGAGAATGATGGGGAGGGCTCCAGAAAGGGCTGGCGGCAGCGCAACTTTGTGGAGTGGATGGGATATCTCAAGGATCTGTTCCATCTCGAGGGCGTTGTCCTGAACTATTCCGGCTGGCCATCGGAGGGCAAAGTGACTGTAGCGGATGTGAGTGTCGCGAGCCCAATGAAGGACTCGTTTCTTTTACTAACACTATTTGTAGATTGGAGGCTCTGCCGGACACGACGCCATCGTATTGGCCCGCAAGTACCCCGAGATGGAGATTTTCGTTCAAGACCTTGGAGAAGTGCAGCCGGCCTTTGATCGCACCGTGCCTTCCGACCTGACGGATCGTATCCGCTTCATCGAGCACTCGTTCTTCGACCCGCAACCCGTCACAGCCGACATCTTCCTGCTCAAGATGATCTTGCATGACTGGCCAGACGCGGAATGTATCAAAATTCTGCAGAACCTCGTCCCGGTCATGAAGCCAGGCGCCAAGGTCCTGCTGATCGAGTACCTCGGCGGCGCCGGCGAAGAAGACGACGACGAGCAGAGCGCGTCCACGCCGCGCTCTCTCAAGCAGTACGGCACGGCGACGGACCTGAGGCTCATGGCCATCTTCAACGGCAAGGAGAGGCCTATACATGCTTGGAAGTCCATCTTTGAGGCAGCCGACAAGCGTTTCAAGGTGGCAGACACGAGCGCGGCGCCGCTCGGGTTCTTTGGCGTGATTGAAGCCGTGTGGGAGGAATGATCTCGGGCGTGTAGGTTGTTTCAGTGGATAGTTGACATATTCACAATTATGAGCAGCAAGAAATGCAGTATAAGCTATTGATCTAAAGCTGCCTCCATGCACAGCCTACAGAACATCAAAGCATGCCAATGACGTATTTGTAGTTTCGATGCCGTGGCTGAAATAGATAACACGATCGTGTTTGATCTTATGGTTCGTCTATATAATATATATTGTGCCGATCCGAGAGCGAGAGGCCAAATGTATTTGGTTTCAACACATGTTACGTTTATGTAACCTTTCTTGTACGCTTAAATGCTAGAAATATATCTTGATCGCATGGACGTAAATTGGCGGATTTCTTGATACGTGATGAATAAGATTCATCATTAGGTATTGTTCATTAAAATTACACGGCTATAGAGCTGCCTTTTTTTTTTTTTTTTTTTTTTTTTTTTTTTTTTTCCCAATACAGAGCCCTTCAATGGTTTTCGTTCACCAGGTCCGCCATCATGGGTAAGTCATCCGCTCAAAATTCAATGCTTCCGAAACCTTTGGCGCAATCACCAACTCGAGGCGCTTAATTGCCCTTCTTCTCCTGGTCCTTGCTGGCCGAACTCTCGTCGTCCTTATCTGGAATGACGTATTCCCAAGACTTTCTGCGGGACATGCCGCCAGAGCCGACACTAATGTCGGTGGGATTGCCATATGAGTAATGCTCAATGTGAGTGATCTCGCTGAAAGTCTTGCCTCTGAACTGAGGATTCGATGGTGGATCCTGTTGAGCATAGACTCGCGAATTGGACGGAGCCTGCTGGTCGTCTGTGTGCTGCACGTTAGCTCTCGAGACAAGTTGGGTGGTACGCTTTCTCACCTCCATGACCCTTGTCGGACTTGTGATCTGACTTCTTATCTCTAGGCATGATGAAGAATGATAGAACTAATAAGATTGATTTCTAAAGCGTGTTTGTTGCAGATGTGTGTAGATTTATTTGTTCGAGTGTGTTTGCTTGTGGGAGAAAGATCAAAATCAGGAAGTAGAAGCTAGGCTCTGGCACCCTTATATACTTGTTCGAGTTGTAGGTGAGCCTTCTGTTACAATTCGGGGTATCATGATCACTGTTGAAGTTCTATAGCACTGTATTGTTCGTCACAGCATTCTAGCATACTAGAAGCCCCAAGGCTATGAATCGCAATCTTCAACTCAACCGTAGAATGCTCCTGACAGCGACCGAAAAGCTTTCAAACTTAGATCAAAGTGATGCAACATAGCCTACGCGATTATGAAGAGTCTATTTGCACCTCATGATACGCTTCACTTTCTAGCAGCGTTTCTGAGTAATCGCTCCATGACGAACTTGGCCACTTCCCCTTGCCGCCCGATATTGGCACCCCAGATCCTCCCGAGCCTCGTAGCTGCGTCTTTCTGTCTCTCAATCATGTCCTCTTCCGTGAGATCTGAACGCCAAAACCCTGCCCACCAATCAAAGGCATCGTGACTGGTCTTAACCAGCCATTCAAACTGTGGTACTCGAACCTCTTCCCATGCGGAGAAGGCAGCTTCGACACTCTGCGGCAATGATGCTGTCGTGCTGTTCACACTTGTGATATCGGCAAGGACCTCTGCCATCACATAGGCATCTTCCATCACCTGTGATGCGCCCTGTCCCCAGTGAGGACCCATCGAATGAGCCGCATCACCGATCAGACAGACCCTCCCCCTATGATACGATTCGAGCTGGAGATCGTGATGGTGAGAAGTCCAGAGCTGAGTCTCTTCTCCCACCATGCTCATCAATTTCTGCATCGCTGGACCCCATTGCTTGAAGTCTTCAAGCAGTGCCGCTTTCTGATTCTTCAGTACCCATCGCTCGTTGGCAAGCCTCTCGCGGAACTCTTCCTTGTTCCGCCATAGACCCACGTTGACCTTTTTACCCTCCTCGATCGAGTACATGGTCACATACCCACCTGGACCGCTCCATATGCAGCTCGTGGTCGGGATGTCTGGCCCTATAGCTTCGACAAGCTTGTCCATGGCGAAGACGGTACGATAGCCCGCGATGCCCGTAAACCTGGGCTCCGCGGATGGATGGTCGTCACCAAGAATCGCCTTTCGCGTCGCGGAATGAATGCCATCGCAAGCGATCACAATATCCGCTGCACCGCTGGACCCGTCCTCGAAGTGCATCGTGGCACCAGACTCGTCCTGGTCTATACCGACAAGCTTTTTTAAGAATCTGGCTTTTGACTGATCGATCTTTGACGCGAGGAGATTGAGTAGCTCGTAACGACCAACAGCTGTATGGCCCACACCCGGAGCCATAATATGAGCAATTGGGTATGCATCCGGGAAGTTTTCTGTTGGGGCACCCAGCCTATTCACCATCCAAACATCGGGATCCGGATTCCTGGTTCCAAGGGCCATCACCGTGTTTCCGAGACCCGGCTCAATCAGGTCGAACGCTGCGATGGCGTTGGGTGCGACATTGAGCCCGGCACCTATCTCAGAAAATGAAGCCTGTCTCTCGTAAATCGTATACGATAGATGACGTTTCTCGAGAGCAATGGCCAATGCGAGGCCGCAGAGGCCACCGCCCACGATGGCGATGTGGGGACTATGTTTTGTCATGATGTCAGCTTGGTGTTGAGAAGTGTGAGAGCGAATACAGAATCAAAGACCACAAGAAGCAGGGAAAGAATTCTTGTCAGCCTGGCTCTTATCTTCTATGCACTTAAGATGGAATGGGAGGAGCTATGTATTTCCTCCACTTGAGTGGTTGGAGTTGGCGATCACTATACCTAACCGAGCCCTGCAATGCCCCTCTTCATGCAGCTTCGACAATAGGTAGTTCCTGGCCGAACACGCCGCTTTCAAGATAACCGAATAATCGGACCTGCGATTCTGGAAAAAGTCACAACCATACTTGGGGTAGGATATTTTACAACAATGGGCAATCCCTCGGCCCTGTTGGGATATGCCCCACCTAAGTATCTAGCGCATAGCAATGCTACTACCAGAGCTTGTGCAACCCACCGAGACCATCCAAGACCAACGCAAACGTTCACAACCTAGTCCGCAGACCATCATTTATCATGCACCCGAACCCGCGGTGCGTTATGACGAAATGAGCAGTGTCACCCATCACCTGATTCCACCAAGACCACCAGCCTGTTTGATCGATCCCAAGTTCAGGTGGCAAACTGGCAATGGCAAATATACCTGATCCATCAGACCGCCAACCAAGATCAACCATCACTTCTCGACGTCCGATAGGAAGTGATATACCTAGTTGGGCTACGTTTGATTGTTGATTTCATCCAAAGTTGCCAGCCACTTGGAATTTATCCGAGGACTTTGATATGGCTCAAAGATACTTAAGAGGAATATGAGGGAATCTTAATCTCTATTCAGACTCCAAACGGAATATTCCCAGTACAATGGCTTCTCACCCTATTTCACTGCCATCCGTAATGGCCACGCTGACGTCGCCATGTTCCTCCGCGACATTGGCTGTTACATCATCTCCCATGCTGGGACATGTTCAGCTCATAGCCTTTCTCCAAATCGCTCCCTACAACGATTTCAGTAGATTCAGCAAACGGTGGCAGGACCTGATGGAACCCGACAAGACACGAGACAAGGCCCCGCCTCCAAGGGAGTCTGAAGCATTCGCGAATATATTCAGGAGTCGTCAGCTTTATGCTGCGTAGGACCAAGGGAAGAATCATCCACGGCAAGCCCATCCATGGTCCAAAGCGTCCGTTGCATGATGTCGGAATGACTTGATATATTCACATCGGACGACGGAAGATGCTTGGGACTGTGAAGTATATCATCTTAATAAAAGTTTCCTGATTCTGTTGCATATCATCCAAGCTTTAAATGGATTTATTGACATGCCAACTCTTCCCATCCGGCAACTCTTAATTCCTCGTCTGGTGGGCCTTGTGATTACAGTGCACTCGAAAACGAAGAGCTTGATGTTTGACCAAGATATATTGATGTCTTGTTGAAGCGAAGCTAAGTGAAGGGGAGGGGAAGTCCCCGAAGTCCCCATCCAATGCCCATTCCCGATGTCCATCGCTCTTTCCACCCCATCCTCTCTCCCTGAGTGCGAGAAGGATTGGCCCTCTCGGCTTTCCACGGTGCTCCAGCTCTACTTCGTTCTTGATGGCAAAGTGCCACCAGTTCGGGAGGCCCCTGTCAGGGCACATCCCCGGGTCAAAGTACAAGGAACAGGGGCAAAAAAGAGAATGTGTGTATGTGTCTATTCAGACTACAACCACGAGACCAAATGGATGGCAGAGGCGATCCTATTAATCAAGTGTGGACCTTCAGTCTGTCAAAAGTGAGCTGCAGAATAGTAGAGCTATCTACTGTAGTGAGTTCCAGCACGAAGTAGAGGTATGCCTTCATGGTGCGTGAGTACACGCACACGTGGATCCAGACACAGTAATGGTCCATCAACGGCAGACATCTGTCCGTGGTATGGTCGTGGAAGATTCTGTCGGAAGATGGCATCTCGCATGTAGTCCGATGTCTCGTGTAGTCCGGATGATTGGCCAGGCTGATGGTTGCACCGGGAAGCAAGGCTGTCTGGAAGTCGGAGAATGTCTCATCTCGATACTCTGCAATCCGAACCTTTAGGATCGTAGCCGTGTCCACAAAGATGCGTCCCAGCCGCCAAGAGCTCAACCCAAGGAAGTCGGTGTTTGCCAAGGCACAAAACTCTTGCACCATGAACCACATGGGCGAGGTGGCCGCATGCTGCATCAGACATGGCGACGCTTCATGGCCGGGATGGGAGCAATGGACTTGTTGCTGGCAAAACGTGCGCGAGCCTCGTCGTGGCATCTGTTTCGGCTAAGGTTGGCCGGTCCAGACTCGATGACAATGTGACTAGCAGAACTGCACCACTAGTTGCCGCATCTGTGAGATACCAATTGCCACGAGTTGAGGCTGAGAAACTTGTCAGTTACCCATGGCATGAAACGTGAACGATGAAGAAAACATACTTCTTTTGGTGCCCAGGGGTTGGGATCCTTTTTGGGTCTTCGGATGATGGTGAACTGGAACGAGTGCAGTGGCTGGGGACCGACTTGTGTGCAAGATGTCTGTATGACTTGAAAAATTGTCTGAACGGGGATCATAAGTTCAGATGAATTGCAGTGGAAGAGAAAAATCCCAGTAGTAAAGTCAGGGGAATAGAGTGTGGTGAAGAAGCAAGAGAATGTCGCTGGATCTTGTGGTCTGAGAAGGTCCTTTCATCCCCCGCCTTCCTACTTCCGAGGGAAACTGCGACCACAACACGACTGTGAGACACCCGTCAACGCGAACCAAATGATTTGGAAAGTGCGTCAGTGATGAGGCAAGTACGAGGAACAATCATCTGATATACGTAATTCTGATTCTCTATTTCGTCTCGATTCCAGTCAGGATCAGATAGACAGGGAAGGTCCGATCTCCATCAGACTGGATCGTGTCTCATCTTTCAAAAACAAAATGAACAGGCAGCTTGTTCACCCGGTGAATGAGGTTCTCGAGAGTTCCAGCCAGTTCTAGCCCATAATACATATTATTCTGCAAGCTGAAGATGTTGATGAGTTGGGCGAATAATGTTTCTGCCTATTTCGGATCATGGCTAGAATGACCTGGCCAGACTTGAGCTTTGCCGGCGAAGCGGTATGGCCAGTCGTTGCTTCCTTGATTGATGGTTCTCGACATTGCCCGGACCTCTAGGTCTAGGCACCACCGACCTCGGAGATGGAGCAGTATATGCAGGAGCCTTTACACGGGCCTAACGTCGTAGTCTCGGTCCAAAGGGTTCTATGTGATTATCAGAGTAAAGTGCAAGCCGCATACGATTTATAGGTAGACAAGTCCGAATGAAGAAACGTACTACAGATTGATCAGATTGATTATGGTATAATTGCAGTGCCACGATGATTTCATGCGGAACCTTGATCACAGACTGATGTATGCACGTGGTCTTTTTGTTTGGGAATTACTTATGAGATACTGATTTTGTTCATTTTTCGCGATGTTCTGTTCCTAGTATTAGATAGAATCATCAATGACCTCAGCTCAATCCAGACCACCGTCGTCCAGTGGAACAACCGCGTGCGACAGGCTCCTGGACGAGTAGGATCAAAGTCTATCGAAGGGGGGCGTCAAAGCGCAAGTTCCTTATCTTGGCCACTCAAGTCCTGCACATGTTCTATAGAGCCTGTGTGCATACTCCCCAAAAGAGGAAATATGACGTCGAATTTTGCGCACGGTGTCCGAATATCATCGATGTTGCTTATAAGACTGAAAGATTAGTGTTATTCAGACGCGTGGCTTTGCGGGCTACATTTTGACCACAATAATTGTCCTGTATTCAATTGTGCGTTCGTGTAGGTGTCAGCAGAGCCATATTTACCTGGAACACGTCCAGCAAATGCGTAGATCTTGTTCCCTCCTCAGAACCCTATCCAGAATAGAAAAGTTTCCAACAAGCATCAAGTGCTAAACACCATGAAGCACAAACCCGTCGACCCGCAGACAGCGTCCAGCCTCGACACGCTCATGGGCGTAGACGCCAACAAGAAGCGAAAGGAGCACAAGCCCCACGACGTGAAGCCCGAGACCGCAAGCGGCATCTCTGATCTCATGGGTCTCGACGTCAAGGCGACATCACACGAGAGGCAGCTTCGTGGTCGCGAGCAAGAGAGGTCTGCTTTGCAGGGGAACGGGGCCAAGGCAGATGCGGTGCTGGGAGCGACGGTCTCAAGCGGAACGAGCAGACAAGGCTCCCGAGGTGAGTTTGAACACCTCAGCGACCCAGTTATTGAGCACTAATTGATGGACAACCCAGAGTCGATCCGTGGAAAGGCCAAAAAGGTCTTGGGAACTTGATTGTTGAACGGATGCTGTCTGTGGATTTGGTCCAACCCTGGTTCCGTGTCACTTTTCACTGGACATATCACATGGATATAGAATTGGCGGTGGGCACAGGAAGCTATGACAAGCGAATTTGGAAATTATTACTGATTCATTTCATCTTTCTATCGATCGCTGATGCTTTTCACATTGCAGCAAAAGGCATAGAGCCATATCCCTTTTTTTCATGTGGATCCATCCAAATGATCCTTTGAATGACTTTCTGCAATGCAGTACCAGAGCCAGCTCTTCTAGAAGAGCCATGAGACATAGGTCTTATAGAACTTGGCACCCATGCTGGTGGGCTTCTCCAGTTTCTTGGCAGCCTGGGCAGCAACGAAGGCCTCTTCCTCGCGATCGATGATGTCCTTGCCAGTGTAGAAGTCGCACTCGTGAGGGCGGACGCGCTTGCTCTTGGTGAAGATCTTGTGGCCGGCGATCAGGATGAGGTAGATGGGAATACCCAGGTATCCAGTGATGAAGGTGGCGTACTTGGCCTTGAAGTCCGTAAAGACGTCGTAGTTCTTGGTCAGGGCAATGATAATGCAGAGGAACAAGGCGATGTAGGAGCCCCAGATGCCGAAAGGAGCGAGGTAGGGCATGGCGCTGTTGGGGATACCCTGGGCAACGCGGGCGCGGCGGAAACTGATGTGGGTAACGAGGATGGAGATCCAGGTCAACAGACCAAAGATGGTGGTCAAGTTGACAAAGTAGCTGAAGACCGTCTTGGAGTCATCCGACACGTTCATGAAGGCCAAAAGACAGAAGCAGGACGAGAGTCCGAGAGCGTACAGCGGGACACCATCCTTGTTGGTGCGACGGAAGATGGCGGGAGCATCGCCGTCGGAAGCCAAACCGTACAGCGTACGGCTAGCAATGTACAAGTCGGAGTTGCAAGCCGAGAAGACAAAAACCAGGATACAGGCGTTGAGGATGTGGTCCAGGGCGTTGATGCCAGCGATCTTGACGGCAACGACGAAGGGCGAGGCGGCAGCGTTGGCAGTAGCGGAGTTGGCGAAGACAAGCTCTGGGGAGTTGTAGGGCACGCACATGCCAATCAACAGAACCGAGAGGACGTAGAAGATGAGGATTCGGAAGAAGGTCAAGCGAATGGCACGAGGGATCGTCTTGCGAGGGTTCTGGGCCTCTCCGACCGTCACTCCGACCAACTCGGTTCCCAGGAAGGCAAACGTGGCCGTGACCATGGTGGACCAGAAGCCGAGGAACTTGCCAGTGTTTCCAGTAGTGATGTAGGGCTTGAAGGCACTGCGATTTATTAGCATTCCGTTGATGAAGATCAAGAACGACGGAGATCTCGAGACTTACCCAGGATCCTGCCAGTATCGGAAACCCTTGCGGTCGTGGTCAGGGCCGCCACCAAGAGCCAGAACCAGAGTCAGGATGATGATTCCACAGATGGTGATGACCTTGAAACTGGACAGCCAGAACTCGAATTCGCCAAAAAATCTGATGCCAAAGTAGTTGATCACAATGATGACAACCAAGATAATGGCGATCCATACACCCGGATTGACGACATCACGGGTGACCCAATACTGCATCACTAGAGCGAAAGCAGTGAGCTGGTTCGGCGTGACAATGATGTACTTGAACCAATAGCTATAATTTACAGAATCATGTCAGCAAACCACATCTTTGTCTTTTCCAGAACCTTCAAATCCAGCAGTGAATCCTTCTGTTTCAGCTGGGCGCCAAACCGCCCACAAATTGCCGGGCCTGTCAGCCTCCAGAGCATCTAGTCCCGGGGGTCGGTAGCGGACAATGGCCACTAAAACCTGGGGGAACGCCTCCACCAAACTGCCGACGAACCACCATGAATAGTGGCCCGTGGGCGCTATAGCGAGCATGCACGGATAGAACTTTAATTATAAGAATAATAACAAACTCACCAGTATCCTAAGGCAAAACCCAGACTGGGGTCGCAGAATCGCGTCGCGTAACCAGTGAAACCAGCGCTCATGGGCAGCCATGCGGCCATTTCACCCAGAGCGGCCATGACGAGGAAGACGATGAAGCCGACGAGCGTGTAGCTGATGAACACGGAGCCAGGGCCGGCCTGCGCGAGCGCCTTGCCGGTTCCGATGATCAGACCGGTACCGATGGCGCCGCCGATGGCAATCATGGTGATGTGGCGAGCCTTGAGTCCACGTTGCAGCGAGGTCTCGGCAGAGGTCTCGAGACCGCGGATGTGGCCCGTCAGGTCGTCATCGGCGCTGGCATGGTACGTCGTCTTTTCGGTGTCATAGTGCGGCGGCGACGCCTTGTCGGAGGAGGATGTTCGCTGCATCTTGGCAGAGTGGCGCCTTTTTGCTGCGCGGAGATGGAAGTTGAAGTGTCGATTTGTCTTCCTGTATATATAAATATGCAGAAATCAAAGCCGTGAAGCTCTCGCGAAGCTTGCGCGGGCAGGTGAAGAACCAAGGAGCTCGCGCTTGTTGGTGTGGTGTTGTGTTTGCTTTTGTGGCCGCAACGACAAACGCCCGGTCGGGTGAGACAAATTCACGGCTGAATTTCCCTTGGAGCTTGAAGCTGAGCTTCTCGAGATGGACCACCTATTGAAGCTTCCAGGCGCACCTGATCTGACAATCTTGAAGCTTTCAATCTTCTGGAACGTTGCAACCGACCCAAAACACAGTGACACTTGGAAGAGCGCAAGGGAAAACGTACGACGCCCGAGTCCAGCCGGTTCTCTTGCAAAGACCCTCGGATTGACGTGCGAGCAAGGTCAGTCTTATGAAGAGCCCAGATTTGGGGAAACCCTCGACCGTTTTGGAACAAGAATTATTCATATCGCAATCCCAACCCATGGCCATGGGAACTGGCATGCTTGCCAAGAGCCTCCATCGTCCACCCCCAGGCGGATTGTCCGAGCTACTGTCGTGCTTCACATGGGGGGCAACCATGTACTCCGCAATGCTTTCCCTGCCTCTTATCTCTTCCATACCACATTTGTCACTCGAATTGGCTGAGTATCGCCTATTGATTTTACACAGAGCCTAGGCGTTTTTCCCTTCTGCAATTTTCGCTGTCGCGCCCTTGCCAAGAGACCATACCGCCGAGAGCCTTACCTATCTTTCGCGTGACCAATTGCCAGGGAGTAACGAACCATCCTCGTTCTGCCTTGGCCTCGAGTTGATAAAAGAAGCTGCATCCGAGAAATAGACTCTACGACTCATGCATCTTGGTATTACGGAATACCAAGCCTCTGCTGTAGCTGCGCTACCCGATTGCTGCGCAGCTGCGTATTCTATCATTCCTGATATCCCGTCTCGGAGTGGAGCGCAAGCTTTCTGGCTTTTATGATCTTGGCTTGTACTTGCTTTTTAGGTCCTAAAAGGCATCCAGCTGCTATCAAACATTGATTTGGCAGAGGAAAACTTGCGCAACGACGGCAGCAGCTGCACATTCAAACAATCCATCAGCCATTCAGTCAGTCAATCAATTGATCAATTTACGGCAGTGCGCCGACTCTCAACGATACCTACGGTACCCCGCGAACTGGGCGGAACTGGGCGCCGTGCGGGCGCATCCGGGATCCGACCAATCCAATGCCACTGTTGCTGGGCGTACGGAAGTAGAGGTTAGACGAACGTATGATCAAACACACTGGCCAAAAGTTCCGCAGCCGTTGGCTGTGTCTCGTGCCAGCTCTCTTCCCACACACATACAGGCTCCAGCTTCTCCTTCCAGCAAGGGTTTTCTCTTCTGCTTGGCGTGCTTGGGGGGCTAGAAAACGCCACAGAGTCGCCCGCCAGAGCCGTACTGGCTAGCTGTTCCGTTTCGCCAAGATGCCAAGGCAGAACCAGTGGAGGTTCCTCCGTCTGATACCCTTGCTCCGGCTCACCAATATCGATTCGCACAACCAATAACCATCCATCTGCGTATCTGGACAAGCCGCTTGGGGCTCACACCTTGTTCGCTTGCGCAATCCTTCTGGAAAGTTGTCCATGCTAACTTGTTCTGCTGGGCTCTGAAGGCCGGAATTGCGCGTAATGGTTGAATGGACCACCATTGAAAAAACGATTTGACTAAAAACTTTGGTAGTGTCAGATCCCATTCGACATTGTTGACTACATCTTGTGTGTCGTGTGAATATCATTTTTGCAAGTAACAACGCGATCCGGAGAAAAGAATCCTCTACGGGACAAATCAGACCAAGGTCTCGAGTGAACTTCCATGTCCATAAACGCCGTCCAGCCAGCCACCTCATGCAATAAAAGGACTCGAGCTTTTGTAAGTGCCGGTCTATCTAGAATGCTATTTCCAAATCATCAAAACATCCCGACTTCCATGGTCGCTACCATCGAGTTCCGTGCTCAGTGGAAAAGCACAGGTGTGCTGCTGGTCTCGGGAGGTTGATACGCCTCGCTCTCGAACTGTGGAGAAGATCATGTCAGCTCGGGCTGATCTCACTGAAAGGGTGGATGGGCTTTGCCAAGCACGACTTACCTCGACGAATCCAGTGGCCATGATGATGACCATCAGTGCCTCTGCCAGATCCTGGATCTTGTCGTCCAGCACTGCCTCCATCTTTCCTGTGCCATTGCCGATTCCCGCGGACCGCTTGAGCACGTGCATAACCAGCATTCTATGCTCGGTCAGGAACCTTCTACCCTGCCCGACATTGTGGGAGCCGCGGCTGACGATGGCGGCTCCGATGATGCGCGAGACTTTCACAAGCAGGGCGTAATGCTTCTCAAGGGCTTTCAAATCGGACGAGTTGACCTGCAGCTCCGGGTCCGCCGCGAACAAGCCGGATGCTTCCACAGATCGGAACAAGTTGGCGTGGAGGACGTTCTTGGCACCATCGCGCGTCTGGCATAGTTGCAGCAGAAGTGCGAGCTTGGCGTCCTGATAGTTCAACTGATCAGGGTTTCCTAGTGACGATTGATTAGATTTGACCACCGAAGGGCGTTCTGGCAATGATGTCTTACCACTTTCATTGACCTGCGTCCAGTCGTCCATGAGATGGCGCAATGAGTCGACTAAGATGCTGATGAAGTTCAGCCGATTCAGCATACTAACAACGTAGTTGTCTCTTTCGTGCCTTCCCAAATTAACCAGTGTACACAACAAGATCAGGGCTGCAGTCTGACAGGCAGCGTCACCACCAGAAGCGTCGTCGCAGAGGACGTTCATGAGCCTTTCGCCGAACACCTGGATCGTCTTGGCTGCCTTTTGTTGACCCGACTGGAGGCCTGACCCATGGTCGATCAGCGCGGTAATGTAGCGGTAGCATATGCTGTAGTAGAGCGTCCGCAGCTCGGCGGTACCAGACCATTTGGCAACCGCGTTGAGAGAAATTTGGAAGAGCTGGAAAAGCTTGTCGCTGACCAGGCTGCCAATGGCCCGGCTCTGCTTGTCCCCGCCAGACATCAAGTTAAAGTCGAGATTGAAGATGAGAACCTTGGCTAACCGAACGAGCTCGAAGGCTGCGGCTGGGTTCTCCAGACCATACATCTCAAGACTTGGCAGGATCGCCTGCAATATTTGCAATATGAACGAAACTCTGTTGGTGCCCTTGAAATCGTTGGTCTCCGTCATGATCATCAGTAACTTCGTCCAAGCGTTGAGCACTTTGTGATTGCGTGTGTTGATCTGAGTGAAACGGTTCAGGTATTCAGCATATTGCTGGATGTCCTCCTCTTCCATCTCAATGGGAGCCAGATCTTGCTGCGGTACAATTTGTCCCGACTGTCGTGTGGCATTCCTCATCAGGTGAATAATCTCCCGGACTCGGGTCAGATTGTACACAGCATCTCCATCCATGTCGACTGCGAGACAAGCCCTGAGGTCGATATCGGGGTATGCCTTGAACACCGGAGCAGGCAAAATGAATTGTGTTTCTTGTGGCAGGAAGTCGTTGAACTCGAATATGGAGGCAACTTGAATTGCTTCGCCCCCACCCACGGGAACCTGACCACTCAGGGCATCGAAAATCCTCCGCTTGAGAGCAGGCAGTTGACTTTGTGAGACACCACAGACCTCGTGGGTTATGTACTCCAAAGCCATCGCCCTCATCGAAAGGTAGTTGACGTAACCCTGAGCGGCGGGCTGAATCAGAAACTCTGGTCCTGCTGGTTCGGCGCCATCCCATAATAAATTGGGCTGCACAACCAATCCTTGTAGCAAAAGATGGAACAAGAAATCATTTTCCCTCAGCTGGTCAAGAACAAGATGAGACGATAGGCGGGAGGACCATAATGCCTGGAATATGCGCATAGCCTTGTATTTCAGATTGACGAGCCACGCACAAATGTTTCCTCGCTCATCAGTGATGGAAAGATCGACAGGTAATCCGAGAATCGTATGGAACAAGGACTTCCCCTGCGTGAAGGGACTGTTGGGAGCTATGTCGATCGTCGCGGCTTCACACTGGAAGCCCAAGAGAAGGTGCGCCACTGTAGGCCGGTCAGGATTTGCGCGGATGCAAGAATACAAAAAGTCTAGTATATGGACTTTCGTCTGGTAGCTTGGAGATTCGGCCTTTCTGAAAGAGTCTAGTTGCGTATTCATCTCAGCCACGAAGGAACCGGCAATTGACTCGGAGCCATTATCTTCCAGAGCGACAATCGCCTTGTTGCGGCGAGATGGCCTATTAGACCCGTGCTGCCAGGCAGAGATAACAACCGACGAGGTTGACAGCTTCTGCAGCAATTTCAAACTTGCAAGTGTAAGGTCGGAATGCCCAAGGCTACAAAAGCGGCCGAGGTCAGAAATGATGTTCAAGCTTGTCATGAGACCGTCCTCGATGCTTTCATATGCGAAGTTGGAGATTGGCATAAAGTTGGATCGACCACTGACACGTACTTGCGATTTTAGAAGAGGTCGAACAAGATCCAGGTAGGTTGGCTGCAGTTCCAAGGCCTTGGTGATGAGCTGCACTGCACGGAGGATGCTTAGTATGACAGGCGATTCCGTTGCCGCCTTGCCGACATCGTGTTCGTCTTGAGCTATGGTGTTCAGAAGAACCTTCATGAAGGTCGCATCGTACATCCAGTCCATAACTCGGGCAAAAGGGTGAAGCGTCACATAGGTCGCTAGATCTTTCGGTGCGATTGCCGTGTCGACGGGGATTGTCGTCTCGTTTGCAAATATGATTAGATCCTCGTTGAAAATTCCTAGGCACGTCATGGCGAAATCCAGGCAATTGTATCGTAGCATGCGCTGCTGGACAATGTCTGAGGAGTCCTGAGATCGAACGCCAAAGGCATGACCTAATGCAAAATCGATGTACGGCTCGACGCCAGGGCGGACTCTGCTGCCGGCGCCCAGGCTTTCCGAGAATGGCAACGTGTCGTTCAACATTTCATATCCTTGGGGGAGAGATGACAACGCCGAGAGTAACTGTACGAACGAGCTGACCTCATCCAGGCGTGCACTCATTTCTTGGAACAAAGACTCCATGACCAGAGCCGGAGATTGGAGAGTTGGTGTGGCCTTCGTCGTACTGGGTGCGATAAAGGCACCGCTCAGACAAGCATCAAGCTCATTCCAAATGATGAAGCTCTGTTCCAAACTTTTTCGTTCGAGCAACATGCGAAGTGCGTTGAATGCGCATGCTCTTATGCGCCCTGGGACAGGAGTACTAATCAGAGCGAACATGAGATCGAGCAAGTTCGGTTTCTGCTGTTCCAGTAGGAAAAGACGTGCTGCTTCGCTGTTCGAAGCTACCTTGGCAATAAGTCGAAGGTAGCACTCGAGCATCATGGCTGACTCCAGTTCCGCCTCCACAGGTTCGTGATTGGGTCTTCCAGTCCTGAAAGCTTGAGCTTGTGCCGGTACATTTTCTTTATCTCGAAGTCTCTTGGTGAAGAACTCCAACTCCTTGAAAATTTGGGGCCAAGTGAGTGACAAACTCTTGCGCATCTTTCCAGATGCGTGGAAACCGTCGTCCAACAAGAACTCGTGGGCCGAGGTAGCAGACTCGGCGTCTTCGGAGAGGGATTGGAGCATTTCGCAGAAAGCAGTGACAAGTGGCGTCGAAGCCCTTCTGGATGCCCACTGCAAGAAACCGGCCAAATGACTGTCGGGGTCGCCCCAAAATGCGTCTGCTGCTTCTGCGCGGCCGTCGTATGCAAAGGCAATGATCATAAGAAATCTCTCGAGGTCAAGGTCTTGCTCGTTTGCATGGTTCATTTGGCGTTGTTCGTCCTCTTCTACTCGCAACTTGCGGAGAATGTCGGGCAGATTCGAAATGAAGGCGTCAACAAACATCTCGACTTGGCTCATTAGTGCTTTTTGGAAAGCAGGCTTGAACGAGTAGTTGTCGGCAACCAGAGGCGGAGTCTTTCGCTGAAGCCATTGTCGAATGCTGCCGCGAGCAGGATCCTGCCAATCCGAGGCCTGGACATCAGCTACCACGCTCATCAACAAGTCGAAAGATCCGTCCTTGAGGGCTTCAGTGAATATCCTTGCCCGCTGTGCATCTTCTGCATCAATGTCGATTCCTTGGAGTTGGGATCCGGCTGCATCGTCCACGTACCAGCCGCTGTATTCAGCCAACCACCAGGCCTTGACGGCGGCGCGGAAGTAAGGTACAGAGCGGCTGTCATCATCGGATTGTCTGCACACGATGTTGTTGAGTTCCCGAGCTTGAGTTAGATCCCCATTGCCCTCGGTAGAACCAAACATTGTAATGAAAGATCCCAGCGCCGGAAACAAGTGAATGGCAAAGTGATCATATCGGTCGACATTCTTGAGTAGAGCAAAAAAGTCGACGAAGTCCTGGGCCGTGGCAATGTGCTTTTCCACCGCATAAGACAGGATAATGGCTACGAGCTCGTGCTCCTGAACCAAGCTGTTACTCGAGAACTCGATGGTTTCTCGGAACTCGGCCAGATTCGACTGTCCGAGAACGTTTGCCTTTGCAACCTGGTCGGCGATTCGTTGTTGCCAAGCGCGAATGTCACGCATGGCCGCCATACATCGGGGTATGAGTTTGCTGGCTTTGGCCGAAGGCACACTGCCTAATACGAGTTCTGCAACGTATGCTCCTAACCAGTCCTCAATCTCTTCTGGAACTTCATCAATCTTGGATAGTTCAAGGAGGAGTCGCACGCATTCGAGCAGAAATAGTCTTTGTCGGTGGAAGCGAAACAAGGCGCACTCGCGATTGGGTCGACCAGACAGTTGCGCCTCGGTTCGCGAATCCAAGATGAGCCGGGATGCTTCCAACTCGTCGAGGTCAGTTTCGTCGGCGACTTGGAGAGTTAGTTCCTGGAACTCTTTCGAAATCTGGTACTCCACGTCATCTACTTGTATCTTCCCTGTATTTGATGACCACCTGTCAGCCTGGACTCAGTCGACCGTCGTTTTGTTGTCACAACCTACCCGAAATAACAGCATCGCGACTCGTCTTATTCCTTGTACGTTTGTCTAAGAAAGCGGCGATCGTGTCTCCGAGGAGATCAAGCGAGGGCCCAACGATCTGGGGCAAATCCAGGCGTTGATCTTTGGGCCGTTCAATGACCGAGAGCAAGGCTCCGTGCAGCTCCGCCAGGGCCTCGAAAACGCCGGAACTATTTTCAGCCATTTTCGTCGATCAGGCCTATCGCATCGTCGCGTGTCCGAGTTGTAAGGTTGTGGCGCAATGGTTGAAGGAGTGCGCTGCAATTCAGCCGAGCACTCTTCAGATCTCGAACAACGCGCGGGTCGATGTTTGGCGGAACAGTACACTGCTTGGCGGGTGCTGTGTAAAGGTTTGTATCGTCGGGGGGAGATTCGAGTCTTCGGGTTGTAGCCTCGTTCGATAGCGCTCGTCGGTGGTGTTCGTCACCTCAGATATGCGCGCCCGTAGTGATTTTTTCCCTTTGCAATTCAGGCCGTTCGAGTTTGGATGCCACGATTGGCTGCAGGGGAGCTATGCTAAAGCTCAGGAAGCTGCAAGCAACCAGACAGGCGTCAGATGGAGGCACTGACTTTTAAGTGGGGAAAACGGGCGCGGGCCTTGGGCTGCTTGTCAACAATATGCTAATTCAAGCAGGCGGTGAGTCGAATATCGCCCAAAAGAATTGAGGCTCTCCAAACTTCAAAGCCTCAGCGCGCCGCGACTCCAAGGCAGGCGCTAACGCAGCTGCTAGGCGTTGTACCTACTGGAAGCTGGGTAGACCAAATCCAAGTCACCCAACTATCACAAGTTGATTGCGGGCATCGAAATTCCCATCGTTCTCTTGCGGTGCAAGAGTTCATTATTCTGCTTCAAGTTCGGAAGTCACTCCTTATAATTATCGTCCGCTGTGCTCACTTGCAGATTCAGTAGGTCGCCCATAGTTTTGGGCAGTGTACTTCACATCCAACGCGTCCCCAAATCTATTCGCAGCAGAGTATTGAAATCAGCTCTTGCATATAAACATTCAACGCATCAACCATTCGCCCGTACACTTCCTTTTTTCATGGGCAGAGAATCAAGATGTCCATTGTCACTATACGTATTGAGGTCTTCGAAATCGTGTTTCTGAAAGGTGTATACAAGCTTTGTGCCATTCATTCCTCAACTTGAGTGCAAGTGGGAGCGGCCGCCGCTCCTCCTGCCGGACACCAGGCATCATGCCCCCCAAAGCCACAACCCGCAGAGCCCGGGCGAACAATCTTTCGGATGCCATAAGTCAGTAAACTCCGTCTGATGGCACGCACCAATTGCTAATAAGTGATTGTAGACGCTATTGAGAATGCTGGCGCTCAAGATCGGCTGAGTGCTCTGGACAGTGAGTCTACCTCCTGGTCTCCCCACTAGCAGTGTCTGACATTCCACAGATCTCATCTTTTTGTTTGACAAGCGCAACAAACATATTGAAGTGTAAGGCCTTGCTCACCCGCCTGTCTGCAGGTAGCTGATATGTATCTCTAGAGTTGATCTCAAAGACAAGGAGTACCATCGGACTTTGGAGGCAATTTTCCGCTGTGTCAACGCGGAAAAGACGTCCTATCACAAGGTCAGGAAGGGAAAGACAACTGCAACCACGTCGGCGAACCGGTTGACGAAATGTGCCGAGGCGATGCGAATTGTTCTGGACCATGGCGCTACAAAGCTCAAGCGCAAGACTTTGATGGCCACCATCGACCATGTCACGCAAACCCTCCCCAACCCTGAAGAAGGGTACGTACAGCCTCTTTTGCTCGAGTATGTCCGGGCTCTCTTGGCGATGCTTTCGTATCCCTCGGTCGTAGAATTGTTGGCGACTTCTAGTGCAGTAACGTGGGTGGAGTGCGTCGACTTCATTCTTGAAATCATTGCCTGGTACTTGGAATCACATGCTGGAAACGCCACTCCATCCAGAGACTCTCCTGCCCCTGGAACACCACTTACACTGTCACATCCAATCTCGACGCTCAGATCGACAGCAACATCATCAAGCCAGCGAGGTGGCCATGGTGTGCGCCAGACTGTTCTACACAGTCTCCTTGAATGTCTTCACCTACTGATATCAGCACCCAACGCACCAGTCCTGAAGCGCTCCGAGCAAATCACGACCTCCGCCCTGCAGTGCATCCGCCTACGTTTTCTTGGACTATCCGCAGTCCTGCAGCTCGGATTTTCTGTTCTGAATGTAATAGTTCAAGCCACCCAGACGGAGGACACAAGGCACACCAACGAGCTCACTGCTGAAGTCCTACCTTTGATCCGGCAGTGGTGGCAAGCAAAGACAACGTCTCAAGAGAATGCACTTCTCAACAGCATTCAGGTCGAGGTGCTCAAACTTTTGTTCAACATTCATCTCAACGTAGCGCACCTCGTGCAGTCTGGCGATTCCGGCATTGTCGCAGAGTTGGAAGAGTTGTGCGACATGCTCTGGAATCAATATTCCCAAAGAGAGGGGCGTAGTCAACTCTCGGAAGACGACTTGACATTCTCCACTGTACCCCAACATGCACACGCTCTTCGAGTCGCCTCATTTGCACTCCGCCTCTATAACGTGGACGCTGAGAGAAGATGGGCAGTTATCCACATCTTGGCCATATTCGAAGCCATACTCTGGAAGCAGTCGCAGTCGCGTCATGGCGCTGTCGAGGAGGAGGATGAGCATCCACGAAAGAGACGACGAATAGCGGCAAGCTCCAATAGACTGCATCAGAAACTTCAAATGCCGCAGGACAACATGCGCATTGCAGCCCTTCAGTTGATACCTTTCTTCGTGTCGTGCGTTCATCTTTCAACCAGCGACCTGACAGAAACCTTGTCCATCCTGGCAAGCCTTGTCGGTCACAAAAATACCAAGTTATCAGTCTGGGCTACCATCGCCAGTGCCAGGTACGTGGCTCTCTCATAACATAAAAGCTTCTACATGGACTGACATAATTTCTTAGTATTGCGCCCATCAATATCGCCGGACACGCCGGCCTTCTACCCACCTGGAAACAACTATGGTACATGGCAGCACGGAACTTGAGCATATCTGCGAGTTGCCGTGCTTCAAGCGCTTTGCTATCTTCCATCGTAACTAATGATCTCCTATCTTACCATGAGATTTCAGACGACATCAATAGCATTATCACTGCTGCCGATGTGAGCGGGCCCTCAGTCGTAGTGGATTCGTCGGTCATCCTCATGACAAAATTGCTCCAACTCAGGAACTACAGACTGCCAAGTGCTAGCCATGCCACATGCAATCATGTCATCCGATGGTTGTTCCTACGGTGGGATCCAGGTAAGAAGCCACGGATATTGCGATTTCTGACATCAGAGCTGACTGAAGTAGCTGATCCCGTATTCATATCGGCCTACTCGGCTCATGTCGCTCCTCTAGACATCATCAACCTGTTCCGAGCCTCATATGGACAGTCTAGTCTCGTCTTAAGTGGCCACCCACAACTTGTCAGTGGACCTCTCGTCGAGAATTGGAGCATGCTACAAGACCGACTAGAGATTGTGCGATATATTCTCCTACTCGATGATGAGGTGCCACGAGCGCCCGGCACCGAGTCTGCGAGGGCCTCGCCATCCCAGTATTCACTGCAGAATGCAGAGACTGCCGACTCCCACGCCGTGCGGAAACTGATAGCAGAGCTACTGCACCCAAAAGCCGTTGAATTGCAGGCATTATGCGAAAGCTGGTCCAAAAGGGGTGAAGGTTCATCTCAATTGACAGTGGACAAGTTTCGGAGTCTGCTTAATTGCTTGCTTGTGATAGCATTCACGCTGGCCTACACAACGGACCTCAATACTAGGCATTCTCAGGAGCTCGATACTGTGTCGAAAGATATTCTCCGCGACGCCTTTCGAATTGCTTGCACATCGTCGGAGAACCAAACATTCCTCGAAGCAGTTTTGCAGACAGTCCGTCCTTATCTTCCCGCTTGCTCCACAGCAGCCTTGACCAACATGTACGAAAGCCATCCTCAGGTTTTGTCGTTCTTCTCAGAGCTTTCGTCAGAATTTCGCGATAGAGAATCGCAGCAATCATCTGTTCACATAGATGACACGATGGATCTCGACGAGGATTTCGAAACGCAAGAAAGCCGATCGAGCACGATTTCACGAACCGTGGACGTTTGTCGTCGAGACACAGCCTTGCTCGACAAGGAGACATTCTTTTACGACACAACACAGAGATTGAGCTTCTTGCATGCTATACACAAAGATCCGGGTCAAATAGGGTTGGTCCCGTCGGTGTTTCTTACGGAGCTCTTGGCCCAGTCAGACGAAGAACTCGTGTGCTGTCGCTTAATGAACAAGGAGCTGTTTAGTGCGGACTTGGCCGTGAGCCAAGATGATGCGATGAGCGTAATACATCGTTTCTTCGATGTGATATACTCGACCAATTTCTACAGCTGCGAGGTCGCCTTGCACGCATGCATCGACACCATTGAGGGCTTCATCAATATTTGGGTTGACGAAAGGAGCGATCTGTCTTCCGCCATTGAACAGCTGTACGAGTTCCTGCTTGAGAAAGCACTTACCAACAATCTCCTCTCGCCAAGAACTCAAATAGCTCTCACACGCCTTCTGTTCCGCCTGACAGAAATTGATGAAAAGTTTCCTGAGCGATTTGGCCTGCCAACAACGATCAGCTCACTTTTCAGCATGCTGCAGCATAGTAGCATATCCATCAAGTTCTTCATTGGAAATAATCTTCATCGGATTTTCAACCGATTCGTTCTGAAGACACACGACCACTACTGCATCGATGTCGTCAATAGCCTTCCCCTCGACCCTGAAATGCCCGAGGGGATATCATTGCGCTTGTACATCTTGAGCCAACTTGCAAAGAACTGGCCGACCCTCCTACGCCGTTGCGTGTACCATATTTTCGAAACACCGGGTCACCTCCTCGAGTCTACCAGGCATGCAACATATTGCCTCAAGGATGTTGCACTCAGCCTCAAACTTGAGAACGCACAAGCATTATTCGATCTCTTCGCTCCACAACTATTGTACACTTGGCTGAATACTGATCCTATCGAGAGCATTCCCTTTGGAATTTTCGGATTCCAAACACTGGAGGATCTGTTGCAACGAGCACAGTCTGAAGCCGCGGCGATCCTTATGATGAGAGGGCAGGATGAAGATTTTGCCAACCTTGCCGCACTTCTTGGACAAAAGCCAGCAGAACTCGCCGGGAAGTGCTTTTCAAAAATATTGGCGTACAGCATGGCGTACGATATCAGCATGCCAAAGTCTGATCAGCACACAAACGGCGAGAGTCGCATACGCAAGCTACTGGGCCGCGAAATCTTCCTCGGTCATGTGTATACCGAATTTGTCGACGTGATTGGCACTTTCTTTGGCCTCATTGACCAAGAAGACCCCATCGAAAAGTCATGGTCCAAGGACGAGAGTTGCTCGTATGCAGCTGAGGTTATGGCTGAGATCAAGTCATACAGCCATTCTGATGTCGAGCTCTCGGGAAATCAGCAACCATATTTTCGCGCCAAATACCTTACTCGCGAGATATCAATCTTGTGTAGCCGCACAGAGCATGAAATGAAACACTTGTTCACGCCAGCGCTGGTGGTGTCTGTGGCGAGAAGGTTGCTCAATACTATTCATCCAGCACTGGGTTCCTTGCATGCATGTTCAGTTATTCGCAAAGTACGAGTGCTGCTATGCTTGGCCGGACAGTCTGCATACGAATCATACACACTCGAAATGCTGCTGCATTCAATGCAGCCATACTTGACAGATCTTGAGAGTGCAGATGACGCGCTTGGAATCAGTCAGTACTTGCTGGTGCGAGGACTGCCAACGCTGAGTCGTGTCCCTTCCTTTGTTGCAGGATACGCGTTGTCAACACTGGCTTCTCTGCGCGTATTCTTAGAGTCAAGCCAGGCAAGCACCACTCAGGAGAGTCAGTTCAAAGCCACCATGAGCAAGGCGCAGAGTTTTCACAAGTGGCTCAGTCAGTACCTTGAAAAGTACCAGTCTCCAGTTTTGCGAGACGAAAGACAACTGTCATCATTCAAGTCCATCACTCAATCTGCTGCCAGTGTTCGATCTTCAGGCAATGCGGAGCGAGGAACGCATGAGAGTACATTATTACTGGAGATCTTACGAGACGAAGGCCGCGAAACTCAGCTGCTCAATGAATCATCGCGTCAATCTGCACTGCGCATCCTGGCAAAAGATTTCCGACTGCCTGCTCCATCGCAGCAGGACGCTATCGACCTGGATAGCGAGGCCACGGACTTTGCGACAGCTATCTGGAAAACACTGTACACGCAACCAGATGGTGATGAGTATCGCAACTATCGTGTCTGGGCCGGTCGAGCCATTGGTAAAAGCTTTGCTGCCTCTGGCCATGTTGACGAAAGCCTTCTCCGGGAATCCAAGTTGACGAAGTATCTTCAGCACGCCCCAAGCAGTGCTAGCTCCGAGAAAGGGCTGCTGTCTCTACTCCAGGCCTTGACATCAGACGCAGATTGCTTTACAGCGGGTCTCGCCGAATCTGTCCTGCGGAACATAGTATCTGAAGCCGCTTCTCTGGAGGATAATGTTCTCTCGGAAGCTTGTGGGACTGTGCTCTCTGAGCAGCTCCTGATAAACTCCGACTGGGCCATTTATCGCACACCTCCTTCGGACGCTTTGCAAGTTGACGTGGTGCCCGAGAACACTGCTTTCGCCCCTGAAGCGCTCGAAGACCCATTTTGGGCACGCCAATTGATGATTCATTTGACACAGTCAGTGAAGAAAGATGTCGTTCTTTCTGCATTACCTCAAGTCCTGCGGCATGTCAAAGGCTTCGCCGAAGATGCCTTTCCATTCATCATTCATTTGGTCCTCATGTCTGAGCGAGACAAGCAGCAATCGGCCAAGAAGAATCTATCGACGGCTCTCAAGTCATGGCTCAAGACAACCGGTCCAACTATCAGAGAGAGACTCGGTCTCCTTATCAATGCTTTTCTCTATCTGAGGGCCCAAAAAATACCCGGAGAGCATTCTATTGCTGATCGCTCTCAATGGCTTGAGGTCGATCTTGCGACTGCGGCCACCGCGGCCACTCGTTGTGGCATGCACAAGACAGCCCTCCTACTGGTCGAGTCGTCATCAACCGAGGGATCGCGTCAATCTCGTCGTTCTTCTGCCATCCGAGCCCAGGAATCTACAGATGTGTTGTTAGAAATTTTCGAGAACATCGATGACCCGGATGCGTACTATGGACTGCAAGACGGCACAGACCTGAGCCACGTTCTAGCTCGGCTCGAGTACGAGAATGATGGCGCAAAAAGCCTCGCTTTCCGAGGCGCTCAGTTTGATAGTCACACGCGCAAGCGAGACGTTGCTGTCAGATTGGACGAACGTCATCTTGTAAAGACTCTCAACACTCTTGGTCTGTCAGGATTGTCTCATTCTCTACTACAAGCGCAACAAAGCCACGATGGGGCTTCTGCAACTGTCGACTCCACCTTTGTCAATGCCCGAAGACTCGAGATCTGGGATCTCCCGGTGCCAGCCTCTACTGAGAATCCTTCTGTGGCGCTGTACAAGGCGTACCAGGGTTGCAACCAAGCAGGGACCAGTGAGAGAGTGTCTCAAGCAATACAAGGTGGCTTTCATCAGGTGATGCAAAATTTGATCAATCGCGATGCAACCAGTGCTCATATCCGAAGCAATCTCGGCACACTAGCGGCCTTGTCGGAAATGGACGACACGCTCAACATTTCATCCTCGTCTGGGCTCAATGACCTTTTGACAACCTTTGATGCAAGACTTCACTGGATGAACAGTGGAAGGTAGGACAAAAACAATACGCTCCTTCAAATTACCAATACATGTGTGGCTAATGGTCCCAAGGTACGACGATGTCAGTCATCTATTATCCACTCGTTGGACAACCCTGAGTATGCTTGGTAAGAGCATACAGACGCAGCCTAGGGGCGATCTCAAACTTCAGCAGATCAAGTTGGTAGAGGCACGGTCGCTGCTCTCATCCTCAGGCAAATACAGATTCCATTCATCACAACAAGAGTCTCTCAACATCGCGACTGCTTTGAATGACTCGATCGAACAGGCTGCCGAACTAGGCTTGGCCATTGATGCAGCTGCGAAGATTGAGGTAGCTCACTCCTTGTGGGACCATGGGGAGATGGTATCTTCTATCCGCATGCTGCAAGGCGTAGCGGAAGATTCTGACCTGAAGAAGCAAGACATTGAAGTTCGCCGGAGTGACCTCCTCGCCGAGATTGGCCACCAAGTCTCGGTAGCCCGCTTGGAGAAGCCGGAAAGCATACAGCGAAACTATCTGCAACCAGCCCTCAAGGAGCTCAAGGGCAAGGTCGATGGGCCGGAAGCAGGCAAGGTGTACCATCAATTTGCCAGATTCTGTGACGAGCAACTTCAAAACCCTGATGGACTCGAAGATCTAGCCCGCCTTCAGCATCTCAAGCAAGGCAAGAGCGACGAGGTCGCGCAATTGCAGCAAATCGTGAGAAATTCCAAGGAAGCAGACAAAAAACGTCGCGCCCAAGCCCATCTAGTCAAAGCAAAGCAATGGCTGGAGCTAGATGACCAGGAGCTTCGCCGTGTCGAGCAAAGCAGAAGCGAATTTGTGCGACTCAGTCTGGAGAATTACCTCCTGTCACTGACTGCATCTGATGAGCACGATAATGATGCATTGCGTTTCACAGCCTTATGGCTTGAGCGCGCCGAGGAGGACTACACGAGCGAAGCTGTCAAGAAATACATCGACAAGGTGCCTACGCGGAAGTTCGCCACGCTTATGAATCAACTCACGTCAAGGCTCATCGACCAACCGCATCTCTTTCAAAAGCTCCTGATTGAGCTCATCTACCGCATTTGTATGGACCATCCATACCACGGAATGTATCAGGTGTGGTCCGGAACAAAGTCGAGACACAACAAGGAGGATGAGGTTGCCGTCCTTCGCCAGAAAGCCACGGAAAGAATCGCCAAGAGGCTATCTCAAGGCCCCGAAGTATCGAGTGTCTGGCGTGCCATTGACAAGACAAACAAAGCCTATCACCTGCTAGCCGTCGATCGAGATGACTCCCGCTACAAGGCCGGACTCAAAGTGGCAATCAAGGACTGTCCTGCTGCTAACAAACTGGTGCTGGAGCTTGCGCAATATCGGATCCCACCCCCGACACTCCAGATCGAGCTTGCATCCAATCGCGATTATTCACACGTGCCTCACGTCTCCAAGGTGGAACCCTCCATGTCCATCGCCTCTGGTGTAAGCGCCCCAAAGATCATCACACTCGTGGGCAGCGACGGAAGACGTTACAGGCAGCTGGTCAAGGGAGGCAGTGATGACTTGCGTCAGGATGCTATCATGGAGCAAGTTTTTGCAGCAGCCTCTTCAGTGTTGAAGCGCCACAGATCCACGCAGCAGCGCAATCTGGGCATCCGAACGTACAAGGTCTTACCTTTGACAGCATCATCGGGTCTTATTGAGTTTGTCCCCAATACGACCCCGCTGCACGAGTATCTTATGCCAGCGCATGAGCGTTATCACCCCAAAGATCTCAAGGGCTCAAGTTGCCGCAAGGAGATATCGCAAGTCCAAAGCAAGTCAGTAGAGACGAGGTTGGCAACATACAAAAGGGTAACGGACAGATTCCAGCCCGTGATGCGTTACTTCTTTATGGAGTACTTTGTGGACCCAGACGAATGGTACGCCAAGAGAACCAATTATACCCGGACCACGGCTGCAATCTCCATCCTCGGTCATGTACTTGGTCTTGGTGATCGACACGGCCACAACATCCTGTTGGACACGGCGACTGGTGAGGTTGTTCACATTGACTTGGGCGTCGCCTTTGAAATGGGTCGTGTGCTTCCTGTGCCAGAGCTGGTACCATTCAGACTCACACGCGATATCGTTGACGGTATGGGCGTGACCAAGACGGAAGGAATCTTTCGCCGCTGCTGTGAATTTACTCTCGACGCACTTCGCGAAGAGACTTACTCCATGATGACAATCCTGGACGTGCTGCGTTACGATCCCTTGTATTCTTGGTCGATCAGTCCAGTAAGAATGGCCAAACTTCAGGACACCAGAAGGGATGAGGAGGCTGGGGCAGATGCAGCTGCCGACAGTGTGATAGACCTGAAGAAGAAGGGAACGACCGGCGGGCTGGTAAACGAGCCCAGTGAGGCGGACAGAGCCCTCGAAGTGGTGAGGAAGAAGTTGAGTAAGACCTTGAGCGTCACTGCCACCGTCAACGATCTCATTAACCAGGCGATGGACGAGAGAAATCTGGCCGTATTATATTCTGGCTGGGCAGCATACGCGTAATCACGACAGATCGTACATGGTCTACGAGAGCAAACATTTATAAACTAGGCAAGGTGACCCGGAAAGGAAAACTAGCAAGATACCATTTCATTCCAAGTAAAAGAACAAGGGAACGGCTGATAGAGTAATAGTACATGACTCGTTCTCCAATCAATCGGCAGGTCTCTTTCGCATTGGAACGCCTGGCCGAATTGCCTAATGTCAAATTGACCTAGTCATGATGTGGTCATCCACCAAGATATCATTCCACAACGCACATTGACAGCTTGCTGCCCCCATCTAACTCATGACCGTCAGAGTGTGCACATAACGAATCTTGCCCCCTTCGATACGAAACTCGTGGCTATCGGGAAGACTGTCCGCAAAGGTCATGAACATGTCGACGCTTCCCATGGCCTCGTCAATGACATAGCGGCGGTTCGTATTCTTGACTCCGCTGGGAATGCCGACATCGCAGCGGTCAGTGGCCGCGCCTTTGCCCGTGTACTTTCATTCAAAACGTTAAGTTAGCGCTCCTTCTCTCGGTAATGATGCGGCTTTGAACAGAGTCGGAATTCTTTTCATGAGCACACAAGTTTCAGTACGTACCGAGCCCCCCTCGAGCCGGGCACATGGCTGCCCCCACGGCACGACGACGCTCTTGTTGTTGAAGACGTCGGCGTAGGCGTCGGCGGCGGCCTGGATGACGGCGCGCGAGTCGCGCTGCGCCTCGGGGATCTCGTCCCACTTCTCCTGCGACGCCCACTTGAGCGTGCCGGCCACGTCGAACAGCCAGTCACCCTTGTCGGTCACGAGCGTCTCCATTTTGGCGATACCGCTCCCGCCGTCCGCAAAGTAGATCTGCGTGCCCGTCACGGACGGGTGCTTGGCGTTGGTAATGATGAGCTCGACGTACGCCGAGCAGACCGTCGTGTCGTGCAGGGTGTGGTTATGCGCCACGGCCAGGGCCTCGGATAGGATACCCTTGGCCAGGTCGGCCGACTTGAAGTTCTCCGTGTAGTTCGTTGCCGCCGTGACTGAGCTTAATTTGGAGGCGTCGCCCGCGATCTGGGCTGCGATGTAGCTGTCCGTGGCCGCTTGTAACGCGGCGACGTCGCAGGCGGCTCGCGTAGAGACGGGACTGGCGAGTACATTGGCAAGAAAGCCCGCCCAAAGAGCGATTCTGGGATACATCTTACGGGTCAGTCTGGCTGCTATCCAATAATGAGTTCCTGCGATGCAAATGAATAATCGTGTTGATGTGCCAAATCCATGTTTCGATAGCTTTTAGATATACCTTCGCGATGCTCCCATCCAGACAAATGCCGAAGTCATACATTTAGCCAAGAAGACGGGATATTGCCGAACCAACCCAGTATACTACCTGCACCCGGGTATAAACCAAATACCAATTTGATGTCGACAGTCATTGGATACTCGCATCTGTAGTTGTCAGTCATACCTTTGAAGCGGGGAAGACAAGGCCTGAGCAGCCACTTCAACAAATGCGACAAAAACAAAATAAGACGAAATTCTATTTTCTGGAGAAAAAAGTATTAAATAGAAATCATCCCGAAAGGATGCAGGCTTAAATACCAAAGTAACCCGACCACATATCTAGGTATGTGCAGTGGCTGATCCATTTCATCTGGATACAGGCACTGCCACCCGCTGGAAGTCAGATGGTCGACTTCGATCATGCCCTAAATACGACATGCCATCTTCCGATTGCGGCATGGTTCCGTCGAATCGAGTGAAGACCATTCCTAGCTTCTGCATCTTGTACTGGATCAAGTCCAAAAATCTCTGCCACTGAGACAACAGCAGATGCTTCGCTCCTGAGTTCTTGATCTGGTGGACGAGGGGCAGAACTGTACTGATCTTGGGCGAGTGTCGCTTGAAGGTTTCCGTACATAGTCACGGCCCGGCGCGCACGCATCTGATGCAAGGCACGTTGTTCTTATCAATCCGCTGACCACGAACAATCGATTCAGCTTCAGACACATCCTGGTGTCCGCCTCGGCCCGGTGTATCTGAGGCGTGAGGTCACAATCGGGGAAGGATACGTTGTACTGAGCGTGTGGTTCGGTAAACCAGGAAGGCTCATCCTCCAAAGTCTACTGCAGTCGACGGTCTCTCTGGGAATCCATGTACTCCCCAAATGTGCCCTTGATTCCAGTGCATCCACGCGTGGACCCTGGGGTCATCACTTTTCCAAAGGAGCATCTTCCGTGACTGTTCAGACTGTTTTCTGAAGAGATCGTGGGGATATGAGACTCCAGACGGAATCCCAAAGCAAGCGATGCTCTGCAGACAAGAGTAAGCAGATGCTCGATAAATTGTCTCAACATTGCTAGAATCTTACGCTCTTTGTCCTGGGCATGACGTGCCTGTGGATGACTCGCTGCTGAAAGCTAGTGGCGTTGCTTGGCGTCGAGTATTGAGTGTTAGCTGCGTGTGCACAGCTGAGCATACGAGTATCGTCAGAAAACGCATCATAGGACGCCTCCAAGCCGAGGAGATGACAAGCACAAGTGACGTCACCCGCGCGGTACCAAATCAGGGTCAGGATGAACGGGATCAGGAGTTCCTCCAGAAGCGGTTGATTCGCCTCCCTTGCGAATCTTCATGTTACGGGTTTACGTCTTCCGTACGGGGGCTTTGGTCTTTGACTCAGCGACCTGCTTGGCCTCGCGCGATGCGTAGTCTTGTCCTTGCTTCCAGTTCAGCTGTTTGGGGGCATGTCGGTCCCAGAAGGCCGGGATGATTCTCTTCTTCGACTCCAAGACCAGAAAATAAAGGCCTATTTTCGTCAAGTAATTTCCAATCACGAGGGACATTGTTCCCAACCCTTCGGGGGCTCCATGCACCATCGAAGTTGAAAATCCAGTTCCATTCGGTGCTCAGTCATGATGGGAGACTTCATCCGGCTGAAAGGAGGAAATTCATCTCAACTGTGGCATGGGAACGAGTAGTCGTGGGTAGAAGGGCGTAGAACCTAGGTAACTAAGTACGGATGAAGAACGATAACTTGGGGTGTTCGAGATGGGATGAAAAGAGAGAGAGAGAGAGAGAGTAGACCACAAGCAAGACAGCCAGCAAGCCACATTGAACCGTCGGTCCAGAGACCCGGGCCCATACCAAGCTTCTCTAGGCCACACACGATACAGCAGAAACCCAAGTATAAGGCTAAGAAGAGAATCCCACACCCGAGTCCAGACAAGGCCACTCTCACGGCGAGGTCGAGGCTCGAGGCCTCATGTGTAGTAGCCAATTTCGGCCAGCCCCAAGGGATCATCCCTCCTGTCGTCGTCGATCTCGTGCTCCAGCTCGGCAGTCTGGGAGCTGCTGTCGTCCAGGGACCCCTGGTCGTCGTCATTGTCAACCACAGTCGTCCCGGGGAGGAGAATCGACCAGGAACAGGTCAACGTGTGTCGTCTCACGGATGCAGAGCGCGAGCTTCTGGTTTGGGAGTTCAATGTGCCCCTCGGTCAGAAGTTAGGGCGAGCTCGGGGTCCAAAACGCTGCACGGAAGCCATTGTGTTGCGATTGCCTTCATGCCTTGTATGTGCCTTCCGCGGCGGATGATTTCCTCTTCTACATGCAAGTTCCAGCCCGAAATGTATCCTGCTCAGGTACGTACCCTGGCGGCCTGCCCTTCGGGCTTGCAAATGTACCTGCCAATTTTTAATGTATCAACAATCGCATGACGTGGCTCCAGCCTTTCGACGGAATCTTGGTGCACGAATTTCGAATATCGAATGGAAACCTACCTAGGTACTCAGCACTGAGCAGAAGGCCGTACATGTAGCTGGGTGGCACGGCATTGTGCTTTCTTTGCGTTGTCTGATTGTACCGCTCATGTTTGATAGTATCAGTTAGTTGGGCATATTGCTCCTCAGTTGATGTTGCTTGGGTCGGCACTTGTATAATAGACACGATTCTCTGCGACCAATGACCGGGTTTACTCTGAAGAAGTTGTCGTATTAAACATGTAAGAACGCAGGGCATAACAAACATGGACATGGTCACTTTGTTGTTATATTCTTCAATTCATCAGTCATCATATCTCTCCTTCGTATCCTCGTCGCTCTTCAAATGTCCTCATACCATCCCGCCACGCACCATAGCTCTACACACACCTGCTTCACAGCTCATCACGTCCGTCGTCCTTGGGCTCGGCGATCTTGGCCATGCCCTCGCGGCCCTTCTTGACCATGCTGCTGAGGACCTCGAACACGACCTGGGCCCCCGCGAGCGCCGTCTCCTCGCCGGCGCCCTGGTACGCGGGGCTGACCTCGACGACGTCGGCGCCGACGAGGTTGAGGCCCTCGATGCCGCGCAGGACGCGGATCAGCTCGCGCGTGGTCCAGCCGCCGGGCTCGGGGGTGCCGGTGCCGGGGGCAAAGGCCGGGTCGAGCACGTCGATATCGAGGCTGAGGTAGACGGGGTCCTCGGTGCCGAGGGTGTCCATGATGGAGCGGACGACGCCGGCGGTGCCCATGTCGTCCATGTCGTCGGCGCTGATGCGTACCCAGTTCTGCGCCGTGTCGTCGTCGTAGTCGCTGTAGTCGTCGCCCGACAGCCGCGTGCGCAGGCCCGCGTGGACGTTGGGCTTGGACGACGTGTTGGACAGCAGGCCCTCGTTGCCGGCCAGCCAGAACATGGACCCGTGGTTGAAGTGCGCCTGCTTGCTCTCCCACGCCGACGGGTACTTGGCCGGGTGCCATGTATCGAGATGGGCGTCAAAGTGCAGCACCCGGAGGTTGGGATAGTGCGGCCGCAGCGCTCGCAGGGCCGGCAGTGCCAGACTGTGGTCACCGCCCAGCGTGATCAGCTTGGGCTTGCTGTGCACCTGCGAGACGGGAGGCCGAGAGCCGAGCTCGGTAAACGCGGCCGTCATCTGCTCCAGGGCGACGGCATTGTCGATCGGGACCACGGGGATGTCGCCGCAGTCCAGAATGGTGGCCCAGTTTTGATACGGGTTGATGCTGGCGCGAGGGTTGAATCCTCTAAAGGACGTCTGCCGCGAGCTGGCATGGCGGATTGCGCGAGGACCGAAACGGGCGCCTTCAATATCATGAGTACAAGATCAAACAAAGATATAGATAAGACATACCAGGCCTATAGCTGACGGCAGTGTCGAACGGAGCGCCGACAATGGCAATGTCAAATAATTCGCTCGGAGTCGTCAGGCACTTGACATATTTCAGATGGGCAAAGGAGCCGATTCCAGTAAAGCCCCACTAAGTATGATGGTCAGTTATGAATCTCGTACGGACGCAAGGCCTGGGCCAGCATACCTCGACTCCCCATTTCCGCTCCAAATCATCGAGTTCCTCTTGGCTCCAGTGTTTTAATTCCTGGCCATGCCCGCCACAAGCTCCCACTAGAGCTGTGTGGTAGCTAAGAGCCAATCCGAGGAGAGCCGACAACTTCATGTTGATTAATGGTGATTGCAATAGATGTAAGATAACAAAGAGAGACCAGCCTCGGCAGAGAGCAGGCCAAACAGAGATCTGCCTATATATACTCAGGCCGAAGTAGGCGTGAATCCGACTATTCCATGCAGACGCCGTGGGTCCGGTAGCTGGCCTATGTAGGTCTTGGCAAGCCTCTTACCGATTCCAGCAGTTCTAACCCAGGAACCTCCAACGGGCATCAACCGGCGTCGCTCGGCCCCAGTGCCGCAGGTCTGGAGGATGGGGAACTGGCATGAGATAAAGTGGCCCGATATCGCATGATTGGCTGGATTCTCTCAATATTGCATCCAAAAGGGCGCGAGTGAGTCGGTCTGCGGAGAGCTGCCCATCGACTCTGGAGCAAGATAATAACATCTTGTCAGCTATCACGTGCGGCAACATCCGAGCTGCGACCAATCCAGTTTGCCAAAGAATTACTTGCACACCTAGTCGCCCGACAACGCTTCTATGCAGGGCGTTTGTTTGACTTGGAAAAGCAAGCAAGCACCCAGCTATTTGAAGAGCATAACAGCTAGAGTGCTTCATGTCTCCGGTGTTATCTAGTACCGCAGCTCCACAAGTTACTCTCAGGATAGTCAGAAGGAACATTTATGTAATCACACCAATTCTGACAATAACTTCAGAAGTCAAGCGTCGTCGTATCCTTGGGCATTCATGAGAAGGGGGGACAGAATCAACCTGAATTCAATGCACTCCAAATCGCCAAACTGAGTCCTATCAAAGCCGTTTGCCAAGACGTATAGATAATCCCTCGTGAGCCCGTCCCCGGCTCGCTGAATAACGTATGGCAAGAAACGAGAACTAATCTTCAGGGGAGGGGGGAAATAAGCTGATGTGCCCTGAACGAATAAACCAAGAGGAGGCACACGTGCTGTAGGACAGTCAGCGGTCAGCCAAAGTACCGTAGACCTGCTGTAAGGCTTGTCAAGACTCTCTCAAAGAACCACCGCTTCTCTATTCTCGTGCCTCGCATGTCTGGTCATAAGTTGTAGCTCTCACGTGAGCACATCCAAAAGAAAAAAGGCCCGGAAGCTTCGCCATTTCTGTGCTGGTGAATCTCTTCCAATCATCAATGGTGGGTCGCCGGCCATTTCCATCATGCCGCTTAAATTTCTCGCAAGTCTAGATCGCTGTGATGCAAGAGCAGAGTTTCCGAATCCGGGGGGTATCATACTGCCCCAGATACATGGCGCTGCCATTATCCACGCCCGCACTTTGCGGCCGACGGCCAGCCAGAGCGGCGCAGCGTTCCCGTAGAGCGGGCTCTATAGAATCAGGCACTTGTGCGATTTCTTCTTAGGTGCCGGGGGCTCCAGCGCAGCGACAATTGCCTGTTACTGGGTTAGCAATTGTATGGCAGGAGGCTGCATCTGTCGACACGTCTGTACTCTGCCGACAGAAACGGGGCGCGGAAAACTTGCCTCATCGAATACGTCCTTAAGCTTATATTGCGTCAAAGCACTGCACTCGACATACTTGACAGCGCCCAGCTCCTTCGCCATCCGTTCGCCATCCTCTTTCCGCACGGGCTGCATCTTCTGCTTTGCCAGCTTCTCTCGGACGCTCTGGTCATCGCGCAAATCGGTTTGCGTACCAACAATCAAGCAAGGAACGCCAGGGCAGTGGTGGTGGACTTCGGGGAACCATTTCTCGCGTACGTTTTCGAAAGAGGCTGGCGAAGTGACGCTAAAGCACACGAGGAAGACGTCGGTCTGGGGGTAGGACAAAGGTCTGAGACGATCGTAATCCTCTTGACCGGCTGTATCGAAGAGTCCCAACGTGTATGGCTCGTCGCCGATCCTGAAGAAGGGGGTAACAAATCAGTATTCAGTTTGTCGCAGGGCACGTATATCTCGCTCGTTTCAGATGCAGCACTGCCGGATTCCAGAACGTTGGATGCGTGCACATCGAAGTCATCGATGCACTGAATGGTACGGCATGCATGGCGCAGAGGAAATGGGTGCCCAAGATGGATGCGACTCACATAACAGTGACTGCATAGTTGTCGAAAACTGTAGGCACATATTCCGAGGGGAACTTGTTCGTCGTGTAGCTGATCAGGAGACACGTCTTGCCAACAGCACCGTCACCGACGACCACGCATCTAAAAAGCGACACCAGGTTAGCTCGGAGTCAACAATAATACAGAAATGTGCATTCGGGCATCCCGCGATCGCATCGCAGCAACATGGATCATGGAGTTGCATGCAGCTCGGTATCCCGCCTCGAGAGGCTCGACAAGTGCAAGGTGCATGCATGGCAGCCGCGGCAATGGACACGAGCCAGACGGATGCGACCGAGGGCGGTGAATGAGAGGATTCAACTAACTTGATCGTAGCGACCACCATTTCGTCTAACTGGATGCGCTCTGGTCGAGCGGCGAGGACTCGATGCAAAAGGTTTGCGAAGACGAGTTGCAAAGTATCGGGGGAGGATCCAAAGGGTTGAGCTTCCCGTTATCGTCTGTCTTTGGTGTGCTAGAGTGGCAGATGGGTAGGCAGAGCGGCACAAGGAGTTCGCCGGGGGAGTGGACCGATAAACTCAGTCAAGCGCCAACTTTTTCGAGGTTGTTGCCCGCCGATCGGTGTTTCGACTGGTTTGTTGTTGTTCGCCGGGGACCTGCAAGGGAATCGGATGAAGGTCGTAGGTAGGGTATCTAATGGAAAATGGAGAACCGGCAGAGGAGGGGGGCCCTGAGGCGGTGTTTTATCGGCTGGTCTGGCTCAATCTGTATGATACGTGCAGTTCAATGCTCGCAGGAAAAAGGAGTTGGGGGAAAGAATCTGAGGGATTGTTTTGCAGAATGCCGGACCGCAGAACAATCGGAAGGGAGTAAAAAAAAAAACTGAAAGTCTGAAGAGTGACGCGATTTGATTGGTAGTATCGTCGGTCAGGAAAGAAGAGAAAGATGGTGTTGCAGAATATAGGGAGGATGGGGGGAAAGGGAAATTGTGTTTTGGCTTGGCTCGAATACGTAGTAGGCACGGTAGCTGCTACTCTATGCCAGGACGAGGCAGGCAAGAAAGTTGGCGAGGGAAGCGGGCTCCAGACGCCAAAAACCGACTGGTTTGGCTGCCACGGGATGTGAGCTCTTTGCTCTGGAGGATTTATTTTAAATTGATGATGAAATGCAAGGATTCCTCTCTGTCCACCTAGGTACTGTCCTCTAATGCAGGGACAGTGTGAAGCCGGAGCTGTAGGCTTCTTAGGCCCTCTCTCTATCAGGTATTCTGTGTGTCGCTGACTAGGTAGAGCTGGAACGGAACCACAAACTGGGAAGAATGGGAAGGCGGGCGGGCGGGCGAACATTCAATGTGGAAAGGTGACAGGCAGACAGCAAGCGCCAGCTGCTGGGAATTCTAGCTGCGAACCGGTATGAGATTGGGGGCAGCTGGTGAGAGAGAGATAGGTAAAATGGATTGCGGTGGATTGTTGCTTGTGCTCTGCAGCCACCGGCGGGGAACCAGGATCACTCCCAGGCTTGTGACGAGGTTCGAGGAGGGATGGCGATTCATAAAAAGGAACCCAACAGAGTGCTTTGGTCTCTGCGCGTGCTGGGATCTGGTTTATTTGATTGATTGCTTGATTGGAACTGAATGGTCGCAAGCCCAGAACCCCCAGCAGAATGGGGAACCGGTAGCACTGGGTGAGCCGGGGACCATCGAAGCCGGACGAGATATGCGACTAAGCGACTTGTGCGACAAAAAAAAAAAAATTCCCTCCTAGGACACCTTGTTTTTTTTATTTGAAATTTTTTTCCTCCTTCAGCCTTTCTTTTTGTTGTTTTGTTTTCTTTGGATCTTACAGAGTAGTTCCCAAACCTGTCAAGCAATGCGAGAGGTGTGAGGTGGTATTGATGTTTATAAGTTCTTTTATTGCTACAAGCGAGAAGAAGCACAGCTCTACGGTGTACGCCCAAGGAGTATTTTTGCCGAATTGCATTGGGAGCTTCGTTTTCCTCACTCACATCGTCCACTGTAATAACCTTAAGCATGCAACTAGTAATTCCATGTTGTACGTACGAAACAGGGACAGGACTAGAAGAGGACGCCAAGACCAGAGCTTCAACCATGGCTGGGACGTATGTACGGTGTACTACTATTTAGAAAATGCGCGGAAGAGAGTCCTGTAGAGTGATGTGATTAAAAGAGTGATATTTCAGGGTCCAAGCGGTATCCAGCCGTTCGCTGGTCACTTCTGCTCTGGACTCTTTTTGTACAGAATCACAGCACAGCAGGGTCTGATCTCCTTTTATCTTGCACAGGGACCTGGAACGCGGTGAGATTTCCGAGATGCTCATCATGCAAATGCCAAATGCGCCGTCTTGACTGGTTTAGCGCAGGTACATATGGAACCCAGTTACCTAACGGACTTGAGATGATCCTGAATAGACTGCTGCCGGCTCGTGTTACGGGTCCCGTTGGTCTTAAGGTCTCTCTCTGCAGTAGCCGCTGGCTGGCCTGTGATGAGCCGATTGCCTTCGTCCAGTGGTTGTGGTAGCTGATTCAAGTGAAATGAAATTTGACGTGGGAATAAGGGCCGCGGGGGCGACAGCTACTGGTCTGGTAGTGCCCTTCTGATGTGGACCATGACCAGATACCTACTTCGTGCTTGATGGCATATCATGCATATCGTAAGAACTTGCATCATCCGGGACCAACTTGGTTGCATGTATCTACACAGTAGGCTACCTGCCAATGTGCCTTGAAAGCTCAGTGCTGGATGTGGCCTGACCTCTGTAACAAGCCAACGCTTAAATGTCCAGCCCTGCTCCCTGGCAAGGGCCGGGAACTCGAGCGCCGAGAAATTGACAAAAGCAGACACCTCCGGATACACACAGATAGAGCTACCAGTCCCACGACTTTGACAGAGTTTGTAATGGTGAAATGGAAGCCAGTACTAGTCAAGCGCATGGAGTTGATCTTGCAGTGGAACCCCGATGACTTTATTGCCATCTGAAAACCCGAGTTCGACTTCAAATAGTCCCTGGCAATGTAGCGTGGACTTGTCAATATGGACGGACTCCCGTAGGGTTTGACTTGCACACAAATGCAGATAAGGTGTTGGCCAAATGGTAGGTCAGTATGAAGTACGTAAATATGAATCGATGCGGCTATGTTGAAATCTTGATCTAGATTGTTGACCTCGACCGTACATACTCCCCAATGCAGAGATCGTGCATGGGCGTTATTATGGACAGAGTACTCTGTACGAGGCAAGACCCTCACTTATTAGTACATGTCGGGTAGGGGTCCGGTCGGAGCATTGAATCTCACAAGCTGTCATGTAACTTGCGATGTTGTCAAGCACTCGCAGAATTATTCGGTGTATCTCATGATGTTGTTGAGGCCTTCTGGATTAGATACAGGAACGTGGGTGATGATGGTTTCACTCGAAGCGCAATCGACATGCTTCCCTACACTTCGCCTTAGAAACATGAACAAACAGCACTTGCGAGTGGTTTCACACATGCAATCACGTTGACTCATTGAGCAATTGCATCCCGCTCTCCGCGCTCTATGCGGGTAGCCAGGGCACATATCGTAGCAGTACTGCAACACCGTGCACCAAGGTACCCAACAGCCCCAGATATGCTATGGCTGACAGCTATCTCATAGGCATTTGGATCGTGAAACTACCGCACATGTACTATTGAGTATGGGCCCAGAGTATGCTGCGTAATTCCAAGTAGTGGAAAATTGGCTGGCCCACGGTAGGTCAGAATAAAAAGGTATCAACGAATACCGCATCAGTAAGTCGATGAACGCATGCATGTCAGCTACTACATTCAAATGCATATTGGTGTGCTGTCGCCCCAGTTGAGGCTGATGGCGCCACTATTAGGACGGTGACACAAAAACGTCAAACTCATGCTTCTATCCATGCAAAGCCGTCGATCTCGTATATTGGGCATGTTGGGCCCTCGTCGCCATCGCAAAATGGCGCGCTGACATGACAGCCATTGGCGAGCGACGTGGGCTTGTGCAGCATTCAACCGTGATTGCAGTGCCCGAGGCGCATATCAGGCACGGCCGGCTTGTAGAACAGTCCAACTCGGGCTTTCCAAGATGCATGCTCGGATGAGGACACCGTCAAGGATAGTATAATGCTTCTGGCCGCGTCCTAAGGACATTCCAGCAGTACACATGTCACAAAAGTGTCTGTGAAGACTGAAAAGTACACTTCGTTGAACAGCATACATGCGCGCTAGAACTCCGTTCGGATTTGTTCAAGTCCATCTCGCGAAGTGCTCGTAAGGGCCTCCAAAGTACTAAATGTAGAGTTCGGAGTATACCATGTGCCTAGGCCACATGTATACAGCCCTAAGGTATCGGGATTCCTGCTCTTCTAATAATCTGTACTCAAATCCCATCTCCCCTCACATGCTGAAAGAGACATGGGCCGATGACTTACATCGACATGAGACCAAGGAAAAATACAAAAGAATGCTCCGACTGTTGCCGGCTTGCTGAGAATCTTGCGTGAGTGCGACATGGATTGTGAAGTGAAGGAGATGACGGTGACGTTGGCTGCAATCTTAATCGACCCTAATCCTGGCTCGCCATGTTTTCGAGATCGGCTTCTGGGCTTGGACTTCTGGTGTTCACTAGGACAGACATGGTCATCTGGAAACAATTGTACCTCCGGGAAGAGCTCAAGTCTCCCCGATGGTAAAGCCAAGTCCAATTTCTGGTCTGTGGGCATACCTACTCTGTACCATGTAGTATGATACCTCCTGGCTGACAGGTACGAGTGTGCAAGTGAAGATGCTAAAAAGTAGGCAGATTAACATGTCAAAGCATACCTAAACAACGTCCTCTAAATGTGGTCAAGGTTGCATCCCGGATGGGTATAGATTATTACACGGTAGACGGGCGGTCACAGTGAGGTTTGTAGGTAGCGAATCTTTCGACATGATGTGGTATTATTATTACTCGCTCGGCGAGGACTGGATATTTCAAGCCAGCAACAAGATAATCCCTAGGTAACCTACCTAGATAGCCTGTAGACTTGGACCGTGAGCAGACCATGGAAACTTGATGCCTTTTTTTTTTTTTTTTTCGTGATTGCATACCTAGCCAGTAACGATTAGACGAGATTTGTGATGTTTGCAAATAAAGCGAACCAAATCATCGAGAAGCAACTATCTTGGGAACTCAGTTATCTTGAAATCACAAGATCACATGTAGATTGGCCGCAGGTACGGTACACTCTCGCCAACGCAGGAATAGGATCATTGAAGATGGGTTCAAAGTATCAGCTTGACCCAGACGTCCCGCTAATCCCCACCCGCCACGTTTATGCCCACATGGGCCAGCGACTTTTAGCGCTGTCAATCTCTCACAAAGCTCAGGTTTTCGTACGAAGTACAGCAATCATAACGTCTGCCACCACCACTACGCCTAACGATGAGCAAGACTTGAGCTCTACTATTGTACCCCATGCCTGCTCAGTGCTAGGCGACCGACGTGCATGGACACATGATACAACCTTGAGCCGTCACATCTACGGAGCGTCGACCTAGAATCCTTCTAGAAGCAAAGGCTGTCGCGCTGCTCGCCCTCAGCCCTCTCCCTGGGCAACTTTCTTGAGAAACGCACGACACCATGGGCATCGACGAGATCGACGCTCTTCTGGAGCGCTACCTGCTTCTCCTAGATGAATACACCACTCTTCGCGCAAATCTCAGCGCCACACAGTCGGGCATCTATCAGAATATTGCTAGAGCCAACTTTTCAGCTGAACGAGGCATGAGGTTCGGCCAAGACCACTATGACGACCGCATGCAAGCTTCTCGGAAGTTGGAAGTCACCATGAACGATGATGGGCGACCTGCGTTCAAGTTGGCTATCACAAGTCCGAGCCAGGAAGAACGGCAAAGCCAAGCAACAGAGTTGGCCGTTGACTCTCGGGAAACCATACAAGATGCCGATGCTAAGTCCAACGGGTCTCACAATGACAAAGAGCCACCTGTCGACGCAGCCAAGGCAACTCGGAGGAAGGATCCGCTGCAATGGTTTGGCTTGCTGACGCCAATTCCCCTACGCCAGGCTCAAGTCCAAAGCATCAAAGCAGTAGAGCAGATCATACCACGGCTTGTTACGGTCAATGCTGAGATGGAACAAGTCGAGATCGCAGTTCGCAGAGCCAGGAAGAAGCGGGGCAAGGCGGAAGTCGCAGCAAAGAAACTTGAGGAAGCACATCAACGGGAAGACCAACCGAAACGGGAGGTTGCGGCACGGCATTGAATACTTACGCATTGTCGATATTCCACTATGGGGTTTTCACCTGGGGGTCCTGTCCAACAGGTAAATGTAAGTAGTTTCTCAACCAGCACGACGAGAAAGCAACAAAATGCCATGTCGTCAGTCCTCCTACCTTGGACCATTTGACATTTGGAACTCCTCGTCGAGAATATTGAGTGCTGCCAGAAGATTTCCTGGGATGGGGTGAGAAGTGAGTGCGTAAGCATACCTATACTCCATACACATCTATGGACTCGCATGCCAATTAGCCAAGGGCTCGATGCCAAAGACCCAAGAACGGCCTGATCAGCTTCTACTATACAGAATGAGGGTCTATGACTATGTGTTGGCAGAAGACTCCACTTCAACGATATATGACGGCTGTTGACAGCAATGGCATCGGTGTGGTTTATGACCGCAAGAATCAGTATATCCAACACATGTACAGCTACATGTCCGGCATGCTCGGTGACGTTCGGAATAGCAGATAATACGAGAGTCATCAACGATGTAAGTCATAAGAGAGTCCTGTTTGCTGTACGCAAGCCGGGATTGGTCTGAAGAGATGACTGGCCTGCTGGATGTGGTGCGCTGAGAATATTTAAAGACCTTATCCTATGTACAGCTGCCCAATTGACATGTCCTTCACGCAAGCTCCAATTTCACCACCACACATGTCAACGTTGGAGTAGATGATGGGCGTTTGCTGGACCATTTATTACCCCTCAGTTGGAGTGCCATTTCACTTTCATGTCAGCCTGTCCAGCTCGTACCATTGCATTGTTGCCTGGGTCTCTGCTTCCATATGCATCCTCCAAGTTCCAAGAGGACCAAGAACCAAAAGGCAATTCAGTCCGAATTGTGTTGCATTTGATGAGCGGTATCCGTTTGCTCTTGGCATATTCAACCTTGGGCGGGGGAGCACCTGCAGAACACGCATATGGCCTTTTCTTTCCATATTGCCAGACATAGCAAACTCTACCTACCTAAGCTTCACCGGGCTCAAAGACATACATTGACTGCCGTCCGCAGCTGCAGTGCACATTTTCTATTGCTGTGCGGGTAGCGACGACCGGAGACGAGGAAAGCCACCACCTAAAAACACACGGAAAGTGGACCTTATTAGCCTGGAGGGAATTGCAAGGATACGGTCAAACAACTGACCTCATTCACTACTTTTTAGCTTCGTGTAAATCGGGGCCGCTTGTTCGTTTGCCTGGAATTATTAGGTAGGGAAACTTCTTTTTCCGGGGTGCGCTTCAAAGACTAAACCCAGGACAAGCAACCATCTCCAGGTTTCAGCTTTCCGCAGCAGACAGAGTTCCGAGTTTTGAGAGCAGTATCGGAGCGCCTGGCGAGCCCGGTTGGTAACCCGCGGGGTTCCGCCCAAACGACCAAAAAAAAAGTATTGCCCACCCTGCGCATCTGACTGAGGCCGCTGGCTGCTGCTGCAACCATATCGCAGCTTCAATTGACTGCACTGCCGCCGCCCCTCCTCCGCCTTACCTCAGATCAATGCTCGAATCCCACGTGCCACTATTCACCGGCATCGGTCTGGGATTGGCCTCCATTTTCTTAAACAACAAGACTGGAGAGCCGCACGACGCTCAAATCAGACAGACAACATGGGGCCTCCGGCGCCATCATTCGACTACTACGCCGAGCTTGGTGTCTCAAAGTCGGCCACCACGAAAGAGATCACCGCTGCGTATCGGCGCCTGGCTCGAGTTCACCATCCGGACAAGAACCCAAAGGACCAGGACACAGCAACCAGCAAATTCCAGAGGGTAAGCTGCTCCCACGATTCTGCCACCAGTGACCATCCATATTCCCACCATCTCTGTCATGAACTACATCTGTCCAATGCCACCCGGTTTCTAAGTCCGCCATCTTGTGCTACAGGTTCAGCAAGCCTACGAAATTCTCTCCAGCACCGCCGGTCGGAGGCGTTACGACACTTTCCCAACTACTCGAGGCACATGTACCTGCGGTCACTGCTTCGACGAAGACGAATATGAAGATGGCGATTGGTACTCGGACTATGAGGACGATGATGAATACTATTACGACTTTCACTTTGGACCCCGGGGCACTGGCCCTGGTCCTCGACCATACTTTAGCAGTGGACACCGTCATGGCGGCTTCACCTTTGGCGGATCTCGCTTCCGCACATACGAGGACATGGAGAAGTTCTTCCAGCAGCAGGAGCGCGCAGAGATCGAGCGCCAAACAATAATTCTAGAAGAGCGCCGCAAGAAGGAGGAAGCCGAGGCCGCCAAGAAGAAAGCCAAGGAGGACGCCAAACGAGCCGAGGAGGACGCCATCCAGAAGGAAAAAGATACGCGCCAAGACACGGAGAAAGCAAACCAAGAACAGCGCTGGGAAAAGGCCGGTGCTGTCACCAAGGATGAAAAGCTGAAGACATGTCTGCACTCGGATTTTTGCAACAAAGTCCCACAGAGGAAGAAGTTTAAGTGCGGTACATGTGGCAAGAAGGGCGGCATGACCGCATTCGAGTGCCCTTTTTGCTCCAGTTTTCTATGTCAACAATGCGTAACGAAATTTTCCGAGAGAAGGGCAAAAGGAGAAGAACTACCGAAGCCGAAGCCGAAGCCACAACCTGAGCCAGAAGTTAGCTCGGCAGACGAAGAGGTTGATGATCCTGAACCAGAGCCTGAAGCCTCACCAGATCCAGAGCCGATGCCTCGGGCAGCATCACCTCCGTTAGAAAATTTAAGGCAGCCAACTACAGCGTATCAGAAGGATGTCGAAGATAAGTACGGAGGTCTCAATGGCCAAACCGGAAAGAAGGCGAAGAAGAACAAGAAGGCAGCCCTGAAGGAACAATCCTTGAAGAGTCCGAGTCCCATCCATGATTCGAACACCCCTCCATTGATTCCAGGTGTGAAGGTGAATGTCGGACACAAGGCAGCTAAGAAGCCTTCGCCTACCCCGAGCGTGACGTCCAAGTCCACACAAGAGGACTACCAGTCACAGGTGAATGGCACGAATGGAGGTCTTGTCCGCAAGCCCTTTGCAGAGCCACCCACCCAGAAGGCTCTTAGTAACGGTTCAAGCATCAAAACTTCGAAAGTTTCGCCTCACAATACATACGTTGAGAAGTCGAACGGAATACCAGGTCTGCATCCGTTCCCACCTCCAGCTCCCGAGCCTTCTGTTACAGGATCCTCTGAAGTATCTGAAGACAGCTCCCAGGACTTCAACCCTCCGACTGGACCTGCCAGCTCTCTGCGATCCCGAAAGCCCGTCACGAATGGCTACAAGCCTCAACCAGCTTTCTCGTGTTATATTTGCGGACAGTCCGGCCATCTAGCTCGGAACTGCTCGCAGCCGCGATCGTGTTACAACTGCGGTGGGACCGGCCATCTGGCCAAATTTTGTAGTGGTAAGGCCAACGGATCAAATCGATGGCAGCCGGCAGATGAGGAAATGGAACCAGATCCGCGCATCGCATTCCCAGACTTTCAAATGTCCGACGATGAGGACTTTGAAGACACACCCACCAAAGTGGCAATCAGGGGAGCGACCCTTGCCAGAGGCATTACCGAGCCCCTTTTGCGACAGGCGATGGAATGCTTTGGCCCCATCACGGAATGTGTCATTGATCGCAAGGCCGGTCTCGCATGGGTCATCTTTGTGCAGAATGAGGCCTCACTAAATGCAATTGCCGCCAGCCCTGTGCCTGTCGCCAAGGGAGCTGTGCGAATCTCTGCTTGGACGGGTGATTATAATTATTACTAAGAAAGAAAAAAAAGGCGCGTCATGTACAAACAGGTTTGTCAGTTGGCATCAAGTCCTGTGGTACATAATGCACTGAGATGGGACGGGGATTTCTCCCATGTTGGTATGAGAGAACAAGAAGAAAATGTTTCAGGTATTTCCAAGCAAATTTGCTCGGATATTGCGGGTGATTCAGATCACCAATGCAGGGTCTTGTGGAATATGGACTAGTTCGAGATAGATCAGGCTTTGCTGTACGGTGTATTGCCTAGAACATCTTTTTCGTGTGATGCAGTGATTCAATCATACACCATATCGATCGATGTGCCTTGTAGACGTGATGATCTCTTCGTATCTTATCACCGCGACGAGCAGAGAGTAGCCGTGTTTGGAAGGGCTGGTAATACTGTAATTTACACCCTCGAGGCCTGCTGCCTCTGCATTTCTTCTCTGAAGACATTTCGGCCGTCCTGCGGCTTGCTAATTTCCACATCGCCCATTTGGAGTCCATTTGATCCAGCACCCATGGATCTTTCAACCCGACTTTTCCTGCTTCCATATGCGTCACTATTACCCACTCCAAACATGCTTCTCAGCTTCCATCCGGGATCCCTCCTCTTCTTGATCAGGAAAGCGGCGATTGCCATCAGCAACAGGACCCCCACGACGACCGGGACAATGATTGCTACCAGGTTCGGCCCGCCGCTGCCGCTCGAGTCAGCACTGCTCGAAGATGCCGGGACGACGCGGACCAGCGGGCCGAGCGTCCTCTGTGTAGTTTCACCGTCGGCCGCCGCGCCGACAATGTAGAGCTGTGCGTTGACGCCGGCGGCCGACGTCGAGTTGAGCACCGAGCTCGAGATGGCCCAGGAGTACGACCCGGTACCGGCCCGGAGCGAGTTCGAGGTGAAGCCATCGTCGTCCAGCGGCGTGGGGTCGCTGCCCGACGACGGGCTGAAGTCGGCTTGGATCTGGACGAGGACACTGCCATTGGCGAAGAAGGAGGGGTCCCAGGTTACTGGGTTCAAGTCAGTGATCTGGAGGCTGATGGTGTAGTTTGTAGATTTGGATTCCTTACCGGTCACCTTGTCACCAGGCTTGGCTTCTGTGTTGTTTGCTGGCTCGCAGAAGGGCACAAAATCGCCGTCGGTATTGCTGCAAGTCATTTTGATATTTGTTTATGATATAGCCGCGACCAATATTGAAATGTATAGTAACTACTCAAAGTAAACGAAAGACGTTGAAAGAATTACAAAGTATAGAATGTCGCACCAAGAAAGAAATATGAAGATCGAAGAGAATAAGAAAAAACTAATCGTGTTCGCTTGGCAGCAGGCTCGTTCTTTTATCTACGAGCTCACAAGCTGCCAACTGCCGATTTTCAACACATACATGTTACGGCACGACGTCGATCAGGTACGGCTGTCCCGTCAAGATGTTCCCGCCCAGTCGTGCTCGTTTGGCAGTAGTGGTGTGATTCCCAGGAAAGTTGGCAGTCGTCCCTAAATAAAGGCACAGGGATGATCTGCGACAGTGATCGCCCGCTTGCGACTCCGAGTCGCCTTCAACGTTATGAGCAGTACAATGCTCCAAGTTTTGGTTTTAATCAAATAGACTTAAGAAATCAGAATCAATGTACTTGAGGCCCATGCTCGTAATTGAATGAATAAAACTTGGCACGAAATTCCAAAAGCGAAATTGTCTTCAAGGTGAAGGAATCGTTTGTCAAGTATATCATTGGAGATTGTAGACAAGCGCCGCCTTGGCCGAGAGCCGCGGGGCATCAACAGCAGGCCTCAACCGGGAGTGTCGAACGTACATGAGACGAAAGACAGGTTTCCCGCATGCACCTCACCCATGTACAAAAAGTCTATCTATGGCCACAACCCGGGCACATGCAGCCTTGCGGCAGCGGCAGACACAAGGAGCTTTGGACTCGAGTGAGCACCACCAACTATTGATCTACCCTGTGAGTTCAAGACGATATCCCACGCGATTGCTGCGATCACTCCCCCAAGACAATATGGCCAACAATGCATCCTGGTTTCTACATGAATTCTTGGCGGGTAATCATAAACTCGGTCAGGTAGATCGATACATGAAAACAAAATTTTGATCCGTGGTGCCCTTTAGGAGATTAATACACCATCATCCATGGTCGAAGCTCGTAGCAAACTGGCTCTTCACATAGGGTAGCCATAAGATATTGTTCCGCCAAAGACAACACACAAGATGGCCGCGCGAGTTGAACTTGAGCAGTTGAGCCCGGTCTTTACTTGAGACGATCTGCCACGCCATGGAGTCCTCCATTTCCATACGGCACCCACATGTCCACCCAGCCATCGCGCTTGGCCTTTTCTATTTCCTTCGGGCTGTATCTCTCCTCGAATGGCCTCTCGACATAGAAAGCCTTGAGGCCGCACGTCTTTGCCGCACACAAGTCGCCAAGGTGCGCCGCAACCAGCGCGACCTCGTGCGGCTCGAGGCCGAGCTTCGCAACGGCGCCCTCGTACACGGCCGGGTCGGGTTTATACGCGGCCCACGTATCGGAGCCCCAGATGTCGGAGAACCCCAGGCTGTTGGTCTCGTTGAGCGATTGGAGGAGCTTGACTGAGCCGTCGGACAGCGTGATGACGGGCCCGTACTTGGCCAAGCGCGCAATGGCGTCTGCCGAGTCGGGCCAGGCCTCGAGCTTGTGCCACAGGAACACGAGACTTTCGAGCTGCTGGCTGTTCCAAAGGCCGTTGAGTTTGTACTTTGGAATCATGAGTTTAAGAGTGCGCCTGTGAACCTCCTCCTGCAGAAGGAAGTCGGTGACGCCTGGCTGGGCAGAGTGTGCAAAGTTGATATATCTAGAATACCTGCGTTTTCGTGAGTTCTTTGAACGCTATCGATTTCCGTAAGATCTTACCACTCAGAGGCGAACCATTCCCAGTCAGTATGTGTCATGTTCTTGACACGTTGGGCCAATATGTTTCCCTCGGTGGAAGACTTGGTGCTCGTGAGTGCCGAAGTGGCTTCGGCCTGTAAGCTGAGGGCGAGACTTTGGCGCCAGTTGACGACTGTTCCAAAGACATCGAAGACGAAAGCCTTTGGTGCAGATACTTTGGAAGATGACATTTCGACTTAAAATACCAAGTTCAATTCAGAGCTTGAAGTAGGCCAGTATTAAAACCAAAATCAACGCATCTAGATAGTTGCCTTTTGTATGAAATTCTTGTTCACGTTGACTGTCAGCGCAAGGGCGTGAGGTGACATGCCCCCGCAATGCAGGTTCGCGGGGAAAATGTCACTGTGCATCAGCGCCAGTATAATCGCAAGTACACGAGATGCATGTAATCGCTTCATTCTCAATAGCAGCGGCGGCTTTTGTTGAGGGCTTCAGATTCGCGGACGATAATTTTACGGAAAGTCGGTTGAAGAAAGAAACTCGTGGGCACATTGAACAAGCTGGACCGAGGCAATCGCATTTTATAGTGGAAAAGTCCAAATAATGAAATGTCAAATATGATCAATTGACTATGGTAGACACCATTTTATCACTACAGCCCTTCCTATTCTGCTTTCCAGTGGTATTGTGCTGCTGGGTGATCCGGAGGAGGCCGGCTTACACCTTTTTTGCCATAGAGGTTCTCACGATACGTTCCTCCATCCACTGTGTAGTCGTCCCAGAATAGGCCCCTCTTCTGCAACACGGGCAGCAAGTGCTCTATGATATCCTCAAAGGACTGCGGCATAAGGGCATACGCAAGATTGAAGCCGTCCACGTCTGATTCGCGGACCCATCTCTCCATCTCGTCGGCGACATGCTCCGGCGTTCCAATGACGGTGGCACCGAGACCGCCAATTTTGATATGGTTTGCCACGGTGTGCTTGGTCCACTTGGGCACCCCAGGACTCGACTTGGACCAGCCCTCGACGGCAGAGCGGATCGCGTTGGACTCGACGTGCCGGAGCTCCTGGTCGTCGTCATACTGCGCCAGGTCGATGCCAGTCCAGCCGCCGAACAAGGCGAGCGCACCATCCTCCGAGCCGTACTGGATCAGGTCGTCGTACTTGGCTTGCGCCTCTTCCTGAGTCTTTCCAATGATGGGACAGAGCAGGGCCAGGAATTTGATGGTGCTGGGATCCCGCTTGAACTCCTCCTTGGCCATGAGCCGAATCTCCGCGATGCTCTTGGCGACGACGGAGGGACTGTGGCCGGCCACGAAGATGGCCTCGGCGTTCCTCGCGGCAAAGGTCTTGCCCGCCTTTGACGTTCCAGCCTGCAAGATCACGGGCGTGCGCTGCGGCGAGGGCTGGCAGATGTGCGGCCCCGGCACGTTGTAGTACTCGCCGACGTGGTTGATCTGGCGGACCAGGGACGGATCCGTGTAGATACGTTTCTCCCGGTCAAGCTTGACAGCGTCGTCGCGCCAGGATGATTGCCTAAGTAAGATTAGCCCACAAATTCAAGAAGCTGTTCCTCGAGTGCTTACCAGAGTTTGTAGGTGACGTCGACGTATTCCTCGGCAATCTCGTACCGCTTGTCGTGCGCCGGCTGTTCAGCGTTGATCAGATTACGTGCAGCCGAGTCGAGATAGCCCGTGACGATATTCCATCCCAGCCTGCCCCGGGTGAGGTGATCCACCGTGCTCAGTCTGCGGGCCAGATGGTAGGGCTGCTCATAGGTCGTAGCTATCGTGACTCCAAAGCCCAGATTCTTGGTCGCCGCCGCCATGGCGGGGACTACGGCGAGAGGCTCATTGACTGGCCACTGCGCCCCTGACACAATCGCGGGGTCTGGATTGCGAGGACCTTTATACACGTCGTACGCGCCCTGAGGATGTCAGCAGGGTGGTGGGCAGTAGAGGATGGATGACTTACCAGGACATCGGCAATGAACATGCCATGGAACTTTCCATTCTCCAGCAGCTTGGCCAACTCAACCCAGTGACTTATATCATTAAAGTTCCACGACTTGTCATCTGGGTGTGCCCACAGGCCGGGAGATTGGTGGCCACTACATGATTCCACAAAGGCATTGAGGATGAGTTTCTTGGAAACTGCCGGCTTGGTGTCCGTGGATGCCATGATGAAAGATTGGTATGCAGTACGCGTTGTGGTAGACAAGGAAGGGAAAGAATCTGGAGTATAAGTCTACCCCAGCATTTGTTGAAAATATGCCTAATATAGGTAGGATATAGTATCTACGCTCCCCACGTGTGACCTCAGTTGACGATCTACTGGATATACAGTATAGACACAAAGTAAAATGATGCAATAATTAGAGTTTCGGTAATTGCTCCTGGGATTGGTTCCAAGATCATCGCCGTTTTTGCTCGTTCGGACGAGTAGACGTCGAGTATTCGGACCCGCTTTTCGAGCACGCAGCATTCCCATGCGATCGCGTGCTCGCGATAAGACTGGTTGGGCCTGGCGATCTTGCATTCGAGGTGTTTCGCGTACCAATGACAGGTCTTATTTTATGCTGATTAGATATTCAGAGACTTGGTGATGATGGAATCTATGCCTCACTTGGGATTTTAGCTTCCCAGCAACCAGGAACAAGAGAGTAGAGAAGGTATCGAGAAACTCTTAGTCCCAGTCGCATCATGCAAGCTAGAGATTCACCATTGGCAATCAATACTTGGTAGATGAATTGATATGATATGATAGACATCTCCTTCATATAAAGGTTGTGCGCATATTCCATCACGGACATCGTGGGGGAAAAGGTCTGGACAAAATCTCTTGCGCCACCATGACTTCTCTTGAAACCAGGGAAGCTGGTGCGGTCGAGGCGCCGCTGCCTCAGGCAGTAGGCTACGCTGTAGTCGTCGGTATTGGATTTCTGATAGCTTTCGTCATGGTGTTCGTCACGCATATTCTCAAAAAGACCGTCGGCGAAGACAACAAGACGACGGAAATGTTCATGACGGCGAATAGAAGCGTAGGAACCGGCCTGACCGCATCCGCAGTCATCTCCTCATGGCTCTGGAGTACCGCAATGCTGGGAAGTACGCTCGTCGGGTACAATTTTGGTGTAGCTGGACCTTTCTGGTTTGCTGCTGGGTATGTGCTCTTTAATTCCAAGGCTGCGTGTTTCCTGCTGACCTGAATCTCCAGCTGCTCGCCCATGATCGTCTTCTTTGCCGTTCTAGGTATTGCGTGCAAGATGCGTATCCCTGAAGCGCACACGCTCTTGGAGATTGTTCGCATACGATATGGCAAGCTAGGGCACATAGTATGGATCGCCCTCTGTCTTATTAACAACATCATTGCCGTCGCAAACATGCTACTTGGCGCGAGCGCCGCAATAAGTGCTCTGTAAGTGGATCATGTCCAGAATAACTTTTACAGTACGTGACTAACATGACTAGTACTGGCATGCATGTCATTGCCGCGACGTTTCTGCTCCCAGTCGGTGTCATACTCTACACTTTCGTAGGCGGCATCAAGGCGACATTCTTGACCGACTACTTTCACACCTTTGTCATCACGATCATCATCTGCTTCTTTACAGTCAAGACCTTTCTGGTCCCCGAGATTGGATCTCCTGGTGGTTTGTACGACTTGATTGTCAAAGCTGGAGAGTCTTTCCCTGTCGATGGCAATCAAGGTGGCTCTTATTTGACCATGACTAGCAAGAATGTAAGTTGTAATCACCTTCAAAGATATATTCCCTGCTAACAGTTTAGGCCATACTCTTTGGTATCATTCACGTATTGGCCAATTTCGGACTGGTCATCATGGACACGGGATTCTTCGCCAAAGCCTTCAGTGCTGCTCCACAAGCTGTCGTTCCCGGATACATTGTTGGCGGCATCGCGTACTTTGCCATTCCGTGGTGTCTCGGTACCCTTATGAGCTTTGCGGCTCTCAGTCTCGAGGGAACTCCTGCGTTTCCCACATTCCCAAATCGCATGTCGGTCACCGAGGTGTCCAACGGTCTCGTCCTGCCGTACGCCGCAGTGGCGATTGCCGGGAGCGGGGGAGCGGCTGCCGTGCTGCTCATCATATTCATGGCCGTGACCTCTACGATCTCTGCTCAGGTCATTGCGGTGTCGTCCATCATCACATTTGACATTTACCGGCAGTACTTTAACAAGGCCGCATCGGATCGTGACGTGATTCGATGGAGTCACATCGGTGTCATTATCTTTGGTCTCTTCTCTGCAGCATTCTCGACAGCGTTATACTATGGAAATGTGGACCTTGGGTGGACTTTGTACATGCTCGGTGTCCTTACATGTCCGGGGATCTTTCCCACCGTCTTTACTATACTGTGGAAGAAGCAGTCCAAAGCGGCGGCTGTCATCTCGCCTCTGCTGGGTATGGCCACTGGAATCGCCGTATGGTTGGGTTCTGCACATGCCTTTGGAGGCGAGATCTCAGTGGCGTCGACTGGGCAGACATTGCCTTGCGTATACGGCACGACGGCATCTGCATTGAGTCCAGGTCTATACTCCATAGTTATAAGCTTGTTCAAGCCGGCAAATTACAGGTGGGCGGACTTTCGAAACGAGCGACTGGCATTCGATCAGCCAACCACAGCGGATTCTTTGAAACACGAAGTTGTTCAGTCGGAATCAACATATTCCGAAGACAAAAAGAGGCTTAAACGCTGGGGCACAATCGCGGGCATCTGGGCTGCTGCAACATTTCTAGGTCACTGGGTTCTATGGTCAGTTTGGCATTCAAGTCTGGACCTGCGAACAGCGCTAATCATCTCACAGGCCGCTTCCCATGTACGGATCCGGGTACATATTTGGCAAGGGATTCTTTGAAGCCTGGATCATTATCTCTATAATCTGGGTCTGGGGAACTATGCTGATTGCCGGGTTCTTCCCCATCATCGACGGATGGAGCCAGTTGAGAACAGTGTACCGTGCTCTCAGGCCTACAAAGGCATCGCCAGACGCGAGTGGGACGACTTCTCCGGAGCGATCGGAAAGCAACAAGTCCAGTATCCCGATCTAGGTCATCGAGTCGGAGTCCTCACGTGGCTTGCTGTCAACGTGGCCGTGGTCCCTGTTATCGCAACCAGCGAATAGTCGCCCGACAAAGCTGGCTGCATTCCCATTTAGGAAGCTGGGACAGGGTATGCGCAGGTTTATCGTCGCATTGACCCGCGGCGGATCAAAGCGTTGACAGGATATCGCACAGACAGATCTTGATAGAGTTGCCCTTGGTCCTCCAATTCTTGTAATTGCCAGCGGTGACGTGCGACCATTGCCTATTTGGATTTCAAGATAGACCTCGATGCGGCCAAGCGCTCTAGCGAGACGGCTTCACAGCAGATTAAGCCTGCTGCAGATGTAGACAATTCATATTGCTTTGATAGTTCAGCGACTCGACTATGTATGCCTCTGCTGAGCTGGTGCATTCATGTTTCAACCTTGCATATACACAGTCGTTACCCTTCATCTCTTCTCCTGCTGGTGGCTGAGCTGTCTGAGAGTTTTGGGTGGTCCGAGTAGAAGCTGTTTCATAAGCATCGCGACCCTCCACACCACCCGGAATAATTGTTGGAAATCGCCGCGACAATGTGTCTGGCTCGGAACGAGATTTCGGTGCCGTCGCTGGTATATCATCAACTTTTTGAGTAGGTAGTAAATAGGCTCAAAGGGTGCATCTAGGTAGCATTCTAGATCGTATTCAGCGCGCTGCGGTTGTCTGCCGCACTTGGAGATCCCTGCAACTCACAGGTTATAGGGAATAGCTCTCATCGGCGATAATACTATATCGGCCGAGGGCTTTGACAGATCAAAGATTCTGCACAGATCTGAGATGCGGTGTGCGCATGATTCCAAACCTGAATAGCCGCGATGCTCTCTGCGCGCTCAGTTGATGAGGCGCAAGGGCAAGGGAGCGGCCCTTCTTGCTCTGGCTTCCCGCGCCAAAGGTGGGTGGAAAAGAGGGTGCCAAGACTGACGAGCTGCATATTCTCGGATCGACCAACCGAGTTGGGTGCTATCACCAGCCCTTTTTTCATGTGAGAGGTCGGAGGCTCTGACACACTTGCAACGGGAAGATCATGCTCTGCATGGCGAATTCTTGATCGCCAGGGTTGCATCCTGCATGGAGAAAGAACATGTGCGTTTGGAAAGACTTGGTGGAATGTTGATATAATCTGGATGAGCCAGTTTGTCATTCTCGTTTGGTTTGTGTCATGTTTGGTCTCGTGCCTTTTTACCATTCAGAAACATCACCACAAAACAGCATGTTACTACTCAGGGTGTCGCCATATTTGGCGGCTTCGACAGCGTGGATCTCGGTCGTACGAGCAGACGATATACCCATTAATGCGACGACTGCGTTGGCTGGAGTCCCGGAGTGTGCCGTATGTGAACCTGTCGAAGATCTGTCAATCAAGTTTACTCACATCTATAGTATTCATGCATGTTTACCAACTTGCAAGCGGCAAACTGCCTATCGTCCGAGTCGATATTTCAGACCGATTGCCTATGCGCGAATATAACTCTGCAGTCCGACATTAGCACTTGTGTACAGCTCAGTTGCGACTCATTAGATGAACAACAAGGTACGAAGAAATGAAGAAGAAAGAGAGCACTGATCAGACGACGGCTCACAAAATGACCTAGGGGCCTTCGACGTCGAAAATGAAATATGCGCAGCGTATCCCAAGGAATCGCGCGGCAACGTCGCACTGATTACGGCCGTGGTCGCCATGAGCGTTTCGATACCGGTGGTGCTTGCACGATGTGCTACACGAATCAAGTTGACCAACAAGTTGTGGCCAGATGACTACATGTCTCTGATCAGTCTGGTATGTGCTTTGGACCAACCTGACAGACGACCACTGACATCAGTTCTCAGGCGGCCTTGCTTGCCATCGCTTCGATACAAATATATAGCGTTAGCCAGGGCAGTGGGATGCATTACTGGAATACGGATCTGGAAAAGGTCGAGCTCACCCGTCAGGTAATTGCCACTTAACTAATTCAGTTGGAGGTAATATCTAACATTTCTCAGCTGTTCTATGTCGCAAAGATTCTCTACGTCTTTGTCCAGTGCACGGGCAAAATCGCCGTCCTCCTTCTCTACCAGAGGGTCTTTGATACGGGACATGGAGCCCAATGGCTCAGAAGGGCCATCAAGGTCATGATTGTGCTGACGTTCGCCATCGAGGGAACGTACATCTTCATCATCGCCTTCCAGTGTCTCCCCGTCGCATCCTTGTGGGATCCATCCATCAAGGACTTCACGTGCTTGAACGCCGGCGTAGCCTTTGCCGCCGGCGCCGTCTTGAACATTGCGTCGGACTTTGTCTTGATGATCTTGCCGCTTCCTGCTCTCTGGAAGTTACAAACGAGCAAGCGGAAGCGATTTGGAGTCGCCTTTATGCTGGCGATTGCGTCTCTGTAAGTACCCACCTCCGTCTTCAAGCTTTCATTAGCTGACTTGCATCAGTGGCATTGTCGCCAGCCTCGTTCGTATTAAATTCCTCATCGGAGGCTCTTCCGTTTTTGACAGTAGCTGTAAGCATATGTTCCTTGTTTGGGCAAGTGTGCCTCAGCTAACCCTCTAATCCAGTCAACAATGTGGACATCTACTCTTGGAGTCTTATTGAACTTTTGTGCGTTGTCGCATGTGGCTCCATTCCAGCACTCAGGCCTCTCCTGGTCCATACTGTATGCGCGATACGATCGACCGTGTCGAGCACCTTCCAAAGATCGCGAGTGTCGAGGGTGAGCAGAACGGGCCCCAAGTCTGGAATTGCGTCCACTCCAAGATATAGCGTGGGTGTACAAAAGAAAGCACCGAGCGACGCGTATTCTTTATCAGAGTTTTCAACAACGACGAAGCATTGGAAAGACGACATGGAGTCACCAGTTGTGATACAGTCACGCTCGTCTGCCCTCGTGGACCTCGAGGCCGCCAATCTACACGGGGTGGTGACACACGCAGCCCCATTATCTTCGACGGATAGCCAAGACGATCTCATCGGTGTCGTACCAAGGAAGAATTAGATTCATATTAGACGCTCGGATTGAACTTGACTCGTTTGCATACAGAATACTCTGGACTTGAAATGCTGCCCATTAATGTATTTATACTTGCAGCATGAAGCAAGACAACGCTCTGTACTTGATTGAAAGCCTCCATTTGTTCCCCAAGGGCTGATGTAATCTAAACGCCGTAAAATGCTCGTGACTATGCGTGACCTAAACTATCCACATGCTATAACCTTGCACCACCTCGCCATTCCCCGGCAGCGGTGGCAGCAGTACCCCTGGTTCCAGTGCCGACCATACCACCAAAATTATGAAGTCGTTCGCCAATCAAGTAGGCCTCATCTCTCACTCTGGCCCTCCATCGCTCGAGAATGCTGAGTATACCTCGGAGCGTCCAAAGCATGGCCCATCCGAGCGCGGCGATGGGATATGCCATCCGGTAAGCCACAATCTGCTTTTCGGCCGTCCAGGGTTCAATGATTACCAGGCCACGGCTGAATGCAGCTTGGGCGACCAGGGGCGGGAAGGCCAAGAGGAAGATGGACAAGAGTAGACCTGGCAGGACAAAGGCCCGAGTCAGGACATTGATATCTGGGTCCATCCATCCTCCTCTCAGCACAGCACGGGCGGCCTGAGCTGGTCGACCTCCCATACGCACCAGGATTCGAGTACCAATCTTGAGGTAGAGCAGACCCAAAGTCCAAGATTGTACAATGTTGACAGTATGCCCGTCTGTGAGAGCCTGAGCTTGACCAGTGAGATGCGAATACCTCCAAGTTCGCAAAGGTATCATTAGATAGAACTCGACTATCAAAGACACCGCCAAGGGGAAAACAAGCAGCAGGGCAGTGTATGTGTACGCCAGTCTCAGGCCAAGTCCGGCCACTCGGGCAAACCGAACGTAGACGGCACGGTCCATTAGGCTCTGGGCCGAGGCAGACAGGTACTCTCGAGCCTGTTCCAAGGTGGTACGCGCATGTAGGAGGAAGTAACCGATCGAACCCAGTATGTATATGCCAATGCTGAAAGCATAGATGTCGTTGGTTTTGACGTGAACTGGGAGCAACAGCTTGAACATGCGTCGACCAAAAACCAAAGGCACAATGGTGAATGCTACGCCAGTGACGGCAGCGAACATCCATATGAACAAAATGAATAAGAAAATGCGGACGCGGAACCATGATGGCACGTAGACGAACTGGTAATTTTTGCCAGAGTACAAGTCCGGTTCCGGCAGGTCGGGCCTGCCGTCGAGCCGCACATCACGATCGTTTACTGCGAGGAAGACGGTTCGTCCCTTGGGTATCTTGACCTGATCGGATGCAGGTGCGCGCACGAATCGGCCATTGGGAATAAGTTGCCCACTCTCGACGAGATCGGATTTCAGTTGATCCAGCTGTGCCATCTCCTCCGAGGATACACGACTGGCTGGCTTGGATTTGCCACCCTCGAAGATATCAGACCACGTCGCGGGCGCCACAGTTCCTGTCGAGTCGATCTGTAAGAAGAGCTTTTGGTACCAGGGTGCCGTTTCGCGCCCAGCATCAGAAGGGAGCTCAAGAGTGCCCTCCTCGTCGATGCGCCGTTCTCCGAATAGAAACCATGTCAGACTCAGGGTCCTGGCGCACCGACGGAACCACCAAGTGTACATGACGTGAAGCCCATCGCTCGGCTTGAAGAATTTGACTGCGAGGGGCATCAGGAAATTGTAAAACAACAAATCGATCGGGAACTCGAGCACCGGCTCGTTGGACGAGTAGTGGATGGGGAGGACACTGGGTATTGTCAAGGACAAGCCCCAAACCACGCCACCGAGGCACACTACGACAAGTGCGCCATACACAAAGGCGGAAAACAGTATCTTGCGCAGCTGCGTGGTGACATTTCGCTCCAGAACATCCCGTACCGGGTGGAATTCTGGGTCGTCAGGGTCTCGAATGAAATCTGTCTGGTCAGCGCATGCGTCGGGGAAGAGGAAACACCACAACTTACAGAGAACGCCTTTGCGCATAATCTTGCGGCACATGGACACGAAAAGGGCAAAGTGGAACATGTAGCCTGTGCCCACGAACCAATGCACAAACATGGACGTCAATGGATAATTGTACGTGAAGAGCAGTCGAGATCTAAAGCTGGTGCTCTCGAAGAGCGGCAGGAGGGCAAAGTCCAACAGAAGACCACAGTAGAGCGGGAAGACGAGCATTTCGATGCTGATGATCAAGATCACCTTCATGACCCCGCTCGCCTGATTGAGCACATCGATGATGGAAGCTTCCCATTCCTGGGCAGTGTTGCCGCTCGAAAAAGGCGTGCCCCGACCCAGGTAGAGACCTGCGAGTACGGACATGGAGATGTAACCACTCATAATTGCCAAGGTCCTGTCCGTGCCATTCCAGTAGGCCAGCAAGGGGTCAAAGTTGCCAGCGCTCTCGGGAATACTGAGGTTGATCATCCATGAGCTCGGTCTCATGATCGCCGCAGTCAGATTCTTGCCGAGGTCCAGGGCGTAAGGCGCAACTGTGGCAAAGGTAGATTTGGTGACTTGCCACTTGGGAGCATAGTTTCCGCCTAATAAAAAGACGATGGACCGGGTCAAGGCAGATGACAAGACACGAGCATGCGACTTGACAGTGATCAGGGCCTCGTGGCTAACAACCGAAAAGTTGCGAACCTCATTCGAGCTGATGAATGTTGTCTCATACACGATGCTGTCCCATATCCTGCTCAGTGACTCGACGGTGAGCTCACGAGCATCGGAAGATACCGAGGCGAGGAGCACGCGAGCCTTTTCCAGATGGAACAGCTTGGCAACGAGGTATAAGATGTCGAAAACAAAGCTGGTGGTCCACCCAACAGCAAATAGACAGCCGTCCTGAATAAACCTTGAGACACTGAGGATCATGCGGACAATCCGCATTGGATTGGCGCCGACCCAGATAGCCAGTCTGCCCACGTTGTATGGCAGGAAGATGCCGAAAAAGATGGTAATTGATACCAGAAATGCACAGAATATGGCGTTTTGGAAGAGGCCCCCGATAGGACCTCGCATGCCGAGAAGCTCCATGACACCATCAAAATCTTCGGCGTCCTCAATGGCCTCGGGATCAATGCCGGCTGCGGCAGCCGCCTCCATGACGTCTGCTGCTACTTCTTCTCCGACAATGTCATCCACGCCATCAATGTCGTCCTCCTCATCTTCAGTGTCGTCGTTGCGGTTGAGCTCCATGAAAGGAGCATTCTGGTCGTCGATGAAGAGTTCCAGCGCATCCTGACCATTGGCATCCGCACCAGCATCAATGTCCCCCCACATAAAGTCAGCGACTCTCGCGACAAGGCCACCTGGCGGTTGGGGAACTTCCGCCTCTGGTACAGTATCTTGTACCCCGGTGGCTTCCTCTGGAACAGCCGGTGCCGCTGGTGCCTCTTCTACTTCCACGTCGACCCACGATGAATCCGATTGGCCTGATTCGCCTGCGACAAGGTCACTCGTTTGCGTGTCAGCTGGCTCCCTTGTATCGCCATGTGCCTCGCCTTGACCTTCTTGCTGCGTAGCTACCTGACCTGCGGATAGCGTCTCCAATGTTGGCATCGCTTCAGGCCGCTCGTCTACATTGGATGCTGAGGGCGGTAGTGCTGCAAAAGACCAGCTACCGTTGGCAAATGGGTGAATTCTGTCGTGAAGAGGGGGGCCGTCTGATACAGCGCGAGGCCTACTGGATGGCGACAGGTGTAACGGGTTCGCTTCCATTGCTTCATCACCGGTGCTGGATCCGGAGCTTTCAAGACCTGACCAATGCCGGACATCCTCCACCAGTGAGAGTGACGGTACTTCGGGATCTTCGTCCAGGGCCCTTTCCTTGCCCTTGATCGAACTATCAGAAGAGTGCTGAGAGGCTGGTCCCACATCACCGAGGACATGCACGGGAATGACAGGCTGTCTAGGGCCATCGTCTCGTCGACGCGAATCTGTGTCAAAGGCAGCGAGACTCCTAATCGGGGCGCTCGAGCTTGATGGACCTCCATCGACTGAGGTGGCACTGCTGCTGGCACTGCTCCCCGAGTTCGTCATGGCTCGTGTCGCGTTGACCCAGTAAGATAGCCTCTGCTCGAGACCCTCTTCGCGAATGATGCGTAAAATATTGTCTCGGTCCCCATTGGCCTGTCTGTAAATACGCAGATACTGGTTGACCGTGGTTTGTGACTCCTCGTCCAAGCTCTCAAAGAAACGATCCCGGGCGATGGTATCCAGTGGTGCGCGAGGTGGCATCAAGGGCGTCGCAGGATGGCTCGTCACTGGCCCACCTAAATCATCCTCGGCCGTGTCGCGTCGTACAATCCGCCGTCTGAATTCGGCGATGGGACGCTGACGAGGCTGCAGCTCCTCCGGCATGAAGGCCCCATGCCGGTCTGCAGCTTCCCCATCCTGTGCAATCGTGGACTCATCGTCCCGTATGGCAATATCAGCAGCCAGGTGGCCCTCCTCCGCTGCCATCTCTACTGGTAACTGTACTTGGGGCATCTGGGCCTGTTGGATTTCTTGGGCTTCGTCAGGGTTGTTCATTTGAGCGGCAAAGGCGGCCCGCATATTGATCTCGGGCTGTTGCTGCACCACGTAGTCTCTAACCAGGATGATCAAGATGAAACAGACGATAACCAAGATTGTTATGATTTGGCCTTCGAAGATGCGGATCACGATACTGTTGATCATAGGGTGTGGAGTGAGGTTCTTCAGGAAGCTGACCTCACTGAGCAATGTCTCGTGGTGTGGCAGCCTCCATGAGATTGACGATTCATTGACCGACTTGCTCCAACTTCTCTCGGCCGAAAGCGCATTCCCTCCAAATAGAAGACGCGAGACTGACGCAGTGAATGACTTGATGCCGCTGACATTGAGGTGGAGCGGAGAGGCTGCTGCTTGTAGGAGATCAGGCATCTGTTCTGCAATGTGTCTCTTGTTTGCTGCCGTCGTCGACGCCGGAAAAAGAGGTCCCGAGGGACAGGTATTGGTCGTCAGGCCTTGGGTGGCCATGGTGAAAGCGACCAGGTTGAGATGTGCCATGGTCGTGTTTGAACTTGGGCTCATCGAGACCTGGTTCATCGAGCCGAACCCTTCGTCGCTGATCCAGAACAAGAAAGACCACACCCACCTCATCATGTACGGGAGGCAGCCGAGCCATACACTGGTGACGAGAGCAGCTCTCAACCAGACGAGGATATTCGACAGCAGGTATGTGGCCATGTGGCTGGCAAAGACGTAAAAGGGCAGGGACTTTGGCATGCTCGGCGAGTATAGCTTGGTGAACCGAAACGGGGTCTTGCACAGTTCGCAGTGTTTCTTCTGCGAATGCGACAGCCATTCCATCAAGCAGTCCTGGTGAACATACTTGATGCTTCCGCTGCATTTGCAAGGATAGAAAAGAGGTTCGCTGGACGTGGCTTCGCCTCGACATATCCGGCACGTGTCGACGTCTCCTGCCACCGAGTCGGCCGTGTTGGCAGTCGAGGGCGCAGCTTGGTCGCCAGCTCGGAAGGGTTCAGGGCCTATGCCGACCATGTCGTCGGGGTGAGCTGTCGAGGTACGCCGGCGCATGATGGTGTTGGGAAACTCGGCCGGATCGGGCTGGACGTCGGCGGCGTAGTGATCCATCGTGAAATCCGTGGCGACGTCTACTCGGGAGATGCGATTCGGGGTATGCTCAAGGACGCCCAAAGGGCCACATTGGAGACAGCGTGAACATGGGTTGGAGGCAGGTCGAAGATGCGAAAGCCTTGGGAAACGCGGCGATTGTGATGGGCAGCCGATCCGAGAAGGCGTGAATCAGAAGATACGCTTGATTGCCCTGATTAAGCATCCGACGGCTTACTGGCATCGACTTGTTCAGGCTTAGAACTGCGGTTCATTGACTGACTGGCGCCCTTCAATGTTCTGTGCCGCAAAGCTTAACTAAACTCGGCGCCGACCACCGACATGTCCTGTAGGCGCGATCTCAGTGGGACTCGATGGTTCATTGTTGCTAGCTCAGCTGCGGGAAGGTACCCCTGTACCCACTGTAGGAACGTCATCTGTCAACTCGGGTTGGCTGTTCAATATTGCCAGGCTGCTCGGCAAAGACCATTTCCAATTACCTGTCTAACAACCGACACTTTAGGTTCGACAACATTAAAGTATCCCAGGAGAACTATCGTTGTAGCAAAGCTCATTTATTGGTGCTTTGCCACGTTTTCACAACATTTGAAGTGCAGTAGGTAGGTTAGTCAGTCGCTGATCACCTCGCTTGGGTTCCTACCTGCAACGGGCCTCACTGTCTGTCATAAATATTGAACAACACTGCTGCATATGATCAAAAGGTTCCTCTGTTCACCAGATTCATTATGCATCATGTCCATGCCCAATCTGCACCGAGCCAGGGTGTGTTTGCCATACACTCATTTTGACCTAACTCGCACCGAAATGAGATTTCCGAAACTTTTCCCTTTTGATATAGCCATCGCTCAAAGTCAAGTCAAGGCGCCCCGTCGCCAGAGCCATGATTTGCTGCAGCACAATTACTATACTTAGTTATTCTGTCAACTCTCCACTTGCGGCCGCAATGATGGTAATGCCACAATGGCCTACAAAAAGAGTGACCTGTGTAGGTACATTGTCATTACTATAGTCTCCTGAATTGACCGACGCCAAGATCATTCGCTTGAGGAAAGGGTGGCAATAGACGTGGAGACTTGCTTACTATATCCAAGTGAGAGGCGTCTGAGGCTTCGAGGCTTGATTCATTGAAGATTCATGACATGAATGAGGCGAGTGTGTACCATCTCCGATGCACGAAAAAGGTGTGAACACCTTGATTGTGGACCAAAACACCGACTTACTCACGCACCCAGTCAAAGACCTAACATGGGTTGGCCGAACGTTGACAATTTACAGACACAAGTCAGCCTTTGAATATAACACCAGCACGTTGCAATGATATCGTATTAATCCGGTTCAGGCCAATTACATCATGTTTCCCCGTCGGTCGATATGTTCCGAATGGTCAAGGACCTCCATGAAAAGTGGATCTATGCAATGTCGTGATTAGATCTCCAAGCTTACCTGGTCGTGATGTGACCGCTTGGCCGTGATGCCACAACTACTGGCTAACCGCTTGGTTATAACCGAAAATCCAAGATTTCTTTCCAAGATCAGTCTTCCTCTCTACCGAGCATAAAATCCTACTAGGTACACATGGCAGAGGCAAGGATAAAATGGCTTGATGCCGAACATGGTTCGATTGGTCTACAGAACGGAGTATCATTCGGTGTTCCCTGGCCCGAAGGCCTCTACCAGCCAGGTCAAACGTTTGCCATCAAAGGGGACGGTCACGAATGGCCGCTAGACTCGCGAGAGTTGGCCTTCTGGTCAGACGGATCACTCAAGTGGACAGCACATTCGGCCAGCCAAGAAATAAAATACTGCGAAAACTACTCGGTCAAAGCAAGTACCACGCAGAGTTCGTCCGGGGTGAATGTACGCAGCGGCGGAGGAGAGATTGAAATTTCAAACAAGCTCGGCCTTCGAGTCACATTCGCGGCTTCCGATAGGTCGCATCTTTTCCAAAAGGTGTCAATCAACGAGACCGACATCTGCTCAGGGGCCACGATTATCGCATCCATCAACGATGAGGAGTATTCGACAATTCTGCAAGAGACCAGCGTAGAAAGCGCAACATTCAGTAGAGCCCTGATCAAAATATCTGGCAAGGTGATAACAGCTCAAGGCCAGGCACACCTACCATTCGATGTGCGAGTCTATGTATACTCGCATTCGTCTACATTGAAGATTGTCCATTCTTTCATACACGACCTTGACTCAGACAGTCCACTGAAATCTCTTGGTCTCCGCTTTTCAGTGCTCTTGGAGGGCACGCAGCTCCATAACCGCCATGTCAGACTTGGTGGTTCGCAGCAGGGCATGTTGAAGGAAGAAGTGCAAGGACTTTCAGGGCTCAGATTTGGACCCAGTCGACAACAAAGGATTGACCAGACAACTGGAAAGCCTGTGACTCTCAGCGAATCCGAGTGGGAAGAAACAACACTTAGTCAAGGCTTGAAATACATCCCATCTTGGAATGATTACACACTCTCGCAGCTATCTTCAGATGGCTTCACGATTAAAAAGCGGACCAAAAGGGGTTGCTCCTGGGTGAAGGTCATTGGCGGAAGTAGGGCTGATGGGACAGCCTATGTAGGATCGGCCACACATGGAGGCTTGGCTATTGGCATGTCTGACTTTTGGGAGCGATATCCAACTCAGATTGACCTCGGCGACTTGACCACGAAAGAAGCAAATATGACTTTCTGGCTGTACTCTCCCCTTGCTGAGCCACTGGAAACTGCCCCTTACCACGACGGGCTCGGTTTGGACATGTACGAGAAACAGCTGGAGGCACTCAAAGTCACGTACGAGGACTACGAACCAGGTTTTGCGACAGCTAACGGCATAGCACGGACCAATGTCTTGTTCGTAAAGCTGTTTGAGGCTACACCATCAAACACAGAGCTCGGTAGCTTTTCTTCGCTGGTTAGAAATAAGCCTCGTCTCGTGGTCGACTTGGAGTATATGTACTCGACTGGTGCGTTCCACGGTTGCTGGGCACCGAGCAATCATCTACTCGACCGCCACCCTAGTAAAGTCGAGCTGGAAATTGAGAGAAACCTCGAGCTTCTGTTTGACTACTACAAAGGCCAAGTCGAGCAGCACAGGTGGTACGGGTTCTGGGACCATGGAGATGTGCAACACAGCTATGACGATCTCAGGCATGCTTGGAGATATGATGTGGGAGGTTTTGCTTGGGACAATTCCGAGCTTTCTACCGATCTCTGGCTGTGGCTCTACTACCTGCATACAGGCCGAGCAGATGTGTTTGCAATGGCAGAGGCCATGACGAGACATACAGGTGAGGTGGACGTTTACCATGCTGGGAGTTTCAAGGGCTTCGGTACTCGCCATGGCGTGCAACATTGGAGCGACAGCTCCAAGCAGCTGAGGATATCCAATGCTATGTACCGAAGGATATACTACTACCTCACAGGTGATGAACGTGTGGGCGACTTGATCGCGGAGCTTCAGGACAGCCAGTTTGCTCTCCTTGGACTAGACTCACATCGAAAAGTGCAGATGCACTCAAACATTCCCGATGGATTTGCGATGGCAAATATCGGCCTCGATTGTGGACCTCTTGCAGCTGCTTGGTTGAGCGCTTGGGAGAGAAGAAGTGCCGGATGGGAGAGGTCAAGGGCGCTATTGCTCAAGATGCTAGAAGGAATATGCGGCCTGACCCATGGCATTGGGAGCAATGCTATTTTACTGAGTCCTGCTACGGGCGAAGTCGAGGAATGTCCCCCACCGACGCCTGCCTACGCCATCTCGCATCTGTCAATGCTTTTCGGTTTCCCCCAGATCTTTGTCGAGCTACTCCAGTATATGCGACATGACCATGCCGAAATTGTGCATAAGTTCTTGCAAGTGTTGCTTCCCTACTGTCGAGCATATAATGGTGGCGCCCAAGTGCAGAGGGAAGAATTTGGCTTTGTGTTTCCCAGCTCGGCTGGCTGGAGACAGAGTCATTCCACAATCACTGCATTTGCAGCGGTCGAACAGCAAGATGACCAACTCGCCAGGGCCGCGTGGGACCAGTTCCTCACCAACAAAGGTTCGGGAAGCAATAGTGGCGGTTACGGCAAGAACCATGACTGGAGCGTCTTTGAGGTTTCAGGGCCAGAATACTTTCATCCAGGAGAAGAGGCCCTGTGGATCACGACCAACGAAGCAGCTCAGTATGGCGTGTCTGCAATTTTTAACTTGGCCAATATTGGGGCATATTTACAGGAGCTCAAGTAATACGAGGGTAGGCCATCCCCGTATCAACCAGTCCTCGCCGCGTCAAAAATAAAATATCAAATCTTGTATTGACAATGACAACTTCCCACCGTGGCACACATAGAAAGTATCGGATGCGCCAGAACTAAAAGGAAACCTCCTCCAGTGTATATCAAAGATATGTCCAGTTCCGTTCTTGGTTATGTTTCGAGACTCGTAATACAGAATTAGGGAGAGGGAAAAATACAAAGTAGCAGCGCTTTGGGTATATGTGCCTGATCAAGCGTAAAAGGAGTGATAAGAAGCAAGAGAATTATGCCGCCGCATCATCACATCCACCTGCCCATCACCCGTCAGATCGTTGCCCAAATTCATTACTCATAAGTCCATTTATTTTGTCCTCCACGTGATCCACTTGTCTTGGCTTTATAGCTCGTCGCGCAGATTCTCAATCTGTTCCTTGACGTTGTCGGTCGCAGCAGAAAAGGTCTCCGCAGCGGCACTGGCTGCCGAGGCAGCTGAATCTGAGACTTCACCGGCAACGCTGGCAGCGGTAGAGCTCACAACACCATAAGCGTCCGCCAGGCGAGCGTAGACAGACTCTGAAAAGGTCGGCTCCTTGCCAACGACCAGTTCGGAAATGATGGAGGCAACAACAGAGTATTGAGCGGCAGCGGCAGACGAAGCCGCTGCGGCCGAACCCGCGGCGTAGTCACCGGCTGACGAGGCATAATCCGCAGCGGCATCAGTAGCTGACGCAGCATACTCGCCAGCGTTGGAGGCATAGTCGGCGGCAATGTCGGTGGCCGACGCTGCGTAATCACCTGCCTGTGAGGCGTAATCACCGGCAGCGGCATACAGGTTTTCGTACCATGGAGTGGGGGTAGGTTCTCCATAGATTTGGGAGCTGACTCGGCTAATCAGGTAGTCCCAGTTTTCGACAATCGAGTCACCGGCATCAGAAGCAGCGTCGCCAACCGACGAAGCCGCTGAAGCAGCGGCATCACTCGCAGCGGCAGCAGCTGATGAGGCAGACTCGGCTGCTGCGGAAACGACAGAGCCTGCAGACTCGGAAGCCGCTGAAGCGACGGAGCTCGCGGACTCCTGGAAGTTGGTTGGGGTCGGTGTGGCGGTCAAAGAACTCACGGCAGAGGATGCAGCGGCCAAGAACTCCGCATACCGAGCATGAGCAACGCCAACGCCGGCATAGTAGTTGTGTTTTGCCTGATCCAACATCTTCTGGCCACGCTCGGCAGCAGTGCTGGGTGTAGGCTCAGCAAGACCGATGGCAACCTTGGCGCTTTCGTACTGCTCACCAGCCCAGTTCACCGAGTCTTGAAGGTTCTGCTGTGCGATTGACTGGACGCGCTCCCAATCGACACTGGGGACGGTGGGCATTTCAGGCACCCAGTTAGTGGTAGGCGTTCCGTAGACTCCCTCAGACGCTGCGGTCAGAGCCTCGTTGAGGCGAGAGTTGGCGGCGCCGAGAGCACCAAAGTAAGCGCTCGATGCCGAACTAAACAGCTCCTCGTGTGCGGGCTTGGGCTCGCCGCTAATCTGAACAGAAACGGCAGACATGGCCCGAGAATACTGGTTGGCGGCCTCTGCAACGGCGGCTGTGTAAGCATACTGAGCGGCCGACGTGATGCTGTGCGGAACATCCGACTGGACCTTGGAGGCGGCACTCGAAAGGGAAGAGCCAATATCATCGGTGTCGATGTCAAGGATCGGCTGACGCGATGGGACGGCCTGGGCGGCAGCACCGAAGAGAGCCGACTTGATGCTGGTCGTAGACGCAGGCGGGGGTGTAGGTTCTTCCGGAGAGGCAACAATGGTCTCCTCAATCTGTTCCGGGCCGTCCACAGGATCGGACGAAGGCAGTGGCTCGATCGGTGCTGCTACCGTTTCGGTGGCATCTTTGGCGATCGGCTTTTGAGCCTCGTCTGATTCAAACGCGAGGTCTGTAGCAACATGAGTGGGCTCCTCAGACAGGCTCTCCAAAGGTGGCACGGCAGAAGTCTCAACATCTTCCACCTCGGACAGGGAAATGGTGGCGGTAACGGTCTCGTCTACTGACAATGTGGTAGTGGAGGTGCTCCTCGAGACCGCATCTGCAGCCTCCTCACTCAGAGCCTCGCCTGCACCCTCGACGCTCTCGCCGATGTTGCTAGCCGCGGAGTGAACGCTGTCCTGGACACTGGCGGCAGCATCCTTGATCGCCTGCGCAGCCTCGGCAACCTTTTTCTGAACGGCATCAGCAGCGAGCGTCATGGAGGAGGCATCAAAGTCGTCAGTGAAATCGCCGGCAAGGGCTTTCCAAGCGGCAACCTGCTTCAAGCCGGCAAGTTCCTGAGCAGCCTCTGCGGCGATGGCCATGCCCTGACTTTCGACTTCATTGCCAGCATTCTGGGCCTCCTTAAGGCCGGGGTGGGTAATGACAAGCTGCTTCAAGTCTTCGACCCACTCGTCGAACTTCTCACGAAGCTCATGGAACTTTTGCCAATGCTTGTAGGTGACACCGTCCATCCAGGCCCACTTCATGCCGATCTTCTGGAGAGCCAAGTCGCGAATGCTCTCGAGAATGTGAACGTGGTCCTGAGCGGCACGGGTCACGGCTACCTCGATTTGCTGCTCATAATCCTCGCGCCATGTGCGAATCTCTTGGGCATTGTCCTTGATCTTGAGCCCAGCGGCCCTAACAGCAGCGACAACTTGTTGCTCAAACTCGTCAGGGTTTCCGCTGTCCTTGTGTTGTTCCAAGATTGACAAGATTGACTTCTTCAACTCGGCAATTTCGGTAGCAACGGTAGTGTTCAACTCTACCACCAGGGGGAGTCCTCTACCGAGAGCCTCAGATTGAATAATATCGCCGGCCAGCGCTTCAATACGCTCCTCGATCTCGGAAGCGCCCTCGTCTGCGGCCTTGGTGAATTTACCCTGCCAAAGTTCGAGATCATCAGCCACTTCCTTGGCAGCCTTCTCCTTGATTTCTTGCTTAGAGAGGGTGACAGGCGTCTCCTCAACGTTGACCTCGGCGGTGGCAGAAGAAGCTTCGACCTCTGGCTCGGCTACTTTCGACGAAGTTGTGGGCTCGGGCTCGACAGTGGTGTCGGCGGAAACGGTGGTCGAAGCGATCGAAGCGGAGGGCTTTGTGAAGGTTGACTTGGCAGCTTGAATAGCATCACTAGATGTCGAAGGTTAGAAAAGTTGTAAGGTAGATATGGGAGAAGAACACATACGAATCGATGTCCTCCACGACACTGGCCTTGGGCTTGATGTCCTTGTAGCGTCCCAGACGGTCAACGATGCGGAGCAGTTGGGGTTCGACCTTGACGGCATAAACGTCCCTGATGTGGGGCCAAACAGTAGAGTCGACAAATACGTAGCTCTTGTTCCACGCCCACAAAGCCGAGGGAACGGCAGTGCTGGTTGTGAATGAGGAGGCATGGTTGTAGCCCTGCAACGCGTAAGGCTGCACGAATAGGTAGGATGGGAGAACCACGTCGTGGTAGGTCTGGAGCGCGTTGGTCTTGGCAATGTCATAGTATGGCGTCACTACATCCGACGCCTTGCTGACATGCGGAGCAATGACCTGATCGTACTGTGTCTTTGCAAGACCTTGATACTTCACGAGCTGTGGCTGCACGTTTGTTTCCCATTGCATCGTACCGACATCGCGTGCCTTTTGAAGCTGGGGCCCACCATATTTGACCGCGTAGGTGCGAGTGGGTGTAATCACGACGCGGTCGACGGTGTCGTAGTAGGGTCTGGCGAGATCGACGTATGGGGCGGCGTAAGCATCGTAGTATGGTGTCAGATGCGGCGATACTGCCTGCTTGGCCTGAAAGTATGGTTTGCAAATCTTGGGCGCGTCCTCAGTGCAGGCGTCCAGGGTCGCAGGACACCTGAAGAGGACGGTCAAGATAGAGTACCATATGGATAACCTGGCGGCGATGCTGAAGAGTCGACCCAGAAAGCTGCGGTTGGTCTTTGCGGGTGGCGTTTTCCGTCTGGGCGCGATGCTGTGGCCATTCATACCGCCGTTGACAACACCATTCGTGCCATTCATCTTGCCATTAAGAGAGCCATTCGTCTGGCCGTTGACGTGACTGCTCATCGTGGTGGCCGTACAGAGTTGACGGCGTGGACCAGTATGGGCGTTTGTTGATCTTCTCGCTATCGACTCGATATTGTCGGTGCCTGCAGGACAGATAATGAAGCAAGCTCCTGGCTGAGAATGTCGTAACTCCAGAAACGAGATGGAAGGTGAATTCGGTTGGTCCTGGGTCTTGCAGTTGAAAAGCTCAAGCTGATTGCACCAGCTAAAAGTTGGAAGCTCAGGCTCTGAAGTTGGCGCGATCAGAAGCTAGAAGCTTGGATGACGCTAATGGCTGAGCTGGCCTGGGTGGGATAGTGGGAGGTTAGTGCAGTGGATCTTGTTGATCAATGGGATCGATTTGATCTCTGATATCGTGGGTGTGATTCGAATAGATGAACAAAAGATGCAGAAGTCAAGAAGGATATCAAAGGCAAAGACGTGTCAAGAGAGGCGGTCAACGTCTGGGTGTTCACTGCTCAGTAGCTGTAAGTAAAAACAACGGCTTGAAGGCCAGGCATAGGTGGTCGGACAATGAAGCTTGATCGACAACCCAACCCACATGTTGCATCTCACCTGTGACAACAATAACACCAGAGACGTGGACCAAAATTGTAGACCAACTGATGCAATCACGCCAAGTTCACATACATAATTCAAGAGATTCAATATTCAAAGAGATATAACATCCAAGAAGAGCTTTAAAGACTTAGTTCCAAGAAGAGCTTTAAAGACTTAGTATCTTTGACATACAATCCCAAACGACGCCTCTGATCACAAAAGACCTTCCAATCTGAAACTACCTGGTAACGAGGAATGACGCAGGGGGTCCTTGGAGACCGGAATCGGTAATACTCGCTGATACGTGCACAAACTCACATATCCTAAATAGACAGACCTATCATGTTGCATTTGCTGGAAAGAAAGTTTGCTGTTCCGATACCTTGATATAGCGGGGTATTGTGCTCTGTACTAAGCAATGCGGCACGTTTTTCTAGTGAACGTTGCTTGAAGCCGGGAAACGGATTACGCTAATCTGGGCTACAAGCTTTGAATCGCTTGAGTAACTCACGATGATGTCTAGGGTCGGTCTTGACCCGCACGCAATCCATTTGCTGGATCTAGCCAGGCAAAGTTGACAACATCGAAGTGTGAAGCTTCGGTGATCATTTGCTGCATCAAGGATCAACTGAAAATATCAATGGCGTGGGGGGAGCCTATGTAGAGCGATTGCTGCTCGACAGCGACGTCATTTATATCATCTTGTTTTTTTCGCCTGCATCATAAGCGCTGCCAAGAGCAACGGCGATCTATTAAGCTGCGAGGTGCGTAACTTCATGCGGAAGCCGCTACGAACACAGGCCAGCGTCCTGCATCGAAATCCTCGGCTCTTACTTCCAGCAAATGGGACGAATAATGCTGTTGAAAACAATACAGAACGTGACCAGAATGTTTACATCCGATGTACGACTCGTGCTCCGCAGATCTAAGCTCACCGAGCAAGTCTTGGAGCGGAAGTCCATTTATTGCGAATGGAGTGTAGGAACCAAATGGCACAGAGTACGACAAACGGCCTTCCCATCGAATGTTCAAATCGCTCTTGGTAAGTCCAATTTTTACAGGGACCCCATCTGATTTGACAAACACAGAGCCACATTCAGAGCTGCTGTTGGCAGGTCTCAACGCATGTGCCTCTTCTCGGTCGTCACGTGAGAGGTTCGGGGACCTGACTTCTACAGCCAGCATCACGATGACCCGAGAACCTGCAGCGCATTTCACATTACTCGAAGCAGGTCTCGGAGTAGCAGGTCATGGTCGAGGCATTCAATAGGGCGTCCAACTGTGATAGCTCGCGGGGGTTCGCAAGAATACAATGTAAACCGACTGTGGCCGGCATCCCAGTGTCATGCACCATTTTTAAACCAGTTGCTTTCGGTCGATATCTCACCAAACCGCCCGAAATCCAGATCTCTGAAGAAAGGTACCCCGACCACTGGAATCCAGAGACAAAACACATAACAGTCTTTAGCTGTTTTCATCATCACGGAATCAGAGGCTTTGCTTCGCGGATATGGCAGTAATCTTTTGGATAGTTGGCTTGTACTTACGACCTCCATGTCTGACCAAGATTCTCGGTTTCATGCATGATGGACTTCACCAGCTTTCTTGTGCCAATAATTGGCGATGGTCGAACGATGTGCTACGGAGTACACTACTTCGTACCCAGGTAGGTATGTAGCCGATTTCAAGCCCGGCCGGCACATCTGGAGCGCCGAGGCTCGAGCCCACCCTCACTCCAGGGCTGCTGGTCATCCCGCGCCCATGTAATAAGAATGCCCGTTGATCAATTCTTGGCAATTGCTTGAATGCGCCGCATAATATTTCGTTCAAGGGCATTGGGGCTTAGGCATCGCAATTTCTCCAAAACTTCAAATGTTGGATAATATGCATAGTATTTGAGGTTGCACAAGAAAAAGCAGAAGAAGAAAAAGAGACAACGCGAGAATTGCATGCACTCCAGATTCTTTCTCCAGACTCCAGTCCGCTCTCCATTTTTGCTGGCAGATAAGACCGATCTTTTATTATGGGTCACTACCAACCGGACCGATTGTTCGCTTGCCTGCCATTGTCACGGCAAGACGTCCGGGCGGTCAGATGGTGTGCTCGGTGTGCTTGCCTATGCTTGCCCAGCGTCTAGCATTCTGAGTAGTACCTGTTGTAGAAAAAAATAATGTCGCTCTCCCTGGGTATCCATGAGATCATTATGTGTTTTTTTCTCTGTCAGCAACAAGTGGCAAAGTTAGTTCCGCCTTAGTGATTCTTCCCCGGAATCTCATGGTGTGGTGCATATGTAGTGCTTAGGACGGGGCGAAAAAAGATTCGAGAAATCCGAATACTACGATTGATTCCACGGGTTGCCGAAAAGGAGATGAGCAGTGTTAATGGAATGCCTAGCAGTGCTGAGAATTCTTCAATCTAAATATCCCTCAGCGACCGCGAGTCGCGAAACGCGATGTCAATGGGCAGGTCGTTGATTCTCCCGCTGCCCGTCTCGTCCGTGGGCGTTCAGCCTTGTATCCACCCGCTATCCGGGGATCTAGGGGCGGATAGGGAATAGTAGGTGCGTCATAGTGGATATGGAGGAGTTGGGGCCCCAGGTGTTGTAGACTGCAAACTGCTTGCTTTTAGCACAACTGTGCCCAAGAGTTGCAAATCAACAAGTGCTAGTCATGGTAGTACGGCTTCAGGATGGGTCACCGTCCAGCCAAAGCGTGCCTGGAGATCACCAGAATGGTAGTTTTTATGGATTTTGCCTGCGTAGCCCCGTACTTTTTATGGTGCGCCAATAATGGATGAGACAGCATTCTTGATAATAATACGGCTTACACGCGGTGTCCGAGGTGCCTACCTAGTATGCACCCATCACCTGCAACTACAAGTTCCAGCGTCCCCTGCGTGGGCAAAAAGGTTACCTCGAAGTACAATTACATCATTCTGGGTCGTGAGACTCATTTGGGATGCATATTCCCAGGCCGTAGGTGGGACCAAGGCCATGGTGCATCGTTCCCATAAACTTTTCCAAGTCACACTAGGTTGGGTCGAGGTGGTTTTAGCCAGTACATATTCCCGGCAATGCCCACGAATTTGACTCTGGCGATTTTCTCTACAAGATTGTTGGACTATCTCTGCGGGCTTTGATTTGTTTCCGGTCTATCGAGTCGAGTACAAGCTTCATCACTGTGCTCAATCTCCGCGAGGGTTACGATATAACCAACCATGGCCGACTTGAATGAGAAGGCGCAGGTCGACACAGACCAGTCTTCGAACGGCAACAACGGTCACCGACATGGCTTGAAGCCCGCAAACGAAACCGTCGCAGCTCGCGACGAAAGAAAAGAAAAAGATGCCATCGCCGGTGGTAAGCGCGAACTCAAAGAGGAGGACTGCGAAGACCAATTGGGATTCGCCTTTCCAGCGTGGTACAAGTGGTGGATCCTGTCTGTCATCTTCTTGGTTCAGACTTCCATGAACTTCAACACCTCCCTGTATTCCAACGGCCTGGGAGGCATTTCGGAGCATTTCAACGTCAGCGAGCAGGCTGCTCGTGTCGGTGCGGCCATCTTTTTGGTCTTTTATGCTTTCGGCTGTGAGCTGTGGGCACCATGGTCTGAGGAATTTGGACGCAAACCTGTTTTGCAGCTCTCATTGTTCTTGGTCAACATTTGGTGTCTTCCCGTGGCTTTGGCTCCCAACTTTGGTAGTCTCTTGGTCGGACGCGCCTTGGGTGGCCTATCGTCGGCTGGTGGCAGTGTTACACTTGGTATGATTGCCGATTTGTTCGACTCGGATCGCCAGCAGTACGCCGTCGCCTTTATCGTCTTCTCGTCTGTTGGTGGTTCCATCCTGGGTCCCATCATCGGTGGCTTCGTCGAGCAGTATCTCGCCTGGCAATGGGCCATCTGGATTCAGCTCATCTTTGGTGGTTTCGTTCAGATCCTCCACCTCCTTACCGTCCCCGAGACCCGAACGACCATCATGTTGGACAACATTGCCAAGAAGCGCAGAAAGACCGGTATCGACCCTGACATTTACGGACCCAACGAGATCGAATCCTTCTGGGATCGCTTTACCTTCAAGGAGCTCATGTACACCTGGCTCCGGCCCTTCCGCATGTTCTTGACGGAGCCGATTGTGCTCACCCTGTCGCTTCTCTCTGGTTTCGCCGATGCTCTGATCTTCATGATGATTCAGTCGTTTGCTCTGGTCTACAAGCAATGGGATTTCAATGCATACCAAATCGGTCTTTCCTTTATTCCCATTGGTCTCGGCTATGTTATCGCCTGGCTTTCATTCATTCCTGCAATCAAGCGCAACAAGGCTGCCCGTGCGAGAAATCCAGAGGATGAGCATGCCCAATACGAGGACCGGTTGAAGTGGCTCCTCTTCACAGCCCCTTGTCTGCCCATTGGCTTGATTATCTTTGCCTGGACGAGCTCTGGTCCTCCGCTGCACTGGATCGGCACCATGTTTGGATCTGCCATTATTGGTATCGCCAACTACGCCATCTACATGGCCACCATTGATTACATGATCTGCGCGTACGGACCATATTCAGCCTCTGCTACTGGTGGTAATGGATGGGCCCGTGACTTCCTGGCTGGTGTCTTGACCGTTCCGGCCACTCCCTTCTACTCCAACATTGGTGCTGAGAAGGGCCGCAACCTCGAGTACGCTTCAACCATCCTTTTCTGTATCTCGGTTCTGCTGGTTACGGCCGTCTACGTCATCTACTGGAAAGGGCCCGTTCTTCGAAAGCGCTCGCCATTCGCTCAGACACTTGCATCTGGCGCTTCAGAGCAAGGTGGACGTCGCCTAAGTCTAGTACGAACCCCCTCCAATGTTCAACAGTCTGGTACTGCGTCGAGGCGGGGCTCGAACGCTGCTGGTCACCCATCAGCAGAGCTAAGCGCCGGCCGCAATGCAAGCAGAAATGCTAGCGGTGCCAACAGCTTCGAGGGTACACCCTCATCGAACCAGACGCCCGGTGCGGCGACGCCGACGGTTCATCCGTCTCGACCTGTCGCACTTGGCGACCGGTTCGGCCCTGGGTCGAGACGCAGCTCGTATTATTCTAGCAAGAACGCTGCGAGTCGCAATGCCAGTCGAAATGCAAGTCGCGATAACAGCCGGAGAAACAGCCTCGAGGAGCCGAGCACATCTGCTTCGGGGCATGGGCACCCGCTCAATGATCGGTCTGTCCACTTGTCCACCATTCCTTCTGTTCAGCAGTAACCAGAGGATATGGCACGAGACAAAACAAATCAAGTTCAAAAATGATTCGAATTGGATACCCTCGCTCAGATATCATAGCATTCATCGGAGTTAGTTCTTGGGGGAGATACCCCAATAGTCATGCTTGGTAAAGATTTATATAATGTATTTTCACTATTCATTGAATGTTCATTCTAGCGACAGCTCGCAGCTGTTCTTCGTTTCTCTCTCTTTTGAGTCTTGCCACCGTCAGACTCCGACACCTATTTCCAAACTGACAATAGCATACTCATTTGTCTGTGGTGTCCCTCCGTGCTTCACGAGCGGGGTTCCACAACCACAAGAAGCTGTAGAGACTGCCAATCACCACCGTACTCATATGATACAATTGGCTGCAGTAGGCTCGGCAGATCGTCAGAGCTGCTGATTGGTCTGTGAACTGCATGCTTCGTATACATCATTAGTTAAACGGGCAGGCAATATACTGCATTGCTAGCTCATGCAGTCAGAACTGCTATATCAGTAGACAGACCTGCATCGCCTGGACACCACCAAGATATTCTGAACAGCACGAAGGCTGAAGCGGATTCAAAGATGTCGCTCACAAATGGACCTGTTCTTTCGGTATTTCCTCTATTGACTCTACTGTCGGGTGCCGTCGTTGCAGTGCTGGCCGTCCGAGTTTTCTACAATATATACTCTCATCCACTGTCACAGTTCCCTGGCCCTGGTTATGCTGCCGCCACATCTTTGACGAGTGCAGTCATATCTCTCAGGAAGAAAGAGCCTGAATGGCTGCACGGTTTGACCAAGAAGTATGGCAGTATGTGAACCTGCACCAACACAATCGGAGCATAACTTGATAATTGCCATGATAGCCGACAAACCTATCCGAATCGCACCTACCTTGTTACTCTTTCCACGACCCTCAGCGCTGAAGGACATATACTGGGACCCTTCGATGAACCTCAAGTCCGAGCTGTATGGGACAGGCGCTCTAGGACCGCCGGCTCTTTTCAGTACTCGGGACGGCAAGACCCATCAATTGTTGCGCAAGGCGTTGGGTGGGAATCAGGTGTGTTACGCGCCCTTAAAAACCATAACAGCGGCTGAGATCTCAGTGGTCGATCGGCTTTTTGAAAAATACTTGGGAAAGCCGAATTGACGATCAGGTGAACCTGTTCATGGAACAGCTAGCCAAAGTGGCTGATGGGAGACAAGATATCGTGCTATCCGACCAGGTCGCGTAAGTGTTGCACCGCCGCATCTTGGTCCCAGTGATATATGCTGAGATTCACGTACAGGCAGTTCGCCGCAGACATAATCACCATGGTATCTTTCTCTGAGCCGTGGGGATTTGTTCGCAACGGCCGAGACGAGCGTGGCCTGCTTGAATCATGGCGTATGGGCCTCCCCTTTTTTGGTCTTGCTGGTCGTTGGCGATGGTTTCGTCAAAACATCATTGCCAATGATTCATTGGCAAAATTCTTCCTTCCCACAATGAACGATCAGAAGGGTATGGGATACCTCTATGCGCAAGCAGATCGAGAGGTGTCAACCCGGGAGAAGAAGATTGAGGCCGATGGGGGCAGCTTTCTAGAGAGACCGGACTATCTTCAGTAGTGAGTACGCAACGTAGAGATCATGCTGGCCGTGCTAACGTCATCCAGCTGCGTCGAGGCGTGCGACACGGCCACCGGAGAAGCTCTGACCCCGATCCAGAAAAGGGCTCATGTAACTCTGTTGATTCAAGCAGGTGCCGATACGACGGCGACCGTTCTTGGAAGCACGCTGCGCTTTCTATTACTGCATCCTAAAGTCCTGGAAAAGGCGAGAGAAGAGATTGACGCGGCCGATAGGGCGAAAATCCTCAGCAATCCCATTGCATACGAAGAGTCCCGGCAACATTTGCCATATTTTGGTGCTTGTATCAAAGAGTCGTTGCGACTCAATCCACCAGCACCGAACCTCTTCGCGAGGATCGTCCCGCCAGGCGGGAAAACTATTGACGGGGTGTTCGTGCCAGAGGACACTGAAGTAACGTCTGTTTCATATGTAGTCCAGCGGGATCCCGTGCTTTACGCACCAGACCCGGAGGCATATAGGCCACAGCGTTGGCTTGAAGCAGACGCGAAGAAATTGTCAGAAATGGAAGCCGGTCAGTTTGTCTTTGGCATTGGCCCCCGGGTTTGTCTGGGGAAGGACATAGCCACAATGGAGTTATGGAAGCTTCTTCCTCAGGTAAGCACATTTCTCAAGCACGAGAAGAGTACTGACTATCTATCAGATCGTTCGTTTCTTAGATATGGAACTTGTTGACGAGGGAGCATATATTGTTGCAGGCGGTGTAGCATACAACGAAGGACTGATTGGCAGATTGAACACAAGGGCTTGAACAAACAATCGGCACACGAGCTTTTCATACGTACATCAGGGTAATTGTGTGAGCTTGCCTACTTAGCTAGAAGGAAAAGAAAAAGAGCCGCGTCTCTGAGGCGTGTCTCATGCTTCAATGCTTTGCGAAGTACTGATATCACTTCCCCCGTCACTAGATTCAGACGTATCACTTCCTCCAACCCACCGAGCTTCCTCATATTCTTTCTGCTCAGACATCTTCCTAACACCAGTGTTTGCTTCTTGTCTCTCATTCTGCATGTCATCATCGCCTTTTCCGCGTTCCCACATCTTGATCAACTCACGTTTGACGCTCTCGGACCGCGGCGCGGCATCGAACTCGAATGGCGCCGGTTTCGCAATCAATAGTGGTGAGAAGTCGTCCCAGTGTACATCAATCTCGGAACCGTCCGCACGACGTTTCTTCGTGATGTCGAATGCCCATGCCATGCCGCCCATGGTCAGGAAAAGATCCTGCTCCACGATCGCTATGCCCTGACACGTACGACGGCCGAAGCCAAACTGGGAGTAGCCGTTCAAGTTGGGATGCTGTGTCAGGGGCTCCTTGAATGTAGGGTAGGCGGGCTCGATCCATCGCGCAGGGTTGAACGTCTCTGCGTCGGGATAGTTTTTTTCATCACGGGTCATGCCCCTGCGAAAATTGTCAGCATTGGTTCCTCCATGTTAGTGTATCCCCTCGGATGTCCGTCGTTCAGGTGAGGATGCACAGGCCGTGGCATTCGTGCACGCTACTGCTAGACTCTAGTGCCCTGAACACTCCCAATTCGAAACAGCACACAACAATAGTATGAACTCACCACTCCAAGGCGTGTATAGTCGCTCCTTTGGGAATAAAGTACCCATTCCAGACATCATCCGCCTCTGTGGCGTGGGGGATCCCAGTAGGCACTGGGGGACGCCAGCGAATGACTTCTTTGACGACCGCCCTGAGCAGCGGCAACTTCTCGCGATCTTCCCAGGAAGGGCAGCGACCTTGACAGACCGTGTCTATTTCAGCCTGCAACTTGGATTGCCAGCCCGGATAATGCAGCATGGCCAGTATAAAGCTCTGAATGGGAGCCCCAATCGTCAAGGCTCCCGCTATAGCCATCTGGCCCACCACGTAGGATGCTTCGGCCTCACTGCCCCATTTGATTGTATCTGGTTGACGCGACAGTTTGTTGATAAAGGTACCCACGAAACTAGGCTGTTCTGTGCCGTCGTTGATACGATCATGAACATAAATGACGTTGCTCTTCCAGGCTGCGGCCTCTTCTGCGTGCCTGGCAAACTCTTTCTGCTTCCACGGAGACATGGAGAAGGGTACGTGTCTCAATAACTTGATTACATTGGGCAGGGCACCGGCTGGCGAGATGGTCTGAAGCAAGCCAAATGTAGTTTTGCGCAACATATTTGCCGGATGAGGGCTGCCCCAAGCAAGTCGTGAGGTAGTCCGGGCCGTGAACTGTTCGATGTATTCCCTATAATTCGAAGGGTCTTGGGCCAGGAGGTATAGAAACCTGTCGCGCTCTCTGGTGGGATAACCATGCAGGCTAGCATTCGCGGAGGTCGCCATCACTTGCTGAGCAAGTCTTCGTTGGCGTTTCCATGTTTCTGTACGGTCCTTGTTTTAGAGGATGATGGCTCTAGATCAAGACATTAACAGCACTTACCATTATGGCCGTGAAGAGCAAAGTACTCCCCGGCATATTTGTTGTTGGGAAGATTAGGAATCATGGGGCGATCCGAGTATTTTCCTGCCCTCTTTGACAACAGCTCATGTGCAATCTCTTCAGAGGTTATCCATATATTTACAGACCCAAACATGTTCTGCTGGTAAATGGGTCCATATTCCCGACTCCACTCGTAGAACTTGAGCCAAGTCTTTTCTGCAGGAATGTCGTGAACGCGACCGATAAGAGGAAAACCTTGACATGTGTTAGTATTGGTCGCTCAAAGACATCCAGCTTCTCTCAAACCTTTTGGGCCGGGTAATGGTCGAGCACCATGGGGTATGGAAGTTTTGCTTAGTTTCTCGTAAAGAAATATCAAAGAGAGAGTGAAAATGACAATGAGTGTGAATAGTAAGAGAGGCATTGTTGATACCGTGCTGGATCTGCGTACTCTGAACTATATCAAAATGAATGAACGGGTACGAATGGGAGTAAAATTGGCAACGAACAGTAAATAAGAGCGAGGGAGAAAGCTGCAGATCATGGGTCTACAGGCGTATTTATCGAAATTTGAAGCCTCTGATCAACAGACCCCTCAGCCCTATCGTAGCAAAGGCCCAAACCAGGATCAGATCACAGATCGAGAGGCTCCAGAGTATAACATCCAATCGAGTTGCGTGGTTCACGTATTTCGCACTGGGTCTTGACGCGCCATGATACCCAACCAGCGGCCGCAAAGTATTGATGCGTCGAACCCTGGTCATTGCTGCTTTACACGCTGGCACCCTGAGACGACCCACAAACGTTTTGATTGACGATCTCCACTTGATAGGTAGTAGTAATCTATGTAGACGAGGGTCACTGTTAAATCAGTGCTCCCAAAGCTCTGGCTGCGTGGTTCATTGTCAAAGATGCGAGCACCGCTGTGTTGTGTGATCCTACGCCAGCGACTTGGCTCACATCAGAAAGAGTTAGTGAGGCAAAATACTGCCGCAACAACGCGTTGCTTTCTTTTCGCATTTAACAAGTATTTAACTACATGAATCGTGAATGCTCAAATTGCTCGAAGGATTTGCATCAGCCGCAAAGCCATCTCAACCTCAGGACTTGCTTTGTCTAGGGACTGAGTCTATATGATCTGATCAGCCTTATTACTTGAATAAAGAAAACAATAGCCAGTTAAAGAAATCATGCCTACTCGCCCTCATACATTATATCCAACCGGAAGACTATAACAAGAACCAAAGTTTCCGCTTCTAAGTATAGAGATCCACTACCAACGCTCGGACAAGTTACAACTAAGCACATCTAGTCCACGAGCGATCCGAGCTTTTGAAACACGGAAACAACTAGTTTCATCAAATTCACTGGAAACACATCTCCATCGGAAGGCCGGCGAGTGGAACGACGAGTGAGCAAAAATGATTAAAAATTGCTGTATAACGCTTGGTGCCATATCCTCCATTGACCACATGTCTCACCTGAAGCTAGACGCCGGCGTCTTGGTGTATTTCTGTGGGCCTGATGCCTTTCAACAAGCCTACCAAGTTATATCAGTACGGGCAAGTATTCGGAAATGATAGTTTGGGCAAATTGACAATTGCTTATATCAATCATTTTGGTAGGAGAGCCAAGCATCAACCGAACATCTACGACACTGAAATGTGCCGACGTGGATTGGCAGCCAGGCGCATTTCCAGCACATGTACCACGTAGTTGCATTCCACGACTGACAGCCTGTGTCTCAAGCCCTGACGAGTGCATTGCTCGTATTGATTCTCAAGAAGCTGAGTGTAGCTCTACCTGAGACGCGTGGCTCCCAAAGAATATGGACTAGTCCGACTGACTCGTTCAATCTCTTGGATAGCATACGATCTATAGGGAAACACAATGGTGTGGTAACTTCTCAATATTCTTTTCTGATGTCTACTGACGTTTTTGGTTCAGGGTATCTTTTCTTTTATTCAGTCCATCCCGGACAAATTCAGCCAAATGAGAACCAATATTACATTCTGCACACGGGGTTAGCCATGGGGTCGTCGACATCATACAATAGCGTACTTACCTCTCAACGGGCGACAAGCCAAGAAGACGCATGGCGTTGTTCAGGGTGATGCGAGCACAATCATAGAGTGCCATACGAGCCTTCATCAGCTCAGGCTCGCTACCGACAATGCGCAGGTGGTCGTAACTGGCGCTCAGAGCGTGCGTCATCTTGAATAGGTAGGTCATGACGGTGGTGGGCTCCAGAGTCCGGAGCGTGTTGGAGACGACATCGGGCCACTGCGACAGCACTCGGATAAGATCAATGGCGTGAGGCTCGGTCAACAGAGAAACGTCGGCCGTGGCAAGCTCCTCGTCACTGAGCGAGACGCGGCGGGTGATGGAGCACAGTCGAGCATGTGCGTATTGAAGGTACGGGCCGGTATCTCCTTCAAACGAAGTCATGGCGTTCATGTTGAATTCGTAGTTGTTGATTCTATCATCATTAGTCAGGGCGGAAAGATTGTCATGCTCTTGTCAACGTACCTCTTGCCCGTCATGTCTTGAACCATGACACTGCTGATACCCATGGTATCGGCGACAGCCTCTGGGTTCTCGACCTGGTTGTACTTGTCTTCGTTCTTGCGCATGACGCTGTGCATGTGTTCGCCGACGTCGCGGAGGATATCGTTCAGGAACTTGACAGTTCCCTTACGGGTGCTCATACCGAGGACCATGCCAAAGTTGATGTGCTGCACCTTGGCAGCAATGTCCGCGTGGCCCATGAGTTCGACCACCTTGAAGAACTGCTTGCAGTGCAAGTCCTGCTGCGAGGCAATAACGTAGATCATCTGGTCAAAGTTGTACTTTTCGTGACGGTTCAGAAGCTCGCTGATATCGCGGGTCAGATACAAGGCGGTACCGTCCCTCTTTCGCAGGATGGCCTTGCCCAGGTTCTTGCCAGCCTTACCCTGGACGTGCTTGGCGAAGTCGATCAGGAGAGCTCCATTGTCTTCTTCGGTAAGACCCAACTCGGCCAGCTTCTGAGCGGCCGCCTGCATGTCCGCCTCGGGGACCTGGCTCTCACCAGAGTATTCGTCAAAACGGATGTTGAGTCGCGCATATGTCTGCTTGTACTTTTCGATCGAGAGGTCACGGAATCGCTTCCACAGGGCCAAGGCCTCGGGCTCACCATCGCTCATCTGCTTGAAGTATCGGCGGGCTTGCTCGTCGGTACCTTGGTCGAGGAGTGCTTGGGCCTCTGATTCCTTGCCCTCGCTCTTGAGCTTGTCGGCCTCCTCCTTCTCCGCAGCGGTGTCTTGGTTGATCCTGACGTAGACATTGAACAGGTGGTTGATGGGATCCTTGAGGAGCTCCTCCTCGCTGCCGTACTTCTTGAAACCCAATGCCAGCACACCATATTGCTTGCCCCAGTCGCCGAGGTAGTTGATGCGGACCACATCCCAGCCAGCGGCCTCGTAGAGGTTGGCGAGGAAGCCGCCAATGATGGTGCTTCGCAAGTGACCGGCGTGGAAGGGTTTGGCAATGTTGGGCGAGGAGAACTCGATGACGATGCGCTTCTTCCCCTTGGAGGGGTCGTTGGGGTCCTTGAGACCGGGGATCTTGTTGCTGCCATATTCCGTCTTGTTGGCCCGGATCAAAGGGATAATGGTACGGGCGAGGGGATCGGATTTGAAAAAGAACGGGAGGAAGTTGCCATTCTGAACTGGCTTGTGAACGAGGGGTGATTCGGGCCACTATATCATGGTATGTCAGTATTGTAGGACGATTATCAGACAGGAACAAGCAGAGCCCTGAACCTACCTGCTCCAGCCACTTCTTGCCCAACTCTTCAGGCTTGCCCTTGACACGCAGGGCGGGGATTGCCACGACCAAGTCGCCCTTGTCCAGCGACATTGTCCATTGGACAGCATTGTAGACGACCTTGGTGTCGACGCCGGTAATCTTGTGTAGAATCGAGGTGACGTGAGACCGGTAGATGTCGACTGGGTTGATCTCGGGATAGCAGTTGGGGTACTTGTCCAGCGCAGGCAAGCTCAGGTCCTTGAGCAGCTGGGTGACATTGTCGACCGAGGCGTCGGTGGCCATGTTTTCGACTGTAGCCGTATGAGGATCCTGTGCAGAGGTGTTCTGACTTGTTGTTGCAGAAGTAGAAAATGACGAAGAGGCCCAACACAAATTCGGGTGCCGGCGCCGATGCTGTCTGTGAGGATACTGGCGATGGTGGGGTGACGGGCGAGAAAGAAAATGTTGGCGGGGTAAAAATTGTAGGTGGGACTGAGCCTGGCCTCTGGTCCGGGGCGGCGTTGGACAGTGGCCGGCCGAATCGATTCGGGGCGTGCAGGGGATGGGATCGAGTCTTTGCGACAAAAGGCTTGCTGAGAGACTCTGCACAGCGCAAAATGAAGGTTGGTATATGCTTCGTGTTGCCTGTATCTTCATGAGTTGCGATATTTCTATGCGCGAAGACAATTGTATTATCGCCCGTTCCATGTGACTCATGTGACTCATCTGTTCGAGGCCGAGTCAACGAGCGACGCGTCCAGTTGTTGTCCGCTGGCTCAAGAAATCAGCAATGGAACGTGGTGCGCTTCCACCGCACAGGGATTGATTGCTTACGGCAGACGGTCCGGTGTTTCTCCGCCCAGACGGTATTGATCGCCCTATAATTCTATACTACACGGGTCATTGGCCAAGCACTGTGGAGTGAAATATACAATTACTTAATTTAAAATTGTGTTTGGCAATCGAAAATACTATCTACGGATTATAAAGACCATGAGAAGCCTCGGTAATGGATCAATCTGGCTTCCCCACCAGACAGGGTCAACAATGAGCTTTTTCAATCTTGGTACTGGACGCTGCAGTCTGCGAGGACAACAACTTCGCAAGCGGTCGTAAAACCCATCAATATACAAAGTACCGAGTTACTATTTTTTGAAGAGAGAGAAAAGAAAGGAAATCATTGTTAGCAGTGATTATCCGCCACAGAGCTCATAAGACACTAATCGGAAAGCTGGAGCGCACGACTAGGTATGTTGTAACTGCAACCTGCAGCTGGAGAGTGACCTTTGCGGCATTTGATCATTCATCACGACTTTCACACTACACGATCCAAGCGAATCGGTTGATCAGCGGTCAAATCTCTATCGGTGGTTATGTTGGCTTTCTCAGAAACAGTATTCTTCGACATGCAAATGAATTCCTTGAGCGCCAGTACCTTTGTGAACCGCACGCTCATCACTCAATTTTGCCACACTTGTACGGACCCTGGCCACCAGAGAGATACCGCCACAAACCACCACTCCAGTCTCTCCACCAGTAGCCTCCACAGTGTTGCGTATAAAGCTCGATACGTCTGGCCTCGACGCGGAGTGATGTATATGAGAGTCGTTGCTTCCCTGGGACAGACGCTTACGAGACGAGACGCCAGCGGTGGCTTCGACGTCTGTAGAGCAGCAACCACTGCCCGGCTTCTCTGTCACGCCAATCTTTTCAATGAATACCGGCTTTTTCTCCCGACTGCTCACTGATTCCGATGCGGAAGACGTTTGTGACCTCGAGATGGACTCCAGCTGCCCGTTGCCTGTCACGGCAATGTGTACGGACAATGCGATGCCCTTGTCGTTGGCCCTACCCAGGGCCTCATGGAGTCGATCGAGGTAGAAACCAATTTCCTCACCCTGGCGAGCGGCCAGGAGAAAGTCAATGCGCTTTGTGCAAATCGTTGACTTACACTGAAGCACACTTTCGAGGATTGGTAGAGTGAATGAGGCACCAGTTGACGCCGACACAAGCACTAGCGTCTCGAATATATCCCAGCGTGGCGGACGACCATAGGGACCAGACACGAGAGCAGTGAGTGTTCGTTTGTTATCCGAGGCCTCCAACTTCTTCGCATACGAATGGAGGCGCTTCGAAAAGCCGGAATGGGACCGAATCACCAGTTGAATGCTGTTGCATATACACGTCTCGGGCATTTGGTGAGCGCAGGCAATAGTGTAAGGATGCGCTTCCAAGGGACCGATGCGTGGAAGCCAGAGGTAGAGATGTTGACCGGCACTCCACGTAAAGTGTACGTCCTTGATGGTCAAGACGGTGATTGAATCCCCGACGGAGCTGACTTGCGTCTGGTGGCCGAACCTCTGACCTCCCTTGCAACGCGACGGATTTGGTCTGAATTTGATGTTCTGCCAGAGTAAAAGGCCGAAGCGGAATACTCGATCAAATGCCAACGCGGCAATGGCAAACCAAATGTTGTATTGCGCATATGCGGGTACATGCACGTATATTACCCATAAGAAGATGATGGCGGCAAGAATATGCTGTACCACAAAGATCTCGTAGGCCACGGATCGGAATGGTCGGAGGGACGTGATGACCATCCAAAGGAGGATCCCCCATGCGCCCAAGCCATACCTAATAGATGGCATACTGGACATCTCCAACTCAACGTAGTCGTAGAGAACCCACTCGGAGTAGAAGTGAAATCCATGCACGGTGGCCGTGACGAACATGGTTCGGGCCACCCAGCGGTGTAACCAGTTGAGCCTTTCGTAGCTTGTGCCGGCAAGCAAGCCAATGATACTTGTCTTGGCTGAAAGTAGGTATAAAAAGGGAACCTGTGTCACTGTGACCCAGGCGTTGCGAAACCCAATGCGCTCCCAGAAGTACGCATCCTTGACGATCGCGCCAGCGGTCATCATGTAGATGATCACAGCCCAGTAGACAAGAAGGCAGATGACCCGGCCCATGGGCGGTGGTGTCAACCAGGACAAGTATCTTGTTGGGACGTATAGCTGTGGGTAGCTGATCTCGCGGCCGACAGCGGTCAAAGTTGCCCATGTTTGTAGGTACCAGCTGTTCGGTTTCGTGGGGTACTCGATTGAATGTGTTCTCGAGGTTCGTAACCTAAGTACCAGGTCAGCGCATTCAAGAGTGGTGACTTTGCGCTTGATTTACCTGATCCAATTTTGCCCGTAGTTGAGCAGGCGCACTATCATCAGCGTGCCCATGACACCTGCTATTAAATACCAATAGGTATAAGCATACGACATATTGGTGGTCTGGAACATGCCGCTGGAACTCATAGAGTCCATCGACATGTCCATTCCGCTCATGTCCATCTTGGCGGCTCGAGAAATGGAGCCGACTCAGCGGCGCCTAATGTTGGCGATTGTCGAGTCCCACAGAGTTGTCTGTCTGAGCGTGAGTTGGTCGAATTGATTTTGGCGTTTTGGAAGCTATTCGAATCGCATTGCTTTCGAAATGCTGACTCTCTCAAAACTCGCCACGAAATTTGATCTTGAGAGAAACTTTCGAGGACTTGACTGTGGCCCGCAAGAGACGTCGAGCAACAAACTAGGTTATCCGATCGTGGTGTTCGGCTGCCTCGTGTGTGTGAGATCGGATCGGCAGTATTTTCTAAAAAGTCGTCCCGGCCGCCAGCGGGATTATGCAAAGTGACGAATTGAAGAATAGAAGGGATCTCTCGGCTTTGAAACCCAGAGGTTCGATCGAGATTTGCCCGGAAAAAAAACTGTACTCTTGCCGAGTGACAATCCAGTGCAGCCGTGAGCCGCCACAGAGCAGACTGGTGTAACGGGGTAGTGAAACTTGCTCCTGAGTCTGACGTTGGTCAGGGCCGGCGGGATCAAGACGATGGGAGCTTGGATGGCAGATCCCCCATTCGAATGATTAGCATTCTCAGTCAGACATCAGACATCAAATGTGTAAAAACGTGGACAAGAACACCAAAAAGATTAGACCCGGAACTGAGCCATGATATGCACCAGTGGAGGGCATTTGAGCACCTTTTTTCAAAAGATGCGTGTGAGCGGCCTGACAATGGCTTGCTTGCGTTAGGTGTTTGTTTCCCTCTTTGGGTTGTCGCCAGTGGCCGGCAGAGTCTAGGTACTCACCGTTCTTGTCAGCTACTCTTTCAGCTTTGCCGCCATCTTGAACGTATCGCAACGCCCAGACCTGCCTATAACTTGCTCAAACCGCCTCAGACGAGAGAGGCTTGCCCAATACGAGCTAGCCCTTCCCCGCCTCCGGTGATACCCTGCCGACCATAAAACAACTTCTCCTTCCTAAGAGACCTCGAGCCCTGTCGCTATCAGACCGGCATATGAGCTTGGAGCCCGGAGAGTGGCAATTATTCTTTAGACTGTCGTGGATTGCTGGAAAGTTGGGGAGATCAAATTCTCGAATATCTAATATGATGTCTCATGACGGGAAACGAGAATCGCTGCAGGTCGAAAAGGATATCATTCTGATGGGCTGAACTAGAGCCTTGGCGAGAAAGCTTACATACTTGCCCGAAATATTGGACCATGAGATCGGCTGCTCGGGAATAATCCCATGGGGTACCTTGAGCTTGTTTTCCTGCAGATGCAAACGGGCTTTCCTGGGCATGTTTGATCCCTTGAGGCCCCCAAAGGACTGGCAAGGTATCCCATCCCGTCATGATAACAGGGCCTCAGGCCAAGACACCAAACTACCTTTTATCTTCAGCCCGGACTTGCGGCACAAGACGTCGACCACGGACCGTTGACCATTGCCTGCAGCTCAGGGCTTCAGGACCCTTGACAATTCCTGCTCACTGTTTCCACTAGGCAATAGTCTAACAGCGAGTAACTATTCTCTGTTCGGCTTCTTAGTCCGAACCGGGAAACTAGACGCTTCCAGATCGTTTGCAGCTGCATGTTTGTAACTGCAGCACGGGTCTACAGGCAGAGCAGGCAGCTCCAGCCATCGAACCGACACATACATAGCTCTTGCCATATCCTATTTCGACCCGTCTGGTGAACTTCCATCTTCTGCAAACTTTCGTCTTCTCCAAACTTTTTCTTCTCTTGCAGATACAGCACCATTACGCAGCTTTGGCAGTGAGAACAAGTATTTGACGCCACCACCACAATCACAATGCCATCCATTGCCTCCATCTCGGCAGCGGCCCTGCTGCTGCTCGGCTCCTGCCAAGCTCACTTTCTGTTGTTGTCACCTTCTCCCGCCGGCACCTTCGACGAGGATTCCGAAAGCAATACCCCGTGCGGTGGTGTCACGCCCAGCTTCTCGTCAGACAACATCACAGACTTTGCCGTCGGCGGCGACGCAATTGCCACCCAGCTCGGCCACCCGCAAGCCAACTGGTTGTACAGGTTCACCACGGACGAGTCCGCAAGTGGCAATTGGACACAGGCATATCCCATTGTGCAGCAAAGCGGCCTCAAGTTCTTTTGCATCCCGGATGTAACCGTCGACGAGAGCTACGTGGGACAGACAGCTGTTCTCAGTGTCGTCGCCGATGCGCCTGACGGGCTACTCTATCAGGTATGTCGTTCCGGGGAAAGCTGACCTCGAGTAGTTTGCTAACTTTTAATAGTGTGCCGTCGTGAAATTCGTTTCTGGTGTCAACTCCAATCTGCCCAGCTCTTGCACCAACACGACCGGTGTCACTGGATCCTTCGCCTCGGATGACAAGCTCACCGCTCTGGTTGACTCGTCCACAAGCAGCAACGGATCGAGTACGGCAACTGGTACTGCTAGCAGCACACCTTCAAGCTCTGGAAATGCTGCCCCGGGTCAGTTTGGTGGATCGGTCGAAGGACTTTGGAACCTTGTGACCATCAGCGGGATGGTTGCTATTGGTGCGGGTCTGATGATTTAAAGGCTTCAAAAGCGGCCAGTGATTTACAAGGAGTGTCAATAAAAGAATTCAATATGTTCATGAAATCGTGTCCTCACGTTGTCGAGTACAAGGTTGTTTGGCGCAGAGTACTGAGCATGGAGGAACCAACCATCATGAAAGCATGGAAGATTTCGTTTGAGCGATATGAGAGTGAGTGTTCTACAATATTACGTCAAACAAAAAGAGCTCAAATAATAGCAGGTAAATGTGGTCTCTAAGTTGGAAAGCAGCCCTTCCAGATTGACTACGCTCATCCGGTGCAAAAGTGTTGCGGCTACACCACCAAGTGCTTTGCAATCAACCTAGCAATTCTTTCGAAACTGCAGGAGTATTGATGTAAGCAATACCCTCCTTCCTCCAAGTGTCATCCTCAACCCAACTCTCCGTAGCATTGAGTACAAGATTCTTTGGGGCTTCAAGTTCGTACTTTGGCCAACTTGGCAGTATGTTCTGCTCACTTCCATTGGCACCATTCGGATCAAGACCAACCACGAAATTGGCGTACGCCTGTCCAATTCCCCTCGCTAGTTCCAGATGGCTGTCGTATTGGGGACTTGCACCAAGCAATCCAGAAATGTTCTGAAAACTAAAGGCGACATTCTCAAAGTGCTTGACGCCATCCCATTCGGCCCCGTTCCAGATGCGCTGATCGAATCGATAGCTGTAGACATCCAGCCCAGCATTGGTGTACAGTTCTGCCATCTTGCGTCTCTGAGATACCATGACCAGGTCAGATCCTATCGACGCGGCCCTTCGCCACTGCAAGCCACGGCTCGGGTTCCGGGTGCAGTTGGTGATGGCATAAGGAACAGCGTAACAAGGATCGTCTGGATATAACTCAAATAGCTGACGCACTGTCTGTGGTGTCAACGAGTAGGAGCGCCAAGTGAAGATGGAGTTGAATATGTCTTCTTCCGTGTTGGGTGTTCCCGAGATGGCAAAGGTCTCATCGGTATTGGCGCCTGTAATGATGGGCACCGCATTGTAACTGCCATTCTCGATGAGCTGACTTGGATAGGCCGTCAGAAAATCACCATCAAGTAGAGGGTTCCAAACAACGCTGGGGTGGGCCGCAAATAACACATCTGCGTCGAGAGATCGCAGACATGCTAGCTGGTCAGATACACCCCAGCAGCCGACAGCCCGGGTGAGATTCTCAACGGCACTGTTGTACCAGGAAAGTGTCTCGATTTGTGCACCCGTCGGGCCTCCGCTTTCCATGATGGCGCCACGAAAGAGACCATCGTCACGTCCGTCGTACGCAAACATGTGATATGCGACGCTCTGGGCACCAGCACTCTCGCCCCAAATGACAACCTCGTCTGGGTTTCCACCAAAGCTGGCAATGTTCTCTTGTATCCAGTGCAGTGCCAGTCTCTGATCCAATAGACCGGCATTGCTTGAGCCCTCGGCCAGAAGCTGGGCAGTTTGCAAAAATCCCCACATGCCCAAGCGGTAGTTCATGCTGACGGCGATGAAAGGCTGTCCAATATCCTGTCCCACCTTGACGATGCCAGACAGGTTATACTGGGGGTCGGCAGTGCTTCCGGCATACTATCAAGTGACTGTCAGCTCCAAGAACAAGGTCTTGCTAGGGCACACATGACCACGGCGTTGCACAACTTACAAGACCACCGCCATAGATCCAAACCAACACCGGAAGAGGCTCTGACAGATTTCCAGACGGGCGAATGACGTTGATATTCAGGCAATCCTCTGATATGTTGAAGGTACTTGCATATTGCATGCAACTGTAACCATACTGTGTCGCATCACGGACGCCATCGAAAGACGAGTTGATACTCTGGGGCCACCGGTATCGAAGGTCGCCTACAGGTGGCTGTGCATATGGAATCCCAAGGAAAGCGTCTTGGTCCCAGTCGGACAGGTAGACTCCTTCGTACGTGCCATTGAGGGTCTGTGCCGTCGGCGCTTGAGCCCAGGCTGAGGGCAACGACAGCAGGCTAACCAGGCCGAGGAACAGAGAAGGCGATTTCATCTTGGCGAGAGGCTGGATAGTCAAGATATGATCGACGCGAACAGACTAAACTTGCCATGGTGTCTTATAGCCCACGTCCGGCCGAATGTAAATGGTCTTGGCACTTGAGGCTTCCCATGATTGGAGGAATAACATTAATTGCTGCTCAACACTGACAGGAAAACCTGGGATATGGGCAAGGTCGAGCCATCTCGTCTGCATAAAACTTGGGGTAAGAGGAGAAAGCATTTGGAGATGGTCGTGGACTACCCGGCTGCTTTGTGCTTTTCTGGGTCGGACATCTAGTGGGCCAGGGGTACAAGACCCAACGGCGAAATTAAAGGCATGCTCAATCTTTATAAAGTGGCGATTCCCCACGGCGGTAGAATTAGACAATTATATTTCCGCATCTAGATCGGTATCACATCTTGGTAAATGCGCTAAAACGCCCTTCGTCTGTTCCGCGCCTTTGACTGCTGTGTAGCATCTAGAGTGGCCGGCCGGACACTTTGTGGGTTGTGAAATACATCGTTCGCATCCCAATCTGACTTGACCTGGCCTAATCTCTCGAGATTTGGGCCCCAGTACGACTCCTGAGCATTGGTCAACAGAGGATCGACATAACCTGGGTATGTCGTCAGAGTCTGGCCCGCCGCACTCTGAATGTTATTGATCAGGCCGTTCATGAAATCTTTGGTCGTCTGAGATAATGTTGGCACACCGATTCCATAGCCTTGACAAAACATGATCTTGTCGCGATGCGAATAGGCCGTGGCATTCATCGGAATGTCGTTGATGGCACCTCCCGATACATCAAAGATGAGGAACCACAGAAGAGTGCCGCGATCGGTCTCGTCGAGGTACGTCATCATGCTCTTGATCTCGTCTGTAGTGAGCAGCTCATCCTGGCGGAACGCTAGACTTCTTGAGGTGAAAGCGCTCTGGATGTCCGAGAGGTAAAGCGCCGCATCCTCTGCCTGTTGAGCGATGACCCCGAGCCAATCGTCGAGCACAACTGATACCTTGCCGGCGGGTATCTTGTCGGGAATGCCGGTTGCGTCAAACTCGTCCTGCGTTCCATAAAATGTCGCCGTGATAACGAGTCCAAGCTCGTGCATGACAATTTCAGACCCAAATCTTCGATCGAGATCGGGGTCCGAGATGAGGCTCTGCCACTGGTCAAAAATGTCGACCATATCAACGTGCTTTTCAAATGTTGCAGTGAATGAGTATTGGACCACGCTTCCAGGCTCCGGGTGTGTCTTGACCACAAACTCAGTAATCACTCCGAATCCTGCACCGGCACCCTTCAAGGCCTGAAATGGTCAGCAGAAGACCAATCCGTGCTTCCGAAAAAGATGGGTACCCACAAAGAATAAATCAGAGTTCTCAGTTTCGTTTGCGCGGACGATACTGCCATCTGCCGTCACTACCTCGACCTCGAGAACGTGATCTAGGCATGATCCCCACATACGTGATGACGGACCAAGTCCTCCCTATGGGCATATCAGCGTGGGCCCTTTCGGACAGTAGGAATGATGCATACGATGGTGGCATGTCCGCCAATCCCTACGCCGGGACACGTTCCATGCGCCATGGCTCTGTTTCCATTATCGTGGAGCTGCTCTGTGACGTCTGACAGACGATGGCCTGCACCGATTGTTGCTTGCCAAGTGTTTGTATCCATCGAGAATTGTGTCAATTTCTGAAGATCCAGGACCAACTCGCCATCAACTCCACCAAGGCCTGGGAATTGGTCAGATATATAGACCAAAGAATGATGGACGACGAACCAAAGTTTCTGTGGTGAGTTAGCAAATCAAGTTTCCAACAAGTGAGAGCAAATACAAGACGTACGCATAAGAGTGGCCGCCAGACTTGGCTTGTACTTTGACATCGCTCGACACGGCACATTTTATGAAGGCCGAGACGTCATCCGCAGTTTCCGGCCTTGCCACAGCAATGGGAGTGACTGGTAGATCAAGATTGTAAGGCTTTACCCATAGAGCTTGGTACAAGAGCGCGTCTGAAAATGCGACGCAATCACTTCGACCATTGCAGACAGTGTTGAGGCAGTCTGCCAGAGGTGTACTGGATCCTTGCCCCATTCTGTCTGTCAAGCCGGGATTGCCTGATGATGCGCAGTCAGGTCCACAGTATAAGCAATGTCTTATTTGTCTGGGTGGGAGACCTCGTCGAGAATGGGTAAAGAGAAAATAAGTTACAGCCAGAATGATTGTTCTCTCTGTCGAAAATAGTATATTACGCAAGTGTGAGGATTTTTGGCAACCCAATGTGTACTGGGAATCACGTTAGTGTTCTATTCTTTATCCGTCGGATTGCAAAGAACAGGCAAGACTCATGTTGCTGGCAGCTAGTCACTGATACGCCAAACATGGGCCAGGGGTGATTGAGTTGGCAAGACATACCAAGAGGACATATGTGCAAGCATCTGGCATGGACAGATAGATTCAAGGTCCGTGGAAAGGGTCCAGATTAACCATCCACTTTGGACTAGCAAGGATGGTGCTTTTTGCCTTGAATGTCATGTCTTCTACTCCTTCTCATTGGTTTAAATGATCCAATGCTGCCATCCAGTGCCCTCTATTGAGAGACATTTTCTTGTTTACAAGCGACAGCATGCACTGTAAGTTGTTTGCCATTTGCCACCGCCCCGAGCCACGCATGAAGCATCATTGCTCAGTGGGAGTTGTACTGACCAGTAGAACTGCCGAATGACCTTGCAAGCCCCGAGCCTTGACGCCCGCCAAGAAACACTGCCAATATCGCGTTGAGGTGTACTGCAATTTACAGGTTTTAAGGTCTCCTCGTGCAAGCAATCATGTGAGGAAGTGTTGAATTGATCTCAGGTGGAGGTTGAGCTGTGCAAGCAAACACTATTTCATTCCAGGGCGAGCTGGCTTTTCCAGTCGGCGCTTCATTAGCAGATGGTGTAACCCCAAAGTCAACGGCTTCAGGGCTGAATGTGTAGTACAGGTGGGGTGATCCCTTCCAAGCAAGCTACTACCTATATTCAGTGTAGATCTTCAGTCCCCGTTCTTCTGGGGTGAACTGTAATTTCTATTGGAAGCCCCGGGACTTTAAATTACGACGCGATATGAGTTAAATTGCTGGACATTACACGACAACCGCATCAAACATTCAAATTGAAGTCTGCCAATATGCTACTGTATCTAGTATTCTGAAATCTTCATGGACTTTCTGGCGACGAATAAGCTCCCAAGAGTGATTACAACAAGCCTCATAGGTATTACATACCAGCCCCTTGGACACTCTCTGCAGGATTGCAAGCAGGCGTATTCGACCTCTTGCCTGGCGTTGCCAAAAAGTACAGCAGGAATCCATCAGGAGTACGGAGAGGAGATTCCCGTTGTCCCAAGTACTGTCACGACCTCTGCCACAATCGATATAGTGATGAAAAGAAAGCAGGAGCCAGCCTCATGTGACTGGTCGGATTGGTATGAATGTACCAGAGTGAATCCGAGAAATACACGGATTCAGAACGCAGGTACACTAATGGAAGATGCCTGGGCACTTTTCCATTTACAGAATAGAACCTGACTTCAAAACTAAGGACGATCTCCTCCTCATCACACTTCTTGGCTTCAAGCATGTGTTTATGCTTATTACAAACAGACATGGAGGCATTGGCGGCCGGCTCCGGTAAGCCAGACAGCGGGGCCGACGATAAGCGGTAGACTCAAGGCCTCCCGTGTTAGGCCGACACGATTACGTACGGTGAAACAAGAGCTAATGTACATGTTTCTTTTTCTTTTCGGCGGGGAAAGACATGATTCGGAGTGTGCCGGTAGGAATTGTCTAAAGGGCAGCACCATTGATCATAAGTTTGTGAGTTTTTCAATAGATGTGCCATCAGCACTTGTCAAAACTCAACCTCCGGGGTTCTCGGTCTCGTGAAACAACAACACCAACGCGGGGCCGAGACGGCCGACATCAAAATCTGGGGTCCGGGGAACGGGGCAAGATGGCCCAAGCGATAAGCCCCATGACCATGCAAGCGCGCCGGGCTAGGTACTGCGTAGTACGTACGACGATTCGTCTTACTTAATCTGTCTCTACCGAGGGAGAGACTGGTATGAAAAGGGAGGTAGGGACGTTGCCATATTCTGTTCCTGAATCCAATTCATCTTAAAATCCTCATCATCTCATCCAATTCTGTCAAGGTCAAGACCAGACAGGGTGGCTCCTCCATTGTGGTGCATCTCCAGGATAACTGGGTCGTATATCTGTTTTGGGCAAAGAGTAGACGTGTCTCGGGCAACATTTCCGCGAGCAATTGGCGGAGACTACCTTCAGGCCACTGCTATCGAAAGCTGAAGTCTTCACAACTACCCAACACTTCCGTGCGGAATACCAGCACACGAGTTATTCCCGGTTCGCCGCTCACCAATCGAGTCTCTATAACCCCGCAGGAATCTCTTGTCCCCCAAAGCCGAGTTGAATGCCACTATGATGCACTCGCTCCTCCAGACTGCCGTGACAACCCCACCTTGTGGCACCCCGCTTGCTCTGCTTCGAGTTGCCGGCCCAGCTCTTGGAAGGTGTACTGCTGCGAGACCCAATGTCGATTCTTTGTCCGCACGTACTACTCAATCTTTCCCAAGCAACCGGAATCTGACGTCGGTTCGTTATTTTAGCGGAAGGTACAAGTCTCGGCCAAGCCAGCTCCAAGCTACTCACGCAAAGCTCAAGCTCTCCGAGTCTTCAACCCTCCCTCCACCTGCCGGAAACCGCACACCTGAGCAATCATTGCATAGTTGGCACCGCCCCGAGATTTCCGGAACCTCTCGGACCAAGTATATCTCGACTACTTCTGCATCACAAGGGCTGAGATCGATCAGCTCGACCGCAGCTAGGGACATCATCCTCAAGGACCAAGAGCGCGCCGATCCTACGGCAAACAGTGCAGAAATGTACACAGCTTCGTTCGCCTTTTTCGAGGCGATATGGGAGGCAGGCGTGACTCACTGCTTCGTCAACTTGGGATCCGATCACCCTAGCATCATCGAAGCAATGGTCAAGGGCCAACGTGAAAAGAAGGGCCAGTTTCCTAGAATCATAACGTGCCCCAACGAGGTGTGTATATTCCAGACTATCTGGGATCTTGGTCATCGCTAATAAAGTATCAGATGGTTGCGATGTCCATGGCGGACGGGTATGCACGCCTCACCGGGAAGCCACAGGTGGTCATTGTGCATGTCGATGTTGGTACCCAAGGTCTCGGCGCTGCCGTGCATAATGCGAGCACTGGACGCGCCCCTATTCTGGTCTTTGCTGGCCTCAGCCCCTTCACGCTGGAGGGAGAGATGCGTGGTTCACGAACAGAGTACATTCACTGGATCCAGGATGTGCCCGACCAGAAGCAGATCATCAGCCAGTACTGTCGCTATTCTGCCGAGATCAAGACTGGCCGTAACATCAAGCAGATGGTCAATCGAGCTCTTCAGTTTGCCACCAGCGATCCCCAAGGCCCCGTACACCTAGTTGGCGCCCGAGAAGTGATGGAAGAAGATATTGAGCCGTACCACCTGGAGCAAGGTGTCTGGAACCGTGTTGAGCTGGGCGGACTTCCGAAATCTGCCGTTGGTCAAATCTCAGAGGCATTGGCTGGCGCCAAGAAACCTCTGCTTATCACTGGCTATGGTGGACGCAACCACAAGATCCCTGGCGCGTTGGTAGAATTGGCCAACTCGGTCAAGGGCCTTCGAGTTCTGGATACCGGTGGCAGTGACATGTGCTTCCCTGCTTCCCATCCTGCTTGGTTGGGCCTTCGCTTTGGCGTCGAGGCAGAAATTAAAGAGGCTGATGTGATCCTCGTTGTGGATTGCGACGTCCCATGGATTCCGACTCAATGCAAGCCAGCAGACACGGCCAAGGTTTTCCACATTGATGTCGACCCGCTGAAGCAGATGATGCCCCTACATTACATTCCAGCTCAGCAACGGTACCGGGCTGATGTTCTCACCTCCCTGGAACAAATTACTGATCATATCAAGACTGAAGGCGCCAGCAAGGTAGATGCCGCTGCGGCCGAAAAGGCGTGGGAGGGTTTGGTGGCCTCGCACAAAAATCGCCTGGATGATATTGCAGCCCGAGCCGCTCCAACATCTGAGGACACATTTGGCACTGGCCACCTATGTCGTCAGCTGAGAGAACATTGCCCGCAGGATACCATCTGGGCCATTGAAGCCGTCACGAACACGGCATTCGTGCACGATAACCTGCAACCGGAACTGCCTGGATCATGGATCAACTGTGGAGGAGGTGGTCTCGGCTGGTCTGGAGGTGGTGCTCTAGGCATCAAGCTGGCCACCGATGCCGAAAATGGTGGCGCCGGCAAGGGCAAGTTCGTCGTTCAAATTGTGGGTGATGGAACCTTCTTGTTCAGTGTACCTGGAAGCGTCTACTGGATTTCCAAGAGGTACAATATTCCAGTCCTGACGATTGTCTTGAACAATAAAGGTATGTGGAATCGAGCTTGTTGTTAACCAATGGATACTAACGGTCACCAGGATGGAATGCTCCTCGAAAGTCCCTGCTTCTCGTACACCCTGACGGCGCTGGCTCCAAAGCCACCAACGAGGAGATTAACATCTCTTTTGACCCTGTCCCCGATTATTCGGGCATTGCAAAAGCAGCTGCAGGAGGTGATCTGTTCGCCACCAAGGTTGACAAGGCCTCTGAGCTCGAGGGAGTCTTGAAAAAGGCCATTGAAACTGTCCAAGGAGGTCAGAGCGCTGTTTTGGATGTCAAGGTCAACTTTGGTAGCTAGAGAATCGATCGACACTTGGAGTCAGCTTGATTTCTCAAGTGGGAGGGTTACACATTTGAACAGTTCACTTGACGCTTAGTTTACTAGACAGACCACGAGAAAGACGCTTAATGAGTCCGGATATATTCATACCTACCTCACAGAGCCTATAGTTCTATGTCCGACTAGACAAGTCAAGCTCGCAGACAAGAATATAGAGAAGAAGAAAGTATGCCGTGTTTCCTTTGACTGTACGGAGTAGCAGTGTCAAACCTACGTTGACCTTCTTGTCATCTGGTTTGGGTATCAGTTCTGAGTCTAAAAGGCAACATGATCACCTCAGTGTTGGAGTCGGCATGTAAAGTTGTGTGCACATACAGCCTAAAAGCATGAGAGTCAATACCCTGTCCGTGGATTTAGTCCTCCTCGAGACTCTCATGCTGACGCGGAACAATTCAGATGCGGCTTTCCTCGGATATGGAGGCCCGCTCACTCTCTTCTTAGCCACGAATGGGAACGGCGATCAGTTGGAGAAAAGCCGGGGTCTTGTGTACGGCGCAGTCAAGTCCATATTCGCGCAAGCAGCTGTAGGATGAGTAAAAGAAATGTAAAATATCCATTTAATGGTGCAGACTTTTGAAATCTAAGCTGCTGGGTCTAATTCCTTCTTTTCAATATTTGATAATTAACGAGACCCCTTGCCGCTGGCCTGCCTGTGATCTGTCGGAGCGTTTAATAAAAGCATAGTCAAGGAACATGGCGATCACATGTCGATGATTGGGCCTTGTAGTCTGTGACTTGAGCCCTTCTCCAATTTCTCCGCGGTTGATTTGACATTGGGCACCGGGGAAGCACTGGAGAGCCTGCGAGGTCGACCGCCACCAACAAGGATGAATTGGAGATGAGTATCATATGGGCAAAAGCCACTCTACAGATTTACAAGTCTACATAGTACACTGTACACTACCACTTTGGCTGCAACATGCAGCATGGATGAAAGAAATCCACTGCTAATACTTGCAGGAAGGTTCAAAAAGTGCAGTGGCTCTGCAGCACATTGTCCGGCGACTGCATGAATATATAACTGGTGGCTCCTTTTAGACTCGTCCAACGCGTGAATCCAAGCAACCCGGGACAAAGTATTTGGTCATCTACCTCGTGGTAGGAAATTGTCAGGCACAAGGTTTGCTATTACAGTACATTACTCTGTACAGACGAGAGCAAGACCCTACAAGCATAAGCGGCCTCCACCTTTACGGACTCGGCATCTACACAGATCATATATCACTCCACACACAATGTGCGATCTTTGCGTACCCAGGTATCCATACTCGATGGTCTGGAATGAGCTCAAGGGTGTACTGAGTACGGATTCATCTCCCGAATCATTCAGTAGCCACCCACATACACCTTTGAATCAATATGAAAATCTGCTAGCCATGCAAAGGTCTACCACTACTGTGCACTCATACGCACGCGACGACGGGGCAGTCTGGACTCTGGTCGCTTGGGGTAAAGTCTAGATTCTCAGCGGGGTAGTTGCCTAGGTAGTATCTTGGTAGACCGGGATAAAGAAAGCAAATACCTCTGCCTACCTAGGTACCGCTCTATCCAGACGACCGGGCGGCTCGCTTTCCATCCGTTTTCAGTTTCATTTCCTTCTTGCTTTGTCAATTTCCTCGCCTCCAGTTCGTGGGAACCAAATCATACGGACGATATTGTCGAACCATTGTCACATCTTGAGCGGCCCACCAAGCGGGTACAGCATGCATGCGATCAAGTGTTACCCCTCATGTGCGCTACAGCTTGATCAGTAAAGATAAAATAAACATACGACCCTCAGGGCCTCCAAGTGCCCTAGCAGTGACTCCACAGGCCCCGACGGCGTCCCCATCAAGAGAGGGTCTACTCACATAGCACAGCATCGTGCGCCCGTTCTACCTACAGTAGTCGCAAAATCAAGGATCGATATCTGTTGCCGGTCCTCGTGATAGTTTCGAACGACTTGCTCGTGAGATTTTTGACAATACACTTTCCCCAGGAATATGTGTTTCGTTGAGAAACATCGACTCAGCCTTGACCCCCTTCCAGAGGCCTTGTGGCCACGATAACTCCAGCTTTCAGTTGCGCCCTCGGACAACCGAGGTTCCAAGCTAATAACACCGCGGCGCGCGAGCCCGATTCTTCCCAGCCAGAGAAAGATTTTCTATCAAGATAAGAACTGGAGGCAGGGTTTTCCAGTAGCAGTCTTTGGATCTGCTTGGTTGTTCCCTTCGCCGGTGACAGGCGAAGGCACTGCGCCGTATAACTCAAAGCGGAGAGAAGTCAACATGTCTGATCAAAATGCGCATTTGACCGCAGAAAATGCAACACCCAACACGCCGCCGCCGGCACCGGTGCCTGCCGCCGACCCCAAACTGATCGGACAGGCTCGCACGCCGCCACCTCTGCACTATGCAGGGCCCCTTCCGTCGACCCAGGATCTCTTCAAGATCTCTCCCATCGCCGCTCTGAGACTCCTCGCCTCCGGGGCTGAGGCTCTCGTACGAATGACTGGCGACATCCCGCCGACACCACCACCGTCGACACACACTGTTCCCCACATGCGAGGGTTCCAACAAGAAAAGGCAGCGATTGCACGTTCGCACTCGGAGAAGGGTCTCGCAAGACTACGGGAACAAGAAGAAGCAAAGGACAAGGCGGCAGCGGAAGCGGCAGCAAGAGCTCAGCAATGCTCTCGATCAAACACACCTTCGAGCTACCAACCTATAGACGGTGTTCATCTACGAAATGCACCGACTCCCGCACCGCCGCCAGGGTCTCCCGAGCCATACATTGTCATCGGAGAGAACTCGCAACCTCTCAATCTGCAACACAGCGCAATCACTCGAAAATTCTACAGTAAAGCCCCGCCTCCTATTAGCATAGAAGAGTACCTCATGCGAATTCACCGCTGGTGTCCTATGAGCTCGGCTGTATACTTGGCGACATCGTTCTATCTTTTCCGATTAGGCGTGGAAGAGAGAGCGATACCCGTCACACGAAGGAATTGCCACCGACTTCTGCTCGCAGGGCTAAGAGTGGCAATGAAAGCTCTCGAGGACTTGAGCTACCCACACGCCAAGTTTGCCAAAGTAGGGGGTGTGAGCGAGCTGGAACTTGCCAGGCTCGAAATCAGCTTCTGCTTCCTGGCAGGATTCGAGCTTGTCGTTCGAGAGGAGCAGCTCAGAATGCATTGGGAATCCCTAAAAGAAGAGTCGAGCTTTGGTATTGTGGGAGACGGCTCAGCTGCGAACGACGTTGGAAGGGTACCTGTGCTCAAACTGGAGCATAGAAGAAGGTTGGACGCCGAAGTGAACGGATGAAGAAGTCATACTTCGTCGTACGATCACCAGCATTCGAAACAACACAGCTAGACTTTCGTAATAGCTAGCGGAAGATGCCGCGGACAGCCATGATCAATGCCGATTAGACATTGCAACGACAATAATTAGTTAGTATTGCCCAACAAAGGGGAGTCGATCTTCCTGCTGAGGTGCACGTAGGGCGGGCGACGTGGACCGGCCTACCTGCTCCAAGTCGAGATCTACGTGAGCCTCTAGCTGGAAATGCCAGCACATGGTTGTGGCGCAGATTACAAGTTGAGGGATGGAATACATAATATCTCTCAAGGATTTAAATAATGCGGAACACGAATTCAACGGATTCTGCCGGGGAGTATAGTCGGAATATACACAAAGACATCTCCAAGGCTTATACAGGCGGGTGGGGCTCATCTGGTAGCAAACTGCTGCATACCTAATAAATATAATGTCGCAGCCATCTTTGACCGATCTGTACTAACCTACAATGCTGTAAATGTTGTACTTCGCGTATGTATGTACATATGTGATAGGAAAGCTTGCTATGCTTGGTTGTCGGCGAAGCTGTACATTCAGGTGTCACAGTCCTCTTATTAGTCAGTAACGTAGCACCTACTTTGCCCGCCGTCGCCGGAGATCTGGGGTCCTTCCAGGGGTCTTTGCCAACAAGCTTGTGCGACTACCCCGCGCAGCTACAGCCCAGGCGGGGAAGGTAACAGCTGAGCTTTGCGCATTTGTAACCATTTGAAGAACAACACCCGCCCTGAACACCTCGGGCGATCACCCGCAGTCCCATGTCAGTCGCATATAACCGGATCTGTAGGACCGTCTTGCGAGCAATCACAGTCCCGAAAGTCTGCGAATCGACTCGGAGCCTTTACTGTCGGCCTCGTTTCCAACAACAGAAACCCCTCAACTTCTCAGCATCGTGGAGATCAGCTTCATATTCCAGAGCTTTGCATACTACCGCGCCCATGGCCATCGACGTCGAGACCGTGCTAAAGGGCAAATACCCTGCCAAAGCTCATGCGAAACGAGTTGCCGGATATATTCGAGCCCAAATACCAGACGCAAGCGGGGTCATTTACCTCGAAGGCCGATCTGATGCACTTCTTGAAGATTCCGACGAGCCGGTACCTTTTCGACAGCGCCGAGCTTTCATGTACCTGTCTGGTGTCGATCTTCCCGACTGCTATTTGATCTACGATATTTCGAAAGAGCACCTGACGCTGTTCATTCCTCCGGTCGATCCAGAGTCGGTGATTTGGGCCGGACTGCCGCTGACACCCGAGGAAGCTCTCGCCACATACGATGTCGATGCCGTGCTACCTAGCACCGATCTGAATGCCACCTTGGCCAAGCTCGGTGGCGAGAAAAAGGGCAAGGACAGCAACGTGTTTGCTATTGCGGATCGTGTGGCGGATCATGTCACATTCCTCGAGTTCGACAACAAGAATCTCACCATCCTGGGCGAAGCGATTGACGAATGCCGCGTGGTCAAGGACGAATACGAGATTGCGCTGATACGAAAAGCCAACATCGTCAGTGGCGCTGCGCACAAGGCTGTCTTCGAGAGCGTCAAGAAGGCCAAGAACGAGTTTGAGCTCGAGGGCGTCTTTCTGGGCGAGTGTTACAAGAGAGGAGCCAAGAAGCAGGCATACCCGAGTATCGTTGCCAGCGGAAGAGCAGCTGCGACGCTTCACTATGTCCACAACAACCGCGAGCTCCATGTTGACGGCGCGGCCAAGGACCTCTTGCTCCTCGACGCTGGTGCCGAGTGGGACTGCTACAGCGCCGATATTGTACGTTGACTTTGCTTCGCATCGAGCTCATTACTAACTGGTTGCAAGACGAGAACGTTTCCCATCTCTGGAAAGTTTACGCAAAAGTCTCGAGCCGTATACGACATTGTCCTCCAGATGCAGCACGATTGTATTGCCATGTTGAAAGAAGGCGTTTCTTGGGATGACGTTCACCTTCTCGCCCACAAAATCGCCATTGACGGACTCCTCTCGCTGGGTGTTTTGAAGGGGGCCAAGGAGGAGATTCTCAGGGCACGAACGAGCGCGGCATTCCTACCACACGGACTTGGTCACTACTTGGGTATGGATACACACGATACTGGAGGTCACCCGAACTACTCCGACCCAGATCCCTTGTTCAGGTATCTCAGAGTGAGAAGAAATCTACCGGCCGGAAGTGTCATCACAGTGGAGCCGGGTGTAAGTCAAACGATGCACCAATTCCAAAGGGAAGAGCTGACTTGAAGCAGATCTACTTTTGCGAATACATCATCCAACCATATCTCAAGGATCCAAAACATTCCCAGTTCATTGATGCCAAGGTTTTGGATGGGTATTGGGATGTCGGTGGCGTTCGGTAAGTCCTGGTCCAGCTGAGCGTGAATAGTATCATTGCTGATTATTGTTAGCATCGAGGATAACATCCTGATCACGAAGGATGGCTCCGTAAACTTGACTGATGTGGTCAAAGACCCCGTCGAGCTGGAAGAAATTATTGCAGCAAGCTGAACGATGATATTCAATTAGACATCCCGGCCAAGGGATAGGTAGCGAGATTATACAGGTCACCAACACAATTGATGCACGTGGGACATGATGGAGCCACCTGAATAGCATGCACTCAAATCAGCTTGCCTGAAACAAAAGTCTATGTTGCAGATTGTCAAAACCTGCGACAATTCCATGTCCAAGTTGGACACTTCATGGTCATGGCTCTACTCCACAACTTGCTGAGCATACTTTTCGGGGTGATGCCCATCTTGTCAACACACCGCTCCACTGGACACTGTTCGTATACGCAGAAACGTTGTGATCTGGCCAGCTGCTTGTCCGGGCAGTTTGCATACCGACATATCTTGGCCTTGCCCGGTGCATACGCACATTGAGCAGTGATTGTCTGGGCCTCGTGCTCGCGGCAAGGATAGTAGACTTTCCGTATTTCGCACATCTTGGGACAAGTAGGCCTGTGACTTGGATGGTGAAGAAGCCTTCGTGGTATTTATCGAACTGAAGAAAACAGAAAACAGAAGGAGAGTTGTGATTGGGGCTAGTTCGAAGCAGCCAGTGCTTACTGATCGTATAACCACATTTTCGGCGGAGAGGGGGGGGGGGGCGTGTGCCTGAAATAATAGTTTTCATTTCTTTTTAATGGCGAAAGCCCTTGCGAGACAATGACTGCCATCCCGGTCGCCGGCCATTGTGCGCAGTATGAAGACAATGGATGGCGTCCTCGTGACTTCGCAAATATGACGCGCATAGGTGCCTCGAACTCTTTGTCTGGTGCTACATGACCAACTGCACACATATAGATTTCAAAACATATGCACTCACCGGGTGCATAGTCGATACTCGACCGCTAGCGATCACTTTGGCCAATGTTCGTGGGTGGGTGATCCGCAGCATCAATACTATACGGTACTATGATGTAGGCTGTGTGACGTAGTGTGTGATTGCCCCACCAAACAACGATTATCGAGAATATTTGTTTGCCACAGGTTGTAAAATCAGACCAACTCTCTCGTCCGGTTTCGAGACTGTTTTCTTTATGCTACAAACCACTTTGCCGTTGTTACTTTGTCGCCCTTTATATACGCGCAGAATGTCGACACAGAAGGATATCACGATAATTGGCGGGGGCATCATTGGCTGCAGCACAGCCTACTTCCTTACGCGCCACCCTTCGTACTCGCCCGAGACGCATCGCATCACCCTTCTGGAGGCATCCGCTTCGAGTGCTGGTGGCCGAACAGCTGACAGTATTACGGATCCTGCGACTTTGGCGGATCCCGACACACCTTGGAAGAGAAACCCCGCGCACGATGGTATCGCGGGAGGCGCCAGCGGGAAATCCGGAGGACTGCTTGCGTTGTGGGCCTTCCCTCAGAACATCGTTCCCCTGAGCTTTCGACTTCACGATGAACTGGCCAAAGAGCATGGTGGCGACAAGCGGTGGGGATACCGCCGTTGCTATGCCAGCCAGGTCGATTGTCGGGCACGTTTGCCGCCTGGCTTCAGCTCCGAAAACGTGACTGCCTCAGCTGCGGACGTCGAGCCAGAGGCCTCGAAAGGATTACACAAGGATCACAGAAAGACAAGACAGGCTCTCAAGAAGTTGGGTGCCCCAGAGGATCTCGACTGGCTGGACACGGAACACGCTCTCAATGCCTATGACAACATGGGCACACCTGACAATACGGCACAGGTGCATCCAGAATTGTTCACCAGAAGCGGTAAGTTGAGCGAGCCTAATATATGCCTACCGGCCTACCAATAAAATCTCTCAAGCACGAGCTGACATAGTCTCGCAGTGGCCCAACTTGCCGAAGAAAAGGGAGTCAAGATTGTGACTGGAGCCCGAGTGACTTCAATAAACAAGACTTCTAAGGATCAGACGGTTGAGAGCGTCGTGTATGAAAAAGACGGACAGCAGGTGACGCTGCCAACGTCGGATTGTGTGGTGGCAGCCGGCCCCTGGACCTCGCGACTTCTTCCAAACGTCCCCGTCACAGCATCGCGAGCTCACAGTGTCGTCATTCAGACACCCAGCCCGGTTTCCGCCTACGCTTTATTCACGTCGATTATGCTTCCTGCCGGATTCCCAACACCGACATCAGAAAAGGCACGCGGCTCAAAAGCTGCGCAAGGTCCTCTGAAGAGGGGCCAAATGGTTGAGCCAGAGATATACGCTCGGCCTGATGGAACTGCATATGCATGCGGTCCCACCGATCAGACCGTCCAGCTTCCCCTGACCAATGCCGAAGTGCAGGTAGACGAGGCACGTTGTGATGATATTCTGCACCAAGTCGGAGGAATCAGTGATGAGCTAGGGAAAGACGGCAAGGTTCTTGCCAAGCAAGCTTGTTACCTACCTCAAGGCGGACCATGGATTGGTGAGGTTGGCGGCACTCGAGGATTGTTTGTAGCAGCGGGCCACACGTGCTGGGGCATTCAAAATGCGCCGGGCACCGGGAAGCTCGTAAGTGAGCTTGTTCTCGATGGCGTCACCAAGAGTGCGAATCTAGGTGGCTGCGACCCTTCTCGAGCATTATGACCGGACTGGATGAGTGCAGTATGGTCAGGATGGGACGGATAAAAGAGACGTACACTTCGAATAGATATTAATGATATATTATAAAGTATCTATAAATGCTAAGAATAGAAAAGAAATACGATGTACCGTAAAAGCAACCGCCAGGTGCTATCATCATCGCCTAGTCCGCTGTTTTGAAACGGGTAGAATTTAAAGTATTCGCTGTCCGCTGGCACCTTTTCTTCTTGTAGCCAGGACTTTCCAGGTATATTTGCTGCCGAGTCATAGGTCGTACTGATTGGTATCGTCTTCCATTGCATCGTCCCATTTCCCTCTTGGTACGTGCTCTTTTTGGACCCTGTTGTCGTGTAATTATTATCTGGAACGGAACTCCCTGATTGAATGTCCACGGCGTTGATGGCTCGTTCGAATATTGTCCGCGCCGCTAGAGGTTGGTAGAATGGTACCATGTGTCCACTCTCGTACACTCTTGTGAAGCTGAACCGTCCTGCTTGTTTGACCTGTCCATGAACGATACCATCTGCAGTCCGCAAATCAGCATAACCTGCTTCATCGAAGCGGCCTCGCATTATTTCCTCGGCGACAGCCTCGCCACCAATCCAATTGCAATCGAAATCAGCATCGCCAGCATAGATGGTGACGGTCATGTTGCGATCAAGAAGAAACTGAATGTCCTTGATGGTGTCGACTTCTCGCGCGTCATCCCCGGTGTCTCTGAACGCTTCGTAGACTGTGTGGCTGAATGTGGAAAAGTTGGTGTAAACCCCAAGAGCTTTCTGTACTTCAGCTGTGTTGAGATAGTCCACGTAGAATTGATAAGGAAAAGGATCGGGTGCTAGTTCTCGAATATCGTAGACATCGCGGTCGACGACCTGGTGGTACAAATCCTCTACATGCTCCAAGCAGAAGTTGTCGGCCGTGGTACACACTGAGTCGAGCCCACTCAGCTTGCAGTGCTTCAATTGGTCAAGACAATTGCCTGCGCCATATAAGTTGTCGTACAAGACAGTTTCCATCGAGCTGTTGAATGGGCTATAATCGTATGTGTTCCCGGGGCTGACGGTGAAGTTGTGAAAGGCTTGGAACTGAATGACCGGATCAAACCAGCCATTTCCCACAAGTAGAGTCTCAATCTGCAACTTGTGAGAGCCAGGCAAGTCCAAATCATTCTGTTCTTCAAAATACGCCGCGAATACTGGCCCAAAATGTCCTCCATAGCTCTCTGTCGCCATATGTAGACCATTCTTCGAGTATTGTGGAAATGCCCCAGTGAATCCCTGAAGCGTCTTCCAAAACGCCGGGGCTGCACTCAGGGTCGAGTTGGCTGTCGCCATGGGGTCTGAACTTGAATATGTACCACATTTCGACCCGTTGGACGTGGAATCTGGGCAAGTGTTGTTTGGCAGGATCGTCACAAGACCATCATCGTCAAGAACTGGGACCGGTTGGCTATAGGAAAACCCAACTTGACTCGGCTGGTCGACGAACAAGACGTTGCTGTAGTTCGTCCATGAGTAGGGGTTGTCAACAACTTTGCCAAAATAGTCGATGCTACACGGCCCGAGTTCAGCAAAGAGACCCGTCATTGAGCTTGAACCTGAAAGGTGTCAGCGGAGATTCGGTCATATGCGATTGGAAACCAACCTGGTCCTCCATTTATCCAAACTGTAAGTGGAGAGTCCTCTGGATGGCCATTGCGAGCTTCGAAGAACCACCAAAATATGTGTTGATCATCCGCGATGTCCGCAAACCCCGAATAGCTCTTCACATTTGGATCGAGTTCACAGATGCTGTCTGGAACCTGCTTGTACCGTACTGGAACTCCAGCATATCCGATCGTTTCGATGAGGTCGTCCGGAGGCGCTACAAATTGCGCATAGCCGATGGCACCGAGTAGGAGTACTCGCAAGAGTAGCAGCATAGCGGTCGATGCATCTGAAGTCTGGCTATAGTCAAGGTCGGAAAATCGGCACACAAGAATGGCATGAGTGGAAAATGCCAAGACATGAACTTGAGATAAATCAATCGCTGGGACAGTTCACCACAACCCCCACGGGGATAACTTGCGGCGATGCTCCATACGACCCCGGGGGCCTGGGATTAATCTTTCAGGAGCTGGAACGACAGGGGGAGTTTCAGATGCCAAGACCACGCGTCCTGATGTATCATTGCGCGGGCTTCTGGCCCGATGGAATTGGTGGCGATCTATGTTGAAAAAGCATGCAGTCTGCTGGGTATAACGAATTTAATATCAAATTAGAATTGTTCATCTGTTGCCATGATCCCCTTCCAGATGATTCAAAATTCATGTGGAAGGCCGAAAAAAGATGGCTTTTCTTGTGCAAGCAAAGGTCGCTTAATTCTCGATCAGCCGTCGCAGACCCACCGGACAGCAGATCGTCCGATAAGTATACGTCTAGGCCCTGAGCTTAAATCTATATGCTCAAAGACCAGTTCGCGGTAGGCCAAGAATAGATCCTATCCCAGGGGTGTTTCAAGCGGAGATACTGGAGTCTTCAACCATTCCTATGGGATTCTCCGGAGCTTGCGTGGTACTGAAACCAATCTGTTTCGAAAGGCCTGATTCCTTGTGCGCGAAGCCACCAATCTTTAATGCAACCGATTTGATCCGGTCTCACGTGCGGCGATCTCCTGTCAATACGCAAGAGTTGCTGTCGTCCGCAGTGGCGCCTCGCTTCCGATCGCACTCCAAAGTATCCGGACCATAGGTCATAGCTTGATCGATTACCTGCCAACTACGTCGTAACTAGATCGAAATCATAAGACTCCTCCATCTATCCAAACTGAAAAAAAAAAAAACAAAAAAAAACAATATTAACTTAGAGCGCAAAGCGAAACGACGGATGATAATCGCCCATGTTCTTGACCTGTTCATCAGGCAGCGCTAGGCGGTGATCTCGCTTGCCTGCTGCTCGCTTCCGGTTCTCGATCCAGAGACCGACAAACATGGCCGTCGCTGATACGGCGCCGAGCCACAACATACTCATCGAGGCAGCATAGCCGGTCTTGTACTTCGATGCATTATTCTGCACAAACACATTTGTCCCAATTATTCCGGAAAGATTGCCAATAGTGACTTGGATCCCAGAACTGAATGCTCGCTTCCAGCGACCAGAGACATTGTTGGAAAGCCAAGCTAGAGACATGGGCGTCGCCATGTTGCCGCCCAAGGAGACCAGAAACAAGGCCGCGTATTTGGGCCCTTGCCGCAAGCCGGTTTGATGCAGCAGCAGGCTGTACCCAACCGTTGCGATAAGACATCCCAACATGATGAAGCCGTACCGGTGGCGAAACCGATCAGACAGATAGGCGGTGACAAGCGTACCGACAGCGGAGACACCATAGACAGGAATGGTGCGGATTTGGGCTTCTTCGGCTACCCATCCAAACTCGTTGAGGATAGTTGGCATGAAAAAGGTCATGGCGTAGCCCGTCGTACCAAGACCCATGTACATGAAGGAGCCCAGCCATATCTTCCAATCTGTACAAATCAGTTTGTAGGCGTACTTGTTGAGAGTATCCATTCTTGCACAGTCGATGCCGTCGTCTGCCAATCGACGTTTAAGCAAGACCTTTTCCTCTGCATTGAGAAACCGGCATTGCTCTGGCCAGTCGACAATGAGGAAAGATGCAATGATCGCCACGAACGCAGTAGCAGCACCCTCGATGATGAACATCCACCGCCAGGCCTGGTATCCATGCGACATACTTAGTCGAGAAATGGCGAACGCAAGTAACTATGCCTCAATTTATTAGGAAACCAGGCTCAAGTATGGGCATTGGGAAGAGCGCTTACACCACCAAAAGCACCGCCGACTAGCGTTGAGCAGAACAGAAAGCTCATTCGCAGTTGAAACTCATGTCTTTTGTAGTACATTGACGTGAGATGAATGACTCCAGGAAGGACTCCCGCTTCTGCGGCGCCCAAGAGAAATCGAAGCGCAACCAAGGCCTCATAATTATGGACAAAACCCATACACATGTTGATTATACCCCAGCTGAACATCAGGCCAGACAGATACAAAGAGGGCCGGACTTTCTGTATAAGCATGTTACTGGGAACCTCGAGGAGGAGATATGGGACAAAGTAGATCTGGAACCAGTCAGAAAATTCTTGAAAGGTGAGGTCAACTCACAAATAAGACAATGTTAAACCGGTTGCCACTGAGATCAATGTCGCTATCAAGGCCTTGAATTCTTGCGTTGCTGATGTTGATTCTGTCTAAGAACGACATCATATAAATGATGAACAGGATCGGGTATACATCTATGGGCAGAAATGAAGTCAGCTCGGTGATCTCCATGCCGGATCGGTTCTTCTCACAGAGGTCAATCTTTCGAACCAACCGGTACTCTGTTCTGGGGTCAATCATGTCGCTTCTCAGAGACTCTGACCCTTCTATAGACGGTGAGAAGTCTTTCTCAGCAGGGTTGGACTTGACGAACTGCTTGATGCCCGACATTGTGGTTGATGTAGTTGGCCAACGATTATATCACAAGAATATGATCAGCATCAGATAAAATAGATAGCCACGTGTGTATGACTTGATAAACTCCAAGGACGGGGGATGCGAAAGAAATAATGCTGCAGTGAAACTGGCCGTTGAACAAGAAATAGCGAGGGAATCGCGAGACTTAAGAGCAACCGTGTGTGTTTATCCAACAAGGTTGATTCCAAGACATTTGATAGCGCACAGGTTTGCACAGACTGACTCTGCATGGAGGCACTCTCGGGACTATAATCTGCTAGAAAACGTGAACTCCATCTGAACATCGGCCGAGTCCGCAACACCTAGATGCAACGTTTATTGCCATTGGGACCACATGGGCCCCGGACTAACGTACCGTACGAATGATACCGATAAAATCATGGTTGTTGGTCTTGTGCACAGATATATGTGTGCCATGCAACCAAACAGCTCTTCAGCACAGATAGTCCATGACATCTTGAGGGGTGCAAGCAGAACGCGAGGTGTTTGTCCAGAGCACACCATTTTGACTAAGCAAGATCTATCAATCGCAGTCGGCAGCACGTTCTACCAATGTGCTCGACAGAATTCGTTCATAATGAAAAAGACATGCTAGCTCATTCAATGCGGATGCTTATGACAGGACGCCAGACAAACCAATATCTTTGACGGCTGGAGGCCAATCCACCAACCCTGCAAGATGAAGCAATTGTTGCCAGTACCATGGCGCCGGAATTAGGCGTCTTGGGGCATCAAGACCCCCTGCCAATCCCCACTAGCAGCATCCCCGGGGGCTGCCTCGATTCCCTATAGCGCTCAAAGTTCCAGGTATCAGGCAATGTTCGTCATTGAGAAATGCATACCATAGCACTGAGACTCTTGATTGTCCATTATAATGTAGTTGCTTTGTAGTCTCGATGGCCGCCACTACTAATTGTTTCAATTGAGTGACAGCGGCAATTACTTTCCCACAAATCAATACTTCTCAACGAGTGAAAGTTTCATTTGTCTTTGATCTATGTATGCCTCGGCTCTTGTGGCCACATCTCGCCAATCGAGAAGCAACCCCACAAGTCAACCGTTTCTGTACAACGTCGTCCATTCCATCCCAACACACGCGATCCGATCTTTTCTTCCATGATTGTGCCTCGAAGAGTCACAGTTCCAGCTGCTTGTCGTACATGATCAATGCGTATGCGCTTGCACATTGATTGTTTTCGGCTGATTGCAGTTTGAGTAGTTTGCTTTCCTGCCATGGATGAGCGGAAATTCCACCATGCATCAGGTTGACGGGAGATCAAGAACGAGTGCCAAACGTATGAATTACTCCCAGATGTGTTTACCTTTAAAGATACATTGATAGAGGCGATGCAGCTCTGCTACCTATTAGATTAGGTCATGTCCGTCTTGGGAAAACCTCATGCTGGCCACCCTCTAATGGGACTGACATGACATCGCATCCGCACGATGTACTACCGTTGTCCAACTCTTCATCTCGGTCCCTCTCAACGGAAAGAAAACAATTGTTTGCTGCTGCTAGGACTCGAGGATCGGGGAGATAAAAGCGGGAGAAATTCAAACATGACATCTGATCCCAAGTCGCTGGGAGTCAGGTATCATATCTACCTGTATCCAAGCACCGAATCCAGTAGCCCAGCGTCATGTGAATTGCGCGACAACTGTATGCAAGACACGAAATCACTCAATTGAAGGTATGACAGCTGAGGAGACTCGGAAATCGTGAATTACTCTTTTTTTGCAGGAAGATTGCCGTATTATCTCAGCATCATCAGTTCAGTGCCGCCGCGGTCTGTTATGCACAGGAGTTGGTAGCCACCGAGTGGAATAATCAGTGACTAACACATTAAAACACTGGGATAATACCTCCCACAACCTTGAAACTCGGGACTTCCACTTGGGAAGGTTCGATCTCAGCACCTTCAGATTTGGTCCTCAATCCTCTCCGTGCTGGGCAGCACTCATTTTGACACCGCAACCCGAAAGAGGACAGGTTCAGGTGCCGTGGTGCGATCATCGACGTCTTCCGGCCTCGCATCCAGTCTCGATTGATCTCTGACCGATCAGAAAAAGCGACAGGAGATACCATTTGACTGATCTCAACACTGTTGAGGTACTGGTGCGAAGTCAATTACTGCAGCCCTTGGTCCTTCTGTTACCTGTCGGTCCTCAGTCCCAAGACGCCCGCGAGCAAGATGTCCGTCGATGGATATATCGGCGATGGCGAGTCGAACGCCAGCCTGATCTCCATTCCCTCCGGAATATTTCTTTTCCTGTGTCCTCTGCTGGTTACTACTCGACTGTGGTCGCGCCTGAGAAAGGGAGGTCACATGGGTGCCGACGACTACACCATCCTCGCATCCTTGGTAGGTATCGTCCTCCTGGATCCATCTTACTTGTGCTGACTGCCAAAGGGTTTCTCGATTGCGACGGCCATCCTCATGTTCCTGGCATGCCATTACGGTTATGGACAGCACGGTTCTACCCTCCAGCCAGACGACAAAGCCCAGGCCCTCAAGTACTTCGTTCTCACTCAAGTCACCTACAAGGCCTCCATCAACCTCACCAAGTCTTCGATCCTGCTCCTGTACACGCGCATCTTCAGCAACATTCGATGGTTTCGATGGGTCTGCACTTGCCTCATGATCACAATCGCCATGTATTGTGTTGCATCACTTGTCGTCACCATCTTCCAATGCACTCCCGTCCAGCGAGCCTGGGACAAGGACATTCCGGGGACCTGCATCGACAATGGCAAGTTCTGGTACGCCAATGGAGGGTTCTCGATCACGACGGACCTCTTGATTCTTCTCTTGCCGATGCCTCTGGTCTATGCACTGCAGATCCCGCGCGTCCAGAAAGCTGCACTGATGCTCGTCTTCACCCTCGGAATCTTGTATGTATCTCTGCGGAGCCCAACAAGCAAGAAATCTGCTAACCGTCAATGTAGTGTCGTCATCACTTCTTGCCTGAGACTCACGACCCTCAACAGCCAAGCTCGAACCCCCGATCCAACATTTGACATCGCATCGACAATGTGGACTACAATCGAAATGAATGTGGCTATTCTGTGCGCCTGTCTGCCTCAGATACGCCCACTCATCGTCAAGTTCTTTCCCAAGCTCATGGCAGCCTCCTACTCGAATGGCCGCTCCGCCAGGATGCCCTGCGACAACGACTGGCCCAAGATCGGCAAAGGAAATCCATCCAGCAGTGAGGAGAGTCGATGGGTGCACGTCCAGAGCAAGGATGGAATCCACTTGACAAACATTCGAAGGGGTGACACGAGCTCGGAGGAGTATATCCTCCAGGATGATAAGACCATTCACAAGACAGTGGGCTACAGTGTTGAGTTTTCCAAGAAGCGATCAAAGGACACCCTGAATTCTTGTGTCTAAGAGTCCTCGAGCGAGATGGGCGCGCGTCTCAACCACATTACCGCCAATACATTTACCAGAACTCAAGGATTAGGAATGGAACATGGAAGAGTTGTGCAAATGGAGGGATGCATCATGGGTTACTGGGTTCAAACTACTTATCTGTATATTCTTGGGGGATTACCATCTCGCGGTCTGCCACATCGAGGAATCATTTGCAGATTTTGCTGTCACTTTTCACGAAACTTGTAGTAGGAACACAACGTTATCTCAATTAAGCCCATTGAAGTTGGTTCTTAAATCGAGTGGTTGCATGAGTGAACTCTGTCTAGGAATTCATCTGCTCTGTACGAGGTATTCAATGCAGAACCGCGAGACTTGAATGACCGGAACGGGCTCCGAATCGTGAGCCGGTTTGGGTGAAAGCCGGCCACACATGCAAGTGGTATTCATGATGGCGCCTATATGCACATATCTCTGATAGATGGACACCTTCTGCTGGGGCCTCAATTTCCAAGTACCGGGCAGATGGCCTGAATTGGTCATACACACTTTGTGCCAATGCCTGCACGAGATCATGACCGCAACTATCCCAAGCAGTTGCAAAAAGCCGATACACTGTAAAACGAATTATCTTCGGCTTCCAAAAACGCCACGGCAAATCGAGGAATGCACAACGCGAGATTGGCGTCGAGTTTCAGATTCGTTGTTGTCTCGGCGTCACTCTTCCATAGAACCGACCCGACATTCGCACGTAAGATCTGTTGTATAACCATATGACGTACGGTAAAGCTGACAGATCATGAGAGACCCTGGCACGTGCTCTGACAGTCACTTGAGAAGCTTGCGTGCATCTGTCTGAGCTCTGGCAGATGAAGTGCGCTAGTCAATTCGAGAGCACCGCATAGTCCATTCGGCACGTGAATCCTCAACGCTACTCTGTATCTGTACAGTCTACTTCAATGGCCACTGCGACTTGATAATAGATTGCCTGTCATCAGCTGTGTTCTCCACTGTCGTTGACTCTTTGGTACCATGCTTGCAGGCTGTTTGATGACCCGAAAGCAAAGCGTCATGGCTTGCCGGGTTTGAAAAGCCGCAGAGGGAAAACGTGGTAGGATAACACCTATTGGCCTCGAGCTTGGTGGCAGCTCATGAGGCCAGACACTCCGGCTGCCTCGCGGGATGCTCACCGAATGCATACCTTTTTACATGGTGTGTAGCTGAGCTCGGCAAATGAGCCAATCATTGGACAAAGAGTGCCGACAATCTCCCTGTCAGCTTCATGGGTCGGCTTCCAGAAGTATCCCACGATTTTAATCTTGCGGATCTTGTCGGTCGGTATTGGAGAGTTTTGGAGGAAAAGCGACGCGATTGGGTCAATCGGCCTCCATACCCCGGGCCCTTGACTGTTGGCGGTGCTATTTTCAGTGTCCCGGTTCAGCCCTATAGCCGCCAAAGCCCCCTGATGAATTGCCCCATCGGGGCACAATCGAGCATGCGGCGCAATTTCGAGCCCACCATTAGTTCAGCGCTCGTATGCAATTCTAAACATTCAAGTTCTTTCAATTATACTCTTCCTGTAGCAATCAACGAATACCAAATTGAAGCTTGGCAAGCAATACACACCATGCCGTATTATTTTTGGCGACTTGGAAACAGGTAGCCTACTTACCAAAGCCAGCATCAATCAATCGGCTTAGCGGGTGGACATGTAGCACAAGTAGGAACGTCCTGGTGAGGACATGTTTTCGCAAGCACAGCGTCATCTTCTCGACCACGGCCTCTTCAACCCAAGGCCGTTCGTGCAGTCTCCACCTACTCCTAATTGTTGATTGAATGGCGACGTGTCTTTTAATAAATTCGAACCTGAATGAGCCACCGCGCGCCGGCCCGATAAGATTTCTGAGAAGACGACCGTAATGTGCTGAGCTCTATTCTGGGCATCCCGGGAGGAGGCCGTGCAGTGATTTCCTGGCCAACGGGAGATCAAGATGTCGTTTCTTGGCTGGTATTATGAAGCAATTGGGTACGAGGAATGGTGATGGGATCCTTAAGTCTGTTACCTCACGAGCTGCACTGTGAATTCCATTCCCTGCGCTCGTGTCCTAGCTTTTCGCTCCGACAGGTAAGATGAATTGAAGTAATATGCGTAGAGAATAGGCAACTTGTGGTATCTGGCAAGAAACTATAAAGGAGAGAGAGACTGTAGGCCTAGAAAGAGAGGACGGAGGCATCAAGCAATCAAGCGAAAAGAACCTGTACACACTCACTGTTGTCCAAACAACCATCGATACGACCATGCCACAATTCCTGTTCATCGAGTTGCCCAGCTTCCGCATCAAAGATGCAGGCGGGCGTACGGTGACGCTGAGCCACAAAAACTTGGGCCTCATGATTGGTTTATATCATTATGTCCGAGCAGGCCTACGAAGCGCTGACCTCTCTGATCTCTCGGCCTCTTTGCTCTTTGCAAATGGAGTTCCTGATGTCTGGACGTCTTCGAATACACGAGGGAGCCTCCATGCCGAGGAGAACCTACTCTTGACATATTTTCAGTCTTTCGACTCTCCGGGTGCCTATCCCATCGTCGATGCCATGCTGCTCTCTCAAAAGCCTTGTCAGAGTTGTATGGGATATTTCGAGACAAGTGGAAGCGGCAAGCAGATCAGAATTGGCAACGGCATGCCATCCTTCAAAGCCAAATTCACGCCTCGCTCAGACAGAAACTATACGCCCATATTTTATCTGTCGCGGGGCTTGGACCCTGCGGTACGGAACGACCTTTGGGTGCAGCTCAGAACCATGTGGGCAGCCGAATTTGCAGCCATAATTGTGAGCTCGCCGGACGTTGTCAGGGGACAGTCGTATTTGATCATGGATGGCAGTCCGTGGTATGCGCTCAACGACCAAGAAACAATGACAGACACCGAGGTCGTGCAGGCGATCCTGACACAGGGCGCAACATTGACCTATTGGATTGGACGATAAGTCAGTCTCGAATAGAAGTCAACACTACATACATGGGTGTAACTTGTAAAACAGCGCCACTGGATGGCCATGTACGAATGTGGAATTAGAATTAGACAGTATAGATGGTATTGGGCTCTATTCATAACTCATGACTCGCTAAATCAAATGGGAATCTATTCGGGCTTGATGACGGCGCGGAAGTGCACATCTCCCTTGTCCAGCCTGTCCATGGCGTCCTTGATGCCGGCCTCGGTCATGGGGAAGGTCTCCACAACCGGTGCGATCTTGTGAAGAGCGGCGAACTCGAGCATGTCGCGGTGGATCTTGCGGGGCGCAACGACAGAGCCCTGAATGGTGATGCCGTTGGCCAGCATCGGCATGTAGGGAACGCTGAAGTTGCCCTGGGCGACGGAGAGGGGGTGGATGGTGGCGCCAGGAGCGAGGATGGGCATGAGCAGGTCCCAGTCGGGCTGGGCAGAGGTGGTGACGAGGAGACGGTCCAAGGGCTTGGAAACCTTGATCTCCTTCTGGTCCTTGGTGGCGATGAACTCGTGAGCACCAAGCTTGATGGCCTCGTCCTTCTTGCGGTCCGATCCCGAGAGCACGACAACACGGCATCCCATCTTGGCGGCAAACTGGATGGCCAAGTGTCCCAGTCCTCCGACACCCATGATACCGACTGTCTCGATGGGCTGGGCGTTGTAGGCCCTGAGAGCGTTCCAGACGGTGGCACCGCCGCACTGCATCGGTGCAGCAGCCTCATCGCTCAGGCCGTCGGGGATCTTGAAGAGGAAAGCCTCGCGCCAGACGGCGTGCGAGGCGAATGAACCCTGGTCCAGGTCGGCACCGGCGTACATCTGGCGGCCGGGACAGTAGGTCTCCCAACCGGTCAAGCACTGGTTGCAGTGACCGCAGGAGTCGTGCTCGTATCCCCAACCGACGCGGTCTCCCTTCTTGAGGAACTTGACCTCGGGGCCGAGCTCCTCGACAACACCGACACCCTCGTGGCCGAGGGCCATCTCAGTCGTCCGGTAGTGCAGGTCAGTGCCGCACAGACCCGAGGCGGTCACCTTCAGGAAGACCTGGTCGCCGGTGAGCTGGTCAGGCTTGGTGGTGGTCGCCTTCTTGGGGGCGCCGTCCTTGGAACCTTTGAAAACTGTGAAAGAAGGCATTTTGATAGAATTTTGAGATTAACGTGGCTGAAGGCTTGAGAGGCATCCCTTCAGCAGGACAAGGCTGGGCATTATATAGCTCGCCATTGCAAATAAACACCGCTGTCCTTTACTCATGACGTTGGAATGGATTAAAAATCTGCTTCAGCATCCATGGCAGATCCACCAGAAAGTGTTATAACTTATGGGCGAGTGGATCATCTTGGTGCGGCTATGGTTCCGCATCGCAGCTGGCCGCCGAGGTATCGTGCCCAGAACCACGAGAAAATATGCTGGCGTCATAAGTAGCGTATCTGTGGACCGCCATGCTCTGATTCTTCCGTGTTTACGCCAGCCAATGATAAGAAAACGCCATGACGAATGGGTTCCATTTTAAGATGGTTGTGGATCTACCAGGATGCCAAGCAATTGATCCACTCACGATAGCGATGCCGTTTCGAGGAGATTCGAACAAGCTTCTGGATACTATCCACTCTTTCAACGGCTACTCCGTATCTGCTCGCCGCTCGGGAATAGAGGATAGGAGTTTGAAAGGAGGTGCAGGTTCCGCCACTCCCGCCATCGGGATTCACCTCATACACCGAAAGAGTTTTCCGGACCGCCTTCAGACTGTCGCAGCTCAAATATACGCCTTGTCCGAGGTACCATGTTGGAACGTGGAGGAAGATATGGTGATAGAGGACAGGCCGGGTAGCGCTCGCGGAACCGATTGTGGGGCGCCGGCCGTCAACTGCCAGGAGAGCAGTATGTACTGCATCGCAATGAAATCGTCGTGTCAAGAGACAGGTACCGCGTCGATTCTCGGCCTGGAGACTGTGCGCCAGACACCAAATGAAGATTGATCAGATTCGTGCCCCTCTCCGTCGACTAAAAGACACCGAGTCTTCTCCATAAAGACTCGGGCTTTGTTGGACGCAATGCGAAGCCGACCCTGACGTGCCAAGTTGGCCGCGGCTACTAGGAGCGATGTATCAACAGAATGGGCAACACGTTTTCGGTCCCATGTTCTCAGATTTTAGCCGTCGTTCTAATACGTCCGAAGAGCACAAATTCTGATTAAAGAACGCGCTCGGCAAGGAGAGTTTGCTAAGAGCTGGAGGGATTGAAGCGCAAAACCGACAGCCCACCGTTTACTGGAGTCTGGATCGCGGGCCTATCTCGTTGGCGAAGCTCTCAATGCGAAGCTGCAAATGTTGCAGAGAGATATTGCAGGCACTCATGACGATGCAGGTTGACTGAGATGTAGCACGTTGGCTTGGTGAAAACAGATGGGCTCTTGTGGTTCTATAGAAAATGAAATCAAAACTCCCGCTTTCACCCAGTCAGTCGATTGACCATCACTCACGAACTTTTCAATTGTGCATGTGTGAGATGACCTCCCACTAGTCTCGTTGACTTCAGTTGATATCTTGTCACTATTGTTGGCGTTTGGTATCTCATTTTCCACCTGCGATCATCTCTTGTCATCGCTGTCCTCAATTTCACAAGCATGTATTGTGCAAACTAATGAATTTATACTTGAATTATGAATTTATACTTGAACGAGGAGGGCACGCTATGGACAATAAGTTATTGGCAACGACATCCACCAGAGCCTCGGTCATCTTTACCTTAGAGCTATGCAAGCGGTTTCACAATGCATCAGGTAAGTCATCATTCCCATGACTATATTCAAACACGCCAATGCGGGTGCGTACTTGTTGGCGCATCTGGCTATTCGCGGCTTTATATCATGACCACCATGACCTCAATCCAAGTGGTTCTCCGCCTTTACCGAGTCTTGATGCTTATGGTTCTATGAATCATGAAAACCGAGAAGTCCACAGCCGATGACGCGTACGTTACTTGGGAGGCATATAGACAGGCTGTTGGTGGTGCAAATACTCTAGCAAACAGACTTATATTAGACATGGATCATATACATTCTTGGTGTTAAATGCGTATTTGCCTTTTACTTTGAGTTCCCGTGCTCTGAACTCCACTTCATGTCTCGGCAGCCGTACTACGAGGTTTCGTGGGCTGGGCGTCACAGTGTTAAACTGATCGTCACTGCATATTGGTGCCGAAAACGAATCTGGAAACAAGATTCATTCAACGTGTTCGTCGAAGAACACGTACTGCTCTCCGAACTACTTCGAGATTATATACTAGTATCTTAGGAGAGCATCTTATGTAACTTATCCAAACGCATAGAGACTCAATAGATCTTCTCGATGCTTTCACGTGTCAAGCACTTTTTATAAGCTCAGAGGCTTCCAGTGGTAATCGATAGCGTTATCTGGTACGTGGAAAGCAGCAGTAGGATGCGGACGGACACCTAGGAAAAATCCAGAGAAGGCGGTCCTTACAAAAGTCATGACCATCGAGGAGGTTATAAGAACGCAGCCTGTGAGACGCCCTCAGCAGGTGTGGCCTGGGGTTCAGCATCATTGTCGAGGAAATTCAACAAGCGTGTAAAGGCGGTTGCAGATGATACTGGCACAAAAGGTATAAACTGTCTGGAAGTGATTGTTCTTAAGCGGATGTTCTTTAGTGATCATGCGCGGGTCTCGTTTCGGAATGCCTGCGACTCTTCTTGTAGATACTCGAGCAGGCAAGTATTTGAATATGCAACGTCAACGTTGGAAGTTGAAATCAATGCAAACGATTAGAACTCCGAACCAGCACGACACTACGGCACGAAACTTCTCAGGTCACTGTTTATTAGCGAGTTTTACTGAGAAATTGTGTGTATTCTTTGACTTAGAGCGCCCGCAAAAACTATCAGTAGTGGACTCTAACTACCTACCGCGAAAGCACAGCCTGATTTTTATAACACCGACTTCTTACTAAATAAACTAATACAGCACAATACAACAAACGCGGCTTCTAAGTTTTCGCATTTGTGCGTACACACCGTGACGTCTTGCCTTTCCGTTTTGTGATATTTAGGTTTTGTGAAATCAGGAACCTACCAAATTTGGTCAATTTGGAAATCACGACAAATCAAGCAATAGCATGTGTGGAATACCGACGGTTAACTAAAAGACGGCCACATCGTATGCATCAAAATAGGTCCCACCAGGGCTGCTCACACCCAAGTCCGTGATAAGAGCGCATCAAGCCAGCAACACGCCGCGTCACCGCATCAAAGGGAATGTTCTGCCGCCAAGCCTACTCCCACGACTACCGCCAAGCCTTCTGCTGAGCCTGCGTTCGTGTTTGCCGTCATGCGTGTTGAGATCCGAAGTAGTGAGACTCGCCCCCAAAGCAAAGACACAGATCCGATCTTAATGGTGGCGATTTTGAGCGTATACCTGCGCAGCCCGAGGGCGCTACATATAATAATCGCCTCAGTCAACCAATTTGAAGCCAGCAATGCAATCTTATTGGCAACGCATCTCACACCGAGCAACGTGACATCAGCCTTCAGGAAACGGAACTGATGAATTCGACTGCAGCTGGCGTTAGCTCTCGTCTCGCAATCCTTTCACATCAGAGACTTTTGTCGCGACTCTAGCCACCCTGTCATTTCTGGTGGTGCCCACTCTGGAGAGGAAGCCGACCCTCAACGCGAGATTTTGCGGCTTCGCTAACAGGTTACAAGACTGGGATCAGAGAACAAATGACTTAGAATCCTGGTGACCACCATTTCTGCCAACAACACTGAAGTGTCTCGTGGTGTAGTTGCCATATTTGGTCACCTGGTGCAGGGCTTGAAGTCAAGGCGGGAAGGATATGCTTAGCAACAAGAGGAAGCGGTAGGCCCTTGACTTTCCCATGAGTAAACAGCCCACCTGGAACACACACATCCAAACATCGAGAACAACACAGCAATGGTATTGGCTGAGCTGGGAAAATGGCTGGGCAATGACTTGACGGTATCCGTTCTGGTAACTAATTAGTCCGATTTGACGATATATCCTTTGCGCTGCAATGTAGATAGTGTGGGATTTAGTTAATCGCAGATGCGTTCCAGATAGGACCTTGTAAACAACGAACAAGCTTTGATTTGCTTCTGGCCACTATAGGCACATCGAATGCGCTAAAAAACCAAATGAATTCTTGAACGTTTGTACGAACCTGCTTTCGCCGTAGTCTACGAGGATTATTAATGTACCGCTTGGCATAATGCGCCTAGATTGATTATGAGCAACATAAAGCCATTTATCCTTGACACTTGTCGTTGTTTGTCTTTTTCAGTGACGCATAAAGAGACCAAGTCTTGCTAGGGATCTAAAAAGTGTCTCTAACAGGGATCGTGGCCAATTAGGCTGTTTAATGAAAAGAGCTCCTTTGCAATCCAAAGTCTCCGTCCCGTTGCTATATATATAAGTGCTTTGGCAGAATCAAACACTACAGCGCATGGTCCCAAGCATGCCTAATATAAGCTCGAAGGCAAAGACAAATTGCAAGGGTACAATGATGTGGAAAGAGCAACCTTAAAAGACAAACGTTAGTGTATAAGCAACTTCATCAAGAGAGTATAATCAAGTCCTTGCGATCTCAAGTGTGCTTCAATGCAGTACTCATTGCATATTACAGTATCAATAGATCTTGCAATAAAATTGAAGAGTATGACATGAAGGCAATCTAGTTGTGTCGAGTTTGCTTAGTGCTATGCAACCGTTGATTCCGGGGCACGGATCCGCGCCAGTATCCCCGCCCCTCCTGGCACAGACAAATTGTTTAGTGGGATGCCTGAAATACCTAGACTGATGGAGGCATCGACAAGAACCAGTCACAATAGCTACTCGTGGCAGAACAGAAGTTTGATACCAAATTTGCGATGTTGCTTTGTAAGAACATATGGCCTGGTCTGTGACTAGCAGACAGCAACTCTCCTTTCGAGGGAGCATGATAATGCCAGAAGAAGCCACACCAAGTGAGCTTGGCTAGGTACGTACTTTATAGGTAGTCGCATATGCTGCGAACTCGGCTTCATGAATACGCCCACAGCATCTAACGTCCAGTGACACTGCATTCAAAAAAAAGAATATAATATTGAAGATGTTACAACTTCATACAGTCATTTAGCATTGAAATCATCATCTTCCTGTCTAGAGATAAGCGTGAATATTCTCATCGCACCTGTGTACACAAAACCCGGCCAGGCAGATTATATCTCCGCCAGCCGAAGTCCGATAAATGATCCCGCTGACTTTGGGGGCGCTTCCGGGTCCCATCCCCGCCATTCTGGTCCGTGCATCGCAGTTCTCACTCCAGGCATCAGAATAGCGAGCGATGGCTTAATGGTCAGTTCATTCAGGCAGCAGTTTTATGTGAAATATCGACTACAACGGTGCCTACCTGGTTCCAGTCAACCTGAGGCTTGTTCCGGAATAGGCAACACTTTGACGAAAGGCGAGCATATTCAATTCAAGCCCTGTATCCAAAGCTGGCTAGGACTTTCATTCCACAGTATCCTCGGCAATCAAGCACATCTACGGTCAAAGTGCACAACACAAAGGCTCAAGTCACATCAACACAGCAGATGACTGAGTTGCCATGGAGTCCTTTCTTCCTCTAGGTGGCTTCCAGCTGCCCTTTCAGAGGAGGCTTAGCAGGCTTTACAATGACACCAAGAAGTCTTCGGACTTTGTCAAAGAGCCAGTGTCGGAAGATCCCGAGATCAAGGCGATGCATCGAAAGCTGAAGATTCAAAAGGACAGACTGGTAAGCTGGGGTCTTGAGTGGTCGGACCCGGCAAATGAAAAGGAAATCGACGAGTCTCTATCCAAGGCTGGCCTCAGCGATCTCGTCGGGAGCATCATGTCCACCATCAAGGACATACTCGCAGAGGCCGAGCCCTTGTGGCTGAGCTCCAAGAGAAGGCTGGGCGAGAAGGAGGCCGAGGGCGACAAAAAGTTACCGATCGTGGTATGGGACAAGGGACGATTCGAGGACCTGATCAAAGACCTGACGGCATCTATTGACACACTCCACGACCTTTCCCGCACGAGGTCATCCGCGGCGACATCCGCGCGTGCGGCGCGATCGGCCAAATCGACAGAGGAGCTGAAGCCATTTGGTTCGACGAGAATGCAAACACCACAGCAGATTAACCAGCGCACTCTTACTAGCATGACGTCTAGGATCGTCGTCATGTCCAAGCAAGCCTATTCTGATTTGAACAATGGACGTCAATGGTCGCCCCTCCTCCTCGAGCATGCCGCATTTGATCCCATCTACTCGACTACGGGCATCATGCCGTCCATGTCGCGATTCGAGAAGCTCAGCAATGGCCTCCAAAGCGAGTCTCACCGATCACCAGGGGCTTGGATAGGTCTCCCGCTACTTCTTGGATATTATGAAGACATGGAAAACTCGAGACTTGGTCTGGTGTATCAATTTCCTGCCACTTTCAATCCAGTGACTTTCGAGGATCTGACGCACAACCCGATTGACAATCTTTGCACTCTGGCAGACCTGTTGTCGAAGCCTGCGCCCCGGCTGGAGGCGAAGTTCCGACTGGCTCACAATCTTGCAAACACGGTCTTTGACATGCACGCTCGCGGTGTCACTCATGGAGCGCTCATGGATACAACTATACTGTTCAGCACGAACGGTACCGAGACTGATGTTCGGAAGCCTCTTATCTCGTCGTTTGATTTGTTCGCAGACGAAGGTCCCCAGGTCACTTCCACCTCTGCCACTCTGCATCGACATCCTCTCGATCCCAGGACGACCAGTGACTCCCCACTCATGAGCATTCAGGACTCCAAGACTTTGGACCTTTACTCACTTGCCATGATTCTGATTTCCATTGGACTGTGGACGAACCTGGAAAACCTGACCTCCTCTCCGAGCATTCCGGAGTCTGTTCTCGATCAGCTCGGTGTTCAGTGTGGCACACTGTACATGAGAGCGGTTCAGGTGTGCTGGAATGCAGTTGAGCAGGAGCTTTCGCGGCCAGGATCCAGCGATGAGATCTTGAGCCAAGTACAAATCCGCGCCAGTCGTTACCTGGAAGCATGTAGTATCCTCGATGGAGTCAGCGATCTTGATGATCGAATTGGTGATGTTGGTGACCCAGGAGGGCGCGAACGCCAACCATCTCTAGCCGTCTCCATGTCGTCTCTAGCTGGTCCATCGACGGAAGGAAAGCAACAGAGGTCTTCAGCCACTACACCTGTAGTGCACGAACGAATGCATGAACTCCCTCGGTCCAGTGTCGTCCCTTCTTCCACACCAAGCATTGGTGAGTTACTTGTGCCTGCTGCGGAATCATGACTAACATCCTGCAGATACCAAAATCAGTCCTTCACCCAAGCTTCGCCTCTACCCGCAGATTCCTCTACCTCCAGATGCTGTCGAGAAGTGGAATACAGTTGTCATGCCGCAGGTCAACATGGCATTGAGACATTTCTGCCGCAAACACCCCGAGTCTGTCGAAATAACTTTGGAATCAATCGGCGAGTCTCCACAAAAGACAATGCCTACCGTGCTGGTTGTCTGCACGTCTGTTGGAAAGGTCCGCAGTATCATCACCAAAAAGCTGGGGGCTCTATTCGATGGTCCAACAGGGTTTGCGCTCAAGGTGTGCAGGGGATCTGTGGTGCGGTCCCGGAAGAATTTTGGTCAAGCTGGCAGCGAGGACCAGGATGAGCCCGCCAACCCGGGATTCCAAGTCAGGCCACAGAACGGAGCGAGCATTGGCGCCTGGATAGGTGATCGGCATCTACCCCCAGTCAGCTTTGGCGGCCTCATTACTGTCAACGACAAAACGTATGGCATGACCGTCCATCACATGCTTGACGACCAAGATGAAATGCAATCAGCAGACAATCCTCCCATGAGGAGTGCTGCTCATGACTATTCATTCGAAGATTCAGATGACACAAGCGGCAGCGAAGACTACGCCTGCGAGTTCTCGGACAATGAGTCTGACTTTTCTGCCACTGATGTCACCAGCGATGACGAGGACGAAGACGAGGAGTTTGAGGAAGATGGCGACATTCCCGGAGTCGAGCCTGGTTGTGGAGAGGGCTACATCATTACACAGCCAGCCTTTGAAGATGTAGACAAAGGTTTCTACCCATCGGAAGAAACAGAAAACGAGGACCACTTGGATACCTACCGGCTTGGCGAGATATATGCGACTTCAGGGATCCGGCGACGTCATGAGTCGAATGGATATGTGCATGAGATTGACTGGGCTCTCTTCGAATTCCAGCAGGACAGGTTCCCGGCAATCAGTCAGGTACCTCGACTAAGGCAACAGGACACTTCACCAGCAGTGCATTTCCAGCCGACTATTGTCGCACCTCTGGAGGAATTGCCGGGACTAGAAGTTCAATGCAGTGCGCGTACCAGTGGTCTTCAGACAGGCAAGATTCTTCCCGCCATTGCATCCATCAAGATATACGGGCGCACATCCATGAGCCACACATATCAGGTCAGCAGCAAGGCCGCTTCCGACTCGATTCCGGTGCTCGGTCCCCTCAGCAGCTCAGCAGTCAACACTCGATCCGTTCCAGGCGTGTCGCTCGGTATACCAGGGGACTCTGGCGCTTGGGTTGTTGACCGACGTAGAGGCCACCTCTGCGGTCATGTGCTCGCCTTCAGTCACAAGAAACAAATTGCCTACATCTCTCCCATGGATGTCCTCGTCAGAGACATTGCTGAGACTCTTGAAGCATCAGAAGTACGACTTGGGGGTGAATGCGTCTTCTCCAGAGACGCGGAAGAAGATTTGAGTGATTTGATAGAGGACGACGATGACGATGAAGCGCAAAGACAGCTGGCGGCAAGTATGAAGGCTTTGGCAACGGACATGGATAGGATACAACTCGCTGGAGTCGTATCTTGAGTTTTCGCGCATATTTATTCTTGGATTATACCATTGTATTTAACTATCTTTCAATGATCATGTTAGATATGTTGTTTGAGAGCTTGAGAATATGCTCGACCGCAGTGCGCATAACTTGAAAGACTATTTGGACGCATCGGTTTCTTGTAGCTGTGTTCACCAGTTGCTGAGGATAGTGACGTTTGCTCTGCGTCTCCTGAAGAGAAAACTCTGCCGTGTTTTCCGATGTCGTGCACATTGCGAGGAGGAAGCGAAAATTCTTCTGCCCACACCAATCCGCTTGTCGGGATAATTCAAAGCGACGAGAGCCATAGACGTATCCCCACCGACCCCTCGTGAATGCCTCGAGACGCGGTCTGCAAACAGCATTCTAATAAGCAAATCCTTGACTTCCAAGTTTTGTTTAGCTTGGAAGACGGATGCATCGTCGGATGTTGTCGGGAATATCTGCGGTACTTATTTGTTGTGGCATCCACATACATCCGTACGGTCAATTGCAAGAATATACTGAGTCATGATCTTGACTTTTCGCTGGTATTCTGAACATTCGAAGCACTTTTGATTCTACGAGCTGCAGCAAGTATCATGCCAGCGTTCAGGTTTGTCGGTTGTCTCAACATCAGGCAGGTATACAGTTGCTATTCTTTTCATGTTTGTGAGAATGTTCGGGAGCTTTTCGGGTGAACCCCCAACTTTCCAGCGCGTCAATGCTTATCCCCGGGGGGCTTTAGTGGAGAGATCTGCACGTTTAGCGTTCCCCAGGTGCCCGACTCCACTACTCCACAATCCACTGTCTACTGTCTATTGTTGCGAATGATATCACTGGATATGTCTTTATGGAGTGCATTTGTATGGAGTGCATGATGAGAATAACGCGCATGGCAGAGAAAGTCAAAGCATATAAGACGAACTCGCTGCAGCATAGGGACAAACTTTGAGAGCCAGCCGCTTCTTCTTGTTCACTCTTCATCATGTTGCTCCAACTTGCCGCAGTCTTGCTCCCCGTCGCCGCTGCTGCTTGCACTCAGCCAGGCATCTGCGTTGTTCAACCCAGCCCAAATGGGACAGATTCAGCACCAGCCATCATTGATGCCTTTCAGCGCTGTGGTCACAATGATGCGTCCAAGCGAGGCAAGGTCATCTTCAAGAATGAGACATACCATATCAAGAGTGTTATGAACACGACTGGTCTCAGCAATGTTGATATCGACCTTTCTGGTACTCTTCTGTGGGACCAGAACATCGACTACTGGTTGAACAACTCATTACCGGTCGGGTATCAGAACCAATCCAGTGCCTGGCTCTTTGGCGGAGACAGCATCAACTGGGTCGGCCATGATGTTGGAACTCTGGACGGCAATGGTCAGGTGTGGTATGATTTTGTCAATGGCACAAATAACTGTAAGTCAATTCTGCTCGCTGCAAGTTCTCAGGCTGACTGTTCAGATCCCGGACGCCCACACCAGATCACCATTACTGGAACACACAACAGCTACTTCAGCGGCATCCGCTTCGTCCAGTCTCAGATGTGGACCATGACCATCATTCACAGCACCAACATCTTGTTGGAGTCCATCTACGTCAACAGCACGGATACCAAGCAGGCTGTCGGCTTCGGCTTCTCTTCACTCAACACTGATGGAGCGGATACAGTTTATGCAGACAACATCACGTTTCGCGGATGGACTGTAGACAATGGCGACGACAGCATTGCCATGAAGGCCAACAGCACCAACATCCTGATCGAGGACTGTCGCTTTTACACGGGCCTGGGCATTGCAATCGGATCCATCTCTCAATACAGGGACACGTTTGAGTATATCGAAAACGTGACCGCCCGCAACATTGAGATCACCAACATGCGGTATGGCGCGTATATCAAGACTTGGACAGGTATACCCAATGGATATCCTCCCAACGGCGGCGGTGGTGGCATCGGATACGCGTCCAACATGGAGTTTTCCAACTTTACGCTGCATAATGCCACCGGCATCTTTGCCTTGACGCAGTGTACGCACTACAATGATGCCAGCGGTGACTGCGACTCGTCGGAGTTCCAGATCCGCAATCTCAAGCTGCAAGACTGGACGGGCGACTGTACCAGTGACGTTGTGGCTGACTTGCAATGCTCAGCTGCTGCTCCATGTACAGGAGTCGAGATTACTGGCATTAACATTGTCGATATAATCAACGGGACTGCCCCCGTTAATTATCTTTGCGACAGTGTTGTTAGCCCGATTGGATTTGATTGCACCGGTGCGCCATGGGAAGAAAATACCCGTTAATTATATAACCGATTTGTTGTTTAAAGTTTAAATTAAAGCTAGGAAAAAAAGCGGGCAAATAAATAATAAACCGAATTATTTTTTTAATATATTTTATTAAAAATAATTTAAAAGTTATTATTATAAATATATATAAATATATATAAATATTAATATAATATTATTAAATATTTAAAATTAATTACCGAGTATAAATTATTATATATTTATAATTAAAATATTTATATAATATATATAACGTTAAAATTAAATTATTATTATTTATAAATTTTTATAAACGTAAAATTTTATTTTAACGTTAAATTTTATTTATAAATAAAAAATATTATAATTAAATATAAATAATAATATTTATATAAAAAGCGCTAAATTCTAATAAATATATATTATAAGCTTAAAATTTTTTTTAAATATAAAAATACAGCTTTTTTTATTTATATAATATATATAACGTTAAAGTTAAATTATTATTATCTTTATATTTCTTTATAAACGTAAAATTTACTCGATTCGCTTTAGCGCCATTTATTATTATTAATGTAATAATTTATTTTAAATATAATAACATTTATTAATTATAATAATATTTATTAATCGTAATAATTTATTTTAAATATAATAACACTTATTAATCGTAATGGTTTATTCTAAATATAGCTTATTTTAATATATAACGTTATAAGATTTATTCGATTCGCTTTAGCGCCGTTTATTATTAGTTTATTTTAGGTGTAATGGCATTTATTAATTATAATAACATTTATTAATTATAATGGCATTTATTAATTATAATAGTTTATTTTAAGTATAATAATATTTATTAATTATAATAATATTTATTAATCGTGTTACGGCGCTGGACCCCGGTTAAATATAAGGAATAAAAACGGCCACGGGCGCCAGTTATAAGCGGCCCGGGTAGGCCGGTGTGGACTTATTAACCGACGATATTTTTACCGTTTCTGCCCGAACCGAAGATGTAGCTTTTCGAGTTACGTTTTGTTAATAAAGTTATTTATAATTTTGCCAAAACTATAAAAAATAAATTATTATACGACCGTTTATACCACTTATGCCTGCCGACCGTGATATTACGTAGTTTTTATTTTATAAGCGCCGTATTTGCCCGCGAGAATGTCCGTAAAACGGCCTAAACCGCCTTCGGGAGCGGATTTTCCGGAAAAGCTCGTTGTTTACGTTACCGATAACCCGTCCGATTAGTTGTTGTATTTGCGTTATATTAACGGCTACGCCGTTGTTTTAAAGGAGAGAGTCGAATACTCCCGTTTCGCCGGATCCGATTACGATGCCACCGTTTTATCCCTAAAATCGAAGATTTCCGAGTTAAAAAATATCGTTAAATATTAAAAAAAGCTAAATTACGACGTTTATAAAAAGATTATTTAGCTTAAAGTCGAAAAGTTTCGCTTATTCGACGTTATTATTTTTACCGTATAAACCCCCCGATCCGCCCCCGTCGATACCCCGAATTTTCCGGCTAAACCGCCCGTAAATCTAGCACCGAAATAAATTACGCTTGTTTTTCCCGTCCGTTCCGGATTTTTTTATTTTAGTAAAAAAATCCTTAACCTAAAAAAATTCGATAGTTTTCGAAATAATTTTCGCCGGTTTACGTAGCAAATTTACGGCAAAATAACCGTTAATGCCGATAAATTCCCGATTATTATTACTCGCTTAATTTATATTATTAAACGCTTAATTAAAAAAACTTACAAGCTTATTTTGCTAAAAATTCGTTTTAGTATTTTTAAGTTTTTAGATTATTTTAAAATATTTATTTACCTAAAAAACGTTTTTAAAAACCCCGACCGCGTTTAAAATGCTTAAAACCGTTTATATTAACTAAAGCAAAAAAATTAAAATTTTAGCACGTTTTTTTCCGAATTTTAACGCCTAGCCTTAAAAAAAAAAATACCCGAAAATATTTTCGCCCCGTTATTATTTTAAAAAATATCCCGCGAATTTTAAAATATATTTTTATATAACCCGATTCCGTCCCGGAAATATAAAAAATACGCTAATTATTTATAAACCCTAAATAACCGTTTCCGTTAATATTAATAGCAAATTTCTCGGAACCGTACCGTTATACCCGCCCGGATTTTTATTAATTATACCGCCGTTACGATACCTTATTAAACCGCCGCCGTTAGCCCCGATTTATCGAAAAAAAAATAAAAAACCCCGAAACCCGCTTTATTTACCGTTACCGGAGGAAATTTAATAAATTTAAGCTTTTAAAAAAGATTCGTACCCGGTGGAAAAAAAAAGCGCGGCGAATATTTCCGCTGCGGTTTTAAAAATTACCGTGTCGTTATTTGCCTTAAACCGGATACCCGTCCTCCGTTTTAGCTCCGTTAATTCCGTATTAGCTACGTTTACCGCCCCGGTAATTTTAATTTTACTAAATTTATTAACCCGCTTTTTAGCCCGCCGAGCTCGATAAATAAAGTAAATTTAGGTTAAATCGTATTTAGGCTCCTAAAAAAAAGCGCCGCTTAAAAACCGTTATTACCGTCCGATTATTTACCGCCGCCGCTAAAAGAATTTTTATCTAAAAAGAAATTAATTAAAAATTTTATTTAATAATTTTACCCGTTATTTTGGAATTAGGAAGCAAAACGCTTTTAACTTACGTTATAATTAATACCGGAGCCGAAAAAAAAAGCTTCGTAAACCAAAGCTAGGCCGCAAGCCACGAGCTATTTTTAAAAAAACTAAAAAAGCCGTTCGGACTAAAAATATTTAACGGACGAAACGCGGAAAATAAAATAATTATTTATTACGTTAAAACCCGATTAAAAACCGAGGATTATTATAAAAAAAATTAAGCTTTTCGTAACGTAATTAGCCTATTATTTTATTATTTTAGGAATATTTTAGCTAAAAAAGCATAACCCAAAAATCGGGTTAGGGTTAGGGTTAGGTTAGGTTAGGGTTAGGGTTAGGGTTAAGGGTTAGGGTTAGGGTTAGGGTTAGGGTTAGGGTTAGGGTTAGGGTTAGGGTTAGGGTTAGGGTTAGGGTTAGGGTTAGGGTTAGGGTTAGGGTTAGGGTTAGGGTTAGG